>JBBDHG010000169.1:787500-2035000 GCA_037951165.1 Lophius americanus | reverse complement strand
TGGCGATAGCTTTCCTTGCCTGTCTACGAGCGTGGAATTACTTTGAGTTGTTAGGAATTCATTCATCACAATCTCTTACATTTATCCTTGCACCCTCCATTAAGTTTAATTCCACTCGTGAGACGTAACCGAGAGCGAGCGGTAATATAATGATCCCAAACCTCGGAGGATAAATAAAGAAGACCGATCAAGCACGAGATGAACAATTTTGATTATTCTGTGTTTAAGTAGCTCGGCGTAAGTCTTCAAAGAGGAGCGGAAGCTGCTAAAATAATTAAGCAGGGGTTTCTCAGTTGGCCATGGAAGCAAAATGAGGTAAAACTTACTTGTTTTTAATCAAATAAGAACTGTTTCCCCTTTAAAACAAATGAGTCTGAACTAATTCCATTCATTTCTCATTGGTATGAAGGTCAGGACTGTTGAAGAGGGAATCATTAAGAGAGGACAGATGGACCTACGGCAGGTCCGTCTCAAAGGACCGTTTCCAGGTCACCTTCATGTTTGTTAATGGAAGCTTGAAGGACAAAGTTGGTTTTAAAAAAAACAGATAAAACTCATTTAAATGCAGAAAACCTTTTTTTTTTTTAGTCTATTATTAAACATTTCCTGGACACACATTGCATCAACTGCCCAAGCTAGCAAAACTCGGAAAAGTTGTCTTTTTCCATATTTATTTTTATTTCATTCTGTTATTGTACTTGATAGAATGACTATTAACAATATATGCAGTTTTTCATCCATCAGGCAGTAGCAAAATTATATAAAAACTATCTAAGCCTGCAATCAAATCTATATAAGTTCCTCTACACGAATAAAAAAAAACCCATTCAGCCTCTTCATCCTCGGAAACAGTTTTATAATCACTCTTTTCATTTGACATTTTGTTAATCATGGAAAAATGACTGCACACATTTTTCAGCGGAAAAATATCGACTCAACCAATCAGCCGAAACCCTCCATGTTTTTGTTTTTATGCGTTCTAATGTAAGATTAGACTTCACTTTCATAAAGTTGGAATATTGTAAGATCCACCCAATGATCAACCTCCAACTTCTAGTATCACGATTTCATGTCAGAAGGGTTCTGGTGGAGAGGAAGGTTTCTGGGGAACTGAAACACAACTCAGCCCAACCGGTCCTGGCAGTGGGCCAACCCGGCTTGAGTTGATTTCTGCCTGTTACAAGAAGTTTTTTTCTTGCAAATATGCTGCCCATGTGGGCATTTTTGGGTTTCTGCAGGACAAGGAGTGCTTTCTGAACCCGCTGCATTTGGACTTGATGTTTTGTCGTGATTAGTTACGATACAAATAGAACTTAAACCATTATAAACTTGAATTATTTTATGTGGAATTGGTTTTACATATTTTCTCCATACATTTTTTTCGGATGTTTTCCCCGTTGCTGCTCTGACGGAACGCTCAGTGACTTAAGTTGTTTCCCGGTGATCATGTGACTTAAGCTGTTGCTGATGTAAACACTATCTGGACCACTTGTGAGGAATCTGAGTTTCAGAAGGCCGAGTTTTACAGAGCTTCCTAATGGCAAGATTGCTTTTCTGTTACTTACTGTTATAGATAGTTGCTTCCTCACTAAATGATAAATGGACTGTACTTATACGGAGCCTTTCTGGTCCTACTGACCGCTCAAAGCACTTTACAACACAAGCATTCACCCACACACACTCATGCAGCATCCACACCCGATCACACACCACTAGGAAGAAGAATAACATTCAGTAAATTGTTCTCTGTTGATCTGCAGGGTCAGGGATTGAATTTAAGCTACTGGTCACCAGCCATCAAGCTGCAATACAATTCAGAAAAAGAAACAAACCTTGAAAGAAAACTAATTTTCTGGTCACAAACTCATTATTTATCATCATCCTCTAACCAACTACATGTTCAAGTTGCATCAAGCTTGTGGCGAGTCAAGGGAAAAAACAAATGATTAACAGACAGGGGGGGGATTAAAAAAAAAGATGTCATCATCACTCTAATAAAGTATGATATTTAAAAAGATGGATCAGTTTTATACGTACCGTATTTGGATTAAATCAGTTTAGGAATCTATGTGCGAAAACTTTGGGTTTTGTAAAAAGCTGCCCATAGTGAGCAAAATATGAATTATTAAAGTAAAACACAAGATAAACGAGATAAATGTCATTGTTTCGATTCATATGCACATAATTTGGAATATATCAGATGTAACATAGAGCCTCACGTCTTACATGTCTCCTCCAGAGTGTTCGGGCCAAAGGAGTCCTTCGCAAACAAGCACTCTTGAAAGGTTCCGGGAGAGTCCACGTGATAGGAGAGGAAGGGGGTGTTTCATAGTTGGCTTTCATTTACTGAATTATTATAAATTTAGGTATGTGGTTATTTGGGGGTTTAATTAAAACAGGGTATTACAATTACTTATAGGGTGAAATTATGATAAGCTTTATTTTACTAGACATAATTGAACATTTGAATGTTATTGACATACACCGGTAAGTGGTGATGTCCAATTAGGGCTGCATAAAAGCGCAATTTTCTATCTGTCCGGGTCCTTTTAGTATATAGTATGATATTAAAAAATGTTAAAACTAGATATGTACCAGATATGTTTCATAGATTCAATTCAAATACACCAAATTTGGACTAAATCGGATCAATGGTCGAGAAACTGCCCGAAAACATTTGGAGATGAAGATAAAAGATAAAGATTCCCCAAGTGACGGAAACAAACAAACGACCCTTATTTATCGAGGAAACATGAAGGACCTGTGGCAAACATCATAAATGTAAAACTTCTCTGGTAAGTGGACAACTACTGGACCACCAGTGTGGTTTCATGAGGGGATTTAGTCCCAGGAATCTGCTATAAATACTTTAAGTATCGAACCATATTGATACGACCCCTACATAGATCTCTTCCACTCCATTCTTTCAACTGAAAACCTTTGGAGATAAGTCTCCCCCTAGTGTTGAAAATATACTATTGACCTTTCCCAATATCAATTCAGTTCTTCCTTGCATTAATGTCTAGATATGTACATAATTTGAAATGATAGATGAATTAGTATCTGAGTTATCACGTCAACACAAAGGACCTGCGACATACTTACAGGATGACTTTTGGAGACATGTGATCCACATGACAACTTCTTGTATCTGTTATTGAGAAGTGCAAGATGCGCAGAAGAATACTTCACTATTCCGAGTCCGACCTCCAGAGTTTAACCTTCACTTCTGGCTCACAGCAGCGCTGAGTCGCGCCGGTGTCAGAGTCAAGAGCAGCTGTCGGCAGGTAGGCATGAGGGATGACACAGGAAATGGGAGGCTGACGTTGTGTTCCAGTCGGATCCGTCATCTCCTGACAGAGACAATTTCCCGACAGGTGTAACCCCCTACGCCGCCCCTCCACCTCTGCAGAATGTCGAGCATGAGCAGCCATTTCATTTCAGGTTATTCATTCGTTTAAACAACACGGTTGGAAACAATGAGCTGGTTGTTTGAGAAAGTAGCCGACAACACATTAGCGCCGCCGAGACATTTGTTGTCTGTATGTTTCTGCTGCTGTCATTCTCACTCCGACGTCTGCTTTGTCTTAGTTTCTGGATGATTGTGCTACACCACTTCCTTAAATGATCGGATTTCATGTCCGCCAAAGGTGCTACATTAAAACCACAGGAGAAAAAACAAAACAATTTTGTTGGTTTTTCAGTTTTCCAGTTGGATTATGCAAAAAACTACCAAATGGGTTTTCATGGGAATAGACGGGAGGATGAAGTTCCCATTAATTATATCCAAGAAAAGTCGGGGATATTATAGAATCGTCATGGCCGCCGCCACCGCAAATCCTTCGTGTTAAATGCGATAACTCAAAAATTGTTTCACGGCTCATTTTCAAATTTTATGACAACATACACCTTAGTTTGAGGAAGAACTGACTTGATTTTGGGAAAGCTTTTATGTCTCCAACACTAGCTGGGGCTTTATCTCCAAATGTTTTTTGTCATAATTTCCTGACCGTTGGACCGATTTAATCAAAATTCGATGCACATGAGTCGACTCATCCAGATCTATCTTCTTTTTAAAAATATCTAAAGGTTGGTATTTTACTCAATTCGTGGAACTTTTTTTCAACTACGGTATTAACTAAACATTTAATTTGAAGGGTTCTATCAGGGGGATTGTTTGTACAGAAGGGGATTGGGGACTTAACCGGGGATATAAATGTATTATTATTATTATTATTATTATTATTATATACCCTTGCTGTCAAGGACGACAGGTATGGTCCAGTAAAGAGGTTGACCCAGGTATTTATATTCCCGACAGAAGTGCGAGGAAGAACTGGGTTGATTTTGGGAAAGGTCGGTTGTATATTTCTTGACACTAGAGGAAACTTTATCTCCAAATGTTTTTGGGTCATAATTGTTCAGGACCGATTGAGTCTAAATTCGGTGCATATGACTCAACTCGAGAACTTTGTCGTATTTACCTTCATAGTTCATATATTATTCACCAGAGGGAGCATAACTTATAGGGTTCAGGGGTCAATTCTTCATAAAGAATATAAAGTCCATTACTATTGTTCAGGTTGTGCTGTCAGCAAACTAAGTAGAGTATTCCAGGTGTCCCTCCCTCCAGCTCCTCTTCGGGGATGGCAGGGCGTGGCCTTCTGGTTGGACACACCTTTTATGGAAGGCACCCTCCAAACATCCTAACCAGCACAACTGGCTCTTTTGGATGCAGAGCACCGGCGAGTTCCCACCAGGTGTCTGCGCTCCTCGGCCTCTAAGAATGAACCTTGCCTCTTTGAGAGGGAAACTCATTACTTAATCTTCTATCCACGCTTGTATATTTCTGTACCTGCCTGCCTCACGATCATAGGTGAAGGTCGGGGTGCAGATCTGCTCGTAAATCATGACATTTGCCCTCTACTTGTCCATACGAAGATCCGCTTTTACATCACTCATGATCAAAATCCCTAAACACCTGACCTCCATTGCTTGAAGCAGTAACTCCCCGTATCTGAAGGGGCGGGGGTCCGCTGACCTCCAGCAGAGATCTCCTCAGTTATTTATATTTTACCTGGAACTGATCTCATCTCAAACATTTCTCTTCAGGCTATATATTGATGACTTGATTTCATTTATGCCTTTTTTCGTTAATTAACATTCCGTCCACCTCACACACTGCTCAGTCCCTCCTGCCAGATTGTAGTAATTGCATTCAAGCGTTGCACATCCTTCATCACCAGCACCTACTTTGCTATGTTTAGCAAGGACTCCGTAAGTGATATAACTGAAGGTGTAGTTTCCTGCGGCTATGAGCAGCATGCGGTGCTAGAAGATCACAAAGTGCAGCGTAATGCCTCCGAGGGACTATCTGTTGAATCATCCTAAAAACATATTCTGGTTGAGGCTGATGAAACTATAGTCGGATTTGTGTAATGTCTTACAAAATAGACAAACTGAACATGTAAAAAGGATAGAGATTGATGACATAAGACTTTATTATGTCATACCCATACATAGTGAGATTACACAAAGTTCTATAAGGGACATAAAACAGATTTGAATCTTTTACAAACTGCACGTGCTGAATCTGGTCCATCGTTAAGAAGTTCTTTACTTTTACTTTTACTTAAATCTGTCTGGACATAAACGGATGGTTTGTGCCAAGATTTGGTGAAAACCATTCCTTAAAATACATATAGTTGGATCTTGCAACGGATGGTTATTATTTCTATGTGAGTGTGAGTGTGTTTTTATGTGACCTATGACCTACGGCCCAATTTTAAAAGGCAAGCCTAAAACGTATTACATGGAACTCATACCTATTTCTCATCAAAGATGAGCAAGAGCTGCCGAAACAGGCCAAACAAGGATAAAAAACACAGGCAGTAATATTTATGACCAGTGTAGAAGGTTTGTGTTCAAAGCAAACCAAGTCAGCCCAGAGCCTGAAGAGTCCTGAGAACCCAACACAGAGCGGGGACCTCAAACACTGACTCAGAGGCTGCTGCTGGCGCCAATGTCAGCTCAGGATCATACAGCAAAATCCTCAACAGTGCACAGAACACCCTCCAGCGTCCAACAATAGCCAAATAGTCTTGTGAGTCCACCAAGCTGTGAAAACACCTGGGGCGCAGAGCCCACAGGACCACAAGGGCCCAGGTACAAACGATCAGGCCGAGGGTCCAGGAAGTTACCCGCACAGGTGCAGTACCGGGGACGTGAGGTAGGAGGGGCCCCAAGGGACATACCACCGCCAGAACCACCCACAACCACACCACCAAGATCCAGAAGCGCCACCTGGCCACTCATGGAAATGAGGTCACCTGGCCTCATTTCCATGAGTGGAAGATTTGAAAAACCTCCGACCTCTACCTTGTAGCTGCAAATTCAATCAGTCCCGGCATCCGGTAGTATCGTGGGTCTGATCACAACCACTTTATCAGATTTATCACAAAGCTCATCCTAATGGCTCCAGAACAATTTCCCTTCATGCTACCTCAACCCCATTAGGTTACGGTTTTCAGCAGTTTGATTGCCTGTGAGGAGGATCAGACAAAACTTACCTGACAGATCACGACATTCGGTGCAAGGATCGTCTATGTGAACAATGTGAAACTGATTGTCTGTATTTGACTGATCTGTGAGTGTCTCAGTGGGCACCACTGTGAAGCACCTGTGGAACAAATTATGTTCAGGGTTTTGCGTAATGACAGGAGGGCGGCAGGAGACGGTCCTCAGACTACAGCCTTTGGGGGCTTTTTTCAACATTTCTGTCTATTATATTAACTACCTGAGACATTTTGATGAAGTTTAAACTTTAATGTTCTGCTCAACTGTTTGCTTGAGCTCATTTTGAGTCTCTATTTCTGATCTAGAGAGGTGTGCCGTTTGACTGCACCTCTAATATGACCCAGTGATAGCTGCTTTACGCTAAAGAGTAAGGGGCCAAGGACGGAGCCCTTGGGGGACACAACTGGCCACAGGGGCCACTGATGAGGAGGCCACTTTGGTTTGTTGTTTTGTTGAATTGTAGACATAGATTTGACCATGGCTATTGGGAAAAATCCTGTTTGATAAGCAGGGTTTGTTTTTGGCATATTAAAAAGCATGTCGGTTGAGATAATGTAATTAAGACTGTTTTCCATTTAATACAAAATGTCCTAATCTGCCTACTCTGTCATAAAACAAAGTCGCACATTCTCTCTGGCGTCCTGAGATCTGCACAAGGATAGTAGTAAATCTGAGGTCATCGTTGAGCCTCATTGCTGGAGCTCCTGTCGTTGAGGAGACGTCCAATAATAATTTCTTTGACAAAGGGAAAAATGAGTCTTTACAACATTCGGTCGTTGTGCTCACAATGAGGGACCCTGTACCTCCTGCCAGAGTTCATTAGCACATATTCAGGGTACAATACACCAGGCACGGCGCCAGGATTTCAGCTTTTGGTGGGCCCTCATAATTGTGGGTGGGCTTTTCATTCGTTAAGTTAATAGGGTCAACGGTTTGCCTTCCGTTGAAGGCGTCAGCTCGACCTCTCATTTGGTCTACATTACTTTCCTGGTTCTTTTAATCTTAATTGGAAATACATCAGAAGCTCTGACATCTAATTAATCAGATTCTAACCACTGATACACACACACACAACGATCAGCCACAACATTACAACCAGACCACTGTCATTATCTTTCATTGTTCAGAGAGGAAACTGCCATTTTAATCTTTATTTATTAGTAAATGCTAAACTAAATCATTTAGAATAAAAGTTAGGAAAATATGTTTGCCATATGGTAGAAGTATATGCATAAAGGAGGGGTAGACACATGTCAATCTCATGGGATGATCATCGGGGAATCAGAAAACAGTGTTTAGAAGTAAGTCACATCTGAAGGGAATTTGACTTGGTATTTTGGTGCTTAACATGAAAGCCAAGAAAAATAAAAGATCTTAGAATATGAAAATAGAACATCTACATTGGGAAAAGGAGGATATCGTGCCAATATAGGCAAATAATATCCTCTATATTCAAATCTATGTCTACATCCCAAACAACAAGCAACAACACAAGCCACTGTTTCTCTGGTAGGAACCTCAGGCTCGACTTTCCCTGCAAGACCATTCATCAGTGATCGCATGAGTAACATGAACCCGCCAATGTTTTCAGGTCGGTCATTACTCCCCCCTCGTAAAAAAATAAATCTGTGATGGTGTTCTGCTGCTTCCTGTGATAAGAATAAACATTTAAAAAGACAGTTTTCTGATTGAGTGACAGCTGTATGACGGTTTGGTGTGAGTTTGACTTAAACTAAGCAGGCAGGAAAAACGTTTTTTATTGGTGTATACTGACTGTAAGGGGGGTGGGGGGCCGTACCTGATGCAGCTGAGTAAAAGCTCCATGTTGTGTTATGAATAATTTAGAGACAAAAGGAAGGAGGGAAAAAGGGAAAGAACGCTATAAATGGGTGTTGGTGCTGGGTGTTGGCCCATCTGTTCCACCTGTCAAAAGACATGATGCGTCACATGACAGAGAGGTGTGTGTTTTCGTGTGCGTGCATTGGCACAAGTGTTTTCATGAGAATATTGTCAGGTGGTAGAAAGGCAGCAGATCTGAAGAGCAGTGTTGTTATGTGCTCTGATTGAAGTGTTTCTATTCAAAGCACACATCTAGGTGCATAATTGGGATAAATGGCCATTAAAGGCTTTGGTGGCGCTTCAGGTTGAAGACAAGAGAGATGATTTTGAAATCTGTGAATGTCAACCTTGTGACTGACAGTCCTTAAAAATTTAGTCTGTAAGAATAAATAACACCTTACACTCTTTTAGGAAGCAAAAATGAATTTAATTTTCAAATGTAGGTGCAGCTTCGGTGGGCCGACCTTTGTAACACCATCAGCATATACCGAAAATAACCTTATTATTCTTTAAACGACACAGACGTCTCCTGTATTCAACTCTCTGGTATCTATCAGACAACGTCTGTCGGGACTTAAAACAACAGAAAATACAAAATTACAGAGTTCTGAAAAGTTGGCATGTAAAATAAGAAAGAAAGAAGAAGAATCTGGCAAATTCTTAAAAATCTATTTTTACGTAGAGATTGCTCATAAATGTAACAACAAAGACTCACCTTTGTTTGTTTACCCTGAGTAAAAGACGATTGTGGTGATCGCATTCCGTTGTGTGTCTTTAAATACACCACCAACAAGTAGGTATTAGTATTAATTCATTTGATATTAATAAAATATTCCACATCTTCATACCTTTAGTAAGCAAACTATGAACTACAGGCTTTATGAAGGCATTATATTTGATATTTTTATCTAAAATTAGCTGCTAACTGTGATATGATAGCCTGTTTTTAAAGTCCTCCAGATGAGGGTCGTCAAACCATCGCAAGTCATTTTGTCTTTTCGCTCCAGCTCTGTTACTACCTCTGCTGCCAGCTCAGAGGTGGAGTAACAACTGCTCCTTATATTACATATATATTTTTCATAGAATGTATATGGAAAAAGTTGCACCATCCATCCTGGAACATTGTATGTAAAAGTGGGACATATTTTCAAAAATGAACCCCGTCCAGTTTCAGCATCTGTTCTCAGACATTATGTGACATTTTTCTGTGCCTGGGGGATTCAGTCTGCTCCAGCCGACAAAGGCAGCAGAACATCTGCACATGTGGTAGAATCCTTGTTTACCTTTTTCTTAATTCTAAAATGCAAATGCCTCACTTTGCAACATTCTAAGAAGATAATGTACTCCTGGAAAAAAAAGACGTCTCATATACTGAGACTGATTTTGTAACAATCCATCCGTCAAACAAATGTTTCACTTGGAATTAAGCTACGTTTATCGGATATAGGAATAAGGCAAGGACAGATCCTATTATATTTGACAATATATGTACATTCAGGAATAAAGATAGACTAGGCCTACGCTTTGGTCTCCAACAGCAAGTTCCCAAGGGTACTCAACCTGGGATGTCATGGAATCATCTTCGTTGCATTATTTTCAAATATTAAGAACACATAGGCATTAGTCCGAGGAAGAACTGGAGTGTTTTTGCTAAAAGTATATTTCTGACTCTAGGAGCTTTATCTCCAAAGTATATTGTTTGATATCAGACATATGATTAGGGAATTAGACAGAACAGGGTTTCTGTAGTTTGTTGTCTCCTTTGATCGGACTGAAGCTGAAGCTAGTGACAGGTAGCGTACGTGATGTGTCAGTGAGAATCCATCACCTGTAGATCTGTTGGCTTTGGCGGGGGTCAAGATCAGCAGCGATCCCTGGCCTTTGATGGAACGCTCCTTAACGCACTGCCCAAAAACACAAAGCTCAAAGAAAGTAGTGGATGTCTAGACCACCACCTAGCATTCAATGCTCAGACTTAGCATCCGTCGGCAGGCTGCTTCATTACCCACCTAATGTAAATCATGTGACGCAGTCTGAATTTTTAGATATGAAATCGGGTAACTTCAGGAAAACGAAAAGAATCCTGCATGTACGCCGTCTTTACTGCTGTTAAATGTCAAAACCTGTCAGACTCCCCCGGAGCAGTGAGGAGTTTTAAGACAGTCTTTGGAATGAGGAGTGATGTTACCGAGACACAAAAGCTGCTGCAGACAGACTATCACATTTATTTGACATTAAGGCGGATGATTGTACGGCTACGGTGATTTGTGACCGGCTGATGAATGATTTTTATGATTCCTGCAGAGGAGAGAACATGTTACGTCAAAGAGAACCCGGAGGAACCTGTCTAAAAACTTGAGTGAGATAAGCTGGAGGCTGGATGCTGGAGGCATGGAGGGGCTACCGACTTCTCCGAGTCGGCGGTGATTAAAGCTGAGTTTCGCTTAAAGGTCAACGAGAGGTAAATAAGACCGGGAATAGCTCCTGTTGAAAAATCTTAAGGTTTTCTTACTATTAAGAATAAAGTATTCAATCAGTAAGTAAAGGTTCAATCAGGGGGATTTCTTTTACAAGGAAGGGGGTTGGGGACTTTTCGGGGATATACCCTCGATGTCGGGGACGACAGCATAGTTCTAGTTTCCCTGCTGTAGTAAAGAGCGATGCACTTTGATGACATGTCCCTGAAGAGTCTGAGAGCCAAAGACTCTCTGACAGACTCATTATCACACATCATCAGCTGCAATGAACACTCGTCTTTACTTCACTCTCTGTCTCCCCTGATCCAAATGTAGAAATTGCTTATTAAAATGCTAGGCTGACCTCCTCACCAAGATTCAATAATCATCGGCGTCTTGCGATGGACAGGAAAAGCTGATCTGTAATTGCTTTGCGTGAGTCTATTTCAAATTTGTTTGAAAATAAAAAAACAAATTCTAGTAATGCTATATGGCAGCATCTGTATAGCATTACCTGTATGGTAACATCTTTTTAGTAGCATCTGTTTAATAGCATCTGTTTGGTAGCATCTGTTTAGTAGCATTTGTTTAATAGCAACTGTATAGTAGCATCGGTTTAGTAGCATCGGTTTAGTAGCATCTGTTTATTAGCATCTGTTTCATAGCAGCTGTTTGGTAGCATCTGTTTAATAGCATCTGTATCGTAGCATCGGTTTAGTACTATCTATTTAGTAGCATCTGTATTCAAGCATCTGTATTGTAGTATCTGTATTGTAGCATCTGTACGGTAGCATCTATACGGTAGCAATCTGTATAGCATCATCTGTATAGTAGCATCGGTCATCGCCACAGACAAAGAACGGGCTTTCAGCCAGGAGAATTGCTGTCAGTAATTTAAACCATAATGGACCGGAACAACGAAGAAGGGTGGCTGGGTTCTGGTGCTTCCTAACAAGCAACATTTGGTGACTTTATTTACTTATTTAAAAACAAAGCAGCTAATGACAGCCCGTCTAGTGCTTCTCCAGCCAGTGGGAAAACCCAAACTGGTTCCTAGATGGCTGAGTTGAAGGAACTCCAGCACCGTTTGGATGGACCATACCTCATGTTGAACCTCTTATGGACCATCGTACCGATAAGGGAAACCACTATATATCAGCTGATTGCTTGTCTCGTGAATAATCTCCTCCTGGTTCTCAGAGTGTACTGGGCCCTGGTAACTGGGTGTCAGGAACTATTGTCAAGAACAGCAGCTGCCGTTCGGAACCGTGACTCTGCCAATCTCAGGAGAAGACTGGCAGAGCCTCTGACTCTCTACTCTGCTCTGACTCACAAACACAAACAGTATGGATTCTATATTTTTGGCTAAATCAGACAACTACCTCCATCAAAAGAGCCGAGAGGGACTTTACATGGATACAGTACAATTGTATTAATTATTCTTCTTCTCTACGGCTGCCAGTTATTAGTCTCCGTCGCTGGATTTGTTTATGTGGTGATTAAAGTGTCTGGACTGCTTACAGGTTTCTACAGACTCCTGTGCCTGCAGGCTGTGTTGATATTCCGGTTTGTTGTTGCCTGCGAGAGTTTGTAAAATCCCAGCCTGCCTTCTGCCAAACTAGACCGCCCCGCTCTCTCCATCTCAAACCCACCCTCCACTCTGCTGTGGATTCTCTAAATTAGCCCAAACACACGCTAGACGAAATACGCTTATAAATAAGAAACGCCATCATGGAGCTTTAAAAGCAAAAAATCACAGAAGGCGTAGAAGTGTTGGCGGGGGATTATCGGCCGGCGCCTTTAACCCCTGATGCTTTGGCTTTGGCTAAACCTGCTGGTATTAATCGGGGGGGGGGGGGGGGGGGGAATGTAAGCGGGGAACGCTGCTTTAGAACACGGAGAGTGTTTTTGTTGCCATCATCATATAAGAGTCAGGCAGGTTTGAGTTTTTATAGCCGTGTAATATCACATGCTGGGAGTTAAGCATGTTTGCCAGCCCCCTCCAAGGGGGTGCGTCCCACCTTTTAAACCCAATCACCACCTCCAGCCAACACAGAAAAACGCACAAGTTGAATTTGCGTGAACTCCCTGACTCCGGACGGTTACCGCGAGCCGACAATGAGAGGCTTGAAGCAGCGCTGACCCTCACATGATGTTTTCCACTGTGATGCTGATTCAAGCTGTGCCTGCAATCATCACACTTCAATTAAGGGGAGCTTTACTCCCTGATTGAGGTTCACGGCGTCTGGAAAAAGTTTATTTTAATCAAGAGGAGCCACACTCATATCACTGAAATGATTCCTGTAATTTGAATCCTCCGGTTCACACCTACCTTTAATCACATTTTGAGATTGATGGACATGAGGCGTCATTTATCAAACCCCGACTTGTTCGACGCGGGAAATGAAATGAATGCAGAAGGATTTCGGAGAGGATGAAGTAAAAGTCTTTTGGGTTTTTTTATTCCGATTTTTCTCTTTTTGCATTTTAACTTCTCGTCGTTTGAAAAAATATATATCCAGCTAGTTTTCCAAGCGATAAACGAATTATTCCACAGAGACATTAATTCCAGCATGGGAAAGTGAATGGTATGGATTTCTGTACCGACGAATCACGTCATAGAACGGATTATTGTTCTACGGTTCATTCCCATAAGCCCCAGCATCAATCTCAATCAAGTGTCAGGCGTTCTGACAGGAAGATTTCTGCCCTTTCTAAACGAGACAACATTCTATTTTTCTTTTCTTTCACCAGCCAGGCAAAGACAATTCCTAAAGGGAATATTGCATTCCTGTTCACTTAGAGGCAGATCCCTTTGTCAAATGTTTTAATATGCATCAAAGATGACTGCCGGCTCAAACGGTAGTGAGACCAAGAGCTTGCCGTCTTCCTCCCGCTCGGTGAAAATCCACATCTGAGACATAATGTGCGACCACACTCTCAGTCTCCTCTTGTAAATGCCGGCCTAAGCGGCGTATCACACGAGGTAAACACCACGTAAGCCGTCGTGACTTTTAATTTGGCGGGAACGCTAATTGGCTGTGTTTGAGTGTGTGTGGCTCTTTGAAATCGGCAGCAGCAGACGGAGGCTTTTAGGAGATTGATGTCCTTGTTTGTGGGGCTGTGTTGAATTCTAAAGATAGAAGTGAGGTAGTGAATACTAAAAGATATGTAAGCAATATTTTTGCACTTTGGATTCCATCCGATGACTTTCAGTCGCTGACAGAGAGGTTTAACCCTCTTAATGTGTGTGAAAAATAAATGAATATATATCATCTAAAAGTAAGAAATGTCATCTCAAAAGTAAAAAATATCATCTTAGAAGTAAAAATATCATCTTAAAAGTTAAAATATCATCTTAAAAGTAAAGAATATCATCTTAAAAGAAGAAAATATCATCTTAAAAGTTAAAATATCATCTTAAAAGTAGAAAAATGTCATCTTAAAAGTAAAATATATCATCTTAAAAGTAAAAATGTCATCTTAAAAGTAAAAATTATCATCTTAAAAGTAAAAATGATCATCTTAGAAGTAAAAATATCATCTTAAAAGTTAAAATATCATCTTAAAAGTAAAGAATATCATCTTAAAAGAAGAAAATATCATCTTAAAAGTTAAAATATCATCTTAAAAGTAGAAAAATGTCATCTTAAAAGTAAAATATATCATCTTAAAAGTAAAAATGTCATCTTAAAAGTAAAAATTATCATCTTAAAAGTAAGAAATATCATCTTAAAAGGCAAAATATCATCTTAAAAGTAAGAAATATCATCTTAAAGGTAAAATATATCATCTTAAAAGTAAAAAATATCATCTTAAAAGTAGAAAAAGGTCATCTTAAAAGTAAAATATATCATCTTAAAAGAAAAAAATTTCATCTTAAAGGTAAAAAATGTCATTGTTAAAGTAAAAAAAATCCTCTCAGTAAACAGGCAGCGAAAGAGTCATTCTTCTACGAAAGCTGAGTTTATATTACCTATATTTTGTTACCTATATTATAGTTTTATATACCTATATATTGATATATAGGTATATAAAACTAAATGGTGGACTATCACTAAGTGGACAAACAGGACTGAGTCATACAGCCGGTGAACGACGGATACAGTTAGAGCCGCGTGATAAACATTCCAGGACATTTGCACACAAGCAAACATAAAATATCATCCTTTTCCCCTCATTAACATTACCATGAAAAGGTGTTCTCATTATTTGGTGAAGGTATTGTGTCTCCGTACAAAACAGATAGAGGGAAATATAAAAAACATAAAATAAGACAGAGCAGAGTAAACAAAAACAACAACGACGCTGATCAATTATCTCTGCGTGATCACAAACAAATCAGTTTCTCATGAGTTTGTTGATGGATTGTAAACAAGTGAAATGTAGCATAGAAGCGAAAGAAATCACATATTGCAGTAGCCCATTATTGAAAACCACTGTTGTAAATGATCTAAATCTAACTTTTGCAACTTTTCAATCTTCCTCTCATATCCGAAAGCTTTTCGTCTCGAGGGCATCAATGGATTCAGCCGCTTTGGTGCATGATAAACATGTCTTTGTTATTGCGATGTATTTTCGGGGAGAGGTGTTCATTATTTTTCTTGTCAGACAAGGTTGAGTTCTATGCGCCTCTTGTGTGTTTTCCAATACTGGCTACGTTTCCCACAGGACGAACGACCCTATCCTCTCATAGATCTCCCAAACGCAAGCCCCTCACTATAAATGGGAAAAACCGTCATATGCGAATCTTCTGGAGGATGATAATTTCTCCAGGAAGAGAATTTCCTGGTAAGTCTAATCCTTCAGTTTCACTGCGTCCCGTAAGCCGGTGAATCATCTGGTTCAACCTCATTTGTCACTTTTGATGGATTACTGAACTCGCGTGTTTGTATCAAACCCCAGATTTAAGAAGTCAATGAAATGGGAAAATCTTTCTTTCTGAAAACTTCTAATGTAGTGGAAGGCAATTTGTCAGTCTCACTAGGGAGTGTGCGTGTGTGTGTGTGTGTGCATGTGTGTGTGTGTGTGTGTGTGTGTGTGTGTGTGTGTGTGTGGGGGCATTAGGCCTAGCAGGAGGTTCTGAGAAAAATCTATTAGCAATGCTGATTTTCCGACATTCCCCTTCTGGATGGAGCTGCATTTTTTTTCATTCATTTGTTTGTCTGAAGACCGTCTAGTGGTGTGAATACTATCACTTCATGAACTGACAGCCGGTCCAGGATGTACCCCACCTCCAGCCCAATGGCACCTGGGATCAGCTCCAGCTCCCCGAAACACTGCAAAGGCTACTGGGTTTAAGAAAAGGAGGCAGTGGATCATGAATCACAAGTGCTGAACAATGTTCTGGTGTTGGTTGCACAGGCTCGCCTCTGCAGCTAGAAAAAGACAGCTCTCGCATTTTCAGCACACCTGATCAGACTGAAATGGGTCAGTTCGCACCGCTGGAACTTTTTCCTGAAACTTTAAAAAGAAGGTTTCATCACTTTGTGAATCTCAAGTTTTAACGAAGAGTACAGCATAATGTGATGGTTCCAAGATGGATCTCCTCCGGTCGATTTGGCCAAATTAAAACTTAATCGGACCAACGGTTAGGAGGTTATGATTGAAAAATATGCGTTTTTGGTAAAACAATTTACATGTAGTGAATAAATATGAACTATTACAGCAAAAATACCATGAATACAGGATTTAGTTGAGTCATATGGACCAAAGTCGGGCCAATGGTGGAGGAATTATCGCTCAAAAACTTTTTAAGATAAAGCTCCCCCCAGTGTCGTAAATACAAAACCGACTTTTCCCAAAAAATCATCCAGTTCTTCCTCGAACTAAGGTCTATATTGGTATACAATTTGAAAATGATCTATGAAATAGTTTTTGAGTTATCTTGATGGATCTTCGGCATGACAATCACACTTTCGGGATATAAATATGAATCATGAAACTATTGAAGTGGGCAGTTAGAGTCGAAAAAAAGCCGAGTTAAAGGAACAAACCTTTCTTCATCAAATATAATTAATCACGTACTACAACATGGCGAAATTGGTTCTCTGCGTGAGTCGCCCTCTGTGGTGCCTGAAGAGCAATGTTGGGTTCAGGGTCTTGCTCAAGGACCCTACAATGTGCAGACTGCAGGAATCGAACCGTCGATCGTCCAATCGGGGGTCGACTCTTCTACATCCGAGCACAGCGAGGCCAAAGGGGAACTAATCAGCTCATATACCCCGTTAAATGTTCACTTTGACAATGGTTGGGGTCTTTTCCAGTACAAACCTCCACAAGTGGAAATGTGATTTAAAAGTCGCTATGATTTATTGATGCTCCTCACTCTGGTGCGTTTTTTTCAGGTTCCCCAGGGACATGTGGGACAACGAGAGCAGAGTTCACCTTTCTTGACCTCTGCCCCACCAATCTGTCGGCCTGGTACTTCTACTTTTATAGTACGTAAAGTTTTATTTGTGTTTTTATATGAAATAAATTATTATTATGAGATACACTGCAAAATTAAGGTTTAGCAAAGTTTCAGTCAGGAAGACTATCACATGGCACACCCGGGTCATTTGAGCCAAATCTATCCAATATCACATTTGCACACCTTCATCGTTAGCCTCATCATCTTGTTTCTGTATTTTTTAAATATCATTACCTGCCTTTGTGTAGTCATTTAGTGCTGTTGGTTCATGTGCCCTCCACATCCTAATCTCCACCCAGTCCTCACACTCAACCTCCGTCAACGTCAGCATTCATTATTCTCAGCAGAGTCATCAGCCACCATCACCGGCATCCATACGCTAAAATGGGATATTCATTGTTGCTGCTTGAGATTTCATATTTACTTCATTCTCATGTTCCTCCTGACTGAAATTCGTTCAGCTGACAAAATAAATCGGTTTATAGTCTCATTTTGCATTCGAGTGCACTCCCTGAAAGTTTATAACGCAGCAGAATGACGTCATTATTCAGTGGAAAGTCTTCTCCATCCCTTTCACGTTTGTGTAACAGCACAGTGACAGAAAACGTTTTTACTCAAAATATGAACCTAATTATTTTCGTAAACCCATTTCATGCATAAAAACATTTGATTTTCAACATTCTGAGTTAATCAGGTTTGGTTTTGCTTCAAATCATCTCATTACAAATCGATACAGAAAACTGTGATTTCGCTGTAAATTTACAATTTGTGGGTAATAAGCATAAAGAAATCACTTTAGAATTAAATTAAATATATTCTTTATCATCACTTTTTTCATTATGCATCGTTTTCTGGTCGCACATGGACCCCGTTCCCGGGATTGAGCCACCAACCTCCTGATTTGGGGACGGCAACGCTACCTTGGAAGTTACAGCTGCAACAAAAGGTGAAATCAAGAAAACTATCAAACATATCATAAGACTTGAGTTTGCAAAAAACCAAAAAGTGTAGCTGTTATATTGAGATATAAAAAATGAAATGAGGTTGTGTGTGAGAGTAACTTCCCATATCGGATGCTGCTCCCGCGTAAGCTTAATTGGTTTGCAGATAAGAAATATGATTTGTTGCGCCAAAGTCATTATCAAGCTCATTAAATCTGCAAAACACAATATTCATATCAGTGTGACTAATTAAATAATACGGCATCTTGATTTGATTAAAACGATCTTTTGCCCTTTCTCTGTGTGTTTGTCATTAACATTCGCCTCTCCAATCAAGTTTAGCCACTAAACGCAAGCGCAAACTAATTGTTTTCAACATTATTGCATTTAAAAAACTCTTTTCTCAACCAACACACCGTCTTCCTGCTGCACAGTAGAAACCTCAGACCTGGTAATTGCTTATAATTAAGAGTCATATAAAGGGCTATTGCACGTAAGAAAAGCTTAAAAGATGCGACTTATTTGAATGGAGTAAGACTTGTTATTACACTGTCGTTACTGTGTTTCTAATACATAAAGAAGATTCTGATTAGGGCCTTCACGAGGCTTGTATTCGGCTGGTACATTCCATTTCACAAATGCACCGCGGTCAGTTAAGAAAGAAGACGCGTAGGGTCAATAAGATTTTCAATAATTCATGCATCCAACCTCGGCTTGTCCTCGAAAATATTTTCTCACTCTCAGGACGTAAAAGATAGCTGACCGCAACAGCTAGTTATTTCAATGTAGCAAAAAATTGCAGCCTGAATTCAAAATAAGTATAAAGAGAGATCGACCCTGATAAAGTTAATACAGACGTGACCGAAATGTGAAACGTCTTTTGAACCCTTGCTTAAAAACGTTATCATTTAAAAACCGATTGATGTTATATCATCCACAAGGTAGTTTGTACCTGTGGGGTAGCATTTTGTTAACGCGATAACTCAAAAACTTCTTCATGGATCATTTTCAGATTTTGCACTCCCATAGACTTTAGTTTGAGGAAGAACTGGACTGATTTTGGGAAAGTCGACTTGCTTATTTCCAACATGAGGTGAAGCTTTATCTCCAAAGGTTTTCAGGCCACAATATCTCAACCGTTGGACCAATTTAGTCCAAATTTGGTCTGTTATATATGATATATTAGTCTGAAAGTTTGTATTTTATTCACTGGACGGAACTTTCCTCACATTTAATATGATGAGTTTGAGATCAGGGGGATTACTTTTCCAACGCAGAGGATCGGAGTCTTTTCGGGGATATGCCAGTGCTGTCGGGGGCTACAGCGTGGGCCGAATTATAAACATGTTCTGAGCATAACATCGAGACCCAAAGGCGAAGCTCGTGCTGTGATCATACATCTGGAAATGCTTTGATGATACAGAAGAAGTTGGTCATGTATCTCCATCCATCAGATGACCGCGGGGCACGTTCAGCGAGATGACATCCATGTAGATAATCTAAATATTTAGGTAAGGTGGATCAGAGTCAGGGAGGTGCAAGAGGCCATAACAGAGTGTGTGGTACGCGATTACAGAAGAATGTTAACATTATCCTCTGCTTAAATAACAAAAGCATTTACTCTAATCACTGCTTTAATGAACCTCCCGGGAGGAGGCTAATTGGCTGCTCTAAAACTCACTTATAATGCTGTGTGGCTAACAGGTGCATGCTGGGTAGAGCTAACACACCACATAGTGGATCTTCCTGCAGGGCCAGCGTTCACTGAGCAGGAACCAGGAACCCTGAGCTGTGTGAGGTCCTCCTGCTGTTCCGGACCCGTAATCAGTTTCGACTTCGGGGCCTCTTACAGCTGAGAATGTTGGGAAACGTTGTGTCCTCCTCTCTGTTTGTCGGGTCGATGTTGATGTGTGGATGTTTCTCACCCCTCAAACCTTGTTTTTCATTGTATGCCCGGTCTTCCTAGTTCTAGTGTAAGCGTCTTCTTCTTGGACGCATGCGTTTGTATTTTTTTACGTTTTTGGTTTCAGCCATTTAAGGTGGACTCACTGGTTTTGGCAATTCATTCAGTTCAGCTTTATTAAATAATCAATCAGCCGTTTCTGAGCAAATTGTGGTTAAATGACAATATTACTTACCTGAACAGGTACTTACCCGAAGGTTGGCGGTTTGATCCCCGGCCCCTTCAGTCCACATTTCAAACTAACCTTGAGTAAGATACGTGTTGTAAAAGCGCTTTGAGCAGACGAGCAGACTAGAAAAGCGCTGTATAAGATCAGTAAAGCGTTATGTTAATCGTACTAAAAAGACACTGAATGCTGGTAAGGCTAGATTCTGATTGTGGGCTAGGCCCATGGGATCAGAGCGGTGAGTCGGTCCAGTCATAGCTTCCAAATGTCGTGGCATCCTCACTCCTTCATGGTAGAAAAAAAAGCATTTACTAGAGAAAGAAAATTCTAGCATTCTCTCCAGTCCTTGCTGGATTATGATTAATGTGACCTTCAAAATGTCCACGACACCAAAATCCGGCCTTAGTTGCGGAAATACTGCCAGTAGTTGCGTCATATGAATGGATGGCGTTCACGCTTAGCTGATGAAGATGTCAGTCACTGCCAAAATGTACGACTTTCACTGGGAGACATGTTTGTCCTGCTGTGTCCTTTTGTGTCACCCAACTCTTTGCTTACTATGAAGCAGCTAAAGAACGATGATGTGATGTGACAGATCTGAAGTGGAGCTTTGTTACATAATCAGCAGAAGAGGAAAGTAAAGTTTATATTTGCTCTTGAAATTTCTTTGCAGACACATTTTATTATTTAGGAGTATGTCTTGTAATAAATAAGGTTATATATACTTTATACATATATATGTGTATATGTATGTGGGTATGTGTGTGTATATATATGTGTATATATATATATATATATATATATCACATTAATATCATCTATAATGATTTGTTTTAAATAGTTAGTAAAACACTAATAGTAATAAACTAATAATACTCTTAATATCTACTTTTCAGATACAAAACATGACGTTATGTATAGTTTATGTAGTTTGGGTCAAACTATTTGATTATGGTTTCCTACTGAGAAAATGGTGAGTAGAAAAAAACGTTTTTACCACCATTTGAACCTTTCAGGTAAGATTGAGGATTCGCATTTAGAACTAGGCCTATGTTGTCGTCCCCGACAGCAAGAGTGTATCCCCAAAAAGTCTCCAGTCCCCAGCATTGTACATGCTAAATCCTATCCAAACTAGCTAAGCAAATCTGGCACTTGTCTAACGTGAATTACAACTACAGGTGACGCTTTTTCAGCTTGTATCGTAAATGGCGTAGGTAGTAATGAAATCTGAACGCGAGTGGTCAATTTGACAGATTTGGAGATGCATGATAGACACAGGTGAAAACGGCGAAGTGTCTCTCTGTTCGCTTTTTATCCAACTAGCCCGAAGCGCAGTTTAGAACCAAGTCTGTACGGGGTCTAAGTCACTCAGATCCTCCACCTGTAACCACCTGTAAGTGGTTATAATGTTATGTTTTATTGCTGTTCATTGTTTAAGGGGATGTCATTGAATTTGTGTGCGGATGCTTATCCCCGAAGGAGAAAAGTAATTGCTATTGCAGCCAATGGGAGCTCTGATTCCTCCTCAGAATGGAGGAGGGTAACGTGACTGCCTGTCAAGTTATGTAAACTCACTGGGAAATCTATTCAGCTTCAGCGTCCTGATGTAAGCTTTCACCAGTTTCTGCAAACCCGTGCATCAACGCAAAAAAACCAAAATGACTCTTAATTGCCAGTTAATCCATATGCAGATTGATTAGCGCGATGGCTAAATGGTAGCTGTCACAGGAAGCTCTGATAATTCATCACAAAGCTCTCCCTGTACTCTTGATGGTACCCCTGGCATGTTGGCGCTGAATCCGCCCACAGCATGTCCCTGACTGCCGGCTGAAAAAGCAACGCGGCGGCTCTGCTACCTACCGTTACTTCCTTTCATCTGTCACAATTTAGGCGCCTCAGACGCCAGTGAATCACACTAATGGTGAGCCGCTGCAGATGTTTTATCCAAATGGGTCACATCCCAACAGTCTCCCATAATTAGACCATTGTTGTGCAAAGCGGCAGTTGCACGAATTATTAACAAACCATTACAGTGAGCGCCTTTCATCCATCATAAAAGCCCGCTCTAATTGGGTTTGTTGACTTTTATTTGTCTAATGGTCCAGGATGGTCATTACTTATTTTTTTTAAGCAGATAGATCTTATTAGCGTGCTTTGTCAATGTCAGGAGTGGACCTGAACCCAATTTTGTTTGCTGACATTTGCAGGGAATTTTGATATCTGAGTCTAGATAACCTGTCATTTGATGCATCTGTGGGTGAATCCTTTTTTTAAATGGAATTTATTTTTGGGATTCATAATACCGTAGAAGATGCTTGCAGTCAATTCATCAGTTAGAGTTTTCTTTCTGCTGCTGTCACTCAACTAGACATACGATGTCGTCCCCAACAGCAAAGGTATATCCCCCCAAGAGACCCCAGTCTCCTTCATCTTACAAGCACACCCCTGATTGAGAGTCATTTCCAGTATTTTGTAGTGAAAAACATTTCCCTAAAGTGAGTATTATATGAACTATTAGATCAAAATATCCGTAAAAATATGATATAAACAAGTCGGATCTCCTCAAGTTGATTCATATGCACCAAATTTGGACTAAAGTGGAAAAAAAACGGTTGAGAAATCACGGCCAAAAACTTTTTGAGATAAAGCGCCTCCTAGCCTCAGAATTATTATCATTATCAATTAACATCATCAAATAAAAAAAATCTGGATAAATAGCTACATAAAAGGGACAAGAACAAAAACCGGCAATGAACGCACATGACCTCGCCTCTGGCTCAGCGAGCTCAGCCCAGGAACTTAAAGAGCTCTCTGAACTCTTGAAGTCGTTCTTCATATAGAATCTGCAGTGACCTCCTCCCACGGACACGCGTGCTGAACCTCCTCGCAGCTACGAGGATAAACGTTTAGCGTGGTGAACTTTAGAGCAGCAGGGTTTTCAATATTCATCAGGAATCTAGGCAATACCGTAACGGGGGAATAAAACTGGAGAATAAAGTTTTCTTCCATCAGACACATTTCCAGCAGTGATGAAATGATGCCATCGGGGATATACCTGAAGCCTCAGGTACATTATAAGTTATATAAGTGGGGATATTATGGCATCGTATATTGGTGGCGTTATGGGATAAGACAAAAACTACTTCATGGATCATAGAAAAGAAAGAAAAATGGAAGTAGGTTGATTTCAGTTCCAACAATATGTTGGGTGTTTTTTCCAACTCCCGCTACATTTCAGCTATCGTGCCTTCATCTGAGCATGAAAGGAAGATTTTAGTGGAGATCCAAACAATGTAGTACAGGGGTTATACAACTGGCCATTTGATGTCACAATGTGAGGATAAAATGATAAAAGTAAATGGAGATTAAAAGAAAAGGAAGTGCTATGCAAATAGGCTGTGAGGTCATAAGTGTCGAATGAGAAAAGTGAATGGAGATCAGACATTTGGTAAACAGGAAGTGCTGTGCGATTGGTTCAAGCAGGTGTGTTCTGAGGCCACCAAGACCCTTGGCCCGTGGGTCAGGCCGAAGTCCAGGATGTAACTTCAAGTCTTATTCATGGAAAACACTCATTCAGTCCAGTAGGGGTCATGGTTTCGAGCGTGGAGGTCCAGCACATCTCTCTCTGAGCAGGTAGTTCTGGTAGGGGACCTCGTACAGTTCATATTTCACTCACTAGGGGGAGCATTTTATCTTCTGAATTTTCACCTTGCTTCTTCTGCTGCATTAATTCACTTGTTAATGGCGTGCATTGTGAACATAGTGGATGAATATGTTAATGAATCTTCAGTCAGTGTACCCGGATGCTGATGTTTCCCTGTCTGACTTTATTTTGGCTCCGTAAACACAACATGCAGCATCACCGCAGTCACAACTGGATGCCGGGTGAATCCAGATAAGATAAGACTTATTGCCGAAGGAGTGAAATCACAATTTAATCACATTAAATACTCTACTGTGTGCTCGGTGACTCTTTACAATTACCCGCTCCATCTGCTTTGTGTTCTCCATCCAAATTAATGACCACTAGTTTGGGGGCTTGGATCGCGTCTGACTGGTCACAGAAGTGTGTTTAATTATGTAAGCATCCCCCCCAAGTTCCGCTCAACCACACAGGCATTTCTTTCTACGCTCATTCAACACCGGGGCCGGTACCGAACTTCACTGAGCTCGCAAGGTCAATTACATGGTGCACTGGTTCTGAAGCTGTCCTCGTCACTGAGCGTTACTTTTTAACGTTCGACCGGCAGAAGAAGAAACTATTTTCTTCTCCAGCGCTATAAGAAAGTTGTGATAGTAGAAAATAAAAACTGAGTTTGTGGTTATTAAAGGAGAAGTTCACTCAAAAATGAAAATTCTTAAGAGAACAGAAAATATTTCAACTCTTAAGTATACTCTAATATTGTTTCTCTGGGTTTTAGGAAACTTTGATTAGACTCTACATCATATATGCAATCATTTTATGTTTGCGTTAAGTTTCCCCCATCTCCTTCAGTTGCTCAGGAGAATCCTATTCTGATGTTTGATGGTGGAATATGGTGCTGGTTGGGAGTTTCTAGGTTTGAATCAAGACTTGGGGACGCTCCGGGTCCAAAGGCTCACTCCGACAGTCTGGAAAGATGGCATATAGGTGTGTTAGGAACTCTTAATTGCTCGCAGGTTGGAATGCGAGCGTGAATAAACTGGTGAATCCTGAGAGTTCTGGCTCTGCCAGTTATTCAGTGCTCATTAGACACCTGCTGGCCACTCGCCATAGTGCACTGTTTAGGCATTTATTTTGTATTCCCTTTGTGACAGGAAGTTAGCCTAAGTCACCTGAAAATGAAATGTGTGTTGATCCTTTGCCAGCCTCCGTTCGTAGCCATGAGAAGGCATCACCTTTAAGTTTCTACATTGTGAAGTGATACATCTTTGATATAACTTTCTGGTTATATCAAAGACCAGAAAGTCTTTGCAGTAGCTCATAGATCACTGTGCCGCTCCGACCTCAGCTCGCGGTTTTATCATCAAAAGTAATACATGTGTAATAACCACATGTATCCGCGGTTTTGTTTAGCAATATCCAGCTGTTAGCTCAGTTAACGTAAAGCCTATAATGTCTTACTCAATTGTTTGGTTTATTACTTTTTCTAACTCTAATATGACGTAGTGGCAGCATGTATTTGATAAAGAGTAAGGGGCCAAAGATGGAGCCCTGGGGGACACCACAGGTCAAAGGGGCAACTGATGAAACTGCACTTTAAACGGTACTATATGATTAGTAGTTGTTTTTTTTTGGCATGTAAAAACATGTGTGGGATCGCTAAAAACAGAATCATGTAACTTGATACAACCAAAAAAAAGTCCAATAAGGATCAAATTCTATACTAAAAACATGCCGTTCCAAAATATTGAAATAATCTAATTAAAAGTGAGGATTTTTCATGAAATTCAAGAAATTATTTTAGCATTCTTTTTATTTCCTGTTTAAAATCATGCTTGTCCTAAAAATATGTGTAATTTAAATTGTCTAAGATATTAAATAAATCAATGTTCCAAACAAAATAAAATATGCAAATAACTAATTTCTCAATAGTTTTGTTTTTTCTGGGTGAGGACATAATGGGGTAAAACCAGATCAAGTAACTATTGTAGGTGGCTTTAACGTTCATGCAGACGATGAGAGTCTCGGCGCCGCATTTACCTCGTAATTGGACTCTGTTGGTTTCAGGTTCTTTTATCCCCTTAAAGACTAAGTGGGACACAGGAGAGTCGGTCCGTGGTCGAACAGCCGGACCTGTACACTCAAACGAACAAAAACAAAAAAACAGAGAGGAAAATTACGTCACGCTGAACTCGAAGGTTCTCACTTGACCCGGCAAGACAGAATGAAAAACCATAGGAGGGACATCAACAGCCCCAGAGTGGGCCATTACTCTGAAGAAAAATAACATCAATCCCGGGTTTTTGTTCAGCGCCGTTGCCAGGCTGACCGAGAGTCACAGCTCTGCTGAGCCTGGAGTTTCGTAACCTACAGTAGCGGCGACTTCATGAGTTTCTTTTAATGATAAATTCCACTTGTTTTACACGAGATTCCAAACCTCCTGCCTCCCAAAGACCTAACGCATCTCTAGACTGCTCCAGTCCAATGGATCTTCACCTTCTGTCATCTCCTCATCTCCTCATCCAGGCCAACGACCTTACATCCGTTGGATGTGTTTTATTTTGTAGTTGGATTATTATGCATTTAATCCTATGTTTCCTGTTTTAGGAAAGGTTTTCAAACTGTTTGTTTTCCTCTTTGCCTTCTGTCCCTGGGAGTTTGTGCGTAATTGAATCCTGCCTCCTAGTGTGTCCTCCCTGATTGTTGATTGTTTTCACCTGTGCCAGCGCCGCACCTGTTTCTTATTGGCTCGTTACTCTTGGTACTTAAGTCTTGGTCTTCCTCCCTCTCTGCATTTGTTGGACCGTTTGTTAAATCTTGCCTGCTTATCCTGCCGGTGTTCTGGTCTCTGTCATGCTTCCTGAATCCAGAGTGAGTTTAGTTTTTACCTCATGGTTTATTGTTTGGCACTTTGTGTTTAAGGAGCTTTATTTGCTACTTTAGATGGTTGTTACTTTTTTTTTAATTTCCTCTGTTGTGCCATAGTTTTGCAAATAAGTCCTTCATTTGTTTATTCACTTTACCATTTGGGTAGTGTTTCCTTTTGGGTATTAATTCTGAACTTAAACCGCTACATTACTACATTCCATCCCGACGAGGCTGCTTAAAGAGAGTTTACGCTTAGTCAGCAACTTTCTATTTGAAATCATCATCAGTCTTTAACCCTTTAATATCCTGCTCAACTGTTTGGTTGAGCTTATTTTGAATATTTTTTTATTGAATAAATGTGACTGAGCCTTTTTATAATATGACCCAGTTGCAGCACGTATATGCTGAAGAGTAAGGGGCCAAAGATGGAGCCCTGGGGGACACCACAGATCAAAGGGGCCACCGATGAAACATTAACTATGGTAAGTTAAACAGTACTATAAACAGTTATATTTTATACTAAACATGCAATACCAAAATATTAATCTAAGAGGGTGAGGAGATATTAACCATCATTATCGAAAAAGTTCTTTTCAACGGATGTGTTTTTTTTTTTGGCATACACAAACATGAAATGAATGAATGTTACTTGTTTTATTGTTTTATAGAATTGTGTTTTACCCCCAATTTTTTTTAATATTTGCATAGAACTCTAAAACTTTATCCTAAAATAATTCTATATGCCTGATTTCTTTTAATAACACGTTTGATCAAACAATTTATAATATTATTGTACATTTAAAATTTCCAAGATATTAAATGGAATATATGTTACCAAATAAATTAAATATACAAATTTTTATTTTTTTTACTCGGTGAGGAAGTTTAATGGTCAATATGTTTTAAGAACGCATCAAAACGCAGAAACAGCACTGATCAAAGTTTCAAATGACCTTTTAATGTTATCACATGAGGATCTTTTCTCTGTTCTGGTCGGGTTAGATCTTAGTGCTGCGTTCGATACCAATCAGAATATTTTTATGCAAAGATTTGAATACCTGACTGACATGAAGTTTAAGTCTAATTGATGTGACAGGGAATCAAAGTATTACCATGGTAATAGCAGAAACCTCAAAACATCTGTAGATGTCAACACGGTGATGAAATGGCGATTCCTGCCGCTCGCGGCGCAGTGTGAGCTGGGATAGGCTCCACCCCCTCTTGACCCTGAACAGGTTAAGCGTTCGTAGCGATATAATTTGGTTGATATATGAATGTTGAGCTCTGCTGAAGTTAGAATCTATAGTTCTGGCTGTGATTCCAGATATACTCGGTACATGATGACCTCCCGTAAGACGTACGTTAAAAGTCATGTTTTCATGGAAACCATCAAAAGTAACATTCGGAAAGTGAAGAAGCACAACGCTTCGCCATTTTGAATATGTGAGAAGTTTGGTTAAGGATGTAAATCTACTATAGTTTGTAATATTTTCTGTGGATGAAAATCATTAGTCTAGTCTTCATCTTATCTGTAAACAGCAAGGGTTAATGAAAACAAATAAAAAGTGAAAGCATACAAAAAAAACCTAGATAATAGATGTTTCCTAATAAATTAATCCATAAATAAGAGGTGGACCAACTTAAGCTATTTAAATCCTTCTTTTTCTTTTTTCACATACTGGTGATAATGATGCTATTCTTAACCTTCATTTAACTTTGATGTTCCTGTTTTTAGCTGTTTTGTCTACTTTGGGCACATTAAGGGCAAAGAATAATGGCAGCAAAAATAAACTATTTAATCCAACTCTGACCAGAGATTCAGTTCACCTATTTATTTATTTTCCTCCATGCAGCTTTGATGTCCTTGTTCTGACTTGTGTATTCTCATGAACACAGAGCAATGAGAAACAAATCAAAATTCATTGTTTCTCATTCTTAATGGAGATTTACTATCTGGTTTTTGGAGCGGGTATTTCTCCAATAATTGGCTGGCTTGAGCAAACTTGTCCTAAAAAAAATAAATACTCAAACCCATATATTAGCCAGATTTCTGGTTTCAGATA
This sequence comes from Lophius americanus, assembly GCA_037951165.1. NCBI lineage: Eukaryota > Metazoa > Chordata > Actinopteri > Lophiiformes > Lophiidae > Lophius > Lophius americanus. The sequence goes on along the minus strand of JBBDHG010000169.1, from coordinate 2,006,073 downwards.
AAGCTCCGTCTTGGCTGTTTTTGATTTATAATCCACGTGCAGTTGGGATGCATAGCGAGGAAGCTCAGAGCGCCATGACATGATAGATCGCCTCATAACGACTGCTTCATAACGACCGCCTCTGCTCGCTCCTGCTTTTTCAAGCTCCCTCCCTCCTTCCTCCCGTTGGTGTGGATGAATCTGCCATGTCAAAGGTGATGGAAATAGGCAAGTAGTCTATGCCTCCATCCCACATGCCTGCAATTTCCCCTCTTCATCTGATTGTCCTCCAGCCTCCCATTTTGAGGCCAAATACCGAGTGAAGTACACACTGCCATCTGGGCGGGGGGGTAGAGTGGAGCTAATAGTTTCACAGGAGGGATCAAAATCTCATCTCTCTTAACCCTGCGAAGAATGGATGCCAAGTTTTAAATGGTCCTCACAGCTGGAGAAACCGTTTCTCTCCAATGTATGGTTGGCATGTTAAGAGGAACGATGGGCTGGGATTGTTGGCGAAGGTGTGACGTCCCACAATAAAACCCTAGGGGATCCAAAATACTCTGAAAAACTTTCTGAAGCTCCGACTGAAGCAGAGTTGTGCTGGAAGCTGAAAAAACTGAATGTCAGGTCCTTAAAAAGCTGTCATCAGTCTCCGGTTTTCAGCGGATGCTTTTCCTCTGTCGTTGCTGCTGTCAGTTTTTCTAGTGACGGAGTGACATCCTATCTTCCTGCCGCACAAAAAAAATATCTCAATAGGTGTCTTTTATGGTGGTTTTAAAATTCTGGTCAAGTCCGACCGCCCCTGTTGTGCTGATTTGAAAAGTTGGCTGATGGAAAATCAAGAGAGCTTCTTCCCCCAGGAGAAATCCCCCCCCCCCCCCCCAGATATTCAGTGAGTTTGTGGAGCTCCATCTCACAAAACCTTAGAACCCTGCGGTCAAACCACCGGGGTTTGTTTTCGGCAGAGATAAAATACTATATCTACACAAAAAGAGCATAAAGCTCCTTTTATCTTAACCTGAATGTGTTTTTTATGAGTTACTTTCATGTTTGCATGATAGATTTGATTATTTCATGCAGGCTTTGCATGAAATTCAACATCTGGATTTATTGTTTTTTGAAAAATTCAACTTATTTGCCTTGTTTTTTCCACACCCTTAATGTAAGTTGTAGTTGAACGTAAACTTCTACTACTGTTCTTAGCAGACTAAAACTTTATTAAACTCAACAAAACTCTTTTGATTAATGGAAGTAAGGCTTGGGAATCATTTCCACATGAGTAGATGTACATGTAATGTAAAGTGCATTATAAATTAAATGTATTTTTAGATGGCTTTCTTTATGCACTGAACAAATCTGTTGGACCAGCTATATACATGTGACTTAAAGTAGAATTAACTTTATTACTGGAAGATTAGTTGGACTAATCATGTTAAAGTTGGATCAGTACCAATTACCTACATTGAAGCAACCCTGATAAAATTAAGTTGAATGTACTTTAATCTTACCGAGTAAATTGTCCAATATGTAATCACAAAAATCAAACGCACGGAGATAAAAACGATGCTGTCAGATAAAATAAAACCTTTTTTACGGAGTGTTCGGTTTGTCTGTTCTGTTACTGTACAAACATGGCCGCCTCAGAAGTGGACCCGCTCATTCTAAGCTTACGTACAAAAACAAATTTATTTTCAGCTGAATAAAATATTGTTAGTAATAGTATTATACATTTATGCAAGAAATACTTCTAAATTGACATACTGCACCTTTACTAGTCCTTCTGCCAATTTTGTTTCAAAGACTATACAAGCCTCGCTCGTACCAACATAGAACCAGGTGCTGGTTCCGGGCTGGTGCTAGAGCAGGTTCTCAGTTGGGTGAAATTGCAAACAGATTTTTTGGGACTGTTGTTGCTAGGTAGATAAAAAGTCAGATGTGTCTCACTCATTGGCTACGACTTAGACACCATGGCTTCATGTTTGACAGATGTCACATTTAATAAAAAATATTTCTTTTTTTTTGGGGCTCTATTTAAGCCCCAAGAAAAGTGGGTGTGTCCCTGCTTTAAGACTTTATCCCATTAGTTGGATGGTCCTGTCTCTCTGATTATGGGCTGGTAACAGTCTGACAGCAGCCTCTAGCTCTAGAGTCTACAGAACAATTGAATTGTGGGAGAATAGCACTGAAGATTTAAAACCCACTGCCCGATACTGATCCTGACTCTTTATTAACGCTGAACCCATGATGCTAATGTCAACTTGTCTTCCCTTTAGAATGTTCTTAAATGGTTCATTCCCCAACATGTGAAGATAAAATCAACCATTTTCAGCAAAGTTCTAAAGTCCAGGTTCAAAATTTAAAACGGTGTGAAAGAAAGACGACTCTGTTCAGCTGCAACTGACAGTTTAAGGAGTTTGTGTTTAATATAAGCTTGTAATTAAACTTGCAGGTTTGACAGTTTTCAGACAGAACTGGATCTCCCTTTCTCTTTCTGTCCGGACGATCTTCATTTGGACCCCCCCTCCCATCCCCTTTACGTATCTTCTGCATTAATCATCAGGCAGCCGACCATTTTATTAAATGTAGGATAGCGACTGTCAACACGCTCACATACGCAGAAATGCAATGCAGCTAAAGATTGGAGTAATCAGCTTTGTTGCTAGAGGTGGAGAGAAGTTAAAGATATCAGCCTAAAGAATCGGGTCTTTGTCACACTTTCTGACATTCCCCCTGTTCAGATGCAGCTGGTGGGATACTGGTTGATTGCAAATCCATGCAATTAATTAAAGTCCTATTCAGTAATATTCTCCATTCTATTTGGATCAGCCATAACACTATAACCACCTGCCTAATATTGCCTGGGTTCCCCTTTTGCTGCCAAAACAGCTCTTTGACACATGACCCGTTTGTTCTGACGCCTTTCTACCAGAACTGATTGGAACAAAAACAATTAATGAAAAAATGTAGGGACTGTTTCCATTAAGTGGTTTGGAGCAAATTAGGGTTTACATATTAAATTTTTGCACTAAGGAAAGATAATTTATTTGCATATTTCATTTCTTTGCGGATTAATTTAATATGTAACTGTTGAAAGAACGTGGAAAAATGTTTGGTCAAGCATAAGAAATTAAATTGAACACAATTCAATTATTTCATTGAGAAAGTGTGTTACATGGACTATTTCAATGAGATTAGTACAACATTTTCCTACGTGTTTTTAGAAAACTATTCTGCCCTTATTAGACATTCTTTTAATTTCATCAAGTCACATAATTATGTTTAAGTCCCCAAGTGTTTCGATATGCCAAAAAAATCCCTTATCAAACAGAACTTTCTCCATTGTTAATGCCTCCTCCTCGGAAGCCGCTTTGAGCTGTGGTGTCCCCCAGGGCTCCATCCTTGGCCCCTTTCGCTTTAAAGTATACGTAGCTTCGGCCACTGGCTCATATTTTAAACATCTTCTAGAAATTTTCACTCAATGTGCTAAATGGAAAAGTTGAGTCTGACAGTAAAGGGTTGTTTAACAAAGATAACCCCAACAGCAGAGTTCCACAGATTGTTGTTGAATACTTTCCTGAATATTGGTTAAATGATCCAGTCGGATACGACTCACTGAGGTGAATCTGTGGGAACTCAACCGGAAACGTTCCGCTCCACACATTCAGACACCGTGAGTCCTCAACTGTTCTGAGGACAGCGTTCTTGGCACGCCTTCTGTTTCCCTCTATTGTGAAGGTTGGTTTGGTAAACACTATGTAGTTTTCTCGTAAGTGCTGAACACTGGGTCACTAAAGAGGATTATACCCGTGTCTGCTGAAAGCAGCTCAACAGGCCATTAAAAAAATCCCACAGTGAAAACATTTTTAAAAATATATTTTTTTAAGAGCTAACTCATGGCCTACCTTTAGTCAAGTTAACTCGCACCATTTATTTATTCATTTTATGGTTAATCATTTGTCTACATTTTGGTGAGTTTCTAAAATTTATATTCTATTTTTTATGTTTCAAGTCAGGTATTTATTTAGCTTTTTATATTTTGACATTTTAGTCAGTTATTTTATGTTTTATAGTAGTTTTATTTGATAGTTCTGTTGTTTTTACTGCCTGCAGTGTTCCTCCGGTGCATTATTGAAGATTCGTCATAGTGTTTCCTTTGTTCAATTGCTGTTTTTATAGTCTTATGTAGTTATTTTTGCCTGGTGTGGTGAAGACGATGGTGATGAGTGGTTGGGAATGGGGAGGGGATTGTTTTATTGTCTATCCTGGTTTGAGACGTCCGACTTTGTATAGGGTTTGCTGAGGGGTAAAGGGAAATTGTTTTTATCATGGAAAGCCCTTTGCGTTACTTTATGTATATAAAGTGCCATATAAATAAAGTTTTAATGGTTTTATTTGCATTATAAATGCCTCTACACCCCAACATGACACTGATGTGCTTCCATTGATTTTGTTACAGCCTGTTCTTATCGACATAGTTATTATTACGTTTTGCCATTGAGCTGATACTTTCTTACATAGACTGTAGTTGAAGACAAATATTTTAAATGCTTCATATTCATATGAGTTAGAGCTGCACCACACTATTCACACTCATAAAGTTTGGCCACCACAAATTGGTGTGATTGTTTTATATGTAATTTCATTTCAACAGGCGTTAGAAGATTGAGAAACTGTAAAATAAATCAAAGGCTCTGCAATAAAGGGACACTGAAAGTCTGAATAATAGATGAATATTCCAAACCGCGAGAACTGTCTGCGTGACACATGAGGGCAGGAGTGCTACTACAAAATTCTGAAGGAGAATGTCAGGTCATCACAAATTGAAGCTCAGTCACAACTGGGTCATGCAAAGACGGTGATCCAGAGCAGGTGGGTTAGTCCAACGCTGTATGTATAAAAAAATAAAGAAGTTTTAAAGTATTTATAGTCAGAGTCTCGACCTGAACCACATTGAGAACCTGTGGCTGGACCCCAGAAGATCAGTCTAATGTTGCTGCAAAGGCAAACATTCCACCACATTGTTGTCAGTGACTCCAGTTATCCAAAGTGTTTGGTTGCAGTTGCAAGAGTGAATACTTTCACACTCTGAGTTTAAGTATTGGAAAACCGTTTAGCTCTAATAAGGTTATTTGAAACGCAAACATTGATTCGGATCACTGTATTGCATCTATACACATCCTGTCAGCTCATAAGAATCCATTTTATGACCTGGTAGGTGAATATGCATATTGGAAATGCAATGTCATAGGTGTATTGATCCAGAAGCACCACTGAACCCATGACCCCCACACCGACGTCCAGCCGCCCTCGTCCTCTAGCAGTGGGTGTATTGGAGGCCAGCAGTGGGCGTAAAAGCCAATAGCAAGACAAAGAAAAGACAGACGGCTTTAGCGTCTCACTGTGTGCCTAGTTTGCAGCTTCAAAAAGTTAACAACCAAGAAATGGTTCCAAGCAAACTTTTAGTACTAGCTCGCAAGACTGCGTTGTATTCTTATTATGGCAATGAGACGCCTAAAACACAAATTGTGTCTGAAAACCAAAGTGAGTAATTTAACAAAAAAATGGAAGTTGGACTCTTTTTAAATGAAATTCCAGTTAAGTCTTAATAAAAATGTGATATCATTTATTAAAAAAAAAAAGCTGCGCCCTCTATTCTCTCCTCCACCTAGTAGGAGGCCCCCCACTTCAAATGTCAGTGCTGCAATAATATGGAACATATAGTAATATTCGTCATCTTACATGTACGTTTTGATTTGTAGTTTTCCTGAATTAATACCACTAAATTTACATACCATTTAACGTTTTCAGCTATAAGATATTACAATTTCTAACACCACGCGTTAATCTTGTCAGGATTTGTCAGCGCAAAGATCTGACACGTATGCAAATTACATTTCAAATGACACCAGAAAAGATCTGGAATGAAACTGAACAGGAATGAATCAGGTGAAGTTTGAAGGAACCACCTGGGCCACAGAAATAATCTCTTTAATAATAAACTCTTTAAGTTTGTCAGGGTTACACCTTCAGCATAATTTTTAGATCACAGCTGTCTTACGCCCAGAAGAAAGGACACAAAGTCTTTGGGGGACTTGTTCATACTCTAGTTGATAGGGGATGAAAAACACAGAACAAACAAACTCCAATAAACAAATTTGATCTGTGGAGACATGACTGTTTAAGGAAGACGAGGAAAGTGAGACAGGAAGTATCTAGAGACAGGAAGTGATGTGTCAGTCCCTGTTTCTGTTTGAAACATGCTTTATATATTTTACATATGAATATATACAAAGGACGACACATTTTATTGTAAGTGTTGGCATTTGTGTGTTTTTTCATGTATTTATTTAAAAAGAAGTATGTTTTGGTATTAAGTTTTGATTAAGATTGACAATCTGGCATCTCACAGCAACAAGCTTGTGTCCAGAAAACTAGGATGCAGGAGTTCCGAGCCACGGCGTCAGCAACTGCAAAATCCACCGGAGGTCATTTGTAAATTTCTGACACTAGGGCGAACTTTCCCCAAAAGTTTTCAGAACATAATTTCTCAACCGTTGGTCAGATTTAGTCCAAGTTTGGTGCATATTCATCATGTCAAGGATGTCTGTCTTGTATTTATCATATTTTACTTTAATAGTTCATACTTTAATTACTAGTGGGAGGTTTTTTGAGAAATGTTTTTCAGACGCATAGTAAGTTCACTTTTAGTTTAAGGTGATCCATCACAGGGATGACTTGTACAACACAGGGTACTGGGACCTTTTCAGGGATAAACACTTGCTGTTCCTGTTGGGACATCAAAGGTATATCAGTAGTTTATACAATATATACAAGACAGATCTTCTGAAGTCAGTTCTTATGCATCAAAAAAGAACTAAATCAAACCAACGGTTGAGAAAATATGGTCTGAAAACTTTTGGCGCAGAAGCTCCCGCTAGTGTTAAAAACATGCAACCAATCTTTCCCAAAATCAGTCCAGTTCTTCTTCACTCTTAGGTCTGTGACATTTAAAAACAATCCATGATCTGTTTTTGACTTCTGTCCAGGAAACAGTTTTTTGTAAAACAAAAAAAAACGAGTAAAGTCAGAACTAATGCATTTAAGTTAATTCATATGAACTGAATTTGGACTCCAAATGAACCCAAATTAAGAAGTTATATCCCTAAAAACAGCTCCCCTTACGGATTTAAGTATTAATTATGAAAGTAAAGCACATTGTATAAAAGACAGTCTCCAGTCGAGTCAAATCAATCCAGTACAACTTTTGAAAATGACCCATGAAATAGTTTTTGAGTTGTCGCGCTGACATGGAGATTCTTCGGCGGATTTGGATACCGCGGCACCGATGATTGATATATCTCCGATAAGTTAGAGATATAACAACCAGTGCAGGTGACTCTAACTTGACAAAGAGTGACAAGTGTAGAGGGTCAGTGGTGATGGGCTCGAGGTCACATACCCCACAAATGGGAGAACATGGATGGATGGTGAGCGCAGCAGTGTTTTCTGTGTGGCACAGCTTTAGGTGGGATCCACCGGCGCACAAATGTCTCGCCTGCTCCCTCGGGGAGGTGGGGCCTAAGTGTTTGCAAGAGGGGTCCAGACATGTAATTTAATCGATAGACCTGGAATAAGCACTAAAGACTAATGGGTCCATCCTGTAATGGTGGCGGCTTTGCATTAGGAGGTCAAGTGATCGTCCACTTGATTGGTAGTTTGATATCTCAGTAGTGAATGGCTGCTGCCATGATGAGTGAGTGATGCAGGTGGGTGGCAGCGTGAATGCTGGGTAACGTTGTACTTTGGGTGGTCAGTCAGGGCAGAGAAGTGTTATAAAAATACAGACTCTTACATTTCCCTCAGGGTAGCCGGAGCTCTCGCAGGTCTAACTGGTGAAGTTGGTGATTAGAGATCTCGGGGCTGAAATGATCTCAGCTTATTGACAATCTTTAAATGGGCGAGAAGCCCGCCTCGCTGGCTTTGTGCTGGGCATGGTTCAAATTACATCTTTAAATCAGGACATGATCCATGTCTGGATGAATTTCTCCTCAGAGAGACATCATCAGACCAGACAGCCTCTGCAGAGCTGCCGTCTGAGTCGGCCAACCTGTTTTTCATTTAATGATCAGATAAACCTGATGTGCAATAAATGAGAGAAGAGTGAAATGAATAAAATCTCGGTTTGCGCTCAGCTAGATTGACTGAAATGTTTATAATGACCTGATGTTTTAGTAAGAGTAACATGAAACACTAGGAAACTAAAATACTTGGGATTTTATTTGACTGAAATGCCTATAGCAGACGAAATAACCCATTTATATCACTCTTCTTCATGGGAGCAAATAAGAAATCCACTGCACTAAGGTAGGCATGAGTTGAGTTTACTCAACTGGTGCATCGTTGACATCATGATTCTACGGCTCCACGCTCACACAATGCATGTCTGGTTGCTATGAATCATCTGTCTGACTCAGCTTACCCTTCAGTATGATGATCAGGCTTCTGGCCAACAAGAGCAATTTAAATTTGCCTTAGTGATGAAGGTATCTATGGTAAATTAGAGAGGAGGATTAGGCGTGCCTTAAATGTGTTGCTGCAGATCATTAGGTTTCAATTGTGCAACGGAATGCAGCTAAGAGCCGAAGAACGATTCTCCGTGTTTCCCTCTTGTTCCTCCTGCACTCGCCGACACTCCGGTCCAAAAAGAGAAGGGACCGAAGAGAGGGTCATAATCTCCGCAAACAACTTGTTTACAGTTCTTCTTTAGTGTTTTTTTGTTGGTGCCACCATTTTTTCCCCATCTTCTTAGCCTTACTTGATTGGTAGAGCACAACGTACCAGAGGAAGACGCGTCCACTCCACGCCATTATACTCAACTGGTACTTTGTATTTGTTGTGGAAGTCGCAGTTTGAGAACCAAACGTCGGAATCTCTGAGTTCACACCGATCGCTCAACAAAGCTTCCGCATCAGCGTCCTGTAGAAGTCCGGAAATGTGACATTTTGAGTCACAACAATGTGAACCAAACTCTTAAGCCAGTATCGCATATTTGCGTAGTTCATGTCCCTTGTGTCACCCAGCGTAAATATGTGACGTCTCAATGCTTTTCATTGACTTTGTATGAACACATCATTAGAGATGGGGGAGCTGGAATCTCCGTTTTCTTTGAAAGTATTCTGTTGAGGTTCTACAGCCATGTGGTTATTACGCCTCCTGCTATTCTCCCTCTGGAGTTTTCCAGGCATGTCCGACATGAAGGAGACCCTGAGGAGGACCTAGAATCTGTTGCAGGGATTACATATCTCATCTGACCCAGGGACACCTATGGATCCCTGAGGATTGAAGAAATGTACATGTGGAATAACCCGCTGCCTATAAGCAGAAATGGATGTCCGTCTGTCAACATCGGATGCCTAGAAGTGTGTGTGTGTGTGTGTGGGTGTTGAAGGATAAGTACACACAGATAAGGACCAGCGAGATCACAGGGTTACATTCGGAGGGATGAGTACATCATTATCTGTATTTTTGTCTAGATTTGATCCGAGCTGTCAAATTATCGTCAGTCTTGTCGGTACTATTGGGAACGGAACCAGAAGTTGGTTTGTCCATATCTTACATCAAATTCAGCATTAATGAATATCAATCATTCGCCGTCTTTTAATTCTGCTCTAGTTCTGTCAGAGGGCAGAGGGAAGGAAAACAGGCTTGAGGAATCAGAGCAACCAAGGGGAAAAAAAAAAAGAAAAAAGAAAAACAGAGCCAGGACTGTTCAGGGGTGATTGACACGAGCTCCAGCCAATGCCAGCTTAGCAAAGCCCCCCCCTCTCATATCCCCTCCTCTCAATACTCTCCCCCCAATCTTGCAGAGTGCTGGTCCCTCTTGTGCGCTGTAGTACGTGGAGGAGAGGGAGAACCTCTGAGTGTCTGGGCATCGCCACTTACTACTTGCACTGGATTTTAAAGCGTCTTCATCACAGCCGGCGTGAGTGGGAATGAGAGGTTGTCCAAACTGACATTCAGGGGAAGAAGAAAAAAAAGGCAGAAGAAAGAAGCGAGGGGGCAGTTCTGTGAAGCCCTGCTTTGGGACGATACAAAAACAAACGAGCAGATCAGAGTCGGCAGTGCTTTGGAAGCATGTATAACTCGGTATGCTTCATCATCCTGTCATGGGTGTTTGCGGCGCTCGTCTTCCCAGGTGAGACTTCTTGTGTTGTTTTATACGTGTGTGTGTGTGTTTACTTCACGCTGTCTTCTTGCTGCGATGAAGATGAAGAGATGTAATGTGGGCTTAAACTCTTTCCTTCTTGTCGGCGACTCATCTGTGGTTGTAACTCTGAGGATAGTTTGGGCATCCAGTGAGGAGAAGTTTCAGGATTGTGTGTAATCCTGCCAAGGATTCCCTGACGAGCAGAGGAAAAGTTCTCTTCATCAGATTCATCAGCTTCAATCAGACGACATCGCCCGAGCTGAATATCTATTCTTGCCTGGAGTGAAGTGGAAAATATTTACAGTATTTTCTCAGGGTTGTCAATAAAATCGCTATTTCTTCTGGATTTATGCGGAAATCAATTTTTATTCGCTGCCATTTGAATGAAATATTGATCAGTCAGTTCCAACAGGGCGAGAACGGGTCGATAGCGTAGAAGATTTACGTCCTGGTCGGAGTATTGTGTTGAGTTTGCATTGATGCATGCGTGGAGTGGCAGCATCGCCCTTTAACCTTTTAGTTTCTAGCGCGGACCTGACGGGGAACCTGGACCCGGTCGGAATGAGTAATTCCTGCCGGTGACACAGCAGACCCGCGTCCTGAAATTACGCTGAATGACTCTGACGTCCGAAAATGCAAAAATAATTGCCTCCAGCACCTTGAAGTGAGAGGAACACTTTCCCTCCTCTGAGGGTTTGTGTGGAGGAGATGATGTGTGGAGGAGTCTGAGAGGGAAACACTCAGATGCGCGGGGATTCTCTGGGATGCAGGATATGGATTTCTCCAGCTGATACCAAGGGCTGATAATTACCAGCTTCTTTTTAAAGCCCATCCACTCCTTTGGCAACATTTGCCTCGCTAATCTGCAGCACGCCGCTCCGTGTAGGAGCTGCAGTTTGATGTCATGGGTGCCACAGCAGCCTGAGGCGCCTCTTCTTACCTCTGCCCATGTGGTTTTGGTCCCCATATGGTTGTTTTCAGCGATGGATGCAAAATTCAGACCCTTTCCTTTAGTGAAATAAATAATATCACACTGTAAAGAAAAATCCTCAGCGCTATTAAAACCTGCGTTCATTAACTCGCTGACGTGTGTGTGTGTGTGTGTGTGTACTTTATCGGAATAACGTATTCAGAGTAGGAGAACTTATTGATACAAAAAGTATTAGGGTAATGACAAAGATCTGAAAAATTGAGATCATAAGATCGAATCATAATATTACAATAATATAGTCGTAATATTGCGTGAAGAATTTCGATGTTACGAGAAATTTGGTACTTTATGAAAGGAGATGTTTTTGTCACGAGAATAAAGTCGTAACTTCACCAGAAATGTCGCAATTTTCTGAGAATAAAGTCGTAATTTTAGTCTAATCTTTGGAGCGAAATTGCGGAAGGTACGTTTTAAAGGTGATAAGTTTGACAAATCAATAAATAATAGATGTTTTCGTATCAGAACTTTGAAAATGCTGTGTGAAAAAGTTGGGTTTGTTCCAAAGAAATAACCTGACAGGCACAAAATCTCCTCTTTTTTTTTTATAGAGCTGCTGATGCTGCCAGGAGGGATTTAGTTGTTAAATTATGTAGATGGAGGTTTAAATGCCATAAACAGTGATCCTGGAGTAATCCGACTACTTCATAACACTTTAACTAAAGGTGAAAAAAGACCAGGTTGCAAAACTGCCTTCTCGCCAATCTCTTAAAATTAAGACTTTATTCTCGTAGAATTGCGACTTTATTCTAGTAGAATTGCGACTTTATTCTCGTAGAATTGCGACTTCATTTTCATAGAATTGCGACTTCATTTTCATAAAACAAAATATAAAGGAAACATGTATTTTCTTTAGTTAGTTTTACACTTCCAGTCATAAAACGTTCAAAATTAAACTGGATCACGGACCAGGATGATGATGATGATGATGATAACCTTCACAGTAAGAGAATCAATGCTAACTGAACAGTCGTGACGGCGCGACCATTCACACTGAAGATATCGGGAGGAACTTATCTTATTCAAAGAAATTTCAATATACAAACTGTAAGAGTCAGAAAAAATTTTGTTTCTTTTCAAAATATAAGAAAAGTGTTTTTAAGACATTCAGTACATCTGAACAGAAAATAAATTCACACCGTTTTCATAACCTGCTAGATTCCGTCAATGTAAATTCTCCATTTTAGGATTCCCAGCAAATCAGATCTGGAAGTCTTTCTAAAACTGGAGTAGACTTTAACTTTTCTCTTTTTTGTTTTTTTACGTAAAAGGACAGCACAGCCACCAGAGTTGTTTTTCTTGAATGAAAAAACAGACGTGTGGGTGTTTGTGAGAGGGGCCCCTACATTTTTTCGTTTGTTTTCCCCATCCGGCAGGAATGGGGAAAACAAACGAACAAAAAAAAAACCCGTTAGGGGACCCTTTTCAGAAACGTCTGGACACGGAGCTCTGACTAGAGCTGTAATGTTTAAGGCAGATGTCACATCCCATAAACCAGTCTGTGCACTCTTCCCAGGGTGAGTGGAGTGTGACAGACTGGCTCCGGTGCCCGATAACTGTTGTAGCACTAATGAATCAGGCCGTTCATACTATAGTTAAATCAAGGAAGGATCAATGGTCTGTTCTGACTTCTGAGAGTGTCAACTATCTTTAATGAATTTCAAATGGATTGGAGTTCACGTACAATTAGTCTTTCAGGTGGAATCGAGGAGCTTGTGCATATATTTGTACGGCGTTGGAGCTGACACCGGCAAAAAAGTTGTTTCTCAGAAGATGAATAATTAATCCTACAAGTGAAGGACTTTAAGAATCTTGGGGTTTTGTTCAGGAGTGACTGTGAAAGGCGGCGTCGGCAGTAATTCTGACTTAACTCCGGTTCATCATGACGAAGAGACCAAGAAAGCGGTGAGTCGACCAGAAAGGCTCTCCATATACCAGCTGATCTACATTCAAACCTTCAAATATGGTCACGTGCTCTTGGTAGGGACCTAAAGAACAAGGTTTCAGTGGTTGTGGTGGTTTATAGTTTGTTTTCAAACAATATGTCAAGCGTCCTCATCGGTGTGTCCACCAGATGGCAGTGAAGAGTCGAACTTTTGGATGATTGAAAGGAAAGCTATGTCAAAATACTTAGAGTATAAAATGCATCAATGGTCGAGGCAGCTGTCTTTTCAGACGTGGTCCCTGATTCCACTAAATATATCGCGACGTGTGTACGACAAATCTCATCTTATTTGAGTTATGGCTTAATTCCCCCCCCCCCCAGAAAAAACCAGCCCTACTTATTAAATATTACCCTCACCGGCCCCATTAACCTTGGGTGTGCCCCAGGGCTATAAACTTGGACCCATAATCATTAGCAAACGGTTGATATTATAAACGGGTTCAGTCAAAGGGAACACATTTGTCAATAAGAAATAGTGAGTGAAGACACGCGCCAACAGCTGAGCAGAAATGGGTCTTAAGGTCTTTCACAATCATGACATTTTAGCACACATGTGGTCGCTATTAGCTTCCTCTGCTTCATCGTCCTCGCTCCTCAGTAGTTCTGGAAAAGTTCAGCCCATTTTGTTGAAATGGTAGATCCATTTAATGATTGCTAATGGCGCTGAAGGCTAGTTTAAATTGAAAAAATGTTGAAAAATGAAAATAGTACTAGAATATGAGGGACGTGTTTCATCCTGCTGTGTTTGTATATACTGAGGCAACTCAGACAATTATCCAAAGTAATTGTGGTTAAGTCAAATTATTCCTTGTTAAAGCCTCTATTAATAAATAATATCTGTAATGACCTTTGAGAAGTAATCAGCAGTCCTTCTCGTGTTTCTTTTCTAATAATTGCCTGAAGACTTTTCTCTCAGGCTTTTATCTCCCCTTGTTGACATAATTATTGACAAAAAAAAATAAAAGCAAATCTCACATGTTCCTGCTGTTAATCCTTTTATGACTATAACTATATTCAGGCAGCCTGGATTTATTTTGATTTTATGGCTGTAGGATTGTCAAATGTGCAATTCTGCCCCTTTTTCCAATATAACTTCAACTGTCAATATTTGGCTGTTATTCAATCTTACTGTTTGTTTTTGACTGTTAATAAGAGTTTAAAGCGAATAAATAACAGATTTGGATTTTTCAAGTTTATAATGAAATAAACTGAACAAAAAAAAAAACAATTCGAACTATTTCACATGTATACAAAGTTTTTTTTTCTGCCTGTTTTTATAATAAATGTCCAGGTGTCTTTTTTAATCTTGTTTAGTCCCTGCAGCGTTTTCTCCTTCTCTCCCGCTCACTCTACTCAAAGCTGTGGGTCGATCTTCCGTCGTGCAGCGAATCCTTACTGTAATGTCTGGTGTATCATGCCACACACTGTCGGAAAGCTCTCGTTCTCTATTCTCAGAAACCATTTTTTTAAATGTGGAAACCATTCAGGAGTTACAGTACAGGAAAGCCCATGTTACCAATGTGACACGCTGGTGAATCTTGTTTGTGATTGGATGGTATTAGGGGCCACCGTAATGACTAGTTGCGGTAGACAAAGTACGCGTACCAAATCCTGTCGGCGGCGACAGGTTAGGGCTAAGAGGGTTAAATATAGAAAGCTTCATTTCAGCTACTGTTAAAGTTAACTTAACTCTAACTCGCACACCGTCCAAAGCTACAGTAAACAAGGTGTATCGTACTTGTATAAGAAAACTCTTCACCAACATAGCTACTGTATATACTGACTTTAGATGTTGCCATGGCGACGCCTACACGCCAATCTAAGACCGTCAGCAGCAAAAGGCTGTTTTGTTGTGGCTTTCAAATAGTTTGGTCAAAATTTGGAGCAAGGGCTTCAGAGTTTATGGTTTTTCTAAAATGCAGAATTGGCAATATGGCAAGGGGGAGGGGCTATTAGTTTAAAGGGGGCCATCTTGGCTCTGCTGAAGTCAGTTGATTTGGTTGCAGAGATGGAAATATCTGACTGTCTAGTGAAGTTTATTGTAGTATTTTCCCTGCCTGGTATTTGGTTATTTATTGGATGACTCATTCTTGTGTTTGTAATTTGGTAAATAGGAATGTTTTCAACTTTGATCTTTTCTCTGTTTTGGATCTATTTTTCACCTTTTGTAAATATCTCACTTTTTGTATTTTGTGAGTCCGCCATAATTAAAAAAACACCGCAACTGTTTTTCTGTGTACGTCAGTGTTTTCAAGAAGAACCACGCAACTGGCGAATGCCTCTATATCCAAAATAAATTGAATTCTTTCATCCTTTGGCCGCAATGAAGTGTTGACATTTCGGCAACATCAAAAGTGTTGTGTGTGCGGGACGTTTTGAAAATATACCTTGTAAATACCTCGGCGATGATGTCCACAGCGCCAATCTGTGAACTCAATAAATATGCTGCAAAATTATTCTTTCACGTCACTTCATTTGCGTTTGTTCTGTCTAGCATGAAAAACGACTTTAATCCCGATGATTGTCAATCATTTTGTGGGTGGTACTTTTCTGAGTCCCCACAGAAATACATACAAATTGATGTGAATGAATGTGAATGTGATGAATGATGTGATGGTTTTTCATTAACCTTTCACGTCTTTTACATTTAAATACGTCATGATGAATTCCAGTGGCATTAGTCTGTTTCATCCTGATCCTTAACTAACACTTATGCACAAAATGAACTCATGACCTGAGCAGAAGGCTCCATTCCTATTCACATTTCTCATTAATGAGGAAATAAATGAACATTTCGAAGGATTTGTCTCCCATCATTTCTACTTTAAATCTCATGACTCTGAACTCCTAGTGTATCTCCTCCCCGATAGTTGAATGTTCTCACTACTCTTGTCCTATCTTCCTCTGTCTTTAAGTCTGTTGATGTTTCATATGCCTTCTATCTTCATTCTTTCTTGTTTTTCCAGATATTGAAGATATTTCCATGGTTTCACCTTCATTGAGTTTTGTCTCTGCTTTAGTTTTTGAATTGATCGGGATTTGTTGTTGTGTCGGGGTTTTTTTCGTCATATTTAAAATTTTTATATCACATGTTCTCCATTTTTGTCTGCACCTCATTCAGTCTACTTTATTAAATCACTTTACTGCCCTCCTGCCTTCCGTGTTGTCGTCATTCTGGATACTATTTTTGAACTTTCACACAACGGCGAGGAAGAATCCAGCACAAAAACTCTCGCAAAACTGCAAGTGCTGAAAAAATTTGGGAGATGGTGGCGCTTTCCTAAACACAAATGATTTTCATTTGTCACAGGTGCTATTTGGGGAGAAATGCATACAGGGAAATCACCGGAAAAACGCTGAGGCGCTCTCCCCCACAACTATTGTCTAGACATGCTCGTTTGGACCGATGAAGCACAGTTTCAGCTTCAAGTCTGCATCAAAAAGAGAGAGCCCTGGATGTTTCCTCTGATTTTTTTTTTTTAATGTTACGCATTTGGAATAAAACTCACTCCAGCCTTGACATGGACAGACATCTTTTTTTATTAAATTTCTTTATAGTATTTTACTTGCAAGCTTGGGCAGGATGACAAGTATGAAGTCATCAAATGGTACCACTCGGTTAGTTTGGACCTTGTATGAAACACCGGGTACATTAATATATTACATAATAGATTGATAGATAATGCCTAAATAAAAAAACCTGAGAAACCTTCTGATCCAATCTTCGTCCAGTTTGTCCCTGATGGACATGAATCAAATGAAATCAAAGTTCCGTCTTATCTAAAATTCATTTAGAGCTCACATCTTTGCCAACACACCGAGTAGATCAAGGTGGAAAAGAGAGGCTGTTACGTTGATCTCTTCAAACAGTCTCTGATAACCATAAATTCATCACTCAGAAGTAGATTTCATACTATTCATACCTTAATGGCGTCCAGCCCGAGATGTTCTACTGATCTCGGTGACCAGCAGCGTCATCTTCTGTTAACTTGGTGCGTTCTTCTTCTGTACTTAAAGACCGTCCCTTTGAATTTTAAATCAAATCTCCATGTAAAGCAGGATGCTCAAGGTCGTTGTCAACCACATCAGGGACATTTCTCTGGCGTTGACTGGGAGCCCCGCGGTAACGTGACATCAAAAGTATCTTTGGACGCCACCGCGGCCCGACACTTCAACACACAGACGCAGTGACTCAAATGAAGATGATGATTCTTTAGATGACTGAGCCCTAATTACAAAGTGGTAAAAATATACTATCAGCCATAAAATTATGACCACTGATAGATGACGTCCAAATAGCATTATCTCGTTACTGTGGCTCCTGTCAGTGGTTGGGATATATTTGCCAGACTGTGAACCTTACGCACTGACGTTGATCTGTTGGAAGCAGGATCAACGTCAGTGTGTGTGACGTTCATGACCCTCACTGCAGTTCTGGACATGCTAGACCTGCAGTTCTAGCATGTCCAGAACTGCAGGTCTTGTTAGGTGTTCCCAGGCTGCATTAAGTGGGCTCTATAGGACAACTAGTCAACTTGTTATGTCGTCATGAGCAGTACAGCTCATTGTTGAACGAATGCTAGCCGGTTTTGAAAGAGCTACCGTTGCACAAAGTGCTGCAAGAGTAAATGCTACTTCTGAAAGAGAGAAGTCGGAAAACACTGTCACAAAATGAAGATCTATATAACATGAGGCAAAGCAGATCAATGTTTCATCATGTCCCCGAAGAGTCTGGGGTATTATGAAGTAGTCTGAATACCCCAGACTGCCACGTCTGTCTGAAGATCCTTCATGTTAATGTTTGATCAAAAAATATTTAACACATCATTGTCAAATTTCATATCCATATAGACCTTCATGCGAGGAAGAACTGGATTGATTTTGGGAGAGGTCGTTTGCATAATTCTGACACTAAGTGATCCAAATTTGGTGCATATGAATGGACTTGAGGATCTTCCGTACTACATACTTTATTGATATTCCGTACTTCGCTCTCTGTGGGGAGCATCTTAATGAAAACAGAGTTTTTCGGACATGTGGATTGCTTGAAAAAAGCAGTGGATGGATGACTTTCTGGGTCATACACTAGCTGTCGGGGACGACATTATAGGTCTAGTTTTTGTCACAATCTCATTGTGTATTATTTCATTACAATGTTTCCAAGCATTGCAACACAAAGATCTTGTTTTTATGTTTGTCTTTCCTTCATCCATCCAGGGAATTGTTTTTCAAAACGCCCGTGTTCCTTGAGTGATACCTTTCTTTGCATTCACGCACGTTCTGCATAAATCCCGAGTCTGTATATCCCTTTATACGTCAGTTTCCCGACACCATTTCCTCAGCTCTAACTTCGCAGCTGTGGCTTAACTGCCTTGCTCAAGAGCACCTTTTTTTCCCAGCAGTTTTTGAAAGAAACAGCATTCTGAGAAAGATGAATACTTTGACTCTCCAGTTCTTTGAAGACTTTGACACAAAGCTGTGTAAACCTTTTACCAATGAGATGTCATGTTTCTATAATCATTGGTATGATCTGTACAGCCTCTAACTTTTTTTGTGAGCCTGTAAAAACGTTCAACTTCATTTTCAGTGTTTGCTGATGAATTATTTCCTTAATTTTGCTTAGATTTGTTTTGGCCAAAATATATATTCAAACAATCAATGTATTATCTCCTATTCCTTTAAACAAGCTGGTGGGCTTGCAATGGAGGGATTGTCATTAAAACAAATCCGCTTGTCTTCCTAAGTGGTCTTTATTTGGTGAAGCCTCTACTTCCAGAGTCCAAATTCTGTGTCCCACCCATGGGAGAGGGTGCACCAATATTTAACTGAGGGGGAGGAGGCCTACTGAGCATCCTATACTCTATACATCCTCTTAACAGTTCTGAGTTCTAAAAGGAACTCCAACATTTCAGTTTATAGCTAGAAGTAGTTCCAACACTATTATACCAATAAACACTGACTATAATAGATCAAAAGATCTATGCATGTGACCCACATCAAATCAAACCACCAGCCTCCCAACCAGAGGGGGCCCGCTCCATCACCGGAGCCACAGGCGCCAATCCTCCTGATAAAGTGCTGAGAGGTGAAAGTTCAGATGTTAGATCTCACATCACTAATGGGGTAATTATTAATTGCCTCCAAATAATCCCCCAGCAGCAGACACTAGCAGTGTGACTCTGTCGTCTGGACCGTTTACACACAAAACTCCGAAGCTGAACATCATTCGTCATTATAAAACTGGACACCATGTCTTCTACATATTCATAAATACACACACTTTTAGGTTCATACTGTGAAATTAAGATTCAGAGCGTTTGTGACATGCAATTATACAAGATAACCACACGTGTTCACTGCTTCTGACCCAACCCTGAGAAGCAGTGGTCAGTCCTGTGCGGCGCCCTGGGAAACATAATGGCTTTCATTGCTTTGTTCAAAGATACTTTGACATGTAGACTGTAGGCGGGGGGGATCAAACCACCAACCATCCAATTAGTGGACGGCCGCTCCTACCTCCTGAGCCACAGCTGCCTACCTCCTGGTGACGGTGCAGATCAGAATACATCGTAGGGAAACTATGGTCACCTCCTCAGTGGACAGACTCCCTCCTGAAGGTTCTGGGAGTTCTCCACCACAGGACGAGACCCCCGCCATGAGCAAACAACCTCCTCTGGGTCTGGGTGAGACTCGAATGTCAAATTTCCCTGAAACTTAAATTTAAAGTAAATTTTCTGAAGGGGTCTGCATTGAGTTTTTTTTAATATAATATTCTATATTCTACTATATTATGTTTATGTAATTGTTTATTTACTATGTATCTTCTGTCACTTTTTGTTTTTGTCCTGTATTGAATGCATGTTTCTTCACAAAGAAAGAGAAAAGAATCGTCTGGTACACTATTATATCTGCCTATATCGATCCTTTCTGCTCGAGCAGAGCACAGAAACGGGATTTGCAGTCCGGGCGAATTATAATTCTGAGGACGCTTGATTGCCCATAAGCAGCCGTTTGCTGATGTCAGTTCAAGTTACGATAATTGTGTGCGTTTTGACAGCACTGATAATGAATGCTTTCAAAGACCAAAGGAAACTGCTGTATCAGCTCATTTCTACTCCATTCAGAGCCACGAAGGAACATAAAGATGCTTGGAGGGAAAAAAGCATTTAACAGTCAAACGCCTTCATGTTTGGTTCTATAGCTGTGAAAATGAATCTTTATCAATGAATTATGCAAATAGAATGGCTATCAGAAAAACAAGGCACAATTGTATGCTGCCTTTGCAGAGAGAAGAGCACATACTCAATTATACACAACACAGTGGGTCCTTCTTCAGTTTACGGCAGCTTCATAGTTTCTTCCCAGCTTCAAGTAGGGGGTCAGAAGGGAAGTACAAAGTATGATGGTCCAGCCCCTTATTAAGAAATGCTGGAACTCCACTCTTACGGTGGATTTATGTCACTGCAAGGCAAAAATATTAGTAGGATTCAACTTTAAAATGTAGTTCCAATTTGAAGGGAGTAAATAAAGTTATTTTAGGTAACAATGCTGTATTATACTGTTGTATTTTTTCCACTTAATCCAGATAATTTTGCAAAACAGATAATGTTAATGCATGGACCCCACATCTAGCCCTCTAAGACTAGCATGCTAATGACTATAAAGGTGTCGGACACTTGGTGTCTTATATTCTTTGTTCATCTTTAGAAAACACTAGAAAAGCTGTGTACCTGAGTGACTTCCTGTTACAGGCATGCATTAGTCCAAAGGTATTTATTGATTTTTTACTGCAGGTGTATCTTACCTCTCAGAATTGGCGTCCAACTGTCTATGACGATCTATTAAAAACATCACAGAGGAAAAGTGGCTGCATCTGTGGAAATAAGTGTTCTCTATTATTTTTCCAGTCCTCTGAGGAGTTGAACTCTATCATTCTGGCAAATAGTAAACATAATGTGGAATAAAAATACCTAAAATATGAATATCACTATTAGCCGTTACAACCTCTGAAGAACATTGAATCACAGGAAAGACTAGAACGACTGTCAGTCATTCTTGAATGCACTAAGGCAGAGGGGATGTGTCACACTTAACAGAATGGCTCATGTTCTTCATCTTCACCTGGATGGATGGAGCCCTGGGGGGCACCACAGGTCAAATGGGTCACCAACTATTAAGAATGTCCTGTTTGATAAACAGGGTTTACATTAGGTGTGGTCTTAGGAAACAGAATTATACAACTTGACACAACCAACAAAAGTCTAGTTTTACAAAAACATATTTTACCAAAAGGTTAAGCTAATATAATTAAAGTTTTGACATTTTCTCGTAAAAGACAAAATTTCATAAATTTAGATGTCTGAATTGTTTAAAAACAATTTTTTCACTTTTTGGTAATTCTGGATGTCTAATATATTCCATAGAAAATGCCTGAAAGAGATAAGTGGAATTAGCTCTCAGGTTTTAAGCTGTCTTCTCAAGTTCTGGATGTTTTGGGTCAATATTCCAATTCTGTTATAAGAACTAGCCACTACTAGCTGTTTTTAAGAATTGTAGTTGAGTGACATCATCGAGATGTTAAATCCACGTCCTTCCTTTTCACATCAGAAATATTTGCAGTCTACAACAATTGTTTTTCTAGATGGCGATGCAACGTCAAAGTTCGGAAAACCTAATCATCAAAGTTGATGAGAAAACATGTCTAAAGCTGCTTACTTTGTACTTCATATCTAAAGTAAGAGACAAAAGAAGCTTGACTGTACAGAAAACAAGGAAACTAGAAGTGCTGTACCAGGTTGGTTTATTGAAAACAGAAGATAGGACCTGAATCGAAAAAAAGAGGGCATAAATAGAGTAAATGAAGAAGAAAAAAGAATCCAAGAAAATGCATTTCTGCAATATAATAATGCACTCAGCGGTTTTGGTGTACTAGCTCTTTTCTAACTTCGTCTAATGGCAAAGCTTTTTTCTAAATAGTAGCGATGAGGATGACGATCATTATCCAATATTTTTTAAAAGGAAGTTCCACACAAAACTTTTATTGATACTGTTTGTATGGAAACACGTGACGCTGGTGGTGCTAAAGTCTGTTCTTATGTTGCAAACAGCTTATAGGTGCCGGCTTCACCACATTACCTCCATCCATTTTCTTTCACTTATTCGGGACGGGTCGAATTGGCAGCAGGTTAAGAAGGGCATTCCAGATATCCCTTTCCTCAGCAACACTCTCCAGCTCATCTTTGGGGATCCCAAGGTCTTCCCAGGCCAGATTAGAGATATGGTCCCTCCATCGAGTTCTGGGTAACCCCCTGGGTCTCCACCCAGTTGAACGTGCCTGAAAACCTCCAAATGGAACGAGTCATGGAGGCGTCCTGATCAGACGGCAAAACCACGTTGACTGGCTCCTTTCATCATGAAGTGAGCAGCGACTCTAGTCTGGTGGACAGTCCACAATTTCCCGGCAGAGAACCTTGGCCACAGATTTTGAGGCGCTGCCTCTCAGACCAGCTGCTTCACTCTGCTGCAAACTGATCCAGTGTTCTCTGAAGGTCTTGGCCTGATGAAGCCAACAGAACTTCATGATCCGCGAACAACAGAGATATCATTCTAAGCTCTACAAACCAAACACACTGCAAATCACAACTGAGCCTTGAGATCCTGTCCATGAATAACAAGAAAAGAAACGGAGATAAAGGACAAGGGTGGTTTTTTGCCAAGCATATGGCCAAACTGTAACTATGGTTATACAGGGTCAGGGTGGCCCACAGTACCCCCCCCCCCCCCCCAAAGACGAACACATGTAGACTGGATGGTCACATTCTCATGACCCCGCAAGCATGACCAGGACAAAATCATCCTCGTGTTACATGATTGATCTCACACCAGAATGAACTCCTCCTCTACTGATGCCTCAGGATTTATCGGAAGGACAGCAACTTTATTCCCAACTATTTCACCGGATGGAATGTGTGTGTGAGACTTCTTGGGTGTGCAGCAGAACACAGAACATATATCCTGCCGTTGTGCAGAGTGATTTGAATAATAAATGAAGGTAAACTCCCGTCCCTGGCACAGATGGTGGAGTTGCATTTTTATGTTTCTGTTGCCAGGATATCTCTGCAGGTAATGTCATTACTGTTTTTTCTCATTGGTAATATATTTCATAATATTTAAAAAACATTATTATGTAATAATTTAGCCACCTGTACCCCCCACACACACACAATCACACAAACACGGATATGCAGCGGTCCTGCTCCTGTTAAACTGCATTTCTCAGATCTTCAGATTGACGGGTCTGAAGATTGGGACTCTATGGAGGCAGAGCGTCATTGTGGATTGTTTCAATAAGGTCCATCTTTCTGTGTCTTCTTCAATTGTCCAACATGCTGCCTGCAACAAAATAGAGATACAAAACTTGAGATGAATCAGAAGATATACTGTTACCTTTGTATAACAGTTGGCCGTGAAGGCGGAGGTCTGGGGTGGAGTTATGGATGTGAGGTCGGAGTGAGAGGCTGAGCTGGATCAGAGTGATCGTCTGGTATGACTCGAGTGGATGGCGGTCCGAGACGCAACTAAATTAGAGTCTGAGGACCGAGACTAAAATGTGAATAGCAGAAGGTCCACCATGACGATCCATGCCCTGAGAAACATAACAACTGAGTGTACAGGAAGATAATCCTCAAGGAAGGTTTACCATGACAAGCACTTTTGTCTCTGTAATGGTGTGTTCACACCGAAGCACCTTGGTTCTTTGTATGTAGTTTCACTATGCAAAAAAACAAGCAAAGTTGATGTAAGGCTACAAGTGGATGTCTGACGGGGGTTACACTAAAAGTACAAATAGTGTGATAAGAGTGATGAAACGTCCAATTTGAGTTCATCATCTCTTGTGTAAGTAAATAATTTCAACTTTGGACATTTGTATGATGTCTTGATGCGAAAGCCCATCAGCCTTGAGATTCTCCATGTCACATGTCTGGACAAAAGTGGGTAGTTGCGATATTTGCAGGACAAGCTTATGGTACCTGTATTTTGACTCCTGGAGCTTTACGGTTTCCACCTGTGAATATTTTTGTCAACCCTTAAACTACTTGATTTGGTTTTCCACAACTAGACTGTCGTCCCCAACAGTCAGTGTATTTCCCCGAAGAGTCCAAAATCCCTTTTGTTGTGGACGCAATCGCCCGGATTGAAAGCCTGAAATAAAATGTTATAAAAAGTTATGTCCACAGTACTTTTAGTGAAAAAGCTCCCCGACATGAGTGAAATATGAACTATTAGTTTACAATACAATAAAGAGAAGACAGAACTCATCAGGTTGATTCATATGCACCAAATTTGAAATACATTGGATAAATGGGCCAGAAACTATGCTACAAAACCTTTTGGAGGTAAAGCTCCCCCTGGTGTCAGACCTATGCAACCGAACTTTCCCAAAAATAAAAATGAGTAAAAGGGGTATTCAGGATTGTTCTGATTACTGATAAATGATGTCTAGCAGTCATTTTGCTGCTGAAGGGAAAACATTTTCCCAAACTAATTTTAAAGTAAACTTACTTAACTTTTCTGATCTAATGCGGTTTATCTGCTCACCTAGCTCCAGCTGATTGAGCCATTCATCATAACGGCACACACACAGCCCATTTCTGACAACGTCGCTTCTCCGCTTCGATCCCTTAAATGATGGATTGTAATTACCTGAATCGAATTGGTTGTGAAAATTAAGCTCCGGTTTATCAACGGTTGAAGATCAGTGCTCGCATCAGTTTCTGCTCAATTATGATGGCATCAATTGTCACTTTGTTTAGTTTGTAATACATCAAACATAGTGCCCAGAGACATTTGAAAGATGTTGGAAACACAGCAGTTCTTTGTTTTGTTTTTTCTCTTGTTGTTTTCTCTGAAATGTATGATATGTCAAAATTTATGGCCTCGTATTACTCACAGTTGACACAACTTATGTTGGTAAAGAGATGGAAAGTGCGACAATTCATCACCGTGACACCCTTCCTAGGGAGCGCATCACTCACGCAGCACTATCAGACATTCTGAGCGAGGGCAGCACGGCTTTTCTAACTCTAAAAATACACCAACATCTGTAGCTGTTAACCTCCATCATACAGTCTTCTGTCTTTACCTGCATATCTTATACCTGACAAGCCTTGCTAACCTTGGTCTTCTTTTAAATAAATAAATTTTAATTATGTATATCTGTGTCATATCTAGTCTTATCGCTTTTATGTCACACCCCAGCAGCTCTTTCTCTCCAAAGAACAGATGTTTTTTTTAATTGTCTGTTGTTAAACGTTTCATGTTTATACATATTAAAGAACACTATGAAAACTAGGCCCTGACAATAAGAGTATTTCCCTCATTGTAAAGCCCCCGATCCCCTGCGTTGTACAAGCCGAACCCCTTATTGACCCACCTCAAATTGAATTAAATTTGTGTTCCCCCTAAAGAGCAAAATCTGATAAGATACATCTCTTTGTCATTCCACGTCCACCAAAGTTAGACAAATGGACGAACAATTAGGAAGTTATGTCTCAAAAACAGTGTTTCTGACTGAAATAATGACCCAAGAACTTTTGGTGATGGAGCTCCACTTAGTGTCAGAAATATAGAAGGGACCTTTAACCCAAAATCACTCCAGTTCTTTTTCGCCCTGAGGTCTGCCTGGCTATAAAGCTTAAAGAATTATCCATGAAACCGATTTGAGTTACATTAACTCAAAACGTTAACTGACCGCATTAGACCAGAAAATTTAAGTAAGTTTACTTTTTCAATAACCATTACATTATATCCCAGACTTTTCAGGGATGAAAATATCTTAATGTACATTTATCCACAAAAAGATTTAGAATTTTGTCTTATGCATGTGATGCCAGTAGTTGGTGATATTCTTCAGATGCCTCTCAAGCTAACAAAACACAGATAGCCACATGTTGGATATGTGCAACATCGGAATTCATATAGTCAAAGGCTCGTAGAGAGATCCGAGCTAGTTAGAAAGTTCTTAGATGTCAAGATGAAGACATTTTAGCACATTTTAGCGAACTTGTCGTCTTCATCTTTGTTCCACCTAGCACCAGTTGTCTACTCGTCGTCAGGTTTTAATCCTATTGGCCAACCTCAAAACATCTCAGGAAGAATTTGAACAGGCTGACTGTACCGGTGTCATGGAGCGTCCCAGACAACTCATCACTGTTGGTTGATGATGTCATAGCTGCCATCATCTGTCATTGCATCAATATTCAGGCACAACTCTGGGACGTTGATGGTGACGACCAAACTGTTTTAAGATCAGGGTACATTGATATCATCTGGACACGGCATCATGCAAAAAACGCTAAAACAGTTGTTTGGCCTCTCTGGCGTTGTCCGCCTCTGGGATTACCCTAACCGCCTTCCCAAGTGGGTCATTAATCCCGTTGCAGAGGTCTGTTTCGATCTGAGTACTTTCTGGTCCATTCTTATCTCCCTCTCCTGTGTCAGTGGTTTAAATCTTGGCTCCTTCTTCACGTTGGTATCAGTTCTGACAAGTTACGTGTCATTATTGAGATGCATTCAAGCTTAAAAACTTTTCCGTTGAAACACATTTTGCTAATTCTATTTCAGGATTGTACCTACCTTAATGTTTTACATGTAGCTTGCATGAGATGTGATGGTAAAATCCCAATTTAAATGCGAGTCCATTTCTAGTTAGCGCTGCCAGCCCTCAGTAAATGAGTCCTATAGACACACTAATCAAAAGATGGCTCCTTATACAAAAACCACCATTCAGATGACACATAATCTACTGCAGATTTGGGACACTGGGATATTGTCTCCAAGGCTTTACAATGGAACAATCCTAGACAGCGATTCCCTCTTGCACCCAGCCATAGAATTGCATCAAAAGTGAACACAGGCTCACATTCATTTGAAGGGACGCATTACTGGGAACGCCGTCTCTTGCCATCAGTGAACAATCCGTAGCGAGGATTCTCTTAACGCTGGTCTCGACGGGAGCATTGCAAGTCTTTGAATTGGTGCAAGTAATAGATAGTCACTGAATAGGCTGTGGATGGCACAAACAAGAACAAGCATTCAAGTGTCATGAAGCTGCAGGGGTGTAATATAAGAAGGTATTGCTATATCAGAATCCAATTGGTTTAAAAGCTATTGGTACCTCGGTATGGCAGCGATCCTCTTGCATATAAATGAGTTTCCTATGGGGCCGTTTTTCCTTCAGAGCAAATCAGCATTGATTTACTAATCTCTTGTTACCCCCACTGAGGAGGATTATTTTCATTGTTTTCTTTCTTTGTTAGTTAGCAGAGTGTCTCAGAAAGTTCTCAACTTATTAGTCTTTGGAATGTGGGAGCATCGGCGCAGCTTTGTGCCCTCTGAGTGACCTTCTAGTTTACTGAGTGGACATAGTTACATCATACATTTCTTCGACAGTCTTAAAATATGCTCTTGAACTTCGTAATGGTCATGTTTTTTTTATTCTGTATCCATTTGTTTGTTTGCATGTTATAGATTCCTCATGAAAAACGTGTGAGAAGTTGAGACGGTTCAGAAAATCATGCTTATTTTTTCATAATTGGATCTAGAAATGACTTGTATAACATTCCTTGTCATTGCAACATAAGGCGTTTTCAACAATAAACTATCCTTCTAAAAGATTTACAAATGGTTAATAGTGGATAATAATTAGGTTTTAAACACTTAATTATTCATAAGTTAATGATTATAAACTTCTTAATCCAAAACTGACTATTTATCATTGTTAGTCACTATTAAGCAAAATGGAGTCGGCAGTCCAGATACGAGTGCTCACTATTCGGCAACGTCAGCTCTCTGTAACTAACTCTTAAGTGTTTACTACTGTTTCAGTTGTAAACACTTACATGCCATTTATAAATCCTTAATTAGGGGTGTCTTATTTTAAAGTGGTAGCATTTTCTCTAATGACTCCACCCTAAAGACAATAACAGACCTGAAGAAGCCTGTAAGGACTTGAGATGAGGAACCATTTTCGAAAGAATGAACAATAAGAGCGTTAGCTGAACTTCAGCAATCTTAATTTTCCGACAGTTTTATGGGTTGTGGAAAAAGTGTTGAGTGTGTATAATAATGGAGATTAGTGAGAGCCCACGCATGTAGAAGAATAGGAAATAATGTAATGACCCCACACACTTATGGGAGAACGTTGAGCCATTACCTTAATGTGTTGTGTTCAGTCACCATCCGTGTTCTCAGCTTTCCACGAACTATTATTTCCTTCCTTTCATTCACAGCCCTTTTTTTGTCCACATCCAAGTCTCAATGGGTCACTTATGTTGACTTACATCGGCAATGTCCAAATGGCAAAGGCACCAAAAAGTCATCAAAACTGCTGTCTTTTTAAGTATTTATTAGTTAATATTATTTATTGACAGATGGTTAGAGTCCATGTTTATATCACACAATGACAAAACTGTTATTTTGAATAACACACTACCAATGGCATATACAAATATAAATAAAAATCCAAAGGGAAATTTATTACTCACATCAATCAGGTCAAAAAAAAAGGTCACGATCCAGTGTCCGCCTGGTGCCGGTCCCAAGACTGGAAGGGTTGCGTCAGGAAGGGAATCCTTGGAACATCTTCCAAAATCAATATGAGGACCACCAAATCGATTCCAAACTGGATCAGTTGGGGCTGGGGTTAGCAAATACCATGGTACTGTTAGCCAGCATGACTACCAAACTTAAGTATAAACCAACGATACGTTCTCACTTTCAATACTGTAATTTTGTTCATGTTTTTGAAAGTTTTTCATTCTGGAGATATCCAAGATATGGATGTGTATGTTCTAAACAATCGAAATCTAAACACAAAAATCTAAATCCAAACATGGATCTGGAATTCACCAGTGTGGAAGGACAAATTTAAAAAGTGAACAATACATGTTTATTAGGATAAAAGTCATGGAATCCATTTGAATATTTTTAAGTTGTAGTTAATAAAGCAGGCTCCTTGGGTTTATTATGTAATAAATCCAAATCAGTGATGGTGAAGCTGGGCATCGCAGCGAGCGCTAAAGCTCTTCCTGATATTGATTCCATTACCAGCTGAATGCATGTAAAAAAGATTTATTACTCTAATGAACTGCATGCAAATGTTTTGCCAACGGCCATTTACAATAGTTTGCTGTGATGGAGTGGTTGTGTTCACCGATGCAATCTGTTGGGCTAGAGTGTGAACGTGGCGACACGAGAGGCTATTTATTAGAGTTACAGCTAATCAACCTAGACCGATCAATACATTCATAGGAATAATGTGTCGGATGCGGCGTAAAAAATTATCCCCAGCGGTTCCTCTCAGCTCAACAGAACTCAGTCGCCTCACCCTTTCAGTTGGTTTTTCCTTTTCCCTCCTGCAGGTCTGTTGTCTTGATTTACTCTCTGGGTCTTCTGGGTGTTTCCCCTCCTGCCAGGAAGCCATTTTCAGTTTCCAATCCTTGTCCAGTTTTTACACACAACAGTTAGTGGTTCGGTCGCCGATACAGCGAAGCTTCAGAGCATGAGAGGAAAATCGTATTTTGGAGTTCTGCAGAATGTCAGAGCCCACTTGGGCCAGCCCTGTCTACGCACACCCCCGAGGATCAGTCATGAAATCATTCATGGTATATGATTAAACCTAGGCCTACGCTGTCGTCCCCCACCAAAAGCATGTCCCTTAATGTCCCCAATCCCCTGCGTTGTACAAGCAATACCATGAGTAAACGGCTCAAGTTAAAGGTGAAGTTGATCCACAGTATTATTTTTAAATATAGTGTTTCTCGAAAGAAGGTGCCCCTGGTGAGTAAATATGAACTATAAGAGTAAAATGTGACACAAATAAAATAGAACTACTTCAGTCAGTTCATAGCCACCAACAATTAAGAAGTTATGTACGAAAACAACAGTTTTTTTGTAAAAATCACCCCCTGGTGATTAAAATATTAATGATTAGAGTAAAACGGGATGTATACAATATAGATCTCCTTCAGTCGAGTTCATTTGCACCAAATTTGGACAAAATTCCAACAACGCTTGGGAAATTTTGGCCTGAAAACGTCTGGAGATAAAGCTCCCTCTACTGTCAAATACATACAAACATTTCCCCAAAGCAATCCACTTCTTCCTCAGCGGCCTATGTGGCTATAAAATTTTAAATGTGAAGAAATTGTTTTTGTGTTATCGTGCTAACAAGAGGTATCGGCGGCGGCGAAGATGACTCCATTATAACCCCTTTTGGAGGGATAATGATAAAAAGGACTGGACTTGTATAGTGTCTCTGTAGACTGACCAACCACTCGAACCTGCATTGATCGGCATACATAGTTGTGTCGGAGGCTTTCATGAAATGGAGAATATTGGGGATTCATCGTTTTGTTCAAGGAGACTTTAAAATTTGCATTTATGACCTTCCGAGCCTCACACTGCTCTATCTCCTGATCCACCACCACCTGTGTGAGAGATTTCCTAATTCCAGTCCATATAGCAAACCATTAAAACATACAGATGGTTATCTGGAGAACAAAAAGCCACTCTTTAGCATTTCACACTGCCCTACAGTAATCACACAGATCCAATACCTTAATACTTTATCTAGGTCAGTGGACTTGACTTGCCTACCAACACAAGCTGAGTCACTCGCTGCATTTTTACAAGAGGATCTCTGTTTACCAATCCACAAACAATTAACTCTAGTTAACTTCACAGTTTGTGTTGGGCTAAAGTCAAATAGAGGTCATTACACCATTAGCTGGAAGGTTGTCCCAAAGGATACAGCAGGAATAAAAATACTGTCAGAGCCAAGTTTCAGGCTGGGGGGTTCAGCCCATACCGATAAGGAAAAGCAATCATTGTATTTAATGACTAAATTAATATGCTATAACCTTATTTCATATGTTGCCTGCAAGAGCTGCATCCAGTTGCATAACTCAGTTCTGTACCAGTCCTCTGGGTTCGGAGCATGCAATGACCTTTATAAGCATCTCCCCTGGAACAGATAACCCTATTGGGTAAAAAGTTACTTTCAGTAATGATGACTCGGGGACTACTGAACTTGAAACTTTTCTCTAATCAGTATTTCTTTGTAAACATCATCAGATATGCTGACAATTAATTTCAACCAGGAGAAAAAAGTGAGTGCCGTAAATATGATTTTATAAAGGTGATAATGAGTCTCTCAGGAAGTCAAAGTGTATCTGTCCTGAGACGGAGAATGATGCATCTTTCCATTGGGGTCCAGTCACCGGTGGTGGTGGTGGCGGCTTATGACTCTGCTGGGAGCGATGAGACTCAAAGAGCCGATGAAATGATGAAGCTGATATATTTGCAAGCGGTAAAGAGTCATACTGTCAAAAAACGGACGCAATATTTGAAACCACAACTGAATTTAGTTTGGCTGCAAGAAATCCAGCAGGCAAAGGTGACCGTGTGAGTTAGTGCATGTCAAACATAGTCCCTACAACCCAAGACATCACTCCACTTAATGTAGAGTAAGGTCGTTTCCCTGCTATTACAATTACTGACACCTTTTTTAAAAAAATCGTAAAATGAGATGCAAAAAATATCTGTACAGTCTATTACAATGATCTTTAATTCAAATCTTTTTGAGGTGATCCTTCGATGATTATCCTGCTGGAAGGTCCAACCACGACCAAAGTTTCCTGACAGAGACTTGTAGGTTTTCATCGGATCTCTGCTGGTTTTTTGATAGAGTCCATGAAACAATGTCCTTAAACTAAATGTTCAGAATCTTTAGAAGGAAAACGGCACCACCGCATCACTAATCCACTACTAAACTTCACAATGGGTATGATGTGAAGTCTGTAGTTTTCTCTCCCGCTACGCCACACCCATCTTAGATGTATGTTGCCAAGAATCTCTACTTCGGCCTGATCTGACCATAGGATTTCGTTCCATTTACAGTCCCAGTACTGTGTGTCAAACTGTTGATGCTTTTCTTTGTGTGTGGATGACAGCAGAAGCCTTTTTCTTACTAGCCTCAAATCAGCTAATATTGGTGTAGCCCCCATCTGATGTATGATTACAAGACTCATCCGACCACTGCAATTCTCCTGATGGATCAGCCTACAGACAGGTCCTCTTCAGGCTGATTTCTAACCTATCCAGTCACTTTAAACATCTTAATGATTGATCTAGCTGTTGGAACTAACATTTTGAACTGAAAGTTTCTTGTATCTATTGCTAGATTTGTGCAGCTACTTAACTTTTCAATACCCATCATTGCTGTGTTCTCTGGTCTTTCCCATTTTGAATACTGTCAGAGACAATTATCTCATATTTATACCCTAGTAAAACAGTCATTGTTCTCCATTTCAGAGTTCCTTCTGAAACAAGTGAACTCAAAAATATAAAATAAGACTAGAGATATGCTTCAGCTACCTTTGATCACAGGATCTTTGAGTAGTGGCTATGCGATTATGTATTGGTCACTCACTAGCCACGAACGCGTCATAAATCCCTACCGAATCCGACTAAATACTATTCAGATCATTTGGGACATCATTTCTGATAATTCATTTGGGATAATTAAGTCAAGAAAAGTTGTTTTCCCTCTGTATCAAGCTGCTGAAAAGTTTTAGCAGGACATGTTTTAGTTCATTTGTGTCACTTTTCGCCACGCACGCTTGATGCTAACGTTATATATGGATCCTCAATGCTAATTTGAAGCTGATGCACACCAAACTGCTCCAAAAGCAAGGCTGATCAATCCATCACCTTGAAATATTGCAGAGAGATTTGCAAACCTGCTCATATTTTGTGTTATGCATTTTGACATCTAATGTGAAATTTGTCACTATGAAATAGATAAGAAACTAGTGATGCTGTGAGCTAAATTGTGCAGTTGCGGGAAAAAAAGCAACAACTTCAGTACAACATGTCTGCTAAAAAAAAGTAGAAGAGGAGGAAGAGTTCAACCAATCTTGGTAAAAGATTCAGAAAAACTTATTGACAAATTTATTATTTAAATCATTATTTTCAGAAAACTGCAAATCCATAGAAACGCAAATTCAGTTTAATCTCGTTTCCCATTCTGACTAAGTGGGCTGATTAAATACCCCACCTCACTGATGCTCCCCACAAGTACCAGTGAGCCTGGTAGACCCAAATTCCTGACACCGGCTGTCCTTCCTTCGACTAGTTGTTGGTCTTGAGATGCTCTGACCTAATCATCTAGCCATTACAATCACTTTTATGTTTTGGAGATGGTCTAAGGTGAATTGTCATTGCATTATCTTCATAATTATCCCGTAATAATTGTATTAAATATTGTGATTCATTTGCGAAACCTCTTACAAACATTCCTCTACGATGATATTTTCTAGATGTGGTGAGAGGTTAGTTTGAGGGAAGGAAAATTTTAAGACACTATTTCTTATTGAAAAATGTGTGCCACTTGAATAAACCAGTTTATGATAAGACCCAGTGGCAGCATGTATATGCCAAACGGTAAGGGGGCAAGGAAGGATCTCTGGGAGACACCACAGGTCAGAGGGCCCCCCGAGGAGGAGGTATTAATCATGTCTACCGAAAGTCAGATTCGAAAAGTTTTTTTTTTTGGCATATTAAAGCATGTGAGGACTTACTAAAGAGAATTATGTAACTTTACTAGCCAGTACAGAATTTACCAGTACAGAATTTTTCTTTTTTATTATTTCTTCAAAACATGCTTGACCATAAAATGAATCATTTTGTGAGGGTCTAAGACATTAAATTAATAAAGGCCCCAAAGAAATAACATAAGCAGCAAATTAAACTATTCTACTACTCAGAGTATTTGCCAGTGTTTGACATTTGTCCTGAAATTGTACAAGGTAAGCTGAAAAAAACTGCATAGAATCTCTTACTCGGGCGTTAAAATCAGCAAACCTCCACCACATTAATCCAGGTAAACCTAATTTTACCTCAAAAAGGATGCAATGTTACTCTATATTTTGAATGTTGTAGAAAAACGTTTGAAGCATGTTATACTATCACTTTACTGGAAGGGTGTAATGCTCCTTGTTTGTAAAAATGTCTTCTAAATCAACCTGATGGTAACTATATATCCCACACACATTGACAGCAATCCAGAACAGAACATATCTTATTGAACTTAACATAAAGTTAAGTTGAAGAAACGCATCTATATGTGGGATTGTGACTTTATAGAGTTTGGAATAAATGTCAAGAATTGAATAATTTTCATTTAACCCACAGCCGTGCCTCTAAATTTCCATTTTTCTTAACAGAGATGGAAAAAATACACATAAAGTAGACGCCAAGATGATGCTGTGAGGTAACTCAGCAGAAGATGTGCATGGATTTTCTTCTTGTGCACAGCGGAATATAGGAATGCAAAAGGTCAGGGCCATCAAGAACATTAACTAGAGTGAACAGAAGCATGAAAGCTTCCCTTAGTGAGTAAAATTGTAACTGTTACAGTAAAATATGATATTTGCAAGATATAACTTCACAAGTCGATTCATACGCAGCAAATTTCGATTGAATTGGACTAACGGTTGAAAAATGATACACAGGAAACGTTTGGAGATGGACAACTTAGTGTCAGTCCTTTCTCAAACAAAACCTTTGAACTTTAAAGAGTTGATGCAACTTTCTAGCTTAAAATGTATCATTAGCCTTATTAGAACGTTTCTTTTCACAACATTGTCAGCATGGCCTTAATAATAATTAGCTAAACGGATGGAGTGTCCTTTGCATCCTCTCAAAAATCGCCTTTTATAGTCAAAGCCAGTCATGCCGCCATAAAGCAGCAAACCTAACCTTATGCTGATTTGTACAATAACCCAGAATGGGCAGTTTTTACTGGAAATCAGTGCCACACTTGAACATCCATTCAAATCTATAAAAGACAAAAAATTTGCTTTGCACTGACCCATTTAATTGAGAAATATTTCAAATAAAACATTTGTCAGCGTCTGAGTTAGAATGCATCGTTCACATACTCATTTATTTCCAGTTTCAAACTATGGAATTGGCTTTCCTAAGTGAAATCCTTCTGGTATGACATGAGCTGGATCAAAATGCAGCTCGTCTCCTAAGTAATAGTTCACATCACATTACTGATTTAGATTGTTGTATGTATTTCTGACTGTTTTATGGAATGCTTTCAGTTACAAGACAGAGTGGTAGTGCTAGAAATGATTGGGCTGCTGTAATGCAAGCAAGACGGGACAACAATGAAAAAGATGAAGTGAAAAAACATCTACATCCATCCTCTCAATGGCCTGGCGGACCCCTCACTAAGTCATTATCACAGCCTCTTATACCATTTATCATTTATATTGCTGTCGAAACGTTTTTTTTTCACCTTTTGTGGGTGTATCAGTGCCAAGTAGGGAACACTAACGGGTACATTGTCTCAAGTCTCAGGCCGCGTTCCCAACTGAGGTGTTTGTTCAGCTTTAAACGAACCAAGATATCGTTTCATCAAATAGTCCAGTACTGTTAGGACGAGGAGAACGCTCTTTCAAACTCTGGTGCGGACCAAGCAAACAAAACTCTTGTCGGCTTGAAAACGGGGTCTTGATTCGCTTGCAAGTGAACCCTGGTGCGGTTCGTTTGTGATGTGAAAGCAAAGCGGACCAAGTTAGGAAGCCGAATGTAGCAAGGGGAGCTAAACCCAGTGCTGCCGTGGACCCCGGCGCAGTAACCCTCCGGTGTCTCCCGTACGCATCTCAAAAGTGGGTGCCCAAGAGATGCACTCACCCCAAACCCCATTATGTGAAAAACTCCCAGCAGGGTAACACTTGACCTGTGCGTTGGTGACGAACACGGCTAGCTGTGAGATCTACTGTCAACTGCAGCAGACATTGATCATGGACACGTGGAACGCACACTTTAAATCAGTATGTCATTATATCCAGCCATAATTCGACCGGGAAAGAGCCAGCAAAAGCAAAATTAATTCCGCTCCCAAATCACTGACATACAAGTTCCCACCGAGCAAAAGTTATCACCTGACCTCCATGTTTTGGCGAAATATGAACGTGAATTTTTACTTTACAAATTAAAAGCATGGCATATTCACACTGGATTAATATTAGAAACGTCCGCAACAATGATTACAAATTACCACAGGGCTGAAGTAGTACTAGTCCCCTTGCAAATAGGGTTTAAGACATAATTCTGGTTTTGAACTCCGCTCCCCAGCATACAGCTATTATTTCTCTTAAGAGTGGGATTCTTGCAGAAAGTTATGTAAACTGGACCCAACAGACCCGGCAGAAATGCTGGAAGTAAACACCTGAGAGACCTTCTGCCGGAATCATCTTTTCCTGAGGGGGAAAAGATGAAATGCAGCAGACGGGAAGTAAGGAAGGTGCAGAACAGTCAGTCCATAGCCTTACCTTGTTAGTACCTTGAATCAGTGGAGAATGTAGAGCTACATCAAGACACATTCAGAGGTGTTTGATTTATCTCCTAGCCTGTTTTCTGTTCAATGCATGGCTTGCGGCTGCAGGCAGGACAGTGGTTTCTGTTTGATCATAAATCAGAGGCGCTCTGTGACCATCCTCGTTCTTTCTGGCATTACATATTGATGAAACAACAACAACCTCAACAACAGACGCCCCCTCACACACTCACATAAACTAGCGGCCAGGGGGTGAATGTAAAGCTTGTTCTTGCTCTTGCTTAAGCCATAATAACCAGGTCAACCATGGGCTGGATTCTGAACGCACACAATCCGTTGTTTTAAAAAGAAAAAAAGTAGTTATATTCAGGTATTAGGAAGATTTGAACAGATATATACAACAGTATCTTCAATACTGTACATCCACTGTGATAACACTGCAACGACCGATACAAAGGATCTTCTGTTCTCGTTTTAGTCCCTATCAGCTGCGCCTGTTTTCCCTTTCAGCTGTCAAATCTCGTTTGGAGCCACCTTCCCCAGAGCAATGCAGACACCATATCCCTAACACTGTGTCTCTGCTGTTGGTGCTGCTCTGAATCCTGCTAGGCACTGATGAGGTCATCTTCGGTAGAGGAACATCCTCCACAGGGCAAAGTCACAAAGCATGACCCAGTGGATTACAAGACTTTGGCGTCACTAGGCAAAAGCAGGACCACTACAGACTTATGAGAGGCTTTATAAGGGGTCAAACCGGGTGGAAACAAAAGAACTAGGAATTTAATCAAACAGAAACTGTATTGAGTTTGGTCCAATTTAGTTCAGTTAGTACCCACCAAAGCAGTCAAAGGAAGGACAACGGGGAAGGGTCATGGCAGCCCGAGGCTCATTGATGCATGTGGGGAGTGAGGGCTAACTTGAGACCCCTGATCCCACAGAAGAACTACTGAGCCAGAAATGACTGGAAAAGTTCATGCTGGGGGGGGGGGGGGGGGGGGGGGGGTGGGGGGATTGTTTTAAAATTCTCAGTCAGATAGTAAGTAATCAGAGCACAACCTGACCTAAGATGTTCTGGAAGCTATACATGAATATTTGTATATGAAAAAACTGTCTTTTGTAATTTTATGATATTTTTTGTGGGGGGAATGAAAAGACAACCCCATTGATTAACACTGATCTTCATTGGTCAGTTCTAAATCTAAAGTTAAGCAGACTTTAATTTTCCCTTACTTAAAACCTCCTTATAAGACAAACATGCAAAAACAGAAAACACAAATAGTGTGCTGTAAGTGAGTGAACTATGACCCCACTGTAGCACTAGCTGACTTCCACTGTTGATAAGTCCTGACCTCTGTGAGGAACGTTAGGCATCTCTATGAACCGTGTATGACGACACCGAGTCTGCGGCACGGACGTGTTATTTAAGCTGAAAATGTTGTTCATGGGGTCAAAATCACTCTAGAAGATGAACATGGACTTTGAGTTGATGCTTCACAACGCTGTCTTAGTATGTCAGATTAGGAAGCATGGACCAGGTGGAATTATGGTATGTGGTGTTGGCAAACCGGTGCATTGATGTAAAGGAGTGCCAAAATATTGTATCAGAAAAGGGTCGCCACTGAACTTCGAGCTGTGTAACGGAAATAAAACACGTTTTTCAACGAGATAATGCTGTAACATTAACAAAAGTCCTGGTTTTTGCAGAATTCTCTTTCTGCGCTGTTTTCAACCTGGTCAGTAATCAAATCTTAACCCATTAGAGAATATAAAGGTGGACGTCAATGCTAAAATGGTTTAGAAGCAAATGTGGGGGCGCTGTCCAATTGTGTGAAGGAGTCAGAGATGAATGGTACAGAATTCCGGAAGTCGATGGACAAGGATTTCAGCCGGCTTCACCAAACTTCCTGAAGACAAACAAGAGAAAATACATCTCCTTCTAAAACTACCCAGCAGACAATTTTATCTGACATTGAGGGTTATTTAACTGTCAATAAAATACATGTACCCGATGCAATGTGCAGACTGAAACATTTTGCAACATATATCTGTAACTGGATATAATGTAGGAGACAGTTTGCTCAACTTCTCCTTAGCTGTCTGCTCTCATAAAATTAAAGGCACCCAAACAGTGACACGCGTGATTTCGGATGTCCCTGAGCGTTAAATGAGCTTAAAATACCATCATGTCTCCACAGCAGTGAAAGATTTATATGGACGTCTGCAGGAATTTGTCCAGCCTGGAAACAAATGTACGATTTGAACTGCTGCTGTGACCGTCTCGACTTGTCATCATTTTGTCGTTATATTTTTGCTCAAAAGTTCAAATGTATTCAATGTATCATCAATTGGGAAAGAGATTCATCACAACCTCAGATGAGTATGAATGTACTCAATGAAGACTTATAAATGTTATACAAGAAACACCCCTGATTGAACTCCTAAAATTAAGTGTGACGTTATGTCTGAAAGAAAGAAAATGTAAAAACCCTTCCTCTGGTGGTAAAATAGCAGCTATAAGTGTAAAATATGATATATGCAAAAAAGTTCCCTTCCCGTCGATTCATATTCACCAGATTTGGACTAAATTAGACCAGTGGTTAGGAGGTTATGTTCAAAAAACAGCGTTTTTTCACAAAAAAAGCTCCGCTAGTGAGTAAAATATGAACTACATTAATACATGATATATACAAGTAAGATCCCCCAGAGTCTATTCATATCCACTAAATCTCGATGAAATCGAACAGTTAAGAAATTACTTCATAAAAACAAATTATCTAACAAAAAGCTGCACCTTAGTGAATGATATATGAACTATCCACTATCCATCAGATAAATCTCCTCAAGTCGATTTATACGCCCCAAAAATAAATAATAATAATGGTTGAGAAATTACAGACCAAGAAAACCTTTGGCGATACAGCTCCCCCTAGTGTCAGAAATATACAACTGATCTCTCCCAAACTCACTCCAGTTCTTCCACACACTAAAGTCTCTGTGGTTATAAAATTGTGTAATTGTAAATGGTCCATGACTTGGTTTTTGGGTTTTCATGTTAAAGCAAAGGATCTGGGGCGGCATTCCGATCCATAAGATTCCCCAAATTCTTGCAATAATGGGAGAGTGGAGGTTTCACTATAAATCAAAGAAGGAAAAAAAACCGCACCTTGAATTTTGCAATCCATTATATTAAAAATAATATCATTAGAGAGAGTTGCATACATTATTTAGATAGTGCTAAAAGTGTTAAAAGTTTGTTTTATCTGTTCATGTGTTAGTACCCATTAAAGAAGATGGACATTTTTTTTTACTATGACACGTGTCAAACTCAAAGCCTGCGGGTCACATCCAACCCGCACAACAATTCTTTCCAGCCCGCAAGACACAATAGTTTTTAAAATAACTGGTTTTGCTGGTATATAGAACTAATAAAATAAACGTATTAGTAAGCTATATGTGCATATTCATGAATAGAACTCACGCTTTAAGCCGTTCAACGTTACATTTAATGAGAAACGCATCGGTAGGCTGTTCATGCACCTTACTATTTTCCTGAGGAGCAGCTGCTCCTGACTGCAGGAACAGATATTATAATTATTAACAGTTTAACTTTACTGTTTTATTGTGACAGATGAAAGAAACAATATAGCTGATAGAGAGGAAGACATGAAAATGAGTTATACTGATCTATTTTTTAATCTAATCTGAAATTTGAGTATTTTCTATTACGATGGTTTTGGTCAGAATTCTATCAAATGAGTAAATTACAATTTCAATAACACATAATACCTCTGATTAAATTGAGAGTGGATCAGGATTAAGACTGGGGGCTTGTCAAGGATATACCGTTGTCCAGGAATAGTTTTCAGTTTCATACAATTTAAGCACTATTGTTAGGATGGCCGCGTAGCTGCTGGACTTCAAAGTAGGAGCCTTGAGGCCGAGGTTTGTTTGCATTCACACTGTAGACACCATAGCATCATCTTTCTCCATGTGAAATATTGCAGCGCAAGAGCCTTTAATATCTGCCACTTACAACGAACTCCACCCTAACAGCAGTAAAAAATAAAAAAAAAATCACAAAGAAACACAATAATATTCACATAGCATGCACTAAAATCCAAATAGTAGATAAATCGGGACATTACAGCATGGTCAGAAAAAAAAATCAGGGCGTTTTTCCCTTAAATTGGTGCTCAGATGACCTGGACAAGAGAGAAAGAGTTTAACAAACATCAACAATGTCAATCAATAACGTTTCACTTCTCAAATAATGAAAAATGACAAATTTCCCTCATTGATTTGTTTGATCAAGGATGGGTAAGATTCAAAGGATTCCAGTAAACTATTTAACACCTTAGTATGTGAAAAAGATCCTAATAATGGTAAAGGACTTCCTCCATAGCTATGGTTAATTCTCCGTGGTGGCCCTTTTGGCATGTGGTACCCCCCCAGGGATCCATCCATGGCCCCTTACACTTAAGTATACACATACTGCTACTGGGTCTTATTATAAACTTGTTTAGTGGTTTCTAGTGGCTCAAAATATGCTCAACCACACAGTTGAGCAGGAAATTATAGGAGTTGTACAAAAACATAAAGAAAAGCAGTGACTGTTGAAACGTCTAATTTTTGCTGCGATTGGATCAGTTTGTTTATTTGTTAGACACATTCTGTCACTGAGAGAAACATGATGACCGACACAAACCGAATTGGAAATCTGACAAGCCGAGGTCAGGACTTCTCCAGAGATGTATGATGTCTGAAGCAGAAGAATTAGATGCAGGTCAGCGCACATCAAGCAGAATTTAAGATGAGCAATACATGTGTCAAAGTGAGCTGTAATAGTGCCGACATCACATCTGGGATGTCTTCCTTAACAGGGGGGTACATAAGGTCAGTGATCTGTTATCGCGAAAGCAACCTTCATATATGCTTACGGACAGTTAGACCAGGACATGGATTATATATCTCACATTATTCAGGCTTTGTCTTCTGTTCACATGCGGCGTGTTAAAACTCCGTCACCCTGTAAAGACAACAGCAGAGTACAACATATGTTCAACCTTGATTTCTCTGCCAGAAGCAACCCAGCCTTATCAGACAAAATACGCCGAAGAACCAGACTGTGTCATATTACCATTTTAATGAGAGAATCAATCTAATGAAGGGTAATTCCTTCACAATTAGTACATCTTAAGACACTCGCACGAGTTTACTGGTGCGTTTATCCCTGAAAAACTTTAGAGTTCATCGGAAAACATTTCACCGAACATTAGAACCAGTGCCTGACAGAGGTCGGTACTAATGGGTTCCGAGTGCCGTTGCTTTGTCTATTTGATCCCCTGCTCCTGCAGTGAACATGTTGAACTATCCTTGAACAACCAAATTGCTCTTAATGGTTATTCCATTAGGGAGGAAGTGACTGTGTGAATGGTTATTGCTATAGCTACAAGCATGCTAACATTACCGACGGGTGGATTCTGACTCCCACACTTAAGTCTGAATAGAGAGGCTACGCACATCTAGAACAGCTTTCTTGACTGCTGTACAAGGAACCCATTCGACCCCTGTGGAAGTTTAGGGGTGCACAACGTATCACAGAGCATGTGGTGAAAGATTCATACGCACCTCAGAGAGAATATGCCTGCTGAGATGGTAAAGAACCCAGGGCAAGAAGCACATCACAGTTCTGTAGACCTCTC
Source organism: Lophius americanus (assembly GCA_037951165.1). Lineage (NCBI taxonomy): Eukaryota > Metazoa > Chordata > Actinopteri > Lophiiformes > Lophiidae > Lophius > Lophius americanus. Next base: position 1,963,839 of record JBBDHG010000169.1, on the reverse strand, counting down.
CACATCGGCATATAACCATGGACACATGTGAACCAACCCAATCCTGGAAAGTCTACTGGAGACTGGAGAGTGTTGGTGGAAAGGGCTTGAAACTTTCAGCGACGGTTGAGTCCCCTCTGACGCCCTTGTCTCCGGGTTAAGGCTACAGCCGAAGCATCTTGGTTGTTCAGACATTTTTGCTTATATGAAATATGGTTAAAAACAAATTAAAGTTAGATCAGCTTGTGTGGTGACAAACAGCCATTTAGTCTCATATTCATACCTACGGGCAATTTAGAGTCACCAATTCCCTTTAGTGTATGTTTTTGGACTGCTGGAGGGAAACCAAGCAAACATACATATAAATGCCTAAGGTGGATTTGAACGCAGAACTATATTGCTATGATACAACAGTGCTACCAACTGTACTTTCTTGGTTCAATATAGAGACTACGTAATACATTTTATGATCACCTGAAAGTTTTGCCAGACAATTTATAAAAGCCATATTTCAAGGTGATAATTTTTCTTGTTGGTTATCTAAGTTGAGTCTTTCCAAACAAACTAGAATTTGTCAAAATAAATATAAATTGTTATACAGGCCAGGGCAGTCGCCTGAAATAAAATTTTGTTGTAACACTAAATTCTCTTACCGATGTGAGTTCCATTCATAATCACCTGATTGACAGGTCTATTATTTTACACACACTAAATTCATGGCTTTCTCAGCTATTTCCTTTTCCCAGAATTGTGCCTCTCAGGCTCTGTCATTCGTATGAAGAAGTTTGAAGAGTATATTGAGTAGGAATATGATTTAATACTTGAACTGAATAGATAATGTACTGTACTGTAATAAAATAATTGTGTATGGTTATAATGTTATGGCTGACTGTTCCAAGCAGTATACTCTGTCAATGGTTATGATGTTGTGGCTGATGTGCATGTGACAGTCCTCAGTCAGATTATACAGTTACGGCTGGTCAGTGTCTATAGATGTATCAACCTGACAGTGGTTGTAATGTTATGGCTGATCTGCATCTGGGTGGGTGTGGGGAATATCAATGGATATTATTTTGATGATTATATCGCATCGAAATTGTTATGCTGAAACTGTGAAACTGTGAAAGGTTACGTGTCTAGCAGGAAGTTGTTGGATAAGGTATAGAATAACAAAAAATGGTCACATGATTCAAGATGGCCGACCTCCAGACTTACGCTGTCATCCCAGACAACAAGGGTACGGCTCCTGAAAAGTCGCTAATCCCCTGCGTTGTACAAGCAATCCCCCCTGAATGACCTCCTCAATGTTATTTAATGCGAAATTTTGTCTAAAAACATTGTTTATCGTAAAAAAATCTCCCCCTAATGAATAGAATGTGAATAAATTAGATTAAAGCAAAGTACACAATATAGATCTGGAGTCGCTTCATGCTGACCAAATATCCCTCCTTAGGGATATAAACAGAAAAATAAATCCAAACATAAAGGGTTGAATGAAAACTAAAAAGAATAGAAGTAAAAAAAAAAAACTTGTCACACTCTGACATCCATCTGCCGAAACAAAGAGGCGAGCTTGTGTGAAAACTTCTTCTCTGATATGCAATGAACAATATCTTCTTCAGTGACATGCAGTCGTGGCAAAACATCCTGAAGTTGTTATAATGTATTTTGAATAAACAGTCCATTCCTAGTTAACACGATTAAGCCAGATTATTGGACCTTATCTCCTTCACATATGTATGATGCTATGACGCTCCTGATGCTATGATCATCCTGATGCTCTCGTCTTGTGTGTGAGGTAGTCTTTTGAGTGACTGATGTATCATAAGGGAGGCGTCAGCCGTCAACCTGGCCCGTCACACTGGTCAGGAAGTCGACTCATTAATCATGTCTGACTCAACATGGGAGAGCAGCCTCCGTTTGGCTGACGGGCTTCACATCTGGAGGTGCTGTGAGTCAGCAACGGGATTTAAAAGGGAGCACATTAGAGGGGATTGATTTTTCTTCGGCCTCCTTTAAAGTTTGATGAGATGAAACTTCCAAGGGGACTCCAAACGCCGGGGATGAAAAGGCTTTTATTCCTGCTGGGGGGAAGAAAAAAGAAAATGCTGCTGAGGTTAGAGAAGTTCAAAACGGATATGAAGGGCATCTGGACAGTTTCACTTTTAACTATATATGTAGACATGTAAACAAAAATGGACCCTGAGCCAAAGCGATGGCTCCACAGGGAACCATCCCTCTCAGCAACTTTACCCACTCTCCAACGAGTTCCTCCGCTCATGACGGAAATATCTGACTGACTGCTCCCAACGATGAATATTATAATAATAATCCCTGAACTATCCTATAAATGTCAATAATCGAGCAACTTTTAATGGCAACTGGAGAAGGTAATTTCTTAATTGCAGGTGTGATTGCTGGGTCGTGAAGAGTGGACACTTAAACGCACCGCTTACTTAAAAAAATTTAAGGGAATCAAACGTACGATAGATGAGAGAACATTTTTGAAAATGTGTATTACCCTCCACAAAGCTGATCCCAGACGGCAAGGGTTTGTCCCTGAAAAGCCCCCAATCGCCTGCGTTGCACAAGCAATCCCGTGATTAAAAAACACCTCAATTTAAATGTGAAGTTATGTCCAAACTGTTTTTGTAGAAAAGCTCCCCCTAGTGAGTAAAATATAACCTATTAGAGTAAAACACAAGGTGTATAAGATAGATCTCCTCAAGCCGATTCATCTGCACCAAGTTTGGGCAAAATCAGACCCACGGTTGAGAAACTGCCCAGAAAAAATACTTTTGGAGATAAAGCTCCCCCTAGTGTCAGTGATATACAACTGACTATGCCAAAATCAATGCAGTTCTTCCTCGCACTAAGCTCTTTGGAAGTTTAAAGTTTGAAAATGATCCATGAAAGCTTTTGAGGTACGTCCGGAAACGAGTCGATTCCTGTCCACCAAATTTAAAATTTGGGCAAAAATTGGACCAATGCTTGAGAATTCAAGACTCTAAAACTTTTAGTGCTAAAGCCTGGAGCAGAATCGACCTGCTCCAGGTTTTTGCCCATTAAGAAGTTTTTTATTCGCCACTGTCGACAAGTGTTTGCTCACAGAGGAGGTTTTTTCAAAAAACAGCTGAAGAAACTGCTTTAACGCCGCCCACTTTATTCAACCTGCATAGCTGCACTGAGATAAAGATATATAGGGAATATTAGCACAATACTGGACTTGTGTACTACCGTCCAGAAGATTGCTAAAAAAAAAAAGAAACAGTAGAGAGGAGCAGGCAGAAACACAGCAGAATCTGACAAAGACGAGGAAAAACCAGTTTTCTCACATCATGTTCTGGCATATAAAATATCATGTTGGCGTAGAATTCCAGATGGAGTCATTTTGCTGGTTGTGTGTTGATACATTAGTGTTGTTTAATGTTCGTAATCATGCTAACCTAACAACATGTAAGACAGTAAAAAAGACTTAATTAACTCCGACAGCAACTTCTTCGGCTGCCTTGTTATTACTGAATGAGTTTTGTTCATTAAGGGCTCAGCTGTGCGTGAACACCACTGGCTGTGGTTTTGCTGACTCCAGCTGCTGCAAAAAGAGCCACCATCTCTTTTATCTGTTTGTTTTGTGATTTCATCACGCGGTGTGGCACAAATAATTGCGGCCACCAACATGTTATTGTCTGGGACCCATAGTGAACCATCTGCCAGGAAACAAAAACATCCCTGCCCGGGTGAGTCACCATCCTTCCATGTGTCGGCAAGTGTGAGAATCAGGGTCTTAAATATGAAACTGGGTCTAAACTGTCATCCCTGACAGCAAAGACGTAAAAGCCCCCAATACACTGCATTGTGCCTGCAAACCCCCCTGATTGAACCTCCCAAATGAGACGTGACTGAGCCGAAAAAGTGGCTCCCTAGTGAGCGAAATATGAACTATCATGAAAAAATACGATATATATATAATATATATATATATATATATATATATATATATATATATATATATATATTCCTGTGGCAGATTTTTAGTTGACACACAGTTGTAGTTTTTATGTTGAATTTTTATTGTTTTTTTTTATTTGGAAAGTATGAATTGGAATGAATCAACAACATCTCTAAAATAACAAAGTACGTATTAATTGATTTATTTTTCCTGACTGTTCATTTAACCAGGAGAGCCCGGAGAAGGAGATGAAAGGCATGAGCATCTGAAAGGAGTTTCAAAGAGTAGATATCAAAAAGTATCATCTGTGTTTGTCAAAAGGCAAGTTTGATGAATAATCAATAACATCTACAGACAGATGCTCCTGCATCCAACTCTTTAAAGGTGTCTGAAATTGGATTAGTAGACCAAAACTTTTAGATTTGGGTAACTTTGCATTTGATTGCTGGCAGAGGTAGAAGTTAACTTAAACAACTCTTCTTCTCCAAGTTCAGTTTGGACTTTAGGATAACTTTCCATGCTTTTTTTGATTGAAAAAGGTCAGCAGATAAATCGGATGCAGGCCCAGAACATCCTTTTAATAAAAATATAGCAGTGGTTCAGTATATGAGTGCACAGGGGGAGTCTTCCAACATGATGAGGCAATGAAAATACACGGAGACAGAGACAGAACCCCCCCTACAACCAGGCCAGACCATAGGGACTGGCTCCCAGAGGGACTGGAGGTGCTGGGCCCCCAGCTTGGCCAGATGCCAACAGCCGCTAGGGTTGGTGGGGCCCATGCCCCGAAGAACCCATGTATAAATATATGATAGGGGGCCACAGCACAAGAGGCCAGGACGCTCCCGGACCATAAATCCGGAGGAAGTCGGATGAGACCCATCTAGGCCAGCCGGCACCACCCCAGGGGAAGGAAGGGCCAGTACCAGGACCCACACCGGACCATCAGCTGGTAACAGCAAGGGGGTATTCTCGACCCCTCCCCACCCTACCGACCGCATACCCCCACCTCATCTGAGGAGGGCAGGTGATAGGGGCAGAACCCCGTCCCCGGTCCACCGGTGTACATGATATTTAAAGATAAGAAAGTGTGTCGGTAAATGCTATGAAATTATTGCTAAACCTCAGAGCTCCTTAGAAGTACGCATGTTTGAGACATCACATTAACCCCGCACACGCACACAGGTGTTGGTGGCATGTCTACTTTAGGCATCAAAGAAAAGGCGAGACTTGATTCTAAAAGAAAAAAACATAATTTATGTTTCACAAATAACCAGCCTTGAGCATAAATCGGTGTTTTCGAGCTGAAGCTATTGATGGTTTTGTGAGGTGACAAGAAAAAAAACAATAGTTCAATACAACGTGACAATGTCAGGTTGACTTATGTGATTACCTCACACAATGTAACAATGCTGTTAATTTCCCCAAGGAACGAGTCACCTTTGTCATCATTGGAACAATAGTTCCCCTGAGAAATGTTCAGAAGCCCAAAGTGCCCCTTTATTTTGTTACCCCTGTGAGCAACCCAAATGTCAATTACAAGCATGGCCTAAACCTGGAGAATACGACACTTTGTCTTCTGAAGCCACAGGTCGTTGTAGAGGAAGACAAGTCGATGACTTTGAACCGTCTGCTTCAAACGGTTTCTGTTGTTGACAATATTATTCTAGATAATGTATATCTGGCTGTAAAAAAGCAAAGGTATGCCAACCAAAGAGATGTCTGTTTTATTCACAAAGGGAGCCATACATGACATCTGGCTACAGAATGTTTCATTTATATATTGAAACTGTGACATTTCAGTAAATATGTTAATGAGCACCAGCGTATAATTATGAGCTCTACTGTCATTAAATGAAATCCCAAGAGACTGGACGGAAAAAAAGGCTTAGTATGTTACAAAAACTTTCTCATGGATCCTTTTCAAATAAAAAAAACAACATAGACCTTAGTGTGAGGAAGAACTGGAGCGATTTTAGGAAAGGTTGGTTGTATAATTCTGACACTAAGGGAAACCTTATCACCAAAATTGTCCGGCCATGATTTCTCAACCCTCGGTCCAATATAGTCCAAAATTGGAGAATGTAAATCGGCTCGATGAGATCGATCTTAAATACGTCATATTATGCTCTAATAGTTCACATTTTAATCACTAGGGGGATATTTTCTTCTACTTTCTACAAAAAACACAGCTTTCCTGAACTGATGGTCTGAAGCGCAATGACACACTGGGAAAAACGACGAAGATTTAAGCTCTTTGGGTGCTGTGTAAGTTTAAAAGTGAAAAATGATCTTTAAGTAGTTGGTTATTAATTATGACAAGCTGCCAGTCTGTGTTGGGAAGTTGCTGAAACTCTGAATGTGGGAAAAAAAATGGAGTAATTTAATCAGTTTTATCATATCATAGTTAACAGGAGGGAAACTTAAAGTGAACTTCGGCGAAAATGGGACAAAGCGTGCTGACTTCCTGCCAGCGGGAGCGGTCTATTATCTGTATTTTTGTATATATATATATATATATGTGTGTGTGTGTGTGTGTGTGTGAGCGTGCATCCATGCAGAGTTTAGGATGAGGTTGGGGTGGAGAATACGAGGAGACCGGTAACATATTACTCAAGGGACTCTGAACCAATTTTACCTTCTGTAATGTGACGCGGGGGAAATCAGCGCTGTCACACGGTGTTTATAGAAAATATATCATGGCGGATACAATGCGAAAACGTGGAGAAAACGAGACGGCGCACAAGGCAGTTTATGAGTAGTTGGCATCAACAGAAGTATCTGGGGTGTTCTGTTGAATGTAAAACATACGACGGGAAAAAAAAACGTGAACGTAGAGCCGTAAATGGGATGTCTGTTCCCCAATCTAATAAATATTATGTAGAGTTCTGCCCTCTGAAGACGGCGGTAGTATGAAAAGTCAGAGCAGCCGCTAATGTCTTCACGGAAGTGGAAGAAAAAAAAAAAAAAGCTTAACTGAGCCAAAGGGAAAACCATTTTCTTTAAACTTGCAGAGCGAGCACTTGAAAGTTTATGTCACGGGGACACTTCATACGTCCTTCGCAGTGAACTTTTTGGACCGTTTGAAATGCAAAAAATTTGCATTCAATTTGTTAAATAGGTCACTTTTTTCTGATGCTAGGCACATGAATGAAGGAGTCTAGAACTAGGTCTGATTCTTCAAGTTGTTCCTCGAGTCCTTCACTCTAACAGCAGCGGGCGGAAGAACTCTGACACACGTCAGTCCGTCCTGTCGCTGAACCAGGATCAGGGCTCTGATGAATGAGATCTGAACCCAGAGGTCTGGATGTTCATGAAGGTTCATTTTGTGAAACGTTGGTTGTCTATATCTGACCCCAGGGGGAGCATCAAAAAGTATTCAGGCGATAATTTCTTCACCATTGATCGGATTTATTCCAACTTTTGTGCATTTGAATCAATTTTAAGGATATTTATCTTATTTACATTGTATCCTATTTAATGTAATCCTTTTATTCTCACTTTGGGGAGGTTTTTTTAGGAGTTCAATCTGGGGGATTGAATAGAAATCATGCCAACTAATTCTTTTGTATTCAGAAAAACAATATTTTTCGTGTCATAGAAATCCATATTTTGAGTGTTACATACTAAAAATTCTAAATTTTTGGACACTGTCATTTTTTGGGGAGACAATCGAAATGTTTGAACGATACTGAAATAGTAAAAAACAGATGTTTCTGGTTAAGTCCCATACAGTGTAAAACATCATCATAGTTTTCAAATAAAATGAGAAATGAGGTTATTTCACAACAAAATAAACACAAGGACATGATGTGCATAAGGACACCAGTGAACTCAAACTGTTGGCTTCCGTTCTTAGTAAATTGACCATTGAGTATATAAATGCACACAAAGTATAGACTAATGCAGTATAATGAACATATTCTACCTAAAACTCAATTCACATAAATGGGGATACAAAAATTAATGGCTCCCAGTATAAAAACAATGATATAGTGGTTTGACACCAGCCTTCAGATATCACCATTAAAATACATAAACATCTCTGTCACACAGATGCAAATTGAACATTATAATCCTGAGGGGAGGATTTATATTTATTATTTCTATGAGATCGCATTTGTTATATCCAGCTGCACTCTATTGTGACTGTATTTCATTTATGTAAATAAATCACTTTACGTGTAGAACTACTTGCTAAACTACCACCAATGAGAGAGTTCTGTATTTAACCACGCCATAATCTACCGACACTTGCGTCAGATCTAAAGTTAGCATTTTTTCAATTAGCCTTTATGTTAGCCGCCTAGTTAATGAGACCACAGTGGCTCCGCCAAGGTACCGCTGAACATATATGACATTTAATTATTGTACTTGGTTTGTTCTTTTAAACCAAGCTATTGACCGTTAAGCTGGCCCACCAGAGACGAGAGACGCTTTCTTCAGGAGGGTTGGACGTGGTCCGGGAAAGCCCCTACAGAATGTTCGGTAGAATCCGTTCTAACTCAACCCAGCTCGGCGCAGGTCCAACTACAGTTATTGATTTCTGCCTACTTGTATAATGGGTTAAGGCCAACTTTGTACAAGACATTCAATAATGATATTCAGAGACACTAATGTGTTGAAGTTTATGATCCAGTTAAATGTTTTTTGGTCAGCTCAATTAGAATTCATAGTAAATTCGTCAATTTCAAGTTTTCATTTTTACAGTGAAGGTGAAGTTGATGTGTTGGAAGAAGGAAAAACGGACGAGTAAACATTTTACAAGGCCCAAATGGTTTGAAGGAATGAATTATTTGGTCAGACCATCTCCAGAACTGGAGGTCCTACCCGGTCTGCAGAAGTGAGTACCTATCAATGTGGTCTATGGAAGGACAACCAGTGAGTTGGTGCCAGAGACATGGGTGCCCAAGGGTAACTGATGTGGGGAGAGCAGACTAGCCCATCTTGTCCAATCCCAGAGAAATTGCAGCAGAAATTTGCCGAAAATTTTTTTATGCCGGTTCTGAGAGAGATTTCAGAACACACGAAGGATTGTAGAGTCGGTTTGTTGGTAAAAGGAGGAGCTTCACAGTATTACGTAGATAGTCTTAATGTTATGGCTGATGGGTGTACATTTAACAAGAGAGTCATGTTTTTTGAGACTGCAGACAGCCAAAGAAAAAGCCGACCAGGGAAAAACTGTTATTTTATAAGTACTGAAATAACAAACACGACTAAAAACTAAAAATAAATCATAAAGGCTGCACAGAAAAAAAAAGATTTCCGACAGACCCTTCAGACACATAAAAGAGCATATAAACAGCGTTTTTGTTTAAAAGGAAATATAATAACAGGAGGTATTAAAGCAGAAGGAGCAGATATATACTACGACAGTATTGCACATATACAGGATATTATCGCATATATATACAGGAAATTATCGCACATATACAGGAAATTATCGCACATATACAGGATATAACGCAATATACACAGGAAATTATCGCACATATACAGGAAATTATCGCACATATACAGGATATTATCGCATATATACAGGAAATTATCGCACATATACAGGAAATGATTGCAGAGGATAGACCACCCCTCGAAATGACCCTGTAATTTCATGGTTGTTTGAAAATATTAATGTAAGGACAAGCGGACCTAGACCTACGCTATCGTCCCAGGCATCAAGGATATATACCAACAAAGCCCCAATCCCCTGCGTTGCACAAGTAATCCCCTGATTTAATTAGACCAACAGTTTATCGGAGTGATATAAACCGTAAATAACCTATATTTAGAAATCATTGCCCGAAAATTGATTTTGATGCTAAAGCTAGTGGCTGAAATATGCAGCTGATCCTTCCTCAAATCAATCCAGTTTTTCCTCGCACTAAAGGCGGCAGCAGTGGGGACAATTCCATAATATCCCCTTTTCGGGGATATTAAATCTAAATTCTTAAAATGAGAGGGAAAGAACTGGGAACATTGGACAAAAGTAAATGAATAAAGCAAAACAGATCGCAAAGAGAAAAACGATGGATTCATCCTCACAAACCCCACAAAACACAGCGAGTACTTCCTGCATTGGGTTGATGCTCGACACCAGAAGCGCTCTTCAAACTTTGAAGTCAAATATAAAATTCTGTTAAATTCTAGCATTCAACAAAATGCACACAAAGTCAGTAGGTGGCCGGAGAGGGAATGTACAGTTCAGTCTTCCTGCACTTTATACCTGAGAGGATCGTAGCGTAACTACAGACACTTGGAAACGGTGTGGGGGTGAAAGGAATCACTTACTTTTCATTTTCACTCATGTTACTAACCACTTTCAGTCAAGGCCAATCACATCCGCTCAAATATTACATTGAAAGCAGAGCTCCCAAAGTAATGTACTGTCGACGTTTAATGGATTCCATCTCGGCCTTCTAAGAATAATGAATATATCTCCACTCTGCTCTGCATGCGTCCTTCTTTCTTCTGCGTCCATTTAGATCCATTTATGCACAACAGTAAAAGAAGATGGTGACCAAATTGATTGTTCCGACTGGGCTCGGCTTTAGAATGGAGTGAGGAGATGGAGGTTCAGGCATCTGGTCAGGATGTTTTCAAGGCGAAGGATCTTCCACATGTAGGACATCCACAGTTTTCAGGAGGGAAATCTCATCTGGTCTGGGCGCGCCTCAAGATCCGAAAAGTCAGAGCTGGAAATTGTTGCTTGAGGGAAAGACTTTCTTTCACGTTTTAATTTAATTGAGACCAACCTCCACGTGGGGCCGTCTTTACTCTAAAACATCCCCCACTGAACTGTAGGTCCACAGCACCCATCTGGGTGTCCTCTGGGTGAATATCCTGCTATTCCTGATGCCTTTGAATTGATTAGTCTTAATGATTTGAATTAATTGGGGATGGATTCTATTACCAAATAATGGATATACCGTTAGATACTGCTGATGAAGCCCCTGACGAAGGGTCCAATCAGTCTTATCGCTTCACCAGGGGCGGCGGCTAAATTAATTCTCCTGTTGATGACATCATTGACTTAATTAAAATTTAAAGTCTGATAATATCAGGCTAGCATGATATGCTTAAAATGCATGAATTACAAGCCGGTTGCATCTGGCTCATAGACTAGTATGTCAATTATCTTTTCTAAGAACAATAATCCACAATCAGATAATTGAGCCATTGTCTTCATCATCCAGACGTTCTTATCTGTCAGGGATCCATGATGCCTTCTCCATATGTGGACTGGAATTATGAAACCAAGCAATGGTCACCAGTTAAACCTTTAATTTCCTGCTTAAATGTTTGGTCAAGCAAATTTTGAGTCACTATTTCTTATTCAAAAATGTAATCTGTTTATAATATGAGCCATTGGCAGCATGTATATGCTAAAGACTAAGGGGCCAAGGATGGGGCCGCGTGGGACACCAAAGGTCAAGGGGGCCACAAGGAGGAGGCAAAACCCATGACTATTGAGAAAGTTGTATTTGATAAGTAGGAATTTTTTAGGCATTTTAAAGCGTGTGAGGCGTTACTAAAGAGAACTATGTAACTTTATACAACCAAAAAGGGTCTCATAAGGGTCCGATAGTTTTTTCTAAAAACATGCTTAACCAAAACGGTAAAGCGATTTCACTTTAAAATGAACATAGTAACAACAAGTAAACCAAATTAAAGTTTTTCTTCGGAATAAATGATTGCATAGACATATAAGTGGAATGTGAGGAGTTTTGGATTATTAGATATCTCATTGTTTATAGTATGCAACCTAAACCCCGCTTCACTTTGTTAGCATCAAACACGACAAACATAATGTTCAGGTGGTTGTCGAGAGGTTCTGGGCTGCAACATCTTGATTTCTCAAGAGATGTTCATGCTTTTTGTTAAATCATATTAGGGGTAAAAGCAAACTTTCATTTATTCCGTCTTCGATCTTCATTTACTCTGCGACAGTAACCGATGTCTACATAAATCTAATTAAAGTCTTTCCTTTTTTACGCTTCCAAGATTGTTCATTTAAAGCTTGTAATTACAGAAAAATCCTCATTTCAATATGGGAATGTAATTTCCGAGTGATGGTCAGGGGAGTTGGCGTTTAAAGTCACCAGACAGTAAATCATCACATTACTTTGCTTGAAAAGCCGAAAAAGTTTCATATCAAAAAGCCAGTTAGCATATTAAGGTGGATATACGTGCAATTAAGCCTGTTTGAGGCAATTTGAGACGCACGACTGTCAGGCCAGATTCTGGCTCAACTGGCATCTTTTGATGTGTAGAGTACGGGGGGTGCATTGACCAATCAGCAACTCTCCAGGACATGGAACCGGAACTTTTGATTTGAGAGAGTAAGACATCGGATTTATTGGATTTTTTAAGAATCATGCCATTATGGTAGAAAGCATGAATTAATAATTTTAACCTCATGTCTTACGTCAATAATTCACTGGGTTTTTAAATTTCTTATTTGGTCCCACTATAGAGAAAAAAATTATATATTCCATGTTGTTTTTAGGCTTTTATTCTGGCATCTTGGCTTCAAAATTGTTTTTTTTTACATGTTTCTATCTGTATGTGGGATTTTCCATTGTTCTCACATAGAGTGAAAATTAATGTTAAATCCTAAATTTAAATAAATATTTCATAGTTATGATCAGGATTGATGTTATTTTAAATAATTTAGTCAGCAATAGTGAATAATAATAAAATATATTACATGATAATATTTCATATCCGTTTCGAAATGGGGAAAATATTTTTTAATGATAAAAAAATCAAATACTGAAAGATGAAGGTTACAATGCCATAAAATCATTGTAACTGCTAACCAGTGACGTTTCACACACTGTGTTGGTCTTTCTTCTAAATGTAATATATATCCACATATGTGGCTGTTCCCTTGGCTGTTAAAGGGAGGTTTGCACAATCTATTGTTAAAGAATCAGATTTTTTCCATCACGGGATGGTGACTTTGTTTCCACTCCACTGGACCAACATGTCGCCGTCTTCCCTAAAGTAGGTTTTCTCTCCTCTTATAAGATCCTGGACTTTAATAAATGCGGCTCTGTCAGTGAGCACTGAGCATTGAATGTAGGTTAGGATCTCGGCTGAAGTCATCCATCACTGCCCCTTTTATCATTCTGTGGAATTGAACCTCAAACAGCTTCCAAATATCAGCGGCTATATTAACTTCTACATTTCTGTCCGTCATGCGGCTCCACACCGAGTCTCAACCCAGGCAGGTGATTTCTCCCTCTAATGGTGTTACTTCTATATATAACTATAATTCAATAATCCCTCTTACCTTTTCCACAGCAGTAATGATTCTTTTTTTTCATGCGAGTGTCACTCTGACGTGTGAGAGTGGGACGTAGAGCAGACAGAAGCAATAAGTTGCTGCACGACTGGTCGAGCGGAACCTGGGACTCTCAATAATACAACAGAAGAGGATGCTTCTCGGAAAAATCTCCCACACAGATGTGAAGGTCCATGCCACACAGATGTGCCTTCATTTCTCCTCCGTTATTCACATCCTGTAGCTGGTTCCACTAACTACAACCAGCATTAACTTTTTTTTTTCTGGTACAGTAGCTCCTCCGTGGGATCAGACCAGCCCACGTCCCCGTGACCCGGCCTCTGCTGCTCTGGTTCACCTTAAACCACACTCTATAGAAATAATATATGTCAACACGCCCCACAAAAGTAGGTTGAATAAATGTAAAAATGATTACAAACGTAATTGTTACTGAATGCTTTCAAGCAAAACATCTTTAATTAAAGGTCGAGTGTGTAAAATGTGGAATGGGGGGGGGGTGTATCTCACTCTCCTTCTCTAGCTGAAATTGTAGCGGAAATTTGACGGAGGGAACGAGCGCTTGTTCTGGTGAGATCCGTCTAAAATCGACTCTATGGGCCACATGCGGTTGCCGGTTCTGGAGCAGCAGCTTGTTGGTGTTGCCATACAATGTGTTACTGCTAAGGCTCTTTGGCAGGCTCAGCCACCCGCGAAGGAACTGGCTGATGTTTCGCCCGGCCAAAGGAGCAGGATACCGTGTTGATAGATCCATGCCTTGAACTTCCCTGGGAGTCCTGACTTGTCCACTGCCGACAGCCATGTTTGGAGTTCCATATGTGTAGACTGGAGCGCTGCCCTGTCTCCCAGAGTTCCGACAAACATCTTCCCCAGACTCTTCACAGACTTCTCAGACACTGATCGGATTAGGACTCCATCCTAATCCTCCTCCTTCCTCAGGACCGAGGACCTCGATTAGGCTGGCTGGAAGGCCATTCTGTCCCACGTAATGAGCCTCTCTAGTCTGCAAAGGAGTCGCCGGCATACTGAGGTTCTCAAACTGAGGCTGCCTTAGTAATCCCGAATGGATCTTCTCTGGGACGAAATGCTGGGATGAAATGCTGTCAAGCTTGTTCTTACCAGCTTATGCGGAATGGAATGGATCCGTAAGCATTGGCGAGGACATACCGAAGGACTAACATGTCCAGGATCTTAAAAAAGACTTTGCCTTTGGTATCCAAACACTTTCTGCATGTCTCCACTGCTTGGCTACCTTCCTCCTCCGCCATACTGCCTTAATGAGTCTCCATAGACTCTGCAGGACTCGCGGTACTTCATTAATGCCATTCATTGTCAATATTTTTAGGCTCTGCTTCCTTTTTACCTTCTTCTTTTTTAAATAAATTGTGATGAGACACACAATCTGCCATATAAATAAAAATTTGCCACAAGCTTAACATATTATAAGATCTGAGGTTAAAATGAGAATTTCCCCACCTCAACCATGCGGAAATCAATACCACTTGTATTTTGACAGCCGGAATTATTCACCTTTCTTTCCTCAAAGACATCGCGTTTCCACCATATTGACCTGAATCTTCATAAAACCAATGCCCTACTCTCTCAAATCAAAAGTTCGGGTTCCATGTCCTGACGAAAGAGCAAACCTCAGGACTGAGTTTGATTGAAAGGTGATGATGCGTGATGACATCACCAAAACCTCCACCGTCAAACGTTTTTTTCTTTCTATAGTTTGAACATCCCACAGTTCTCTCTTGGACACAGTCGGTAGTGATGATGTCACCCTGTGATAAATTCCCGCATTGCTTCACAGACAATTAGACAAACGCTGGGACAGCAGCCATAGTGAAATTACAGACCTATGGGAACATTTCTGTGAGTCACCGCTCAAAGCTTTGCATAACCTTGACATCCCCGTGAGCCAGAGTCGCCACTAATTCAATTCTACTGGACCAGCGGACTCCTCAGGTGGAACCGCAGTCACATTAAGATTAGAGCCAGTAAAGGGAGACACGGTTCTGTATCCAGCGGGTTCAGCATGCGACTTCCCTGCTCATAATAAACAGAAATCACAGAGTGGAAATCCATCTGGGAAGAATTCTAATGTGTTACAGAAAAAGTTATTTTTTCCCCTTATCTTCTTGATGGAGCTCCCGCCAGCTGTGTGTCGTTGGGGTGGTAGACCTCCGGGCAGGTGGTCCACCCCAGGGACCCGGGTTGCCCTTGTAACTAGAACCCCAAAGTCAACCCATGCAGCACAGCTTCCAGTTAGTCAGCGGGTCTGATAGTGATCAAACTCCTGTGTCTCGCTCTGGCGCAAACACACAAACCTTAACTCAGCCGGCCGGTGAGACGAGGGTTTATTCATTTCTCACAACATGTTACTGAAGCGCCATCACCCCCGGAGCCACACAGAACATTCTGCAACACAAGTATCATCCTCGCCATATTGATAGTTGTTTTGGGCAAAATCTGAAGTGTTATCGCAGAGATCATGAGATTAAATGTTAGTTTGTTTTCTATTTAATCTTCATTGTTAGCATAATATAAAAAAGGGAAGTTTTTTTATTTTATTTTCTAAATTCATAAAGTCTTGGAACACCAGAACTAAATATTACAAGTTGCAGGTTCATGTTCGAATATTGAATTTAGCATTTGAACCAAATGATATGAGTTTCTTAAAGACAAAAGAAGGATGATGCTACTGGTACACTGCATTTTTAAACTAGAATGAATTCTAATCTATTTCTACTTATGGACATCATTTCCTAACCATAGGTCCAATTTAGTGCATATCCCTTGGATATGAATTTAATATTTATTTTGTATACATTCTATTCTAATAGTTCACATTTTCTTACAAGGGGGAGCCTTAATTTCACGTTTAATGCAAACAATCCCTCTGATTGTTTGTACGACGCAGCGGGTTTGGGGACTTAATAAGTTTTGAAACTAAAGTTTTACAAACTTTGAATGCATCATTTTATGTAACAGTTTCATACTTTAGCAACAGTTTTATACATTTGTTCATGCCGTAATTTGCATTATTCTACTGAACACCAACCGGCCATTAAATTATAAATTTAATGGATTTTTGGCAGATTTTCGGTCCATTGGCTATTCAAGTGGGCCACATGGAGAACCCTCCTGGTCCTACTTCACACAAGCTGTGTAGAATAACAAGGACTTTGTGGTGTTTCTATCGATGCAGTAGTTATCAATAAGTTTAAGAACAAAAGATGTTTTTGTTGTTTCATGATGTTACTCCATTATAATGATGCTATAATAGGCTTTTTATCGAAAAAAAAAATATCAAGAGAGGTTAGAAATATGTTTTTCTTTGTGTACTTAATGGAAGATGAAATATATATATATAACATTTGCACCTGATAGTTGTGGAGCTACTTTAAGGTTTTTTTGGGGGGGAAAAAAAAACCTTTCATGCGAGGCTTTTCTTCTAACAACCATTGTGTGCAGATGTTTTGGGTTCAGATGAAAGTTACATCAGCAACGTGGCAGACTTGGTTGGCGAAGCCTGAGTGTGTTTTTCAGATAAATCACCCTTCAGAGCCCGACTGCCGGAGAAATTGGCTTTTGGACTAATAGGACATTTTTTGGACTCTTGGGATTTTGGAATAATGGACCATCAGAACAATGGCATGGCACCCACTCTGAAAAGGTCTTGCTGACAGGACGTATTTGTCTGCCATCCAATGGAAATGTGGTTCTATTTATCCATTTTTAAAAAAAGGGAGTCACTGCTTTACTAATATTCTCACAGTATAACCTTATTATATGAGAAACAGCTTATAAATAGACTGAAAAAGCACCGGATGGCAATTATTATAACTTCTACCTGCAGACGCAGCAGGCATCCTTCTAATTCTGACGGTTACTGGGTTTTAACAAGAAAGAGAATGTTTGTGGGTTTTATCAGAGGGAATGACTCAAAAAATCTGTGACGTGACTCCGTGCATTCACTGCCTACTTCTACGTACTTTATTTCTTCGTCATTAATTGCTGTCGTATGGGATGTTTCTTTTTATCCGTTGCTCGGACCCACTTTTAAGTCTATATGTGCAGATACAAACCAGGCCTACGCCGTCGTCCCTGACAGCAGGTGCTGTCCCTGAAAAGCCCCCAAACCCCTGTGTTGTACAAGCAATCCCGCTGATTGAACAGTGCATTTCATGAAAGAGCTCCCCCTAGTGAAGAAAATATAAGCTATTAAAGTAAAACATGATTCATACAAGATATATCACCTCCAGTTGATTCAGATTCACTAAAAGTGGACTCAAATTTTTTTTTTTTTTTGTTAAAAAGAAGAAAAGAAAAAGAAGCTCAGTCTAGTGAGTAGAACATGAAAAACACGATGTTTACTAGATTCATCTCCTTGAGTCGATTTCTTTGCAACAAATTTGGACCAAATCAGACCCCGAGTTGTCTGACTGATCTGTAAAGTCCATTTGATACTTCACTGATTATATATTCCTCTGCTCCATTTTTTTATTTTATTCAACAAACTATAACTTTTTTCTCTTTGCTGCTGACAACCTGAAATTACCTTATTTTCAAATGTGATGAATAAAGGATTATCTCACCTTATCTTTTCTCGTTATGCATTTAATAAACATATTTTGTATGATGCAAAATTTCACACATTTGTGACACATTTGTGGTCAAAATATCTTATTGTGCTTTTTGACACAATCAATTAGCAATAAACGTTGACTGAGATGCAGGGATTTGTTTTTTTTAGGGCAGTTGAACATCTTGTTAAGTCAATGAGTCTTGAAAATATTTCAAGAGCTCAAATTTAGTATTTCACGTTAAATTAAAGTTAAATTTCACCGTAAAATGCGTAAATATTCTTAATCTAATTTTATTCAAATTCTTAATGGTCGTAAATGTAGAACAGGGTCGATGCTAAATAAATAAGCGGTTTAATTTAGGAGGGGGTTAAGGAGAGATGATTGAAAAAACCCAAAAACAAGGCATAACCTGCAAAAATTTAGATATTGAAATAAAAAATAAACAAGAAAGAAAGAAAGAAAGAAAAGAAAGAAGAAAGAAAAGTGATATATTTTGGGAGAAAAGGAGAAAAAACAATAAAAGAAGTATTGCTGGCTCATTTATGAGACATAAAACTTCCAAATAAAAGTAAAATGAACTTAAGAAGTTAATTTACTGGCTAATTTCAGGTTGTCCTTTTATCTAAATCTCACGTTAATGTTAATAACTCTTACCAAGCAAATTTTCACTTGTTCTATTCTATTTTTACTCATTACAAGCCAAAACACCTTGTATTCATTATTTTCTTTAACTTATTCTTGAAGGATCGTTTTTTTTCCAGTGCAGCCCTTTCCTTGCACTCTTTAACACAAATATAAAAACTGCTGACGGACATAAAAAAACAAATGCAGACACAAATACACCTAATGGACTTGTGTAGTTTATGGACCTTCATAGACTAGTTTCATCCCACTGCAACAGCGCACCTTATAATTTATCAATGTCTGTTTTTAATTATGCTGTCTCAGTCTTTTTATTATTTCATTTTATCCGTTTCTCTCTCTGTTATAGTTATTGAATGCTCTGCAGTGTTTTTTTTTAAACGGGCGAGGAAAAACGTAATTTCCTATTTTATGTATGTTAGTACATAGAAAGTGCCAAATAAAGGAAATCTGAAGTCTGAAATGTGAAAAACAAAGTCATTTGTTTAAAACCCTGAGGATTTTGAAGGAAACCTTTTGATGTCAGCGTGTCACATCGTCTCACTCTCAGTAAAACAGAGAGTTTGAACTCATGTGTAGAAACGATTCAGAGGCAGGGATGGACTTCTAGGGATTTCTTAAACTCCAATCCAAATTACAGTGTCTATATGTCACCTAAACAGGAGTCCAACCAGGCAGACCAATCCAGAAAGAGATGGCACAGGCAGAATCTGAGTCCAAAACCGGAATGATGCCACTTTAGACGCTGTAACCCAATGTGGACCTCAAAGATCTCCCCGGTTAACTCACTCAACAGTTTCACGAGTCGGGTCTTCATGCTTACCCTTCTTTGTCGGCATATCTCACCCTCCATGGGACGGAGCTGCCAGGACAACGCTACCGCAATACGAAAAACATTATAATATGGTCATCTTACATCCAAGTTTTGACCTATAATGAATAAATAAATGAAAATATGAGGGGTCATTTTTTGTGCTAAAGTATGAAAGTAAGTAAGTACGATTCTCCATTTGTCAATTTTAAGAAACTTCTCTCAACACAAAAGTGTTAGACAGCAACAAATTATCCATAATTTTCTTATTTGTTGGTGTTTAGAGGCAAAATATTTCTTTCTCATTTTCCCAGTGCAGCCAACAGATTTTTCACTTTAGCTTCCAAGAGTTCTTCAACTCTTTATTTCGTCTAGTAGAGCATTTCACTGAGTGGTAATATTTTGGTCGCCAACGGCATCAACATCAACATTTCACCCCTTCAGTTTTTGGTTTTTGAGAGAAAAAAGCTTTTGTGTTACACTCTTGAAAAGACATGTATTTTTTTTTAAATGTATATTTACTTTTTTACACTGTTTTTTGGACATAACTTCTTCACTCTTATTCCACTTTGGTCCAAATGGTGTGCATGTGAATCGAATATATGAGCTCTATGTCTAACATACCATGTTTTACTCTAATAGTTCATATTTTACTCGCCAGGGGGAGCGATTCCGTGAAAAACGCTGTTTTTGGACATACAATAATTTTCAAATTTAATTTGAGGAGTTCCAATCAGGGGAATTACTTTTACAATGCAGGGGATTGAGGGCTTCTCGGGGATATACCCTTACTGTTGTGGACGACAGCTTGGGTCTAGTTGTTTCTGGTGCAGACCAGCATTCCTTTGATATAAGTTGAATGACGTTGTGATGAAGACAGAGAAAATGAAATGGATTCAGTGAAAAAGGACCGAAACTAATTTTGCATTTTTCCATATTGTGGATCCTCCACATTGGGAAAGGCAGAGTACTTTTTCAATTGGACAGTACCAGTTTTTTTAGTCAGATAAAGACACTCACATTTTATAAATCTTAGATGCCAGTGGGAATAATTAAGTTAATGTTGTTCTTAATTATTCTAATTTGATGGGCTTTATGTTTGCCTTGACACACAGGACACATTAAAAACACTCTTCATAATCCAGAGAAAGTTGGCTATTGTTTCAAACCGCCAACAAGGCAGTAATGTCGGCCACAGCAATTTACTTCCAATGCATAACTGTTTGAGCAGACACGGATGGGAAAATGGGCGGCTCGTACGTTTGTTAGGCACGGAAACAATCCCTCGCGGAGTCTGTAGCAGCTCTGTGACCAAAATATTCAATCTGCATCTTTGTGGACTTGAGGCATTCCATTTATTAACTTTAGCTGGCCTGGGTTACAGAAGAACCCCCCTCTAAGTAATTGAAAATGGCGTCTTCATCAGAATATTAATTCGGCAGCATAGGAGCAGGCTGGAGTTGGGCTGGTGGCTTCATTTATATTCCTTTACAGTTCAGCAGGTCTGGTCTAAATGCTTTTTAATGCCCTAGGAAGAAATGTAATGTCAATTGTGGGAAGAATTTGGAGCTGACAGCCCTTGACCACCGGTTCTGTCACAGGAGGTGCTAATACCTTGAAGTCATTATGGAGAAGCAGTATACACACCATTGCTATTATATCATTCGAAATTCTGGCAAGGAAGCGGCTGGAAATAACAGCTTGAAGTATTGAGCGCAGGAGGCTTAGGGAAATGTGCCTAAAAGTGATAAATGCAATCAGAATGCAAAGGATTTTCCCGAGGGGAGGAGTAGTTCAAATATTTGTGCCCACGCATCAAGAGGTTACATTTTAAAGGTCCATTATCTACACATACGTACTATCTGATTACAGGCCTGATCGACTGTCTCTATATTCCATTGACTACGCTCTTGTTTGTGAAGACATGGTTGAACGGCCGCATCATTCACATGATGTAGTTTTTGTGATGATGTGACCTTTTGTAGACCGCAATGGTCGAACCATTTAATGTCCTGCTCCTCTGTATGGTTGAGCACCAGTTGAGTCTTCTTCCCCGAACACTGTGTGACACTTGGCTGAACCCGTTAATGGTACATCAAAATGGGCGTAAGAGTAAGGGGCCAAGGGTGGAGCCCTGAGGAAAACAACAGGTCAAAGGGACCGCAACAAGGAGACATTAAGCCTGAAAAATCCAATTCAATAAGAATTTTTTTTTTTGAGTAACATAAGAACAATTACATAAAATAAGACGGATTTTCCCCAGTGGATTCATGTAAACCAAATTTGGACTAAATGCAACAACCGTAAGGAAGTTATGTTCATGTGTTTATTGTAAAAGCTCCTCATAGTGAGTAAAACATGAACTAGTGAAGTAAAACAAGATAAATCTCCTCACGTCGAATCATATGCACCTAATCTGAACTCAATCGGACCAACGGTTCTATGGCCTGACATAGAAATACACAACAGACTTTCCCAAAATCACTCCAGTTCTTCCTCACACTAAGGTCTGGAAAAGATCCATGCTTTAGTGTTTGAGTTATCGCGTTCACATGACCAAACTGAATCGGAGCTGATGGCGATTCCGAAATATCCCCCAATTTATTTGGCATGTGATTCGAAGTTTTCAGATTGAACAGGAAAACCTTCTGATAGTCTACTGAAAAAAGCCGCAATGAGATTTTTATGTAAAGTAACCTTAGGTAGAAATCATCCTAAAAGTAATTCTAAAGTTTGAGTCTGCAAACCTTACTTTCTTCTGATTCAGGCCCACCTCTGTCTCCATCTACATCTACCAGGTGCTTAAAATTTTGAAATATCTCGGCCCTCAACTTTTCATGAGGAAATTCCTCTCTAACCCGTTTCTGAAGATCTTTGTGAAAGCTAACAAATATCCCCTCTGAAGCCGCGTCGAGCTCGTCGGCAGAGGCACGAATGCTCCATTTCCACGGCTCATTTCTTCTATTCTTCCACAGCTCTGTTCCCTGCTGGAGCTCTAAACTTTCCACTCTGGTAAAACGACTTATGTGTCTACGTGTGTGAGGAGTTTTTCCACAGGAGGTGTCACCTGATTTTATCCGACCCAATTTGATACGCGATATTGCGTCCTGTGCCTCCTGATGACAGAATCTGAACTGCAGTCATGTCTTAGATTTTAGTAAAGAGCTTGTTCGGTCAAAGATTATGCATCTCTGTCAGGCTCTTATCTACTAGTGTGGATGATCCAAACCGGTTTACAGCAGAAGCAGTGATTCAAGTTTTTTTCTGCTTTGCATCAGCCTGGAATCGCTCCTCTAATTTCCCTGATACTCGGACCGGCAGATACCTGTTGTACGCTTGAGAGCAGCAATTCATCACAGCCAAATCATATAGAATACAGAAATGAGGTGTATTATAATCCACGCCAGCAGGGTTTAGATGCAGCCATGCAGTTGGTCCATTTGTTTGTTTATTTGTAAGCAGAAAAAAACAGGTTTTCAGCAATTTTTCAGTTCAATTTTGTGGCAAGAGAGGGTTGTTCTTTTTTAACCTCATCAAAAAGATTGTAGTGATGCAGTATGTTTCCTGAAAGGTGCTTGTTTGTGTGTCACAAATGAAAACACATTTGATAAACCTTTCACGGTTCCAATTTGGAACCATCGATTCAACATAACAGAGGACTAAATTACCTTAAACTGTCATAGATCTGTTGCACCATCCGTGTTTATTAGTCCTCTTCTGTCTCTTCTGATCCAAAGCAGTAACTTGCGGACAACTGTGACACCAAATATGGTCAAATGAAAATATGTATTTTGAGCGTACAGACTTTTCAACTAAGAATAATTTGTCCAAAGAAAATCTTCCTCCTGTCATGTTTTGAGTATTCGTTATTTATTTTGAAGGAGTATATCCCTATAGTCCCCAATGACGTGCATTGTACAAGAGAATCCCCTGATTGAACTACTCAAATTAATGTAAAGTTTTGTTGAAAGTATAGTTTTTTCTCAAAAAGGCTCCCAGTAGTGAGTGAAATATGAAGTAAGAAGGAGTAAGAAGTTATGTCTGCAAAACAGTATTTTTGTGAAAAATATATATATGTATATAGATCGCCTGAATTCGATCGATACGCACCAGATTTGGACTAAATCGGACCAACAGTATGACCTTACAATTTTGGACATAAAAGCTCCCTCTAGTGTTTGAAATATACTAGCGACCCATCCGCTAATCAATCCAGTTCTTCCTCACCCGTAGGTCTATGTAGTTATTAAATTTGAGAATGATCCAGGAAACCTTTTTTAGTTATAACGTTAAGACGAAGGTTCTGTGGCACGGTGCCATAAAGGACCGTTTCAACTATTCTACTCGGACGAAACAGAGACCCTCATTTTTTGTGCCGGAAAAACTTAAGATCTTTTTATGCACATCGGCCCACCGGCTAAACTTTGTGTATCACATTTGACCCTCGTCTAAACATTGTGATCGCGATGTCTATAAATTGTTGCTTTCACTAAGAAAAAACACCAAAATCCAACCTTTACTTTCAACTTCTGACCTTGAACATCGTCGTCATCAACACTTTCATTTTCTCCCATCTTGATTTCACTTCTGGCTCAAACTACTCTGGCTTGACTTCAGTTAGTCCAGAATGAGGCTAGCTAGATTTTTAACCGGTATTAATCGTTGATCCGTGTTAGTCTCACTATACTGACTTTCTGTCAAGTACAGGATTGATTTAGAGATACTCTTAATTATATGCAAGGCTCTCCCTGGCTTATCTCCCACATATATCTCTGAGCTGCCGACCCTCCAAACCAACAACCGGCCCCTCAGGTCCTCAAACCAGTTCTTGCTCACTGTACCATGATCCAAACTCAAAAGCAAAGGAGACCTCTTATTTACTGCTTTAGCTCCTAAATTATGGAACAACCTCCCCTCAGATCAGCTGAGTCGTTTGTACCTTTTAAAAAACATTTTTGTCAACTGTTTTTTCATAATATAACTGCTTTATGTTTGTTTTGTGTGTTTGTTTGTGTGCGTGTGTGTGTTTGTGTGTGTACGACGCACTGTACGTTGATATCCTGTTGTCGGCTTTGCTTGTTTTATGATAAAAGTTTCTCCTCGTCTTCTTTATTTCTTTATGTTTTCTTATTTTTAATGAAACACTTTGTCTTCTGACTCCTCGAAAAGCACGTTGCAACCTAACCTGTATGCTAAGAAATAGTTTTTTTCATAGCTTGTATTTTTGTTGGTGAGGACGTTAAAGGGTTAATGAGTCATTTACATGTCTGACAGCGTTATCTGACGGGGTAGCTTATGCCTGATGTGGGCCGTGGGGTTGCCCTGTGGAACAACTTTCTATAACAGCTGTGAGTCTGTAGTTTTTCACCACCTTTAATGAAGCTGTGGAATCAGCAGCAGATGGTGAACAAAGGAGACCTGAGTATGTGAGTGTCTGCTTTGAGTAAATATTCACACTCACATGAGGTCCTACCTACTTTTTTATTCATGACACAAATCAAGAGTCTATCAGCAATCATCGCCGTATCGACTCGAGCTCCTATTCCATTTCTGCTCTCACCATAGATAGATGCATAGATTTCTGGATCGTCGGATTTCGCTTTGAGAGAAATTGACCTCTGATCGGCGTCTCAGAGGAGCAGCTTTGTCGGTGGTGAAGGCGGGAAGATTGAACGTTGCTGCCTGAAGCAATCCGTATTTATCGCTGTGTGAAAATTAATACTAATGGTGGGGACTTAAAAGAAACTACGGACATTATAAACCCATTCCACTGAGAATGCACACTGAAAAAAAAGGCAAAAGAAAGTAGTGTGTAATTTACGGTAAAATACCGGCAGCTGTGGTTACGAGAATTTCACCATAAAGAATACAGTGAAGGCAATTATAGGGAGAAAAAAGCAATAAATTGCAATAAATTTATTTTTAAACCCTGGGACTAACAGTGTTCCATAATTATACACTTTTAACATTTTAACTTTTTTTTTTTTTTCTTCACAACAATAAATTTTTGTAATTATTTTTACCAAAAGTTAGTTTTTATAGTAAACGTCTGTTTTTCACAAATATTTTGAGCAGGAAAAAAAACCATTTACCTTTTGTCATTTAGAGTAATTCACTGTTTTATATCGTACCGTCTCATTCTGTTGCACTTAACCGTTTTTTTACTGTAATTTGTACTGATAGTTTTTATATTGTTATTATCAAATTTACAAATACCCTTTTAGCGAGAACATCTCTTAATAACTATTTATTATTACTTTAACTATATTTCTGTTTTCTTTTATTTATTTATGTTTTCTGTTACATCCTAAGCTATACACGCGCGCGTTATATTAGCATACGGTACCAGTTCAGTCCAGAATTTGCTTCTCATGACTGGTGTGTAGTCAGAACAATTTTCTGAAATGATCGGAACAAATGTGATGATATTTAAACTGAACGTAAACAACTTAGAAGGATTTTTCATATGCTGGTTCTTCGAATCGCTGATGGTAGAACATCGTCCGACTTCCTGTCCATCCTCCGTCTATAGAACCAAACACAGCACACGACTTAACCATCGCTGAAAGCTAATGTCTATAAGTCGTCTTATTATATAGCATATCTTCATTTCCAGTCACCTTTAGAATTTCTGTAGGCTGGAACTGCTGCAACAACTCAATTTCCCCTTTTGGGGATTAATACAATTTTTCTATTCTATAATGCCGATAATTTAATTAAAAAAATGTTGCCTTCTTCCAATTAGTTTTTTTCTTAGCAGTAAATGGAAAAATACAGTAAAATACAATTCCGAACATTAACTAATTTGATATTTAAGCACATTTTTCTTATAATAAAAACATACTTTTACTTTAAGTATGGTTTTGAAACACAGGACATTACTTTGTGGTATTAAGTATTTTGAAAGTATGGCATCAGAGCTTTGCTCAAGTAAAGGATGTGAAAACTTTTTACATGTCACGTTCAGCTGTGTTATAGAATATAATAGAATATAATAGAATACATGTCTCCAACATTTGTAAAGGGATGATAAAAAACAATAAAAACATAAAAACATGTGTCTACACACAAACCAGAGCTAAAATTACGTCCTTAAACTTTCTTACATTAGTTTTAAAACCCGCTGTGAGAGACTTGTCTCCCTGAACTCGTAGTTTGCTCTGAGTCATGTTCTGAACAGGTTCTGAAGTCGAGCTCTTGGACTCAGAACCTCCTCTGTGTCCAGCACCTGAACCGGGTGCCTCTCCGTCCCTTAGAAGAGCGCTCCTTTAATGAACACCACCAACGTACATGGCACTTTCACGCCTGAGTGGTAATTACCTTCTTCTCAACCCCAAAATTAATTACATTCCCATAAATTGGCAATTTACCCACTGAGGCAATGCTTAAAATATGATTCTTCATAAAAAGATGGATGGTACTTCCAGCTTCTGCCAAACTACGTTCATTTCCCAGCTCTCCCTGAAGGTCAGACTGCCTCCCGACTGCCAGCGGGCTCAACGCAACCAAACGGTCTCAGGTGTGTTCCAAGGACCGGCAATCTGTTTTCATTTGGTCGGATGAGACGGGGAAACGGTCGCTGGAACGAGCAATGCCTGGAAACAATTACATATATTTCATCCGTCTTTCTTTGACACCCGCTACAAAAAGGAGGCGACAACAGGGTGACAGCTGCCCCCTGCTTGTGTCGTCTTTGGTCCGCAGGGTCGCGGCGATGCCCGTCTCTCTGGAGTCTGTTGGGTGTAATCAGCTCTTTATGAAAGGACCCGCCGCCACTCTCAGGCATTAAATTCAGTTTTCGTATCACAGTCATCTCTCTGTACCGTCTGGAGGACCTTTTGTCAAGTCTGATGAGGTCGGCAGGGTTATCTTAGCTACAGCACGGAAACCATTTTTTAATAATAAAAAGCCTGTTTTACACTCTGAATGAGCGGAGAATGAAAAACACGCAGCCAATGATGAAATGTGTTGATGTGGAAATGTATGATTTAGCACATTTATCCTCCTGAAATTAAAAATGTGGAGGGATTGAGTCTTTGTATTGGATGCTGCAGGGAGATCTACCAAACATTATGCATTAACGTTAACTATGAGAAGCAGTCAGAGTTTGAATTTTACTGTTGTGATTCTTAGAGGTGGTCATTTTTTTTTGAGATTTCTCATTATTACCACCAGGTGAACTCAGAAACATACATGAGACCTTTCAGTGGGTTGGATAGACTAAGCAGGAAGTGAACAAATTGTGATGGCAAGACGACAGGATCAGATCATGTCCAGAACTTCAGGGCTTGTTCGGTTATCCTGGTCTGCGGTGGTTAGAAGATACCAGATTGGCCCATATTGTCCCATCCAGCAGATCCAACAATATATATACTGTATCACAAATTACTGAAAAAGTGAATACTGGTTCTGAGAGACAGGTGTCGGAACTCACAATGAGATCACAGAGATGTTTAAGAGGCATAAGAGGGCCTACACAATATTAGGATGGTGGTTTTAATGTTATGGCTGATTGGTGTTAACGTGATATTTTACACATACATTAATAATGATAATCAATCGTGCATTTTGATATTCAGATTCTTGCACAAACCATACTTTCTGACTTTTACATGGAAAGACGATTTCAAGGTGACTCTGAAGGTCGATCATTTTCTCCATACGATCCTCTAGTCCAGGCTCGCCAGAGGAAAGGAGGACGTGTCGGCTGCTAATGCATTTCTTGGGCACTGATGTCTGGTGGAAAAATCATCTTCTGATGTCTTATTGTTACCGGTTCCCATGGTTACCACATGATTATACTCACTCTGGTGATTGGTTTCACTTCAGGAGCTGATCTCAAATAATTCAATATTTTACCTCCAGAGCTTTCCCCACCTACAAACCCAAATACTGACACATTGGTGCTACTTAGCCAATTTTAAAGGTCTCGTGTGCCAGTGGTATCGTAAATAATAAAGACCCCCAAAGCACAAAAACTACATCCGAAATGTAATTCTAGATGATTTACAAATCATGTCAGTCATCTGCTGACGTCTTCTATGACTGCGGTTGTAATAAGTGGAAACAGTTAGCTTCTTCAGAGGTCTTCAGGTCAAACTGCTGCTGTGCAGCTTTGTATTCCAGTGATATAAACCTCTCCTCCACCCACATCCTCCGCGTGAGCGCCGACAGCGATCTCATTTTCTTACAGGCAGGTGTCAAGAAAAACGGAGGGGTCAAACCTGAGGGGCTTCCAACAAACACACAGTAAATGAGTGATGTCATTTTTTACAGCTAAGTGAGGCATCTGCAGCATTCAGTGCTGCTGCAGGCCGACATGCAAGTACTTTATAAAATAGAACTCTTTGCATTTTTGCTAATTATTTGGATCTTTTTGAGTGAGCGCTGTAAAACCGTACACTAAATTTTGACTGATTATATCCCCGAAAAGTCGCTGCTGTCCCCTCCTCTGTCGCATTTTAACGCGATAACTCAAAAACTGTTTTGTGGGTCATCGTCAAATTTTAGAGTCACATAGACCTAAGTGCAAGGAAGAACAGGAGTAAATTAGGGAAATATTGGTTGTATATTTAAGACTCTAGGGGGAACTTTATATCCAAAAGTCTTGGGGCCATCATTTTTCCACCGTTGGTCCGATTTAGTCCAGATTTGACGCATATAAATCGTCTTGAGGAAATCTATGAGAGATATATATTATATCTTACTGTAAAACTTAATATTTCACTCAACAGGGGGAAACTTTTTACAGAAAACACTGACACAGACCTAACTTACTAACCGTATGATTTAGTCCAGATTTTCTCCATATGACTGAACTCAAGGAGATCTATTATGTATAATAAATATATCATATTTTACTCTAATAGTTCATATTTCACTCCGCACATGACTTCACATTTAATGTAAAGAGTTCTGGATCAGTTCGGTTGGGAAGTTTTAAGCAAATGGGAATCAGTTTCAGCTACTTTGGTGCAAACTTAAACTCAAACTGTGATTTCAGTTTTTCCTCTTTGACTGTGGGTCTGATTTCAGAATCCAGTCCTGAGTGACTTCATGATTTTATTTCTCATTGATTACTCATTTTGTTGTCAACCCATTACACAATGCTTAGTAAATCCAAAGATTTTCCACTTCAACATGTCGTTCATCGAGATACAACATGTGATTTTAGTGCATCCCCCGATTTGTTTTTGAGTCGTGTACTTTGAACCGAGTCAAGTTCAGCCTGGTGACAGATCTTTATTCATTTCATTTTCTTCATTAGCTCAAGTTACATTTAAGCTTACTGTCTGGGTTCTTCAAATTGAAACTCTGTTTCCAGGCTAAACGCTGCGTTCATTTCGGCTTCCCTTCTTCAACATCTTTCGCTAAATGTTCTCTGAAGTGCCAGATCGTTACTGCATTGTTGTAACTTCTAGCAGAAAACTACATAGCTTGACTCGTCAGAGGTGGAGTTTTACAAGGAAGCATTGCTGATGACAGTATATTGTGTGACTGGTGGCGGTTACATCAACAGAATAATAGAATAGAATAGAACTTAATCTCACTGTTTTAGAAAAAGTAAAAACTATTCAGCAGCTTTTGGATTGGCAGTTGGGGGCATGCTAAAAACAAAACATAAAAATGAATTTTGAGCATGAACAAACAACAACAAAAGGGAATAGAATAGATGGAATACTGCCAGAGAGTGGCACTGAATGTAAACTGGAGCAGTCATTTCCAATTAATACCATCATGGATTGGATTCTAGAAGGAACTGGTAACCAGCGGAGAGAGACTAAAACTGGTCTGATGAGGTCGTGTCCTCCGGTGTTTGTTTCTGGACTCCAAACAAGCTGGAGGAATGAAGGTGCTCTGAGGCTTCACCCTCACTACAGAGAACTAAAGTCACCCAGACAAGATGAAAGGAAGGCATGAGGGACCTTTTCCGAATCCGAGCGAGAGAGGAAGAACTTTATCGTGGAGTGGGTGAAAAAAACTGATGAAACAACAAAAGTTACTCATGTCTCAAAAGAAAGGTCACTGTCGAATATAACAGCCAGTTTGAAATTTGAGGAAGTAGTGGTTGGGAAGCGTCCAAGATCTTCTTTAAAACAGAGATGGTCCGATAGACTACGATCGAAGAGAATTATTCCTTATTCCCACTTATTTTCATTGAGGTTGAGAAGATATTGTGAAATCCAGCACTTTGTCTCACAGGAGGAACGACGAAGTTGCCCTGTTGACTGTTTTCATACTGGATCACACTCATACAGGAGATGTTTCCTCCTGTTTGACTTCAGTGTGTGGATGTTGACACCATTATTGACCACTGATAAACATGTTTTATACTCCTAAGTACAGGTACAGCCCTCTTCCGATTTCATAAACCATTTTAGTTGTGTTTCCAGCACTTATCTGTCTTCCTGTATGACACGGTCGGCTGCTCGCCATTCTGTGGGTTAACCAGTCAACCATGCAACTTGCTGTGATGCTATGATTTACAGCAATTCACCGAAAAGAAAAAAACAAAAAAGGAGGGAAGAATGAAAGTTTAGCAGACAACCAGAGATCAGAATAATACGTTTTTATTTTCTGACAGAATGGATTGTTTACAGTACAGGAAGGAACTTAATTATATAAGTACAGTATATTATAGAATTACTGTAATTATCAAAATACTGTAAGGGGTTTTGAAAAAACTCAGTACTTTTCTGGTGAAACTTCTGCCCGTAATTTACTGTGAATTTTAAGTAAAAAAAAGTCTTACATTTTAGAGCTTATGTAAATGTAACTGATGCGAAACAACAACAGTAATGCAACTGACTTTGGACTAATGGTCAACTTCTTACCAAACTCATCTGACCGGGACCAAGTTATGTCTAAATTAGAAAAGATTGGATCAAACAGGCAAACTCGGGTTCAACTGGATGACTCGGTCTTAGTGGAGCTCAAACTACAAAAAGGTACAGTTTGTTTACAATGTGAAATCACTTTATGGATGGCGTGGACTTTTGGACTCATCATCACTGATTGGCACACGTAGCTCACAT
Organism: Lophius americanus; assembly: GCA_037951165.1. Lineage (NCBI taxonomy): Eukaryota > Metazoa > Chordata > Actinopteri > Lophiiformes > Lophiidae > Lophius > Lophius americanus. Next base: position 1,932,527 of record JBBDHG010000169.1, on the reverse strand, counting down.
ATATGATGAAGACAGGATGTATTTAAAGTTCTTTAATAAACTTGCAAAGTTGCAATGAGAAAACAAAATTAACAAAATCAAACAATTCCGACACTGCTGTGAACAAACACGACAGCAAGAGGGGGAAATATTTCTCTGAGAATATTGTCAGTGATGTTTTTCTTCCAGTCACTGGAGATAAACTGTAAGGGGTTGTGAAAAAAACTCAGTACGTTTCTGTTAAATGCGCTGCGTGTTGTTTCTTAATGACCGGTTGGACCCTGTGGTTCTGCTGTACGTCACCGATGACTGTGTTCCACATTGAGAAGTGCCGCCCACCAAATGGGACCGGGCCTCAACGGTTGACACGGAATGATTTTTTTACTCATGATGTAAACAAAATGCTCAAGCAAAAAAAGTGGCCACACATTAAATCAAACCTTAGATCCATATAGATCTTAGTGCGAGGAAGAACTGTATTTATTTGGGGAAAGGTCGCCCGCATATCTCCAGCACTAGGGGGAGCTTTATATTCCAAATGTTTTTTGGTTATATTTTCTCAACCGTTGGTTAATTAAGTCCAAATTTGGTTCGTCTGAATTCACTCGAGGAGATCTTTCTTGTATCATATGTTACTCAAAACAATTTTCATATTTTTCCCACTAGGGGGAGCTTTTATACAGAAAGAACGCTTTCGGACATAACTTCATATTTAATTTCAATCAAGGAGATTGCTTGTACAATGTGTGTGTGTGTGGGGGGGCATGTCAGGGACTACGGCATAGACTTAGTTGATATTGGCAATCAAAGTTGCCCAGTCAGTCAATTTTTAAAATCAATCATGATTTTCACCCATAAATAATAGATGATCAAGTAATATTGACTTTTCCAAAGAGGGTTCCACCCATCGCACGTTCTGCTGCAAAGCAAATCAAACGACCATCTGATCAATAAAGACTAGCCGTGGTTGAGGGAGCACTTGATTTGCTGTGCCAATCTTCGTACTCTCCCTAATGCCGACTGCTACTAGCTTCTTAAACCTTTTGATGTCCTACTCAGCTGTTTGGTGGAGCACATTCTGATTAAGTGTTTCTTATTTAAAAATAGGGGGGGCCCATTGATTGAAGCTGTTTCTAATATGAGCTAGTGGCGGCATGTTTATGCCAAAGAGGAAGGGGCCAAAGATGGAGCCATTGGGGGCACCACAGGTCAAGGCGTCCACCTAGGTGGAGGCATTAAACATTGCTATTAAAAAAGTCCTATTCGATAAGTAGGATTTCTTTTCACATATTAAAGTATGTGAGGACTTATTAAACATAATTATTTGACTTGAATAAAACAAAATGATTCTATTAGGAGTCAAATACTTTTCTGAGGACATGTTTTACCAAAACTTTGAGCCAATCTCAAAATATGACTGTTTTCATTTGTGTCTTTTTATGATAAATTGAGAATGTCTGAGACATTAAATTAAGAAGTGACCCTACCAAATAAGTTTGCTTGTTTTTCTTGGAGAAAACATTAAAGGGATAAAGACTTCCCTGTCAAAGTTGGACAAATTTAGACTCCCCATTGCACCTCCTCTGCAGTTTTGATAAAACAAAAGGGTGGGTGGGTGGGTGAGGTGCCCCAGGCCTGCATTGGAAGCCAGAGCAAAAGGGGGGGTCATGGTTTTCATCATGAGATAAGATCTTAGAATTAATTTCCTTCCAAAGATAAAGCAGTTCTTTAATGGATAAATCTTTCTTTCTGCAGTTTGTCATAGACTTTTGTTTTGATATAGATATGAAGAGTCTTAAGTGGGATTTTCTCATTTTGGTATTACATAATTAAATATTTAATCATTCATAATCCTGTCTTATCTTACTTAATCTTGTCACAGGTTTGTGAAATCCCAAAACAAAACTTACCAACTGTAATGTCTGTTACCTTAGCAACTGTTGGATCAAGACAGTGTCTAGTTATTGTACTGATCCATATAATTAAAAATGTGAGGTGGTTATAGAAAATAAAGAGGTGTCTGTTCCACATAGTTTGAACCTCATAACGACTCTTTGAACAACTATAGAATGTCAAAAAACCCTTGGTGTCATTATAATATCCCAGAGAATTCTGGGATATGGAATCGTCCATATTTATACCCACATGGACCTTAGTGCAAGGATGAACTGGATTGATTTTGGGAAAGGTTGGTTTATATAGTTCCGACACCGTTGGTCCGATTAATTCAGATTTGGTGCATATGATTGGACCAAATCCAGGAGATGGTTCCAATTGTGAATATTGTTCTTTTTTTTAGTAGTTCATATTTTACTCACTAGTTGTATCTTTTTTTTTAATGCAAAAAAAAAAATTAAATCAAATTTATACCAACATAGCCTTTAGTGTGATGAAGAACTGGACTGATTTCCTGAAAGCTCGAATCGACTCGAGGAGATATGATATATATACATATCTATATAGATATAGATTATAGATATAGATTCATATATATGTTGTGTTTGTGTTTCCTGGATGTGACTTTATAAGTCTTTTATCCTATAGAAGCACTACTGTGGTTGAATAATTGTCTCTTCCTGTCCATTCTTGAGGCACAAGACCACAATGTTGCAACTCTAAATCTATTCACATGTGTATCCATCATCATTCTACCTGTGGTTCACAAGACAAACACATTATATTGCGTCCTTGAATGTGAGCTTTTGACTTCCAAGCTGGCATTTCTGTTTTCATGACAAATCCTAATTGGACTCCCTTCACAAATCAACGGCGCCGAATATGGAAGGTATTTCATTATTATTCTATGTGTGGGGAAAAAAAAGAAAGAAAAAACACACACAAACAAGCAAACAGACACTCAGTGAAATTACTGGTCCGACTTATTAAATCAAACCTCGTGTAATTGGCTTAGCCTGCATTGAGAGGGAAAGGAATCGAAAGCCTGTTACAGGCGATTGTCTCTCCTGCCGCAGATGAGCTGCTTCTTCCCTCCTCTCTTGACTCTCCGTGTCTGCTCATCAGCTGCTTGTTTAAACACTTAGCTTTACTAAACTTAACAGTTTATAGGTGTTCCTGCTTTGGAAGCGATTCCCACAGCCGAGTTCAAACAGTGGCTCGGGTGCACGAGTGGCTCTGCTGTACCTGCAGACAGTAATAGCTTGAGTAACACTGACATCTGCTGGGACGGTATCACACCGTTGGTTGGAGAAGGGCCCCGCTTTAAAATCTACAAACTGAAGAGCTTTGGAAGTAAAGACTGTTCCGCCCTTGAGAGAAAACAATCTCTCAATCCAGATAGAGACTGTTTGGACATTGAAGCACAACATGAATGGAATCCGTCTGTGTGATGTCTCAGACAGGATTTACATGACGGCAGCTGAAGAAGCTGCAGCAGACAGGAAAAAAATCCTGCATATTTTAAGGAAGCAGCCATGGAATGTTTTTGCATTCTTTTATTCTAATTGTACCTTCTCTGTCTTTCTTTTCAGGTAAGACACGTCTCTTCGCTCTCAACACTGAAGGGTTCAGTAAGATAATCTCTGATAAGTATTTCAGACGCACTTGAGAAACGTTCCAGGAGATTGCACCATATCTTTTGTGTGTGTGCGCGTGTGTGTGTTTGTGTGTGGAGGAGGGTGTGCTCCTTCCATCTCATTCTGTCACTGTTGATATCCATCTTGTTAATTTGCAGTTCACTCACTTCTGCAAAGACTCTCAATTTGTTCTGACCTTACTCGATACCCTGAGACTTGGATGGAATGACTTCAGACAGACACACCATTTTGTGCCAATGTGTGTGTGTGAGTGTGTGTGCACACCTTTGCTGGTGCATGTTTGTGTATATGAGTGATCAGGTGCCATTAAGCCCTAATTACGTCCAAATTGCTGCTTGTTACCTTTTGAATATTAATACAGCCCGCCTTCCCCTAAAACAACACCACGGCTCAGAAGGCGGGACTTAGACTTGATTAGCCAATCGCAGCCGAGGATCGGCTTCAGTGGAGATCATCTGAGCTCATGTATAGAATGAACACAAACTACGCACAGAGGGCGCAATCCTCACAGTGATACATTCTGCATGGACCGCCGCGTTGGCGCATACCATGTCAGACAATCTTCTTTTGAATAAGGCAATTCATTTTTTTGCGTGTCTTATCCCTCCCCCCCCCGAGAGGAACTGCTGATGTATCCTGCCTCCCTCTCCGCGATGGTATTTTGATTTCACTGCCCCATTTCTAGTTTATCACAGTTTGATAAGGTCACCTCACGCTGTCACCTGCAGTATCCAACTCCATTTACTCAAGCGGCCCCAAATGCTATTATCTCAATATGAAATATTGTCCAGACAGACTGCGGCTCTTCCAGCAAGGAAAACATCAATATTTACTCTTCAGAAATCAAGCCCTCGCCCCGGGTGCCAGCTGCTATCTGTCCTGTCGGGGGAATAAAATCTCCAACAGGGATTACTAATCTCCGGCTTGTTTGTAGTGCTGCAGCGATTCAGCAAAACAAGATTATTTCACTCGATGCTTAGAGTTGGGACCACCAGAGGAAATACTGTCAAGAAATATTTGTTTCATTGCAACTTCCTAATCCATTCCATCAGAACGGACTTGTTAGAGTATTTACATGATAATGGCTTTTTCCTCTATGTAAACCTGCCAGACTGTCAAAACTTGAAGTGGAGACGAACTCGCCAGCTGTGAAATAAAATGATCAGAATGACCCAAATTCCTTCCCGTGCTTCTAATGAGCTGCTCTGTCATGTTGGCACAACATTCTTTTCTTCCTATGTATGTCTGCCGATATATAGACAGTTTGTTATAGATTAGATGCGTGAAAACAGACAAGTCTAAGCTCCGTTTAGTTCTCGGAGTATTGAAAAGCCAAACTGAACGACCGGAAAAAATGCATTTTGAGTGACAAAGTCTTTCGATGGGATGTTTACAATATAATCACCCTTAATAGGATGCAGAGTTGGGTTTCCTAAGGATCCAGCAAATGCCATACAAGAATGACAATGAATTAACTTTGTGGAAACACGTCCCACTTTGTATGCATGAGAGTCGGTGGAAATAGCACATGTACAAATCTCACAGGACTGACTGCAAGAGATGAAGTGATGTTACCAGGCTGCAAGGAGAGTGCTAACAGCATGTCTAACCACTCGATATCATCTCACCTGCGAGCCAGCTCCAGCACATCAAGTGCAAAAATGGCCACTTAATAGTTTACCCTGACAGGCGGTCGATGTATTGGAAGGCTGTAGCTGTAAATTAGACAAACGGACACTAAAGCCCGGTTGTCAAGCTGCTGTTATTGGTCCCAGGGTTGTGCTTTGAAGGTGGTGGCCTGCAGCAACCTGTTCTGGAGATGGTGAAGGGCCTACCTTCACCATCACGAAGCACAGGAAGCATATGGGTTATGACTATGGTATGTGCTGAGTCCTTACTGGACATTTAGGAGGCCGTTACAGGACAGCACTTTAGCAGTTAAAGCCCAGTTATAGAAGTTCCCGCCTGAAGGTATGAGGCTCATAGAAGACGATACTTTTTTTAAAATCGCTTCTCGAAACTTACTTCAGCCGAATGTTGCTTCCAAACCGAGAATCGGAGGAACAGAGCGACTGTCTTGCCGCATGCAAAGTCCACGCGACATTTCAAATTCATGCTGGCAATGCAAATGCCGCCACGCAAATTACCTAAAATGCCAATAGTCACGTCATTTGCGTAACGCTGACAGTCAAAGTTCTATCAGCGACATCATAATTACAAAGGGAGGAAACAAGTGGTCAAAAGTAAACGATGTTTCTCACTGGGATCCCAGACTGATGGAATTCCATCACCTTCTTCCTCGTCTCTTCAGGAATTTATATATATAATATATATATATATATATATATTGTATAATTCACCTAGGAGCCAACATTCCTCTGCGGTCCATCGAAGTGACGGCGGGATTGAACAGGGCTGGCAGTGATCATATCTGGGAGTCATTAATCCAGCTCGAACCAGTTTATGATGCAGTTAGTCGGTTTTAAGTTGGTAAAAACTTTTCTCACACAAGCCCAGTCGGTATAAACCAAATTTGTATTTTGTGTTTTTGTCAGGTTGCCTCTGTTTTACGGTATTTTAAATTTTGTTAAAAACAGTGAGAAGGCTGGATATATTTTATAGCATTATAGTTAAGGGATCTTTGATGAGCACTTATGGGATAGAACATGTGACACAGTGCAGTAATGGTGGTCGTTAAATAGAAAAAATAATATAAATATGTATGAACCGAGAATTCATGATGCCCAACAGGCGAGGTAATTAGTTAGCCTCAATGTAAATGGTTGAATACTTAAGCACTAAGGCGCTGTGGTTTTGATATCTATGGCACATGATAAAACAACTTCATAATTGAACCACTTCACCATGACTACATGCTAACCGCATGTGACATCTGCTATTTCTTGGTTTCTGAACGTTCAGCTGGCCTATGATAGATGGGCCAACATCAGAATAAAAAAGTATCACTCAGAAAACACTGGAATGTTGAAATTTCAATTTTGAAACCTTTCTGACTTGATTTGACTTGATTGTTGATGCTGCAGTCTAGTGCAGCATCAAGGTACAGTATATCACCACTCGGAGTCTGGATACTGGTGGTGGGGGCTGATAACCCTGCTGAGATTGGTGACTGCTGTATCTATGGAGACGGGGAAGTTGATGACACTAATGCCAGCAGCATGTAGGAGCTGGATTAATGGGAAAAAATATAGCAGCGAGATGATGGGCTAATGATGAAGATGTCTCACTGTGATATTGGATTAATGTGGTGGGTAATAAAGGGGGGTGAAAGGTGTGAAGGGCTGAGTGGTAAGAGACGTAACTCTGATCCGAGATAGTCTTCCTGACTGTTTGCAGTTTGCTAGATCTTCATGAGAGCGAATCCAACTCCACAGAGGCGTCATTTATCTCCAGCCACGTGAAAGATGAAGATATTGATAGATTTATGGAAACATAAGATTATAAAAATAAGTTGCATGGGGAGGAGATGGGGGACAATCATCAGACAGAGTTTGTAAGGGTTGAAAGATTCAAAGTAGTAGTTAAAAAGATTTTTGGCAAAGTTAAACAGTTCCACCTTTTGTTGGGAACCTAATTTTCTCCAATTTGAGAAATGATAGAAAATCCTTAAGACATTAAGAGAGAAAAGGGAGTTTGGCAGACTTCCATAAAAGCAAAATTCGACATCAAGCCAAGAGTGAGTTGAAAGCAAGTACATCCAGATTTGAAGACGACATTTGAATAGAGTCAGCAGGAACCGCAAATAAAGTGATAAGAGGACACATTTTTTGTGTCTTGTCAAATCATTCTTTCCAACAAGATTTGACAAGACCGTAAAACATACTCTCTCTAATACATGTCGACTCGGACAAGAGAAGAACCGGTGACTCAGATGACAAGGGGAAGCCCGACACTTGTCACATTTGTAAACCTTTAAATTCTTGAAGGTTTGTTCTGGATATCTCCAGCCCTGCTGTGTGGAGCACAGTGTTGCATTCTGGGGCTGCATGTCCCCTGCTGCCACCATGACTCTCAGCTTGGACATGTTCCTGAGCGTGTGGACAGACAGACTGTGTGAGAAAGTAATGGGATGGACACATTACTAGTGTGTGTGTGTGTGTGTGTGCGTGTGTGTGTGTGTGTGTGTGTGCGTGTGTGTGTGTGTGTGTATGTGTGTGTGTGTGTGTGAGAGAGAGATCGTGTGGAGACTTTCAAGACTCGCCTCCTCTTCCTTCTTTAACGCCTTATCAGATCCAAAATTGGATCAGTTTGACTGTCGGTACAACACGGCGACGAGAGACAGGCGAGTCAGCCCGGCTTCTATATCAGCACCAAGGCCAGGTCCGTTGTCACAACACATCAGTGAGCCCGGCAGATAATTTCCATCTATTATTACTGCAAGTTTGAGCACAGCCAGATCCTGGAGAACCATTCTGCATTCATATATTGATTTAATGAACACTGTTTTGCACATTTCTGAGGTCAGCTCTTTTCATGCAACTCATAATTAAGACAGTTTCTTCAGAGTGGGGACCAGAATTTAGATGATAGTCTGGGGTAAAATAATAAACGAATGAAAGCGTTTGTTTTTGGGAGACGTGTCTCCAAATATTGACTTTATTTTGTAGGATTTGTGCTCCCTGTCAGCTACCCTCTAGTTTTTGCTAAACCGTCTTGATCCTTCGGTGCTTGCTGCTTCTGCAAACTTCACAGACTGATCAGCCGTAACATTAAAACCACCAGTTAAATATTGTGTTTGTCCCCCTGTTCATCTGAGCAACTCACTAACTTCTGTCACCTCTCTATCAGATCCAGCATCAATTTTTTTGTCATCACATTTTGCATCAGTAGCTTTTCTGTAGGATGGGACAACACAGGCTAGCCGCTTCCTTAGATGCATTAATGATGATTGGCCACCAATGACACCGCCATCTGTTCTGTAGTTGTCCGTCCTTTGACCACCTTGGTAGGTACTGACCTCTGCAGGCCAGAAACAACCAACCAGACCAGTTCTGGAGATGCAGAAGTTACTCAGATTGTACAATTTATACTATAAATCCTCTATATACCATTACTTGTACAGTATTATACTTTCGTTATAGTTCTTCTTGATTATTTGAATTTGACGTTTTGATTATTTGAGGAGAAACTGGAGCATTCAGAAGCTACCTGAGTGGGAAATGATTGTTTCTCCTTGCATTCCTTCTCTATTGATCTTTTAAAGGTCCTGATCTTTTTCTCAGTGCCTTCTTTAACAGCTTCTTGAGAGCAGTAATCATCTTCTGCTCCAGACAGTCCAAGGCTTTCTCCTTTTTTTTCTCGCATAAAGTGAGAGCTCAAAAGGACATTAGAGTCTTCTTCTAGATCAGGTGAACCTGAACATACGCTTCATGAGATCTCATTAGGTATTGTCACATTAGAAGAAGAGAGGTATATGTGTGATCTCAGGAAGTTAATTAGCATGTGACCTTTTGAGCCAATCAAAATGGCGGCTCCTCTATAGAAATGGCTTCATTTCCTTTGGATTCATCGTCTGTCATGCTCTGATGAAGATCAATGGGCCAAAACATTTAATAACTTTTCCCGGAATTTTGTTTTTGCTACTTGCTACTACTTTTAAGTGTCGACTACTTTTAAGTGTCGACTACTTTTAAGTGTTGACTACTTTTAAGTGTTGACTTTGAAACTTTGGAAGAAATCTTGAAAATATGTAGCACGAAAGCAAAGATGACACCGAAGACTGATGAGCATCATCAGAGTATCAGAGCGATGTGAAATCAGAAGTTGGTTAAAGCTGCCTGATGCTCTATTTGCCACTATTTCCTTTTTTCATTTTTGAGTTAACTCTTCTGTGGACTTGGACAACAAGGTATTATTGATCTTCCCTTGCAGATCAATGAGAATTGGTTGCCCATGACCCTCTCCTCGGTCCATCAGTTGTCCCTCCTTAGATGACTTTGGTAGGTACAGACAGCTGCAGACTAGAATACCCAACGAGACCTGCGGCTCTGGACATGCTGTGACCCAGATGCTCTGATCCTTAGATATCCCACCCACTGACAGGTGCCATGGTAACAAGATCATAATAATGATACTAATATTTACTGTTATTAGCACTTTATTACACACTTCCATGAAAACAATGTGAAATTAAGTCACTGCATTTGATCTCTTCCTTGAGGAACAGGGGGAAGAGTGAATTGGGGTTCAGGTCTTACTTTAGGTCCCTATGACATTTAGACAGCAGATCAACCTGCTGCTCTTCTTATTGGGTGTCGATTCCACCACCTACTTAGCAAGCTGTCAGCGGTTATAATGTTATGGCCAAATGAATCCGGCATTCACCAGAAGACCCCGTCGTTTGATATTTTGTAAATCATTTGATGGCGGACATCAGTGGTATTTAAACATTCCCAGCTTGTCTCAGAGCTGTCAGGTAAGTGTACGCATATTATCACATCAGCCCGAGAGATATCCTCTCATTTTCATATAGCTCCGGGGAATCAAATGCAGCGCCTGAGATGATGTGAGGCAGAGCATGAATTTTAACACATGAGTCATCCTTCAGTTTGGAAATGACTAACTTGTGCAGAAACCTACAAGATGAGATGCTTGAGAAAAAACAAACTCCCCATGCAAGACTGTAGTTAAATACAAACGCAGGGGAATATTTTTTAGCATGTTATAGAGATGCCTACAGACGGTTAAGCCCATATATTTTAGAAGAGCATATATGCTTCCCCTGCTAGTCCGAGGAAGAGAGTCAACAGCCTGAAGGTCATGAAAATGAAACGCTCTTTGTCTGCACTGAGTCTGTACGCCACTGGGGGGCAAAGTAGCACTATCAACATTTTGCAGCAGTGACCTATTTTCCAAATATTGTGCTCGTCTCTTGCAGTTGTTGTTGCCCCTTTTGAAATGAAAATATGTATGTGAGCGTGAACATATAATGGATTACCATATCAATAGCTGTGCTGAATGCTATGTCATTGCAGCAAAAGGCCAAGCATATCATTAACAAGACCGGGACATCAAATGACGACACCTAATTTTGCATCTCTTGTCATTACCGGGGAGACGGAGGCCGATGTAGGGAGATTTCAAAAGAGCTAATACCTCATCATTATCCTCACTGAAGTTTTATGTGTTCTCCAGGGGTGACAAGCCCCTCATGCACACTTTTATTTATTCACCAGCCCCTCCAACATAACAATATGGGCCCTTCAGTGGACTTAACTGGATTTAGTGACTACAGCTATATGGCCATAAATAATCCACCTCGAGTGTCCTCTTATACTTCAAAGAAATGCTGGCTAGATATTAGCATTTTGCTCTCACTGTGGGGGAAATGGCTAAAAATAGTTGTGTTCTCGGTAAAAGACAGACGTTCTCTGGTTTGGGACGCTTGGTGATGGTTCTCGCCCGGTCTTATCAAGCGCTTTAGGTGGATGGCGGAGCATCCCCACCCAATCTGCTGTCTATTTCTTGTACCTCCAGGAAAGGCTGGTGTTCTTAAAAGAAGTGCTCAATGAACCCTCACCCCACATCCTTGGAAGGTTAATTGAAATAGTTTCCTGTGCTGAAATAAAGGGAAATATCATGAAATACACGAGTTGGTACAAGAAGCAACCCTGAGACTGGAAACAGAAAACATCAACATATTAGCCCGTTTCCCCGCATTGAACCCAAAAGAAATTTTTCACGATTTTGTAAATGCTTTTTCTATTAGCTACAATACAATAGCAGAAAATTGACACATAGTAAAGGCGCAAATATATGTATTTCAGGGAATTTGTTTGCTTATCTCTGTTTTCAAGGCACTCAAGGCTGATGCATCCTTTGTTTGCAATGTGACACGACATCGGAAAGGATACCAATCTGTCAGAAAGTATAAAGAAAATGGCATTTCCAGTCCATAAAAGACTCAAAAACAGCCAATCGTACGAAATAAAACAAGCTCACAACAACATGTATATAATCAATTCATGCATTAAAAAAAACAGACCACTTAAAAGTAAAGTTTTTTGTGCTGAGAAAGATAATCTTCGTAGACTACCATTCTGAGAAATGATGTTCCACATTGTAAAGGTGATTTTATCTCATGTCAGGATTAGAATGATAAAACATTCTTCCAATGCTGGATTACTGAACTTTTAAAATCTGTCAGGGCTGAAGCGGCTCCAAAAAGGTCAATTCAAGCACATGCAATCAGATTTATTCCAGACCGCTATACAAGTAGTCCAGATAAGTGAATGTGTGCGCCGTTCTTTAGTAACCATAGCTGTCACACATAAATCAAATCCATGCTGTGTGACAAACAACAGCGGTAAAGAGCGAGGTCAGAGTTCTCTCCACAGAGCGGGGTTTAGCCTTTAGAAACGGGAAGAATTCCCACACATCCGTCCGTACATCCGTCCTTGATGACCCATGTCAACTATTCAGGGTGGCACAGTGGGTGGAACAGTTGCTACAGAACAATTAGGTTCCGGGTTCAAATCCAGTTGGAAATTTGGGACCTTTCTGTGTTGGGCTTGCATGTTCTGTCCATGTCCGTGAGAGTTGCCTCTGGGTACTCCTTCTTCCTCCCTCAGTCCAAAAACATGTAAAAAGGTAAATTGGTGACACTCAATCTTTATTTATATAGCGGCAATTCACGACAACTGTTGCCTTGAGGTGCTTTCCAGAAAGAGCAGGTCTGGACCCAATTCTTTAAATAATTATCTTTCAGAGATCCAACAAATTCCTTCGTTAGCATGAAGCGCTCAACTCTGAATTGTTTATCAGCATGGAAGTGGGCCTGAATAGTCTCCACTCTAAAAGCAAACTCAACTCAGCATTTTGGTCATTAAAATAACCCGGCTTTGTTTCACGAGTATGTGTCAGCCCTGTGATGATGACGCCACCTCTCGTCCAATGTCAGCTGGGATAGGCTCCAGCCCCCCTGCAACCCTCAAAAGGAAAACTGCTTCCAGAAAATAAATGGATGGATAACAATTCAGGCTCACATCCAATTCTAGGCCCCAATGACATTTCTACCAAAGTGCCTGATTTTGATTGTAGGTGGAGGACAGGGCGTCTGGAGGGAACCAAAGCCCACAAGAGGAGATTAGGAAAACTCAATGTGAGGCTCAATGCAGCCTTGAATTAAAAAAAAACTAACTAAAAATCCTTCACTTAAAAGATATAACCCTAACCCTGAAAGTTAATATAATAATATAGAGTTAATATAATGTTATACACAACCTATTGCTGTTACCTCCCATAATGATGTTTCAGTTAGAGAAGACAGAGAATGAAGAAAAGATGAATGATTAATTACACCAGACCTTCTTCTTCTTTCGACACTTCCCTTTTTGGGTTCGCCAGAGCAGAGAATCTCGTTCGGCATATTGATTCGGCACAGGTTTTACGTTGGATGCCCTTCCTGACTTACCCAGGCTCCGGAACTGCGCTAGAAGTTCACTGGTTTGTGGCCCCTATGTGGCTTGGTTGATTTATTACAATAGATGTTGTGTGATAATGAGTCACTTAGAAAGTTTATGGCGCCCAGACTCCCTGGGAAGATTGTAATCCAAGGGTCTCTGCCCTGAGCAGCAGCATGAAATGTTCCCCCTTTGGAGTGTAGATGCTGGTGGTGGTGGCTGATGATTCTGCTGAGGCTGATAAGAGATGAGGCTGATGGATCTCCGAGGAATAGGTTAAGATGAGGAGGTGGATGGTGCGTGAACCAGCAGCGTCGAAGAACTAGATGAATGGAGAGAGCGTCATATTTAAGGACGGCAGCTGATGGTGGTGGGCGGAGCATCCAGGTGTGAAACAGCGATTGGATGAGGAGGCCCCCTGAATGAGTGCAGTTGAAATCAATTGATGCTCCAGACCGTGAAGCAGGTAATTGAGACTGAGCATGTGTGAAAGGTGAGGCTGATACGATAACTGTGTCCCAAGTGTACAAGAGGATAGTCTTCCCGACTGAACCTTCGTTAGATCTCTATTTTTTTCCCCGGTGTCTTTGGAACAGCGAACCCATGGACTCAGAGCTTGATTGAGGTGAAAGGGGGGGCTGCACCTCCTCGGTTTCCAAGTCCTAACCCGTTCCTAGATATTGTGTCTCACTGTGGATCCATAGAGTCCAAGAGCCTCAGAAAGAGCTAGGGGCGTGGCCTCTTCTGAAAACAAACCTTGGTGGACTTCGAGGTCCAAGCTGCACCTTCTCACAGATGGCTGATGGAATCTACGACTTCTAGATGAGATGAGACACAACTTCAGTGTCTCATCTAGATGGTTCCGAGTTACTGGAGGGACTTTTTTTTTGGAGCATTTGGATCAGATCATCAGTGATGTAGTTGTTGGAGCCCTGATGTAAATTTAGGCATTCACAGAACAAAAACCTCGACTGCTAGAGTAAAAAGTCTATGAAGGCTGGCACAGGCTTCTAACGACGTCTGATTTGCAAATGTGCCTCTTTTGACGGATGCTATTCAGGGAGCGGAATAATTTAGAGACCGCGGTCGTCAGTGAAAGTACGATTTTGGGTTCAATGTGGGTAAAAAAATACTATAAATCGGAAAAAGAAAATTACTTTTTTGCCAGTAACTTTATAGCTTAAACATTTTTTTTCCTTTGGTCAAACTGGTATTATAAAAAAACAACCATTAAATAGTTTTGGCACAATTAATAATAGTCATCAGTAATAAACAATGATAAATAAGCTCTGTTATGTACTAACAGAGCTTCTTTATTTATTTAGTGTTTAAATAAACATCAACATAGTAGTAAATAGAACAATAATATGTTAAAATATTAGAATATATATGTAATTTGTTATGTAAAATATATGAAATTAACGTAGGATGCTTAATTAATAAAAAATATATTTATCCCCATTCATACATACATTGAATATATAATTAGATGGATGCAGAGATATTTATTACCTGCAGGGCTTTACTTCCTGTTTCACCTGCATCTGTGCAAACAGGACAGCTATCCCCTTATGACAGCAGGTCATAAGGGGATTAAATGGAGCCAATTTATTCCCGGAACACATCACCCCCCCCACCTGCTTATTTTCCCCACTTTCCATCTTTTTGCTTGAGCCACAGCCAAACAAGTCATCAGCCGGTTCTTTGAGGGCCCTCCTATTGCCTGGACCCACTGATCCACATCTTTCATTTGCACATGGTGGCAGTTTTTCCTGGTCTTTCCCATTGTGAAGAATGTCAGAGAATTAGGCCTGTGTCACCACATATGTATGCCCTAGTGAAACAGGAAGTCACTGTCACCAATTAAGAGTTCCTACTCAAACAGATGGAATTAAAAATATGATACGGAGTTACCTTTTCCCGGTGGGGGGGCATATATATATATATATATAAATATAAATTATATTAAATATATATTAATTCAATATATGAATAAATATTTAATTAGGAATAAATGTTTAATAGTAAAATATACAAGTAATATTTATTTATATATAAATATTTATTTAATATATAACTAATGTTTATTTTTTTTATTTTTTTTAAATCTATGCATTTTTCTTATTACAGTTATTGACCTCAGGTAACCTATTCCTTTTTGTGATAGCTTCCACACATGTTGTGTTTTTAATCAGTAGGATCTGGGATCACAGAGCGCTGGCTCCTCTTATTGTTCAGTCACAGCACAACGGTCATGAAAAAGACCGCGCAAGTTAAGCAACACTTGGATGGCCACATTCATATTCATTAAATCAAAATGGAATGTTAATTCAGGAGCCAGCAGTGTAAACAAAGATCATTTACAAATGGAGTATATCAGGAGCTGAACAGTACATGCTCGTTTTCAAAGAGAGCGTGATTCATAATTTAGCCCAGGGGAGGGCGGGGCATCGGCCGGAGAGCGAAACCTGTGAACCGTTTCTGATGTGCAGGAGGGAAACAAAACTATTAAATGTAGAGGCGTTTTATGGAAGGCTTGTAGCAGAGATAAGCTGAACAAGGAACTTCGGCGAGGGTTCGATCAACTTTTTTTTGGGGGGGGGGGGGGGGTAGAAGAAGAAAAACACAAGTGTGGCAGATGCTGTGTCTCTGATTTGCTTGATGCAAAAACTCATGATGTCTGATGAAGTTAAACGTCGGTGATTTTCCACCTTTATGTTCTGACTCTGTTCTCAGAAAGCCCCACATATCCAGTAGTTCTCTGTAGACATTAATAAAGGCAATTCATCCATTCAGTCAAATCCTATAGGCGTCAAATGAGAAATTTCCCTGCTGATAGCTGGCTTACAGGTCCAGACAGCCTGTCCATTAGTCTACCTGAAAGGGTGCAGCTGATATCATTTCATACTCCAGGGCGTGAATCTAAATGTGTATGATGTCTCGTGATGAACGTAGATCTGACATTATTTCTATCAAACACTTTCCTGCAATGTGATGCGGAAGGTTGCTGGTTGGATCTCTAGCCCCTGCAGTGTTCTGTTACCTGAGGTGTTTCAAGGACCCAAACGTGCAGAACTCAAACGCAGGTAGAGACTGGCAAGAACAGTTAATTGGCAAAAGAATGTGCAACAATTAACACACGTGGGAAAAACTGAGCTGAATTCTGGGAATAGTTCTCCGAAAACAAGGCTACCAGGGTCCAGCAGGAGAATGGAGGAACGGGACTGGTGAGAACGAGAAAGCTAGTGAGTTGAAGGATTAGAACACCATGAGCATCTGATGAAGAATGGTTTGCAGACAGGCCCGCCGTGTCCTACTAAGGCAGACTGGAGGAGAAAGTCAGAAGAAGCCCAGGGGAAAAGACAGCAGATACAAGAGTGGAGGGCGGCGTAGAGTCTACATGCTGAAGTGTCCTTGAGCAAAGATCCTGAGCCCCAGTTTGCTCCCATGGTTGTTCAAGATGGGTGGATGGGTGATTGACAGTCCGTAGACCATTTAAGGCCGAAGGTTCTGATGGTAAAATTTCAGAACGCGTAAGACTTTTTGAGACAATGAGCGAGAATTCAAAATTTTGCCGAAATATTGTCCCTCTCGGAAGTTTACACCCCAGAACTTTAGATTTCATCCTAGTTTCTACCATCGTCGGTTTACAGAGCCGTTAAAGTTTGTAGTGTTTATAGTAGAAAACACTTTTAGTCATCTTTACGTTGATGATGTTTTTGGCTGTGATAATGATTGATTAATTGAGATTGATTTAAGAGAGCTTGTGCAATTTCTGAGTTTCTTTTTTTTTTGTCAATTCAACCTCAGATTTTATAATATGTCTGTAATTCAGATTGTGAAAAAAATAGTTCTTCATGTGATGTTAAGGACAAAAGTGTCCATATTGAAAGCCATTTAAAGTCATATTTTTGATCTTTCTGGTATAAGAGGGAAAAAAAAAAGGAAAAAAGTTTTGCGTTTCATGGTCAAGCTTTGATTCGGACATCCCGGCTTCAAAATTTTCCATTTTCACCGTATCCCATCTCATGATGTCATTTTTGAATCGCTTGGCACATAGTATAAATACGTGCAATCTTAAATGCTGAAAATAAATTCAGAGAATCAATGAATATTTCGATGTTTTTTCAGGACCGATGTAAGTCAAAGTCATTAAGGCAGTAAAGTGTAATCTATAATAACGATATATAATGTTTAATGGAGTTTGAGGAGGGGAACATTTTATCTCTTCTAAAATAAAAGTTATTCCTTTCTTTTTTTCTCCAATACTGTACAAAATCGAAACTTACATCTAAATCAGTGTCATAGCAACTCATGGACATATTTCACACTGTATTAATTACAAAAGAAAAATTCCAAATTTTCATTTGTATTTTTCTCCTGAAAAAAACGTAATTATATTAAAAAAAAAGGAACTTAAAGGGTTAAAATCCAGAAAATAGACTAATCAAGATGAGATGATTAATAAACAAAATTTAGAAAATTGAACTCAATTATTTTAATCTATAATCTTTTATCACAGTTAAAAGAAAGCGGACATGAATCCTTTTTATATATTTACTTAACTTTTATGTAACCAGGAAATATCCCGTTGAGATCGGCATAATTTACACTTGACACAGCAGGATGTACAATTAAAATAAATATAACAAATACACAATGCTATCACATTTTAAAGTGCAAGTAGCAACATTAAAACCAAATAAAGCAAACTAATCAAGTACAAACACAGCGTCCAATTGTCTCATTTCCAATTAAAAAGTCACTCCTGGACATTCGATCTGGCAGTTTAATGTCCTTAAAGGGGAAGAGACAGTTCGATAAAGTGAAGCCCAAGAGTTGAGGGAACGCCCCCCGTTTCCTGTGATGACATGTTTATTCATGTTTTGACTGAAGAAGAATCCTCTCTGGATACGGGCAGGTGTTCGGTGGCACCAGCATACATGGGAGAACAGAACAAATGAAGAGATCTGTTGTGATGGGAACTGATGAGGAACCAGCAAAGAATGCAGTCCAACATTACTCACTGCCTGCAAACCAGTGTGCGAGCATATTTCAGCTCCGCGGCTTTGACTGCCCGGACTGTCGTCTCCCTTATCTCCCAATAAAGGTCCCTCACTCCCGCTGTATACAAGGAACTCCAACCGGAGGCCAAAACATAGAACCGGGCCCGAACGTTTGGCTATTAAGAGCTGGTTCAGGCTGGTATTCACCTGTCAAGAGTCGGTCTGAGGCGCTTAAATCATCGGCCATATGCAGAAGTAGATAATGCGGGAAGTTCCGGGCCGCCAACCAAATTATTTCAGAGGATTAGCCTCCCGACTGTCATCTTTGCCTCACTGAATCCCCAGACAAACAGCGAAATCTGACTTTGAAAGCTAAAGCTGCCCTTCGCCTATGAAAGGTCGTTTTTTTTCTTCACCGTAAACTGCATTAAAATAAACAACCAATAAGCACAAGTGTGCATCCGCTAAAATATTCCCTTATGTGTGGAAAAAACACGCTACCCACCTGGTCACACAAACGCGGCCAATCCCACCCCCCCTGCATAGAGGCTATCAAGGCAGCAACTACAGTGTAGGGTTGTCAGAATCTAAAGTGTAGATAAGTGTGTGTGTGTGTGTGTGTGTGTGTGTGTGTGTGTGTGTGTATGAGGTGCTTCTAAGCTGTTTTGGAAGCCTGATTGCACCGTCAAGTAAAATCTCTGCTGACCTACGGCCGTCTACCTCCCGTAGTTATCTGTGATACCTGCACTCTGCGGCGAGATTAAGGCGTCAGAAGGACATCTCCATCCCGGCTACTTGTTTATAACATACATCTAGCCAGTAGTTGCTGGGGAAGAGGAGAGAGGCGGGTTCACATGGCTGCACTTCTTCACTCGCCAACCAGCCACAGCGGGGCAATTAGACGGAAGGCAAAGCGACCCAATCAAGGCTAATCTGATGGGAGAGAAAGGAATTAGAACCCGAGATGGAGCGAGAAGGGATGGCTGAAGAAAGAAGGTTCAATGACGCGATATTTGAAGATCGCACTAAAGAGGGGTAAACAATCCTCTGATTATTACGGAGACTCTCTCGTCCCTCAGCCCGGTGAAAATGATTCTGTGAAACACTTTCTATTCACTTCCTGGATTGCTCCTGGTTAATAACTCTCTAGTGAGGAACATGAAGGCTATAGGGAATTCCCAAAAGCTTAAAAGAGGAGCCTCTGATGAAATAAAAAAAAAACCAAAGGTTTCAAAAATAAATAAATAAGGGATACAAAGGTATTTGAGATTGGACTGTTTTTTCAATCATGTTTCTTTAATAAGCAATTAACTTTTTTTTTTCTGCTGGTGATTACCTTTTAAATAATTTGCCATCCTCCTGAAAAGTGAACGTCGGGCTGTTTCCAATTGTTTGATGTGATTCAGCGCTGCCTGATCACAGGGAATAAATGTCACTATAAATTAAGTTGTATTGTTAATTTAGAGGGGGAAAAAAAACAAACAACGGAGTGATTATGCAACAGCTACAGTGGAGGAAAAATAAAAAAATTACTACAGAATGTGAGCTTCCAGAATAAGAGCAGAATAAAGGGGAATGCAATAATAAAAGCATGAAAAATCAATCAATCAATTTTCAAGGTCCACAGGAGATTTAAAGAAAACCAGGGTTTCATGTAAACTATCCTTTCCTATTCCTCTGTGTCCTTGTATGGCTTTCCAACCAATTTTTAATCATCTTGAAGTGCCAGATGCATTTACTGCATAAAAGTATTCACGTAGGCTCATTGAACTAAAAGTTGATAAAAGATATAAAACCCAAGATTCATCATAACTTTTATGCACCTCACCATCTGCCGCCCAGATGGGCTAAAAACATACCTTAAGAGTTCTTGAGTGTTGTTTATCTAGCATCGTTTAAGGTTCAATCATACGTGTTTTGTTCCGGAGGTTCCTCTCAGGTATGTCCTACCTCCCTGAAAGGAGGCGGGATTCACAGATCTGCAGTTTTTTTTTTAAAAGTTTCCTATTTAACTTGTAAATCTGGGCCCAAGGAAACAGATGTTCCCGCCGGTGGAGAAAACTTAGTGCTGATGTGGAGAGACGTAACCTCTGTTATAACAACATAACAGCATGAGGACCTAAAAATTCATTTAAGTCAAAGTGTGTCTAAAAATGTACAAAGTTAAGGGGAAAAAAACAAATATATATCTGATTTTGGTCAATAGATTCAATATAGTTGGTCTAACTACTTAATCACACAATTGATAGATGAGAAATATGAAATGAAAAATTACAAGTCTTTCAATTAACTTAATGTTCACATGATCAAATGTTAATATGACTTAATGTGGATGAGTTGAGTGAATATGATGAATTATGCTTGATTCAACTTAGTTATTTGGAAGTTTATTGGAACTTTATTTCAAAAGGGTTCCTCAAACTAATTTGCCATTCAACATTTAAGCTGCAACGGAAGCCAGTGACATGTACATTAAACGTCAGTGTACCTTTAGTGCCGGTCCACAGCCCGGAGAAATGGATGAATTTAGCGTTAATCTATGCAAAATCAACATGTGGAACGAGATAATCTACCGTCTGAATTCTTCCCTCCATTTTCTGTGCCGTGTGCATAAACGGTACCGATAGCCAAAAACGTGTATTTTGCAGCACGTAATGCAGTTCATATTTTCTCATTAATGATGCACCGCTTCACCCACTTGCATCCAATCAGCTTTTAATCAGAATGATCATTTTGACGTTGAGTGCCGCTAATAAAAGCCATTTTAATGGATATGAAAGATGACTGATTTTTTTTTACAATTATTTGGTTTCCAATCTTAACATTTATCAACTATACTGTTATCCCGACAGCAAGGTTTTATCCCCGAAAAGTCCCCGATCCGCTGTGTTGCACAAGCTTTCCCCATGATTGAACTACGAACGTATGAAGATTTTTCTGTAAAAAAAAAAAGGAAGCTGCAACTTGAATAAGTAAAATATGAACAGCTACAGTAAAATATAATATGTACAAAATAGATATCTGCAAGTTGGTTCATATTAACCAAATCTGGACCAACTTGGACCAGCATTAGGAAGTTATGTCTGAAGAAATGGGTTTTTTCTCAAGACTCCCCCTAGTGAGTAAAATATGAACCGTTATAGTAAAACAGGTGATAAAGCTCCCCCTGGTGATGGAATTATAGAACCAACCTTTCCCTATAATCAATCCAGTTCTTCCTCGCACTAAGGTCTATGTGTTTATAAAATGTCAAGATGATCCGTGAAATAGTTTTTGAGTTATCTGGCTAACAGGAAGGCTCTGCTGCAGAAGCAGCGGAGACGACGAGTCCATTGTATCCCCGAGTTTTTGTGTATATGATGATTAAAGATCAATATAGAGCCCAGCGCACATGCTGCCCACGTATGTATTGTAGATGTATTTGAAGAGTCTGGTTTTATAAAGCTTTATATGTCTATCGCTGAAAGAGTAATGTTTTTGTCGCGGGCTCGCCGAAAATCGTTTTTCAAGGGGTTTTCTATGAGCATGATTTGTGACATCATCGACAGTGTGCAAACAGTCCTGGGTCAATATTCAGCGTACCCAAATGTAACGTGAAAGAAGAGGTGCCCTGCGGGTCGCGCGGAGTCAATGAACTTCACGGCGGAGTAGGACACATTTTGTGTCCCGCAGCTGAATGATGGAATAAAGAAATATTCACATATTCATATATTCTGAGAATGAGGGGAGAAGGAATAGGTCAGATTTTAAAGATTTTAATGCGGGTGATTATACTTTCATTTCCTACAAACCCACTCCAGAGAAACAATAAAGATTTTTTACACATGCCTTCGTATGAATGTACAAGCTATCTTAAACCATTAAAGACTATGTGCTAAAAAGTGCAGAGTGGGAAGCACTTTTTAGTGCACTTTATAAAGGTAAGCTGGCTTTAGTGGGATATGCGGTAGATATTCCGTATAACCCTTTAAACCATTGCTGCTACTAGAAAAGGAGTAACTCCAGGTCACTTCAGAATCCAGAATTAAGTCAACGGGTTCTTTGCTCACTACGATGTGAAAAAGTGGTTGATTGGCGACACGACATGTTGCATGGATAATAAATAATAATTAGTCATTAAGTAGAAATTGTAGTGTGGGGCTACATTACAAAAAATAGAAAACTTGTTTTTGTCTTGTTAGCGTGTTCCAAAAAAAAATACTTTTTTCTACCTCAGAGCTTTCAAACTAAACTTTATTGACAATTGTCCAAAGTAACAACGGGCTGTTTATTCAGGTCAGATTTTATTTCATTGCTGCAGGTTTGGTCTTTTTTGCACGTCATCTTTTTGTTACTCTGAAATAGTTTGAGCTAACCTGGCGTCTGAGATCGCACACGTGGCTTCCAGGATCTATGCGTACTAATGAAGCATTGTGATAAATAAACTCTTACACACCAGGCTGTGACTCTGGAGACGTTTTTGCATTTTTGTTGTGCAGATTGAGCTAAAGACTTTTAAATTTAAATTTCAGTAAGAAATGGTGGATCTGTGATTTAATGTACCTGGGCTCAAAACGGGGTTTTGTTTGTTACTATGGGGTCAAAAACATATGTCCAACATCCGTGCATATTTCCTTATTCAGAGAAGAACATTTCATCGGCCGTTTGCTATTGCCTCTATGACTTTGAGCGCAGACCCACTTAAAGGTTCAGTATGTAAGATTTAGGGGGTATTTATGGTCTATGTCTTTGAATGAATGGACAATATTATTCTAAACTTTGTATTTTTTGTGCACTCTCAGCTGGAGGTAATAATATTTTTTTCAAGGTTTGTTCAGAAAAATCTCTCCCGGCGAGCGATCACTCCAGAACCAGCGGTGGTCCGTGGCCTGTGGAGTTGATTTTACCGAGTGAACTTGACCCCAGAATGAACTCTACTGGTCGGCTTATGAAAAATGCTGGTAGAGGCACATATCGTGCAGCAACGCTCATCCCCCAACTCCCACCCTAGACGCAACAAATAGTACACACTGTACCTTTAAATTTGAAAACAGATTTTCTCAATTCTGCCTGGGAGGGGAGGGGTAGAGGACATTTGGTTGGTTGGTGTGCACAAGAAGATGCAGAGGACAGGACAAGATGGACACACATGATCCGCTGTGGCGACCCCTAGAGGGAACAGCCCAGAGAAGAAGAGGGAGAAGATCCAAGGACAGGTCTTGTTTTTATCAGTGGACTGGCGTTCCATTCTCCGGCGCCTGCAGTCTCCATGTTGAAGCGTCCTTCAGCAACATACTGGACCTTTCAGTTGTTCCCACTGACTCATTTCGTAAAGCTTTTGAGCGGTCGATCAGAACATAAAGGCACCATGAGTACCGTCCATTCACTGTCAGTACTTTTACACAGACATCAAAGCCAAGGGTATCGGTGTAAATCTGCGGCTGCCCTCGGCTCATTCATACAATCCTGTCATCATAATGTTGTGAATGATCCAACTCTGTGGGCTGAAGCTACGAGTGCCTCGCTCGGATCAAATGAACTCTGCTAACATGACACGCTCAGTTTGCTGCACAACAAGTAGGGCCTCCGTTACGCAATTAAACATAATGAAGTCATCATTCATCAATTTTAAGTTTATACACTCAGATGACTGATACTCACCGGCTTTGTGTTCAACGAGAAGAAATGTAGAGTGTCATATAATTGTGTAACATTGTTGTTGATTGGGCTTGTTTCTTCATAAAACATACTTCAGTTTTGGCTGCGTGCTTAGTGGGACTTTCAAAACAACTTTGGTGGATATTTTTAAGACTGTGCTTTCGATCTTTGCCTGAACCATGAAAGAATTTCTTCAACTACAAACCTGACAATTTTGTTGATCATGTTCTGTGCCTGTAGAAGGTCTGAATTATTCCCAACCAAAGTTTCCATGTCAGCATAAACACTCTAGACCGTTGACTATGCGTTCGCTCTAAGTTGACGACGACTGACACATTTTCTCACTCGACCAGGATGACCATTATTTGACATCGATGCAAATTAAGTTTAAATTTGCTATCTTAAAACTGCATTAAAAGCTGTTTTATCTTTCGTGAACTTCAAACCAAAATGTTCTCAAAAAATGTAAAATGTGTTTTAAGTCCTTTATCGCCATTTTTATGATGCATGAATGAATGACTGACGTTTTAGTCAAATGTGGAAGTTATCTTATCTAATAAGTTTTCTGAAAGTATCAGATTTTATGTAAAGCAGTGTATATCCACATGTTCTATAGAAACATACAGTTGTACTTAATAAACCTCACATTCTAAGTAATCAACAAACTCAATCCTTCTTGGTTGCTGTTATTAAACTAGAACTACGAAAACAAGTGTATATCTGCGAAAAATCCCCAATCCCCCTTATTGAACTCCTCAAATGAAATGTTTTGTCAGTATTTCTTTTGGAAAGACTCCCTCTACTGAGTAAAATATGATCCAAGAGACATAGTAAAATATGATATATACAAATACCCTTAAGTTGATTCATTTTCACCCAAAATATGGACTAAATCCGACCCTTCGTTGAGAAATTTTGGCCTGACAACTTTTTTTGATAAAGTTCCCCCTAGTGCCGGAAATGTACAACCGACCTTTCACAAAATCACTCCACTTCTTTCTCTCAATAAGATCTAAGTTTGTGTAAAATTTTAAAATCGTCACACAGGTAGTTTTTGAGTTATCCCGTTCACAGGAAGGATGTGCGGCGGACAAAGCAGCAGTGGAGGTAGTGATTCCTTAATATCCCTGACTTTTCAGCCGTATGATATCGAACAAGCCTGATGGACTATAAATCATGTGATATTATGGTCTGCCCCTTGTCTTTGATTCTGTTGATGACTCTCACGGACCGTAGCTCAAGGTGCAGTCGAGGTGAGGAGAGTGGCCGGTTTGAGAAGCTTAGAATTGCGTCTCTGCTGTTTGCAGATGATGTGGTGATGTTCTCCTGGTTGTGTCAGTCCTTGATCTCTCTAACTCTGGAGCAGTTTGCAGATTGAGAGGCATTTGAGGCACTGGTCCACTGCTTTCTAGTAGCTACCTCAAGCAAATAAGCATCTCAAGGTCATGTCGTGATGCAAAAACACTTGATATGGAGAGAGAGCTGAGATGCTTCCGAACCTCGTATTACATTGAACGTATCATTATCCCCCAGGATGAGCTCCCAAGTGCCGCTGCAGAGGAACATCTGGAATCCTCAGCTTGGCCTGCTTCCAACATGACCCGACCCAGGACAAATAAAGAAAAATGGATGGATGGATGGATGGATGAATGGAGGCCAAGAGCTAATCAATAGATGATGCAGGCATTTGAACTTTATTTGTGACATGTATAGAGAAAGTTCTGACAATTTAATGTTAAATTTATGGTTTATGTTGTTCCTCAGAGGCATAACTCATTACATGCCGTTCAAGGAGCTTTTCTGTATTCTGACGCCGCCCCGCTACTTAAAGGAACGTCCGGGACTTTGGCTCTCTCGCTTTATGCCGTGGCCTGGAAAATTGTCAATCAGTAAATTTTATAGACATGCTTGCATATTCTCAATCTGCAGAACATGTGACGAAAAACAGTGTCTGTCACAGTTGAATGTAAAGGTCGAGTTCCCTTCTACTATATATATATATATATATAGTAGTATAGTATATATATATATATAGTACCTGTTATTAGCTGCATTTGTGTCGTTCCAGTTCTTGCGTCCAAAGAGTATGAATGGCATTTATCATGAGAAAATGTAAATTCGTTTGTGTTTGAATCACGGCGTAGGCTCCGATAAGGGCGGAGGGAGACGAGGGCAGACCTCAGCCTGCTGCTGAAATTGCACATCCGACGCTCTGTGCCGCCTGTAAGCCTCACATCTGCTGGCATTTCTCTAATCGCTGCCAGACTGGGAACACAAGCGCTAGTTCAGGATAAGCCAGCGTCGCAATAGTGAACTGTGTAGCTGATTGTATGATACAGCAGCCTGATGTTGTATCCTAAACATCGCGGGGTAGACGCCAATGAAATGCGATTCTCTGAAGTAATAACGCAACATGAACGTTAAGACCAAGCCTTGCAGCTGCTGCAGCTGTTCTTAGCATCTAGAGCAGCATGATGCACTGAGAACGTCTTTGACATCATCATAGAAGATTTTACCGCTAATACAAAATGCATACTGGGATACAGTAAACAAGTACTGTGGGTAGTGGTGACACTCGTGATTTATCACTGCCCCCTGCTGTTTATAGTTTGTTACTTTTTGTAGTGTACATCCCAATATTCTGCTCTTATTCCCATCAGACTCTCCCGATATTCTAGATTCTAGAAGTTTATAGTCATATGCACAGTAAAAACAATTATATAGCATGAATATGTTAGTTGTACAACATATTTGGTGACTTATTAGTTTACAACTAAAAGTTTCTGCCACCGCCGTAGATCCTTGGTGTCAACACTATAACTCAAACGATATTTCATTGTTCACTTTCAGATTTTATGCCATCATCGACCTCAGTGTGAGGAAGAACTGAAGTGATTTTGGGAAAGGTCTGTTTTATATTTTTGATACTAAGGGTAGATTTATCTCTAAATGTTTTTGGGCCATATATTCTCAGGCATTGGTCCGATTTGTATATGTATCATATTTTACTCCAAAAGTTCACATTTAACTCACTAGGGGGAGCTTTTTTCACGTAAACGGTTTTCCGGACGTTCAAGAAAAACTTCCATAGATCATTTCAAATTTTATACCACCATAGACTTTAGTGCGAGGAAGAACTCCATTGATTATTGGAATTTTCAATGATCTATTTCTAACACTAGGGGGAGCTTTATCTAACAAAGTTTTCCCAACGTAATTTATCAACCGTCGGTCAGATTTAGTCCAAATTTGTTGCATAGAAATGCCATCAGGGGATCTTTCTTTTCTGAATCATCGTTTACTCATATTTTAATCGAATAGTTCATGTTATACCGATTTTTAAGGAGCTTTTATTCACAAAAATACTGTGGAAATAACTTGTTTGTACAACGAAGGGGATTGGGGATTTTTCGGGGAATGACCCTTGCTGTCAGGGTCACCAGCGTAGATCTAGTTTCACTAGAAGCAGAGTACATTTATAAAATAAATGGTACCGTGGCTTACAGATTCAAATTCCCAGGTGCTGTAATAGTCAGTTTGAACCTGAAAGCTACCTAATACTCACCACCATTCTTTCTCTGTTTTCTTTGGAGAGTTAATTAACCTTTCCAGCTGGAAGTGGAAGAGGACGATACTCTGCCTGGGTTATGGAGCTAATCAAAGAAGGCTGTCTCTCTCAATGCTCCGGGGGTCAAATCTGACCCCTCAGCCCCCCATACGTGCTGCTACTTTTATTTCTAGACTGCACCAAGAAAATAAATAGCCAATTTCCTCGTATCGACCATAACATTAGAACCATGTGTAAGGGAACATTGATTTCCTCCATTGTAGCAGTGGGTGGGATATTTGAGCTTTTAAGGCGACATTTTGTCGTCAAGATTTGAAAATGAGAAATATAAAATATATATAATATATTAAATATTCATAATGACCCAGATTGAGATGCTCAACATTTCTTCCAACACTTACGAGATCGTTTCTCTTTATTACTCTTTATTATACTGACAAACCCACATGAAACCGTCAATACTCGGGTAATATTTCATTACGGTTTTCCATTTCTGAACTGCTTTTTTATTTGTTCCAGTTTTGCGGTATTTATACCTGATATGCCAACGGAGAGAAAAGATTCTGCCATCCTACATGAAACATTTTGAAACAGACAGATTTCTGGTGAAAAGGCAACTTTGCAGCTGCGTGTCCTTGAGATCCAACCGTCAGTGTCTTTTATTCCTTTCCCACTACCAGAAGGCATGTACCAGGGATTCACTCTGTGTTCTTCATTTGAGTGTTGTCAAACTCACTTTATCTCGTCTTTTGCGGGTTCATGTCATTAATTTGAGCTGAATAAAACACAGATTTCTATTTGTGATGGTGATTTTATACGTAAGTTGTGAGATTTCCTTTCATTTTTTTGTTTAGAAATCTGCAGTACCCCGGCCGTTATTCCATTCATCACAAATGTTTTGCGGCAGGTCACCATTGCTCTGCTTTGACAAGAATGTTATACGTTGCTCCTTTTACTTGCCAGGTTCTACTGTTTTGCCTAAAATATTTCTCATTTCGGTTGGAATTGTATTTCCATAAGAACCAAGCTTCGTTTTAACCAATTGGATAAAAGGAATGTACCCTGAAGTGATGCACACTGGCTTTTACCCAGGGTACATCACCCTAAAAACGGTTGTCTAAGAGCAACTCGCTGTGTTAAAAGCAGGAAGAAGTGATGCCGCCGACTGGGGGAGGGGTTTGCATAGCGTCATATTTGAGAGGCCTCGGTTGGCAAACGTGTCTACCCGAATACCCAACTTTACTGGGTCACTTAAATGTTATTTTCTTCTTCAGGTAGCGAAAACGTTTGCTCACAGGTGTTTTTATTCATTAAGCTTTTATTTTGGTACTTCTGCTGAGGTTAGTGTCAATTTGCGTTTCATCTAAACATTTAGCTGAAACATTTAGACGTAACATTTGAATTTATATTATAGTATTTAGACTTGCTCAACATATATTTCCTAAATTCAACAATCAGCATGTGTTACTTTACAAATGGCGGCCCATAATTCTGAGCAAACATCTTGGGGAACTTTGGATTAATCGTGCTTAAAAATGTTGATTGATTACATAATGAAGGTCAGAGTTTGTTGTGCAGGAAACAGAACATGTTATGTAAGTAGATTTTATCTCACTTAACACTTAAGTGACTCTCAGCGCTGCAGCCGGTGAGGTTGAATCCCTTCCTGTCTGCCTGACCACTTTTCACGACTCAGCATTTTTCCTTTTCACGATGATGGGTTTTATAAGTGAGCTGAAAAAGCCATGAAGTTGCACCGGGTCTCTAGCTTCAGTAGTGGAAACCAGTGAATGGACTCTTTTCTGGCCGGATCAACCACTAAAAGCTTTACAAGATTCCAAAAAGCATTCGTACAAAGGTGGAAAATGCTGCCCCTCTGGACACCGCTCGCTCAGCGGGAGTGGAAACTACTCACACAAACACTCAAACAGCGGTGGGGCAACCATCTGGAGCACCTAGAGGGTAGATTTTGCTCATGGACACTTCGACATGGAGCCTGGTGATTGAACAATTGACCAAAAGTCAAAATGATATCAATCAAATACACATCTGATTTTTTCAGTGGGTACACGCTAACTCATGGGAGGGGCCAGAAATGCACTGA
This sequence comes from Lophius americanus, assembly GCA_037951165.1. Lineage (NCBI taxonomy): Eukaryota > Metazoa > Chordata > Actinopteri > Lophiiformes > Lophiidae > Lophius > Lophius americanus. The sequence continues at coordinate 1,903,257 of JBBDHG010000169.1, read as the reverse complement.
CCACAGGTAAAATCTTTTCGGTTCCTGGCTTTATGGGCATCCTGTAACGATCCGTAAGTCTGTTGGACCTTTGACCGCCCTTCAGTGGGAGAAAACCACAACAACACGAGGTACAGGGCAAAAATCGTACTTAATTTGCTGAGGACTACCAAAAGTCCCCCAGCCTTCCTTTCGACATCACTGTGTGGTTCTTCATTGATTGATTGACACCCGAAACCTCCGTCTACCTGGTTGGACTGACAATGGGGCTTTTTAAACTTATGGAAGACGTTGTTCTGTTCAGGGAAACCTCAACATGAACCGGCTCTTGCAGAAGAGTTCAACACGTCTCTGAGGATTTTCTTTTTCTTTTTTTTTTTTTTTACAAAGTCTTGCAAACGTATTAAGACAATGCACACATTATATTATATTCATCGTTTGCTGCAAGTTCATTCTAATGACTCAACTTATCGGCAGCCCAAATCGGATGTCAATCCACGACATTTAATGGGCAAAATGTCACAGAATTAGTCATTTCACAGAATGTTATTGTGTTCACAACCTGAGACCTAAAGACTCTCACCTGATCATGTGACCTGCTAGCCTTCTTTGTGTCTCTGATGACGCGATTACTCAAAAACTATTTTGTGGATCGCTTTGAAATATAACTACCCGGTAGACTTCAGTGCGAGGAAGAACTGGATTGATTTTTGACAAAGGGTCAGTAGCATAATTTCAGACACTAGGGGGAGCTTTATCTCCAAAATCACAGTTTTCAGGCCGTAATCTCTCAACCGTCAAACATAATCTGACCTTTAATTTGAGGAATTCAATCAGTGGATTGCTTACACAATGCAGGGGACTAAGGGCTTTCGGGATATACCCATGCTGTCGGGGATGAAACTGTAGGCCTGGTTGTGAATGAATGAATGAATGAATGAAGTCTTTATTTCCAACATGTAATAGAATTACATTTAAATATTCACAATGAAATAGCCCCCAGTGAATAACCAAAATAAAAGAATAGTTACGCAGCAATAGTCAATAACGGCAAAGTAAAAATGGATTAAAATAAATAAATAGGTTAAAGAAATAAGTAAGTAAATAAAGTATAACAAAAAGTATAAATTTATTTTATCCCACTCCTTCTTCTGGTTTTTCCATGTGTGTGAATACATTCCAAAGTGATTGACCCTGGATCCCATCGCCCCCCCCGATGACCGTCGGTACTTGGTGAAATTATTGTGTTTGTGATTTAGTCGAAGTGGCAAACACTCGTTCATTTGTGGAATGGAATGAGTTGGGGGAATCAGGCAGGGATTCCATTCCTCTTACTAATGGAAAAGTTGTGCAGATGTGGGTCGGGACGTTTGTGGAGCATCGTAGAGAAAATATGATGATTGCTCAGTCTGGTTCAGCCAGACCAGGGCACTGGATGGGCAAGTAGTGAACTCCCCAATGCAGACCCCCAGTGACACAGTAGGAAGCCCAGCATTTCAACCATTTTCAAGAAATGTTAGGCTCTTGGGGGGGGTGGAGCCTATCCTAGCATGGTCAGCTATTTTATGACCCCAAAATGTTCATTCATAGAGAAGTGCGTCTTCCTCTTAAGGATTGATGAGAAACAGCAGCGTGACTCGTTTTCCACCACTGACATGACCGGAGTAAACAAACCGAAAACACGGCTTTTTGAAAATGACGACAATGGTAATTTGTTGAGATTAAAAGCCCCTCTTTTTTATTCTCATTTTGAGATACTGTATCTATAAAAAAAGCAAACCCCGAAAAATAAGTTGAATCTGCAGTAAAACTGGCATGAAAAATTCATAAAACAAGTTTTATCATTTGGACTTTCTCTTGCTCGCTCTCTCGCTCGCTCTCTCTCTCACCTTGGAATACCTTGTTTATGTTGGTCTAAAGTATGTATGAGGTGTGGAAATTCTCCCTGCACATTCTTCTGCAGTTTAATGTTAATACAAATATTTCATATACCTGGCTCATGGCGGGGAAACATGGCAGAGCGGGGAATAGAAGCGGGATGGAGATGCCAGATAGAATGGCCACCAGCTTCTCATCTCTTCTCAAAAGCTTCTACTCCAAAAGAGTCTTTCTGAAACCCAGATGGTCAAAAGCAACTCCTGATTCTCTGGGTGTTATTTACCGCTACCTATCTAGAGAAATGCACTACAAGATCAAAGGATTTCTTCAAACTACTTCACAGGTTCTGAACAGGCCCAGGATGAAACGATCTCAAGCTCTTAAAGATTATAGCAGAGCTGCAGCAATATGGAATTTTCTTTTCTTAAAATTTTTGTTCCTAACATGGTGAAAATAATTATTTAACCATGGGATGGTGGGTAACTGAAGAAAATGATTAAGAAAATGTTAGATGCCATTCAAAACACGCGCCTCTCGCCCAACATCAGCTGGGTTACGGTCCAGCCTTCCCCTTGACCCTCAACAGTAGAAGCGGTTCCAGTAAACGGAATGGATGGAATGAAATCTAATATGAGTCTAAAGGCCCTTAAATTAGGCTTAAACTGTCGTCCCCGACAGCAAGGGTATATCCCAGAAAAGGTCCCAAACCCTTTGCGTATTACATGCAATCCCCCTTATTGAACTCATAGAGTTAAATCTTTGGTTGTCACTGAAAAACAGAGTTTTCCATTTGAAAAAAATCCTCGTAGTGAGTAAAAATGAACGATGAGATTCAAATATGATTGAGATGATTCATATGCACCATATTTGGACTAAATTGGACCGACGGTTATGGACCTCACATTATGTCTGAAAAACAGTGTTTTCATAAAATAGCAATGCCACCACCCTTGTGAGTAGATTCCGAACTATCAGATTAAAATATGATCTATACAAGATAGATGTCGTCGGGTGAATTTATATGCATCAAATTTTGGATTCAGGAGTCGACTGTATATTTCTAACACTAGTGGGAGCTTTATCTCCAAAAGTTTCAGTCCAAATTCAGTTAATATAAGAAATGACCTGAGGGTATGTTTCTTGTATATGTCATACTTTACAATAATAGTTCTTACATGTATGTATGTATGTATGTATGTGTAGGGGGAGCTTTTTACAAAAAACAAGAAACAGCTCATGTAATTTGGGGACCTCAATCAGGGGGGTGGTTGTACAATAATTGAGGGCTTTCCAAGGATATACTGTCTGGGATCCCAGTTTACACACATTTTGTAAACTGGGGCAACTTAGGCTCAGGAAGTAGGTTGTCAAAGTGTCCGTGAGCAAGTTACTGTACCATAATATGCTCCCCAAGGCGGCTCCATTTCAGCGGGAAAGATTACGTGAATGTTTATGCTACCAGATGAACAGGTGGTTGCATGATAGCTAGGGCCACCACTGTATGAATGGATGAATGCTGGCTTGTGCTATAAATTGCATTAAGTGGTCAAGAAGACTAGAAAGGCATTATATAAGCACAATCCTTTGGGGCATGTCCAACTCCCTTGTGTTTGGCCAGCGCCGCAAAAAACCTGGGCTGAAAGTTAGGCCTATGCAGTCGTCCCAGACTGCAAGGGTATATCTCTGAAAAGTCCCCAATCCCCTGCGTTGTGTAAGCAATCCCCCTGATTGAACTTCTCAAATTAAATCTGAAGTTATGTCCACAGTACTTTAGCAAAAAAAACCATCAGGCTCATTACTAAAACATGAACAAGTAGAATAAAACACAATTGATACACGATAGATGTACTAAAGTCCATTCATATGCAGGAGGTTTGGACTAAATCGGACAAGGTTTTGAGAAATTATGGCCCAAAAACTATTGGAGATAAAGTTCCCCTAGTGTCAGAAATATGCAACCGATTTTCCATGAAAAGAATCTCCCATTAGAGAGTAAAATATGAAATACTAGAGTAAAATATTTATAAAATGGACCTCCTGAGCTCGATACACATGCACCAAATTTAGACTAAATCGGACCAAGGATTATTAATTTTATGATCGAAAAACTTTTTTTGTGAAAAATGTCCTTTGGTTAATATAATATTATATTATATTAATATTATATTTACATATTAAAGTAAAACCAAAAATAAGCAGCATAGATCCACTCAGGTTAATTAGTATGCACCAAGTTTAAAGTAAATTGGACTAACAGTATAGAAAAACCAAACATATCCGCCACAAAAACATTTTTGTGGCGGATATGTTCTACCTTTCCCAAAATCAAACCAGGTCTTCTATGGATCAATATGGGTATTAAATTTGAAAAGGATCCATGAAACAGTTGTATAAACATGCAGGATCTGACATTGATGAGGATTCCATCACATCCCCTACTTTTCGGGGATTTAATTTTGCATAAAACAGAGCACTGCCTTCGGTCCCTTAATTAGTCATCTATGTGTTTTTTCATAATATACATTTCGTACAGTGGCGCAGTTGTGACTCAGGAGGTGGGTCAGTGGTTTGATTCCTTGGATATGCAGTCTACATATTGAAGTGTCCTTGAGGAAAATAATTTACACCCCATTTCTGTTCCATTGGTGTAAGAATTTCAAGATCCATTTGTTGGTGTTCTAGTTGGAAACGGCGTAGAGACAGGAACCATATGATCTGGTGACCCTGAAAATAATACGGAGATATAATACGGAAATACGGAGAATAGACAGTTGGATTATTCGTGTGTGTGTTCTGTGCTGAACGTGAATTACAGGTCCGTAGAAGGGTTCTGGGTGTGGAAATAACAAGAGTGTTCGTTATCCTGGGCTGCATGCCATTTGCTGTAAGATAGAACCCTATGGTTTACGTTAAGAATAGCATTTGCTGTTGCTAGGAGTCTTCTTCAGGAGGGAAATAGCAAGCTTAAACCCCTGTATCAATTGATTTTTTTTTTCGGACTCCCGAGTAGAAGTGGTCATTGTTGGAATCGTCATTCTGTCACAGACAGCAGAAATTGTAGGTAATTACTTTGGTGCGTTTATAGCATCATATGCGGTGAACCAGTGAGCTGTTGATGCATGCACATCAGAAACGTAGGATGTAGGACATACCTGTGTGTCTTACACAGGGGGATTTTTAAGCAGCTTTTCTCCTCTCCTGCCTGACCAGCACAGCAGCTGACATGACGACATGAAGATTACGGTCTGTGCAACACAGAAAAACGAGCTGGAAGAAGATGAAAGGAAGAGTAGCTGAGGGAATTTAAGGTTGGAGTCCATGTGTGAAACAACCTAGAGACACCCTCTAAAACATATCAACAACATAATTGCACATGCTTCTTTCTTTTTTTTTCAATCTCTGTAGCTGTGTGGTACAAAAAAAATGAGAAATTTAATAATTAATTTACACTAAGGTTTATGAAAAAACCCTTAAATGTGGTTCAAAGTAAAAACATGTTTTCTGTTCATTTGATTTGGTTTGGATGCTCTGCCAAAATTCCGCCAAATGCATTGTGGTCTATCGTTTTGACTTTTTTTTGGATCGAACCATGACGCATGAAGGAGGTGTGTTGCTGTTTTATACGATACCGCCAGTGTGAAATGATCTGTGTTTGTGGCGAGGGCTGGAAATCGTGACTTAAGTGATCTTAATAAGAGCGACTTGTTCTCTTCCCTAATTTGAAAACAATTGTTGTTAAAAAATATATCTGCAATTTTGTACTTAACATCTTTGTTGAATCACATTTCCTTTATTGTTTGTTGGGGCGTTTTTGGCTAACTATTGTAATTTTGTTTCCACGTTTAGCAGTTCGTGTGTCACGTTTGACAGCTACTTTCTCGGGCTACAACTTAACCATTTTATTTAACTGTAGAAACATTAATGTAATAAAATATATAGAGATGAATAAACCAAAGAGTTCACATTCTGGGAGAAATGTTTAATCACTTTGTTTCTCTTGAATTGTATGACACAATATCAAAATGGCGGCCAATATTGGGATAAATGAATCACCTCATTACCATTGGTGTAAAGTTTGCTGCTTACTTGTTATTTTAAGTTAAGCCTCAGCTGCCCAAAATAAACTTAAATAGCTCCATAAATCTCACGTGAGGCTTAAGGTATGTTGTGAAAAGCGTTGTCAATTTGAAAAGCATCTTAGAGAATTTCCCCTCTGTCCCATATTCTTCTCGACCATATTTATTTGAAGAAATCCTAAGTTGACTTCTTCAAACCAAAATACTGTATTAAAGTATTATCACGCTCTAAGGAAAGTCATTTGCTGCTATTTTGATGCATAAATATTGCAGTTCAGGGACAGCAGAAGCTGGTGAATGCAAGACTTCTGGGTTACGAAGCACTGATTGCTTTTGCTGAAAGTACTAGTTTTCATAAAATATACTACAAAACGTGTCCAGTTGTACGTACGTATGTCATACTAACGTATCTCAATCAGTAGAGTCAGAATGAATGAAGACAAATGTTCATGACAATGGATGATCAGAATGTGAACGAAGAGCTTCGGATACTGGTGGTGGTGGTGGCGGCGGGAGACTCTGCTGAGACTGATGAATAACGAAGTTGATGGATCTGCAAGGACTGGGTGAGATGGGGAGGTTGTGGAGGTTGTGGGTACTAGTAAGCTGGAGGAACAAGATGAATTGAGATAATCGTATTTGAACAAACGGCAGCAAGATGGTCGACTAAAGATGAATGTGCGTCACCGTGGATGATAATTGGGACTGAGTGTGCAATGGGAGTGTCTTCCTGAATGAAATTTCTGAATGAAACTCCACACAACTCTGACTTAGCTTCACCCACATGATAAATGCAGGTGAAGGTTAAGGAGTCACCGTGAGTAAGGACTGGAGAGACAGACTGCTCAGTTTGCTGGCGGCCAGTAACTTACTATAACTACTGTTCTGTGAGTGAAGAGAGTATCTCTCCACCCGGCTACGTATTGGGAGGTGAGAAGGAGGTGAGAACAAGATATGTACCTATGGAGTCACAGGACAATGTAAATGACAGTGTGGTATGAGAAATAAACTGTGACAAACTGTGGTCCATGTGTGCAAGAGGATAGTATTCCTGACTGAAACTTCATCAGCGCTTCATATCACAGACTCAACTTTCAGGGACTACCCTAAGTGCCAAATATAATTGCATTATTAGTAACTGCTTTGACAGAAACTGACTGTGTAAATCCGGTTTTGACTGATGATTTCAAAGACTCTCTGGCGTGGAATGTATTCAGACGAGACGTCAGCATCCCTCACCCTCCTGCTGGTTTCAGCTGTGACATGGACCGTGTTCAACGGTCTGCAAAAAAAACCTCTTTGGAAATCCCATGAAACAACTTGCGTAATCGGTAGTTGCTTGTGATAAAAAAATCAAACAAAGTCTGAGCTGAAGAATAGCATGAAGGTGGAGACGTCTGTCTGAACCCTGGCGCCTACCCGCATCAAAAGGATAAAGTCGGGCTGAGGAAGAAAACAAAACCCCGCCTGACCTGATTTTTAGAACAACAAAGTAACAAAGGCAATATCTCCACGCTCTACTTCCTGAATCCTTCATGGTGACAGGTGGATCTGGTGTTAGTCTGTGACGATGATTTATTGGCTTCCACACCGGCCCGTCTCTAATGGCTGACGCTCCCGCCTGAAGGTTTCAGAGTGATTACTGCCCGCTAATTCTTCATGGCGAGCGGGCTAGAAAAATGACAAGAGAAGCTGTGTAGAATGGCTAATCAATAATGTATTTACGTACGGGGAGGGCAGAGCATAGCTCGCACGCCAGCACGACAGGGCTTCATCGATACATCCAGCTTGCTTCAGAGGGAAGATAATGAACCTTTCTTTATTTAGAGCAACCAAAACAGAGGAGTCAATAATTATGGGGGAAAAGTCAGAGTCTTACCAAAGGATTTAGAACAATTATCACCTTTCATTCTGCTAAGTGCCACCTCCGCCAACTGAAAGTGCCTCTTGACCAAAACAAACCTCGTTCATTGACCTTCTGTCTCTTCGTGTCCACGTTCACTCTGTTCATAATGTGAGTCTGAACTTAACTTTTTATTGGTCTATATTTAGTTCACCTTTTCTACCTGTGCTCATTTTAACCGTGGTCTTCCTCTTATAGTAGCAGAAGAGGAGGAAGAGAAGGTGTTGTTTTCAAAACCTGGTTTACATGTATGGGTTCTAAAAGGGTCATAAACAACAAAAGATAGTAGTATACACAGATCAACCATATCATTAAAACCATCTGCCTAATATTATGTAGGTCTTTCTTTTGGTGCAAGAACAGCTCTTCGATGCTCGGCGTGTTCTGACATCTATCGATCAGAATCAGCATTAACTTTTTATCAACTTGTACAACGGTGGCTCTTCTTTGGGATCAGACAACTTGGGCTTTCCTTTTCTTCCTGCACAAATAATCAGCAATCCTCAGACAACTTTAGTAGATACTAACCACTGCAGACCAGGAACATCCAACAAGACCTGCGGTTCTGGAGATGCTCTGACCCAGTCACCTAGCCGTCACAATTTGGTCTTTTAAAAGTTGCCTGGATCTAAATGCTTTCTCACACTAACAGTTGCCACGGTGACTGGATAGTCCATGTTATTCTAACTTCACCTGTCACATGTGGATATAATGTAATGGCTAATCATAATATATACAGTTGTTGTGGCTTTTGCTAACTCCGCCAAAGAGGTTATGTTTCCCCTCCTGTGCGATTCTCTGTTTGTATGTTTGTTTGTTTATCTTGTACCAAGATTATAGATAAAGTAATAGTAGTAGTAGTAAGAGTAGTGACGTCACCATGGGGGTATTCCTCACTTTATCCCTTTGATTCTCTTGATGTTTCATTTGGGGCTGAGTTTAAAGAGTTCTATGATTCATTTGATGTTGCTTTGGGGGTCCAGCTGGGGGCTCAGTGGACTGAACAGAGACGCTGAAGTGGAAGATGCAGGAGATGAGTACAGATTATAGTATTAAGAGATTACAGAGTATTTGCGAGATACTAAAATAGTTTTCTGGAGATGTTAGTAGATTTAGAGCCTCGCAATAAGTCCGACATTAATGGAGAAATCTGCATAGGTTTGTCATTTTGGATATATGTACCAACTGTCATTGTTTTGTAACTTCTCAGACACAACTTCCCGTGTCTCTGAAATTCTGCAAATTGTGATTGCTTCCTTCATCAAATGAACTCTTTTGAGCTAGTGGGCTTTTAGACATTTACAAAATATAAAAATGATTATTTACTGTTGCCACTAGGTGCAGCTAAGACAAAAGCTGATTTTCCTTTTTCTTCATTCAGTCACCCTCAGGGTAGGATTTAATCTCACGAGGAGTTCGGACCACGTAAAATGGAGTTATTCCAATTGTGTGTTTCATGGCGAGACGTCAATGTTCGCCCCACTGCACCATCCAGACTGTACCTCAAAAACCAAAGGTTTTAATGAATTAATCCTTATGGTGTCAATCATCGAATTCTAAGTCGATCACGTCAAAACTCTTGGAGGAGGTTGTTAAATTACAACACGTGGAAAAAGCGGTAAACCGCCTAAAATGTATTTAAAAACGGCCGACTTTCTCTTAGGTTTACATCATTGCCTCAACAGTCTGTTTGGCAGAATCTAATATGATACATACTTGTACCAAATTTCATACGTCACGGTCCGGGGTTTCCTTCTTTTAAACACTCAAGGGGGAGCTGTTGAGTAATTCCACAGCTTGTTTTGAAGTGACATGCTTTTCACCATGACTAATACATCTGCAAAGTTCCATGATATTTTGACCATGAGGAAGTCCCCAAAAAAGGAATTTAATTTATAATAATAACATGATGATAATAATGATTATTTATCATCCTTATGGTAGATATGTCTATTTGTAAAATGTTGTATGACTCCAAATACCCCTGCACTCCTTCTCCCCCCATGGGTCCAAGCGCCAGTTTCATCCATGAGAGTAAAATCGGACGGTTGTAGAGATGATATGAGGGGCATTTTGTATATTAAAGTACCCCACTTGTTGAGAAATATTATTAACTGTGTATCTCTGCATGAACTAGAAGACCACTAGTGGACTGGATACTTCAACCGAGGCCTAGTAACCCCGTTTAATTAAATTACAGCCTCATCCAAATTCCAACAACACATCAAAAGTGCTGCTCTCAAGGTTTTTGCGATGTTGTTGAAACAGTAACTAATCTAATATTCATGTGTGCAGTCCTCAGCACATGCAACGCCCTTCACCCCAAAATACAAAAAACAAACAAAAATAGGTCTCAAATGGGGAAATGGGTTATATTCTATTTCTTTGAAAGCATTTTCAGCTAATGAATGAATGTATAATAAAATGTAACTAATTTTGCTTTGATAAGCTGACATTGCGCTATATTTAACCAATTATGAGGGAAAGGTGGGTCTACAGATTCTTCAGGTGTGCCCAGGTGACTAAAATGGTCATTTAAGTTCTTAATCTTAAAGCAAAAAATATTAATATACATTAATAACAATTGTAATAAGAACAACTTAAAGAACCTATCTTAGCAACAAAAATGGAAATAATGATTAATAGACTATCAGACATTTAACAGATTTGCTATGACATCATTATATATGTATGTACATATATATATTTATGTCAATTTCAGCCTTAGGAATGTCAATTTCAGCCTTCATCAGAGCAGGACGGGAAACGAAGGTCAGGTCATTTCTATGTTCTTGCTGGCTGAAGAGGTCACACATACATCCATCTCCTTATATGACAATAACTAATGAGATCTCATAAAGCTTATATACAGGTTCACCTGACCTAGAAGAAAGGTCTTATGTTCAAGTGACCTTTCACCTCCTGTAAAAAGCAGACCAAAGCCAAGGACCTTCTAAAGCAGAAGAAGATTATAGCTGTCACAGAGCTGATGAAGATGGTACTGAAAGTGAGATCAAAACCATCGTAAGATCGATGGGGTTGCAATTCAAGGAGGAGCGATCGTTTCACCCTAGGGTGCACTCAAAATGCTTCAGTGTCACCTAAAGTTTCAACGAAACGCCCCCCAATATTTTCAATTATTCTAGAAAACAACTTGTATTGTACCAAGTGATAAAACACTACATAAAAGCCAGATAAATGAGTGAGATGTTAGTTTAAATTTAAAAATGATCTACATTTTCAGCTCATCTCAGATCCTCCTTGGATGGTTTGTACTAGCGACTCCTGATTTTTTTTTCTTCTGATTGGTGGGATGACTTAAAGATGAAGAGCAGAGGAGCTGAAGTTAAGCCATGTTGTGCCTTATAAACTAATCAACAAATCAACAGGAGAACTAGCCAGTGTCATGACTTGGACAGAGGTGTAGTTGGAGCTCACCTTCTGGACCTCTTCAACACTCCTGCTGCAGAATTTGGATTTCATCCTAGCTGATTTCTAGTGTTCTTTGTAAGACCAGAAAGGAGAGCCTAACAGTAGTTTAACCTGCTCGTAAAGACAAGCAGATGGAACAAGTTTTGTTTCACATTTGGTGTGAACACAGTATAAGGTTCTGAGTGATTAAAGAACCAACGGCTAAAGAGCTTCAGGTTCTGCTGGGTGGTCCCAGTCTGCAGTGGTGGGTACCTACCAAAGTGGTCTAAGAAAATACAACCGACGGTCAGAAGAAGGTGGTTATATTGTTATGATGGATTGACTTTTGTGTGTTTTGATATTCATGAGATGGAAGTTAAGCTGTTTTGCTAATTTCCTGTACAATAAACTTTTTTTTCTTGTCTCTCCTCATCCTCCCCACATATAGACGGCTATTATTTCCAGACGATAGCGAAGGGAAGCTATCCATATCCGTCCTTGACAAAAACAAGAGCTTTTCCATTTTTATTTTTGTTCATGGCGAGACAAAGGATACCACAAACTTAAACGCATACAATCATGTATGAGACACGCAGACAATAAGACTTTGATACTAATAGAAAAGGGAACATGTCGGAAAGACTCGGTGTGTTGGTGTGTGTAGTTGTGTGGGTGTGTGAGTCTGGAGAAATTGAACTGAGTTGGGTAAACAAAGAGGAAATTAAAAACAACAGAGTAAACAGTAACGATTATTGTACACTCTTTCTGACAGTGAATTGATTTAACGGCGTGCCTTTAATTCATTCGACCTCTATTGTTCAGACTCACCTTCCTCTGAGCGAGTCCAGCGGGGAAAAAAAGCCTTACTAAGGAGGAAGAGGCTCCATCATCATCATGGACCTCTAAATATAACAAGAACTCACTGAAAGCAGATCAGATACGTAAACCTTCTTCTGTCGACGTGCTCATCTTACTATTTTAACCCTGTTGCTGACGGATCAGGGGAACGTGACTCACTCGTGTTCTGTGTGCAGTATATACATGGCAGTAGGCCTGAGTCTTGGATCTACTCAAGGTTTCCGCCTTTTAACGGGCATTTTTTTCTCACTATTGTCGCCAAGTGCTTGCTCAAGGAGGGATTTGTTGGGCCCTGTAGATAATTATATGAAGAGTCTTGTCTAGACCTGCTCTTTCTGGAAAGCACCTTGAGGCAACAGTTGTTGTGAATTGGCGCTATATGAATAAAGATTGATTGATGGATTGATTGAGTATGCCGGCGGTTTGTCCCGGTAGTTGTTGTCCCGTAAGCCTCCATTGTCCTGCACTCCTTGAAGCCTTCGTACGTCGGCGCTGAAAGAGGTTCTTCAATCACAGCTGTGAAAGGATGTGCGCCCCCCCGCTTTGACTCAAGGTAGATTCACGGCTCCCAGGTTCACAGCTGGAGGATCTACCTTCACCTTCTGTTACGTGGGGATGCGTTTGATTTGTGTCACCTTGCACGCTCACTGGGTGGTACTTCATTCAAATGATTATATAAGGGTTTTTTGTTGGCCAGGCACAGTAAAAATAGAATACTGCAAACCTTCATTCTTCTCTTAAAAGGGAGGTATGCAAAGCTGCTCACACACAGATATGTTTGCATCAATTTCTGGGTCATTTTGCCTCATTTATTGTCCTTTTAATGATTGCTGCATCCTGTGGGTCTAGTAGATAGAAAAAGACACTTTTCAGTTTCACCAGTTCCTGTGCATGAGAACATTTCACCACTTCTTTTGGTTTTGTTTCCATGAGATTTATTGATGTGTTCTCTATCTAGGAAACAAATGCTAGTTTTCAACAATGAAAACTAGGAGGCGCTCAAGGGGGTGCTTCAGACAGTGGGTTCAGTGGAAACTCTGAGTTTGTTAACCCTGAGATGAGATAAATTCTGGGTTTGTTAACCCTGAGATGAGAGAAACCCTGAGTTTGTTAACCCTGAGATGAGAGAAACCCTTGGTTTGTTAACCCTGATATGAGAGAAACCCTGAGTTTGTTAACCCTGACATGAGAGAAACTCTGAGTATGTTAACCCTGAGATGAAAGAAACTCTGGGTTTGTTAACCTTCGGATGAGAGAAACCCTGAGTTTGTTAACCCTAACATGAGAGAAACCCTGGGTTTGTTAACCCTGAGATGAGAGAAACCCTGAGTTTGTTAACCCTGAGATGAGAGAAGCTACAATGGTAACTTGCACTGTAAACTCAATCTGCTCACTGGAAGGTTTTCTTCAACAAACCCTGAGTTTGTTCCTGACTCCTCCTCCTCCTCCACCTCCTGAGCCTGAAGCACAGCTGTCGGACGCACTTGTCCTTGTTGTGGAAGATTTTGCTGTAAAGCACTCTGGACACACTTGAACACGAAACACTTGTAGGAACAAAGGAACATTTTGTATTTAAAATATTGGAGGACACAAACCTGAGCACACAAAGAGGATAAGTAGCATTCAAAGAAATTATTACGAAAAGGGAGATGAGGGTTGTGAGTGACTTATCTTTTTCAAGCATACATTGGGTACCATGTTAGGAGGATAGTGTCCATCCATTGAACCATAACCATATTAGGGGGGTGAAGTATGATGTCCATAGGTCACCTTCCATGGGGTCATTGATGCTGTTTTAAAGATATGTCACTGTTTTCTTTACTTTGAGAAGGACTAACAGTTGTTTGAGCAATGAACAACAAACTATTTGCTTTTAAATTCAAGAATAACTCAAAGAGAATATGATGTTGAAGTTGATCAATGACCAATCAGGCACATGTCTTCGACAACATTCTCTCATTTGTTAGGTTGATACTGTATAATTCTGAATTCTGAAGCCTTCTCGTATAAAATATATAATTTCCTCAAGCGAGTTCTGTGTCCACCCAACACAAACGATTGATTGAACCCACTCAGATCAGCTGTTCTGGAACGATGATCGATGTTCTGGATGAGTTGATCATATCCGGGTTCCTCAAACCAGAGGTCAGGGTTAAACTTAAGGTTTATGAAAAACCTGCTTTCAGGAAAACCCTCAGGGGATTGAAAATGGGGGGAATCAATCACCGTAGTAGAATTTGTCCAAAGAAAATGATATATATTATAAATTCTGCAAAATACGTAACATCACCAAAAACCCTCTAGGATATGCCAAAACCTACATTCATGCAAATCCAACCTGTAGCTTTTCCCGTAATTCCCCTCACAAACAAATATAAAGAGAAAACCTTTCCTCCTTGGCGGAGGTAGAAAAAAGTAATTCGAAAGAAAGCCTGGTGTCAAATAGTTTTCAAAGGCGGGATCAGTGTGTCTGATCTCCGTCTTGTCAGTCTAATGTCGATGGTTGCAACAGAATCCCTTGGATTGAAGAGGGAGGAGGAGAGGATGTGTCGACTTCCCAGCTGAGGAAATCCCCGACCTGCCAATTAATGAGTAAGCTTTGTGATGAATGAGAGAATTTACCGCGAGGATGCAGGCTGAACATAATCGAGCCGATGATGCAGGTCGGGCCTTTGTGCAGGCCACTACAGTCGTGTTTGAACTCTAACAGAGGTTCCTGCTCTCTGCTGTAAACACTAATTAGATGTTGAAGTAGAGCAAATGTTTGCTTGTAGTGTTAGATCTAAAGAGCAGCAGCGGCTAGAACCATCTAATTAGGCTCTGGGAACAGGGTCGCTTTGTGAAAGTGGTCACTTGATGAACCCACAGACAATTATCAGCAGAATTTGATTTTTATGGAATTTCAGCTCAGTGATCAGCAGAATGATCTTTGTGGCTGTGGCTCCACTCTTTGGATGGTTGGTGGTTTGATTCCCTGCCCCCTGCTGTCCACAGTGTCAGGATGTCGTTAAACTGCGCACTGAAGCTCAAAGCTCATATTGATGCTGTTGTGTGTGAATATAATGTGAATTACTGCAAAATAGCCTCTGCAACAAATCTTTGAATCTGTTTGAAAGGCTAAATGCTGGCTTTTGTTGTAACGGTCTACATAATAATAAACATTATATATTTAATATATAACGCACTTTATATTTGGATCAAGTGCTACAAAGTATAAGCAGATAAAAGCATCAATAAAAAATATAATAACTATTTTAAAAACATGACCAAAAAGCAGCAATGTTAATTAAAGTTATAGGTTCTGTTAAAAAAGGAAAGTTTAACATGAATACAATCATTTTACCAGATATCTCCAGATTTACAGAGATAACTAGTAAATGCATGTGTGTCATAGGTAAACTGACACAATTCAGATGTGGCGATAACCGCCTTTCTATCTAGCTTTTACTGAGCAGAACACTGATTTATATCACAACCAAAGGTTGTCCTATGTGCATAGAGCTCCCACTAGTGGAAAAAAGCAGGAATTTACAGCCAAAAGTTAAATTTTTACATTTTACATTATGGGCATATTGGCTATCCAGCTCTGCCAAACGGAGAGTCCTCTTGGTCCTATCCCACAACACCAGTGTAGACCCACATGTGTGTGTTGTTTCTGTTCCGTTTGAGGCAGTGCTTATCAAAGAAGTTCTGAGAAAATAAGTTGATTATTTTTAATACTGTGTGTTGGCTGCAACGAAGACGACACCCAAGGCCTATGGTGTCCCCTCCGGACCTTCTTCAGGACATACAGACCGTGCAGACAGGCACACGAGCAAGACTTGTGACATCATAGTCCTGGACTATGCCCTCTGGCAGTCTTTTAGTGGATGGGGGCAAGAACTCGGCCTCAGTAAAACTCAAAGGTGGTCCAGGTGATTCCCTGTAGTAGTCCTGTAACAGACCTGGACTATGCTGACGACATCAGCCTACCGTCTGATCAGCAGTGCAGGAGCTTCTTGCCAGTGTGGAGACAGAATGTAACAAAGTTGGTTTCAGGCTTAATAGGCAGCATAAGAAAACCCAAGTTATCACCTACAATATCTTCCCCAACCAAATACCTGGGGCTTGGCTTGAATCAGATCTTCAGAGTAGGACTTTAAGATGAGGAGAACTCCAGCAGGAAAGGCCAGTGTTTATGGAAGTCCAACCTTGCCGACATACAAAGTTCAGTTTCTTCTCTGCGACCGTTGTCTCCGTTCTCCTATACGTATGTGAATGCTGGACCCTGAAGCCCACCCTGCAGAAGATCCTGATGACAGCACTGGGGAGTTAGCAGGGTGCATTGAGGAACGGGACGCCCACAAACGTCACTGAGCTCGTCTGAGGATGAACGAATGATAAGCAAAGCCTGAAAGGGAACAGCTGAAAGACATAGAAGAAGGAGAGGAAGGAGAGAATTTAGTAATAAATGTAATATAGTGATGTTTTCAGCCACATGTGTTTTAAAGTCACAGAGAACTCATTCATAGTAACAGGTACAATATTACTGACACTGTAAATAGATATAATTGTACTATTCATTTAATTGTATTATATTTCAGGTCCATAGACATCAAAGTTATGCAAAATACACCTGATATAGTCATGGAGACATATACGTTTACTTTAGGTATATAATTCAGGCTTAACTTAGAATAGCCACGCAAGAGACTTTAAAGCATTTAATAGACTTTATTAGATTATCTGCTGCATTTTTTTTACTTTCTGAAGACAATTCCTGTTAGAGATGGACGTATGGACAAACAAATAAGGAGGGAACTTTTACCTGTTTGGCGAGGACTTAGAAAGGCTGGAATCTCATTTTCTATGACCAGGTTTCTTGACCAACAGTAACCTGATCCAAAGTGGATGGTGCAGAGTTTGTACCATGGTGCAGAGATTAAAATACACGTTTATACCCAGCTGCCGCCCACACACAGAAATGATTTCCTTAAATTTAGGCATATTTTTAAAGTTTAAAGAGAACTATGGAAGAGAGTTAGTGCCACAAATGCCAAAGTGAGGCCTGACTTAGTCATCAGAATTCTGACTTCAAACTTAGAATTCCCACTTTATTTTCTAAATAGAGCTACACGATATATATTTTTTTGTGTTTCAAGTCAGAATTCTGAGAATAAAGTCAGGATTCTTAGTTTAAGTCACAATTCTGAATAAATAAAAATCTGAATTCTTAGTTTAAAGTCAGAATTCTGAAATAAAAGTCTGAATTCTTAGTTTATAGTCACTACACGGAGTTTAAAATCAAGATTCTGAGAATAAAGTCAGAATTCCTAAAAGAAATTTCAGAAGAAAGAAGCCAAAAGAGAAGAGATTCAGATGATTCAGGTTAAACCTCTGTGTCTTGTGTGAAAATGACACAGACAGCAGACACAGTCCTGTAGTCTGGAGGGTTGCAGCTTGTAATGGAGATAATATTTTCCTTTTTTTAATGACGTACTGTTTCATCAGCCAGCATGTCATCAACTCTGCTGCTAGTCCGAATAACTGCCGTCCACACCTCAGGCTAACTCCGCGCTACAGCTGAGAGTGAGACATTTCAGATTTAAATTGAAATCCAATCTTTTTGACTTGACCATTCACACCCATCTTCGTATGTTAGCTCTATTGGAGACGTCGCGATCTTTTCAACGAGCATGCTGTTGAAGAAGAAATTGGAATTTGCATATTCATTCATTATCAATTATTCATTATGCTGGCATTTATTTTTTCCCTTGTTTACTATGGTGACAGTAGCAGCGACAGAGAATCAACCTTTGGGCAAGAAAGGAAAAAAAAAGATTCTAAGAATTGTTTGAAGCATTGTAACTATAAAAGTTGTAACCAAGTCTCCACCATTTCTCATTGCTGCAACCCACCATATTTGACTTTGTCCATCATTGCCTCCAAAATATTGAAGTGAGAGTTCTCAGTGGGAAAAACAGCCTCATGAATTCTGATGTGACGGCACTCTGCTGTCACTTCAGAAGGAATCAGAAATATATCTGATTTGGGACCACATATGAAAGTGCCTGGAATCTGAAAAAAAAAGCAGAAAAAAAGAAAAAATTAGATTTGCACCACAATTTCCCGGCAATGTGAAGCTACCTTCTTCATCCTCGTTAGATAAACATGGCTGCATTTGCTCTTATCCAGTCAAACTAATACTTTATTCATCGTTGAGGACCTTGCATTAAAACTTGCTTTAAATGCAGTGTCAGCGTCACACTTAAAACTCACCTTTAAATAATCTGGAGACTAAAAACACGCTTTTACATCTCCCTCTTACAGAAGGAGCCTCACGTCCTTTAAACCTGGCCCTTAAATTTTGAAATGGAACATGGATTTTCCTTAACATCTTAAATGGAGCTGACGGGTTGATCATTGCAGACAGCAGCTGATTTGTGGGCTGTTAGCAACAAGCGCATCCCTGTCTAGGTCTCATGTCTCATCGATCTTTGCTCTGACTGAGGTTTGTGAAAATCTCTGGCTCCCCTCCCTAGAGCGGCTGCTTTATGTAGAGATATGTTCAGGTTATCTGTCACCTTCTTCTCTCAGCTACAATATTATCGGATCCATATGCTATTATTGAGACATTTTGCGCTGCAGAATACTGTAATCTTCATGATTCAAGTTGGGGGCAGTTGTGTGTAGTTGCAGACAAGTGAATTGGGCTCAAGGTTAATCAACTGCCTGAATTGCTCCTACAATATTATTGATAGCATTCAGACGCGTCTGTGCTGCTGAAAATATCACCAGAGAAAGACCAAATAGAGGAGATGGACTGCAGAGGGCTCCAGACCTACATTTACACTGGTACATTTCAAATATTACTTTTTGGTCAGGTTGTGTGAACACTGGCCATTTCTTAAAACATGTTGTGATTTGATTGTCAACAGGAATAAAGAGCAGATACGTATTTTTCTTCACATAACGAAACCATGAAATAATAGCTGCAATTTGAAGTATAGAAAAAACTAAATAGCATAATCGCCTTGAATTAAAGCTGGGCCTACGCTGTCGTCCTCGACAGCAGGGGTCTATCCTAGAAAAGCCCTGAATCCCTTTCATAGTACAACCACCCTGATTGAACTCTTAAAATTAAAGGTGACTTTATATGTTTTAATGAAAACAGTGTTCTTCATTAAAACAAAGCCCCCTCAAGTCAAAAATATACACACTACAGAAGATGCATTACATTGAGTTGAGTCTTATTCACCAAAAATGAACTAAACCATCTGAATGTTTAGGAAGGAAGGTCTGGAAAACAGTATTTTTCATAGAAAAGCTCCCCCTAGTGAGTAAAATATGATACATACAAGATAAATGGAGATAGATCCAGGAAAGCAAAGGTATATAACTGTAAAACCACCAATCCCCTGCATTGTACGATCAGGAGATCTGCAATGTAAGATCTTGAATTCCTGAAATTAAATTTTCAACTTTTTTTGTTAAAAAACAAAATAAACAAAGCTCAACAAATTGAGTAAAATACAAATTAATACATTAAAATACAAATATATTATACAGATCTCTTCGAGTCGATTCATATGCATCAAATTTGGAATAAATTGGACCAACGGTCAAGAAATTATGGTCCAAAACTTTTAGAGATGAAGCTGCCCTCTAGTGTTGGAAATGTAAGAACGACGCTTTTCCCCCCCGAATTACAGTTCTTCGTCAATGTGATTTTTATGGAGGTATAAAATTTGAAAAAGGTCCACAAAACAGTTTTTTCGGGTTATCGCAATAACATGAAGGCTCTGTCGACGATGACGATTTCGTAGCATCCCCAACTTTTCTTTGAAACGATTATCATTTTCAGAAACCAGGAAGTTTCGAATTATCGCTCCTTGTGTAAGCAGCAGTTTCTGCTGGAGCTGGGAGTTTGCTAAGAATCTTTAATTGACTCTCCCTAATGCATATTCAATACATACAATAAATATATTCATGAACAGTCCCTGAACACATCGTGATCAGTCATGTGGCTCCGTGCGGAGCAGTGCGACCGTCACAAATGCAAACACAGAGCCAACAAATAGTTTTCAACCAGAGTAGCATTTTTGTGTTTGGACACATTTTGGCTTCAGTGAATATGACTTTGAATTAAAAAAAAGAGAAATGTACATTCTGCACCCATAGGCAACACCACCTATATATGCAAAATAATCACACTGCTGAGTGTGAAAAGTGTTTAGTCCAAAAAAGGGGATACAAGTTCCTCTAAAGTGCAGCTGTTGCTAACGGATGTGCTTTTCATTTGGTACTTTGCTGCAACTTCTTATTTTGGTTCGGCAAAATGACAGAACAGCACTTACAACCCCAAAAAAGTCTGGGATATTATGGAAGTGTCGTCGCCACGTCCAACGTCCTCAAATCTTTCCTGCTAACGCGATAAGTTAAAAATGATTACAGGATAATTTTCAAATATTTTACTCATGTAGACCTTACTGCGAGGAATAACTGGAATCATTTGGTCCGTTGTTCCGATCTAGTCCAAATTTGGTTGATTTGAATCGACTCGAGGGGATCTATCTTGTATAAATCATATTTACTAACTAATGAGAGCTTTTTAATGAAAAAACACGTTTTTCAGAAATAAGTTCACATTTATTTTGAGAAGTTCAATCGGGTACTACTTGTACAATGCAGTGGATTGTGGGGGTTTTGAGGTTATACCCATCAACTATGTTGAACGGAACCTGCTCGATGGTCTTTTGACAGGAAATGAAATCGTTCCGTATCAAAAATATTCAATATTTTAATACTATACTGTCAAGGAGGAGGGGCCTATAAGAGACCTGCAGGTAGTGTAAAAAAAAACAGAACTGACGTTTGAAACAATAAGTACTCAGCTGCAGTGCTGATAAGTCGCAGAAGGGGTATCACCACACTGCAGACTGAATTCTCCATTAACAGATAGAGGGAGTGACCGCTGCCTTGCTAGCAGGTCCAATGTGGGTGGAATGTTCCTCGCATTATATATGTTCCCCGTTTGAAACGGCTCCATCCTCACTCTGCGGAATTCTTATACACTATGATAATTTTATTCACGGGTCGCCTTGCTCACCCGCATCCAGCTGCTGTCTCAACTCCCTCTCCCTCTCTCCCTGTCCTCCCACGGTTCTCCCCAGCAGAACCTTACCATCACTGCAGATAGACATCTCTGGACCAGAGTGAAGGGGTCGAATGTTCACATCCAGCAGTGACGGCTGGTTCTGAGGCGTACCTTATAGACCCGGTGACAGATGGATCAGACAGCACAGCACTTTGATTGTTCTTTTTTACGGGTTTGATGTCTCGCACAGTCTATGTGGGCGGAGACATGGACCACGTAGGTGAAAGTAGTGTTTGTAATATATGTCCAAATGCAACTTAAATACTGTATTTTACTGTTATGACAATTTTTTATTTCTTTTTTAGAGCTGGTATAAATCAACGGAACTGATGCAACCCATTTAAATGTTGAGCTGTACTTTGTTTATTTGGTTGACAAAGTTCTACTAATTCATAAAATAAGTTATCGATAAAAAACGGCCGTGGAAAACATCAAAAAACTGAAAAGATGCTGATCCTTTGAAAAGTTGACTTTTAAGACATAGATATTTCTGACAGGACAGAGATTTTATAAAACAGACTATGATGCTCTGATAAATGACGCAGTATATTTATATATACGTACATAAATATCTCAAATGTCTGAACAGGTTAACGCTGGTTCTGGTGTCGGAGCACACAGAGCTGTTTGGGGAGCAGCAACGGCCCCTATATTAGTCAGTCGGTTTTAATGTAACGGCTGATTGAAAACGCATTGGGACTGATCCACGAATGCATTTGAGAATGAACGTGCAAAGCTGACGAAGGAAAACAGGACAAAGTGCGTCCTCTGGCAGAAGGCCCTGGGGAGGGACGGACGCCTTAAGGAAGAAGCTCTTGGGCCGCCGTGTCAAAGTAAAAGAAAACAGTAAGTGTACACAGTAATGTGTGAAGCAGCTGTTGGTGGTCACACACTGTCTTTGTGATTATGTGTGCCGTGCCGTGCAGGGAAACAGAGGAGAGAGAGAGAACGGACCACATTCTCGCCCATGCTTGAGATTATGGACTCAAAGGCCTGATAACAACAATCTCAGAACACTGATTAGCTCCAGCCCGGTCCATATCTGACACTGGATGTTTCAAATAACATATTTGCACTTGATGTGAAACTGCAGCCCCTCCTCCTCACAGCCAATCCTATGCTGGCGTAGCACGCTTGAATTGGTCTGCAGCCTCGGGGCTGGCACATCCAAATCATCGAATATGACTTCACTCTGAAAGATAATGCCAGATAGTCTTATTTTTTTCTTCTTTTGCATCCTGTGAAGGATCTGTGGGTGTAACGACTCATATCCCAGATTCACATCGGAGATAAAAACAAAAGAACATGACTTTTAATCCAGAGCGCAAACAAGAGGCCGCCTGTTGTTACCACTGTAGCAGGAACGTATATGTTTGCATCTCAGCTCCGGCATTTCAATCTCCTCCCCTCCTCCCGCTCAGCCGTGTGCATGCAGAGAAACGGGGAACAAGAGGAATTGACTCGGATGCGGACTCTGGAGGCAGAGTTGCTGCAGCTCAATAATTTATTTAGCAGAAAAATGTAATGAACACGAGGCTTACAGGAAGGTGTGGCAGGTCAGGGTCAAAGCCGCAGAAGACACACCGCGCAGGCAAACAAATCTGACAGGGGAGAGGAGAGTGTCAAAAATCCAATAAACAGGCAAGATCCAGGAAAACAAATCAAAGGCGCAAACAAAATGGGATAAACACCAGACAGTGGGAAAAGGCAGGAGCATTACCAACAAGGTGCTATGACTGGCACATGATGGGGGTGGGGGAACCAAGCCAAAGGAGGCAGATACAATCTCAGTTTCTTTCCTAACCTCCTCACTCCGTTTCTTTTTTTCTTTTTCTTTTTTTAAATACCGCCCATACGGGGAAAGATGTGGAGAAACTATGCGGGCAAACTCCGGATTTAAGAGAGTCGGACTGCACTTGATCAAAGTTACAAAGATCTAAGCTACGGAGGGGGGAAAACCAACGTGGGTTTATTGAGATGAAACAACGATATATAGGAGATGAAAGTGCCTCCTCAGATAATTTATCCCGTACAGGCAGCGCAAACATGTTCCACCCGGTGAGAAGCGTTGCTACATTAGGACCCGACTGGGCTGCCGCAACTACTGAAACCATCACTTTGGATAAAAAACAAGTCCTATGGGGGATAAAGAGAGAGAGAGAGAGAGAGCATGAGAATATGGAAAAAAACAGCATGATGGAATATCTCTGTTTGATCATGCGGCCTTATTTTACTCTACTCTGTTGTTCGTTATTGTCATTACATTTTGAACAAGCGCATTCATTAGACTTCAGTTTGTTAGTTTGTGTCAATGAATGTATTTCAAGCGCTTGAAGTTCCAGAGCCGGTCCCAGGTCCGGATAAACGTGGAGGGTTGTGTGTCGACCCCTAAAGGGATGAGCAGTAAGGAAAAAGAGGAAGAGGAAAGTTAGGATCCTACCATATGGTGAACTGTGTGTAAGTAAACTTGTGTAGTATGTGAATTTCAACACCGTTGCGTGAAAACTGCCTCCACCGCCATTGGCGTTATTTTTTTTTGCCCAAGTCCAGAACATCTATTGGGACTTCCTGTGCAAAAAAAGTCCTTTTTGCAAACCCCGACATTTTATCTTGAAGAGAAAATACTCTTGAGCAGGGAATAATTTAACCTTGGGAAGCAAAATCTAATCTGTGCTCAAAACACACATTCCCTTGATGTTAGTTGTGTTTGATGCCCTGTTATTTTTTCATCCCAACTTCATAACATGTTTTAAACGATCAAACAATTGATTAGACCGTGGCTGTCATCCACCACAGCAAGGGGTATATCCCCAGAAAAGCCCCCAATCCCCTCTGTTATACAAGCAAATCCACCTGTTTGAACTCATATTAAAGTTGACGTTATGTCTGAAATACAGTGTTTTTCGTAAAGAAGCTCCCCCTAGTGCGTAAAATAATATATAGACGATATATTCCTCAGAGTTGGATCATATGCACTGAATTTGGACTAAATCAGACCCACAGTTGAGAAATGAAGACCCAAAACCTTTTGGAGATTAAGAACCAACCGCTCCCAAAATCACTCCAGTTCTTCCTCTTACTGGAGTCTATGTGAAAATAAACCACGGAAATGATCCGTGAAAAAGTTTTTGAATTATCGCCATAACACGAAGGATCTATGGACACAGCGGCGATGACAATTCAATAATGTCCCCGTCTTTCCGGGTCTACAGTAAACATATTTAAATAATTGATTTGATTGCCGTGAAAATGTTCGGGCCAGTAAAGGCATAATGTGCCATGCCGATAGTTTAACTTTTTGCAGCAATGTAAGTGATACTGAGGCACGCAGACAAGGATGGGAAGTGTTAAGCAAAACTTGACAAACAAGGATAAAACTTTCAACTTCAAAAAAGGAAAGAGTTAAATAGAGACCCAAATCTAAAAACATCAAACTAGACTGTGGAGAGAAATAAGATACAGAACAGGCCCTTATAACTATGATAACTATGGACCTTTGTTCAATGTTAAAGGTACAATATAATTGCTGACAGCAAAGGGGACATAATTGAACTTATGACAAGTTAAAGGCTCGAACTTCTGATCCAAACTAGGATTTCTTTCAAATGAAATAAGCTAAAAAAGTTGAAAAACAAAGATTTGGTCACAGCTTTTTTTGCCATGGGACTTGTTAAGTTGTCCTTATCAGTTGTACAAGAACAATATATAGATTGCAATGCTCTGAACATTTAATTTTATTATTACACATCAAACATGAAAAAAAAAAAATAGAATTATGCCTGTGGATTGGTTCTTTAAATAAAGCTTAGAGAAAATCTATAAATGATTTGATGAAAAATGGTAAAAAAAAATGAATAAAAAATGGGGAAAACTCTTAAGGACCAATTCTCTGGTGGTTTAACTATAAAAAGGAACAAAAATGTACATATGTTCAAAGGTAAGCTTCTTGTACCCTGCTTGGGTTCCAACTGGAGAAACAAAGCATTCCCACCATTTTAGGTCTTTTCATGTACTTTTATTTCTTCTTGTGTAGAATGACTAAAATAAGGAAAATGTATGAAATAGCCTTAGCTAATGTTGTTTATTGCATCCATATTTGCACTAACAGCATAAATCAAACTCAGATGGATCCAGCTGTGTCATCAGATAACAAGGCCTTTACTGTCTCTGTAGCATTGTTCCGTTCTTTGGACAAATTGAATTAACTTTTACTTTTATAGTCAGGAATCCGCCTGACTGAAAACCCGACAACCTGGCCACATTCGAAGAAGAGGTAGAACTGAAGGGCAGTTCAAAGTGTACCAAACATCACTGTACACATCCAATCTAGCATTTGTTTTGCAACTCCAACATCGGTGAGGTGTTTGCACTGTGCCTAAAGGATATTAGATACAAAAGAACTACAGCCTCATCCTGTTTGCAGTGTGCAGAAGGATAGTCTTTCTGATTGAACTTTCCATAGATCTCCATTGGCGAGACTACTCAATTCATGGGTGTGCTCTGATCTGAAATACCACTTCGCAGTGCATTCAGAGATTTTCAGACTCCTTCACACAACTCTATAAAAAACGTCTCCAGCTCTGTTAGGTTGGATGGGGACCGTTTGTGGGCAGTCAGTTCTGGGCCAGATGTTCAATTTTGTTCAAATCAGGGCTCCGGACAGGCCAGAAAATGGGCTAGTGTAAGGTTCTTAGCAACTTTGACAAGGGTGAGATTTTATGGTTAGACATCTGGGTCAAATCCAATCCTCAGAGCTGCAGGTCGTGTTGGTTGATCGCGGTGAACCGGCCAGAGGATCATGGGTGCCCATGGCTCATTTATGTACGTAGGGAGCCAATGCTAGCTTGTCAACAGAAGTGTGTCACCCACATTGTTGAATGCTGGTTCTGATAGGAGGGTGCAAACTGGACTGTCACAACAGCCAGTAAGAGTAAAGCCTTATTGACAAATCAAGGATGTACTGACAAGGATCCTTACGCATAAACTGAATAAACACCAAACCCTGAGTCCTAAACCAGTGTGTTATAAGCGGCAGTAGTAAACATATCTCCCCCCCGTTTCTCCCACTACCTACAAACAAGAAAGGCTTGAGTGGAGTTTGAATTTGCTGCTGTTCAAGACTCCTATCATGAGAAAGTAAGACAGAAAGAAGTTTTCAAAACCCTTTCATAATAAAAAAAAAAGAAAATCTTCTGAAGATGCATTTCTCAAGGCATTTAAGCAAGAAATTAGATTTTCTGGAGATTCTGAAGGTTAGGAAAATTGCGGGAGTGCTGTTTAAGTGTGGTTACACCTCTTTGGGGGGAGGATGTTGAGCTGACGGATGCTTTTGTCATGATGGACCGCCGCTGTGTCTTAACGGAAGGTTTGTCGAAAAGATGGCTTCCTGGTGTGCAGGATGGGTTGCAACACTTCCAATTTTTTTCCCTTCACCCTGGTGTCATGCAGTTCTTTCAAGCAGAGAAGATGAGAGTGAATAGATCTCCTCAGTAGCCGAGCAGATAACACGGCGGAGCAGAAGGAGAGCAACGCTAACTAATAAGAGAACACGTGAAGACAGGTTGAATTACTGCTCTCAGGCACTTCTAATGGAACTTGGACATTATTGGTGGGAGTTGGGCCAGTTCTTTTCCCTTTTTATTTGCCCTTTTTAAATATTCACCTTCAATTTTAACTATTTAAAATACAAAATATAAAAAAAGAAATGTAGCTGCAGGAATATAAAAGCCATATATACAGCAATATTGACTTTATGTTGTTTATTATACTGTAACAAACATCAATCTAGAATATTTTTCTCTGATAGATGATGTCGTAAAATCTGTTTGGCACACTTTTGTGCATAGCTTCACTGAAGAAAAAAAACACATGTTTATCTCATAAGGGTTGATTTAACTTATTTACTTAAATTAATTCCAACTTATTTTATTACAGTTGATTCAACTTCTTTACTTTAATAAGGGCCAACATAATCAATTGGTGTTGATTTAAGTCAAATATTTGTATTTGGTCAAGCATAATTTATTAGGCTTAAATGACTTAACATACTTGTAATAGGTCTAACTTCTTTTAATAGTATTGGTCCAACTACTTTTGCAGTAGTAGAAATCTCTAATAGGTTTAATCCGGATAAATAATGTTGACCCAATAGAATTGCCTAGTGCTAGGTAGAAACCCACTGAGTCATGCGAAAAATACTTTCAATAATTTAATCAATTTAATCCGAAAAAAAACCTGTTGGGCGCAAACAATGTGGACACTGGCAAAAATTTGAGTGGGCAAAAACAAAATGCAAAAACTTAAGGATAACTTGACTGAAAATCATGCAAATCTCCCTCGATGAAATCATGTCAAAGTCTTGAAAACATGAAATCCTTTCATCTAAAATGAACAGCTGGCCAACTACCTCTGAGTGTCCAGGTAGACGACCCTTTGTTGCAGTTTTCCGTTTCGATCCTGCTGAGTTCTGCTGATGTGGAGTACCTCATGCGGTCCGAGCAAAGTGATTCAGAATGGAAATATTATAGAATAAAAGCCCATTTAACCTCAAAGTTAGAGATGCACTGAATATGGACGGAGCACACAATACATTATCACAACCTCCTCCACTGTTTTAGTTGCGATCAAGGCTTTTTGACTCTTCATATCACGCAGCTCTAAGTCTAAGTCCTCATTGTCAATTTTTGCCGTCTGTTCGACTGCATGTGAATGTAGCAAAAAACTTCTGATTAGATCTCAAGAATGCTGAATACAATTCAGTTGGTTTGGCATCAGGAGAAATGCAAGTTATGAGCTTGGAGGTCAGAGTTGGGCCACTGCTTCTTCACATCCATGTGAGCCATTTGAGGTGGTCTGGACATCTTATTAGGATGCCTGCAGGAGGTCTCCCTTTGGAGGTTTTCCAGTTACATCCAGCTGGGAGGAGAACCCGGGGTAGACCAGGAAATGGCTTGGAGAGATTACATTCTTCATTTGGGCAGGGAAGGCATTGAGATCACAAAGGATGTGCTGGAGAGCTCTGCCGAGGAGAAGGAAATATACCCTGCTTGGACTGCTGCCGCTGTGACCCGACCCTGGATGAGCGTAAGAAGATGGACGATTATGGAATCGTCTCTAAAGAATTTTCGTCCATAATATTTCAATCGTTGGTCCGATTTGGTTCAAATGCGGCGCATATAAATCAACCAGTGGAGATCTACCTCGTTTATTTTATATTGTAATCTTGTAGTTCATATTTCAATCAGTTCAGGAAGCTTTTTTTTACTAAAAATATTATGGACATACCTTTACATTTGATTGGAGGGATACAATAAGGGGGATTGCTTGTGCAACAAATAGAATTGAGGACTTCTCCACGACATGCACTGGCTGTCGGGGAAGTTTACCTTTAATTATTATAAACAGATATTGAAGTGTTGCCTTGGTTTGTAATTAAACTTGCTTCCTCATCTTTCAACAGGAGAAAACAATAATTCTACTTTTGATAAGCGCTGAATGCCCCAGTAATATAAAAGGACGTAACCTTTGATCGTTATCATTTTTATTATAACTGAAATGCTGTGAAGAGACGGTTGTTTTCATTCATACAAGATATAAAAAAAAAAAAAAGTTCATGAGATACATTTGTTTTTTAATCCAAGGCATTTAATTCCCTCTCACCTGTGTCGGATCGTAATAAGGAGCTGTAATAAGTGCAGTCAACCATTGATCGGAGAACATTTGTGACTGTAATTGCTCGCTCTTATCTGTGAGGCAGGTTCAAAGCAGTGTGACAAACTAATTGAGCAAAAACATTTGATAAATAGTTTTATGTATCCCAGTACGGTGTTTGCTGCGACCCAGGGGAATTTGATGAGAGAGATGTTCAAAGAACACATCTTCTTCCTCCTTAAAAACACAGCTTGGGCCGTCCATATCGTGTGTTAAACCTGCATTTGTGCGTTCATCTTCAATACATAAATTTAGAAAAACAGATGTGTGTGGTATTCAACGTGAAATAAATTGCATGGATATGGGATGCAGCCTCACAGTGAGAAGCTGTGCTGCGTTCAAATCCACCTGGGGCTTTTCAGTGAGGAGTTTGCAGGTTTTTCCCGTGTCTGTCTGGTTTCCCTCTTCAGCTTCCTCTAACAGTTGAAAAGCCTGGACCATGGAATGTGCCACATCGGAAAGAAATTTGCCAAAACTCCCCGAACTTTCCTGTCGACATACTCACATTGACTTTAGCTCGAGGAAGAACTGGATTCACCTCGGGAAAGGTCAGTTGTGCATTTTCACACAAAATAGGGGGGGGCTTCATCTCCAAAGGTTTTCAGGTGATAGTTTCTCAACCGTTGGTCGGATTCAGTTCAAATTTGATGCATATGAATCTTCTATCTTTTATAAATATTGCAATTCACTAGTTGACTTAACCTCAGCTTTTTATAAGAGCCGACATACATGCAGTCCCCTCGTACGTCTGTCCACCGCTCAAAGTGGGTAAAATGCTGCAAAGGATGAGAATCAGTCATTGTCACTTTTAAACTGACTCCCAGACTCTCTTGCGATTTGGAGCTTTTATACTTTAGACTTCATTGCTTTCTGAGGCTGAATAGGAACGGATAGAGTCTATTATGTATGTTGATACATGCAAAAAATTATTTAGTATATAGTATAATAGTAGCATCTCTCTTGCAAAGCATGCTGGGATAGGGTTCAGGACCCTCGCGACCTTGATATGTGGTTACTGTGAATGGATGGATGGAGGGACACCCCTTGCAGAGGCAGGAAGTCAAGATTCGCATTCACTCTCCTTCCAAATTTGACGCAAATCTCAATTCCAACAGGCAAACCGAAAGAAAAACACATACAAAATCACTCCATATAAAGGAAATAGCCAAAGTTACTCTTTACATTTATCAAGAATTAAAGTCTCGCTCTAACTAGTTGTGATGAGTGATGTCACATCCAGTCTGATTAGCACTCTATTAGTCTTCAGCGCCCCTCACATCAACCACCACGTGCCTGTTGATGGCGGGTTCACCAGTTTTTATTGTTATGATGGGTGCACTTTCTCTCAGAGAGAGATATCAGACCATGTAGGTGGAAGAACTATTACTCACACTTACAGCCCGTCCTGCTGGTTCAGTGTGTGACTGTTTCCACCCACCACGCATTCAAATAGGTTCCGCTGCCCACAGACTCTGCCTGTATTCTGACAGCATGAGGGCAGTTGCTGAAGGAGGATGAAGCACGTTTAATGGCAAATTGAATCGTTGACTCTCAGTAGATTCAAGCCCCCAACAGAGGGGGCATACTGGGTTCCCCCCGTCTATTATTGTGGCATCCTCACATAACAGGAAACAGTCATCCACAAAGATGGATGGAGGGATGGATGGATGTTATAAGGAAGGATGGGTGGTAGGTAGATGGATGGATGGTAGGTAGATGGATGGATGTTGGGTTGGTGGAGGGTGAATGGATGGATGGATGGATGTTGGAAGGAAGGGTGGACGGTAGGTAGATAGATGGATGGATGGTAAGAGGATGGTTGGACAGATAGTGGATGGATGGATGGTAAGTGGATTGATGAGTCGTTATAGGTAGATGGATGGATGGTGGATGGATGGATGGATGGATGGGTGAATGATAGATAGATAGATAGATGGATGGATGGTAAGTGGATGGTTGGACAGATGGGTGATGGATGGTAAGTGGATTGATGAGTCGTTATAGGTAGGTGGATGGATGGTGGATGGATGGATGGTAAGTGGATTGATGAGTCGTTATAGGTAGATGGATGGATGGTGGATGAATGGATGGGTGAATGATAGATAGATAGATGGATGGATGGTAAGTGGATGGTTGGACAGATGGTGGATGGATGGATGGATGGTAAGTGGATTGATGAGTCGTTATTGGTAGGTGGATGGATGGTGGATGGATGGATGGTAAGTGGATTGATGAGTCGTTATAGGTAGATGGATGGATGGTGGATGGATGGATGGATGGGTGAATGATAAATAGATGGATGGATGGTAAGTGGATGGTTGGACAGATGGTGGATGGATAGATGGATGGTAAGTGGATTGATGAGCCGTTATAGGTAGGTGGATGGATGGATGATGGGTGAATGAAAGATAGATGGATGGATAGATAGATAGATTGATGTGTTTTTAGAGATAAAATGGATATTTTTGATGCGATGTTGTAACAGTTTGTATTTCTTTGGCGCCAAAAATGTAATTTTAATGGCAAGTTTGGAGAATTTTAAATGTCTGTTGGTGACACCAAAATCCATTGCAGTGAGAAGTTGAACCCAATTGCAAATGTTTTTGTGGCACACAACATAGTTTTAATGAAATGTTGGGGTGAGTTGCAGCCTTGTGCAACAAAACTGTATAATCTTAAGGCTGTATTTGGACATTTTTGCTGTTCTGTTTCTGGCAACAAACTAGATATTTTCATCATCATGTCTGAACAATTTGCAGAAGTGGTTCAGGCAGCAAAATAATATATTTTAATGAGACTTTTGGACTATCCCCAACTGTGTTGGTCACAGCATAACCTCAGAAAGCAAGCATATTGTCAGGGAACAGCTTTTATTCTTTTCCCAAACAATGAATTAACTATAATAAACCAAACAAGCTTCTCAGTTTTTGAGCCTTGGCTGCAATGTCTCAGTCTCTTCAGGAGGTCCTGCACACCCTTGCAGATAACGGCGAGAGGTTAGTAAATTCAACACAAGATACCTGCGATAATTAGACACCCTCTCTATCTGACCCAGCTCTTCAACCAGCCTCACTATCTCCTTCCTGCCACTGATTTAACCAAACTCCACTGCAACAGATATTAATCAATGTCTCGCCCAGAACGTCATTTCAATTCTATAAATGGTCATTCTAATCCAGTTAGTCTGCTCTATTTCAAACGACTTTGCTGGAGTCTTTTCCACATGTTTGTTGCATATTTGCCAGTGTTTTACAATCCAGGGTCACATCATGATGCGGCTCCATCTCCAGTATAATCCTTTACCCAATCACCAGAGGAATGGAGAAAAAAAAAGAGGCTATCTTTGTACTTAATCCATAACTAATTCAGCACCAAAGCCTACAAACGCTCAGGATAAATCCGGATTTCTTCCAGGGCAGTCAGGAAGTTTTGATAAAAGCCAATGGAGATCAAGGGGATCTGTCAGGGCGCTTTCCAATTTCTGCTACCTAATATAACAGAGCGGTCTGTCATCGGGGCCCCCTTGTGGCGCTGCTTTCTCTAAACTCATTTTTAACCGTTTTACATCCATTTAAGCCATGTGGCGTGGTTTTTTCTTTCCACCATGACGGCTTTCTCCTGTGGATAGAATTCCATTTTGGAGGTGGCAGCAAATTCAGATACAGCTTTGGCACTACTTCATAAAAAGCCCCCGCACCCCTCCCTGACTTTAATGTCATAACATGCCAAGAAACTGTTCATGGAACAAAATGAAGTCTTACGACTGCCAACATTGTGTGTGGAATTTGAACGGACTCTTGGGAAGACTGTAATCAGGACTAATCTCGCATAGATTTGCCCCATTGCCCCCATAATGGATTACTGCTCCATGTAGTACGCAGACTTACAATTATGTCTTAAGAGAAACATTGTGCTTTTAATCCACGCCTGTTATTCCAACCACCGCTGAGTTCATTTTCTGGAGGTGGCTTCTTTCTTTTGTTTAATGTTAAACCGATGAAGATATGTACAGACAGGTAACTCTAATTGGCCGTCCTGCATCATGTGGCGCAGCAGCAGGTGGGGGAAACCAAATTCTGCTGAATAACAGCAGGTCACAAAGGATTTTATTTTTTTTTCTCCTGCTTTCACAGAGAACCCCTAAATAGATTAGTTGTAAGTAATGGTAGTATGGGAGGTAACTTTGTATTTTAATTTAAAAGGACACACATGAAGAGAAATTATTCAAAACTCTCATTTATTGTAACATTAAGAGTGAATGTATTTGTTGGTATTTGTTGTCAGAAGAAATTCATTTCAACCATACAGTATGTGCTTCCTTCGCCATAGTATTATAACCGTTGACCTGTTTAACTCAGAGTAACGTTGATTGTCTCGTCAACATGAAGCGTGTCAGAGGACGGGATCTATATGACAGCAAGGTAACATTTTACCTGGAGCCTGAAAAGTGAACAAGCGTAAGGATCTGAGTGAATTTGACAGGGATTACATTTTTAAGGCGGGATGGCTGGGTCAAAGCCACTCCTGAGTTGCAGATCATGTTGGGTGTTCTGGGTCTGAAGTGGTTAGAACCCGGCAAAGTGGTCTAACGAAGGGCAGCTGGTGTCCCGTTGACATGGGCCATAATGCTCCCGGGGAGTGAAGGTTAGCCCGTGTAGTCTCATCCCACATGAGCTGCTGTAGAACAAACTGCTGGAAAGGTTAATGCTGGTTCTGATAGAAAGGTGTCAGAACACACAGTACATCACAGCTTGCTGCTTATCAGGCAGCGAAGCTGCAGATGGGTCAGAGTGTCCATGCTGACCCACTGCAGAAAGCGGCTACTGAAGGCCAGTCAGAATCCCAGACGGACCATGAAGCAGTGGGAGAAGGTGAGCTGGTCTGATGAATTACATTTTCTTTTACATCAGTTGGATGTCTGGATTTGTGCGCATCACTTGTTTGGAGGGGGGGAGTTGCTACCCCCCACATAAACATTGTCGCAGACCAAGTCCTCCTCTTCATGGAAGCGGTACTTCTTAATGGCATCGTCTTCGTTCAGCAGGATAACGCTCCTGGCAAGGAGGGCAAAAATGGTTCAGGAGTGGATAGAGGAAAAAAACAAGAAATAGTTCAAAGAGTTGACTTAGCCCCCCCCAAAGGCCCTAAACCTCGATACAATCCAGCATCACCAATCAATCCAGCAAGATTATAACGACCTGCCTAATATTGTGAGGGTGTATTTTTCTTTTTTCCACCAATACAGCTCTGTGTGCTCTGAGACTTCTCTATCAGAGCCAGGATTAACCAGAACGTTGTTGGAGGATTAATACTACAGAAGCTTCTCTGTGGGATGGAACAACACAGGCTTTTGCTCCCCGCTCACATCAATGAGCCTGGATACCTGTCCCCGGGTTCACCTGTTCAAAACCACTGGAGACTCGGAGAACCCCAATAGACCTGCAGTTCTTGAGCAGCTGGTAACTCAGTCATCTAAAGATCGCAATTTGGTCCATGTGGAAGTCACTCAGAACCTTATTTTTGTCCATTTCTCTGCCTCCAGCACATCAGGAGAAAATGTTCAGTCTAACGTATTGTTTTGACAGTTGCCACTGTAAGGAGATAATCAATGCTACCCACTTCACCTGTCAGTGGTTTTAATCTAAGGGCAGAATAAAAACACATCCGGTCAGTCTGTAAGATGAAGACATGAGGAAGACCTCCTCAATCAGGTTCATCAATCAGCAATCCACCATTGGCCGCCATCTTTAGGCAAAGCTGCCAGCTGACAGAAGACTGTTAATATCACATGAGATAGGCTACTTAACATTTACCTAATTAGTTTGTTGGTGGAAAGTAATAACTGCTTCCTCAATGGATTATGAAGCTTAAAACCTGTCAGTGTAATTGCGAAACAGAGCCCTACAGGACAATTATGTTTGACATAAATCACCAGATGTATCTGTTACAGAGATATTAATCATTACTTATCCCTAACTATTAAATATCAGACAAGTATTTTTGTCGTCTGCGACTGGAGTGTGCCTGTGCTTGAGGGGAAAATCTCTGCTTTCAAGTAGAAAAATGGAAATATTCATGTCCTACATAGAATTTATTATCCGGGGCTTATAAGGTTCGCGAGTTTGAACCTCAGAAGAAATCATTCGTACGTTGAAGTGTCCTCGTGTAACACCATCAAAGGCTCCTTACGGTCAAAAAGTGAGTAAAATATGAACTATTGCAGTTAAATATGATATAAACACGATAGATCTCCTGCAGCCGATCCATACGCATAGAATATGGACTAAATCGGGCGGATGGTTGAGAAGAAATGTCCAATAAACTATGTTTTTTTTGTAAAAAGTTGCCCCTTAGTGCGTGAAATATGAACTACTAGACTACAGTATGATATTTACCAGATAGATCTCTTTGAATCAATTCATATGCACCAAATTTGGACTAAATCAGAACAATGGTTGACCAATTATGCCCCCAAAAACTTTTTATAAAAATGATAATGTATTCTTGATTGATCACATAAACAGTCATACACAGTAAAACATGGTCAAATTATTTCTCTGCAATTTGCACCTTTGAAGCGCCGGGGGAGCTAGGGTGTCAGAAATACAAAAGTGACCATTCCCAAATTAAATCCACTTTTTCCTCGCACTGAAGTCTTGGTGGGTATAAAATGTGAAAATGATCCATGAAACAGTTTTTGAGTTACCGCTCTAACATGAAGGATCTGCGGGAAGCCAGACTCCCGCTGTTCTTTCAGACATACTTTTCATATTAATTAAATCAATCAATCACAAATGTTTTCATGCGTTTCAAGGGACTCAGCAAGTTGTCAATTATAAGGGATGTAGAGACCATTGTCACCATTTAGAAGCTACACTGTAAAAGATGAATATGTTAACTAGTAATTATTAATTCAGTCTTATAATTATTGTGTTAATATTGAATCTAAACTGTAAGTTGGAGTAAGTTTTACTAACGTATTACAATCTAAATTCTTAAGTTCCCAGTGGAAGTCATTTTGTTAAATCACGAACAATTCACTTTTTACAGTGTGCAACTTATGTCTTTAATTTTACGGGAATAAAATAATGTCAGATTTGTGCATCAATAATACACAAATATTATTTTACTGTTATGTATATTAGGTTTTTTAAAGGAAAAACATTGAACAAAAGTATTTTGAAGAGGATTTGAAGAATATCCAAAGCTGAAACGGAACTTTTGTGGTCTAATAATGCACTGTAAAAAAGAACATTGAATATGAACTAAAACAAATGACTTAAAATAGAAATCTCAATTAAATGAAATACCTTTGAATCCAACTTATTAATGTAAGTTGTGGAAACCTAATTTAATTGATTTTAGCAGTTGAAGTATTTCTGGATTCAAAACTTCATTTGTTTGTTTGTTTTTATGTTGGTCATTTTATATTATCATCACCACAAATGTGGTTATGTGGCGTAAAAAACAGAACTCTTAACCTACTGCTGATCCTTTATAAATGTAAAACATCTCCTGATTGATTTTGTGAAAGAATGCTTCCTTTATTATTGATTATGTAAACTACTATAAATTAAGCAGAAACCACATTAGTTTCGAGGAATTGCATAAATTAATGAGACCGAATTGATGGTGGTGTAGCGGTTAGCACGGCTGCCTCAGACCAAACTGGACTGCGTTCTAACCCACCTGGGGATCTCGTTGGACCTTTCTGTGTGGAGTTTGCAGGTTCTCCTGTGTTTGGGTGGGTTCTAAAGCTTCCTCCTACAGTCCAGAAACATTCAGTGAGGTGAAAAGGTTCAACTAAGTTGCCTGTACGTGTGAAAGGCTGTTTGTGTCTATTTGCTGTGAAGAACTGGTGATTTGTCTAAGCGTACGCTGTCGTCCCCTCCTCGATATTTCCTGGAGGAGTTTAGAACCAAAGTGTTTTGTGCTTTTCGAGTCCAAGCTTGAAAAGCACATGAGATCCATTTGGGTTTCTTGCTGAGTGAAACAAACAGCGGCATGGTATCAACTATGATAAACCCTAAGCGCTGCCATGTCTGCTCTAGCAAATTACACTAATAGATTCAAGCGAAATACAAAGAAAGCAGACATTTAATGCTCCTCCTCCGCCTCCTTCCCTGTACTGTAACAAGGAGCTTCTGCAGCTGCAGCTCCAGCAGCTTCTTCGTTACCAAGAAATCGCCTCCAACGCATTCTGTCGGAGACGCACACGGATGCCAATCAGCGGGATCTTGGGTTGGTACAGAACCATCCTAGTCTGCAGATCCTTAATCTTAAGTTTGGTAACGATGGTAATTAAGGGGGGTTTGACCTTGTTTCCGAAAAAAAGTAACTACAAATGTACCTAAGCCAAAGGTCCTGGTTATGAATACCGAGCAGCTCGAATATATAGGGTCTATATTTATCACAGCGCAAACACAAAAGTAGTGCAGTTCAGTTATTTTAACGATGAGAATCTCAAAATCACGAATAGGTCGAAATCATACAGTATAGCATTTCAAAAATTAGGGCCAACGGCATCTAGAAAAGCAACAGGCAGAGGAAAAAAAAACAAGGAACAAAGGGAACAACGGACGAAACCTCTGGGTTAAAAACCGAGAGGAAACGAGGACGGATGGCTTGAATATGAGTCACGCAGCCGGAGACGGAGACACAAAGACTTAAATACAGAGAATAGCGAGGCACAGCAAGGACGCACTGTTGATGAGACAGGAAGACGGTCGGGACAGAGCAAACAAATAGAGGGGGAAGGACAGCCAGCTGTGTGAAATGACAGAAGAAAAACACAGAAAAGAAAAGCAATGAATCAAAAAACGACATTTCAGGAGATGTTTTTTTCATTTTTACGCTGGTTAGTCATTATCCTGATTTAAAGAACTAGTCCAAGACGTGGGTATTTCCACATGGGCAGTCGGCGCTATAATAACTTCACAGTTATGCTGCAGCTACAGTCCGCCGTCAGACTATGTAACCAGCACATATTCATTATCTAGTGGAATAACCACCCGCCCGCTTAAATTAAGACCCACCCAGGTAGATGCACACAGACCTGCGGACCATTCAGAGACTGCAGATTAACTTTGTCCTTTTATTCTGCTCTCCAATGAACGTTAGAGTTCACTTAGGCGGATAAAAAGTTCTGCAAAAGACAAAGAGATAAAGGCTTCCAGTCGCAGTCTGACTCTTTTTTTTGCGTCAAACTAACGTGAAATTAGTGCAGGGGCCGTTAGCGTAATGCTAACATATAATGGGTATTGCCATATCCATGCTAACAAAAGTTCATCCAATTGTGTCTCTTGATGAAAGAAGGCCTCCATACAACATATATTGAACTGAAGACGGCGTACAAAGTTTTATTTTTGTAATTCGACCTTTTCATTCAGCTAAATAACTGTCAACAACAGTTATTTATTTGGAAATAGGAACTGGGCATGCAGAGAATGCCTTGTTGGCCGTGACGGCCCACCACTGAATGTAACAAACCATGTTTTTTTCCGCTGGAATGAAAAAGTCCTCTACAATGAAAAAAATCCAACTATTCATAAAGTATGAATGTTTGTTATTAAAGTTGTATCTTTGAATACTCCGTCAACCTTCAAGCTTCAGGCAGTATTGTGTTAACGATTTAAACTTTCACTCATGTTTTTGCTTGTGTATCATCACAGTGTGATTGTTCTTAAGTTCATATGGTCCCATTTCATAACTATTACTTTCCCATTAATGAAAATGAAAGAGTGAAAAAGTGGTGCAAGCCAGAATTCTCTAGCCACATTCTACATATAGAAGGGAATCGAAGGTATACAATTATTCAACTTATCCTTGAACGTTGTTATGAATTAAGCATTAGTGCTTAAAAAACAAACCTCTGTTTATCCTTGATGTAAAATATTAAAAAAAAAAATACAATTCAAAAGGAAAATGTTGAGTTCAGAATATGACAAAAAGGGGGACAGAGAGGATAATAAAAGCACAGGGAATCGCTGTATCATCCATTGTTTGAGGTTCAAAATTCATACTAAGTAATTGTACGAACTACTTAGTTTCATTTCCGATCTATTTCAAACTGAGCTAGTGTGTAAAGCAAACTTTGCGAACTCAAGGCCCGCCTCCCCGGCATCTATTTGGCCTGCGAGAGCTGGCAAATAATATTATATAATTAGCTTAAAATATAATTCTATGTCGCTTTACTGAAGTGCGGGACCCTTAAACTGGTTGTCAGAAAAAGTATGAATAATACCAAAATGTTCAAGGAAAGAATAGTGGATACAGAGGGAAGCCAATTCGAGACATAAGACAGCGAATTCACGTTGGTGGTTAATGGACGACAAGAGGGATTGATGTCGTTATAGCCGCGGAGAAGTCCGTAGGCAATATGAAATTATGCTAGGAATATTTAACAGGGCTTGAGATGAGATTCAGTTTGACCCCCCCCCCCCCCTGGTGTGAAGTCACAGCTGATGCCAAATGTGGATAGATGAATGAAAAACAGCAAGTTCTCTGTATAACTCTGTATAAAACATGGACTGTGCTTGCATCAGTGTCCCCAGTGTGATCAGGTTTAGGATACGGTATTAACTGATTATTAAATCCCCGAAAAGTCAGGGATGTTATGGAATCATCAACGCCGTCGCAGCGTCTGCCGCAGATTGGGTTATGGTTAATGTGATTACTCAAAATTGAGTCATGGCTCGTTTTCAAATTTGAGATCGACATTGACCTTAGTGCGAGGAAGAACTGGATTGATGGAGTGATTTTAGGAAAGGTCTTAATGTCCAAGAGTTTTCGGGCATGATTTTTTAACTGGTGGTACGATTAAGTCCAAATTTTGTTGCGTACATATCGGCTCAAGGAGATCTATCTTGTCTATATCATATATTAGCCTAATGGTTCATATTTTACTCACTAGGGGGAGCAATTTTTATGAAAAACACTGTTTTTTGGACATAATTTCTTAATCGTTTGTCGTATTTTGGTGCATTTGGATTGACTTGAGGAGATTGTTGTCTTATATATCATATTTCACTCTAATATTTCATATTTCACACACTAGGGGGAGCGTTTTAAAATAAAAATACAGTGGACATTTTATTCGAGGACATCAATCGGGGGGATTGCTTGTACAACACAGGGTATTGGGGACTTTTCGGAGATTCACCCTTGCTGTCGGTGACGACAGCATGAGTCTAGTTGTTTATGCTGTAAACAATAAATACTATTGGTACTGATTACTGTGTGCATTTTGTGCAGGAACAGTATACCACCCATTGCGTTTCAGCCATGATTTATTCACCTTCTTCCAAGCAGTGGGAGACAAGGAAAGGGCAACGTTCAACACGTCCTCCATTTTGACAGCTGTCAGTCATGGGATCACTGGAGGAGAAACAGCTCAACTGTTCATGAGAGCGGAGGAAACAACAGAACCAGCACCAGCTCAGTGGAAAACCAGTTAGGTCACAAAAGCACGGAAAAAAGTTTGTGTATCTTCTTCCGTAGAACAGTCGACAAAGCGATGAACTGCGTCCAACAGTTTATGTCTTTCAGCTCAGTCCCCCAGCGTCAGTGCGGTATTTCACTGGAGGACTTTAGTTAGTTAGTCAGGTTTCCCAAACTCAGGATACGGTCCCACACCAGTGTCTGGGATCAGGAAATTCTGTTTTAGATGCTCAAACCCAAAGACGGGACGCTCCAGATGATGTTTCTGGTGTGAACACGCTCCCAGGTAAAAATTTTATCTGGATTGAAATGAAGGTAATTCATTACAATTTCTCTTCACTGTCCATGAGAGAAACAAAAAGGAAGAACAGCAGCAGTGTATGCCATACGTGTGTGTCTGTGTGTGTGTGTGTATATGTGTGTGTGTGTGCGGGGGGAAATAACGGAAATCTGCATTTGTTGGATCTATAACAGCAAGCCGAGGCTGGCTGATGAAATACAGTTGCTAATGAACTATTAAAGAGATCAAAATAGCTGAACAGGCGAGCGGTCTAGCCTTGGTTCATGCTTGGTTTCCTTGTCTGATTAACACTGAGAGCTGAGAGGAGAATGATGGATTGTCCTCAGCTCTCCACCTTCAAAGGCTCAGAACGTCTCTAACCCGCGCAGGTCCGCCACGCTCCACATGGAGATTAGGCCACAAGCTTAATGGGAAATACTTTAAGTAGTTTCAACACCAAACAGTTTATAGTCATTAATAACTTATACCTGGCTTTGAGTCTGATTCATTTGAATAGAGTTTTGTACAATTTGATGTCTTCAGTGGCTTATTATGAACAGAAAAAAAGAGTATCTGATTCAAGTCCAAATTTTGCCAAAAACAGAGGTCATGTGACCATTTTAGTACCAAGCAAATCGGAATCCGCGAAAAAGCAATCTCTGTCTGTTTGTCTGCCTCCTTTCAGGTAAAATTATGGTGGCTGCGTTTTTTTTCTTCCATTTAAAAATAGTGTTCAGACAGGTGTTTTCGAAGTGTTGATGATGAATGTATCCTTTAAAACACATCGGTTCTCGCAGCTAGCGGCGTTCTACGCCGACACTAGCGTTGTAAACGAAAGAGGTTCGGTGCGCCAGCGACTCCCGGGGGCTCTGACACCTCCGCTGAGAGAGCGAGTACAGAGGGTGGTACACGGGCCGCATGCCAGAAGTTTCAGAAGAGCTTTTAGATTCACAGTAATTTGGATTAGTATAGATTGTTAGATAGGTTTCATTAAAGATTCTTTGCCTTTTCAACGTATATTTATGGAAACTCTCTTGCAACAACAACAGATGCCAGTTTATCTCCGTAAAAACAGCAGCTTTTTTTAATTTAATTTAATTATTTTACAGTGCAGCTCGTTCCATGTGACTGCGCCCTACAGAACACAGATGTGGGGGTGTCATTCCTTAATCACACAAGGTTCTCAGGTAATAGTAATCCTGTGCAAATAAGGCTTCAGCAGCATGAACTTCACGAACACGCGGCTGTCACTCCGGAGTAGGTGTACGGTTCCTCCTTCGGAGTGAGACTGCAGCTTTAACCAGCGACAATACGGTCTACCATATTTATATAACGTTTTTATTTGGCTCCATTTAGAGTGACTGTGTTCTCAGATCTCAACGGCTAATCATGAATCAAGGTAATTGCTACTTTGAGTTGGTTACAGTGTGCATTTTTTTTTTTTTAACCATCGGTGTCCTCTATCAAATACAAGGATCCAGAATTAATGGCGTCACTTTTATCTACATTTCACATCATTCCCACATAAATCCAGCCGGAGACATCACGGTGACCTCCGACGATGTATTGGCTATTCTTTTGTCATATTCAAGCAAAGCGGCTGAATGCAGACGGCAGCTGAAGTGCGTTGGCCATCTTTAGCCTGATTCTCTTAGCTGAGTTTTTTTCTGCAACCATCCACCTCCTTTGCGCTGACCCTCTGCCAGGTTGCATAAGGGATTGATTTTCCTTTTATGCAGGTCTGCACTAAATGACATTCGAGGGCCGTCACCTCTAAAGCGATTCCCTGGGACATGGTTGATTTAGGTAATAGCCTAAATAGGACTGCAGTTGCTATTTTTTTTCTTTTATAAATTGAATGGGCTTCTCTTTAGCCTCATCAACAGCTTTAGCGATAGAACTTTAATTTAGAGTGAAGCGCTAACGTCGCCGTGGGATAAACAAATACACCCCTGAAGCTGTGCTCATGGGCAGCCAGCCCCATCTGCAGTTTTATCAATCTGTTTCATTCTGTTCTGATGACAGGAGGTAAAAAAAACCTATAACAAAGTCTACATCAAAGCATGTGTGACAGATGGAACGAGCTTGAAACGGACAGAACATGCTGAGCTCAGCAGATTCTCAATGTCTTTGCGTCGAGTCACTGAACACGGATTTGCAGTCGATCCCTTACAAATGTTAACTCATTAAATAAACAGATATTTATAGTCCCATTAATATTTAAAGTAGCCGGCTTAATTAATTTTAGGTCGTGTCTAACGTTCCTTGAATAGTCCGGTCCAGGTTTTGGATGTAACATGAATGAACCCATGTGCTTCGCTTCATCAAGCTTTACTCACATGACCGTTCAAACCGCCATAAAATATTTAATATTAAAATAATTTTCTACTGAAGCTGACATCGGTTTTTAAATATAAGTATCAATTATTAAATTCAGAATTGTGACCCTTTAATTACCACTTCATTTGCATAGTACCCTTTTTTTTTTTAGATATGATTAAAAATAAAAGTACATTCTGTATATAAACGCTAAGTGGATTCTTTTTTTTTAATAATTAGAACAGTGTAAGAGTAAAACATGGATTACCAATAATGATAATTACATATATTCATAGAGTTCTTTTGCAAAAGCAAATAAATGCCATTTTGTGAAAAAAAGATTTATAACAAAATTTTGAAGAAAACATTGAATAAAATTGTTTTCGGATCCAAAATACGTTGTTGTGAGAAACTTTATGAAGACTATCGGAACCTTGGAT
Organism: Lophius americanus; assembly: GCA_037951165.1. Lineage (NCBI taxonomy): Eukaryota > Metazoa > Chordata > Actinopteri > Lophiiformes > Lophiidae > Lophius > Lophius americanus. The sequence goes on along the minus strand of JBBDHG010000169.1, from coordinate 1,859,828 downwards.
CATCTTAAGTTGCAGAAACAACTAAAAGCCTCTTCTGTTTCTAGACAGAAACAGATAAATCCACAGAGCATGGATTTATCAAAAATAAAATAGCATTGGAGTTTTTCTGCTTTTGCCCACAAAAAAAGTTTAAATGGATAAAAAAACTCCTATAAAGTTTAATTTTTTTAAGATACCTTTCGTTTGTTAAATCATTTCTACTTAGTTAAAGCCAACCAACTTCAGTTCTGATTGATATTACCTGGAGTAAATAATAAAAAAGCTGTTTAGTGAAGATTTATAAAAAAACGAAAAAACAAGTTCATTTAAAAAAAAAAAAAAATGAACTCTTCTTTTACGTGTATATGTGTCGAAACCATCTCAGTCCTGCCTCTCCTATCCAACACGTCTCACCTGAGCTGTCACTCTGATGTGCGTTTTCCTAACCCCGTCCATCCCGAAGACAATCTTAATCTTCTCCGAGTCCACAGGAATAAAGCAGGAGTTCATCATCCAGGATTCATATGTGGCTTCGGGTTCGGAGAGTCAGTAATCAGCTATTCCCATTTTTTCCCCGTTGATCTTATTTCATTTCGTCTGATCAAATATTCTGCAAGGAGGCATCCACTTCATGAAATATGACGGTCCAATCTTCACGTTGGTTGTATCTGACGGAGCTGCCTGCAAACGTGGGCGTTGTGGAAGATCAGAGCTACGGCGGCTCTTATTGGGCGGAGCAAACGGATCTATATGGGATCTTTTCATTTTCACCCTCAAGGACAAAAACCTTTTTTTTTTTTCATGAAGGATTCGCTCTAAATGCTCTTAGGCTGTGCTCACAAATGGAAGGACAATACCTGGCACTAGGAGGAAGAGGAAAAAAACCCAGGTTCTAGACTTTGAATGAGAAGCTGATTGGATGAGACAGAATCTTTGGCAGCCAGTTTATCCTTGGATCTATCAGCCAAGGTCAGTCCACTAGAGACAACTAGGCTCCATCTAAGGGGTGGGCTGCCTTTTATGTGTTGTTTTTTTTCTATCAGAACCACATAGAACCTGGAGCCCACTCTGGCCGTCTCGGGCTTCCCTGGAATGATGGAGCATTTCAGTCTTAAGCCTTAACAGCGACTATTCATCAGCATAAGCAAACCCTCAAAGTGCCATTCACTTCCTGACAAATGGGGCGTAGAAATATGTGTAGGGCTTCATTTCCTCCTCCGATGCCATGCAATTAGGGTAATATCAGTATGAGGAATGTGGCCATCGTTTTCTAATTATCAGTTTTACTCCTGCGTTTCCTTCCTGGGTCAAATATTGGCGGATTTGCCGCTGTAGTCTGTTTTTCCTTTAATCTCAATTTATTTTAAACTAACTGTGTGTGTAAGGGTTTTACGGTGTGTGCGTGTATTTTGTACGGCATGTTGGATGGACAGGACCTACTCTTTATATTTCAATGTCATAATCCGAAGATTATCTGATTTAACTGAGCGGTGTGAGTTTTTTAAGAGAGATTTTTTTAAGAATCCCAGTAACGGAATGATATTTTACTTCAATCAAACAACTGTGTCCCCTCAGCTCAACCTTTGGTCCGTTGTCTCTGATCAACAACACAAAAGTTATTGAATACAATATTTATCATTAGAAGTATTTGAATATTCTCATAATCTGTGTAGTCCTTTGTGTGATTCCTGTGTATTTCGCAGATCCTTTTTGTTAGCGCGATAACTGAAAAACTATTTCATGGATCATTTTCAAACTTGGTAACCACATAGACTTTAGTGAGAGGAAGAACGGAATTGATTTTGGTAAATGTAGGTTGTATATTACTCACACCAGGGGGAGCTTTATCTCCTAAAGTGTTTTGCACATAACTTCCTATAAGCGTTGGTCCGATTTAGTCCAAATTTATTGCATAAGAATCAACTTTCTTCTATATTTTGCTCACTAGTACTACTTGTACTAGTACAAATAGGACTTGTACTACTTGTACTACTACTAGTACTAGTACTGGTACAATGAGAGGATTGGGGCCTTTTTTTGCGGATATACCCTTGCTGTCTGGTCCGACAGCGTAGAACCCGCTTTTCTATTTAAATATTTAATGGTAGTTCCAACAATCTCTGGCGGCCCACCTGCATTACATCTTCACTCCTCGCTTTTCTGATTGGATGCCGCAAAGGACTTCATATGTTGCAGCCGTGTTCATGTTACCAGATTTATTTTCTGACGTTTTCACAATGAAACCCACATTTTTTAATTCTCCGGTGTTTTGAAAACTCCACATTCTTTCCTTCTCTGCCCGTTCTTCTCTGCTCTGCCCGCAAACACACCTGGGGGAGATTTGCGCTCTATGTTCACTCTTCTTGATTAATAACGATGCTTGTCCCACTTTGCAGATTATCTCAGCACCTGCGTCGGCGATCGCCGACCTTTTTTTTTTCTTTTACAAATATCTGACCAGCTTTGTAAACAGAGAGCAGAATCACAGAACCTCCGACATTTCCTTCAGACCTCCGAATAGTCACTGGAAATAAATGTTGGAATTTTACAGTACACTCAAAATAATTAATAATTCTATAGTTAGATTTTATTTAAATATTAAAAAAAATTAAAAATTGAATCTGTTCCAAAACATGAACTTGGTTTAAATAAGTTTGGCTGTAGAAGAAGCAGGATTCAATTAGTTTAATCATTTTCAGTAAATTATGTGGAATTGAATGGGAATTACAATTACATAAATTACATTTTTACTTGTTTCATTGATTCTTTAATGACATAAATGCGTCACATGAAGTTTTTTTTAGTTTTTTTATGTAAAAATAATCCATACACATTGAAATTTAACATGCAATTAAAATACATACATTTTCAATTTCAGGCTTCGATATTTTTCGACTGTGTGCTTTTGTTGCACGTTGAAGGTCTTGTTGGCTTTAGAAGTAAAAGATAAAAATATTTGATTTCCTAGGCACAAACACTTATGGAAAATCTCTCAATAGCTTCTTCAGACTTTCCATCTTCATTGCCACAAAGATGGTTTTGAAATACCTTAAAGGTCTCTGGGTCGCTCTTGTTTCCATGCCACAATCATCTCCACTTCCTCTAAATAAGATTTATTTTTATTCTTCCTCTTCTCTCTTCTCTGTGAATCTTTCTAGTCTGACATCAGCGGAGGATTCGGCGATGTCCGACCTTGACACGAGAAAAATGTGGATGTGTATCCAACAAGTATAGCAGGTTGTGTGAACGCCGTTATTGATCAGTGGTTGAGAGGATGAAACCGGCCTTCAAAATGAGGCACGTCACAAAGAGGAAAAAAAAGAAAAAAAGCTGGAGGTTTTTGCCTCATTTGGTTTCATTTCATAGAGTCACAGAAAAACTAACTCTTATCGTACAAAGAAAGTCCAGAGTCGGTTCATTTCCTTCCCATGTCAGTGCAGTCTAATGTACGTTTTCTATCATAACTGACTCTTAATACTAATGGTGTCCCAAAGAACTCAGCTAAAATTAACCTAACCTCTGCTGCAGTGGAGAGAGAGAGAGAGAGAGAGAGAGAGAGAGAGAGGGACTCAAACCTCCACGTTTTTTATCCTATTGATTTTATATCCCGCCATAGGTTCCACTGCACAACATGGCCTTGCACCAGGCCATATCTCAGACGTGCTTGTGCTTTATGAACCAGGAAATCCCCTCCGATCCTCTGCTTCTCTTTAATCTGTTCTTTAAAAGAGGAGGTGATGCTGCTTTTAGTGCTCCAAGCTGCTGGATCAGCCCTCCGGAGACCCCGCGAGAGAGCGGAGAGGCGATAATAGCTCTAACCCATCTGTGCAGTTTGGATTTGATTTAGTGCTTTGTAATGTTTGCTGTTTATTTATTCATCTGGTCATAACTGTTTTTTTTCTTTTTTTATTAGTAGACATTATTAGCATGAGTAGCATCTCTTAAATTTTTCGGCGCATTATTCTCCTGATCTTTTCTTTTTTTTTTTTTTCACCATTAATCACTTCACAAACACGTCAGAATACAGTAAATAAACCCTGAAGCAGTAAGAGTACAATATACATCAGAACATTTTCGAGAAAAACGTCATGAAGTGAGAAAAATCTTTATTAATACAGAGAAATATGATGTATACTCAATAGATCTCCTTGAGTTGATTCATATTCACCAAATTTAGACTAAATTGTGCCGATGGTTAAGAAGTTATGGTGAAAAACTGTGTTTTTTGTAAAGAAAATAAATAAATAAATAAATAAAAGCTCTATCAGAGTAGATAATGTAAAATAATGTAAAGATGAAGCTCTTCAGTCAATTTATATGCACCGAATTTAGACAAAATTTTTCAATGGTTGCGATATTATGGCCAGAAGCCTATTGGGGATAAAGCTCCCTCTAGTGTCAAAAATATACAACTCTCCTTCCCAAAAATCATTCCACTTTTATTCCTGCAGTAAGATCTTGAGGGGATACATTTTGAAAATGATGATTAGATGAAGAAAAAGTTTCTGAGTTCTGTGTGTGTAACATTTGTTTTTGTAATAATAAAAAAAAAAAAAAAAGAAGCTCCCCCTAGTGATTAAAGAATGAACTACGACAGTGATTAATAAGTATGAATTACTAGATGGATCTTCTGGAGTTGATTCATATGATCTAAATTCGGACCAACTATTAGAAAGTTTTTCCTTAAAAACTGTAATTTTTGTAAAAAAGCTTCCCCTAGTGATTAAATTATGAATTATTGGAGAAACACTATAAACAAAAGTTAGATCTCCTCGAGTCCATTCATACGCACAAAACTTGGACTAAATTGGAGCAACTGTTGGAAAAAATGTGTAAATAAAGCTACCCCTTGTGCAAGATTATTCTACATACCTTTTCCCAAATCAATCCAGTTCTTCCTCGCACTAAGATCTGTGTCTGTATGGAATATGAAAATGATCCATGAAACAGTCTTGTCTTTCTACGTAGCTGCGATGGATGCGACACTGCGATGATGATTCCATAAAATCCCTGACTTTCCAGGGATATGAATAGCAATATTAAACATTTTAATGAAGATCTAAAGAAAATGACTTAATTCTAAAATGCTCTATAAATGCTCTATAAACAGAAGGTGCATTATTACAACCCAGGGAACAATGACAATTAGAAGAAAACCACAAACGAAAAAGCTCCAAATAGGCCAGATATGAAAAGTGACATAATTAAAATCCACTTGATTAATTTTGATTCCCTTTTGTTAGATGTAAATATGTGTTACTGTTTACCCACATGACCTCAGGAACACACCTGAAACCCTCAACAACAACAACAACAACAACAACAACAGAGGGCAGTTAAACCTGCTGATAACGACAACATGCTTGTTGTTAGCATGTTTTATGACCCGTGTTTCATCGCTTCACTGTTTTCTCTGTTATTACCTCCACCAAGAAGGTCAAAGGTCACTGAAATGTTTCCAACACAGTAAATAATAATAGGAATACATGCTGGATCTTTACAGTTATTATTATACTATTCTACTGGGTGATTCAGTGAGGATGATGCTTCAGCTTCACACAATCTTATTTTAATGATTATAATACTTTTGTACATAAATACAAATACATATCGGTTTTATCTACAAACCTATCGATCTGTTTGACTGTTTCTTTAGACACGCACGATGCAATGTTTTGTAAAGGTCTTCTGAAATCAAGAATTAGGCTAAATTTCAAGTAGTTTAGAGGGAACATTAGAGAACTACTAATCTGAGACAACAAAAAGTTAAATAAAGTCCATAATATTTAAAAAAACCCTAATATTATTCAAGTGTGGTTGAATTTTTTGAGCATTTCATATATTAAAAAAATAATATTTTCCAACAAGGTAAGAAAAATTCCAATTTTTCAAGTAAAATGTATTTTTATTCTGTGACTCCAGCGTCAGAACTAGCCTACGCTGTCACCTATGACAACAGGGGTCCGTCGCCAAAGTCCCCAGTCCCTTGTTTTGTACAAGTGATATATGAGTTAATACAGTAAAGTATAGTATTTACTGTAAAAAATCTCCCCGAGTCGATTCATTTGCACCAAATGCAGAATAAATCAGACATTATGGCCCGAAAAGTTTTAGAGTTCCTCTGGTGTCGGAAATATACAACCGACCTTTCCCAAAATCACGCCAATTCTTCCTCGCACTAAGGTCTATGTGGCTGTAAAATTTGAAATCATCCAACACTTAGTTACAGAGTTTTTGAGTTCAGTCCGGGAAATAAAAAAAAAAGAAAATGTCCATCTACACCTCATGTGGAAATCTAAAAAAAAAGAACATTCGTACCTTCTTTCTTATTCGCACAAACTCTCTCTCTCTAATTCCCTCTCTGTCTCTCTCTCTCTCTCTCTCAACCCAACTGGTCAAGTCAGGGAGGCCCACCCTGATCCCCTAGAGGTTTCTGCCTGTCAAGAGGCATTTGTGGAAACGGTCCAGAACTGCTCTTCCTAGAAAGTACCTGGAGGAAGCCTTTATTCTGATGTGGCGCTATACAAATCAAACGGACTTGTCTGTAAAATATTAAGCAGGTGGTTTTGATCTTACGTCTGATCAGTGTTGGTCTCGATTTTTACCGTGATGGGTGAAGCCCATCTCAGCAGAGAGGTTGATTGATTGATGGCTGGTTTTGAGGATGGCAGCTGTGTTCCAGCCCTTCGATCCTCACCTCTCTACTGCGTTTGACACGTGACGCTGAGTTCACCAGGACTCTCACACCAACCGTGCACAGCTGGCGGCCAGCCGACGTTGATCCACTTGACTCGCGCCGTCTCTGACACCACGTTGTTGTGAATTTTTTCTCTTCTGAAAATAGCAACCGAGATGATTCCCGCTGAGTTTGCGGCAGGTAGAAATGGACTCGACACGATACAGAGATAAGGTCCCTGATTCAGCGTGTTTACACTAAAGCTGTGTAATCCCCCCCCCCCGTCCATGCTCAGAGTGTCCTGGTACCAAACAAACGGCAGCTTCCTGATAGTGGCTCACCAGCCTTTATGTTGAAAGAGTCTTCATCAGCTGGCAGAACCACTGATTTCGTTGGTTATATCTCTGAATAGTCTGGGATATTATGGAATTGTCATCGCCGCATCTGCGAGATAATGGTGGTTATAGCTATGGCCGACATTTTTCTCCCGAGGGCGACATGGCGCAAGCATCAATCAAAAAAAACAAACTGGATGGTGACATCGTTGATCCATTTCTTATCGCTCATACTGCACGCCATGTCAATCATAATGTCAACGTGTGGGTCAATGAAGTTGGTCGGAGAGTGCGCCCCTCTAGTTTGTGATCAGAAGGGAATCCAACCTCTGCTGGGTTTTTTCTGTGAAGTTTGAATCTTCTCCCTGTTTCCATTAAGCCATAATGGTGTCAAGAAAGAGATATTCCGATATCCGATATTTTGCAGTGTTCACCAGTGCAAATGTCTGTTGGTCGGTTTTTTTATTTTTTCAGAACCAGTACTTGTGACAAAAGCTCAATATCTAAGATTCTTTTGAAGCCCCTAAAGATACATTTCACAGATGGTTTCTATAATTTCCTATTTTAAAATTTGAACTTGCTTATAACTTATATCTGAGATTTCTTTTTTACTGAAAACATTTGATGTTAGCAAAATGAACATGATAACATTGAACAGGACTTTAGTGAAATTCAACAACTTAACATTTCTAAGATTCGATGACGTTGATGTGAACCGATACGATGGTGTTTGTTTGTCTCGCTTGTTTTAAATCTTTAATTTCTCTTACTGCTGTTATTTGGGGAAAGAAAACGTTTTTCTCTCCTCGGACTCAAACTTCCTGCTTCTCCCTCTTCTTCTCAAGATGTTAGAAAATTGCAGACTATCATCCTTGTCAGGAACTTAATAGGGGTCGCTGTGGCTCAGCGGGTTCATAGGTCACGCACTATTTGGATAGTCTGTGGTGTGAACAGCTGAAGTTAACATGTTCCATCGGCAGAGGTGCCAATAGTTCACACATTTGATGTAATAGAGTAGAAATACAGTTGCCTGCGCAAGAAAATACTCTCTAAGTAAAGTATTATATAGGCTCTGAAATGGACCAGGTGTTTAAATGTAGACCTGTGAAGGAAACAGTTTTTGTGCAAAAAAAAAGCAGAACATCGAGTAAAGTCAATTTGATTATTATAGTATTAATTAGGAGCTTATTTCAGACTTTCACAGACAAAAAAAATAAAAATAATGATGCATTCAGGGGGAATTATCATGATGTAGAATGTGAGCGTTTAAAGGAAAAGTGGATATAAAGACACGGATACCACACATTTTTCACGCTCACTAACTTCTGTGGGTCAGGAGGAAGAGGGTGGTCGTCATCTTATCGGAGGGTGGTGGTGTGACGCCCAGGCCAGGCAGTCTACATGCCAGAATGTTCTTCAGCAAGATACTAGAGTTCACGTTTGCTCCTAGTGGCTGTTCCAGCGGTGTGTCACAGGTTGTTGGTCCTGATGAGCGGGTGACGGCTGCAGGAAGCATCTAGCACCAATAAGAGTGTGTGTGTGTGTACGTGTGAGTGTGTGTGTGTGAAGTGGTGAATGCTGACTCTATAAGAACCTTCCCATTCTTTGGAGTCAAATTCCCTACATTGTCCCATTTCCCAACTCCGCTTATCGAGCATTAAATGAAGCGATGGATACGCCGGGGCTTAATCTTTTTTTTTTGTGTGTTATTGTTCATTTAGGGTGGAATCAGTCTTGATGATGCAACAATGTAAAATAAAAATACTCTAGGAAAGTAAAGAGCGTGTTTTGAGAATGTAAGAAGTGAAAAGGACGGATATTTGTGTCCTTCTTTCATAAGGGGCAACATGAGCTATGTGGTACGCTCAGGTGGCCAGGGTCAGGGTGTTTGATTGACAGAGTGAGAGGTTAACGCTCCTCAGGAGAAGGTCCCGCCTTCCATGGCCTTCTTTCTATCATACTGTAGGAATCTTTTGTGAATGGGTGAAGGATGGCTGCTGCTGTGAAGCGCTTTAAGTGGCCGAGCAGACTAGAAACATGTTATATAAATACATTCCATTTCTCATTATTTCATTTATTTCAATCAAAGATGGGTCCGTTAATTTCAAACAATTCAATATTGTGACAGAAGAAGCATTTAAGGATGTAAAATCTTTGATTTATTTCTTATTTTTTATGTGTTCTAAGCTTCCACAACTTCTCCCCATTTAATTTCATATTCTACCAATTCGTTTTTTTGTTTTTTTTCGATTGCAGTCTTATTTTTTTACGGACGGTTAAACATTTTCCCAGTGTATTATGGTTTTCCATTGCATCACTATATTTATTTATATTTATATTTTATTTATTTATTTATTTACTTATTTATTATTTATCAAATTATATAGCATAATTTGGGGAAAAAAAGACGACCCATCTTATAGGAAAATTTGGAAAATACAAAAAGTAATATCAATAAGTGAATTATATACCCTGCAGTTTGGGGATTTTTGGATGTTTATTGTGTTAAAAATTGTGTATACTCATTCATTATTCATTTCTATTAATAAACAGTAATTCTATAATATAGTAAGAATACTGAAAAAATGACTTTGCAGACAAAGCTGATCCTGTGAATGGTTTTACAGTGCATATTCACACGCGGATCTTCAGATAGGGTCATTATTATGCGGTGTGGGTGATTACTGTGCAAGCCGGCGTATGACCCCGCTTGACCTCACGGGTGTCCCTGAAGACTGAGGTCAGGGGTGAATCTCTGCAGGCATCACACTCGGTCTCATTCCATCTGCGCTGCAACTGTTTATGCAGTCCGCGTCACCAAGAGCAGAATATCTACTGCCTCTTCTTCTCTCTCTCGCTCTCTCTCTCTCTATGGTCAAAGTCTATTACAAGTGTGTTCATTGATAACAGGCTTTAAAAAAAAGTGTTTTAAGAAAGCCGTCAGAGTTTAGAGTGAGTTTTATCATGCATGGATTTTTTTTTTTGATTTTTTTTTTAATGCTACTCCCCCAAAATCCTCCCTTCTACATCTGCATCAGGAATCTGGTCTTGATTCCCGCAATTTGGTTAATCAAATGACATCATGCCTGAGCGGTCCGTTGCAGCGCCGGGCTCTTATTTAATCTGACCCCTGGCCTTTTTTCTTTTTTTTTTAACACGAGCAACTTGTCCGTTAGTCGTCTTTGATAAGAGACGGAAAACTGCCCCTCTCAGAGAACGGCAGCATCATTCCCTATTTTCGCTTACCCCGACAAACTCTCAGAAGATAGCGGCATTTCAAATGACAGCCGCTTATCTGAGCAAGCTCTGGTGCATTTGCAGAGGGGGGAATTACACCGAGCAGACACATTACTGTCGTTCGCTCAGCATCTTCGCTCTCAAGGCGCAGTTTAGTCCAGAGGTGTTACCCCTGCATTTTATTCCAATGACATTCTCATGAACTACACGGTTTTTTCCTAATTAATAGGCGTCGCTGTAATTGCCGACCAACAGCAAAAAATTCTGTTTGAACATCAAGATGCAAGTAAAAAGAAAAACCCTGATTAATTTCTAATGGGAAAGAATGTTATTCTTAAGAAAAGCGCCTTTGTACGTGACTCCACTGCCTCAGATTAAATTGACCATTGATATAGATGCCGTATCTACTTACATGAAATCAGCTTAAATCTGGAGATACTTCAACAAAAACGTGAAGGAAAAAAAAATTAGAATAATTGCATCCAATTAGCGTCATAGCGGGCTAATTTGACAACTGGCGCTGACAGCCCGGTTCTCTGTACGTACTCATCTGAAACATGAAGAACTAATTACAGGTGGTCCATTGTAAAATTAGATTACCAAAAAAAAAAGATGTATTCTTCACAAATGATATGCGCCGGCCCCCGATCAGTGTGAGCTTTGACTAATAGTATTAGGAAGATGAAAACATCTCTTCCCTTTTACTACGGATGCAGTATTATATGGATGCTTTGAAGCTCTAAACTGAAATAAACTGAAATTATATGTAGGTTTAGAATATGGTGTTTTCTCGCCTTGTGTCATTGTGTGGATGTATAACCAGTAATGTAAAAAGTCAAAGTCTAATACTGATTATTATCTCTTTAACTGATGTACGTATAGTTCCCCACTGTAAAACCTGCTTTGTTGCTCCTATCAGCTGTCCTATGCGGTTATTATACTTCCTGCAGGGGCCGTCCATCCAATCCCTCCCGGTGATCCATCCTGAAAACTTGTATTACTTTCCGGCACATATAAAAACGGATAATTCTGAGTTTGTCCGCCGCAGATCCGCCATGTTAGCATGAAAACTCAACAACTTGAAATAAATAAATAAATTGTTCGTGTTTTTCTCACCAAGTTGGGCATTTTAAGAGAAACACAGTTTTTAGGACGTAACTTCCTAATCCTTATTCCGATTTAGTCCAAATTCAGAATTCAAAAACTATTTTGTTGATCATTTCACACCACATAGACCCCCATATGTCACCCCTATAGATTTAACTGAAGGAGAAGTGGATTGACTTTGGGAAAGCTCAGTTTTCTTTTTCTGACACTAAAGGGGGGGTTTATCTCCAAAGGTTTTTGTTGGATAATTTCTGGTGCATTGTCCGATTTAATGCTAATTTGATGTATTTGAATCCACCTGAGGAGATCTAGCTGTTTTTTAAGACACAACTTCTTTTCCAAACCATTTTGTTGCATATGTATCGACCCGAGGGGTTTTATGATATTATATTTTAATCCCTAAGTGGAGCCGTTTTGGTTTTGTTTTTTACAAAGAAAACTGTGTTCGAACTCCTCAAATTAAATGGGAAATGATGTCAATCAGCGTAGGTCTAGTTTACGGTGAGGAATCACCGTTTCTTTTTCATAGTCAGCCATGTGAGTTCTATCTGAGTGTGTGTGTGTGTGTTGGATCTAGGAACCTACACTGTAAAACAATCCTCTGAGTCTGACAATCACGGTAGATCACAGCGTTAAAAAATATAGGCCCTTTGAGAAGTGATGTGACCTTTTTGTGTGGATGAGCAGGTAACAAACATCCCTGATAGTCCATAGACAGTTTATAAATGATCAATATATCAATCAATTAATCTTTATTTATACAGCGCCAATTTACAACAACAGTTGCTTCAAGGTGCTTCCAGAAAGAGCGGGTCTAGACCAAACTCTTTATATAATTATCGGCAGAACCCAACAAGTTCCTCCTTGAGCAGCACTTGGCAAGAAAAAAATGTCCTTTTTTACGGGCACAAACCTCGGGCAGATCCAAGACTCAGGGTGGACGGCCTCCTGCCATGACCGGTCGGGTTTGAAAGAAAAGAGACAGAGGGAGAGAAAGAGAGAGAGGAAAAGAGAGAGAAAGACGGGAGAGGAGAGATACAGACGAGGAAAAAGCAGCAAAGATATCGGCTATAATCCACTTTCTCCAACCGCTCCATGGTCGGGCCGCGGCAGCAGCAGGGATCCCAGGTCGATAATAACATTAATATTAATGTAACATATAGTGATAGCTTATGGGGAAATACTATACAATAATAATAATAATAATAATAACAATAATAATCATCATCATGAGCATCTTGTGATCATTGGACATCGAGCAGGTCCACACCAGCAGAACCAGTCACCAACCATGTGACCTTACAGTGTGAGAAGACACAAAGACTCCAAGGAAAGAGTGAAGTTAGTAACATGCATTAAACCATTTAACATGCATTAAACCATTTAACATGCATTAAACCATTTGACATGCATTAAACCATTTAACATGCATTAATCCAGTAACATGCATTAAAGTGAGTGGGATGTATAAAGAGGGACAGTGAGAGAGAAGAGATAAAAGCTCAGTGCATCATGGGAGCATCAAGCTAGCTCTTTGCATAGCTAAGAGCTAGCTTATGCCAGCCTTAATTATAAACTTTATAATAAAGGAAAGTTTTAAGCCTAATTTTAAATGTAGAGAGGGTCTCTGCCCCCGAACCCAGATTGGAAGATGGTTCCACAGGAGAGGAGCCTGATAGCTGAAAGCTCTGGCTCCCATTCCCCCCCTGGAGACTCTAGGGACTACCAGTAACCCTGCATACTGGGAGCGCAGAGTTCTGATTGGACAATATGGAACTATGAGCTCCTTCAGATACGTTGGTGCCTGACCGTTAAGGGCTTTGTAAGTGAGCAGAAGGATTTTGAATTCAATATTGGATTTTACCGGGAGCCAATGAAGGGAAGCTAATACAGGAGAGATATGTTCTCTCAACCTGGTTCTGGTTCTGGTCAGCACACGTGCAGCAGTGTTCTGTATCAGCTGGAGGGGCTTCAGAGACTTATTGGGACCACCTGCTAGTAGGGCATTACAGTAATCCAGCCTGGAAGTAACAAATGCATGAACTAACTTTTCTGCATCTTTTTGTGACAGAATGTTCCGTATTTTAGAAATATTACGCAAATGAAAAAAGGCAGTCCTAGAAACCTGTTTTATGTGGGAGTCAAAGGTCATATCCTGATCAAAGATAACTCCCAGGGTCCATATCGTGACCTTGAAATTACTGCTGTGTTCCTCCAACCGTTCCTGAACCATTTCCATTGATCCAAAGTTTCCCAACAGAACATTTACCAAAGCATCGTACTGTTTTCCCCAGCTCGCCCTCTTCCCATGATACAAGCACACTAACCCAGCCGTCAACATGTGCAAAAGAAAACATGGCACATCAGACCAGGCCTCCTTCATCCATTGCTTTATTGTCGGTACTTTTGGCAGTGGACAAAACTCGGAACCGGTCTGCGGCTGCACAACTGTATATTCTGACACATTCCCTTCGAAACCAACTTTTTAGCAATTTTGTGCTGCAATAGCTCCTCTGTGGGCTCAGCACAATAGGTGGGATAGCCTTCACACTCCAATTAGCCTTGGGTCCCAATGACCTCGTCACTGTATCACCGGTTGTCCTTCCTCGGGGAACAGCCAACAAATTCTGCAATTCTGGAGATGTTCTGACCCAGTGGTCTAGTCTGCAAAACTTTTTCAAAGTTGCTGAGGTCCTTTCGCTTGTACATTTTTTCCAGCATCATCCACTCCAGGATAAAATCCTCGCTAGCCAGCTGATATATCCCATCTACTAGCAGGCAGATAGTCAATGCTATTCATTCACCTCTCAGGGGTTATAATGTTATGGATGATTGATGTATATTTCTATTCCTCTTCCTATGTACACGTGTGTATGGTGTTCCATTTTGGAAGGTGTATTTGTTTGTTTTTCTTTTGTCTCAGCACTATTTGCTAAATCACTTCATGCGTCATCGTATCGCCGAGACTGCGCTGGAAAAAATGACGGGTTTCATTCTTGTTTGTTCCTACTACTGAATTTATACACTTTGTTAAATAATAGGAGATTCAAGGCACCAGTTCCCTGATATAAATAGCGCAGACCCCACAGAGCCTAAAAAAAAAAAAAAAAAAAACATGGGGAGGGCTAGGAGAGTTACTTTACTGCAAAATGACAAGCACTTTGAGGCCAAGAAAATAAAACGAGCAACAGGCACAGTATTTCTTCAAATCTATAAATACTGAATGACGAAGGGGCTACAAGTCGAAGCTGAGCACAGGAGTACAATTCAGAACATGGCTGTCTGGGTGGGCCCAACTTTATGACATTGAGGGATGGCTGCTCCGCAGGTCCTTCCTGCTGTGTGACATCAGTCATCATCGTCGTCTTAGGGGCTGGGCAGGACATTCATCTTCAGATGACTTACGAGACTGTTGGATGAACATGAATTGGGATATTTATGGACAAAAAGAAGCAAATATCCCATCTGCCAGAGGTTGGAAGCACCAGTGTAGATCAGAGTTAGATCACTGGTGACCTTAGGATGCATTACTCTCGTCAGGACTCCATGTCTCTCCGCTGTCAGAGAGATATATTCTTATGAAGTAATATCTGAGGAGTTATTCTACGCCGTACGTCTCAGGCAGGACACCCTCGGGTCTCTCCGATCAAATCATTCGAGAAAAATAAAAAAAATCAGTCAAGGCTTTAGATTTGGGGCTGCAACAGCTCTTAAATAACCCACACTGTCAAAAACGACCCTGACAGAAGTGTCCAAAAAAACCTGTGTTTTTTTTAGGAAAGAGCTCCACCTAGTGTGTAAAACTAGACCCATTAGAGTTTTACATGACATGAACAAGACAGATCTCCTTAAGTTGATTCAATACAAAAAATATTATTTTATTTCAAATCCCTAAATCCAAATCAGACCAAAGATTGAGGAATTATGGCCCAAAATCTCTTAGAGATCCCCCTAGTGTCAAAAATATATAATCGACCTTTCCCAAAATCAATCCAGTTTTTCCTCGCACTGTGGTCCATATGGGTGTAAAATTTGAAAATGATCCATGAAATCATTTTAGAGTTATTTTTAGTAACGGGAAGAATCTGCAGCGAAGGCGGCGATGATGATTCCATAATATCCCCAAACCTTTCATTCATAAATAAATGATGGGGGGCACTTTGTCTGCGACAACGTCAAGGTAGAGCGCCCCTCATCAGGAAAAAGATTCCACATACAGGCTGTGATGTCACTGTTTTTGCTGACACCTTTTTGTCAGAACCAGAATGAACTTTTTCAGTAAAGGGTCAGCTTTCTTCTCCCCACATGCATTAATAAACCCTGAGCAGCCATGACCCTGTTGCAGGGGAAGATCCACCAAGACCAACAGTTCTGGGGATGCTGTGACCCAGTTGTCCCATCATAATTTGGTCAATGGGATGCTTTACTATTTTTTCCCGCTCTAATCTTATTCACTTCACCTGTCAGTGGTCATAATGTTATGGCTGACGGATGAATATACATTGATAAACTTAACGTTACAATCAAACCTAAATCTATGCAATAATTACAAACGGTATTTAAAGTCATTGGTTCATTTCCACCTCCAGCAGAAACTTATCTCTCTGAATCCATTCTTAAGTTCATTTTAGCAAATTTATTCTTCCACTTCTTGGTGCTAAACGTCTGACGTTGTTGTAAACATAGAAATCATTCTATTAAGGACAAGCAAAATTGAATGAAAGATTTCCTAGAATACTTGAATATACTAGGAAAACAGAACTATGTATGGATGGCAGTATTGCGACAGCAGCAAAAAAACAACTTTGTGAAATAAAAGAAAGAATTACATGATTGTTGAAATGGCGGTATTACCGTCATCACTGAATAAAACCCTACCTTTTGAAAAGTTTATTCATCCGATTCAAAGAGTGTACGTCAGGATCCAAAAGGCAATTATCAGAGGTGTCATGAATATTAGATGAGATGATGGCAGATTGTTTGGTTTCTCACGCGGTGAATGTGAGAAGGCTTCCTTCCGGAGAGAAGCTTTAATAAGCGTGATAATGAGACCAGGATAACTTAGGTGAAGATGTTAACTCTTAAATCCCTGAGAGTTCTCTAAAAGTGTGACAAGGTGAGGGGAAGGATCGCGTTTGCAATCGTCGTTTGATTATATTACTATTGAAGTGAATAATCATTGCCTCCGCCGCCGCGGATCTTTTGTTTTAACGTGATAACTCTAAAAGTTTTCTTTTTCTTTTTACGAAAAAAGGCACAACAGGAAGACCCAAAGTGCTTTAGCAGTTAAGAACATTGAGACAAAGTGAAGAAGAACATTAAGACAAAAGGAAAAACCTTAAGAAGGATTAAAAAAAAAGAAGCTATATATCAATAAATAATAATAATACAATTAAAATTAAAGCAGGAATAGAAGAAAATCAACTATCTAAGCCCTTTCGATTTTGGGAAAGGTTGGAAGCATATTTCTGCCACGAGGGGGAGCTTAATCTCCAAAAGTTTTCCAGCCATAATTTCTCAACAGTTGCAAATGAATCCCTGAGAGAAATGAAATCTTGTATTCATCATATTTGACTGTAATAGATTATATTTTACTCACTAGGGGGAGTTTTCTTTCCCCCCCCAAAAAAATTTTTTTTTTTTTCGGATATTGTCTTCAAATTCATTTTGAGGATTTCAATCAGGAGGGATTGCTTGTACAAAACAGGGGGTTGGGGGCTTTTTTTCCGGGAGATACCCTTATTGTCTTGGACGACAGCGTAGGCCAAGTTTCAAATGTCATTACAAGAGTATTTGAAGTCGTTGTAATTTAAAATCATCGAATAATGTGGCTTACGATAAAAGAGGAACTGGCGGCCAATTCTTGAAAGTTACATCAAGTTATATTTGAAAAACTTCCTCAGCCTTTCGAAGAGAGGATTCTGTGGAATCTATTCATCCAAACTGACTCAGTATTTCACTGATGCCGCGTTTTGCTGACATGTTTCTACGATAATCTGAACGGACAAAGCGAAGGCTGAAGTGTTAGCATCAAAGAATGAAACATGAAGACATGACTTGTGAAACCATTTAAAGGTAAACTGGTGGGGTCCACTCAACCCGCCCAGGGGTTTCAACTCGGCAGGTAAGGATCTGCTTACTGAACGCGAGGGGTCCGATGTTTCATTGTGCCAAATAATAAGTTTGTTTCACCATTTGTCAAAATTTGGGTTCTCCTCCCGGCCGTCAACTCCGCCTCAGTAGTACGGAACAAATAATAATATTGATTATCTTCTTTGTGAGCTTTGACCTACAGCTTTAAAGAGTAAATAATCAAATACATTTTCTGAATATCTTGAATATCTTGTAGGGTTAAGGATGTATTTGGGTAAAGATATTAACTGATATGTGAGTAAGTTCTTTCTCTTGCATCAACATTATGCAGACCTGAAAGTGTTTTTATCTGCATGCACATAAACAAGCTTGATTCTGTTTGATGCTCATACTTGGACACATTCATTCTTCTGTAACCGCTTATCCTGTTCCTGGTCACGGTGGGAACAAAGCCTATCCCATCCGACATTGGGCAAGAGGAAATATCTCCCTACATCATCGCTCTCTGAGTGGCTAATTGTTAGTTTGTTTTTTTGATAGTCGCTACATATTTCTATCTAATTGAACCTCATCAATTGGTCGGCCGCTTGCTGCGGTTTCAGACGATGACATCATTGCGACGCTTGAAGGCCCACGTAGATTCTTGGACGGGGAGGGGTGATCCGTGGTGCGGTATATGCTGCATCTGGAACTTCAACTTTACTTGCAACAAACACATAATCCTTTGACTACCCATTATGAACATTCTTTAAGTAGTAAATGTTCCTGTAATACTACATACTGTGTATCATTTGAATATTATGCACAGGATTGTTGCTCACAGAGCATGATTATGCTGTAGGACATAGTATCATTGCATGCAGTAGTTTGATTGTTGCCTATAATGATTCATTTCTCACATGAATATAGCAAATAATCAGATCAGTTATGACTAAGTTTGGGTGGAATACAGGATAGTGGTCACCTGAGTTGATGGTGTTCCAGCCTGAGCATGTGTTTCGTTGGTATTGTTGCATATCAGCTACTTCGGCAGATGCTAGTGAGTCAGAGGAAAAATCTGTATTTCATCAGGGGATGTAGGGAAGGGCTGAGAAGTCAAGATCAAGAGGCCGAATGCAGGAGGGAGGTGCAGGGAGAGACAGGTAGAAAGGTACAAGGGGAGTAATTTCACTTTGGGGGAAAAAAAATCTAATCGAGGTTGTCGTAAGTCACGCATGAGAGGCTTTCATGATAGTTTGAAGTGTTTCAGACGTTGCATGTCCCTAAGTGAAAAATAATATGTGGAGAAAATGTTATGTTTTCAAAGGAGAAACAGTCTTGTGATGAGAAGAGTCTGACAAGGCAGGGTTTATGGACATTGTCTTTGACGGATGGGAGTGAAGTACCAATTATTTGTTGAGCTGTCCTCACCACACTGCTGCAGGACCGTCCATTCAGAAACACAGCAGCTCAGTACGATCTCTGTTTTAGCAGAACTACCTTAGTGCAACAGAAAATGCAATTGCGAAACTGCCCAACAAAAGCCTGGTCTAAAATCAATGGAATATTCCCACACTTCATATTGGTCATATAGTATGATGTGTTTTTATAGGAAACTGCACAAATCAACTATTATATCTCATTTAGATATTTGGGCTTGCGTGTCTGTTTCATTGCTAGGGAATTTTAGGAATTCCAGGTACAGGCGCCTGCTTTACTCCAAAACAACTTCACCCTGTGAACCTGGACTGTCTGTGTGACTCAAACATAGATACTCTATCGATCCACACCAGGGAAATTTGCTTGTTTTGCAAAGTGGCAGTGTGAGGTGTATTATGCAAAACACATACAGAAGCGTTTTTCATGACCCTTTGTTGGTTAGGGTGGAATGGAACCGACTCGATAAATTACAGTTCATGTGGGTCGATCAGAGGATTGTTCAGCCTTGACAGAGCTCTGCATTCCAATTGTAATTAGTTAGTTGTAGCTAATTGTCTGTGGTATTATAGTTATCGCATTCATGTGGTTCTCAGAAAATGTGTTCCCAGGAGAAAATCCATGTTAACATACATGTAACTAGAGTCAGAACAACTTGATAATAACACTCTGGTAATTACTTGCTGACTTTGACTAGGTAAGAATATTGCATGGATTTTGATTTGAAAAGCAAATGGCTGAGTTTAGAATCGATTGGTTTTTGCAATATAGCGCATATCCCCCGAACATTCTAGATCCAACAGATTTAGTGGTTGGCCTTTACAAATTCTGTGACCATGAATTCTGAATTCCAAGTCTTTGAGTTTGATATTCAAAAAAAGTTTGGCTGAATTAAAATGGAGTTTTGTGAGGTCTTCGCTTTATTTAGTGCTATTCTAGCTTGGGATAGAGTTTTAGAAAACAGCAATCTGTCCATGGAGAGCAATCTAAATTAATTTGAAAAGTTGCAATTACCATAAACCATGTAAGTCATCAAACATGTTTTATGTAGAAAACTCGAACATGGATTGCCAGTTCTCTAAACAGTTTATTGTGGGGAACATTTGCATGAGGTGATGAACTGAAATCCTCCAGACGACGTGGCTAGTAGTGGAATTGGCGAGGCTGAGAGAGCAGCGCTGACTCGATGGACCAAGAGGAGTGAGGCTGACAGGAAGTGCTGACAAGGAGCAGAGCGTTGTTGGCAGACAAAATAATTTGGTTTTGAAACTGAGGCTCGGGGTTAAATAAATTCCAAACAAAGACTAGAAAAACACACAAACTTAACTTTGCCAAGTCCTATCGACCACGTTTGACGGAACAGTCCGGCTCGGTCAGATCCGGAGTATGTGTGCAGCAGTGGCTTCAGGTGTGCAGGGGAGTTGGCAGGAGAGTAGCAGGTAACCAAGTTGGGATTAACAGAGAACAAGATTGATAAGACACAGGAGAAATAACTGCTGAGAAAACGCTGTGCGGACGGATTGGTGTTTCTCAAAGGTCCAATTTTGCAGGTTGACTATTTTTCCTACAGGAGCATCTGTGATGCCTTTAGTGTCATTTGCCGCTTTACTGAATGCCACTCTTTCTCCTTAGGCTACTTCCTGTTTACCTTTGTACTTACATCTGTAAAACCAAAAAAGCAATGTGGTTTAAAGTTCTTAAAATATTTGGAAATGACGGTCCCCAAAGTCAGAACCGAGCTCAGGAAACAAGCTTTTGGTTTCGTTCCTGCCTGCTTCCTCTCCCTGGCTCATTTTAGATTCTTCATATTCTCTCATTTTAATGTACGAAAGTTGTGCATATATTAATATATATGTACGTATGTATTGTATTGTGTATATTTAATTGTTGTCGTAGTTTCACTCTTGGAATGTAAATTTAAAACAGAGGGTTTTATACCGGGAAAATAAAGGATATGTACTGTAGAACCGTACCTGCTGTGATGATACGTTTACTGTCCGTAGGATCTTTGACTGCTTCTCAGTGGGGGATAATAAATTGCCCAGGACTGCCAAAATCCCCCCGACATCAAATTGTGATTGTTCATTGATTTCTGTCATTAGAGAGAGAAGTACAGCGCAATTATCAAGGACAGATTTCACCTCACCTGAACGCATCATCTACCTGAGAGAGTGTAGGTTATTATTTCCCAGGGCTATTTCATTTTTGAAGTTTTGGAGTTTTGTTAAAGACATAAGACAAAAGAAGCATTACTGTCATTGTATAGAATACAACAGAACTAAGAGGGCTATCCAGTTGGGTTTTGGAACACGTCAATAGAATAAAAAAGAAGAACATGAATATTGAAAACAGAAAATATGATATAAGTAAAAATAAAAAAAGCAGAAGATATGCCATGAATAGAATGAAAAAGAAGGACATATATAAGGAAAACAAGAAATATGATATAAGTAGAATAAAAAAGCAGAAAATATGACATGAATAGAATAAAAAAGAAAGACATAAATATTGGAAACAGAAAATGTGACATAAATAGTATTAAAAACTTAACTCAATCAAACTCAAAACTCAAAAACTCAATGCCCCAAAAGTGTAGTGTGAGGAAGAATGTGTGTGTTTGTGTGTGTGTGTGTGTGTGTGTGTGTGGGGGGGGGGGGGGGGGGGGGGGGGGGGGGGGGGGGGTCCGGTTTCTTTTTGGCGATACAGGGATGGAGTATATGATATAAGTTTCACTACGACTGCTACGAAAGAATGGACTCAAGCAGGAAAAATTCTAGGCTGAGCTGACATTGTAATATCAACCTTAAATCAGTCATCGTTATTTCGCTCAAACACTCACAGCAAGGAAATTCAACATACCTTTTTGGTTGTGTTCCTGCTCCTGGTTTCAAAGCTCATAACCAGATCAAAGTTGTTCTGCATCCCGGCTCAGAAAAAGGGAGAAATGTAAAAGCATAATAGTTCCACCAGTTTTTCTTTTATGCTGTGAAACCAGTCAGCGATATTCTTTCTGATTTCACTAGAATAAACCCTGCTTCACTCCGTATCCTGTCAAAAAAACAAAAAGGAGACAGTTCCTTCTAAAGTTTTTCTTTTGATTTTTGTGTGTTGGTCTTTTTTGTGTCCATGAACTGTTGATGAGATCAGAGACCTTTGGTAAAAACCTCGCATAGACAAATTCCCACCGCAGTCTGTCATTACAAAAGGAAATAAAGAATTCCAACCAACCGAGCTCAGGAAAAAAAAGGAAATTGTTTTTTGTGCTGCATCAGATATTTCCAATGAGATATCTTTTATAGGCGGAAGAGGCCTGGTTACGGATGTGTGAAAGTATTTTACATATTAAACATTCATATTTAATTATTCATTTCACTTTTCTCACATGTAAATAGATGTCTCCTCTGTTCAGAAGATGATTGAGGTGAAGCGGGTTATTTCATTAATCCTTGTTAACCCTACTCACATACCTGAATATGACTTACATCATATGTAAGTTGATGTTCTTTTTCTACGATTATTATGAATCTTATTACAATCATTACTTATTTTATCAACCTTGAAAATAACTCCCAACATCATGGGAGATAAAAAACTTCTTTAGTCGATTCATTTGCAACAAATTTGATCTAAATCAGACCAATTGGTTGAGAAATTATGACCCGGAAACCATTGGAGGTAAAGGTGTTGGAAATATAGAACCGACCTTTCCCCAAATCAATCCAGTTCTTCCTCATACTAAGGTCTATTTGCGCATTATATTAGAAAATTATCCATGAAATGGTTTTTGAGTTAACATATAGGATCTGTGGACTCTATAATATCCCCCACTTCTTTGTGATGAAATAACATTGATTATCTCAGGACAATGATATGTTGGATGTATTAGGCAGCAAGTGAACATTTTGTCCTGAAGTTGATGTTTCAGAAACAGGATAAATAGATGAGCTTAAAGATCTGAGCAACTTTGATGAGGACCAGATTGTGAGGGTTCAACAACAGAACTGCACGCCTTGATGGTTGTTTCTAGTCTGCAGTGGTTAGTGCTTACCTAAGTGGTCTGGGGAAGGACAAAGGGTGAACCAGCGAGAAGGTGATGGATATTTAAGGCTCACTGATGCACGTGGGGATTGAAGGCCAGAGTGTTATCTGACCCAACAAAAGAGTCACTGGAGCACAGACTGCTGAAAAAGTCTAAAATGGAAAGTTGCCATATCACACATTGCACTGCAAAGGTGGTTTTAATATTATAAGTGCATATCAGTGGGAGTCACATTGCAGTATCACTTCATCCGCTATCTGACTGCAGAGAAATGTTATCTTCTTCTGCCCCAGATGATCTTTGTCTTTCTACGGATCCCTGACCGTGTGACAGGTCAGAATAACAAGAGAATCCGAGTCCGCTCAAAGTACAGCTTAATAAAATCTCACAAGGACGGGAGAAATAATAAATGGATTGATGAGCAAGAGAGATGTGAAATCAGATGTTCAAGGCTTTCTGATGATTGCCATGATTGGATATTTTTGGAGCGTGCCAGCAAACTTAGCGACGGATATTGTTTGCTGGCATTGATTTGATCTTTACGCTGGAGAAAAGATGGTCTGAAGGAAGCTTGTGTTTGTGTAATAGCTGTATGTGTGGGATTTAACTTTTGGCAGGATCTCAACTCAATCTGCTGACGTCAGCGCCTTCTTTTTCTCACCGCACCTGTGAGATCTGGCTGAGCGTCTGCGTTGCCATGGCGACATGGACAATAAATAATAAGTAGTCATGAAGTAGAAAGTGCAGGTTGTGGCTGGTAGCAACTGAACAGCAAGGAGGACCACATATTTCTAAGATTTCTATGAAAAAATCCAGACTTTTTTACAAACTTCCATGGTACAAGGATAAATGGACAAGCGAAGGATTCGTTTATATATGATGCAGCAAGCCCATATCCCCAAGGACCGGCCCATCAAGGAACCAAGAAACACGGCGGGGGAGCTGACGGGCGAGATCGATGGAAGCACAGGAGCCCAAAGACACAGCCACAGTTGACCCTGCTCCCCAAAGTGGATTAGGCACCCCATGCCATACCAACCATACTTCAGTGAATAACCCCACCACCTGTGTACTGTCTGTGTTCGTCATACGTCGACGCCTACCAAGTCCCGGACTGGAAACGTAATCTTCGGAATCTCCCAGGGAAAAACCGACTACATGTTTATCAGATCATGTGAGGTGGATTAAAATTGGAAGGCGGGTTAGGAGGGGGAGTACCGTGGCCCACCTCTGCAACGCAACCTGCCCGGCAAAAACAGCCACCAATCCCGGCCCCCCAAGCCTATTGTGAGACCTAACATTCAACATTCATGGTGAATGTTATGTTCTAAACTAGAGAAGTGCAATAAGATGGTGGTATGATGGTTTCCTGACACTGCTCTGATTGCACAGACTAGTAAGCAATTTTTTTTTCGTGTTTTGTGTTCGAAGTGTTAATTAACATTGAATACAATTAATAATTATAGATCTAAGTAGTTATGAGGAATTATTTGTTTTAATGATATAACAGTGACAGTGCTTACTGGTTGTAAAGGATACATGTTTATTTGATAAATCGTAACAGTTCCTCAATGTTCTGGTCATTTTGCTTTCAATAAAATACAATCATAATTTTTGCAGTTATGTTTTCAGCTCTAAGGTAAAACCGGACATGATATTGTGTCATAGTTAACATTTTTCTCCAAAAACGAGCGGTGTAAAACCTAAAAGATAAACTCTCAAGTCTCTGAAACATTAATTAAGTATTAATCCCCCATTTCTTGATGTCAGATAAGCTATTTATACATTCTAAATAGATCTGTAGGTCAAATTGGGTATGAAGGACTTCTTGGCATGGGTGAGATTGAACAGACCATGCTGTGCAGTAATGAAACATGAACAGTATGTAAGGGTTGAAGTTGTTGTAGGATAAAGGATTCTGCGTTTTGACAAATAAAGGATCTTACTAATTATTTAGCACAAGAAAAACAAGCGGAGCGCCAAACCTTGCCGTCAAAGCAAACATGAAAGCCTGACCCATCAAAACCATCGAGAGGCGAACGAGGCGGTCTGAGCAGTCCACCAGGGGAATTCAACTTGGCAGGCAACTGACAGCTGCACCGGGATGGAGTCTGGCAGCTTTTGGTCGTGAGCGTTAGAGGTCCCTATTAAGTTTACAAGGAGAAGATTCCAACCGGCGCTCAAGAATAACTATGGAAAAAAATCGAAGACACTAGACTTCAACCCAAAATGGAAATAGAAAAAAGAGGCTTTTCCAATGAAGGAGTTCTAAAAAGTAATTCATATGATATTATACAAAGACAGGGAGACAAATATTGTCTTATAAATATGATGTAGCACATATAATATGTATTTAGAATGAAATATAAACAAAAGATAAAGATAAGGAATAGTCCAATCTCCACAATTTAGTGTAGTCCAAAACTCTAATGAACAGATGGGACCTTTAATTAAACATTGAATTTACCATTTATGAATTGGGTGAATAGAGTCGGGACAAATATTACGATAGCAATACATAATACATAATAATACATGATAATGATATAGAAAAGTCATGTTGCATGTAATCAATAATTCCTTGTGTTATTCCTCTCGTTATACTGTCCACGAGAAATAAAAATGAGAGGTGATATCGCACCACATAATGATGTTGGTTTGTTATAGTTCTCAGTGTCCAATGCTTCCGCTGTCCCTCCTGCAGAAGGCGGAGGAGTTACTCAGTTATACAGAATCTTTCTGTTCCCACTACTCCCACACACTTGTGTTTAATGGGGTTCATTTGTCGGGTGGATTGACATGGCCGTGATCAGCAGGGTTCATTCATCATTTCCATAAACTACTACACGTAACTTCTTTCTGTCCAATCTCTTTCCTTCAAAGCAATAAACATCAATATTGAGGAAAACCGTTTCACCAACGCCAAGAAGGAGGTAAAAGTTTTACAGGTGTTGGTTTCTGTGTCTTCTTCCGTGAACTGACTTTTATTAGAGTTTTTGGTGAGGAATGGTGTGACCCCGGAAAAAAACTTACAAAACATAGGAAAAAAACTGAAAAAGAAAGTAAAGCCCTAACATTGGTGGTGATCCGAATCGTCATCTGGATTCAAAAACTTTGTAGTGAATCTTTATTATTATGGGTTAGGAGCTACTACAACATTTTTGTTTCTCACATCATGGATTCTGCCTTTATTGTTTGGAATTTTCTAATAGAAAAGAATATCTTTATTGTCATTGCACAAGTCGAACGAAGTCGAACGAAAGTAAGGTGCAATTCTTTCAAGGTGCAAATAAACAATATATAATCCATCTATAAAAAAGTACATCTAAAAGGAAGCTAAAAAGGAAACACTCATGCCAAACAAACATTTACATTCTGCAGGTATTGGACAATTGTCTCTTATTCCACAAATTTATACAATAATGTTCAAGTTGTTACTTTACTTAATGCATTAATGGCTCTGGTATAAAAACTGTTTTTCAGTCTGTTGTTCCGTGCGTTTCAGCGTTCTGAAGTGTTTGCCTGACGGCAGCAGTTCAAAAAGAGAGTGTCCGGGATGGGTCCCTGAAAATAATGTGCTCTCCTGAGACAGCGGGAACTGTACAGATCTTCCAAGGAGGGGAGGGGTCACCTGATGATCTTAAGGGCTGTGGTGGTGACCCTCTGGTGCGATTTCCTGTCCTCAGCAGTGCAGCTGGAGAACCAAACACATATGCAAGAGGTCAGATTGCGCACAATGGAGCGCCGATAAAAAGGCACAAGTAGTATCTGTGTGAGTTGGTTGTTCCTGAATACCCTCAGGAAGTAGAGTCTCTGCTGTGTCTTCTTAATGATGGCATTGGTGTTGGTACTCCAGGTCAGGTTTCATCTATGGGAACTCTCAGAAACTGAAAGTCTCCTCCACAGAATCCCCATCGTTGACCCTTTGGGAGCGATTAAAGAGGAAGTCCTTGATCTATAGGCAGATGGAGTGGGATAATGCAAGGACTGACAGTTTGGTCCCCAGTCTGTTAGGGTGGATGGATTTGAAACTGAACTGAAGTCCACAAAGATCAGCCATGCGTAGTTCTCCTGCTGCTCCAGGTGGGTCAGAGCTGTGGAAATAGGGTCCTCCCTGGACCTGTTAGCTCTGTAGGCGAACAGGTGAGGGTCAAATCTGAGTGGGCGATCTGAGAGGATGTGGGTTCGAATGAGCTTCTTGAAGCACTTCATGATAACAGGAGTGAGTGCTACAGGAATGATGATGGTGTTCTTCTTTGAGATCGGGATGATTGTGGAGGACTTCAGGCAGGATGGGACGTCAGCTTGAGACAGGGACTGGTTGAATATCTTGGGAACGACCCAAGCCAGCTGATCATTGCAGTCCCTCAGCACCCGTCCCGAGTCGCCGTCAAGGTCCCGCAGCTTTCCTCGAGTTCGCAGCCCTCAGCATGGGTCTCACCTCCTGCTCCTCCACCTTGACGATGTGGTTGCTGTGTGCTGGTGGATGTAGTGTTGCTGCCGCCGGTACCTGATGTTCAAAAACATCCCAGATTGTTGACTCAAAGCAGTCCTACAGCCATTTAGAAGCACTTTCGAGCTGGGTTTATAGCAGTTCTGGATATGGTAAGATCATTTTTCCAGAAGGGGGTATATGTTATATGTGCATGTGGTCTGATTGGCCCAGGTGTAGTAGTGGCTTAACCCTAAAGCCCAGCTCGATGTTCGAGTAGACCTCGTCCAGTGTACTTGCCCCCCTGGTACCACTCTTAACATACTGATAGAGTTTAGGGAGCACTACCTTTTAATCTGCCTGGTTAAAATCCCCTGTAATGATGTGAACAGCCTCAGGTACATACTGTGCTAATGTGTCATGTAAATGTTCCAGGGCCACGCTAGCATTAGCATCCGGTGGAGTAAACACGGCAGTTATCATGACAGTACTGAACTCCCAGTTCACATAAATGCATAACCCCCCCATCTGCTCTTACTGGTGTTACTGGTTCGGTCGTGACGGTGTACTGTGCGGTCTGCTAGCTTGATAGCTGTACCTGGAATGGATGAAGAAAGCTCTCCGTTGCTCTCTATAAAGAGCAGAATGCGGCTGTATTTCATGATATCTTGTTACAGCCTGTAGTTTCAGTTCATCCAACTTGTTAGCGAGGGATCTTGCGTTGGTGAGGGAAGATACTAGGAAGCGTTGGCTTGTGTGGCCGCCTCCGTAGCCTCCTGTTCCTGCGCCGCCTTCGCCTCCTTCCCGCGGGGATGGTAATCCACGGAGAGCCGTGCGCCTGGCAATTTCCACCGGGATATCGCAGGAGCGGAAGGACTCGGCTGTAAAGCCCGCTCCTAGAGTAATCCTATTTCTAGGAGATTGTGCCGGCTGTAGATGTTATTAGCCCTGCAGGATGTTGTTCGGACGAGTAACCACCCTCACACAAACATAATATCACCAATGTAATACAGAACTCTAGGAGTAGGTTTTTATGGTCAAGGAGGGATATTATGGTAAAAGGACTGTATTGTGTGGGTCAATCGGAGGAATATATTTGTTTAACATAAATTTATTCATGTCTTCATTGTAACTGACCATTTTCACAGAAATCCCATTTCATCACAAAAGAGGAAGGGTGCTTTTATTAGTAAAATTGATCTGGCATAGAAGTGTGACAAAGGTTAATTACATCATATGCTGGATATGTAGCATCATATGTCGTAACACAATTCAACGTTTGTTACTAGTTTTTACACAAGCATTATATAATTATATAATATTAGTAACATTAAATCATGGTAAATGCCTAACCAGAAGAGAACGCAGTAGAAAACATATATCCACCAACGCTAAACACTCTCAGTAAAATAAAAAGTTTATTTTTCAATTTTATATCTCTTCTTTTTACCTCTCTGCTTCTCTTCCGATCCAATTTCACCCCGTTGGTTCCCCTCTCTACGTTTGATCATCTGCCTTTTCCCCCTCTCCTCCTATACATCTGGATTCCCTGCTTCATGTTTCTTATTGTTTGTGTCGCTCACCTTTTTTTCCTCTCCATGGATTCCTCTCCATCTCCTAACCAGTGTGTCAGATTGCTTTCCCCTGCATATTGCCATCTCATTACCTCCTTCTGAGGTAAATGAAGTGAACTTTAATAACATCTTTCCAGTTTGATTGATTGTCTCCGCCAGAATCCGGGGTATGAAGTATCTCACCTTTGGTTCAAATGTAAACATCATATCCCAAAACCGGAAACCAGGAAAAGACATTTCTAGCCTATTGAGAATTAGACATATGCTGTTGTCTCCAACAGTAAGCGCATATCATCGAAAAGTCCCCAATCCCCAGAGTTGTACATATAACCCAAACAGAAGTCCCCAAAATAGATGTAAAGTTCTGTCCATGGTATAAAAAAAAAAAAAATTAAAAGCGTCCCCTGGTGAGTAAAATATGAACTATTGGAGTAAAGTATCAAATATGCAAGAGAGATCTCCTGGACTCAAATTTTGACTACACCAGACCAAAGGTGAAGAAATCATGGCCCGTAAACTTTTGGAGGTAAAGTTCCCCAGATGTTAGTAGTAGAATATAGAAATAGGATATTCATTATGAACAGTATTGACAAGTATGAATGCACTAGAGAGGCTAAATATATATATATAGTATTAACAGTACTGACAAGTATGAAAACACTCAAGAAAGTACGATAGAGGACTAGAGTGTTGTCAATATAAAACTGACATGACACAGTATGATGGAAACCAGGGGGAGCCTCTTAATCTGGTGTGCATGTTCACGCAGCATTCACCAATTTTAACGCACGATCATGCAGAGGTGACGGAGGCTACCGTATAAGGTATTTATCCTGATAGAAGTCAAACAAAAAGCAGAAACATAACCCTGTTGGGAGAGGTAATGGGATTCTGGGTCCTTAAGACCCGCAAACCTTGGATGAGTTTCGAAAAACCCCAAAACCACTCAAAGGTTAACGATGCAGCAATGGAGAAAAACTGATATGATAACTCATCACTCATGTCTACCACCTCAAAACACTTTCTTCTTATCTGCTCCCTTTAAAGAAGTACTTGCGGAGGTCTCACCCTGCAACCATAAACATGATGGTGTGGAGGGATTTTTGTTTTTCATTTAAAGACTTTGAACCTCATAACAGCGAAGGATTATGTGTATGCATGAGCTCAATCCACCGTCTGCTTCAATTCTGGTAGAGAATGCCTGCTTTATAGCAATTCAACCCGCGAAAACGGAACCACAGCACAGCATGATTAAGACAGATTAGAGAAGTTGGGAGCGTTCAGGGTTGCAGCTTTTCCAGCGTGGAGTTTGTCAGAGAAGCTATCATGCAAATAGTTCCAGCTTTGGAGGAGTTCCTATAGTGCTCATCATATTATTATGGATTTCTATGAACCTGTTGTTTTTCCCTTGAACACACAACATTTCAGATTTTTCCATGCCACTCCCCAAGGCTTTGCACTGCAAGGCCAGAAGGAGAAGAATGGCTTATATTTGTCTTCGCTTTGGCTTTTGATAAGAATAATAAATCCGTCCCCTGAGCCTTTTCAATCATCTTTTTTTTCCTCTTTTTTTTTGCAGACACACTGAAACTGGAAGGCGCCCTATTGAATTCTTAGCTCTGTAACGCCATTCAATCCAAACGCACTTACCCTGAAATCAGGCATGTGAGAAACAATTTGAGCTCTGAATAATCTTACTGATGAATAAATAAATTGCTCAACGTTTTTATTCCACTTTTAATTCAGGGGGAAGGTTAAAGTGTGTTTAATGTTGCTAAATCAACTGAGGAGGAAAATGCTTCGACGCTGATGAATTTTTTACAACAGATCAACCCTTTAATAGAATCAATTTAACATGAGCTTGAAGTCTGCCTCTTTATGGGGACATAAGGAAGACGTCTTGATCTCGGCGAGGACCTTCTCTGCCCCCCTGAGAAAATGGGACAGAGAGATAATGAATATTGAATGAGCATATCTGCTTCATGCAATCATCCCTATTGACCAAATCCCCTCAGCATACAAATCATACGTGTGGTTATGCCGAGTTAATTAAGATCTGGTGTGTGGAATTTAATGGAGTCATGTCGTTGCATATGTCCTCAATCGCTGTACCTGCACTGTCTGGCTGCGAGGAATGAAAACGCATAAAAGGGAAAATAATCAGAGATCACACGTGGGATTCCTGCAGGAGACCGACTCTGAGATTCTGCAAAATAATATAACACAGCAGAGAGGCAGGAAATAGAGAGTTATGTACGTGTGTGTTGCTGTGTGTGTGATTGGATTATCATTTGGACAACTTGGCTTCTTGGACTTCCAAAGTTAAGAAAAATGTGTTAGATTACTTCTCATTTTTCTCCTCACAGGACAACTTTTTTCTTTTCTTTTCGCCACTTGTAATAGTGCCCCCCAGACTTTCATTCAGGAAGCTCGTAAATTGTTTGGCCAAAGAAAATAGGCCAGTCTGAAGTCAAATGTCCCGATGAGCCATTTACTTGTGTCACTGTGACCCGAGTAGCAAAGGGATTACCGTTTATTTTTTAAAATGCAAAATAATCTAGAAGAGGTCCTCAGTGGAATGACCTTACGTGTGTGGTTGTTGCAAGAAAAGGCCGGGGGCCCCCAAGCTTCAGCTCTTCCTCGCACTAAGGTCCATGTGGTTCTAAAATTTGAAAAGGATCCATGATACAGTTTTTGAGTTATCGGTTTAACACGAAGGGTCTGCGGCGGCGGTGATAATGATTCAATAACTTCCCTGACTTATCGAGCCGTTACCGTCACACACTGCATGAATCCACCGCCAATACCGTCCAAGTGTCACCAGTTATTCTCTTTGTCCTTGCTCAATGTGTCCCGTTCTTTACATTTCAAGTCTCTGTAGACCTAAAGTATGGCATCTTGTCAAGATATCGGACATCTTGGTTCCAACATCGTCAGAGTTTGACACAGGACTCTCCTCTCTTACTAAAAGATCCCATTCAACCCCTTCTCGTTACAAAGAAATCCCAAATCGTTGCATTTATTTTAAATGCCAATCATGGGTATCTGCTAACTTTTTCTTTGATGCCTCCATTATTGATTTGTCCTCTTCTTCTGGTTCCCTGACCGGCATCTTTGCCGCCCTCACAGGGCAAAAAACTCTACAGCGCCGTCTAGCATCATAATATCATGGCCAGCATAATGTTTACTATCATATGACATGACCTTTTCTTTCTTATGCTCAGGAATATTGTGGGCGGAGAGATAGCAGTGATTGTTTAAGTTTTAAAGTGGAAGTCAGTCCAGAACTTTAAAACTTTGAAATTAGCGCCTGCTCCAACTTCAGTTGCTCAGCTGCCTGAGGTGTCCATCGGTGTATTTGGCGCCTCATAACGCCGCACACATTTTCAGTGGGAGACGGGTCTGGACAGCAGGTAGGGCAGTCTGGTACCTGGACAGTTTTAGCCATGATGTTGTAAAGCAGCAGAATTTGGTTTCATCGTATCGCTGGAATAAGAGGGGATGTACCTTGAAAAGCTGTCGTCTGAAAGGCAGCATATGTTTTTTCCCAAAAACTGAGTGAACCTTTCAGCATTAATGAAGCCTTCACAGATGTGCAAACTACCCACCAACACACACACACACGCACACACACTAGTAACACTGTATATGGTCCATTTACTCTTTAGCCCGAAAGACAACATCCATGATTTTCAGATACTCAAACGTCAGACCAGAGGACACTTTTCCACTCTGTGCATCTGGGATCTGGAGGAAAGGGTTTTGCCGTTTCTGGTTATTGTGGGAATAGCTTTCGATTCCCTTGGTAGAGTCTTAACTTATTTTTGTAGATGTAGTGATGAGCGGTGTTAGAAACATATTGGTGGATGAAGGTCATGGGCATTCATAAACATTGTATTGAGCTTGCTTCT
This sequence comes from Lophius americanus, assembly GCA_037951165.1. Lineage (NCBI taxonomy): Eukaryota > Metazoa > Chordata > Actinopteri > Lophiiformes > Lophiidae > Lophius > Lophius americanus. Next base: position 1,827,029 of record JBBDHG010000169.1, on the reverse strand, counting down.
TTCTTGGACATTTGCCCAATCTCCCTAAATCCTTTGATGATATTATGGAATGCGGTTGGAAAAATTCTCAATTTCCTTACAAATGCATGTTGGGAGAGGCGGTTCACACAGCGTCGAACACCCGAACATCTTCGCATGTGAATGACTTAGCCCTTTTTTTTGTGTCTGAGTGTTATATTGACTCAATGTACAAAAATCAAATTGATTCGGTTCAACTTGAGCTATTTTGTCTCTTTGTTGTTTTTGTTTTCGACTGAGTTGAATGTTGAAAGGGATTATGAAATTTCTGGAATCAGAGATAACATTTGACACTCTGTTGGTTTTGTTTCTTTCAATTTGGCTGTATTTAAAAAGAAATACCTCCAAAGACGCCTCAATGCTGATCTAACAGAAAGGAAAACTGTTCAGATTTTGGTTGTTCATTAGTTCACAGGTCCTGTTAAACTCTGTCTCTGTCAAACTGTTTGTTATCCATTTGTTTCTCTGTAAGATAGACTGGGTTTGTACTCTCTGACCTGCCCAGGTACGCAGCAGATGTTGGTGAACACACTGCCTGTTTTCACCACTGATCTAGTGGCAACACACTCCTCAGGCCACCTTTAGAAATTTTGCAATTTTTAGAGTTGAAACTTCATAAACTTGATTACAGGAAATTCTGATTCATATTATTCTTTCATTCATTATCTACCTCTTATCCTGTTCAGGGTCACTGGGGGGGCTGGTGTCTATCCCAGCTAACATCAGGTGAGAGGCAAGGTACACCCTGGACAAGTCGCCAGTTCATCGCAGGGCAGACACATAGATACACACCACTACACACTTAAAGTCACACTTACTGGGAGAGAACCCACGCAGACACAGGGAGAACATGCAAACTCCACACAGAAGGGCCGGCAGTTATTGATTCGAACCCGGTAAATCTTGCTGTGAGGCAGTAGCGCTAACCAATGTGCCGCCGTTTCATATTATTTAATGATTTTTATTCACAATAGATCTTGCCTTCTATACATTCGGCCGGCAATGTAGCACATTTGGAAGGGTATCTATCCTGAGCAGCAGAAAGGTATATCCCTCTGTGGAGTGACTGGTGGTGGCGGTGGCTGATGACTCTGCTGATGCTGATGAATGATGAAGTCCGGCGAGACGGCTGCAGCCGTACAGTCTGTCTGAACAAAAAAACTGTTTTCTCTAAATTGGACAAAATCCACGAAGAGATATATAATTCAGGTCTTTTGTCATAGTATGTTAAATGTCTGATTTTACAGACGCACCAAATCGTACCGCTGTAACGGTTCATTTGAGGAAAGTCTCCAGAGTCCTCCTGTTGATAAATCATTCAGTTCTGAGAGTTTTTTGAGTTGAGGAAACTGTGCGGCTCGTTTTTGTAAAGCGGTGGTCCACTTACCTGAAGGTCTTTTGTTGATCCCCGGCGTCTGCAGTGTCATTGTTGAAGTGTCCTCGAGAAAGATGCTGAACTCCAAGTCGCTCCAAATGGCTGTTCTAGTGGCGTGTGCATGATGGCGTGACTAGAAACCGCTCCTGATGATCCTAAATGACAGCATCTGTCATTGTTGTGTCAATGAATGAGTGAATGAGTGAGTGAGTGAGTGAGTGAATGAATGAATAAATTAGTGAGTGAATGAGTGAATGCATGAATGAATAAATTAGTGAGTGAATGAGTGAATGCATGAATGAATAAATTAGTGAGTGAGGGAATGAATGAATGAGTGAGTGAATGAATGAATGAGTGAGTGAGTGAATGAATGAGTGAATGAGTGAATGAATGAGTGAATGAAAGAAGGAGGGAATTAATGAATGAATGAATACTGACTTTGTTCTATTTAAGTACAGTCCGTTTTAAAAACTGTGTGAAATGCTATCAATGACTAATTCTTAATTTTTTAGGCCTCCTTGTAAATTCGGCAAATTTTACAGTTACCCACAAGAACCCATTTCTTCTTCTTCTTCTTCTGCATTTTCCTGAACACATTATTGTTTTATTTATTTATTTTTTCATTTTTAGAAATGCTGCTGCTGGATAAGAGATCTGTAACGTTGGAAGTATATTACATGATATTATGGTTATTTTATTTTCCTCACTAGGTCAAAAATCACACAGATTATCAAATTTTATCAGCAATTCCAGAACTTCTATCAACATTTTAACTTTGTTGATTAGATTAGATTGTGCAAAAACTCACAGTATGATGACAACAACATTACAGAAATATTTTCTCCTGGCTGTTCCTTTCGGGGTCACCTCAGCGGATCTTCTCTTTCCATCCACGGTTAACGCCGATGCCCTGCTGGTTAACGGTACCAGTGATTGTATTTGTTCAACCGGGCCCCAATGGTTCCAATGTGGAGATCAGTTTGGTCCCCTTATTGATTTAGACCCAGGTTTTATGCAAGATGACCTTCCTGACACAACCCTTCCCATTTATCAAGACACTGACTTCTGACCCCTTCATGGTTAAGTAATTAATCAAAATACTTTCTACTTATTTTTACTACATACGTTTTTATATTTCTTATTAACCTTTTTAAGATGTGTTGAATCAATGTGTTTGAAATTTTGTTACAAGAAGAGGTTAAATATAATACAATACATGTTATTAAAGTCTCATAATTGTTAAATAACCCAGACTGGAAACAAAAACCTAATTCACAATGAAAAGTAGAACTTCATAATTTAAAAATCAAGGAGAAATGTGTAAACGGAACATTTAAAATTAATTAAAGTCACCGTGTTTTTGAATGGGTCAAAGTTATTTCTTTCTTTCTGTTAAAACACCGTCGTCATGTTTTCTTTCATGTAACGTGAAGAGGTGGGATCAAAACTTCAAATTCTGACCTATTCTCCATTTTAAAAATTTACACAAAGGTTATGAACTGAAGGAGAAAAACAAGCGATTAAAAAAGTATGAATGGCACAAAAAAAGTATGTGGTCATTTGATAATCATTGAATTGACGGGAAGGATTTTTATATATTGAAGTATCGTGGAAGTAGGACGTATGTAGGGAACAAACATTCTAAATCAGCAATCTTTTCTCTCTGAGTTTCCATTTGTAGATGATTTGTAGATGATTTGTGTAAAAGGTTGCCAGAAGGAGAGAAATCATACAATTGAATCACTGACAGCGTTTGTCCCCTCTTGTAACGTCTGCATGATTAAAAAGGGCACTCGGGTCTGTCGGCGCCGGCGTGACTCCCCGTCTCCAGGTTATCCAGGATGAGTGCACAGTTAGTGAGAGAGAGAATAAAAACTGTAGTGGATTACTCCGCATGCACACACTGAGGACGGTGTTCTATTCATGTCATGAGAGGAGCTCACCTCATTTAAAGTTTGCTTGAATCGTAGCTCGCGACGTTCTTTCACCTGATTCATTCTGGACGAATCTCAACGTCGGGAGAGAAAATGACCATTAATGAGAAAATGTCTGGATGGAATTTTAACAAAACCGTAAAATGAGAACTGCAGATGTGCTTAAAAACAATTACTTCCACTGCTAACCTTTCATTCCATTAAGTATTTACAATTTAAATAAATAAATCGACTCAAAGTACAAAATTTTATTTACTATTACTAGTTGAAGTAATTCCTTTTTTGTTTTGTAGTATCCTTTACTGACCAAAAGCATAAAAAATATAGATTACAGTTGTGAAATTTCCTTCAAAAACTTTTTTCCATGGTTTCAATTTAAAAAAAAGGAGATTTAAACCCTAAAATAAAGAATTTCCACCAACCGTTGGACGTCAAGCTCCCCCTAGTGGCAGAAAAATACAACCTACCTTTCCTTAAAATCAATCCAGTTCTTCCTCACACCTAGGGCTATGTGGGTCTAAAATCTGAAAATGTTCTATGACATAGTTTTTATAGCTTTTGCGTTAAAATGAAAGATATGCAGGGGTGATTAATTTAATAATATTACCATAATATACCAACTTTCTTCGGGGATATAATAATGTTTTGCTAGATAATATAAATGTTAACGTGTGAGTTAACTTCTCTGTGTAATTCTCTGTCTTCAGTTTTTTCTTTTTTAAAACAGCCAAGCTTGAATCACCAGAAAAAAACATATTTCTTGAATTATTCTGACAACAATGGTTTTTCTGGGTTTGATATTATTTAGAGCGTTTTTACACTTTCTGTTCGTTTTTACAGTGAGGGTAGTAGGGCTTGATTACAAAAGTCCTCCAAATGATAACCACCACTAGTTTTTCTGTCACAGCAACAACACACACACACAAACACACATGCACACACACACACACACAGCCATTACAGGCTCAATCCATGGACCCGTGTGACCTTGGTAAGTGGGTTCTTGCTCCTGGCATGCATTTATGCACACAGCTATTTGTAGTTCAAGGTCAAGCTCAATTGCGTTGCACAGTTTAATAAAGATGCAGTTTGAATCTTCCCACCTAATGTCGAACAGGAAAACAAAAAAATATGAGGAAGGGAAATAGAAAACTGACGAAGGTTATACCTACGTTATTGTTCAAATTAGTAAATGTGTGCATTCAGGGTTGTTCCGCGAGGATAAAGCATCGTTAGCAGCGCTACGAACACTGACCAGCGCATCAGCTCATTCTTTACAAATCTCCTTGAATAAGACACGAGGAATGCTCTCACAAATAATGGGACCGGGAGGCATCACACACAATCATTTGGACAAAAGGGTAGAATTACCGAGGCTGTATATCACATCCTGAGGCAAATAGTTTCATTTCATTTCATCTTTCCAAAAGGTTCAATCAGTAGCCTTTTAACACAAAACTCATCAAAATCCTTTTTCTCATCGTCCAACCACAGCATTTGTTCAAACTCTCGCACGAAGGTATTTAAAGAGGAGGAACGTGGGAAGCATAAAAGCAACAAAAGCAAGTTGAAATCCAAAACATCTTCACTTATCAAAGAAATCAAGTTTTTCTATATTTATTTAAATAAATAAGGGGAGGCTGTCACTATAATAAAAATGAAAAAGAAAAAATAGGATTTTTTTATAATGTGTTACTTCTTATTAAGTAGTTGCAGAATGACAAAATTAAAATAAATGAATACAATAACGGCAACTGTTATTTAGGCTAGGTTATTGTTTGCTAAACGACATCTTCAATATTCTGTCCATGTCCGCCGCAGATCCTTCGTTCATCGTGATAACTCGAAAACTATTTTATGGATCATGTTCAAAGTCTAGACCCCCATAGACCTAAGTGCGAGGAAGAATGGGAAATAATGTTAAGAAGGTTGGTTGTATATTTCCAGCAAGAGGGGGAACTTTATATCCGAAACTTTTCAGGCCGTAATTCCTCAACCGTTGTTCAAATTTGGTCAAAAGTCACATGAATTGAATTTGGGAAAATATATCTTTTATACATCTTGTTTTACTTATAGTTCCAATTTTGCGCACCAGGGGGTGCTTTTGATGAAAAACACACATTTTCTGACATATTTTCGTAATCTTTGGTCCCATTAAAACCGGGATATCAAGGAGATCTACCTTTTAAATATCACTTTACTCTAATAGTTCATATTTTACTCCATAGGGGGGGGGCTTTTTGTGTAAAACCCTAGCTTGTCTTTGACTCCAAGGCTTCATATTTTACTCACGAGGGCGAGCTTTACTTACGAAAATACCTACGACATAATTTGAGGTGTTCAATCGTGGGAACTGCTTGCCCAACGCTGGGGATTAGGGGCTTTTCATGGTCATACATTTTCTGAATGTATGACAAATAAATATATTGATCTTTAGAACTTTTATAATGCCCATATTGTCATAGATATTCTTAAATACCAAAATCAAACAAACAACAAAGCAGTTGGTGACAAAGGAGAGAAAGAAAATTAGAAAATTGCCTTTTAATGGTCAGAAATTTGAGCCGATCTCATGTCGAGGCGGGCAGCCCCCCCACCTCAACCGTTTGGGTTGAGAGAGAGAGAGAGTTCTCTAAAATATGTTTCCGCAAACAGTTCAGATGACGGATGGACAGCAAACAGGATCATGGCTCGCATGTAACCAGAACTTTATATATGAGGGGCTTTTTCCAGCCCGCATTAACCCATTCACAAACCCTTTCAGTCCGTGATGATGTCATCATGCACAGCACCGCCTGCTCATCAGAAAAGTAGAGAGCACTGACACACATAAAAGCGTGAATCGAAAGAATCCTAAATAATACATCCAGCCATCCAAAGGGCTCATAAATCTGATACAGTGCACAGAATCAAAGTCCATGAAACTGCAGGGAAGAAGTGAGGAACACGAGGAACCGCCCTGGAAATGTGACGAAAGACGTCTTCATCGGCGCGGACTCAAGTACAGGAGGAGGGAAGATAATGAAAGACAGGTGAACTCAGTCAGGGCTGGACAGATAATCAGTGAGGAGAGAAAATATGCATGAGAATCCTAAAAGAGAAAGAAGGGTAGAACAGCCAAAGACACAGAAGACCCTCACCCCACCCTCTCAGCCTCTGAACACCTGACCTGCAACAAAGTCACGTTTGACAATCAGATTTTAAATCATGGTTATGGAATCTTCTTCGTCGCGTCCGCCTGGTCTACCTCTGATTGGCTATCTTAACCCTCTTATGACTATAATTATATTCAGGCCGCCTGGATTTATTTTGATTTTATGGCTGTAGAATTGTCCAAAAATATGCAATGAGTGATTCTGGCCCTTTTTCCAAGATAACTTCCACTTTCAATTTCTGGCAGTTATTCAAAATGACTGTGTGTTTTTAACAAATTAAAGAGAAATTAGTTGGTCTTCTTATATGAAAAAAAACACTTTTTCGGACATAATCCCATTTCATCCCCTCTTGTACAACACAGAGGGTTTGGGGGCTTTTCAGGGATAAACCCTTCCTATCGAGGGACCACAGCTATTGGTGGAACTGTTTTTGTTATTAGTGTTAGATTTTATATCTTTTACTGAGGCTTTATTCCCAACCTGCCATATCTGCACTGAAAAAAATCCTATATGCACAAATTGGGCTGCTGGCAATGAATCCATGCATTAAGGATTTTGAAAGTTTGGAGACATAGTTTTCCAATTCCCTTAAACATATTTCACACCACCGTCCACAACGCACAGCGGGACAGAACAAATCAATAACACCAAAGCCCACATTGACCGTATGCTCCTTTTTCTCGATGCATATCTTTGCTACAAACATACTTCTACACATTTTTTCTAAACACTTTCTTCTAGTATTTCGCTTCGACGGGATCTCGGTAGACGTTGATGCAGGAAATGGAGAGGTAGAGCGACTGGTGTGACACGCAAACAGAGTTGCCTGAGCGGAGGCAGGACGACATCTTTCTGTGCTCTGGTTTAGACGAATCCTACATGTGAAAAAGCCCGGCGATAATATTAGAACAGTGCTTCTCTGGCAAGAGTGCAATGAAATTGCAGGGCTGTCATTAACATTTTGAATATGCAGAGGTTTAGTTGCTTGTGGCTACCGGCTGAACACAAAAATAAAAACCCTTCTCTCTCTGCAACTGCACTGCAAGCATGCATGCCTCAAAATAAAGCACTGACAGACAATTCGAACAGTTTTGGCATTTTCTGACTCAGCAAATATTCGTGCGGGTACATTCTTCTACTGTGTTAGTAAGGAAACTGGGATGGAAATGAAAAATGACACGACATTTCAAGGGTAATTGATTTGTCCTTTTCTAACAGAGGGTTGTTAAACAAAGTTAGAGCTCCAGGTTCTGTTGATGCTGCACAGAGCATCAACACAGATAATAGATATTTACTACACATACACAAGTACACAGTTGTGTGTATTTTAGGCTCTTACCAAGTGGAGCACATATGACGATAAATCACACTTCTTCTGCAGGGGCCTTTTAGACGTTCAATTCCTAATTGGTTTCTTCACTTGGTTTAATTTGACATTGTCAGGCTCATTTGAATGTAGGCATTTCCATGTTATTCTGTAGAGGTTATGGTTTAGCCTCATTAGCACCAATAAAGTTTTTCCAGCAGCGTGGGAACCCGTGTCCTCGGAGACAAACTCTCTTGTTTAAATTTGCTCTAGAGGAATGTAAACAGAAGCTACGCGATGGTGATGTTAATATGATTGCCGTCTTCACATTAGCACTATTACCGCCAAGGAGGAAGAAGTGGTACCACTTTACAGTAAGACTCCCGTTATTAAGGATTTATTGTTGGCTTGTAGTTTACTAATTATCTTGTAAACACTTTACAAATCACTAATAAGCTGCTATAATTCATTAGCTATAAAGGGCATCAGAGGTATGATACTTGCCAAATAGTGAGCTCATTTATCTGTACTGCTAACATGATATTGCCAAATAGTGATCTGCATTGATAAATGTGTGAGCACGGTTATAAGCTGTTTATAAACGTTAACTTAAGTGTCATAAAGTTTTACAACCTAATTTAAAACCTAATTATAAACCATTGATAATTCCTTTATACATGTAGTCTTATTGTAAAGTGGTACATAAGAAGTATATTGTCGCATATTAAACAGCAAATTAATATAGAAAATGATTAAAAACATTACTTTTACTTTAACCTTTAAAACATCTGACCAGTTTGATCTGTAATGGGAAATTGTAAAATGGGCATATGGATGAATTTTCCCCACTCTCCTGTATTGTACTACGCCGTACTTACGCCGTTTGTAAAATAAATGTGGAAGAATGTTCCTGTTAAAATAAGGATGTGCTACTGTCACAAACGGCACAGAGAAATATTGCAATATGGTGCAATTAAAATCAACATATGCTACTTTTAATATAACAGTACCCAATAAAATGTGAAGTTATGTCTGAGTCTGTTTTGGTAAAAAAAAAATAAAAAAGCTCCCTTAGTGAGTAAAATATGAACTGTACAGTAAAATATTATGATACAAGGTGGATCTCCTGGAGTCGATTCATTTGTACCAAATTTTAAAATGAACTATGAAATAGTCTGAGACACCGCGGCGGACGCAGCAGCAGAAAACGCAGCAGCAGAAAGGACGATTCCACAATACTCCAGACTTGTCGCAGGTGTAAAGATGGCAGGGCCGACATTTGCATAAACAGGAAGCCTTAAAGGAGTGTGACCACATAGTCTGTGTCCCAATTAGGGGTCCGTATCTCCATGGCTGCTTTTAACAGCAATGTGTAAAGACCTGTCCAATTTTGCATCCGTCAAATGTGACCTGCTAATGCGACACATTTATATATATACGCATCGCTTATGCAATATGCATTACTGATGTAGCCGTTTTATTAGTTCTACGCCAAAGCTTTAACAAACTTAACTACGGCTGATCGTCTTCTTCTCAACGTCTGCTCCTTTGTCCTTAGTCCTTAGTAAGAGGAAGAATTGGATTGATTATGAGAATGGTCGGTTGAGTTTTATCTCAAAAAGTTTTCAGGCCATAATTTAGCCACCGTTGCTTGGAGTTTAGTAAAAATTTGCATAAGTATCATCTCAAGAAATCTGTCCTTTACATATTATATATTTTACTCTAAAAGTTCATAAGTTACTGACTAGAAAAAGTTGTTTTTGTTTGTTTGTTTGTTTATTTTACAGAATTATCTTATGTTTGTTGGATTTTTAGGCTTGAACTCACATTTAATTTGAGGAGTTCAAAATAGAGGATTGCTTGCATAACGAAGTGGATGGGGGGATTTTCAGGGGTATAACCTCGGTGTCAAGGACGACAGTGTAGGTCTAGTCCCTCGTCGTTATAGGCAGCATGGCCCTTATCGACCCGGTTGAGGAGAGACCCACCTTCATGGAACAGGAAGTATGCTGCCACTGCAATGGGACACTTCTATGGAAACATCAGGAGAGTAACAAGCAGAGAGAGAGAGAGAGAGAGAGAGAGAGAATAAAACAAGAACTGTAGACACAAAAGAGAGAGGGAGGTGAAACATTAGGGAAAAGCAAGTGGAGTAAGAATACGGAGACAAGAAATGTGAACAATAAACACCAAATACATTGGTGAATAAATATCATGTCAAATGCCGATGACTTTATTTCCGTTATAGATAATATTTCAGCAATAAATCCTAAAAATTAAAGATAAAAAACGGTCAAAAATTTAGACGTTTTAAGGAGCCAGCGGCTCACCGCCGGTATGATTCTCCGAGCGACTCCTGCTGATGGGAAACTGGATGATTAACTATGTGGAATTGTGTGTAACCTTTCTTTAAATATCCCTCATCATTTCCCAACTTTCTCAGCCTGCCATCAATGTGTCAGTGTCAAATATGATCCGAATGGTTGATTAATTCCATCCCGACGTATTAGTTTCATTTGACTAATATTTGAATGGGAATTTCTCCGTCAGCGGCGTTCACTTTGAAGTGAGCGGAATTCATCACAGCAAGCCGCTCGTCTTTCCCCAGATTGAACGCTGTTATTGTCCCCCCCTTAAATTGTTTATAGCCTGAGGTTATACACGGCTATATTTGCATACATACAAATGAAGAATTTAATGTTGATGGATCTGACATTAGGTAGCAAAAATGTCAGCCATGTTGGCTTTTTTGTCCCGCAGACTCGACAGTCAGAGAAGTGACTCCTCGCTAATGAAAGTTTGCGGAAATGACCCATAATATTGGATTTTAAAAAGCCGCGACGGCGCTGAAGGAACAGACGGAGTAATTGTTTACATAGGAGATTGTTTTGCTCTTCATTAGTCTTTTTTGCGCTAACATAATCCAGAAAGTTATTAGGCTTACACCCTTAGGTAACTGTTCAAATAGCATTCATTATCCAAAGCATTTACGAAGCAATTCTGGATTTGATTCCATCCAGTGGGCTGCTGCACAAACTCCCTTCTTATGTCATCAAAAAGTTGGAATACAAAGTTTAACACCGTGGAAGAGATGGACAACTTTCTCTCTATTTCTACTCTATATCTGTCTTGGCTGTAGGAACACGTCCTTGTTAATGCCTTCCATAGTTCCTCGCCGCTCATAAAAGCTTAACGCAGGAGGGTCTAGCTTTGACCTTCAGGCAGCTTGTAAGTGAGTCACCTGTATTCAATGGAGTCGGTAAAAAGGTTGGCATATTGACAGAATGGGGGAAAAAAACAAACATTTCATACGTTGAGAAGCTTACAACATCCACGTCAATGCTGCGTCTTTGTGTGCATGCTTTTAACTTGTGACTCATGCACAGCAAAGTCACGCAGGGGTCGGCGGAACGGCGTCTGATGGTGTCTCGCCGTATCCACCGGGAGCGCAGTGATTATTACACCTATTGATAACACGAGACGTGTGGTCGGAACATTCCGATCATTTAAAAGGTACCATCTCGTTTAATAATTCATGCCATCACGGCGCGCATACATTGACTAGCTTTCTAGCGAATCGTGGCGCATTAGCAGAGAGAGAGAGAGAGAGAGAGAGAAAACAGATGTGACATAGATCAGAGAAAACTTCTTGATATCCAAGGACTGAGATGTTTGATTAAAGCCGTCTGATCAGCAAAGACGGGCTCAGGCACAGTTTTCTCCGAGATCAAAGTTGGAATCATGGGTCGCTCTCCACGCCAGGAGTGCTGAAATCCTCCTCCACAGGATAAAGCAGAGCGGAATCAATATGCAATTTGTTTGAAAAAGTCCTCAGTCAACAGAAGCAATCAGTTTCCACAAAGAAATTCCATCAAAACTGCTCTTCAGGCAGATCAGCAACAGAGCAGTTAGTTACAAAAGCCCCCAATCTCCGGCGTTGTACAAGCAATCCCCCCGATCAAACTCCTGAAGTTAAGTCCGACAAACGGCGATTTTCCTAAAACAATTCACCCTACTGAGAAAAACATCAACAATGAGGGTAAATTATGAAATATACAACTTCATTCCAAAGAAATTACTTCTTTGTTCTTATAATATTACAACTTTATTCTCATAATATTGCAACTTAAACTCTCAAATAATTGTGACTTTATTCCTGTAATACATTTAATGTATTTATTTTAGTGATAGAACTTTATTCTCAAGATATATTAGATATTTCTTGTAATATTATATCTCTATTCAACTTTTTTTTCATAATATATTAACCTTATTCTCCCGATATTCAGATCTAATTCTTGTTAAAAGATTATTTACTTCCTGCTTATATTACAACTTCATTCTCATAATATAACAACTTAATTCTCATAATATAACAACTTCATTCTCATAATGTTACAACTTCATTCTCATAATGTTACAACTTCATTCTCATAATGTTAAAACTTCATTCTCATAATATAACAACTTCATTCTCATAATATAACAACTTCATTCTCATAATGTTACAACTTCATTCTCATAATGTTACAACTTCATTCTCATAATGTTACAACTTCATTCTCGTAATATAACAACTTCATTCTCATAATATTAAAACTTCATTCTCGTAATATAACAACTTCATTCTCATAATGTTACAACTTCATTCTCATAATATAACAACTTCATTCTCATAATGTTACAACTTCATTCTCATAATGTTACAACTTCATTCTCATAATGTTACAACTTCATTCTCATAATGTTACAACTTCATTCTCATAATGTTACAACTTCATTCTCATAATGTTACAACTTCATTCTCATAATGTTACAACTTCATTCTCATAATGTTATAACTTCATTCTCATAATATTAAAACTTCATTCTCATAATATTAAAACTTCATTCTCATAATATAACAACTTCATTCTAATAATATAAAACCTTAATTCTCATAATATAAAACCTTAATTCTCATAATATTAAAACTTCTTTCTCATAATAGCAGAACTTCATTCTCATAATATAAAAACTTCATTCTCATAATATCCCAGCTTCATTCTCCGAGTAATCACGGTGGGAACGTAGCACACAGCAGGGATTTAATAATACTAAGAATGCAGAATAGGAGAACATCCACTGATTGTTGAAGTGGAAGCCTATTTGCTTCTACTAAAAAATGGAATGCATTTTCTCACCTAGAAAGGACTGTGGATGTTTTTTCCCTAAACGCTCAGGTAGAAATTGCTTTTAGAAGGAACGTGTTTGTGCTCCTGAAGCAGAAACTGAGGATATACAAGGATAATGTGATATATCAAATAAAAGTCCTGTGAATTAAATATCAGTCACTCCGTTTGAATCAGTCAAATACTAAATCTCTATAGTTAAAATCTCAACCTTCCCATCGAATGGATCCTTCTGCAGGGAAAAGTGGTAAAGGAAAATAAGCGTGGGTCTCTGTGAATATCTTTATTTATGAAATTCCCCCGTTCCTTCCTCCTCCAGCGTTCCCATTCACATCCACTATTCTTTTGACAGTTTCTTTAATTGAGATGTATTCGCAAAGAAAGATTAGCAACCCGGCTCATAAAACGAGGTCGTGCGCGCTGCCTGCAGGAATTGAAATCGAACTTACGTAGATTCGTTTTCATTTCTTAGATGAGGTTGAGATGAGTTAGATGAGTTTGACTTCTCTCTGCGAATGCAATTTTACCTGAGAATGGATGCTTTATATTCTGCTTTATATACTTGGAACAAGTAATTAAATGGAATCATTTAAAAAAAAAAGAAGAAGAAGAAACAAATTAAGTACTCGAGTTCGCTCGGCTGAACTTCATATCATTCACCCTCCTATATAGATGCTTGAAGTTTCAATGGGGGATTTGCAATTTTGTCAACATAATAAAACTTCATGAAGTCAGTCTAACACTGATTTGTCGAGACATGGACTCCGACAATCTTCTGAAGGTCTGGGATCTGGGGAATTTTAAGGTCACATCAACATCTTGAACTTCTTTGTTCCTTCAACCATTCCTTAACCAGGATGTTAGGATTACCTGCAGAACATTGCTCAAAGCATCACGCTGCCTGCCCAGCTTCCCTTCTTCCCATTTTGAATCCTGCATGGCATCTTTCCCCCAAATAAATGATGGCCATGCACCCAACCATTGTCACTCAATGAGCCAGTGTTTCTTCCATTGAACTGTGGTCCAGTTCTGATGCTGACGTGGCCATGTTGGTGCTTTCATCAATGTACAGTCAGCATGGTCGCTCTGACCACCGTGGTTACTCAACTCCAAACGCAACAAGCTGAGATTTCCCTATGAGCCTGTTTAGACTTTGTTTTAATATCAGTTTAAGGCGATCGGATCACAAGCAGACAACGAAATACATCACCGTTTACGCTTGTGTCTATCATGTGTCTCCAAAAGTGTCCAGCGGACCACCTGTGTTCAGATTTTGTTGCTGCCTATGTCACTTACGCAACGTAGTTGTCAGTCACGTCAGTCACGTGCAAGATTTGTTAAGCTAGCTAGCTAGCTAGCACAGTATAACTAACAACTTTAAGATTTTTCAAGAGCTAATATACATGTAGGAATTATTCAAACTGTTTAGACAGACATGATAAAGTAATTAGTCCTCAATCTACTTTTTTTAAGAGTTGTCCGCTTCCGCCAAAACATACATCCCGTCCAGCATCTGTGACGTATTTTCCTGTTATTTCCTTCTCGGACATGCGTCAGGACACATAAACGTTTACACTACAGAAGATATCTGGTCAAATTCACTTTTACAGCAATCAATACCACAAAAACAATGTTTTTTCGAACATAACCGTTGGTCCGATTAAGTCTAGATTTGGTGAATTTCATCGAGCCGAAGATATTTTTTTTTTCCTCTTATAGTTCATATCTTACCCACTAGGGGAAGCTTCTTTTATTTCTTTTTTTTAACAAACGTATTGTGGATAAACAGTACTTATTTGATCATTTCTACCAGTGGATATACCATTGCTTATCCTTTTTATTATAAGTACAACGTTTGGTGAATCTAGCATGACTGTTTGATAGATGACAAAACCTCAAACTTACTTGCTAACTGTTTGAACGTTAGAAGCGTCTGATTGTTTCTAGTGCCATTTAAGCTCCTTCTCATTTTGAATGGTTTCACAAAATTCTGCCGGACTGACCTCAGAATGTCAGCGCCTCATGAATTAGTTGATTCACACGAGTATTGGTGTTCCAGTTGTATCTGAGCTCCTGCAGATGAGTGAATCCTTAGAGAGAGCACTCTTATTCAGTCTAGCCATGTTTTCGCCCGGGTATTAGCTTGCTTTGGTCAGAGGCCGGCCCATTGTCTGCAAGCTCTGCCCATCCTTGCATGATATGAATGAAGATTAGCATGGATTGTTTGAATAAACCACCCAGTCTGGTGTTAATGCGTAGCAGCAGGAAATTATGTGAATGTCACTGCATGTATAAGTGAAATAAATGAGAAACACAATCTGCCAGGAAGAGCTGGACTGTACCCGGCTGCAGCCGGTCACAAAGGCTTTGATATAAGTGAAATGGCTTTGTTCATTTGAGCATGTTAAAATCAATATGCCTCCTATTTTACAGAACGGGTAATGTAGTTTACTCATTTTTTTCTTCTGCACGCTGCATAGTTTTGTTTGGCATGACACATCAAGTGATTCATGTGGGGTTCGCGTCAAACAATGCCATTCTAGTTTGTCATTTCTGCATGCACGGCACCCTCGCTTCTGTGGGAGCTTTGGCAAGGTCGCCCGATGCACCTGCCTGAAAATAAGGCGAAACAACAAGGGTCAAACACATAATGCACATGACATGGCTGAAATGGATCGCAATCTCGTTTTATCCACCAAACACCACTGTGCAGACCCCGATTGTTGAAAGCTATAACTCTCCCTCCTCTCTCCTGATGGCAATGTTATTAAACCCTCTTTATCCTGGCAGTAAATTGATACAAGAAACCACCAAGGTGTTAAAAGGACATCACATGGCCCGATGTTGCAGCTTTAATCGACTGGGGGGTATGTCCGGACAACTGCCTCAGACCATCCCCCTCCCCCGGTACCCTTGACTCTAATTAAGACCACATATCTTAGATTGAGCTGAGGTCAGGGAGGGGTTTTAATTTAAAAACCATTAAGACGTGCACACAGTCAAGAGATGTGTTGCATCCCCGGCAGATCCAATTTTAATTAAGTCTTATCTTTGCCCAATTTCTCTGACCCAAGACATCATCATAATTTCTCTGTAACAACCTTCAAATAAACCGAAAAACACTCTGGCGAATGTGTTGAGCCGCTCATCAAGCGCCGAGCAATGAACCTCAGGCTATTGCCTCGCATGATGACTAATCATGTAGGTGTTCATTTTCTGGAATTTGAATCAGGGGTACGGTGTGGCTTAGCTGCTACTCCAAACCCTTATGCTTTCTTAATGACACACCACTGTGTTTATCATCTGATATATTACCCTTTCCTTTAAAGCTGGAGTGGACACAATTTAATTGGCATCTAGTGGTGATGGTCCAGATTTCGACCGACAGTAAATTGCCACTCAGCTCCCCCTTCCCCCCAACCAAGACTCTATGGTGGCCTTTAAATCTCACCGTAGTTTGACAAGATCAAATAGCCCGTCGAGTGATGCGATTCTTTTAAAAGGTAGATTTAGTGATATTTATTCTGCAAAAATAGGTAAACTAGGTAGTTGTGGCAGCATTGACAGTTGTGGCAGCCCACTACTCCCCTAGGAAAGAGGATTGCAACCCAAAATCTGAGAAGTGGAGGATCACTTTATTATTTCACCGTACCATCAAGGACTCGAAAGCATTAAGAACCTGTGAATTCGTTGAGAGGTACAGTGGTGGGCTTTACGCAGTCCACCACCTGGGGTTCAACTCAGTGGGCGAGGGACCGCCACAGGGAGCCTTACAAAGTGGGAGAAATTGCTCCCTGAGGTGAAGAAAGGATGCAACCAGCACTCTCTCCATTGCCGCAGAAATCAACAAGGTCAAGGTTGAAGGTGCGATCAGCTTTGGACCCCAAACTTTCAACGCTGACTCAGCGCTGTCACTTCACACCAACATGAAAAAAATGCATCTGTCTTCATCAAACTTCAAAGTAGAAACGCAAAAAGGTCCACTCTCTAGAACCAGCGTTCATTCTGTCTGTTAAGGCTAGCCTACAATCTATGCCGTTCATCATTAGTAGATAGGCGACTCATTCAGGCTAACTCAACTATTCTTATTTTCAGCTGACTATGCATGAACAAAAACACAGTTGTGAATATTTTTATTCCGTCTAGCTGTATTGCTGGACAGGGATGAAGACACTTAATTCTGGAGTAGACTCGTATCCAGCTCGTTATTTGAGTTATTCCCCAGAAACCCTCACTTAAGGCGAATCACATTCACAGAATGAACTTATGTTCAATTTGTAATGAAGGGGAAATGTAAAAAGAATAATAAAGCTTGAATAGCTTTTGGTTATTAAGTTTTAATCCTTAGATGAAATGTGATGTTCTGACAGCACAGAAACCCAGTCCAATGTCTCCTGACTTTGTTGTGGGCATAATGAGTGAATGCATTTGAGAGAATCTCCCCTGCAACATGACCAACCGACACAAGTTTCCTGGAAATGCATCATGTACCATAGTTTATGTCTAAATGACATAGAGTCTGAAAAGAAGTCCTGATTCCAGCCTTTATCTGGCTCCACTTCTAAATTAAATGGGTTCAACCCTGTCGCATTCTCCTTAACTCCAACCAAGTCTCGTCAAAACCCATCAATTACTTTTGGTTTAATCCCGCTAACAGACAATCCAAAGAAACAGATGCTGGCGGTAATGATATACTTCTACTTCAGTAAAGAAAACAATTATAACAGCTGGGTTGTAATAACATCGAGCGGTTTCCTCTGATTAAATGAAACATTCACGTTGTGGGTGATGACAGACAAACAGAAATAATTTATTTCAGGGCTTTAGCAAAGGTGGCTCATTTTGGACACAAGTTAGTATCCGGAATGTTAAGACGGCAAATGGTTTACAATCGTGGCAATGGAGGAAATAGGATGTACACCCAGTTTATGGTTAAAGACACCCTGAGGTCCACTTCTGTTCTGCTGAACTCTTTACTTCCTACTGAGACTGACAGAAAATAGGCAATAAAATCTGGAGGAAGCCTGGCACCTGCTAAAATATATAATTGCCTTTCGGGTACTGTACCATGAGGTGCAGTTAGAGGGTTTATTGTAAAGAGGCGAGCTTTCACTTTGAGGGGTTTGAATACATCGGAGATGCTATATTACAACCGTTTAAAAATGGATGCAGCCTCGACCTGAAGAAGGGGTCATGGAACCTTCACAGCAGCCGGTTTGACCCTTAGGCACCAACACTCTCCAGGCAGGAGGGACGGGACAGATAACTGCCCCTCTCCTCCAGGCTTCCAGATAGGGTTCTGTCCCTGCTGGCCGATGATCTGTCTGGTCCATTCCAGTGACAGAGAAGATGGTATAACCCGTTGCGATATAAACTGTCTCTTTTATCTTCAGTGTCTTCAGCGAGCTCCATTCTGGCCATTTTTTATCTAAATATATACACAAAGTGCTTTACAATCAAGAAAATTGCCACAAATTGCTAAATAACATGAAGACATAGTTAAAGACAGATTACAAAACATGAAGAAAGATTTAAAAATAAAAAAATAAAAACAAGCTTGAAAAAATAAGGCAAGCAAATAAACAAATGAATCAAAATATATAAAAAAAATAATGATAAAAGCTAGAATAGAAGAAAAATCAACTGTCTAAACCCTTTTTACCTCTGATATAATTTCATAATTTCGTGTTCTTCTAATTAGTTCTGTATAGGAATCATAGAAATAAAAATAATGAAACATTTAGAAATGTAATAAAAGGCAGCAGCAATTAAGAAAGCTTAAGACTTTGACTTGAAAGAACTGAGAGTTGGAGGGTCCTGCACTTCTCTGTTCCAAATATTTGTTGCGTAAAAACTGAATGCTATTTCTCCATGTTTGGTTCTGATTCTGGGGACACTGAGCACCCCTGATTCAGATGACCTGAGAGGTCTGGATGGTTCATAACACAGCAGAAGATCCCAGATTTACCTCGGTCGTATATCATTTACTGCTTTCTAAACCGGCAGCAGGATTTTGAAATCAATTCTCTGAGACAAGAAGTCAGTGTAGAAACTCAGAACTGGACTGATATGGTCCGCTTTCCTGGTCTGAGTGAGGACTCTAGCAGCAGCGTTCTGATGCAGCTGCAGCTCCTTGATCCGCATCTTAGTTAAGACACCGTTACAGTATTGAAGACGGCTGAAGATAAATGCATGGACTGTTTTTTTCTAATTCCTGCTATATTATTCAGCTGACAGTAGGCGGTCGTTGTAATGGTCTTAATATGACTGTTAAACGTCACAGATGAAGGTGAGCACTAACCTTTAACCCGTCCTCTTTGGCTAAGACCAATGCTCGACAAAAACTAAGACCAGTGCTTTAATGTCCCTCCTTCCCCTCTGAGCCGGTTGGGCTCTCCCATAGAGCACTGGAGGTGGTCTTTAGTAGGAGCCGGCGCTGTGAGAGAGCAAGGACAGCGGTGCATTTTCTGCCCACTCAAGTCTCAAGTCCAATCACTATAGGAAGGTTATTGGACATGTGTGTCACCGCATCCAGATAATGTTCTCTAAGCAGACATGGTGAGGTTGTTTTTTTTTTAGACTCCCTCCCTTGACCTGGGTGGAGGTTTCTGGGATATCGCCGAGGGCAGTCTGGAGGAGATGCAGGATTGCGGTGAACTTGATGCCCAGATTTCTCCTAATGCTGCTCTCAAAATAAATGTGATGCATTCGTTGAAGCATGAACATAATATGAAGTCATTGCAAAGCCAGTGGGAGTCGCAAATTATGCATTTAATCCCCTAAAAAAAATATGCAAGCAAGAAATCTGTGTGTTGCTGTGACACAAAAGCCTATCGGAATTCAGAGTCTACACAAACATCTCATTTCCAGATGTGTGCAGGATTATGTCCTGAACACAGACGCAGCAAAGTTTTGTTTTCGGACAAACATTTCCTGTTTAGGGATTTAATGTCCCTTCCTCCCCCAATGAGCTTTCTTGGTTAGCACTGTTTTCAGTAGTAGCAGATACTAATAGAAACTCTAGCACAGTGTTGAACTTCCTGTCCAAAGATATCCTGACACCATTTTAAAGTAGCAGCAAATTGTACCAGGCTCATTGAAGGATGCTAATTTGAGTTACTTTTGTCTTTCGCTGGAAACGAAAGATTTTGACCCTGAAACCCAAAAACCAGTCTAATGTTGAGAATTTCCAAACGCCACATATCCAGGCGTCAGTAGAACATCAATCTAGAAAGTGGCGGAAGCTTGAACACAGACATGGCACCAGTTTGTATTCAGACATATCTGTGATTTACACAACATATCCAAAACAGTGTTTGTGGTTATTTGTGATAATGGTTGATAATAAAGTAAAATAGCAGAAAGATAAGTTTATAGTCTTCCCATAAGAAGGAGGTGTATATCTGCCATTACTTGAGCAAGAGACGCTCATGATCCAAGGTTGCATTTGCACAAACTCAGCATAAATCACACCAGATTGAAAGTGAAACAACGATCTGCCTGGTTCACACTTTGACCTGCTCTGAGGAAAACTACATCACGCGAGGCGAGATTGAGAAACATAGAACAGATGGCAGCCCACAAATGCAAGCCGTCAATGCTTTGACAGTTGCCCAAACATTGGAGACCAGTTGCACAAGTGTATCTCTATCAAAACTGTCAGGGCTAACATTTGTTGCTTTCCATCCTGATATTCTAAAGTGCCAAACTGATGTGAAGGTAAATAAATGATCTTGTTCAGTCGTCTCATGAGGCTCTATGTCTTTCATAGTTATGTGCAGATAAGTGCCAAGATCATCCCCAGTGGCCAGAAGTCCGTCCATGCATGCAGATGTGGATTGGGATAAACGATGCTGGAGAGCATTAGTACACAAAGTCAGTGTGATAGAGTGAAGTTCCCTCTCTCATTACTTGTACTCTTTACCTTAATGTTACTCTCTTTCTTACCCCTATCCATCAAAACCCACACATTGACTGAACGGTTCAGAATGAACTACCCATCAACCGGCATGTAGAAAAAAAATAAAGGTTTCCATTTCTACCTTTTTTTTTAATATCCGAGATAGACAAACCGTTTCAGGTGGAGGTCAACGGGACTTTAATATGAATCACTTTGTCATTTAGAGGGTTCTCCATTTGCAAAATGGCACTTTACCCTGTCGCTTTTCTCTTTATTCTTCACTTCATTTTCCTAGACGCACTCATCTGCAGCCTGGAATAATGTACTAGGGGGGTTAGGGCGCCACCAAGCTACTTATTGGGCTCCTTTCTTAAATATTACGGTAGCCCCTGGTTGATTGGGTTGTAACTTGTGTGTAAAAAATTTAGTTATCTCCTTGAATAAATGGAATACAACAACAATAACTATGTTTTTATTAGTTTATTTTATATTAGTTTAGAAAACCTCATTATATCTATAGGGAAGGTCTTCTTCCACGAAGACTTAACCTGAACACCGGCTCCATGGAGGAGAGAAAGAAGATGAAGAATGCATTACCTCTTAAAACGAACGCACAAGGAGATGATGAAGAAGTTGTTGCTGAATGTTGTGAGATGTTTGCGGCTTCTGATAACCCATACTTTGACAAATGGAGAATGATGCTTTTTTTTTTTAAGTAAAAGAAAAAAGCATCTGCGCATGAAACATCACCTTAAAGAAGGGAAACACAAAAAAACCTGACTGGTGAAACCGTCGAGCACATTCGCTCGGCGTGGGAAAAGTTCAGACCTCACTGCTTCCTGGGGACATGGATTGAGTCTTTAGGTGTTCCATGTCCTCCTCAGTGGAGGGTATATCCGTCGCAGGTCGAGAAGACTCATCTGGGGCGACTGTCCCACCCCTTCAAGTTAACAGTGGGACCCCAGGATAGTAACTATGTTCTAATTCTAGCCTCAGTGGTGCACAGACCTGCAGCCCAAAGGATATTTTTGTGTCTCCGTATTATACAGGGAGTAAAATTGTTGAAGATGCTGTAAATTACAAAGTTGTGTGGTGAATATTTCCAATAATTCACGTCAGCATTAGAGGTTATTGACCAATCTCCTGTCATACCGTTTAACAGCAACTGCACAAAACCCATGTTTAAATGATGCAGTAATCAAGTAAGGCCGGCGCGTGTGGAATCTATAATGAAATTCCTATTCTAATTATAATTTGTTTCAAGTGAAATTCATTACTTTCAAATTTGACTCTCTTTCATTACCTGCGTCCAGGAGACTTTACCTTCTCCAGTGTCTATTCCCTTCTTTTTAATTGTTTATTAGCACAATTACTCGAATGCGGATTCCCATTAAACTTCTAGCAAGTATTAGCCTGGAGAGACAGACGGACGAATCTAGACACGTATTTAATATTTATACCATCTATGTATCCATTATCTTTGGTCACGGGAGTTTGGAGGGTCACGGGAGTTTGGAGGGTCATGGGAGTTTGGAGTCTTCCCCAGCTGACATTGGGTGTGAGGTGGGGTCCAACCTGAAACAAGCCACTGGTTTATAATAGAGCAGCTAGAGACAAACGACCATTCACACTCTCATTCTCACCTACAGACAATTTAGAGTCACCGGTTCACTTTTATTGCATCTTTTCTGCCTTTGGGAGAAATCCAGAACACTGGAATAAAAAATGCCCTTCAAAAATAAGTTACTAATTACTACAAGGGGTTTTAGGATGTTTTGTGTCTCAGAATCATCTGGTAATACTTCAAATATTGATGTTTTCCCCTTTTTTTTTTTTTTGAAAGATCACGCTGTATCACTTTTCCTCGTTTTGTTTTTATTGTAATACGTGCGTTTTTGATATTTTTTTTTTAATCACATCTCCTTAACCACCTCATGAATTTCCCCTGTGGAGATTCATAAAGTTTAATCTACTTAGTAGTGATGCTGTGCTGGATTTACGACCCTTACGACTTTCAAATAAGATTAGATTAGATCAGTACTATTTAAGCGTTTTACGACTAAATTTATTTTTATGATGGGTGGAAATACTATGTATGATTTTATTTTCACGACTCTTTGACCTGACAAGATGTTCAGGTGTCTAAAAAGTCCCTGTGTCTCAGTCAAATGTTACTTGTTCGGTGATTGTGCCTTAAATGAAGTGCAATAAGGTATTTTGACTAGAAATTAGACAAATGCACACCTGGGAAGATAAACACAGACAAAGTCCAAGAGTCTGTATCCGTACTTGTTGTCGGTAAATGAATGAACTTCACCGACTCCATCCTTTTATTCAGACATGGACTTGGCATTGTCACTACCTCTGCTGCAGGCTCAGAGGTAGAATAACTCCCTCTGCGTCTTAGAGGCTGTGCTACCGAATGATGAGGCGCAATAAAGGTGGCTTATGATTGTGTGGGATGCAGATCCAGATGATAACTGGATATGCCGGATGGCAATGATAATAATATTGTTATTTAGCCTCTATACAGTAAGACCTAAGGCATGAAACACTCCAATGTCTCGCCGAGGCAATGGGCATTTGTGTGGTGACAAAATGACTTTATATATATATATATATATATATATATATATATTTATATATTTCCAGGTGATTCATTCATGATCCCGACCTGGTTTATATGAGATGTGTATCAGATTGTTCAACCTCGGCATTCTAAAGCAAAAAAAGAAAAATTAAGTTAGAAAAGTAATAACACACATACACACATACACACACACACACACTCAAAACTCTTTGTCCACATGTCGGCATGTATTTAATGAGATCACAGATTAGTAGACCTTTGCTTTTTCGCAACATCTTCCCCCAACCATCACAATTTGGACGTGTCGTTGTCAGCTTAAAGGACGCATGGAGGCGTGTTGGCGTTGAAACATAAATAGCTGGGTCACGCGATAAAACCGTTCATTAAAAAGAATGCAGTAAGACAGAAAGAAACTCATTTTTGACTTTTTCTATTGCGGATTAAACGTTAAGCAATGAAAATACTTTCTGAAGGGGACGATCAAATATGGAGGGGGGCAACTAAAGAAGCCCGGAGACCCCTGGTCTACAATTTTGTCTGACGGACGACGAGAGACAGGCAGTCAGCCGACCTCTGTGACCTTGAGGGGGTTTATGTTTAGACGACGAAAGGGCCGATCTTTTCTTTTATAAAAGAAATTTAAGGAGAGATTGGAAGATTTAGGTAGTTTAAACGATGAACAATTAAGAAGACCAAATGTTTAAAATTACGGAACATCAATTTGGGTTTTTCCTTCTATTTATAAACCTTTTGCAAATCTTTTGCATATATTTCAAAAATGACTATTCATATCTGTTTTTTATTCTTGTTACTATCCTTTTACTCGTCCCTCTGCTCTACTAAATACATTTGGGGTTGTTTTATCACAGCAAAATTAATTCTTTCTTTTTTTCTCTTCTGTTTTATGTTAAAATTGACTGTTACTTTATATTTGTTGTGCAACTTTTGAATATTGCTTCTCTTTTTTTTCGTAAAAAAAAAATTGAATTAATTCTTTAACTTGGTTCCAATAAATAAAATATCTCTGATTTGATTTTATTACATATGCTTTTTTTTTATCATCCAGTGACCTACATTCAATATTTCATATGTTGCTGTATTACCTTTAAAATGAAAGTGTTAATTAACAGCAGACCACTCTAAGATGAGAAGCCATTAAAGGATAAGACATGCTGACATTGAAACCAATACGGACAAAAGCAATAAAAATCACGGTTGGGGACGATTTAGAATAGTCAGTAGATTTAATGAGCTCCAGTTTAGGTGAATTTATACTTCATTAATGTATGAAAATAGAAGTTTCTATTCAAATACTGCATAGACCGACGCCTACATGCTCCCATGCCTCCTCAATGCAGCCGCAAGACGAAAATCAAGAGTCTTTCAAAAGTTTGGCAAGCTGAAAATGGTGACGGTGGTTGTGACCATGAAAGTGTAAAATCAAATTTCGGCCTTTTCACTTTACTTTTCACTGCCCCTCAATGATTTCTGGCATTTCAACCGTACCTGTAAGCTATGTTGAGAATGTGCAGAAGTATGTAGACGGTGAACACAGGGTTCCATGGAAGGTTGCCTCTTTATCCACACACCGTCTTTAAAACTTTTAATCTCCTACTCAACTGTTTGGTCCCGCACATTTTGAGTTTTCATTCCTTATCAAAATAAAAGATGTGCCACTTGTCTGAACCTGTTTATAAAATCACCCTTATGCTAGAGAGTAAAGGGGCCAAAGACAAAACCCTGGGGGACACCAGATGTTAAAGTTTTTTTGGGCATATTCAAGCATGTGAGGATTTACAGAACAGAATAATGTAACTTGATATAACCAAATGAAAAGTTTAATAGTGTATTATTAAAGTACCAAAAGAATGACCTAATCTAAACAAAATGGACTATTATCCATAAACTTGAACTGGAAACACAAAATTATTCTTCCATAGTTTTGTTTTTTCCCCATTGTCTGGGCATTAAAGCGCTAAAAAACACTTTAAATCTTCAGTGTTTCATTGGGATCAGTAATAAAATGATTTTTTAAAGTAGAATATGTCTGGAAAAGAAACTTAAAGGGTTCGTGATGTATTTGAAAAAGAGATTTTGAGTCTGCTGGATTTTGCATCTCCACTTTTTTCAGCTTGAATAAATGTAATCCAATGCGATGAGAGAAAATTAGGCCACTGATAAAAGTGTGTCATCTTAAGGTGTGAGATACATGCACTGTAAAAAAGGTGCATGTAGTTCTTGGCAAGGATGCAGGACTCCGCATATGACCGCAACTCAGGTCTGGGAAACGCTGTGGATAGGAGAGCGCTGCAGGCTGCAGACCAGATGGTCCTGAAGGCAAATGCTGCTACCAGACCATCAGAGAGATTAGAGAGAGAGGGAGAGAGAGGGAGAGAGAGAGAGAGAGTATCCCAGCATCCTTAACAGAAACAGAGGATGTTGAAGGGAACTCAGTTTTTGGCTCTGAATCCCGCCTGCTTTTCACGTTTCATGTCAGAATGCCAGAGTCAGAAGTGGCCAGAAGCTCCGGCTGCAGGACTTTTTTCCTTCTTTTGATATTAAGACGTTTTGGTAATATTCCGCATTTATTTTTTGCATTATTACGACTTAATTATCATAATATTACGACTTCATTCTTGTGACACTACAAGTTAATTCTCGTAATATAGCAGCTATATTGTCGTAAGTTTACGATGTTGTTGTCCTAAAATAAAAACCTCATTCTCGTAAAGATACAACTTTATTTCATAACATGTATAATATGGTAATATTTCACTTTTAATCTAAGAAAATTGTGACTTTTAGCTCATAAAAAGGCTCTTGTTATATTACTAATCATTTTTTGAAAAATAACAGCTTTATTCTTCTATTGTTAAAGTTTTATTCTTGTAAAATCGTGACTTCAAGATGGTAATATTACAACTTTATTCTTGTAAGTTTATCATTTCTCCTAAAATGTCTGGAAGTAATCATAAACTTATTATTCTTTTAAAATCAGAACCACGTTGTCGTGAAGTTACGACATTGTTGTAGTAAATGTATCACTTTATTCTCATAATATGATTCATTCATTCTGGAATTATTACACTTTCAGAAAATTGTGACGCTAATATCATAAAATGACAACTTTATTCACATTATATTAAATATGCTTAATATTAAGCATTTATTATGTAAAATTGCTCCTTTATTCTCGTAATATTGCGGCTTTACTCTCATGAGTTTACAATGTTATTCTCCTTTAATTACGAAATCATTCTGGTAAAGTTACAAATTAATTCTGATAATGTGATAATGTTATAATCACAACCTTCAGGTAATTTTATTTTCAAAAAATTGCGACCTTAATCTCATGAAGTGATTATTTGATTCACATTTAATTGTATTACATAGTATTTTATCTAACGACTTCTTTTTGGAAAGAGAATTAAGACTTTATTCTTGTACTATTATAGATTTATCCTCATAAAATTGCAACTTATTGCTCATAAAGCTACAACTCTATTCTTATAGAATTATGAGTCTATTCTCAGAAAATCACACTTTCATTCTTGTTAAATTATGACTTATTCCTGGTAAAATGACGACTTATTCTTGAACTATTACGATACGACTATTGCTTGTAACACTATAACTTAAGTTCTGATAAAAAATACGACTTAAGTCTCGTGTAATAATACAGAATTATTCTCTTAAAATACAGACTTTATTACCATAACGTTATCACTTAATTCTGGTAAAATGATTACGTTATTCTCCGATCAATGTGGCCCTAAAACTCCATCGTGCTGATCAGGGGGGGGGGGGGGGGGGGGGGGCACTTGAATGAGAAAAGAAAAAAGATTCCAAAGGGGTTTATGTTGAATAAAGTTTGAGACCCTCTGCTGAACGTGCATGTTGAATGTGAGGGGACTGCAGGCTGCAGACCATATGGTCCAGGATGCAAATGCTACTACCTGACCATCAGTGAGAGAGCTCAGGAGGAGGGAGAGAGAGCCTCAGAGAGAGAGGGAGAGAGAGAGAGAGAGAGAGAGAGAGAGAGGGGTGGAGAGAGAGAGAGAACCCCAGCATCCTGAACGCAAAAAAAAAAAAAAGAAAAGAAAAAGACACAGCAGCGAATTCAGCTTTTGGCTCTGAGTGCAGCCTGCTTCACACTGTGTCATCCACACAGGAGCGGAGAGAGAGAGAGAGAGAGAGAGAGAGAGAGAGAGAAGGAAGGAGACTTGGCCGATGCATCTGTGGGAGAGCTTCCATTTCACGGCCATTCCAGTCTGAAGCGGAGGAGACGGTGCGCATTTCTCCGACGAACGCTGCGCGCTCTCCTCTCATCCAAAGTCACTTTCCCCAAGTCGGCGCCTGGCGGGCGGAGAGACACTTCCTTCCCTGCCACACTGACTATTTCATAACAAGCCTGCCTAGTTGGAGCAGATCGGGTCCTGCAGCAGGATCTTCTGCAGCTGGAGGAGCGGAATCTGCAGCTCTGAGGGAATATACATCACAGGGTGCAAGTTTGCCTGGAAGTTGCGCAGCGCCTGCGAAACATGGGGATTTGTGGTTTTCTGGAGGTGCCGGGAAAATGCCTCGTTATCCTCGGACTTAAATTGTT
Source organism: Lophius americanus (assembly GCA_037951165.1). NCBI lineage: Eukaryota > Metazoa > Chordata > Actinopteri > Lophiiformes > Lophiidae > Lophius > Lophius americanus. The sequence goes on along the minus strand of JBBDHG010000169.1, from coordinate 1,798,974 downwards.
ATTCCTTGTACCTGCAGGAGTTCCAGCCAGGAGCGGGGATTCAGTATTAAAGGACAACATCACGGTCAGACAGGGGGACAGCGCCGTCTTAAAGTAAGTCTGCAACTCTTCTTTCATTATCGCACATTCTGCATCCCCGGCGCACCGGGATCTCACTCCTCGTCCCTCTGCCAGCCCTGCGCGACGCTCTAGGAGTTACCAAAGGTCATCCCAAACCCTTATATAGAAAGAAAGAGAGAGAGAAAGAGAGAAAGGCGCAGATGTTCTGTCCGTCATTCTGAGCGCAGACATTGCGCGTTATCTGGTGCCAAACTGCGCGTGCAGCATCTCCCGCTCGTTGCCCTTGAATGTTATTGATTCGGTTGGTTAATGTCTCGTTGAGGATGCACACATCCGGAATTATTATTTCATTGCACGGGGAGGTGTTGTGCACATATTGATTCCAGTTATGATACAAATGCAATTATGAGCCGGATTTTTTTCCCCCCCGACTGTTGTTCCTCTTACACTTCATAGGAAAACAGCTTCGGAGACATTTCTGGCACTTTCACCCCCCCCCCCCTTAAAGTCTAATCATTCTTATTCCTGCCTTGTGGCTCCATCACATCTTAGAATTCCCGTGGTTATGCGAGGATGCCTCCAGGTTGTTTTATCATCTTCATCATTCATGTACATGTCTGCCGAGAATCTACCTGGTGGGCAGCTCTTTGGTTGAGGACAAGCCCAGGTAGGGTGGTAGAGAGAGAGAGAGAGAGTCTGTGTTAAAAGGTGTTCAACCCACCCACACACATATGTACTTACTGTAAACATGCACTGTACAAACATCCTGCTCCCTGATCTCTCTCTCACACACACACACACACACACACACACACACACACCCACACACACACACACACACACACTGAAGTGCAAATGATTTGATGCATATAAGAGGGTCTGATGGCACAGCATTAAGATAAGAGTCCACACATCCATCCATCAGCCACCTGCTCGTCCTAAGGGTCACAGACTGGGGGCTGGGACCAATCCCACCTGACAGTGACAGAGAGCCCCTCACATAGCCGACATCACCTCAGCTTGCCAATGAAGGTTGTAGGATTCTATGGAATACAAATAATTAACAATTTTGACATGAAATAAGACTGAGGAAAGAGGAACCGTTCAGAATGACGTGTTGTTGTTTTTTTTAAATCTCAGCTGACTGACTATCTGTCCTGATTGCTAATTCCATTTTTTTTTTTTTGCAATCACTTGCAAAACGATGCACTCTACAGCAGCCGTGTGAGCACCAAAGTGATGTTTTGTGATGTAGGCACATTACCATGCTGTTAGGAGGCTGCACCTTCAGTACCTTAAGCTGTCAGTGCAGGGCAGTACAGTTCAGGCTCCAGGCTGCCCGAGGTAGACGCTTAATTCTATTATTCAGCCTTTATTGTCAAATCTGCGTCTTTAATCACGTTTTCTCCACCATTACCGGTTTACTAGTCAATCTTTAAGTTGAATAGAACAATCCCACCTATTAAGTCTCATCTTGCTGAAAATGAAGATTTTTGTATTTTAGTCTATTTGTGAGATTATCTGCGTTTTATCAGATCACCATGAACATTTTCGGTCTACTTTAACCAAATAATTTGGGGTTTTCATTGTTTTCAAGTAAATTCCAAACAAGATTTGATGTTATTACCGGATGAAAAAAACCAGGTTGAATGATCAAGAATGCAATTCTGCAGAAAGTGTCTTCTCCGGTGGTCCGAGGGAATGAGGGATCTCATATTTGATTTTGAAATTCCCATTCAGGAAAAAAAAATTGATATGTCACCACAGGATGGCATTTAGGTGCGACCCCAACTCTGCCAGAACCGAAGATATGGCAACGTCATATAGTTGCACCATGAAAAGAAGGAGCATGCTTCCCTAGACAAAAGAAACATTAATTAAACAATTTAAAATCCCTTATTAGCCACCAAACATTTAATATACAGCAGGGTAAACCTATTATTACGTAAACACCATCTGCAGAGAGAAACCTACATTTAATCTCGAGAGATCGCCGCTGGGATCAGAGTCCATCATCAAAGATGAGTCCAACTTTGGAAACTACATTTTATGACTTTAAACTACAAGTTGAGAGGGATTGGTTGCAGAAACAGTAAACTAAACTTCCCTCTTTATGGGGTGAAAGTAAAACGACCCACCATTAGCACAAGGTCGTTGATTAGAGTCTGCAGGTATGTGCTGGTATCGCCGCTGCACAGCAGAGCTGCTGCCGTCTTCCTGATAAGGAAGGTGACTAGATACGAAATGATCATGTGTCACTGTAATCCGACTTTGGAGAGGGGAAATAGGCTGCAAAAAAAAACAGTGAGCATGGCCTCAAAAGATCTTTGGGAAACCGCAGACAAAGTATCTGGTCAAAGTATGGCATTGCACCGGATATAAGACGCAATTACCCAACAGGTAAAATTTCAGGGAGTTGTACAGGTGTGTGTTTTTTATACAATTCCTCTTGAATATCTTGAGTCAAAAAAAAAATTGAGAATTTCACAAAAATGCAAAGTAGACTTAGTTTTCTATCTTAAAAGGCTTAAATAGAATTTCCAAAACTTATTTTAAGTATATTTTGGTGTTAAATCTTACACAGTGTCGCTATAATATAACACTGAATCAGTTAAACCTTCCTGAAAGGAAGTTGAGGTTGACATGTATGGGAAGAAAAATAATGTCTTTTAGGGGGAAATGCACATTTTGTGTCACTGTCTTATTCCGACACACAACACTAAATAATACTTGTAAAATATAGCTCAAAATTAGCTTTCTCAGTTGGTTTCAAGGTTTTTTTTTGACTAAATATAAGTTTTTTTTTTACTTATTAGAGGTTGAACAAGCCTTAAATCCATTTTTTTTCTTACAATTTTTTTCCGTTGCAGGAGTTTGTTGGTTATAGTATGATTAACTAAGTTAAGTAAAATAAATGACAGAATTACGGTATTATTGAACCCATATAATCCTCTGCATAGCAACTTTGAAATTTGACCCTGAGGAAGAGAACGCATGAGGTTACGTATAAAATAATAAGCCCTTCGAGAGAGGTGATGTCACGATGTGGGGAGGCGCTCTCATGAAACTGTTTTCATTAAAGAGGAGGGCGCCGGAGACGAGTGGCTAAAGGGAAATTGAGACGTTCTCAGAGAGTTGTCGGTAGATTTGGGAACTCAGACATTAACGGAAGGAATCTGCATTAAAATATCCTAAAGCTTGGCTACTGTTGTGCCATGTTCCTTTGATGTTTTCCACTGGAGAGGAAAAGGAGAAGATACAACGATGTCTGTTTGAGAGAAGAAGAATCAAAAGGTAGGTTCAGAGGCTGGTTTTGGCCCGTGGCAGAGGTTCTTGCTCACTGGCTTCTTTTATTTTTCTCTATTTGTAATAATGCAGTTATAGTTTTACACAACCACGGTTGGTCTTTACTGGTGCATGTCTTGTCATCAGAATTGCTTAATAGTTCTTGTTTGGAGAATAAATGAGGAACATATAATCTATTTTCTCTCCCGCTTTATACAGGCAGAAGTAAAGGAAGGTCTAGAAAATGGAGTTCAGTTCAGCCTTTATCTCCGCTGTGCCCTGTGCACCGGCAGGGAACAGCCCCAGTATTTATGATCAGTTTGTTCACCTCCACTGCATTCTTAGCTAATACGGACCATGAACGCTGGCCCCCACTTATTAGCATAGCCTGTTGGATCCACTGACACTCAGCCTGGTACTGCTGGTACTTTCATGGGCGGTAACAGACTGGGATTGACTTCTCGCTCCTTTGTCACACCGATGTTGAGCTGCGAATGGATGGTCCCCTAGCAGTTGGCAGAATTCTGTTGGCAGACCCGTGTTCCTCTTTCCTGGCACTGACCTGTGGCCTCCGACAATAGCGGAGTCATCAATTAACTTGCGGAAGTGGCGTGACCCTGACTTGAATCTTAAAAGGAGAGGTGTAGAGAGTGAACTGGAAGGCTGACAAAACAGTTATTCAGGTCGTCCCGGCGCTGCTCTGCTGTGTATCGTACGCTCTGCCCTGGAGGAAGATGAACTGCTGCCTGTCATTGAGCGGGTCAGTTCACAATCCAAGCCAAGTCAATTTTATTTATATACGGCTGCAAGCAAAATGACTGAACTCCCATTGTGTATAAAGCTTTTTTTGTCTTTTTTTGGGGGCAAAAACATTCTAATTAACAGCTGTTAGCAATAACTAAATGAAACAAGACGAGTTTAAATTAAGGTTTTTATTCCCCAAAATAAAACCCAAAATTCAAATTTACTGACAGCTGCACTGTTAAAATTATACAATCCATTAATGGTAAGTGTTTTCAGTTATGACCTGCTGCTGACGTGATACTTTAATCAGACACTAGCTTCTGGTAAGCAGCGCCGCAGAGGAATCTTAGCCCATTCCAGTTCTGTAAAAATTCCTGCTGCAGCCGCTTTCCTCACATCCCACCGGAGGTGTTCTGTGGGATACCATTCAGACAACGGTGACGGCCACTGTAGAATGTTCCAGGTGTTTTCAGCACCTGAGGAAGCAAAGCAGACCCTGACGGCCATGACTCACTGTAGGCAGGATGTTCTTTTCTTCCTGGAGAAATATTACTGATCAGTGGACCTCAAAAGTTACAGTTTGGTGCTATGGTGTAAAGAACAGCTATCCTAAACCCCCTCATGTTAATTTACATTGTTAATGTACCACCTGCCAAATGTTGCCTCATTTTTATTTTTTTTTATCAGAACCAGCATTAACTTTTAACAGGGAGTGAATCATTTTTGAGACTAAAAGTGTCCCTAAAAGTGGTATTAAATGGTTTTTTGTATGAGTTTGATACCGTATCACATAGTCCCTATTTACACCACATGTTTGCTATGAACCCTAGCATCATGGCTAATCGGCGGAATCACTCATTCCGGTGCCGCCTGCCGAAAGTGTAATTTCAATCAGAGAAAACCGAAGATGAAGAAAAGATGAATGATTTATAACAACACATGATGTTTGATAATGAGTCTATTACAAAGTCTCTGGGGAGATCAGATCAGACTCTTCTGGGAGATTGAGATCAAAGGGTCTCCAGCCTGAGCAGCAGCATTTATAATTGAATATAATTTGGCCCGGGTGTGCAAGAGGATAGTCTTTCAATAGATATTAATATGAAAGGAAACCCTTTTGAATCGTTATTTTATTTAATTTTTTGATACCATATATTCCAGGGATTCATCGACAGCCACTGCTGTCCCAAGCCATCTGACACAATAGTATATGCTAGCACAAGATAGTGCCTTGGATTACTTATTAACTCCACCAAGGAGGGTATGTCTTGACCTTACCTTGCCTTGTTAGCAAGATTACGGAAAAACTAATAGAAGTATTTGCATAATATTGTACTTAGAGGTAGGCTTTGGCATATCCTAGAGATTATTAAAATTGTGGAGAAGTTACCTCATGACCTCATGACGGTACTTTTGGAGGTTTTTATTGCAATAATTCATAAATTACTGAACGGACTTGCATGAAATTGTACCACAGTGATGTGTACCTTGGGCATTGTTGTGCATTGGCGGAGATTTTTGCCACTGAGTTAAACCTATTAGGAGTTTTAGAGTTGGAATGCATTTTTTAAATTCTGCTACAACCAATTTTTCATGTCTATGTTTGATTTTCGTGTTTGAAAACGGCTAATGAGTATGTATTTTTGCCAATAAATCTAAAGTACAGTGGGGATTGAATGATTTTACTTCCAACTGTAGCCAAAAATCACCATACCAGAGTGGACTGTACCATCGGTGAAGGACAGCATTCCAGACACCTCCATGGCTTTGAGCTACTCCCTGAGCATTCAGCATTGGACGGTGTTAAAAGCATTCGAAGAATGAAAGGACATTATTCTAATCCTGCTTTCCAGCTTCTGCAGGTGGGAATAAGACCCGTGGAGCTGAAATATGATTCCGATTGTCTGCACATTTCACCGCTAACTAGTATATGCCAAGACCACCCGGAGGTTGATGCTATGAAGACCTTCAGCCTAGCTTATGAGGAGCCTCTCTACATCCCTAATCAGCCAACAGGCAGTAACACGGAGGCAGTTAGGCAGCTGGCTTCTGAGGTTGGAACTCAGGAGGTGGGCCAGCTGTAGAAAGTCTTGGAGAACACTGGAGAGGAGGGCGGCTGTGCCATTGACCTCTGATTTGATCAACATAATAGTAAGACTAGACTGGAAATTGGCAGCCACCGCTGTGTCTTTGTTTGAACGAGCAGCTTTGGTTCAGCTCATATTAGCAACATAAAGTGTTTTGAAGCTGCAGTCTGACACATAAACAAGGCCCTAATGTATGCAATATTACTATTACTGCTGTTTGGAAGCCAGGATCTCATATTAGCATGTTTGTGAAATTACTCAAAACAAAATTACTTTGTCTCAGCAGCCTTAGTCGAGGATTTCCATAAGATTATTTATTTTTGGCGGCCAGCCTCAGTACCAAATTTGCCTACCACGTACGTTTATTAATTTCTCATTCTGGGAGTACTTCCTTTGCTCTCGGTCTCTAACGCGCAGAAACACATCATGTGTTTCGCACCCATGGATTTTACGTGAGTGGACCATGTGGGTCAGCCAGATCGGTGACCCTAACATCGGACTTTCATGATTATTCATTAGTAATCACATGAACAATGATAAACAACGTGGAAATAATGGGTATTATGGTAATATGGTAATTACCATGTAATGGTTATAATATGGGTCTTTCCATCTTTCCATCTATCTTGCTGAAAGTCACATTTTCTCAAAGAAATAAAAGGGAGACGAGATGTACTCTGGGTTGTAAATGGGACTTCTCCGGTCTTATGAAGCCCTCCTTTTCTACGTCGGTCGAATAGAAATCCTTCTTGTCCCTCCGTATGTAAATTACGGGGACTAGTCTATCCACATCTCCTCGAGATATACTGGACGGAATTTCATGAATTTTCACCTATGGTTAGTGCATCCCATAATAGTTTTATTCATTGTGCTTTTAAAAATATATATATTTTCAGGCATATTTGAACAAAGAGGGTTGACATTTCGGTTTTCTCATATTCACCTATAGTAGGTGGTTACAGTCCATCCACAGCAGCAACATGGGAGTTTTTAAACCAACCGTAAAATCGTAACCGCATTTTTTTCTGTTCAGTTAGTTTTTCTGTGAATATCTGTTTGTTTGTGTTTTTAAAGCGTGATAACCTCAAAAGATTTGAGCAGATTTCAGTGGAATTTTGTGGAAAGTTGGGCCCTGGGGAATGTAGATAGGTTATAATGAGGCGTATCTGGGAGACGATATGGATTTATTTTTTTTACTTGTTACAACAAATCCTACAGTGGTGATCCCTATGACCCGCCTCACTCTGCGTCTGATTGATTTGGTATAACGATGGTATCTCTCAAGTAGTTTAGGTTCTTTGAGTGAAAGGCTGCGTGAGAACCACCATCATCATGCCAAGCCAATTAGTTTTGCTGTGTGGGTCATGGCTGGGGCAGTTATCTGATATTGTGTTATCTGCAAGAATCTCTGCGAATACTGTCTTTAATATAGTGATATAAACATTGATGCACTCATTCCAGTCTGGCTTCCTATTTGAGATCATAAATGCTCTGATCCAGCGATATGTTTTTAAATGAAAGACTGCTAAACCTGACTAATTTCCTGTAGCTGGCACAAACTCCTCCGTTGCTGTTGTATCTCAACAGGCTGGGATTACGGAGACAGTTGGGATCGACACAAAGCAGAATCATTCTCTCATAAAAAAAAAACGCCTCCGCCAGGATGAGCTCAAGCAGATGTGCGCGGCAGAAATATTAGCTCCCTTCAGCTTTACAAGCGACATGATGTGTTTTGGGTTTTTTGGGTTTTTCTTTTCCTTTCTTTTTTTTTTTTTCAATGAATTTTTATTTTAGGAATGGGAAGGGCCAGGGAAGATAAATCGCCTCACCGACACATTATTGCAGAACTAGAAGTCGATGCCACTTTGTGTTTAAAATGGTATTTCTAGGTGCTGGTAATTTAATTTACACCCGAGGCGTCCGCGATGATTTGTGAATATTGATTGTAATTGGCTGGAATGTTGCCAGTATTTATGTCAATGTGGGAGTTGGGTTACATATCTGATTCTGGTGGGATGGTGGCTGACTACTTTTGCAGACTTCACTGCAGGTCTGCACGCACATTCTTCAGCAACCATCCAGAAGATTTGGTCAATGTTGTTTTCCGGCACATTTAATATAGCAATAAAATCCATATTTATTTTTTACTTTATAAAGTTATTCTTGTTCGTCCATCTCTTTATTACAGGGAATCATCAATCTAAATCTCAGAGAACTCCTTGAAAGAGTTCAATGGTGCTCAACACCTGCTTCTTCGGGTTGAATCTCATTCTGGTTTCTTCATATAGATTATTTTTTGCATTAATAGGCATATCTAAAGTTTTGTAAATTTCATGTCATCTGGTTCCCACTCACATATCAAAACTATCCCGATGCTGTGGTCCCCGACAATTAGGGCATATGCAGAAAAGCCCCCAATCCCCTGCATTATACAAGCAATCCCACTGCCTGAACTCCTCAAATTAAATGTGAGTTTATGTCCTTTGTATTCCATAATATGAACTATTAGGGTATTAAAGTAAAGAAGATCTACTTGAGTCGATTCATATTGTTAAAAATTGGTATTAAATTTGAGTGAGTAAAATATGAACTGCAAGAGAAAAGTATAATATTTGCAGGGCATAACTCCTGAAATCCATTCATATGCACCAAATTTGGACTAAATCAGACCAACAGTTATGGAATTGTGGCCCCAAAACCTTCTAAAAAAAGCTCCCCCTAGTGCCTATAAAACACAACGCACCTATCCCAAAATCACTCCAGTTCTACCTTGCACTAAGGTCTATGTCTGCATAAAATAGATTTCATCAGTAGTCGGAATGGTTTTTCTTTGGACTCAAATATTATTGATTCACATATGGAAAAAGTTTCAATTGATTCAAATAAATTGGGTTAAATCCAAAGAAGTGTCAGTGAGCCATCAACCACTGCCGACCACTGCGCCGAAAAGCGTTGAGATCCAGGTAGAGGGCCTTGTGGCTCAGTTTGTGCTCTTCCACAGAGAATATGCTACTGAACATGCACACGCTGCACATTAAGGCGTTTGTTCATAAAGGCACACTCTCAAAGCATCTCTACTTGTGCGAGATTGTTCCATGATACACTATTTCTGGCACTCAATTATTCGTTTGTGCAGATCTTTACCCCTATTAAATCCCAAACTGGGATTCTTACTATGGTCTTACCCTGCAGTCCTTTTCACTGCTGTCTTTATGGTTTTATGTGTGCATGGGTTCGGGCGAACACCTCCATGCCACCGGTCACCGATGGCAACACATATACGGTCATGGCAAATTTTTTTTTACTTGAATATCGGAGGTATTAAGTGGGCCACGGGTCGGGGACATAATATCCCAGAGCAGAAATGTTGCTTCCATGCACTCAGCCGCTTCAGTTAAGCCACTTGAGGCGTATAGCAGCTTCTTATGAATAAGGAAGGGCTCATGGTCATAGCACTGCTCCGCAGCTATCTTTGTCTGCAGCGACAGTGGATGACACTAAAGCCATGGATTAAGTAGGACTGACCCGCTCTGCTTGGCAACCAAGGCCAGCCTTCGCCACAAAAGTCTTTTCATTAAGCTTAGGGTGACAGCAACTCTGCTCGCATCCTGTCAGCCTGTGATCAGAGACAGAACTGAAACCTAGAGGAGAGCAGAGGTGGGCTTATTCCTGCCAGTTTGACCTATTCACTTGATTTATTTCCATTAAATAAGTTCAACACAGTTTTGTTCACATGTTTGGAAACTGGCCTGGTGTGGCAAAGGAAGTCAAGCTACGCTTCAGAAAAAGCCGCTTAACCAGAGTTCATGAAAGACTGACTTAATAAAAAAATATATTATTTCAATCCTGACTCTCTGGTACTATTATGTAATACAACTTTAATAATAATAATCACCCAAAAAAAAAAGTACTTAACCAAGTTATCACTCGTCCTTCACTGTTGTCAGCGACAGTAAGGGTATACCCCGAAAAAAGCCCCCAATCCCTTGCGTTGTACATGAAATCCTTCTGATTTTACTCTTAAGTTATGTTTTTCATGGGAAAAAGCTCCCCCTAGGGAGTTAAATATCAACTTTTAGGATAAAATAGGTTATACAGTGCAGTCCAAGTGTGAGAAATGTACAACCCATCTTTACCAAAATCAATACAGTACTTCCTCGTACTATGCAGATTTTAAATTAAAAATGTAACCCATGAAATAGTTTTGAAGGAGTTATTGCGCTACTACAAAAAATCTGCAGCCTCAGTGATGATTCCACAATATCTCCACACTACAAGAAATATAAACCCGTCTAAACCACATGGAGAAACAGTATAATAGTAATAAAGCAGTAAAAACAGAACAATGACAATGAACCAACAAATTAAGAGAAAGGAGGAAGAACCAATTTCAAAAAAATGATTAGATGAGTCGTCCCAACTCTCAGTCTTCTATGTGTGCGTAGAAGGGCGAGTTCTTCCCAGCGCCTCGGGTCTGGATCTCTACTTACAATTCTCACCATTTCTTCTCTCATATTAAGTCATTCTCGCAAAATTAAAGGTGAATAATCGTCCCTGAAAAAGGAAAAAAAAAAATGTTTTCAAGCCACCTTATTTAATTGTACATTGAATTCTCAAAAGCGACACTCGGCTGTGGTTTTTTGTTTTTCCTCAGACGGAGCGGTATCGCCTTTCTTTTCAAGGTTCCTCCATGTTTGAAGTCTTTATATGTTTCTAATAATACGCTCTGCTCAGTGGAGTGAACTCCGCTGCTCTCTTGATGCCTCAGCTGCTGCCATGCTGGATTGGTTGGATTTACTGTAGTTGCGACCTCTCTGGCTGGTTGAGGGTAGCGATCACGCCCGGACCTGAACCTCTCCAGAATTTCTTCAGTTTGGATGAGCCTGACTTGAACTCTGGGGAAGCAACTTAGTCCCCGCTGACTTGTTAGGTTCAGGAGCTGGACTGTAATACCTGCTCTTCTTAGCACGCTTTATGGAACAGGTCCCTGATGGCAAACCTTGTTTTCAGCCCACTTTTGTCCTTAAGAAGAAAGAGTGCAAGATCTACCCCTCAGGCAGAACCGCTACTGCTGAGCTCCTGATGGGTCCGAGGATTTCAAAATGAGGCCCATTTCCTTTTAGCGGTTCCACTTCCGTGGCGATGACGTACCTTGGACAATTATCCGCTCCCTGTAGTTTTTTTTTATCCAGATTAGCACCAAAGATGATGGAGGTGCTACGTGGCTGAACCTTGTCACACTTCCTGTCTGCCATGGTTAGACAGAGGAAGGAGAAGGAAGTGGAAAGTAATGACAGCTATGTCAGAGAAAAAGGTTTAGTCACACCACAATTGAAGCCCGTCTCTTGAAGAAAGGTGTGAGTGAAGGTGTGTCAATTGCTTCCTCTACTATTATCTACGCTTCAGGAAACGGGAAAGTGTATGGTGAGGCTGTAGTGCTTGTTTTCTCATGTGAACATCCTGCGCTGTGTTGAATATTCATGGAGGTGCTGGCAGTGGAATGGATTTATGGTGCATATTCAGAGCCCTCTACTCAGACTTGGATATCATGGAAACAATGGAGAAAAGAAAACCTTCATTTTTTGTGTCGCTGTCTTTGACTTTGAGGGATGGACACCTTTTCTGACTGATTTTACTTATTTTACTTGAATCGTTGAGTAATCTAAAAACCAGAAAAAAAAATCAAATTTCAATTATCAAACAAATGAAAAGTGTTTTACGAGCGTTTTTTGCGCTTGTAAAAAAGTTAACTGAATTATGTTCAATAAATCTATTGAACATAATTGTCGGTACTTTAATCCATTTTTTTATCATTGCAAACTTTGAGTTATGGACATTTGAAGATATGCTAGTAGTTAGAGTTTAAATTGAATAAGAAAAGAAAAGGAATGTTTCAACCAGTTGCCTCAGAAAGGCACATTTTTGTTTTTATGTTTGGATAATTCTGTTTATTATAATATTATTGATATCATTTAAGTGAGAAGAGTTCATTCAGGGGGGATGGCTCGTACATTCGTGCGTCTTCATTTTAAACATTGTTTTTATATTTTTCTTTCTGAATAAATCAATGTTCACTTGATTATTACACACACGAAATTCCGGCTGTGAAGGTATTAAAATGAAAAGATTGTAACAAAATAGTTAATATGTGGTAATTATGTTCAGGACAGATGTAGTTCAAATAATTAAGCTTGTAAACATGTATAATATTAAATAAAATCTTATGGCTATTCTAAGACGTGAAGAATTTAAGTCCTCTGAGGTGGTGAGAGGTTTTCTTTTTTAACGTAATATCGAACTAAATGTATAAATACATATAAATAAATTTTATTGATGATTAATAACATATCCCAGTCTGTCTAAATAATATATAAAAAAAATTAAAAATCTAGTACATGGAAAATAACATAATTTCTATTTTTTTCATTTTGCTAAAAAAAAAAAAAAGGTGCATTATGTGAACAAAGTGGTATTTAAAGACATAAAATTGTAGAATTTTGGTTGTAGCCAGAATTGCTCAGCCGTGTCTATCTCCCAATCACCTTTGGTAGAGCTTACGGCCTCTCCGCATCAGCACAAACCGAGATTTTCCTGGGCTGTGCTTCTTTGAAGATTGCGGGGATCTTCTAAATGCATAATAGGGAATATTAGAGCTGTGCTGACATACTAAAATAATTCTATTTGAAGTATCTGGAATGTTAAAAGGTAGCACTTGTTATAATCTGAACATGAAACATGAAGTGAGCATTTCATGGGGTTGAACAATTCAAGCAGACACCCTCAGCTCCAGGAGAGCAGGGACGTTATGTATGATGGAGCATGGAAATAAGTCTTCTTGCCTCAGAGCCATAAAAAAAAAAGCAGTTCTGCAAAGCAACTGAAAATATGAGACTGTTGTGTTACACACCGTTTTCGGAGACCTGTCCAGGATGCCTTTGGAAGATCCCAGATCAAGCTGTTGCTCCGGAATAGCGGGACCATGTTCAAAGACGACAGGAGGAACCGACACATTTAGCATCAATGTCCCTTTGTGTCAGAGTTGATGGACATTTCTTTTAGTTGGATGTAAAATTTTAAATGTGCAGCTCAAAACTGTATCACCTTCACCATCGTTTCTGCTACAAGTTCCATGTCCACACTTTATTCAGAAAAAATTGGAACGAGAATCAGAAGCCGAAGCTAGAAAAGAATAAGGAAATATATGTGCATCCGTGCCTTATCATGCAAACATGTGCACATATATATAAGTCATCAAGGATTGATTATAAGATCTCTCTCCTCACTCACCAATGTATCCATGGCAACGCACCCCCCTACCTAAAAGAACTACTCACCCCACTGACCTCAACACAATCCCTCCGTTCTACCCACTCATACCGCCTCCTCCTTCCCCGGACTAAGCTCAGCACCATGGGAGATCGGGCCTTCTGTTCTGCTGCCCCTCGTCTATGGAATGCCCTCCCTGACCATCTGAGGGCTCCACAGACGACTGACACATTTAAAAAAGGACTTAAAACTTTCCTTTTTAGCAGAACCTATAACTTTAAATAACATTGCTGCTTTTTGGTCATGTTTTTATATAATTATTATTATATTTTTTATTGATGCTTTTATCTGCTTTTACTTTGTAGCACTTTGAGATTTGATCCAAATGTAAAGTGCATTATAAATTAAATGTATTATTATTATTATTATTATTATATACGGTTTATACATAGAAAATATGGGAGTATATATTTAGGTTTTTGCATACAACTTTCTCATGATGCAGTGTGCAGTGGATAATATATGTGTGTGTGTATGAAATATAAATGAATGACGTTATGGCGGGGGTTGCTGGAAGATAATTGAATTCTCTGCCATATCTTTTTCATGTTTAGGCTTTGACCATCTGTAGGGAGGCCCGTCGTCCACAGTTTGTCGACAGACAGAGGCTTACAGGAGGACTTATGAAAGAAGTTGGACGAAAGGGTTTATATTTAGACGGATGTGTTCCAGCTTTATTTCCGTTAAATTGCTGTTTTGCGGACATAACTTGTCACTTGTTGGTCCGGTTTAACACAAGTTTGGTGTAAATGTGTTAACTTGAAGAGATCGATCATATTTAACTCACTAGAGGAAGTTTTTACGAAAAAATTTACTTTTCGGGGATACAACATACTGTTGACAACGTAACATCGGAATGACAACGGAATTCTTGTTCGTTGCCAGCTTAAGCATTTTTTTGTACGTTCATCAACAATTCTATTTTTATTCTACAATTGTCTGTCTTGCCACCCACAACAATTGTGCCCAGAAAGACACAAAAACACATACTGTATAATACCCCAATTTAGGATAGCACCTTTAAGACTTTTTTAAGAACTGACCTCCACCAGAGAGCCGTGATGACATCATGTTATCATGTGATATGCAAGCCTCCTACCTGCTGAAAATGCTACTTCTGCCTAAGCATTGCTTTTTCCATTTTAATTTTCTTATGGGGTAACCGGAAAAAGAAAAAATAAAGTGATTTCACTTCATTCGGTCTGCATTCAAGCAGAGGCAAATTTAAAAAAAATCTATTATTATCTGCATGTTGCACGTTGGACAATTTGACAACTCTTGTTTATGCTAGTCTCTGCCACATTTCTATACCTGTGTGTATGTGGTTGCATCTATACAACTTATCTTTCTCAGATAACGCTCCAAATATGACAAATAAATCACTTTCATTCCTTCTCACTTTCATTAAGGTCCAAGCAATACTCGGCTGAGGGACTTTAACATCAAAAGATGCGAAATACATGCCTCTAATGAGACGCATGGTTTCATCTTATATTGCTATCACCTGTTAGACCTGCTTCTATGAAACACTGGGTGAGGATCCGCTCCCTGTGCTCTTCTAATGACTGGTTCCCAGTACAAAGAACTTCAACAAGAGCCTACCTATGTAAGCCCCTTCCATAAAGGTATACCATAATGCTGCTTTGTGTTCAGGGGTGTCATTAATTTGTGAGGCTTTCACTGGTTGCCAGGTACAAACCGTAGTTACGTCTTACAATGTGCAATTAAAAGTAATTCCTTCAAAATCCCAGTACCAGGAGAAACAAGTGCGCCAATATATACATGATAATACTATATGACTTTAGTGGTGTGTGCTTCCTTTATCTCATGCGTTTTCATTCTCAAGCTGGAAAGATTAAAGTTTTAGATTTTATATGAGCTGAGTTAAATAATTCAGTAACAAAGAAAGCTGCTGCTCTGGGTGTCCAGGCTTCCACAGATCGGGGAATCCAGACTGGAGCGTCTGCTTCAGACAAACTCCACTACTCAGCAGCGGGGAATAGATATTTCAGAAACCTCAGTTGTATTGTCCAAATGACATGAAGTTGGGTCAAAAACATTTCCAATGTTATTCTGTTTGTCTGTTTGCATGTTACGGCTAACTAGCCGCTACCAAGACTCGGATGTTGACCTTGAACGCTGCACCCAGACTATAGAGGTTATTTACAACTACAGACAGTGTCAGGCTCACGGACAAACAATGGCATCATGTAAATGCAAGGTAATGAGTACGGACATGGAGAGCTTAGCTTCTTTGTTTATGATTCAACGATTCATCATTTGGAAAATTAAACTACATTCCATAAACCCATCCCATCAAAACAAACCCAGAAGTTTTTCAAAGTGTTTTACTGCTCCTCCGGCCTCTGGTTGGTGGGTGGCCGCACGTAAAGCAGGTTATTCCACATGTTACTCTACCCAACAAACACCTTGGAGCTCATCCTATGTGATTATGATGAGAAGTGTTAAGTAATCCCTCCAGCGGGTCTACGATGTAACGACGCAAGTCTTCACAGCTTTCTCAGAGATTAGAAGAGGAGAAAACCCACGTCTGTGTTTTGCATCACTTTTCTCCTGATGCATTTGAAGCATTTAGTTGATCACATCTGCTGAGAGAGCTTACGGGTCATGCTGGTTATAAACCAAGGCTCAATCGAGATGCCGGGCCTACAATAGCTCCACAATAGTAGACTAAACTCCACCGAGAAGATAGTGACAACCTCTGTAGGAAGCAGCAAAGGACCATTAGACACGACTTTGACACGACTATGACCATGGAGACCAGCATCTCCATGCTCATTGCTCATTGCTCTTGCAGTGAACGGGGGGTCACGAAGGCCGATCAGCAGCTCCTAGACAGCTGTCAGACGATCAGATGGTTTTCAGACATGTTGGCCCAAATTTTGGTCGGCCAACTCAAACATTTGCATAGTTGAAGCAGGGTCTCAACTTGATAGGTTGACGTCAGCGCCTTCTTTTCTCACTGCGCCCGTGAAAGTGGCTACTGAGCATCTGAGTTGGGCCAACAAAACGCTTTGTGTTGATAATTAATAATAAGTAGTGATAAAGTGGAAAGGGCAGTTTGTGGCTGGTAGCAACTGAACAGTAAGAACGTAAAAGAAAGGTGCCGATTGTCAGAGCGGTGCTAGCTATCAAGTTTACGCTCTTAACAGTCAAACGTAGCTTACCTCCAAATCTCTCTACAGAATGGACCAAACATGCTGTCCACATTGTGCGAAACACCTACAAGTTCATATAGACCGGCAACTTTTTTTAAAAGAGGTTTCGGCACAAACTTTCAAATAATGCTTTATTGACAATCTTCAATAGCGACAACGGGCGGCAGGAGACGGACGGGTGGTACAGTCTGAGCGCAGCAATGGTGAGCTTCTGCAAACGTTTGAATCCTACAGTGTGAGTTGAAATCAAACAGCGGGGACTCTTAAGTCGTACAGTGCAAGCCCACTTTAATGCATACTGAAGATGACGTTGAAGCTGGTAGACAAACATCCTCCCCAGAGAGCATGTGCATTTCTGAGCTCCCCACACAAAAACTCTCCACATCTTGACTGAGACTTGAGATCGTGTCCCTGAATATCTCAAAAAGGCATCGGAGACAATGGGCTTGAGCGGGCGCCGCATGTATGAATGCTTCGGCCTCGTATAGCCTTTGCTGCATGTTGTCTCCTGTCTCTCTCTCTCCCCATGCCCAGTCTGTCTTCTTCCTGTCCTATCGGCCACAAAAGATCTTTAAAGAAGAGAAAGGAGACAAAAAGGAGACAAATGGTGGCCAAGGCAAAGTAAAGCACCCACTAAGATCACACCTCACTCTGTGTGAGGTTTATAGACGCACACAGTTTGCTTCTATAGAGACCAGATGGCTGTAACTTATAGAAAACCTCCCATGGTTTTTAGAAATAGAATAAAAGTAGCACAAGGATGAAAAACAATGAGCTACTTCTTTTGTACTGAAAATTCACAGTCGTCCTTCTATACAGTTGTATTAAAATAAAACAAATGGAATTGTCAGAGGAAAAATATCTAACTTATCTTTTTCATGGCACTCAAGCTTAGTACTAGACGCATCATTTGAATGGGACAGTCATTCACTTACACATTCATGTATTTACTATGTATATTAGCTTTTATTTTTAATCTCATACCTGGTTTTTGTACTGAACTAACCTCCAACTTACAAATGGTAGCGAATGTTATGTAATTGGGAGACTGACAGTAATTCATGTTACCCATTTGCAACTGATAGAACCCATATATCTGTTATTGTGGCTGTATGGTGGAGATATGGAACAGGAACTTTATTATTTTTTGGTTTTATTGACCATTTTAAAACATAGGGCTGTACTTTAACGCATAACCTGTTGTCCGTGTATCCAGCTATCCAGCTTGAGGGAAGCTCTCCCTTTAAAAAAAATGACACAGAGAGAAATTTGGTTTTTAATATCCTGAGAATTACACTCGTTAGAGTGTGGAGTGGAGTTTCATGACTGTCATGACATATCCTCTGTGATGATTTCGTTTTTTTTCCCTCTTTGATATATTAAAATGTTAGTAATGACAGCTGCTTGGCAGATGGCCAGGGATGCTATCAGGCCCAGCAGATTATGATATTCACTTTTAACAACATCCATCGTGGGGAGTGACACTGGTTCTACCGACTCGTCACTGCGATCTCATCTGTGGAATACAACAAATCTACAGTGTTTTCATTCTGGCCATCAGCTGCATCAAAACGTGAGATTCTACTTTCTCCTTCGGACAATGAAAACATGAAAACAGCAGTGACTGAATGTAAGGTCTAGATGTTAACAGGACTAGAGTGCTTATCAGAGCTGTTAGTGTCTGCCTCTTAAAAATGATGTCAGCGTTTGGGTTTCAGACGTATCCGTGAATTATCTTCAGTAAAATAACTTAACATAGCAGGGGTATTAACAGTTTTTGTATTAAGTAGAGAAAAAGCTTTCCCGTACTGAATAACATATGAATTATTAGTGTAAAATAGGAATTTCACAAGATGGAACTCCTCCTGTTGACTCATACTCACCAAAATTAGACTAAATCAAACCAACAGAAAGGCAGCTATGTCCGAAAAACAACGTTTTTTTGTAAAAAAATAGTTCCCTCTTGCGAGAGAACATAAACTGTACAAAATATATATTCTCAAGTCGATTCAAATGAACCAAAATTGGTCTAAATTGAGCAAACGGTTGAGAAATTATGACCCGGAAACTTTTGGAGATGCATATACCCACAAGGGTTGGGAATATCCAACCGACCTTTACCAAACTGACTCCAGTTCTTCCTTGCACAAAGGTCTAGGTGGTTATTACAAGAATGTGATTATGAAAAACAACGTAGTGTCGGTGTCTGGATCCTTGAACGTCTGTCTTTGACCCTTGTAATCTGAAGACATTTTTAATTTATATCCTTCATTTTGGAGTCAGCTCCTAATTACTACTTGCTGCTTTTTAATATGTTTTTCCCGGATGCTCCCACCTCTGGCCTTTTGTTCTCGTGTTCATACAGATGAACACTTTGAATCGTTCTTTTGTGTGCTGATAGGGGCGAACTTCTACCAGCTGTCGTTGGCCTTTTAAAAAAAACTCACAGTAATTATTTTATCATTTTTAGTGAATCCCATATTTCATATTTTTTACGTTATTTATTATGTTGGTAGCCTCTGGCAACTATCTTTCATGTTTTTATCTGGCACCTGTTTTATTACTCACTGTTGTTTTTGGGTTTTTCTTTGCGTTATTTTCTTGACGTCTGGGTGTTTACTTTTACTGTCGTTGTCTTATGTACCACTGGATGCACAACAATTTGCCCCTCAGGGATTAATGAAGCTACCCATGATCCTTGTCACTAACTCTGCTGCTGTCTGAGGCAAAACAACAGAAAAACACCTCCAATGTATTTGAAACAGAACCTTTGAAGTTGAATAAAGGTCCACCAGTCCCATCTTCAACCGATTGTGTTAATAGACTTTGTGACGAGGATCCACATAGAAACATCGCCTGTTAAGGTCACTCCTCTGCCTCTTCCTCCTCATCCTCCTCATCCTCTGCTCCTTTCTAATCAGGGGATGAGGGATGATTTTATGGTCACTTCATCATTCACACAGTTGATGTATCGGATCTGTCAGTCATGATGTATGTTCCTCAAGATTAATAGGGCCCTGGTAATTGGACTGTACTAATATGGCGCCTCTCTAGTCTGCTTGACTGTAGAGGCGCTTCACAACACCAGCCAGTGTTTAAACATTCACACATTGGTGGCAGAGGCAACCATGCAAGGTATAACCATTGGGAGAAAATCGGGGTCAATATCTTGATCATGGACTGAGCGAGAGCTATACCCGAAAAGTTGAGGATATTATGGAATCGTCATTGTCGTAATCCTTCCTGTTACGTGCGTGAAACGTGATAGCTCGAAAACTCTTTCATGGATCATTTTCCAATTTTATGAAACCATATACCTTAGTGAGAGGAAGAATTGTATCAATTATGCAAATTATGGTTTGGTTTAATACTTCTGAAACAAGGGGGTGTATTATCTCCAAAAGTTTTTGGCGCCAATGATAATAATTTCTCAACCTCTTTCATGGATTTAGTCTAAATTTAGTGCATATGAGTCACATCGAGGACATCGCTCTTCAATATACCATATTTTACTCGAGTAGATCATATTCAACTCCATAGGTGGAACTTTCTTACGAGAAATCGGTGTTGTTGGACATAATCGCCTCAACGTTTGTACGATTTAGTCCAAATTTGGTGACTGAATGAACTCGAGGACATTAATTTAGGTAAATACCATTCTTCACTTTCATAGTTCTTATTTTACTCACTTCGGGAATCCTGACATAAAAAACACTGTTTTTCGGACATAACTTCACATTTATATTGAGGAGTTCAATCAGGGGATTTTTTTCTACACCACAGACGATTGGGGGCGTTGGGATTTACCCTTGCTGTTGGGGACAACGGTGTATACCATTCTAATCGTTTGTGACCTAATCCCCGGTCATTCTTCATCCTGTGCAACCACTCGGTTTATAAATTGGACAATTAAACCTCGACTTTCTCCCCCATTACCTCTTTCACACCCCTAGGAATTGAATTCCAGGACTGTAAAAAGACAAACTTTGTTGATCCATTAGAAAGTTTTAATCATTCTATCAGTGTTTAAATAAAAAAGATAAGACACTTTATTTGTCCATGTAGTCCGTGTGTGTGGACGCCTGAGGTATACGCTGTATAAATGTGGTATGCGATTGAATTAAAGGTCAGATATCAAACTTTCAGAGGAGTTCTTCAATTCAGCCAAAGCCTGCTCAAGTGTTATTGATGTCACTAAGTTGTGTCAATAATAGTGGAGCTTTAATGGAGCTCAGTCCATCAGATGGAGCCACTGCATATATCGCAGAAAGGTGCTTGAGTTACCGTTTCCTGCCCTCCTGTAAGGCCAAGGGGGTTGCATCTGTCTTTTCGAGCATTCCCCAGACATCCATCTTGCACAGGTTAGGTTTCAGCATCCTCATGTTGTCGTAAATCACTGAGACGGTCATTAATTTTTAATATCCCAGAACCTATGCACCATGCTGCCGGAGAACAAGGTTCTCCTTTCTGAGATGCAGCCGCATCCATTACAGTCTGTCTTCGCTCATCCCTCCCTGTCCATGTTTGGCTGCACCCCTGTGCTATAATTAATACTCATCAGTTTACATTCATGCCACTCTCTGCCGGGGACTTTCTACTCATTTCTCTACTCTCCTACCTAAGCAGAAATTAGCCATAACATTATAACCACTGAGAGGTGAAGTCAAAATAACATGGTCTTGTTACAGTGGCACCGGTCAGTGTGTGTGTGTGTGTGTGTGTGTGTCTGGGGGGGGGGGGGGGGATATTAGGCAGCTCCAAAAAGTTGGAGAATAAATAGAGAAATCTGGGTGATTTCGAGTAGGACATAACGGTGATGGCTCGATAACTGGGTGAGATTATCTCCAGAACTGCAGGTCTTGTTGGGTGTTTTTGAACTTCAGTGGTTAGCAACTACCAAAGCGGTCTAAGGAGATGTTCCCCCTCCACCTATTTGTCAGTTCATCACAAATCACTGCTTTCATTAGAAAGTCAAAGATTTGAGGAATGTCTTTTTCTGTGATTGTATGAAATTAAATATCCGTCTGGGATTTCTTGCGTTCGCTTGTAAAATGTGATTATCTTTTCCAGCTAGTTTTTCTAGCATGAATGCTAACAGTCCTGATGAACATCAGCAGATACGGTGTCCAATAAAGTGGACTAATAATAACATGTTGCTTTAACTTCATACGATTGAATAAAGTTACTAAAGTTTATTCATTTTCACTAAAGTACTAAAGTTATCAGGTGAATTTAATATTTGTTTTGCAACAAATTGCCACAAATTTTATTTCATGACACTTTCTAAAAGATTAGGTCTACAACTTTATACAGAGAGCCGTAGTTTCTTAACAAGCATACACTTAGCAAGAGTTTAGAGGAGTAGCAGCCTCTTAACAAGCAGGAGGGCCGAGATAGCGGCCAAGTTAGTAACATGCATTCATAGAGCATGCACTGTATGTGTGGAAATAGAGAGGGAGAGGGGGAGAGACTTTGTAAACGCAGTCCCCCAAGTCATGGTAGCGTGAAATACTGTCTTTATTATAGAGAGAGTCATGGAAAATGTTTCCACATGAGTGAAGCATCTAGTTCTTGGAATCATTTGATTATTTTTAGAAATAGACCAAAACAAGTTAAAGTGGCTCCAGATTTTTCAAAACAGTTTTTTTACTGAGATACAGAATACTTTATTTTCTTTTGTGATCCAAATATCTCAATATACCCCTCCACCCCAACACCGCCCTTAGCCTTTGCAAATCCCACAATGCACCTCACTGGCATGTGTTTTTAATAATTTATCCAATATTCATGAAAACCTGTTTTACTAGTTTCCGTTATAACCCTGGACAGAATGTGTTTACAAACATATGAACCTAGTGACAGATAACCCCCCCCCCCCCACACACACACACACACACGATATCGCCGTTTTAGTCCCTTGCATATGATGCATTTAGACTCTGAAACCTCACGTTAGATCGTAAGCTTAACTACAGCATTAAGCCAATATTAATGTATCCTCATAGTGGGGTTCCTTCAGGCTGTGAAAGTTAATTTTAATATTTCCCATGCGATACCTCAGGATAAGTATGTTTATATCGGTTAATTGAAGAGTAACTTAGCTTAATTACCGACCCCCTCCTACTAAAAGATTGTGTTTGACACATCACAGTGATTATGGGGTTATTATGAAGTCGTGCAACCTTGTTTCCTCTAATTACAGCTGTTATTTGTTCATTTATTGTCACATCTGTTGCTTTTTGAAGAGCATGATGCGGTCCCTGAAGCTAGTTGGAGAGAGACTGTATATATTTTTTTTGATAGCACACTCGCTAATCTTGCCACCAACATGGGGACACCGGGTCACGTCACTAGTGCACCTCGGAAACCTCGGCAGTGAGGGAATAACATTTGATTCACAGCGGGCTTTCACATGTAAGTGCTGTCATGTGAGTTGATGCTCTGTTGGAGGGCGTTAGAGCAGCTCTCGTGGTCTCCTATGATATTCTCTTTGGTCGTTCCACTCCAGATCTCCCTCATTTCAGGAATGAGATGTCTCTGACCATCTGTCAACGCAAAGCGCCGGCCTCCCGTGAGCAGACAAATCATTCCTAATTCTCCTGCCTCTCCTCGCGTCCTGGTTACCAGCCGCCGGTCTTCTAACGAAACAGATCCTCCTAATGAAGGAATATGGCAGAGAGAAGTGCCTCCCATTGATTCTGTTATACGTCCAATGCCATCTCAAGGATAGTGCAGCTGAGCTATACTTAGAATCAAGCAGAGGATGGACAAATCATTTTTGCTCTCTCAATGAGGTCAAGAAGCTCTGTCAAGGCATGGGGGGCGGGGTGATGAGCAATTTTAGCATAAACCAAACACCCTCAGTTGCTGGTGGGCAACAGAATGCAGTAAATAAGGGTGTTAAATAGGACATGCTGAACACTATATCAACATATCTATGAAACGGTGCATTGAAGTGATTCCTTTTACTTTATGTTAAGAGTTCAGTGTTCTTTAAAACAGTTTGTGGTGACCCCGTCTAATCGGTGAATATTGGATGTACCTGATTAGACGAGTATTTCTTCTTAGGATGTACTGACAACACTGGACAGCCTGGAAAACACTTTTTGATTAGCTTCCGGATGCCGACGGGACACCGACATCAGTTAAAGCCTAAAAATGAAGGGATGGAATATAAAAATTCAAGGCATCCATCATCCATCCTATAAAAAAATAAAAAAATTCTGCTTTCTAGCATAACTTTGCTCAACATTGCACAATTGATTGATATCACATTTTAATGCACCTAGGATCGGCGAGGCTGGTTTCAGCATGTTGAAATTGATAAGTGCCCTTGATTTATTATCACGACCGGATTTCACTGTCTGGAGACGAGCTAGGAAGGAGGGAATTGGTCTAAGCCTGCCAGCTGATGGTGCTCATTAATATGGATAAAACTGTCTAGGAGTCATCTGGGAAGAATGTCATACCACATTAGACAAATAAGTGGCTGAAACCAGCAACTGTAATAAATTGATTTGCTTCACATCGATCCCCTATCCCCGTCTCCACTCTTAATCACATTTGTGAGTCATGTTCTGAATTTGTGTTATCTGGAAGTGGATCGGGTTTAATTCCCGTTTTTTTTCCTGACCCATCATGCCATGTGTTTGTTGATAAGAAAAAGAAAACAAATTGAACATGTATACAAGTTGCATTTATGTTCATTCAACAGCAGAACAGAGTGCCTGTATGCTTTACAGGACAAGAGCAATCAGAAGACGGCTTAACCTCAATTCACACAAAGAACATTCATGGCAACAAAAGTGTTTTCCCCCATCAGGTCAGTATCATGATGAAACGTTGGATAATATAATTTCTAAGTTAATTTTTTCTGCGCAGGATAGGTCAACCTCAACACATGAAAAGAACACTATATAACGCAAAGTCTGGCACCGCTCCGGTGTCACTGTCCGTGGTTTTTGATTTATGATTGATAAGGAAAGAAAAAAAGTTTTATTTAAAAAAAAAAAAACCAACCTCTATTTCTAAAAGTATGAATAAAAAAAAACAAATACAGATCATTATGGTTCCACCCAAATCCTTCGTGTTTGAGCGATAACTCCAAAAAAAACCACATTATGGGTCATTTTCATTTCATATAAACATAGACCTTCATGCAAGGAAGAAATGGAGCGAAATTGGAAAATGTCGGTTGTATATTTTTAGCACTAGGGGGCGCTTTATCTCCAAAAGGTTATCGGCCGTAATTTCTCAACCGTTTAGTTCAAAATTGGTGCATATGGTTTGAGATCTAATAGGTCATATTTTGCTCACTTATAGTACTTATAGTTTTACTTATAGTAATTTCCCAGGTTTCTTTTAGTAAAAAAAAACCCGGGAAATTATTTTAAATTTGATTTAAGGGGTTCAATCAGGGGCATTATCTGTATAGTGAAGGGGGTTAGGGACTTTTTGGGGAAATACACTTGCTGTCGGGGACGACAGAATAGTTTTGGTACAATTTTAACTTAAAAAATATATTATAGAACCACAAAAGCTTCACTTATGACAATCATCTGAAACTGATATACATCCACCTGAGGGAAATACGCTCATATACTATATGAGCAGCTTATAAATAAATGGATGGAAACATATGCTAATCATGGGGAGCACGAAAAATGACCTGTTACCCTTTAACAAATACAGTCTATAGGAAACATTTAGTAGTAAGAAAAATAACAAACAGGCTATCATCTTCTAGCACACATTATAACCACCTACTGTTCTGTTCGGGGTCACAGGCGGGCTGGTGCCTGTCGCTGCTACTGGGTCCGCACACAGAGACACACAACCATTAACTGGCCTGTGGGCGGAAACCGGAGCACCGGGATCGAACCCACACAAGAATGGAGAGAACACGCAAACTCGACGAAAAATAAACCCGGGTTCCTATTAAAACCCAAAACCCTGTTGTTGTGAAGCATCCTTGCAGCCCAACAACAAACTAAAAGCAGCAAAATAAACTGAGAGTCAAATTTTTATCTACTTCAACTTTCCTTTTTTGCTTTGGCTTAGCTTGGTGTTAAGTTGGCGTTCCAGAACACAGTGGAAAGGCAAGATTTGATGTTTTAAAATCGCCTGCATGTAGCGCTTAAAGTAACGGACTTCTGCCTCATTGGCTAGTGGTGAGTGTTCTCGGGCTACAGCAGAGGCTGGTAGAGTGAGGGCATCCTATGCTGGCGTTGAATCTAAGCTCAAAGTGGAAATGGGTGCTAGAGAAGCAGAAAGGATTGCAAGAGAAGCTCAAGAAAGTGAGACTAGACACAGAGGTGAAGGTGAAGGTGAAGGTGAAGGTGGTGTCTCTGCGTGGAACAGCTGATGCCACCATTGCAGATGCACTAGTACTGGAGGGAGTTGATGAAATAAATGGAAACGCCGAACCTGGTCCTTCCACACCACGACTTACGTGGGGTACCAGGCTGTGATGCAGGCTGCCTCAATGCCCCGAGGGCGAAACTATGCAATAACACGCAAGGCTTTATGGGAAGCTCTGAAAAAGTGGCATATCAGGCGCTCTCTCAGGGAGGGTGCAGAACTTCCTGTAAGTGCTGCTACTTTGATTTCAATGTTGAGCACAACTCAACAGAGTTTGACCATTGGATGTATATCTTGAAGAATGGTCGCAGATTCAGCAGGACGTACGACAATCTGGACGCTCCTGTGCAGGAGGAGCTCTCATCCTATCAGCAGAAGGCCAAGGAACGGGCCGAGCATGAGGACTTCCTGCTGGCTCTACAAGATATGTCTCGGTTTAGCTGTCCTAACCGTCTGTCTCTCTCTCGCTCTCTCGCTTAATCTCAGTGACAGAGAGAGAGGGAGAGAATTTGTTTTTGCTGTCCTCAAATTGGTATGCAAATAATCTTAATTCTTTCTTTGTTTGATTCTCCCCGCAAAGTCCATGACGGTCTCAAGTGTCTCCCAGAAGTTGCAGCACACATCCTCCTCCTTTTGCCTCTTTTGAAAACGCTGACTTTGGAGGATGCTTTTACTTTTCCAACAGCACGAGAACTTTTAACGACCCGCCTCACACTCACACAGTTAGCTGCATTCACACACTCGGGATCTGCCCTTTGCAGCTGCAGTCTTCCACTGTCTGCCACTGAGGAGCTCTGGTGGACCAGTCAGAAGTTCACTTCCTTGGCCAAGGGCATATCATGAAGAATACAGCATACCAAACATTTCAGAGCGTTCACAAAAAAAAAAGTCCCATGAATTGATGACTGCGGTGTATTCATGCCTGGACAATGTGGTTTTTGTGCAGAGGGAAGCTGATGCTTACCAGACCTCAAACTAGATTAGGTTTATTGGGCCTCATTCATCAACCATTTCCTCATTTCCCCATGTTATACTGGGGGATATCATGAAAGCATCATCGTCGATGATGATCCCTCTTGTTAGCGCGATAACATAGAAACGATTTATTGGATCATTCTCAAATCTTAAACCCACATAGACCTTAGTGTGAGGAGGAACTGGATTGATTTTGGGAAAGGGAGATTGTATACTTTCCCGACACTAGGGGGACCTTTATTTCTTAAAATGTTTTTGGATCATAATTTCTCAACCGTTGGTCTGATTTAGTCCAAATGTGGTGCTTATCAATCAATTGTAAGGGATTTTTTCTTGTGTAAATATCATGTTTAGCTCTAAAAGTTCATATTTCACTCACTTTCTGGAGCTCCTTTTAAACAAAAAATACTGTAGACTGAACCTAACATTTCATTTAAGGAGCTCAATCCGAGTTACTGAGTTTCCTTTTACTAGTAAAAGAAAAACAAAAGAAGTAATTAAATGGCAGCACTGTAAAATGTATTTACCTACCGTAAAAATTAATGTTATATTACTATCACTCAAATATACAATTTCATTCCGCTGTGGAAACACAGTCACAGGCTTTCCACTTATGTTCACAATGGGAGTCACTGATGAAGACCGCATCTTAAGCAGATGGTTTAAGACGGCGGCCTGAATCTGACCTAGACTTCTCTGAAGGTATTCCATCATTGGTTTGTTAGGTTAAGTGATCAATACACTTTTAGGATCATTCAAACTTACATTATCACGGTGCCACTTTGCTCACATTCACCAATGATGGATGTTTGTGATCAGTCCACGTCAGCACATATTGTGTTTTCTCCCAATGTCTACCAGGAGAAATGTCATAGCAGTAAAACTTTCCTTTGGAGAACAACGAAGCAGCTAATAACGCACAGCGTCGTGATAATGTGAGGACCGAAATGGTTCATAAGCCAACAAGTAAGTATCATCATGTATTACATAAGAGGCGGTTATTAATTGTGCTCGGGCATTTTCTCAGATGCTTCAAGAATTTCAATCACTGTTAATGTATTAACACTGATAAAAGGAACGGTAAAAGGACTTGCAATTATTTAGTGGTTTTCATACCATACGCTCACACTCACACACACACACACATATACACATCACACACCGTCGACAGCGTCTGTAATGCAACGTTCTAACCCGCTGATCAGCAGCCATTCATCTCTTCTGATCCAAAGAACAGTTACCTCTGTACTCAAACGTTTCAGGTACACACCTGAAAATGTCATCGGGGGCAGGTTCGGCTCCAGTATTCTTCCAGAGCACCTCAATCCAAACGTAGGAGATGGTCCTACATTTTCAAGCATTGGTCCCATTTTGTCTAAAGTTGGTACATATGAATTGACTCAAGGAGATCTATGTTGATATTCATAGTTCATATTTTGGTTCACATTTTGGTCGCTAGGGGTAGCTTTTACATGAAATAACCCCCTTTTTGGGGTCTAACTTTCAACCTATTGGTACAATTTTGTCCAAAGTTTTAGTTTAGAAGAATCGCTTCTAGGGTATCTGGGCTTACTATGATTATTAAATAAACAATCTGATGTTTTATGTCCTGTTTAAACCCCAGGACATCTTCCTCTTTTCAAAAACGTTAAACCCGTGTACCCTTCCATCATTGGATGAAATCTTCAGAATAATCCTGTCATTTTGTGAAGTACTTTTTTTACGTGAAAATTAGACCTTTTGTTATGCCCACGGTCAAAACAGATTTATTTTGTCATCATCAACTGTATACTTTGATAACAGCCGTTACTCCCTGACTCGGACCCTGTGACAGTCTGCGCCGTCATCCTGACGGTGAAAGATCTGGTCCCTCTGTCGACCTTGACGTCTTTAAAGACTACTGGAGGGCCTATAAAGAAGCTCTCTCCTGGACACGATGGGATATAACTCCACTCTGACTGGTAATCAGCAAAATCACCATAGGGTGTTCAGTACTTTGGACTGGTGACAGCTCCCCAACGTTCACTCAATTCTCTGTGCTGCACAGCTGCCTCTGTGCTATTCTGGGCGTTTGTCTCATCTGCTTCCATCGGTGTGAAGTATCCTTTCATCCCTTATTGTTATAAGTGATGAAGGGGAAGTCGGAATGGGGCCCGTTGGTCCGTCAGTGCGCTCCGTCATGTTTGATATCAGGAATATAACTCAAAAACTGTTTAATATTTTGGCTAAATCATCTACACACAACATCCAAGTATTGACGCCATGTTTTATGCCATGAATGGACTTTTATTGTTCTTATTTTTCTCTTTCCGTTCCTACAAGTTGAGCTAAGGCCCATCTGGTAATTGGTTTTCTTTCTGGAGCAGATCGATATCATTCTTCAATATTTCAAAAAGCTTTCTACACGCAAAAAACCAAGTACTGAAGCGGTTCCTTTTGCTGTATAGGGACTTTTTTAGATAGTTTTCATGGTTATAGCTCAAGCTAATTCTTCTTTTGTGTACAGGGTAAAACAAAGACATCATTTGTAACAAAATTGTGTATACACATCACGCATGCACTGGAGAGGAGCCTTTTTTATATATATATATATATATATATATATATATATATATATCAAAAGCCCTTTCTTTCTTTATTTTTATTCTATAAACTGAGATCTAATTTATTATTGTACTTAACTATGACAATTTGAATAACTCATTTCCTTCTTCAGGGAAATTCCCAGTGGTAAGGGACCCTGAGATCTTCATGTATATCATTAAAATATGTATTATTATTACTATTTAATCATCAACAGTGTTGAATGGCAGATACTTCATGCACTTATTACACAGGGATGTTTCAAACTGCTGTGGGCTGTACCTCTCACTGCAGCTCTGCAGTGTTTATGTTGTACGAGAAAGAAGCTGAAATACCATCTTCAGCCTCGGACAGTACGAGAGGAAACTAGTATGTATAATTTAGGAGGCCAGTTTTGAATTCTAGCCTTTTTTTTAATCCCCTTGTAGATGGCGAAAAAAACGGGCGTTGACCCCACAGAAGCCGGGTCGGTTAATAAGCTGCCTTAAGACTCCTTCAAGAACCAAACGGAGATGTACGGTTTCAAAAAGAAAGAAATGTGATCCCGTTGGTCAAAAATCGACGCAGGCTTTCGTAAATCTATCGTTTGACAGGTTTGGATCCGGTTCCCCCCATGAGGATTGATGACCAAAGATGTACCCTCAGCTGTTAAAAATGAAACCCGATTTGGATTGATGAGCCTTATTAGCTGAGCCACTTCCTCTGGCCGTCATCCTCCTCGCTTCCTCTGCCCACCAGCTCATCCAGGATGTTCCTTGATGTAATTAACCTTTTGTAGTTTTTCAGCAGGTGTGGGGACAATAACCTGGTCTAAATAATAAGCCCATAAAAGCCTGACAGGATCTAATTAATTCTTCCGACTAAGCTACTTTATAACCTTTACCACTCACACTTGTTAAGTGCAGTGAGCCATAAGGAAGATACAGACCATAATCATCACTCGGTAAAGATATTGAGGGTTGAAGCCATAAAAAGTCAGAATTTTCATCCCGGTATGATGAAACACATAAAGTTTACATAGTTTAACCGTTAAATAGAGGTGCTTGATTTTGACTAAAAACATGAAGTACCATTAAAAAAAGCAGTTATTTTTTTTAAGGTGATAAATCTATCAAAGGTATCCACTGTTGTTTTAACCCTCATGCAAGAACGGAGCGCCGCTGCCCCGGCCATCATCCATAAGATAAATCATTAAATACTGTTGGCAGTGCCTGCATTTTTTGAAAAAGCCAGCGCCCACACCGAACAAAGATGAGAGCAACACTTTTATTCTGTACATGCACCCATTTTGCCTTACATCCACGGGATTTATGGCATCACTCTAAAACTCCCTCAAGTGTACACTTAATGGACTTTGCTCATATGCGAACAAACAACACGCTTTGTATACAAAAGCCGGCTGTCGAACCTGGAATCAAAGCGACCGACTTCTTTCTGATGTGCCTGCACCATCCAGCTTATCGGCCCTCATGCCGACGACTCCAAGGGGACGCGTCTAAAGCCCGATCTGATTTTAATCAAATAAATCACACTCCTCAGCAGGACTCCTTTTTTTTTTTTTAGAGAGAGAAAGCCGTGTCTTTCATGACCTTTTCCCCGGGGCATCATTTTTAATCAGCAGATTCAGTCCCAAGTTCTGCAACGAGGCTCAAAGTGACTCTTCAAACTGTTCATCTCAGGACCGGTAGAGAATCATTCTCCTTGCAGGGGGGCATCCAAGGTTACCTCTGAGGAAATCCTTTCTCTATTAATAGAAACACTAACATTTTTAATTGCTTGTTTCAATCAGGCACGCAACACCTGGATGATACACTTGTGGAACTTGACGTGGGTTCTTCATTTCACCTTCCCAGCAGGGGTCTTTACCGAAGTCTCTGAACATCTGCTTTCCAGAGGTTCTTCAGGCTAGAAGATACCAGATGGTCCCTCAGAAATAGCGAGAAATCTTTGTGAGACATAGAGGGGAGGTGATTCTTCTTTAATTATATTAGTATGAAGACATAGAAAAGAGAGCCACAATATTGTTTGCAATTTATTGATTTTGATTTTTTTCAACCAATCGTCTGACGGTGGCTTTAAATAATTTAAACGAAAGAGGAGTCATTTCAATCAGGGAAAACAGAACGAAGAAAAGATGAATAATTTATTACAACAGATGATGTGATAATGAGCCAATTAGAAAGTCTTTGATGCTCAGACTCTTCGGGGAGATTGAGATCGAAGGGTTTTCTGAGCAGCAGCATGGAACATCCCCCCTATGGAGTCTGGATACTGGTGGTGGCGGCTGATGACTCTGCTGAGACTAATGAGCATAAGGCTGATGGATCTGCCAGGACTAGGGTGAGATGAGGAGATGGATGGAGAGTCATATTTAAAGACGGCAGCTGATAGTGATGGGCTAATCTTGCAGGTGTGATACAGTGATTGGATGGATGAGGCTGCCTGAATGAGAGCAGCTGATATCAATCTATTCCCCAGACCATGAAGCAGGTAACGGATACTGAGCATGTGTGAAAGATGAGGATGAAGGAGCTCTATGGGAAGTAACTGTATCTCCAGATTGCAAAAAGATACTTTTTCTGATTGAAATTTTGTTAGATCTCCATGAAGATGCTAAAGCATTTAAATCTGTATTTGGACCAAATACATTTATCTTAGTTGGTCACTCACTGTGTAGTTGTATTTGCCATTTTCAAGATTTTACGATGAACCCTTTAACACAGCTTTTCAAAGATGGACCGAATGGACCGTGCTCCATTCTGTACAAAAAAAGTGGCGGTGTAAGGGGGGTTGGGGGGGTGAAACATCAAATGGTATCTAGCAGGTAACTCAAGGAAGAAAATCAACCAAAAATCTTTTCACATCGAAGAGACAGCCCAACATCCAGTAAACAGAGGACAAGATCAGTCCCCGGTGAAGGGAAACAATATTATTTTTTGTCTACGTTAATAAATTTATTAGAAAGTGCTACTAGACACATATGAAAGACGTCACACCAGGGGCAGACAACGTTGTGTAGTATGTTATGACACTCTTGCTCGCAGAACCCCAGCTTGTCAATTAACATGACACACCGCTGGTTTCCGACTTTCATTCATTATTCTTGTCTCCTCCCTCAAATCTTTGCAAAAGGGCTTTATTGATATGACATCATTACCTATAAATGTCACAATATCATCAGCATAAAGGGATATCCAATACTCTATATTTCATTATCTGTGAGTTTCCCCTGTTGGTATTAATAAAGGTTAGTCCCATGTTATTTGGTCAGATGCTTAATTCAAGTGAAAGGAGGTTTATTCCACCCTATAAGACTTTGTTTAGTAGAATCATGTTTGGTCGGATAAATGAAGTTAAATATTTACAGATTTGAATAATCTGGAGTACTTTGTTTCATACATTCGTGTGTTATTCTGTGAGTCATTTCTAAAACTGTCCGGGCTGTATCTCTGGCCGCGATGATTTATTTACTGTTTGGTTTATTACGATTGAAATGAAAAGTGACTCATACCTAGTCCTTGTTGCTGTGATTTAGAGTTTCTGAGAGAAGGCCTCCATTTTGCCTTTTACGGTGCCAGATGGAGTTCAGAATGTTGTTTCAGCGATCAGTCAGATTCAACGCTACAAATAGGGGCTCATCCCAAGCGTTTGGAGCATCGGCCTATTTTAACTTCTTTGCTTAGCAGAGGTTTCTAACTCTGGGCTCACACTCACCTGTGAGATAAGGCAATTACAGCATCGTACATCCTTGCTATCTCTTTGTCAGAAACCTTGTGACTTTCATCTCTTTCCACGGCTGTGGCTAATAAAGCGCTCTGTTTTATTGTGACGGTTCCGTTCTTCTGTTCAGGAAAGAAGAAAGAGAAATGAATGAGAGTGGACCTACTCCTACGTCTAACAAACAGGACGCCGTGTGTCCGTCAAAGAGAAACTGAGGAAGTTTTGTCTCCACATTTCACAAACCTTTCTTCTTCAGGCAGCTGAAGTGCAGGAGGTACCGGGATCGCGGGTGTTTGGTTCCCGGCCTCTCTGGTCTACATGTTGAAGAAGGCTTGAACAAGATAATGAACTCAGAGTTGCTTCCAAGGACCGTTTGTTTGGAGTGTGTGTGATGACGTGAATGGTTACCGCTACTGATGAGCAGGTCGAACCAAGCATATGAGCCTCCGTCACCAGTCTATTAATGGTTGAGTGAATGGGTGAATGCTAACTCGGGTTGTAAAGTGCTTTGAGTAGACGTGCAGACTGGTTTACTGTGATGATCGTTGACCAAAACTCTAAAAGAGGACATGAAGAAGCCAGATTAGGAAAATATTCTTCACTTACTGTGTGTAAAATGAATTATTTTAAACCATTTAATGCCCCAAATGAGCAATACCAATGTTTCCGTTTATCCCAGACGAGAGTCACTTGACAGATGAGAAGAATCTGAGTAGGTGTGGCTTGTGATTGATGACATGTAGCGACTGAATCAGCGCACAATTTGCAGGAAATATTTTTTCAAATTGTAATCGACAGCCGTATAAGTGGGGCAAATAATATTGAATATAGGAATGGCCAGACCATCATGACTGTCTCCAGATGTGATTTACAGTTGCCAGGTGGCTCCGAACCAGGAATGAAAAACTACCATGGATTATTATTAGATCAGGCTCAGCCTTCAATCTAAATCCAGAATTTTCTGCGGGGGTTTTTTTTTTGCACATATTTAATATGTATGTACAGTTCGTCGGCAGATATTATTCTGATGCCACTTTACTTCATAGGCACTTTCCTCTAAATTTGATTTAGAAATAGGTAAGGCAAACTCCATGATGTTTACACGGGTCAAACACCTTTTTTTGGCCCAAATGGTGGTAATTCATTAGGCGAATTGCATCAAGTCCTCCCAAAGCCAGCCATCATTTACCAACATGCCTCTATCTGCATGCAAATCTATTTGTAACTATTGCGAATGTATGCGTGTTGCATTGATTGACACCTAACCAGCAGCTGTCCCCGTCTGACGGAGGCGACAGATGGAGGAGGGATAAACTGCAGAACATTACAGACTACGCCTGGATGGAGAGGATGCACCACAGCATTGTGGATGTGAAGTTTTGTCACATCACAAGTGCTGATGGACAAATGATTGGTTTCGTCTGATTCCTGGGTGGTTTTGCAATTTGTTCTCCTGATGCCAAAGTGGAATATCTAAAACTGTGCCTTAATGTGGTGATTTAAATCATTTTAGAGGAAGTAGTGGAGTATCCAGAGTTTTGGTTACTCGTGATGGGGTTCTGATTTTGCCCCACAACCGGAAAATGATTGACGCTTGAGTGGATTTCATTAATTAAACCTGTTGTCACCGTGGTGTAAAGATGGTCCCAGAGGACACAAGGACCCAGACACAGGAGAGCTTGTGACTCAATAATTGAATTAACAAAGATCCGGTCTTCAACAGGATTATGGGTAAGGATGAAAAACAGATTAAGTGATCCAAATGTAAAATAAGTTCACAAAGTTATGCAAAAGGACAAAAATCCACTATTCAGGTATACACAGTGTCTGTAGAGTCTGCTGGATCATACAAGGCACTAAAATGTGAGCGTTCATCTATTCCTACTGACATTCATACAGACTGTTGTACAAGGTGCCGCCTCCTCATCAGGAATATTTACTAATCCAATTATCACTTTTACAATAAGAGCAAACGCGGCTCCATCAACTTGTTCGAGGAAACTTATAGAGACTCATTAAGAGTAGAGTCAAGACCCGCTCTTTGTGGAACGTGGCTTGAGTTAACTTTCTGTTATGATTTGGCACCATACAAGTAAACTGACTCCACTTTGAGATGTAGACTTCAGGGCTTGGCATCAAACTACCAACCTAAGTTTCAAATCCAATTATGAGGAAAAACTGGATCCTTGACACAGATGGTAGGACAACAAAGTGGCAGCTACAGAGGGGAAAACAGATTCAATTTGATGTTACGGGGGATGGGCTAACAATAAAATGATTTACACAGCCTTTATAAAAATAAAATCAAACAAAAAATAAAATCTACAATTTCCAATAGAAAATAAATCCACATCTCTTTCAAGCCAAGCGCTGCTAAACGTCCATGTGTGAAGCCCCGCCTGACGCTACCGCTGGCGAGCAATTCACCTCCAATGCTCATGGAACCAGCTTGGAACTTTTCAACTGTAGTTTTTCTTCAATGTGAACAAAACAAAAAAAATGTCAAATAAACTAGAGAAAGCATTCAAAGAGCGTAAACCTCCAGCAAGGCGGGTCGGTGACACACGGGGAAAAAAAGGGTGAAAAAAGGAAAAACTCATGCAGATCTCTCCATCAATGTGTGTCAATGCCAGCGTTGGCTGCACTTTTCACTTCAGCGCCTCTGTTCAGCCCTCAGCTATATCCCAAAAGGAACATCGAAGGATCCAAAGGAACTCTTAAAAGTGAGCCCTTTGCTCCACCCACACTGAAACATGAAAGGAATCCAAAGAACACATTATGGCGTCACAACTCCAAACGGCTTATTGTTCTATTTTAGTTTCCGTACTCTTGCTCACAGACAGACAGACAGACAGACACACAGACAGACACACAGATACATGCACAAGAGGGAAAACCTCCTTCCTTGGCAGAGGTAAAATATAATAGGTCTTCATAAGGGTCTTCATTGCAGTGCAGGTGCATAATCTCTGTATCAAAAGGGCAGGAAGTGTGACGTATAAAGATGACAGTTACTTTCAAAATAAAGCAAACATTAGCACACCAACCTTGAAACCAGGACACTCGTGTTTGGCTACTAATTCAGGTCAGTATGGCTGTGAAAAAGTTGTGCTTTATTATCCACACATCATCAGACTAGATGACACATCTTTCATTACAGTACTTTGCGAAAAAGCACTTTAACAGACTCTAAACTTCCGTATCTCTACAAAGCGTGTTCATTTTCTTTCGGGACTTGTTATATATTGATTATGTGCTTTATTTTTTTCTCAGCACAGAAGTATTTGTCCTGCTTTACCATGAGCACACCGACTTACAAACACCAATCAATCTAAAAGCTCATGCTGGTGCTTTGAAAAACACTTTTGCTTGTCGGATTCAAACCCCCATATACGCTTTCTACTTGGTATCCATGGTAACCACTGAGCCACTGTGCCGCCAATAATGGTAATTGGCCAATCAATACTGTCTTGATCCTGTCGGTTCCTCTCTACATGCGGGGACATAAAAGTATATAAGAGACAGGCACTGAGATGATGTGATATTTTAATCCTGCAATTTGCACTCCACACTTAAGTCAAACGCTTAATTTAAATGCACTATATGAGCAGAATGCATGCATTCGAACCGCCTTTGAACGCTTCCACAACGTTTTTCCTTCTGCAGTAAAGAGTAAGTGATGAAAGTACTGTAATTAGCGGATTCCATCTGTCCAGTCACCTGAAGAAACCGGCCGTATGCGCGTGTTTAAAGAGGCGAGGAAGAATAAAGCAACTTGGCTACGATACAAATGTTTAAGGCAAACGGGGCAAGCCCTGCTTTTAACCCAGCGTTTCATCCGAGGAGCAGGCCCAGGCGCCCCGCCTTAATAGGCCTATTGGAAAGACCGAAGGAAATTACGCATTGAACTTCAATATCATAATTCCAGTTTTATTTGTTTCTTTCATGAGGGAGAAAAAAAAAATCCACCCATATGCCTGTAATATTACGCACACCGGGAGGCAATAATTATGACACATGGCCCACTTACCGCAGACAACATTGTGTTTTACATTAAAACGGCTGCATATTTCTGCGAGCAGCGGAGCGGCGTTCTCTTCAATATTACGTAGAGGAAGAAGCTCTGCTCGCAGAGGAAGAGTTGGATGTGACTATGGGGGGTGCGCACGATGCCATGAATATTGTGGCTCTAGATTAATAACCTTCTACTGGCTTCCTCGCTTGGCATTGAGAATAATGAGAACCATGAGAAGCAGACTGTTGACAGTGACCCCTTTGACTCAACACTAAATTTATAGCCGTCACGTGAAGACAGAAGTCTCTGCTTCTTTTGGGTGGGGTCAAAGCCATCATGACCATAAAGATTTAATTACAGGACAGGAAGCTGGAGTTTGCCCGCCATCATGCATTCTCACATAGCGGTTATGGTCAAGTGCATCTGCAGCACATGGGGAAGTGCAGCACTACCATGTTGTTTAGAGGATTTTACGTGTTGAAGTGGGTTCTTACGCTGATAATTCAAGCTGCAGGGAAGGAAATAATGAATCTTCTGCAAGGTCGGAACCTCCGAACAAGGTTGTATTAATCTTGGAGCCTCCATTCAGTAGAAGTACTTCCTGTTTCTCAAATCGTCCACTCCATTAGGAAGGAAGTCTGTTTCTCTGGATAGTAGCTTGAAAGTTCTTTAACCTTTTATGGTCCTGCTCAAGTGTTTGGTTGAGCACATTTTCATAATGTTAAAGAGTAAAGGGGCCAAAGATGGAGCCATGGGGGACACCACAGGTCGAAGGGGCCACCATTACCATGGCTATCGAGAAACTCCGATAGTAGATTTTTCTTCTTCTATATTAACATATAAAATAATTATGTAACTTGATACAACCGAAAAGTTCAGTTTTTCTAAAACAAGCTTTACGACAAGGTTAAGCTAATTCAAATAAAATGCAGAATTCCCATGAAATACAAAAACATTGTCGACCATTATATAATATTTGCTATCTTATAGTACATTTAGAGGGTCTAAGGTGTTAAATTCGTACGTATAAAACATAAAAAATAAAAAATACAAAGAAATAAGCGGATCTCAAACAGTATTTATTATTTTTCATTAGCTTTCTACAAGTAACCGAGTACTGATGTTTGTGTGTGTGTGTTGTGTGTATTAATATACACTGTGTAATGTTTTTTCCATTAAGTTTAGTATTTATATAAACATTTTGCCTCGGGTTACAGTTTTAGACTTTTGGGAATCCTGGTGCTTCGTTTCACTATAACTCATATTCATGAAGTACCTAATTTTATTTAATGATGTGTTTTTTGGGGGAGAAATGTTTTTTTTGTCATGTGTAGAAGTACATAAAAGATGTCTGATCTGATCATTTCTGGAGTAATAAAAGACAAAACAATACAATAAGTCTATTTTGTTTAGTATTTTCGTTTCCATAGTTACAAAAAGACCTTCTGCTCACATTGGACATTGTTTCTAGGGAATATATCTAACTCTATTCAATGTTTTCATCAAAATGTTCTACGCACAACAACTAAAGTTCCCGGCATTGAGACAAACAAAGCTCATCTTTCCTTATCGTATCTAATCTATTCTAGCTAAGAACTGTTTTAGTATCATTAGCTGTAGATAAAAGAATGTTAATATTTATTATTTTATTAGCTTTTTTTTTTTAACACAGCTCCCATGTACTGGAGAGGTAGAGAGAACCTTTTTCATTTTAAGTTATTGTTGTGTTTTCTTTTTCTTTGTTTTTGTTTACATAGAGGGAAAGAGTGTGACATTATTAGTTTTCTTTCTTCAGTAAAAATCTCCTAAATTTACGTTACTCCTCTTTAACCTTATTTAAATCATGTCATCATAAGAACGGACTGCGTTAATAATAAAAAGCCTCTCCGGGTGCTGCAGTAGTGAGAAGTTCCACATATGCCAGAATAATAAATGCATAATTCACTTCAGTATTTGCATCTGCAAAAACAAAATGTTGTCCTGCTTTTTCAGGTCTCGTTCAGCGAGCCGGTCGTTCTGCTGCCCGACAATCTCTTCATTTTAATACGTTTCCCAGCCAACCGGGAGTTCAACCTGCTGGGTCGAAACTTTGTGCTTTAATTCTGGACTCCAGAGTGATTTGATAATCAGAAATAGGGATTTGTTATAGGTTTAGGTAAGGCATGGAGAAAAAAAAAAAAAAGGGCTAGTGTCTGAAAGAGGTGGAAAAAGAAACATTAATGGCTGGATGTTTGGGCTTTTAGTAAACATCTCTGTCATTTGATAGGAATGTGGACGATGTGGGACAAAGTAGCCTGGCTGCTAGAAATGTACTTAATGCTACGTGACCGTTTATGGCTTTGAGATGTTCTGAAACTGAATGAGTCATTAAACAGCATTTACTGGATTAGTCCAGACAAATGTCTGCCAAAATGAAACATTCTCAACCAGAAGAGTGGCTTTACGGGTGCAGATAAATAATTAATACATTATGAGTACCAGTAAATAATTCATTTGTAGCTTTAAAAACTAAAAAATATAGTTTTGTTTCTGATTTATTGCTGTTTTCTTACCTTATTATGTAGGGCAAATAGCACCGGAGAGTTCTTTCTTTTTTTAAGTTTAACAACTGATAATCATAATATGCAGATTTTCTTTCATAAAGTGTTAATGTTTTAATTGACTCTTGTATCAGTCAGGCCCTGAGACGGGCTGCTGCTCACTCGTAATGAGCGTCAGCTCATGGGGGTTCATTCATTATTCATTATTATTCATCATCCGTAAGCGCTTATCCTGTTCAAGGTCGCCGGAGG
Organism: Lophius americanus; assembly: GCA_037951165.1. Classification (NCBI taxonomy): domain Eukaryota; kingdom Metazoa; phylum Chordata; class Actinopteri; order Lophiiformes; family Lophiidae; genus Lophius; species Lophius americanus. The sequence goes on along the minus strand of JBBDHG010000169.1, from coordinate 1,758,848 downwards.
GGCGAGGGGCCTGGAGTCCATCCCAGCTGACATTGGGCGAGAGGCAGGATACACACTGGACCATCGTTAGGGCAAAGACTGGAGACATGAAATTTCATTCACATCAACGGCAATTTAGAGCCACAAATTCATCTTTATTGCACGTTTTCGGACTTTTTAATCCAAAAACAGCAGATATTTGCATACATCCAACAATCAATCAGTTCAAGAGCTGTAATTACGTTTAATCTGTCTGTTCCATTCAAAAACAGTTCAAGCGTCAGGGCTGCATCATTCAATCCATCTGTTCTTACCTTTAAATCGTTTTCATCCTGGTCTCATATGAGGCAGAGTCCTTGATTGGAGCAACAAAGGGTCAAGGAGAGGCTACCCTCTCCAAATCTTCCATTATTCTTCCCCCGTCCATTTTATAATGCTGAATTGTCTTACTGTCATCGTATTTTTGGTTTTCGTTTTTTCAGTTCATATCCTGGTTTCTGCTGGTTTCCTAATAATCCACGGCTGGCCCGGATATGCGGATGGAAAAAGAAAACAAAAAAACAATTTCTCCGTAGAAGTTCCCAGTTTAACCGAGCGGCCCCACATCATTTTAAAGTTCAGCCGCAGGGCCTGACTTTAAAGAGACCATCCCCTGCTTGTGCGTGTCAGCATGAAACATTACCATTTACCAACATCATCGGCTGCTGGTGTTCCCGTCTTGCAGAAATCCATCCCGAAGACAAAGTGCCAGGACAAAAACAACAGGGATTGGAGCAGATTTTTTTTTTTGCTTCGGAAATGTTTTTTGTCTTGTACACAGTAAATGCGGCGGGAAAGAAAACCCAGTTGGAGTTCATAAATTATAGATGGAGTTTTGCTGACAGGAAATACAAGGTGCCCTAATAGATTAATTCCTAAACAGGTAGAAAAGTGCTTGAATTAATCATGGGTGAGAGCTTGTTTATCAAGGACGGGAGGAGGAGCGCCTGGCGCTACGAGGGAGCAGAGGGTAAATGATATTGTTCTCTGCAAACGTTTTGCCCTCACGGGTAAACCTATGGAATAAAATAGAATACATCCTAAGCACCTTCTGTCAGAATTAGCTCTGGATCGAGGCCAGCGCCTCTTCTCGGGGTCTTTCAACGTGCACTTTCAAACTTTTCGGGACAACGCCTCGCTGTAAATCCACGCGCCTGCCTTCGGTGAAATGAGGCGCGCTGCTTCGAATCGCTGCAGCGTTTTCAGCCTGGAGTCAGAAAAACACGCTACATCAAAAAGTTTACACAGATCCCCAACTTTGCTATCGCGTTCAAAGAAGGGAGGTAGGGAGATTTATGTATTTTTTTATAATCTCGTCTGATCCCAAGGCTTCAATTATTCCTCCGGAGGATGAATTTGCTTGACATCCTCATCAGATTGTTGAATTATATTAACCCCAGTTAATGACATTCTAATAAATGTTGCATAGAAAAGGAAACTTCAACTTATTTGTGATTCTCTCTGTGCGACTTTTTGATGTCCCTGTAGTTAAAGTCAGACTTAATTATGAATGTACTTGAAGCTTACAGGAATTTGAGCATGTTTAAATCATGGGGTCTCTGCAATTTCTACGGAGGACTCCTCATCCAGATCACTGTGCATGTTCTGATTTACAAATAATAAGCGGAGGCTACAAGAGACTTTAAAAGCACGAAATAATCTCTTTATCAGGGATGGAGTTCAGCCTTCAGAGAATGGGTCATTTCCATAAACTGAAAGCCTTCAGCTCTGGCTGGAAATCTCAAAGAAGTAGAATCTCATTGTCACGCCGCCACAACCCTCACAGACTCTTCTTCTGGTGCTTCCGAGGTTCGTGTGCTTGTGCATTCAGCGAAGAGGCTGTCGCTCGCCAGGCCCGGGGTAAAAGAAAGGCGAGCTTAGCGGGGGCTTCTTTGCTACGGCTGACCCGATGTCACTTGACCCTCGCTCAGTCGGCTCTCTTCAGTTATCGGACGTTTGGGCAAATATCAGTGTAACATATATTTAGTGGCCGCCTCACTGGTGCAGTCGTCACCAGAACGCCACAAACGTGTGGTGCCTCCTGCTTTGTTCTTGCTCAACTGTTGTCCATCTTCATCTTCATCAACCACAGCTAGCATGAATGAACTTTAAAGAGTCTTGGAAAATATTTTCACATCATGAAATTGATTTATTTCTGTAATAATCAATTATATTGGTCGAATTTAATGTATTTGGCTTGATTCAACTTAGTTTTTGATTTCTACTTCATTTATTTAGGTTGAATCAACTTGTTATCTGGGAAAGGACCAACTTTACTTCAAGTGTAATCTTTTATCCCTCATTCCATTCAATTAACAAAATAAATATAAAATAAAACAGCACACAATGAAAACACAATGGAGGCAGAATTAAACACATATGCTCTATTTTTCATCAAGTCAGCAAATAAACACTTAATATGACTAAGATCATAAATATGGCTGTAAATGGGATGAAAAAGTGTCTTTATTATGCCTCATATGATGTCATAGGAGATCATTTTGCGTTTCATACGAACCACTTATCTGGTATTTCAAAAAACCTTTTAAAGCTCGTTGACTAATGATGGCAAGTTAAGGAGCGCTAACTATTTTGCTAAAGTGGTGTAATCTTTTATCCCTCAATAATACATTTATATTGTGGAATACAGGAGGCAGGATTTCATATTTACAAGTCACTTCTCGCATTCGCCCTAAATTAACTTTATATATATTGTATATTCAGCCAAAAGTGAAATTCTGTAAATATATATCCAACCCCCATGCTGAAAGAAAGTTGTGTGGAATGTCTTAGTCCACAAAACATTACTGGAGCGTCAAACAGAAATATCTAAATTTATTTTGATTAGTATTTATTTCCTAGGACCGATTTACATGATTGAATTAAGAATAATTCAACAAATCACCCGTTCGGTGTTTGAAATTGCTCTTTATAACACAAGTCTCTCCGGAACACTCAGCCTTGATTTGATTTTGTTGTTTATTCACATTATTATGCCGCAGACACAACAAACATGATGCAGATTTCTGTCACATTCGTTGGTCTACCCGCTTTACTTTATTCCCTTCATCCCAGAATCGTTTGATCTCAGTTACACAGTGAAGTTCTCAGTAAACTCAAATCATCCCACTTGAGAGAAACGCTTCCACAAAGTTGTTCAATAAGAATGAAGTTGGAATCCAATGTTTTCTTATCCTAAATATTAGGTGTAAGGATACTTTCAATGCAAACAACACTAAGCAACAATCCTAATATTTGATTTGAGCAGTTTTCTATTATACCATCTTTTAATTGAAAACAATCTTTTAAAAATGAAAATTGGCCGGGGGGGGGGGCATCAACGTAGTCCGTTTTTTAAGAATCCTTGCACGGCTTCTGAGAAAATGACTTGATTAGTGCATTAATTGTTAGTTTATAAAAGGCAAGGATGAGAGTGATAAGGTGATAAAGATTGGATTAATAAAACAGATTAGAGCAATGGATAAGGCCATGAGTAATAGTCTGCATTTGGAGACAGTGAGTCTGCTTCTTATCTAGCGTGGGGTTTAACGGAATCAACAACGATTCGCTGCAACTAAAATAAAAGGGCTTTATCTCCTGCGATGTTCTAGATTAAATTCGGATAAACGGTGTGCTGGTGAGGGGGGGATCCCTTCAGTAAGTGATTAGAATTAGTCCAAATAAATTAAGGATGAAAGTACTCCAAAATCAGCGGTTGTGGGCGTAGAGTCGCGTTTGCCATTTGACATATTTGAGGATGCCTGCAGCTTAATTTCGTGACCAGATTAGAGCAGCTGGTTGTGGAATGAACATGCGAGTTCCTCCCCCTGTATTTATTTCCAATGTTCCTGCAGTCAGGCGAGTTCATTTTCAGCTAACGTATTGGTTTGTTTGAACCCCCCTTTCCACGCTTGTGGAATGGATGTGCTTTGTAATAGATGCCTCAATTTCAGACCATAGCAAAAGTACACACTCACGCTCTCACGCACACACACACACACACACAGAAGCACGTGTCGGACTGAAAGCATGCTTTCTCAGCTTTGCCTGCTGACATACAGATATCGATTTACAGGCCTGTTATGAGCTGGCTCTGAAGGCACCTCTGGAGCTTTATAGCGACATGATAAACATCATCAATCTCTTTGTGCAGCCTTCAAAAGGCGGCAGATGGTTCACAGCCAGGATCAGAAATTTACTTTTTGCTCTATCAGCTGGTGGCTGGAAGGCGAAAAAAACAACAAATACCAGCAAAAAGATTTTTCCAACCCCTCGACAAAAGCTGCAGAAGCGCTGATGTACAGTGACTCAGTGTTTCCTTTCTAATCACAGCTGTGCGAGGGTTGCTGTTCAGATATTCATCTCTATTCATGCTGAAACATTTCATGGTTTCTGCTTTGCTTACTCACTTTACAGCTGACTGTGGGCTGGATCAAACATGTGGACATGGATAAGAAGGTGTCCCTCCAGCAGTGGAAACAGTCCTCACTATGTTTAGAACATTTAGAAACCAAATAATCTCACCAAATTAGTAGCAGGTAAAATAAACCGGAGTTTAATCAGTAATGTCACCCATTTTTTCCCATTGATATACACGGGGAGCAACGGCTAGCTATGGCTAGCTTGTGTTGTTTAACACCGTGACACAAATAGCTGGAATTTTAAACTGGTTTGAAAGAGAGATGCCAGAAAACAGAGAGTATAAAAGAGATGATTCTGCATAAGAATTGGGGTTGCCAAATATTAGGCAGGTGGTTTTAATGTTATGGCTGAACAGTGGGATTTGTAATGGAAAGAGAGGCTGCTCGACTCAGGATGCAAATTGGACGATTACAATAGTTAACCCTAAAAAGTACGCTCACTTTAAGTCCCTGTTATCCTCAACTAAGCAAATTAAGCCCGTAAACTAACAATCGCTGATTCTGTATAAACAAAACAACTTCACACGGTGGTCCACTCATGAAGTCTACGTTGTCTTTCCCGTACCTCTCCATCTGTTACCCGATATTTGCTTTTGATCGTAGAAAAGATATGATGAAAGCGTTGATTGGTCCATGTGAACACATGTAACTCAATGCATGTTGTGGAATATCTTGAAGTTTTTCATATCATATCGTAATTATGTCACAACATTTTATCATTTAGTTTTTTCTAAATTAAGAATCAGTCAAAACGTGTACGATTGATTTCTGGACGCTGCTCCTTAGTATTATTATTATTATTATATGAGAGCACGCTCTAAAAACACAGTATGTCCAGCGGTTTCAGTCACAGGACTATTAGCGATTGCTTCTGACTGCCAGTGGAATAATCGACAAAGAACTTGCTGCAGGATCTATACATCTCATCCGGTTTGGAAACAACCAAAAACAAACAGTTTTGGAAACAAACTGGGTCCCCCAGTTTGAGCTGGAGAGTGTTGATGGGGAGAGGGACGTCTGAAATCCTCACCTTAGCCTGCTGCCCTATCTCCATCTCTTCCGGGAGTGACACATACAGAGGACCGCCCCTACCTTCACGCAGTCTACGCGGTTGCTTTGGGCATCATGGCTGGGCGGGGGGGGGGCACCTTAACAACAGGAAGGCGTTAGAGGGTGGAGATACCCGCGTTATGGAAGGCGTCGGGGGTGAGGAGAAGTATTTGAAGGAGATTGAAAGGAGAAGAGGCCAGCGGTGATTCTGGAGAACTGGGGTGATCCGGCACTGGCGAGTACTAGTGTTCTGAACGTACTGTGAGTTTATTAAGGACTCTGGATTTTGCGCCCATAAAGGTTGCTGTTGCAGACGATGAGTCGGGATATAATGAAGACATGGATCAGCGTTACGGCGCCGGAGAGGGGGAGCGATGCGGGCGGACGGGCCGTGCTCCTGAGGTGGGAAAAAGGCAGATGCGGCGATTTGTTTGATGTGATGTTCGAAAGAGCGGCTGTCGTCAAAGATAACTCCGACTTAATGGATGCGAGGGGAGACAGAGTGGAGTTGTTATTGGTGAGGCAGAAGTTCTGAGTGGTTTAACTGAGGGATTGGGGACCGACTATTATCACGTCAGATTTATCACAATTCAGTTTGAGGGAGTTGGCTCTCATTCGTGATTTAATATCCGTGAGGCAGTTGTTGCTTAATTGTCTTTAACGCGAGGAGAAACTCGCTCAGTGGATCGGTTACTCACCTTACTCACGTCTCGGAACCATTATAAAGAAAAACTGTGTCCGAGTATATTCAGAACAAACAAGAGTAAAAGGTTTTTCCAAATATATATGCGGAAGGTTGAAAGAAATGTTAATGACTTTAAATAATTATGCGTCTGTCCAAGTTCTACCCTTACATTCAAAAGTACATTAAGAAGATATAAAGGTCTATATACTGAACCATACCATAGCTGACATATTAGGAATTAATTCATATTTGAAGCATCTAAGAGAGTGACTCGTTCTTATTTTCATCACTTTGAGGTTTAAAATTAATGTTATATTCAGAAGTGTGTTCAGTCCACCAGACAATTGATAAAAATGTCTCGTCCCTGCTTCTAGAGATATGCTATTCCACTCTGGGCAAAAGAGAGGAGTCACACAATCGGCTTTGACTACGAAGCCTTTAAGGAATAGAAATGTTCTCGGTAATTCTTAAAACCTTGAGGACAAAAACATTTTCTGATCACGAGGTTCAGAAACAAATTTTGAGTACTTAGTTTTTATCACATTGATTTTGGTTCTTGACAACTCTTTTGTTTGTTTGTTTGTTTGTCTTTAATATGGATGAAAGTATTTCAGTATATTTTTGAACTCTGTGTGTGTGAGCTGTGAATGAATGACGTTACCCGTGTGTGGGTGGTCTCTCTCTCTCACCTGCCCACAAATCTGCTGCAAAGCACTTTGCTCAGACTCTTCAGAGATCTTCACATGGTTCCGGATATTAATAGGCTTAAGCCTCGGGCTTTGGTTGAGAACAATATGTGTGACTATTTCTTACTGAAAATGAAGTGTGCCACTTGACTGAACCTATTTATTAAAATGACCCAGTGGCACCAAGTAAACGCCAAAAAATAAGGGGCCAAGGATAGAATCAAGGTGGGCCACCGAGGAGGAGGCAAAAAACATGGCTATTAAGGGATTCCTTTCCATTTTTTATGCATAGTAAAGCACATGGACATGTATCAAATTGTATCATGTAACCTGATTCAACCCAAAAAAAAAGTCTTAGTAGGATCAAACGTTTTTCTGAAAATCATGTCACTTTATAAAGAAGGTCGTTTTTTTTACTGTTTAAGAACATGCTGGACCAAATGATTTGTCATTTTATGGTCAACTTAGGGTGACTGAGATACTACATTCATAAGAGAAAGATGCAAAGCAATATTCTTTTTTTTTCTTGGTGAGGACATTAAAGGGCTAAAGTCTAAAATTAAAGAAGTTCAAGCTATGTTTTTTTTTTTACTATTGGGAAATGACGAATTGACAAAAGACCGATGATACTAAATTTTATATATATATATATAGAATGTAAGAATGTAAGAATTTTCAGTTGGATTTATAGCAAATATCCCTCATTTGTTTACAGGTCATAAATGACCAGAAACATTACATTCTCTATTATGTATGATGAAGTCCAGCAATGTTACAAAGCAGAATTTGTTAATTAGACAGGTAATTAGGCATGCGGGTCAAGCGTGTGACGGTGGCGGCTTGATAAATGTTTTGTCTAGACGTCCCTTGAAGGCATACACAGAAAATGGGCAAAGCGGGTTCAATTACGGAAGCAAGACGCGGATAATATACGCATGAATGTGTCTAAAATACGCAAATGTGTATCTATTATGGCTTTAATATGTTTTGTCTGTTAAAGTCAGCTTTCCCTGGTTTCATTGTCGGACTCATTGACATGATTAGTAATTTTCTCTTGTGTGTGTGTCTCTTTCTTTGTCTGTACAGAAGAATCCGGCGTCATTTTAGCGTGCAATGCCTCCTTATTTGTGTCTCGTCGGTGTCCGGCCCCCTTCCTTGTTACAGAGACGACAGAACGTCCCCCAATAAGAACTGGAATACTTGGCCGATTAAGTCTAAATAACTCATTTTAGTGACGGATTGTTTGACTTTCATTTCAACAGTTTATTCTAGAACTTTATTTGTCCACCATTGATGGTGCAGGTTTGTACAGGGCTTGAGGGTAACCCAGCTATCATTAGGTATAATAAAGATAGTATAGAAGGATAGATAAAACTATTCATGCTACATTTTAGAGTCACTAATATCATATGTGGTGGCATTCCGTAGCGGGCAGCTGGATTGCCTCAACGCAAGAAGGTGCCAGAATCAAATCCGCCTGGAGTTCTTCTGTGTTTACATGGATTTTGTCCAAGTACTTTGACCCACAGTCCAAAATATATTTATATTATATATTAATATAATATATTTCATGTATCAAATTCAAATTATGTAGCTCGGAAGACTTTAACGTGAGAAATAACTGGATTGATTTAGGGAAAAATGTGATAGTTGTACTACTTCAATACTAGTTTCCGGGCCTTATATTCTCAACAGTTGGTCTGATTTAGTCCAAATTTGATGCTTATGAATCGACTCCAGGAGATATTTATTGCATATATCATATTTTCACTCTAATAGTTCATATTTTAATCTGTAGCGGGAGATATTTTAACAAAAACCCTGTTTATCAGGCATGACATCAAATTTAATGTGAGGAGTTCGATCGGGGGATTGGTTGTACAACAGGGGATTGTGGGCTTTTCGGGGACATACCCTTGCTACCGGGGACAATAGAGTTGGCCTGGTTATGATTAGCTTTACCTCAACAGTTTTATTTTAGCTTTACCTGAACAGCACAAGAGGTTAATGAGTTACTGTCGTATAACGTGCTGTTTTGGGCCAAAGGAGGACATCACTGGTGGATTTACCCTTCCTGCTGACACTTCCGGCTTTGAGGCAAGAGTGCTAACCACTACGCCACCATGCTGCCGTTCTTGTGTTGTTCCCATTTATTGTTGTTTCCCAACTCACGGTTATAGAATATCTTTTGTAATTATTGTTTTTCCACCATCATAAGTATGAAACAGCACTACCATACCCACAGTCTCAATAGTTATCAACACATCAATGGCAAAAAAGTTTTCAATCATCTACAGTAATCACTTAAACCATCCAACTTTATAGGTCTGAATTTTTAACTATTGGTTGGCACTAGAATGGAAAAATAAAAGACATACGGATTCATTCTTTGAGGACGATGGATATTGGTACCGAACTTCAAACCAAATTGGTGGATAAACTGACATCCCTAGAATTCCTCCAGTAGAAGAATAATCATTTCTGAGTCATTGAAATGTTTTTAAAGTCTAATATCTCCCAGTGAAAAGGTTTTAATCTTGAATACATTATATTACACAACTGTGATGGCTCTTTAAGAGGACCTTAAATCTGTTAATTGAGATTAACATTTGCGTGCGCTGCTCATGTTTCCAGGTCTAAGATGATTTCTAAAGTTTATGTACCGTATTGTAGTTTAGAACATTTGATAGGATGTGGCAAAAAAAAGAAAGAAAGCGGCTTCATTTTGCAATTGATCAAACTAGTCTGCTGTCAGATGCCCTGAGGGGTCATTTTAATCTTGTTCAGAGTCTTCAAACCTAAAATGATTTTTCATTTTATTGTCCTCTATGGCACACTTATATGGGGACACATTAACATGTCCCTATCTCGTAGAAATAAGTGCTTTCAGAAGGTTTATCTGTGGTCAAAACTATCAAATAAGGTAGTCAGGCGTGAGTCAAAAAGCCATTTATTTTGAAGTGTGAGGTAAAAGATAATGATGATGATTCAGGTTTGTCTGACATTACACCCAGTTTGGGTTCTGCCTGGAATAGAAAGACACTTCCATTCGTATTGCTGTTGTTACAGTTCCATTTTTTTAAATTCAGCCTTCCGTAGATGGGAGTGAATACTACAATTTGAAAGATGCATTATGAGGGGGTTGCGTGACGAAAACGAGAGCTTTTTTTTTTTTGGCTTACGCGGAACAAAACAGCGGCATAACCGCACGACTTTATGTGGCATTTTAAAAAGGCGGTTTAGGTTCTGCGAGTATAAGAGGTGAAATATCTTACTGAGCAGAATAGAATTATGGTATTATGTCTCGTGTTAAAGCGTTAGCTGATTTCAGATTTATTAATAAACACTTCTAAAAAGGCAAGGAACTCCTGGATGTCCAGTCTAGTCCCAATTGTAATACTTCTCAAGATAATTTTCTTTATCTTTTGATTTAACTTGTAAATGCCGTAGTTATTGGTTTGAAGTGTCCCGGTTGAAAAGCGTAAATGAAATATGTCATCCTGCGTTTCCGTCTCATATTTATACAGATATTGAATTCCCATCTGTTACTACCTCAACAGCTTTTCCAGATAAGGAACAACTCGGACCCCCCTTCATTACTTTTTATGCAGAATGGAGGGACATAAAAAGTGATGATGAAGTGTGGAAAGTCAGAGATAGCACTCTCTCCCAAGATAGTACCTAAGGCTTAGAACCCTAATCAGATTTCAGAGATTGTGGTATTGCCTGTAGGTACAGCAATTGTCAACAAATGCTTTGTCGACAAGTGTTGACTCATTTTCTGTAAACTCTTATTCGGTGCTGGATCATGGGGGACTGGAGTCTGATATTAGTAGTGGGGTAAACAAGTTGCTTCATCACAAGGTCAACATACAGACAAAGCAATCAACCGTACTCAGTTGTACACGGAGGGAACCCACTCAAACATGAGGAGAACATGAACACAGACTGGTACTTTGTGCCCAGATGGAGTTATAACCTAATTTTTAGCATTATAAAATAATGAAATTTCAAGGCATTGCTTTGGACAAGTCCTTGATATGGTCAGAGTAGTCTCAAGTAGCTGGATTCTAATTCTGCTACCGATCTGTTTGACGTTAGATGTACGATATTCCGCTTTTACAACCCGACTCACCTAAAGAACCGGTACAGGAAGTTTACTGAGAGCTGTGGACAGGGGATCAGTATCTGCCTCTCATTCATCCCCGCCAGAATAGGGCAGTTGTGTGCGTCCTCCCAGGCTCTGGTTTCCCATTGACAGCAAGTCACATTTACTTTCCTCTCCTGCAATAACCAGTTATTGTGCGTCAGAGACGGCGCGTGTGCTCAGAATTGTAAATCTTAAAACAGACGTTTGACAGGGGTGGAGATCTTTTTCCTACCAAGCGTAGATCCGCTGGATTAACCACCTCCAGAATAATTTAAGAGGCCACTTTCTGGGAGACAGTCAGCTTTCATTAAGAGCCTGCCGAGGAGCAGGCTCATTTGGCTTCAGCAGGTCTGGCAACAAAGTGACGGAGGATAGAGATACACAGTGACACTAGTGTGGCATGTGGAGACACCAGAGTTAATGAATGATGGTAGACAAGGCGACACAGAAAAGACCTCACAGTCTTCAAACATGTGTCTGGCACTTGAAAAGGGTGGCTTTTACTCTATAAAGTACTGACACATGAGACACATAGTTGAGTCATTTCTGTCTAATCCTGCAGCTTGCACTAGTATCAAAGGCTTTTATTGGTACCAGGACACAGAGTGGTAATAGCTCCGGACGAGTTAGGAAAGAGCGGTGCTCGTCTCTTCTCTGCCAGGGGCCTCTTTGGAATTAATGTGTTTAATATTTTAGTAGAGGAGATAAAAAAACAATAAAAACATGACATTGGGAAACTTAAATGTGTACATGCCTCAGGTTTATCAGTCCTGAGAGTGACATGTGACAGTAGAACAAGAGGAAAACACAAGTTTCCTCTCATTTTTCTTCATGGAATGGACAAATTACCATCTAACTCTGTCCAAAACTTACTTTTTGACATATCAAGTGATGAGTTCTGAACCCTTTTTGCGTAGATAGGGACATTTCTATTAATCTATTGGTTTCTATTTTCAAAGATTTGTGTATTTTTTGGGTTAATTTGGTCACTTCAACCTGAGATACTATAACAGATCAATTATTCACTGTGTGAACAAATCCTTTTTCATTTTCACTTTTTTTTCTAGCTGAAGCTGTCATTTCCTCTTGTTTGGTCCATTACGACATGTCATCCTATCCTAAGTCCTAAAACAAAACCCTGAAAACGATGAATAATCAAAGTGAAATTGTCCATAAGAGGCAAAATAGTCTGCCAAAGTCCAGGGCGCCACATTTTATCAAACGTTAATCTGCATCCTGATTTTAGTTTCCCACAAGTAAAGAACGGTAAAAAGGTTTGAAAGGTGTGCCATTAGCATCGTATGCTCTACCGTTTCCTCCGCTGCTTCTGTGCAAAAACGTTTGTGATTCGGTCCTTTCCTTTATCACGTGTATCACATGCTACACAGTACATACACGCAAGCGGACGTAGAAATGTATATCTGCATTTTGACCCCTCCCTGAGGGAGCTGTGGGCAGTCTGTGTGATGAATGCTAAGAAATACATAGCTTATTTCAATCATCGTCCGACCCATTCACCAAAAACTTTTACAACAGCAAAATGAACATAACAACCCAACAAAATAAACAACATAGCACAGTTTCAGTTTTCCCAGTGTGTATTATATAAAAGTGGAAACAATATATGGCATACACTGTAAAAAGAGTCAGGGTCACTCCCAGTCTTTTCGCTTTTTCCAGTCAGTTTGCCAGTTTGACGGAATAAATTTCTCAAAAGGCGTTGGAGTGACACCTCCTGTGTATCAAAGCATCTTTGCAAAATGAAGTCAGACACATTAGGGCGTCACAATGGCGGTTTACAGGTGGAATAGCAGAATGGATGGGTGAACTCAGAGCCATCGGACGTTATTGTGCTGCCGCAGACTCACACATCCTCCATGAATAGTTGTGATCTCAGTTATTGACCTGCAATGACGAACGTCTGCATGACAGGATGAAAGCTTCTCTTTTTTAACTACACACAGAGAATGTGCTCCAGAAACTGAAACAAGGCCTGCTTTAATGGAGAAGTTTGGAAATTGTCCAAGCTAGGTTCCAAGGTGTGATAGAGTACGGGGACATTGATTATATGCGTACTGCCACGGACAGTGGAACGGATTTCAAACCGGCTGACCTTCCACGTCTGCAGGGTTCTTCTGTTTCTTCAAACAGAACCTTATCTCTACTGCTAACATTGCCAAATAGTGAGCCCCGTTGATAAATTGATAGGTATGTTAAAAGCTCTTTATAAACTATAACTAATGACTTATAAAGTATTTATAGCCTAATTTAAACTAGTTGGAGCCTTTATAAAGGTAGTCTTATTGTTAAGCCATACTCCTACGCACAAGAATGTTCCACCGCTGGACGAGTACTAGAAATAATTCAAAGCCCTGCTAACACACTGTGAATGTGAGGAGTGCATATGCTGCAGCTGAGCTGGATATATCTTATGCATCTGTTCCTTTGTATCTGTATTTCTCTCTTCTACGAAGCTTTGAGTTCATGCTTAAGTTACCCCGATCACAATTAGCATCAACAATCGGAAACGATGAATTTGATTAGGTCTATTCAAACAAACACTGAAAATTTAGTGAAAATCTGTTGCTTGTGGTTGAAAAACCACTTCTTCTCTTCAAGGACATTTGAAAACCATTCCATCCATAATTCGGTTCCCCGGTTTGCTGAACCAAGCAGCGTAATGAATGTTAATGGACAGGAGTCAGAGCCGAACGATCAACATCTGCCGCCGCGCCGAGGTTCAAGGGTTGAAGGTCCGGGTAGACGAGGCGATGTGCGATTGGTGGGTGGGACAAGGGTCTCTCTCATTGTGACGCATAAGATGCAACATTAAAAACAAGAGCAAAGACGTATAAGGCGAAAAATAAATGAATTAATTCCATTTGTTGTTGTTTTTTTAATCTTTTTTGCTCTGCTGTATTTATTTTTCTTTCCATATGATAGTTGATGTCCTGTAACAAATATCCTGTCGAGGGTCAAAGGGGGTGGAGCCTATCCAAGTTCGGGCAACTTGGACTCAAAAACCTACTGATATTGAATGTTTTAAGACTGATGGGTGAAGGAGGAGAATATATATATAGTACATATATATATATAGTATATATATATACTATATATATATATTTGTACGTTTATCTGTCATTTCTGTTTTTGTTGTTGATTTTGTTTGCTAGTTTGTTTTTTTGGCTTTTTCTATATTTTCTCAAAAATATTCAATTAAATTGAGACAAAAGAAAAATAAACGTGACTCCAGAACCGTGTTGCCGTGACACATCAGGATGCCACCATGCTGCCTCCCCCAATTGTATCCATTTAAATTCAATTTATTGAGAGGTGGAGCTGGTTTTTGTTGTTTCTCACATACGAACAGTCTCATGGGTCCAGATTCTTCTCAAGTTCTTCCCAAGCCAAACGTACTTATAGTTATTGCACTACCAGCTGACGGGAGGAAACAATCTATTTGTGACAATCTGATTATAGCCCTGTTGCAGTGAGGCAACTGTGCCACCCACCATGCTAGCCAATGATGGCTAATTACTACTAATAATTATAATAATGAAGATAAATATTAGACATAGCGGTAAACCTTTCGGAGGGAGGGGACACAAGATGAGCTGGAAGCCTTCTGGAAAACATAGATTTGTTAATGGTCTATTAGTTTAACACACAAGGCGTATCAAATAAACCTGAGCGTTCATTTTATGGAGTTCCATTTATTTCCATGTTCCGTGTGAGCCTCAGTCCCCGACATACAAACCAAATTCTTTTGTAAATGGAAAAAAAAAAACGTAGGCGATAACGTTTCTGAAATCTGCTATATTTGATTTTATGTTCAGTTCCATTAAAAACGTCTCTCCGGCGCTGCTCCTGCTAATGATGCTGAGGATCCGGCTGTTCTTTGCATTGAAGCCGCCCCAATCTAAGATTCAGCGAGACATGACGAGCTTAGATGTCATCAGCGCCGTCGGCTGTGATGTTCTGTGGTCGTGGGCTGAAGCTTTGACTGTTTATAGCTCTACGTAGATGCGATCATTCTGGGGTGTTGCCAGGCTAACAAGGTACAAAAAAACCCAAGTCCTTACTGATCTGTTTTGTTTTTGTTTTATTTTTTTAATGATGTCATAAACGAATGTTGTACCTTCCTGCAAAATAGGGTTTGTTAACAATTTCAGCCATGTTTGATCTTAATGTTAAGAGAGAAAACAGAAAGTTGATATTACACAAAGTCCAATAGAACGGACCCGTTTAGAATGTCTCCATAAGCCATAACATTAAAACCACCTGTCCAATATTGTTTAGAACCGCTATTAGCGGCCAAAGTAGCGCTGTGGCGTGTTCTGACAGCGTTTCTATCGGAACAATAACAGGATGGCGAATTTGGCCATTTCAAGCACTTGTCCAACTTCATGAAGAAAATTAAATATCCACTTGCTGCCAAGTATATCCCTCCGACTGACAGCTGGTATCGTAAATAGTTAATAAATTTCTCCCTGTCTTCACCTCTCAGTGGTTACAATGTTATGGCTGATGCATGTTTTTATATACCACTCTGTAAAGTCTCATCAAAATAGTTGAGAAATCTCCAGCTCAGCTCGATACGACATCGTAACATCTTATTACCCAGCGCTTTGGTGCTTGTTATGAATCCAAACCCCGTTTGGTGACCCCCGAGAATAGTCATCAATAGACTAACTGTTTTACCGCCGACACTCAGAGCCTTGATTTCTTAATTTCATCATTCATGGCACCAAAGTTCAGGAAGTGTGCTAATGAATCAGAGGGGAATATGTTGTGATTGTAATGCGGCTTGCCGGGCTCACTGATGTTCAGCATGACAAGTAGACGCACGACGACTCACTTCAAAACATCAATTTATCTAACATTACTTCCCTGGTGCCGCCGACGAGTGCGTCCGCCGGCCGCCGCAGTCCGCCGCAGACGCTCAATTAGTGATTCGATGGAGGAAAGTCAAACACGGAAAACTGCTAAAAGATTAAGAACCTATAGTGTCTATAGAGTTTGACAATATTCATCAAAGATTTTCTACGTGCTAATCAGCTAATATGTTTATAAGCTGTAAATAAAATGTATAAGAGTTGTATAAGGAAGAGGATAGTTGCTTTCGGAGAAAAAAAATACATGAAGGGTTGCCCGAAGATTATTTTTCTTCATCAGGTTTTGTCAATAATTTATGCTGAGAAATGATATTCAAGTTTTAGAAACTATTTCAATCTTTTCTTCATGTGTAACAGCTATCAAACTAAAAACGATTATTTCCACGTGCCAAATTTTCAGTTGCCGACTCTGTGTGAAGTGATTGTAACAATAATGTAAAGTCTAGCATAACAGGAAGTCCACAATTAGTGGATTTATAGTGTTCATTATGGTAATCATCATTTATGGTTAAAAAAAAGAAGAGAATATGAGTTAGGCCTACGCTTTCATCTCCAACGGTAAGGGTTTATCCAAGAAACTTCCCCAACCCCATGCGTTGTACAAGCAATTCCCCACATCAAACTCCTTAAATTAAATGTTTATTTTGGAAAGTTCTTATCATAAAAAGTGAATAAAACAGGAACTAATAGTGTGAAACATGATTTATACAGGATAAATCTCCTTGAGCCGATTCATATGCGCCCAATTTGGTCTAAATCGGACCAACTTTTGAGAAATTATGGCCCCGAAAACTTTTGGACATTAAAAGCTCGCCCTAGTGTCAGAAATATACATCCAACCTTTCCATAAATCAATCCAGTTCTTTTATCCCCGACTTTTCGGGGATATATCTATTCATTCCTGTCAGAAATCGTCTTTATCAGTTTTTTCAAATTTGCATGTGATCATCCAGAACATTGCATCCACTGAGAGATGAGTCATAGTAATAAATGATTGGAGAGACTCTCATAGGAGATACATTTGCAAATCAGATGTTGTTAAAATGCCAACCTTAATAGACTTACTTTTTTTTTTTTGGCAATAGATTGCCAAAGTTTTTCTGTAAAGGCCTACATTTATATCCGTGATGCATGTTTGAACTGTCAAGATGTGCTCCCAGAAGCTGAAAAGTCGGCTCCGGTTGTTCAGAACCATCACCACTGACCAAACATTTTAACTACAATCAGCTGAAGTGAATAACAATCATTATCTCGTTATAATGGCATCTGTCAGTGGGTGGAAAAGTGAACATTGTGTCCCGAAGTTGATGGCAAAATGGTCAATTGCAATAATTTGAGGGACTTTAACAAGGGCTAAATTGTGATGACTAGACTACTGGGTAAGAGCATCTCCAGAACTGCCCTTCTAGTCGGCTAAGTCGGCATTGTCTGATCCAACAGAAGGGCTACTGCTGCACTAACTGCTGATAAAGTGAGACAGCAAGGTATCGCGGCACAAAGGGCCTTACAGAGCGGCTAAGGTGCCAAAAAGGGAGGCCTTCTCAATACTAAGCAAGTTCTTATAATATTATGCAGCTACTCGCGTAACAGAGCCCAAATATGAAGCTTTGGGCAAAGCTCAGTCCAGAAGACTGACCCTCCACCACAGGGGTTGTTGTTTATTTGAGAGCAGGATTACATAGAAATATCAAATCAGGTGGACAGAATTTGCTCATAGGGTTAGCAATAGGGCAAGCGTTGATTTAGTCACTTTATATTAATGGGTGCAAATGTTGGTTTTCCTGACCAGCTTGTCATTTTAGCTCAACGTTAGCTAGAAGGATCTTCAGCACCATGTGGTCCTGGGAAGCCTAAGGAGACGTATAGAAAATGAATTCATCGCATTGTTTTGAATAGAATCTGCGGAAATTTGAATATTATTTGCTCAAACAAATGTGCCAGAAAGATTACACGATGTCGATGAATAATAAGTCAAATAAAAAGAAGGGAAAATGAGAGAACCAATCAAAGAGGCCAAGTTAAAGGGAAACAATACAGAAGAAGCTGGAGGTCCTGGCAGGCAGGTAAAACCAAAATAGAATTACATTTTGCATAATTGTGTCTGAAAAAACATGTGGCCCAGTTGCATGGGCAGCTGTATGCATCTGCTTTTTTGCACACTTTAGTTTATAAAGAACCCAGTTTGGATTATTTGTGTACCTCCGTACTGGGAGTAAAATGGACAGACCCAACCAAGTGCAGTTAAAGTACCTTAGGATTGTGTTATGGCTTTGAGGCGGCATGTTTGGTCATGGTTTAAGCGTCATTGGGTTCATAGAAAGGCGCTATATAAGTCCAATTTATTATTATTATTTATTATTATTATGGTTTCTATGTAAAATCGACTGTTGTTGAGATAAATAATCAAAAAGTGGACTTAAAATAAAAGCCAATCTCTGATTCATTAGTATTAATAGGCTAAGGTTTACTTTATTTGGTTAAATACTGATTTTAATTCATTGTGAAGATTTAAATGGATTTTATCAACTCCTGCCCAAACTTCAAAATCAGAAGGACACATGGGACGTCTCATCCTTCTTTTATCCTCTTTCAAAGAGGCTGTTGAGGATAGTTTTAATCACGTTGCTAGCATTCAAGGACATAAGA
Organism: Lophius americanus; assembly: GCA_037951165.1. NCBI lineage: Eukaryota > Metazoa > Chordata > Actinopteri > Lophiiformes > Lophiidae > Lophius > Lophius americanus. Next base: position 1,740,297 of record JBBDHG010000169.1, on the reverse strand, counting down.
AAAACATAACAAATAATACAATTCATTTCCTCTAAATATTACTTAAATATGTATAATAAAAAAGGGTGGACTTTAAAATAGATGAGTCTCAATTTCAGGTAGCAAAAAAAACTCTTCATCGTTTTTAACTGAAGTCAGACCCAATCCACCCAACCTATTACCCAGCAGCATCCATCCAGCATTTTATAGTCAGCATGTGATCAATTGATTTTAACCTTTAAATGTGCTGCTTCTGCTGATGAGGTCACTGAAAATGAGAGGATGGACTGGTGGTCACAGTTGGATGTACTTTGGAAAACCCCTGGAGGCGCAGAGCACGCCTTGACTGCATGATGCTTATGTCACTGGAACTGAGGACGACCACATTCAAAGCAAGGCAATCTATGTGTATGGTCAATTACAGCTTGCTATTGCTACTTTAAGACGCTTTTCTGCTCTTTGCATGTAAACTCTATTTTATCTCGAGTGGCAGGAGAGAAAAAGGCGACCTTGCTATCGAACATGAAAACACGAGATTTTGATGCATGAATCTATCAAGGTGCTTGAGTCTCACATTAGCAGGATTGTGTTCATAATTAACTATAGCTTACAACAGATTGAGTGGCTACACAAATGTCACTTTCACAAAGGTGTCTGGTCTGACGGAGTTGCAGCTTGTCATATAATCTGCTGTTGCTGATCCCCTAGCACAATGAAGAGAAATGATTTGTTCATTTGAACAACACAAAGGCTCACCTGTGTCGCCCTCGCTCTGCCAGGCCTCCGCTCATCAATCATACTGTGGAAGGCTCATCGGGAGCCAGCTGGGCCCGTTCGGAGGCTGCGATGCTTGACAGCTTAAATGGAACAGAAGGCATGGTGTCCACCCCGAGACAGAATAAACAGCTTTTTCAGATGAGCCTCAGTCTTACCTGTATGGCTGCAAAAGCTGACATTGCCAAGCTCTGGTATTAACTTATACTCTAAGGTTGAGTGGCTCTTTGATTGACTGGAGGTCAGGGAGGTGGCAGAAGATACACGGACAAGTGTAATGATGGCCTATTGCCTTCAGCTTGACTGCCTTTCCAGATTTTGCACATTTTCCTCCTCTCTCCCTTTTCTTTTTTCTGCAGGTTTTCTCCGAGCGTACTAGTCTTGGCAGCTGAGATCTGTTTTATTCTTGTGTGTTTCTGCATCAGAGATACAGAGCTCTGTTCGAACATATGGTCCAAAGTGCATTTAAGGTGTCTCCAACTGCCTGGTGCTGGTTAAATGATGCATAATCTGTGAGTAGAGCAAGGAGCGAGAAGTGATTCAGCACCTGAAGCCTTCAGAGGTCTGTTTCTTGAGTGACATGAATTAAACCAATCAGTGTCATCTTCCATTCCCGTTCAGAGCCAGATGCACCTGCCCCTGCACCTGGTGCATCGCTATCTGAAAAGCCCTGCTCGTCTCATAGAGGGACAGGAATTTGGTCCGGGGTCCCTCCCTGTCCACCAGTCCTCTGTTCCGTGCCGGTCGAGTAAATGGTGCGGATCGTTCACAAAAATAATCACTGTAATGGGATGCAGGTGGGTGAAATAATGCATCATTAATGAGGAAAATATTAATTGTATTATCTCCAGCGGCCCCCCCAGCCGCTAAAACCATTTTGGGGCCCATCTGTGTTATTTACGCATGAGGCATCGCACTTCATTAATCATTTAAACCTCTCCACGCCGACAGGATCTAATGAAGCCCAAACGAAAGTTCACTCAGGAATACTGAGATCTCTTTGCGCACATTTGGCTTCGTTTATTTCTCACACCATCCTGTCATTCACACTTCCTGTGTGCGCTCAGTCTTAATTTCCTGCCGTCATTGTCTGGAAGCTTCATCGGAGATAGCAGCTGTCCTCATCAGCGGGGCTCATCTATGCAACTGCAACAACAACTTCATTGTTAGCCCATTGTCTATATTCCTTTAGCTCCTTCATGCTGCTGTTATGCAATCAATCATTGTATCAGTTCAACAGAGTCATCAGCCGTCGTCACCACCACCAGCAGCGCTGCTGAAGATAACCCTTGATTACAAAATCCGTGAAGGGAAGGAACACCTCGTATTGACAAATATAGATAAGCGGACGGGAAGACAGACAGACACCCAGGCAAATAGATAGACAGACAGACAGACAGACAGATAGATAGATAGATAGATAGATAGATAGATAGATAGATAGATCAAGATAGAGCTGTGAAGAAATATAGAGATAAATCGGCCCCTAGTGTCAGATATATAAAAAAAGATCTTTCCCAGAAACAATCCAGTGCTTCCTCACACTAAGGTCTATGTAGGCATAAAATTTGACAATGATCCGTGAAGTATTTTTTTTGTTCTGTCTAGGAAACAGTGTTTTGCATTAGAAAAAGCGCCCCCTAGTGAGTGGAATATGAACTACTAGAGTTAAATAGTGTATTTAATTAACAAGATAGATTTGTTTGAGACTTTCGTATGCACCAAATTTGTACTATATCCAAAAACTGTTTTTTTTTTCGGAAAAAGCTCCCCCAGTGAGTAAAATATGAACTAATAAAGTCTGTTAAAATGTAAACAAGATAAATCTCCTCAAGCTGAGTCATATGAACCAAATATCAAATCAGAACATGGCTGAGAAATAATGACCTAAAAGGTTAGGATATGCTCCCCCTAGTGTCAGAATTATATCATATCATATTGTTCCCAAAATGTAACCAGTTCTTCCTGGCACCACGGTCTATATTAAAAACTGATCCTAATCGCTAATACACGAATAATCTGAGACGGACACGATGAAAATTCCCTCCTACTTTTCGGGTACACAACTAATCAGTGTATAACGCTGTTTACGCCACAAGATGGCAGCAAATATTGTCCAAATGTGAGGACCACCGATCCAGGTTTAGCAAAACGGTGTATAAGACATATGGTGGTAAAAATGGTAATGTCCTCAAATGATACCACAAGGTCTCACGAGGATACTACGGGAGCGAAGAAACAGCTAATCGTTTCAACGAGGATGCTAAAATATCCACGTCGTACATAGATCGTTGTATTTCTACCAGCATGCTATGAGCTGCTTTTTATTTTCCTTTGCCTCAGCAAAAGGGATATGGGTATTTAAATTAAAGTGATTGACAAATCTCCAGCCAGCTGCTTAACAGACTTGAGTCTCACACTTGGTGAACTCAGCAGCAACCGCTAATCCAAACCTTAACCAAGCCCAGAGGAGGAGCCGCTCCCAGAATCCCACCGCGGAAGAGAACAGATGGTGCAGAGAAAGCCAATGGCTGCTGCAAATTTTCCATTATTCAATTTCAAGATGGGTTAAGTCTTTCTTTTATCGAGCCACCAATTGTACATGTCGTTGTAGAATTCTAGGCTAAGAGTAACATTTCCTGGCTAATGCGAAGCTGGATTTTCAATCATATCACAGCAACCCAGAGGTTCTTCCCCACTCTGAGAGAGAGAGCGAGAAGACACGATGATAACAATCTTGGGGGAGGGCAGGATAAACGTCAGGTGCACTGTTTTCTCTGACATTGTTATTGCACAATAATATGCTGTTATACAGGGCAGAGGGGGATTTGACTGCAGGCGGAATCTAGGCCATGTGTGGGAATCATCTTCAATTTGTAGCCCGCAGATTGCCCATGGGAAAGAGGGAATAGTTGCTCCATCCCCCAATAATGGCCTGGATTGTAATTAAAGGCAAACAGGAAACTGGTTTTCACATTCAGGCTGAGTACAATCCTAAATTAACCTTTTCCAGCACGGTCAGTGTCTGTGCCTGTGCGATACATTAAAACTGCAGTGTACAGGATTTCTGCGGCGAGGACATACTGAAGCCACCTCCGAAAGGCTTGAACCATTGTTTGCGGGGAGAGCTCGCCCGTTCCACGGTGCATTCAAAAGTTGTTTATATTTTGGCTGCGTTTTGCTGACAATTACAAAGTCACTCTGCTTCGGCAGAAATTCTGCTGGATAGCCTGTGCGTTTGCTTTCGCCGAGTAAAAATAAATCTGCCACTTCTACTGCAATAGCAGAGTGAAGAAATAAGGGTCTTTTTGTGCGGCGCCGGGAAGCGAAAAACAGACATGACAAGCGCTCACAAAAACAGATCAGAAATACATTCTCCATTGTGCATATCATTTCACAACATTTCTTCCCAGACAGCAGCGTTGAACGTTTTAGCCTTGGCTGATGGCCCTGGAGCTTCGGCTTGTCAGGATCAAGCACGCCAAATGTCCCAGTTATACAAACAAGAATGGCGGAATAAAAGGGAAGATGGGACATTTCTATGCAAAACAGCCTCTTGTTTTCCAGTCGCTGAAAAAATCAGCAACAATTGTACTTGCTCCATTGTACTTGCTCCAGACTAGATGTGAGTTTAACGCCGTCTTTCATGATGGCTAAAAGCTCTGAGTGTTATTTGGAACAAAGAACTTGAGCCAGTCTCTAGTCAGACATGCGGTTAGAGCTTCAGTAACAACATTGAAAAATACATTCAAGGTTTATCCAATGCAAAACTAGGGTATTAGAGATATTGAACACCTCATCTTGGTCTATCTATCTATCTATCTATCTATCTATATTTACATCTATTGGTGTTTCAACTGTGTTCCTGACTTACATGGCTTCACATCACGTTTCAAAGATCAGCTTGCGGTCATCAGTGAGCCGATGTTTCACTTAATGTCATTTGGTGTACTCACCGCGTTTCCCTCCAGACAGCCTGACACTGCGAGATGTATTTTTAAGGCGACAGCCACTTAGCCTTAGGTCTTCCGTGACGGCATGCTTGTACTGTACATTAATAATATGCTGGAATAAATCAGGACATTTGAATGAGTGCATAATCATCAAGGCATCCTTGCTACATATTCTTGAAGAAGGTAACTGGTTATTCTTTAGAAGTAAAAGTAGTATTGGTAGTAAAGGCGGTCCTATGGTGCTGGTACTACACTGTGACCAATAGTAACAGATGCAGTGTAAGTAGTAGTAATAATAGTATATTGGTAGTATTGATGCTTACTGGAACAAAGGCTGCAGGAACGATACCTGTTACTTGAAATTGTAATACCAGTAGCAGTTGTAGTAGAAATATTGTACTATGTAGTAGTATTAGTAGTGTTTCCTCTAGTTTAGGGCGTATCCCTGGGGGCCCCATCCACCCCATGACCACGGTGGTGAGCCCGTGGGCTCGGGAGGGACTAGTTGGGGCACTTCCTGGGCAGTGGGCCCGTTTGTTGTAGCTTGGACCCGTGATGCTGTGGGCTCTGCGTTCCAGTTGTTCTAACGGTGTGGGAGACTGAGTGGTCTACCTGGCTTCTGATGGACACCCAAAGGGGGCCTTGTGCACTGCTGGGGATTTTACTGCATGATCCTGGCCCAACATACTAGCATCTGCTACAATCCCATCTTCATTTACATTTAAAGTCCTCACGTTACCAGAACTACACATTGTTATTATCAGAATTGTTATTATTATTTCTATATGTATTATTATTATTAACATTATCATTATTTATAATATTAGTATTATCTACTACTATTATAAGTGGTAGTAGTTGTAGTAGAGGCAGCATTAGAAATATTAATAATTGGAATACTAGAGCCTTTTTGCATTAAGACCCGCCAGATTGCCACATTATGATCTCATAATGGATTTCTTGCGAGATTTCTTTCAATTGTACACTTCAAAAAATTGTACACGGAATAATAGCCAATGAATTGAAATAGTCAATCCAAGCACACAGAATCATTTGCATTTATCAGAAAAGCATTATCGTGAGCTAGACAAAAGAGTTTGATTGCTCTATTCATGGATTATAAATCCTCTCATGAGCAGAATACAAACCGAAACTAAAACATTACTAGTTTAACAAAAAATAAATGAGAAAAGGGGAGAGGGCAATAATTGAGTTGGAATCATTCATATAAAATGTATTATTATTATTATAAAGGGCTGAAGGGTCGGTCTCACATTTTGTTTCTGATGTCCCCACGATACGCTGAATGGCTGAATGAACCAAAATCATCATGGTCAGCCATGCACAGAACACCGGCAGGTTTTGGTGTCTCAAGGCCAATAAACCAACAAAATTTGTTTTAACATGAAGGGGCCACGGACAGGTTCAACGTCCCTGAGAAAATCAAAGGATTTTCATTGTTTCTCCCCAAATAAATTTAGTTTTTAGAGCCTAAAATGCTCAAGAACTCATGGACTTGTGGTGCATTTGAAAATCATTAATGGGTTTTGACTTTTGAAGAGACGCCTCCACATCTCCTCCAGAACTACTGGACAGAATTCAACTTCATTTCTACTTGCTCTGAAGGGTGCATTGAAAGTGTAAATCTTAGAATTATGTCTTCTATGTCGTTCGTCAGTGTGCTGAGATTCAGTGAGTTTTCCCAGTGGCCTGAAAATATGATTCCTAGGATGGTCTAAGATAGGGGTTGTCTCATCATTTCCATCCATAATGTCTTTGATGTCTATGTGACATGTGACCTGGATGTCTTTGATGTATTTGGCCATGTTAGTTGGTATTTTTTATATAATTGTGACCGATGCTCTGGATATCTTTGTTATTTTTGTGACTTTAATGTTTTTCTGACCTGGATATCCTTGATGTCTTTGTGACTTGTGACCTGGATATCTTTGATGCATTTGTAACCTTTGACCTTGATGTGTTTGTGACTTGTAATCTTGATGTATTTTATGTCTTTATGACCTGTGACCTGGATATCTTTAATGTCTATGTGCATTTGATGTCCTTGTGACCTATGAACTTGACGTCTATGTGATTGGTAACCTTGATGTCTTTGTGACCTTTTTCCCGGATGTATTTAATGTCTCCATGACCTGTAACCTTGATGTATTTGGGACCTGTCACCTGGATATCTTTGTGACTTATGACCTGTATGTCTTTATAACTTGTGATCTGGATGTATTTTATATCTTTGTGTCCTATGACCTGGATGTATTTGATGTTTTTGTGACCTGTTACCTTTATTTTTCGTAACCTATGACCTGGATGTCTTGTGTTTGTGACCTGTGACCTCCATGTCTTTGTGACCTGTGACCCGGATGTCTTTGTCATCTTTGATGACTTTGTGACCCGGATTTCTTCGATGTCTCAGTGACCTGTGACCTGGATTTATTTTATGTCTTTGTGACCTGTGACCTGGACATCTCATTGACCTGTGACCTTGATGTATTTGATGATTTTATGACCTGTGACCTGGATGTATTTGATGTCTTTGTGACCTGGATATCTCATTGACCTGTGACCTGGATGTATTTGATGTCTCAGTGACCTGTGACCTGGATGTCTTTGATGTCTTTGTGACCTGGATATCTCATTTACCTGTGACCTGGATGTATTTGATGTCTCAGTGACCTGTGACCTGGATGTCTTTGATGTCTTTGTGACCTGGATATCTCATTTACCTGTGACCTGGATGTATTTGATGTCTCAGTGACCTGTGACCTGGATGTCTTTGATGTCTCTGTGACCTCGACGTCTCTGTGACCATGTCTTTGATGTCTTTGAGGTGACGTGTTGATGGAGAAACTGAGTTTTACACACTCTGAGTTCTGTCCAATTAAAACTTCAACAGAAAGGAAATAAGATAAAACTGTTTGTTGTTTTTATTTGTAGGTGTTCCATTATGGCTGATAAATACATAATGGATGAGTTTCCAAATGATAATATTTGTTTTGACGTAATCACAAGCATCATCACATCCCTTCTGCACACGCTTCTTAATCTGTTGAGCGATCATCTGGCAAAGTGGGTTTTATTTATCTCATTACTGAGAAGTAATCCAGCTAACAGTTGTTTGCTGGAAGTCAACAGGAACTGTGAATACCTCACTGGGATTTCACCACCTACATTTACCAGAACATACACGGAATGAAGAAAGAGCGGCCTAAATCAAGAAGGAGTAGGGAGACTTAAGTTACATAATCAGACAATCAGTGAGAAAGGACTCAAACAAGTTTTCACTGCGTGTGCGTGGTGGATGTCTGGGCCATGCATGACCTCATTTAACTCGAGGAAAAGAGAGGAAGAAAAGAGGAGAATAAAATAGAAGAAAAGAGGAGAAGACAAGAGGAGCGTTGAGCTGGAAGGGAGGGACTTTTGGCAGTGCATGCAGAATGGATACATGCATAATATCCTCTCAACTCACCTCAGTGATTGAGTGAGTGGAAGCCCTGGGCTTGTTTCCCTGCATTCAGACCATGGGAGACACCTGAAGTCTGTACCTTGTGTCTCGTCTAGTCCGTGATTTGGTTTTCATTGGCATTCCTCCCAGGAAAAATAAACATCTTCTCTCTAATACTTTGTTGGAAATGGAAGTTACTATATTTTCACTGTTTTTTATCCAGACAGTGCAGACAGAGAAGTTTCATCAAACGTGTTTTTCCTCCCACCGCCATTTTCAAATTCGAGTTCTTCCTGCATTGATGCGGATGAGACCCGATGACCCGAGTCCCTTATTTGCACTTTTTGGGTCAAATTCTGTTGACCGTTGAGTCAGGTGACACCTGTTAGAGTCCAATCTCTGATTTATTTTTTTCTTCCTTTAAAATCTTTTCTTTCTTTTTGTTCTTCATGCTTTTTTCTTCTTTCCTTGAAGTTACTTGATGATTTATATTCTCATTTATATTTTCTAATCCAGAGTGAAAAATATGCATTAAGAGTCCAATTCAATTTGTATCAGTGACAAAAACAAATATGTAAAATATGTGCATTGTGTATTTTAAAGCTGATCGTGTAAAGTGAAAGAAAAAAAAGTATGTAGATAAAAGGAGGGTCCAGTCTCAGTCTTCGTCAAAAATGCCCCTCTCATCTCGCCGTACCCTGACTTCAAGTTTTTTGAATGCTTAAACTTAATTTGCCAATGTGAAGACAGCTGTTGTTCTCCCCTGATGTGACAAATGTTTGTTGGGGATTTTATTTTTAATCATATTGCAGAGATTTTTTTTTTCCTTCTTCCTTCTCATATTGAGCTTTATGATTTCTAATGTTGATACGCGGTTGAAAAACAGCGGATAATACACATGTAAAGGCTTTTTATCGCCACGTTTCTCTGCGGCTGACGGGACGCTGTCAGGCCAACAGGCCGCCAACAGGCAGCCGGTGATTCACCGCTGCGGATGGAACTTCTTTCGGATTCACTCAAAATAAGTGCTTTCCTTTACGCAGAAAATCCAAAAGTTAAAAGCAAATGTTAATGGCGGGCTTTGCCATTTGGCACTTGACAAATTGAAAATAGAGAGGAGTGTTTACATTTGAGTCGGAATCGTGCCCCTCGGTTATTACTGCTGGAAGGAGTTTATTCTGAGAGATTGGACTGGAGTGTGTCTTCATCGCAGTTTTACTTCCATCCATGCTGCATTCATCTGACTGAATGGTTCTGTTCGTGGGATGCCGATTTCTTCTCTGATGCTGGCTCGGTTTATGATGCAGTATGCAGCTCTAAGAAAGTTCAAGAATGTTGGAACTGTGCATTTAACATTATAAGAATTTTTGGTAGTATAAAGAATTTTTGATAGTTTTATCCATGGAATTGGTATTTTTAAGCTTGAAGGACTTACAAACTATAATAATAATAATAATACATTTAATTTATAACGCACTTTACATTTGGATCAAATCTCAAAGTGCTACAAGGTAAAAGCAGATGAAAGCATCAATAAAAAATATAATAACTATATAAAAACTATGACCACAAAGCAGCAATGTTAATTAAAGTTATAGGTTCCGCTAAAAAGGAAAGTTTTAAGTCCTTTTTTAAATGTGTCAGGCGTCTGTGGAGCCCTCAGATGGTCAGGGAGGGCATTCCACAGAGGAGGGGCAGCAGAACAGAACTTTTTGGTAAAGACTGTTTTTCTTGACCCTTCAATTAAATAATTCAAACGCTATGAGATGCCAAAGGGAGAAAAAAATAAAATCATCCATTGTTAATATCTCCTCCTTGGTGGCCCCTTCTAGCTGTGGTGTTCCCCAGGGCTCCATCCTTGGCCTCTTACCCTTCAGCATATACTTGCTGCCACTGAGTCATATAGTAAAACCGGCTCAGTCAAAATGGTGATTCCAAATGTGCTTAACAAACAGTTATGAAGGACATTAAAGGGATTTTGCATATTTATTTAATCTTGACATTTTAAAAATGAACATATTTTATATCCTGTTTTTTTTCCCGTGGATACACGATTTGTAAAGTGAGTTTGAAACTTTAATCCGTAAAAAAAGGCTAGCTTTATGCCATATTTCACATTTTACTGTTACATGTTTTATTTTCAGCAGTTTTCTCACAAATGTGTTGTCTTAAGGGACTCATAACGGTCCCCATGTTGCCTGGAGCATATCTTGCAAACTATACGTTTTAGATCTTGCAAATGTTTCACATTTATTAACCATCACAAGCAGTTTTTGCGTTTTTCTCCAACTTTCTTTTTTTTTTCCTGTGGAAAGATGAATTTAAGTGGATAATATTCCCCATAGCCAAACATGCAAAAAGGTAAGTATTCATAGATGTCTTCCATTCTCTCCATCGCATTATAAATACACAAAACTGTAACCCAGCTTTTTGACGGTGTAACTTGTCAAAGTGTAGCACGAGTATTATTACTACCTTTAAGGTTTCTTCTCAGTGGTATCTGCGAGGCAAGTTAACCACGGGTAACAACCTTTATTTTCCCTTACAGTCCATTATTCAAGCATTTCAGCTCGCTAGCTTTGCTGTTGGTCCTCTCCTTCTCCCAGACTGCATATCTCTCAGTCCCCCACCCCCCACCCCCCGAGTCCAGCACAACGCGTCAGATAAGGGAATGGGAGTAATCATTTCAACACAACACACCTGCACTCATTAGATTCTCCCTCTAGCACCATTCTTCCAGCCATTCTCACTCTCTCACTCTCTCTCTGTCTCTCTCCTTGCAGTGATGTAACCAAACCCCACTGCTACATGGTGTTGGCCTATGACTAATCTATAACAAATTGATTGAAAATCGCTGTCATCGAGGGACAATTCTTGCGTCGTTACCAAGTGAAGCGATCTCAGGGAAGGCGTAACGATGCTGGGTTTTGTGATTGCCATCGGCTCTGGCTAGGTTATGTCTGCAAAACAGTATTTTTGTGAAAAAATGCTCCCCCTAGTTGGTAAAACATGAACTACTAGACGGATCTCCTTGAGTCCATTAAATGTTGTCAAATGTCAGTCTCAAATTCTAGCAGTGAGAGTTAAAATGAGGAAGGAAAGACTCCATTGATTGATGTGTGCAGCGTCCGTGTTTTGTGGAGTGGATGCATGTTGCCAATTCTCAGCTAGAAGCCTTGGCTCGCCTAAAGCCTGATCAAGAAAGTGTTTGATGGCTGCTCAGTAGCTGTCTTGCTGCACGTTGGGGTGCTGCTTGTTCTTTGGCGGTTGCTATATAAGAGTATAAAGGAGAATGAGAGGGGTGCTTTGACAGCGATGTACTCAATGTCAGGGTTCTTTTTTCTTATATTGGGAGGGTTGTCATGCTTCTGGCATAACTGCAAAGCTTCCCCGGCCATATAACCCTTCATTGTATGCGAACTGACTGACGTCTACGAGCTTTTTTCTACTCGACAAATCTCCGAGACCAGGGGAATGTTTAGCTGTTACACTTGAGGTTACATGGTGACATCAACATATTAACTTCTCAATTGTCTAACTGTTGAGTCGAAATGTCTCGGATTTTCTGGACATTAACATCAGGAAATAGTTTTCTTCCCCTTCTGCCACGGTCATAATGGCGAGAGATTTTGATGAAATTATTTCAGGCCGGTCTTTTAGAGGAGTAACACTGGTCCTGGTTATTTTTTTGACATTCTTTTGAAAAACAAATTGGGGATAGCTCGCCCATAGGTTGTCCGTACGCATCCGCTGCTAACTACGTCTCGGTCCGGCTTCACATAATCGACGTGGAAACATCACACGTCTGAAAACGTATAGCTGACTTGACTTCAATTAGAGTGAAGCAGCATATATGTGCTCACTGCATTAACAACCAATTAAAGATACATCCAATTGTTTTTCCTCTTAAATCATTTTGTTTTTTTTGCCGAATCCAAGCCACACTACATCATTTAATGGCTTGTCACGTCACCCGGTGCGCGCGCGGATAAAGCGGAGTGCCTAATGGGTCACGCTGTGAGCTTCCTGGCAATTAGCCTGTCGCTCACAGATTGATTTGTCTGTAAAATGGAGGTCATGTTGTGAAGTGTCGAGACGTCTCGGTTCAGAGCCCGAAGCCTATGGTCTGTGCTTTGGCAGCCACAGATATTCTTTTAATGGGTTATTAGCCGTCCACTTCTCGTTCCCTGTTGTGTACGTATCTGCATGCACACATTTACAATCCCTCGTTAGCCTCCTTCCCTCCCTTTAACACCAAAACACAAATGTAGTTGCTTGATGTACTGTAGAGAAGATGCATTTTCCCCCGTATATCACGGAAGCGTATCTTTAATCTCTTGTCTCAAATCCACCCTATAAATCATTTGCCATATGTCTCGATATTCTAAAGATATAACACTCTGTTCACGGGGATCATTTATCATTTACATTTTCCCCAAACCAGATTGGAAACGCGATACTAATCTTGGAGTATCACCTTCGGGGGATAAGAAAAAGTTTACTTTTTAATTGTTGGAAGATTAGATCTGCCATTATACCGAGTGAAACCTTTTCACTCTATGCATGTTGGGGAGGAGTCATCAGATTAGGAGGCGAGCTGTTTATTGTTTGTGGCTCCAGGAGGAGAGTGGAGAAAATGAGTGAGGTGTTTGGATCATGATTGGCACCAGCCGCCGCTCTTTTGAAACGGAGTGTATGGTAAAAAAGTTGCAGCAGAAAAGCAGATGAATTAGACCAGAAACCATCCAACCCAGATGGGGCTGTCAACATCTAACCCCTACAAGGAGTGTCTGCAAATCCCTCTAAGACCCGTCTGCCCCCACATTCAGTAATTCCAAATTAATTACAGGGACCATGCTCATGGCATTTGGGGGTATTTCCATTATCACCTCAACAGGTGTCACAGTTAAATGAGACGTGAATCATCCCTCACCTGAACATAGTTCTCTCAGACTGGACACCAGTACAGAGAATTCTTAGTGATAACGGCGTGGCTTTAAATAACCTCGTCCCCCGCAGACCACCAGGTGCTTCGGACTGAACCCCTCTCTCTGCTCCTGGATTCTGAGCTTCAGACGGACACACCACAGGAGGCAAAGATTGTTCCGTCACCCACAGCTCCACCACCGTCATGAAATTCCCAGATGACACAGTGGTGGCGGAGGTGATAAAGATCAACATGGAGGCAACCTTCAAGCGACAAATCCTCGTGCTGTAAGGATTATATGTCTTTTTCTTTAATATAGAAGCAGTTCAATCAGAGAAGACGAGATGTCGAATCAATGAATTATTTATTACAACGGCAGATGTGTTAATAATTATTTTAGAAAGTCGTTGGCACTCACATTGAGATTGAAGGGTCTCTGCCCTGAGCAGCAGCACGGAATGTCCCCCTTTTGGAGTCTGCATACTGGTGGTGGTGGCCGATGACTCTGCAGAGGCTGATGGATGATGAGGCTGATGGATCTGTGAGGACAAGACGGAGATTGGGATGTGGAACAGCAGCATGAAGAACAAGATGAATGTAGAGAGAGAGTCATATTTAAAGACAGCAGCTGATGGTGATGGGCGGAGCATGCAGGTTTGACACAGTGATTGGACGGATGAGGCGTCCTGAATGAGAGCAGCCTCGCCAGACCATGAAGCAGGTATTGAGACCAGGCATGTGTGAGAAGTGAGGGTAATAGAGTGGAATGAGTAATAACTGTGGCCGACGTGTTCCAGAGTTTAGTCTTTCTGATTGAACTTCTGATCGGACCCCAAACAAACAGTGAGAGACAACGCCATCTACGCCTGTGTCCATCAAGTCTCCAAATGTCTCCAAATGTGTCCAGCTGAGTACTTAAGAGTAAAGGGCATCGCGCGTAGTTATCATTCCAGTCAGTCAAACGCCAGATTTATTTAGCCAGCGAGCTAGCATAGGCTACCTAAAAATTTGAAGATGTTTCAAGAGCATGTGTACGGACTATTCCAGCTGTGGAGACTGACAGGACAAAGTCACTTGAGACTTGCTAAAGAGCGCAGGGCAAGGCGAAAATTAAAAGCATTCAGGACACCTTAACCTTTACACTATAAAAAATATGTGGTCAAATTCAGACCAGAAGACTCGGTTAGTGGTTTGAGTGATCGGATCACGATGTATCGTGGTGGTCGTTTGTTTATTTTGTATTTAGCGATGTGTCTCGCTGTCCGCTTGTGATCGGATTACCAAAAAGGCATCTTAAAACCAAGTGGAAACAAGGTCACGGACTGCATCCAGGAAGACGCAGATATTCAATGGAGGAAAAATTAAAATCAGCTTAATACTTATGGCTGTCGTTATGGAACTGAATGTCTACAACAACAAAAAAAACTTCCGTAGGGAGGGGGGAAGAGGCTGCACCACAGATCGATTGAGGTGGGACTTATGTGACCGTGAGCTGTGGCAGGCACCTGGACATGTCTCAGAGGACCAGACATGACGCATCCACACTCCACATTGGTGAGGATAGCAGTGTAGCACCTGTTCAGGCTCAGGCGGATGAAAAAAGACAATCTCCCAAGTACAGAGAAGAAAAGACATTACACACTTCCACATCGAGTGTCATTTCTCTGGTGGCACAGCCTGGTAACCGGGTGATGGGGTGCAACGCGTGCATCGCAGGGTCTTAACTTCCCTCCCTCCAGGATATCCGAAGCAGAGCGGATTATTAAGCATCCACATCCTCCTTACCGTAGCTTATTCCAGCGGCTCCTCTTCGGAGGGCGTATCTTCTCCCTCAAAGCAAAAACTCTGAGGTTGGGGAGGATCTTCATGCCCCGAAGCCACACGGGCAATAAACTCTCAACTTCCTACCAAACATGACATGTTTTTTTAAACCCTGGCTAAGGGAAGGACATTCAATTTATTTATTACATGAATTTTGAAGCTGCTACATAAAATTAATTTCTTTTTCTTTTTTACATATTTTTATAATGATTTTCTTCTGTGGTGCAGCAACATGTTGGAGGTCAGGGTAACTGATACAACAACATATTTAGACCTTCTGCATGTGGTGATAAAGCTCATGAATGCTTGATGTTCAGGACAGTTGCAGTTAGCAGGTACCAGCGGCTGGGTTTAATAACGAAATACCTGCAGACCAGGTCTGGTAAATAGTTCAAGATACAAGATCAACACACCAACTTCCTCTTAATGGATCATGGCTATACTTGCAGTGGATGGATCTGCCTTGACAACATCTCTTCCATCACTTTCTCCCAGTGATTGTGGAAATGAAAACTGCGGCACACGCCGGAGCTGGGCAGCTTACGCCCCGGGGCTGAGATTTGCTGCGAGTCAGAAGCTGTCCGTAGTAATTCAGATTGATAAGAGATAAGGAAAACTGATTGTAAGGGATGATGGACAGCTGTATCGCAGATAAATCTGGCTATCTCCGACCCTGCCGAATTGACAATTGGGAGCGCAGAATGACTTCTATTTCAGACTCGGGTAGTTATTCTGCCTCCGTCACGCCTGTTAGTGAGATGTCAACAGGGAGCTGAGAGTCCCAGAGCTCTGCATGCAAGTGAGGATATGTGTGAAATGATGTGAAAACTATTCCAGAGAAAATAAGAGAACTGTCTGAGTCGGAACATCACAGATGTCCTTCCCATTCCATGAATATGCAAAACCTCCGAAGTGAGCAGTCTTTTAAGGAAACATAATAGACTGCATCAAAGATGAGCCGTGGATAAAGAGGATGAAACAAATATTGTTATTTGTTTTCACAGCATTCATCGAGGGCGCATCAGTAGCTACAACAAGCATTTTATTATACATCTTACCTGGATAATATGTGAGTAATTGCAGAAATGAACATCTTAAAGCACTATTCAAGCCGTAGTCATGTTAAAGAAAATACATTTCTTAATGCTAAAATGATATAGATAGATTTATCTTGTTGAGTGTTGACTGGGGAGCTCAAATCTTATTCATGAATCATCATCATCATTCATCAAACCTTTTCCGAAAACTTGCTCAGTGACCTCTAGCTGACTTTGAGTTTGTTTCCGTAGACGGTGAGAGGGAACGAGTTGGAAGGCATAAGACGTCTCAGGTGTAAATAAATGTGACGCATTTATGAAGATAAGTAGTAAAGTTTCCGGCCCATAAAGAGTTCAAATAAACAGAACTAACCTGTTGAGCTCACTGGGTATTTTAAGTAAGCGTCATTGGGGTTACATTCCCAAAATGAGCCTTAAATATCAGTTGGATTTGCATAACCTAGTGTCTATGGACAGGTCAGACCTAAAATATTTTATTTTCAGGGTCAATAACTATCACATTTTTCTGTGTGTGGAAAAATTGCGATTTAAGTAAAAATAGTATACAACTTTTTAGATATAAAAGGTTATAACATCAATATATTACAGTAACAACATGAAACAAAATAAAGAATGATGCTAAGAAACTCTTTGAAAATAACTACTCCATCAAATTTGAAAGAAATAACACAGAATGCATGTTATTCCAGTCAGTTTTTGTAGGACAGGACTACAGGAACTCTCCATTTGGCACAATGGGATAGACTATGGACCCAAAATGTGCCAAAAACTGGATTTTGACCCAACAGGTGGATTCTTGCTGGAAAATACCAACTATGTCCACTAGGGGGATGTTTATACACATACTACAACCATTGTTATGAACCCTTGAATTGCATTTAAATCTAGCATAGTGCACAATGAAGACCAAAAGCAAAACTAGGCTGAAACCCTGATTATGGGCCTGTTGTGTTTCACAATCTAAACTCTTGCAAATATTAGGGGTATAGAGCTCTCCCTAAAATGATTGAAATCATATCTAGATAAATGACCTCCAATAACCAGGAATGATCCGAGAGTTCTTAACAACTGGTTAAAGTAGGTTTCCATTGTCCGTTGTAAATTAAGATAACACAATTCCATAAAAGTCACAACTTACCATCAAATAAAAAGGTCTCTCTCACTCATAGATACCCAGGTCGTTCACTTTTGACAGTTTGTAGAAGAAATTGAGTAAAATATGTACAGTACGCTGAAAGTCATGAACCTTGCAAAGCCCCTCCAGCCCTGACAACAAAAATGATATTAAATTTTAAACTGTCAACAGCTATAGGATGTAAGACATGACAGCCATAGGATCCACCTCATTCCCCATCTCGCATAGACGCGGTGCGCGGGTACTGTCAGATAGGAAACACATGACGCCCATGTTGTTATCACTTCATGCTCTGCATTTTGACAGCTCTTGTCAAAACGTCTTTCTTTCATTTCATTAACAGCTCCGACACACATCTCTCAGTGAAATGTCTCCTTGTGCCTCGGCTCTGGCATAATGATCGCATCGCGGAAGCCATCATTCTCAGCGTCACTATAAATAAAACCGGCATTGGTTGATTATGATGAACCTCGTAGAGTTGTTGCTGGATAAAATGTTAAACACTCTTTTAGGTGTCTTACCTGTTCTTGTTTGTGCTAGGTGTTCCACTGCGACAACTACTATTGCTGGTTGCTTTTTGAGGAAGTTTACAAAACTCTTTTCCCAATTTCCTCCATATGGCAGTAGGGCCGTCATGATCATGAAATTTTAGCTGATTGTCAAACTAACAATTGCAATTAATGATTTAATTGTTAAAGTATCAGTCGTTCTGACAGAGTTCGGTGGATCCGGTTGGGTAGTGGATCCACAGATTTGTATATTTGTAGTTTTGGCAGTGAACGACTACCTTTGAACTGCAAAATTAACAAATGGCCTCCGTCAAGATATCAGGCTATGTCTCTATTTGAATCTAAATATGCCTAAAGCAATTTTTGACATTGTAGCTGAATGATCCATGATATTGCTTTAAAGACTGATTTAATTCTCCACTCAAAGTGATGACATCATTAACACCAGTCAAACATATAACAGTGCAGACAGTATGAAACGTTTCTGACTGTTTAATATACAAATGACTGGAGACGATTATCAGGATTTTAAACAATGCTTGATGATTTCAAATATGTGGAATCAGACGATGAAGATGTAAAGGTGACTGTCCTAGAAGGTAGGGCTAGTGGCGCGCTGGAATCAATGTTTGCAACTTAGGACTTGATTTACGAATGTAAAATACAAACGGCTGACATGTTAGCGCTTTGGCAAACAGCGAATAGCTGCCGTTTGTCGTTGTAGTCTCTCGCTGATATTTGGAGGCTGCAGAAGAAGGAATGGTGCTTTGGCCAACGGATTTATAAAACTGAAGTCGGGCCGTTGACCAGATCAGGATGAACAGAACAAGGGCGTGACTTTGGAGCAATAGGTTTCTTCATTACTCATAGAGCTGCTGAAAGAGATAAGTGTATCCCTTCTTAAAGAAAATGATTCTTGACACATTTCTAAAAGTAACCTAAAATGCGATATCATGTTCATAAAAAAAAAGCTCCCTTTATGGGAAATTATAGTAAATACAGAATATATCTCCTCAAGTCGATTGATTGGACTAAATTGCGGCAATGGTTATGAAGTTATATCCAACAAACATTGCATCTTGGGAAAAAAGCTCCCCATAGTGAGTAAAGTGTAAAATACAAGAGAGATCTCCTTGAGTGGATGAATATTCACATTGTACTAAATCGTACCAATGGTTTGAGAAATTATGGCCCGAACATATTTAGGTCTTGAAGCCCCCCGTTGTTGGAAATTCGTAACCCATCTTTATCAGAAATCCATCCAGTTCTTCCTCTCACCAATGTCTATCAGTGCTTAAAATTTGAAAATTATCCATCAAGTAGTTTCTGCGTTATCGCGTTAACACGACCTGCGGCGGAGGTTCCACTATCAAAAAAAAAAGAATCATGTATCATCATTGTGTTATATTTATGTGGCTCTCAGATTTCAGTTTTTAGAATCTATTCAATCTATATTCATTGCAATGCTGGTTTATGTCACCCATAGCAACCATAATAAGAGAGCTAGCAACATACGGCTATGGCTGCACGTAACACAACAATAATTTCATTTTGTTCTCCTTTGAGGAAGTTCTTACATCTGAGAAATTCTCTAATTCATCAAAAACATCTCACTTCATCCTCCTTATTTTGTTAAATTTCTTTGGCTCCCTATTTTTTCCAGCCTCCTTAAGCTGTGACAGGGAACAGCGATCCTTTCAGACCTCTCTGTTTTTCCTTGCCTCAGCTCTTAGTTTTGAGATGGACTCAAACCTTGCAGAGGAGGCCCGCGGGGTGATCCAGATTGTGCCAGATTGTATTCTGCGATAGCGCCCTTTGGTAGTGGTGCATTTCCACTCTCCATCTTCTCCAGCGCTCTCAGGAATATGTTATTAGCCACCTCATACCGTTCAAAATGTTCCAAGGCCAAACAATTGGCAGCTTGTTTTTGAGCATTTTCATTCCAAAAAAAATGTGGAGCCTGAAGCAGCTAGATGTTTAAATGCAGGCCTTCGCTGATTCCAAGTGCTTCAGAGCTCTTTATTTATTGATGTGTTACATCTAAATCAACAGGCAGCTAGATAGAACAGTCGGTGCCTCACGCTGCTGGACTTTACGGGTGTGCTCCACGGTCTATTGATTATGATTCCTGTTTCACAAGCGATCCTTTCTGTATCTCGCCGCTGGAAAGATAATACAGAGAGGACGAGAACGGGAGCTTCTGCACAACTTCTTCTACTTAATGCAACGGTATTCTCTTTAATCTGAGATGCATGGAATGGGTGCAAAATCTTGGATGCCTCTAGAGAGCCGATACAGAATGCTGCTGAATTATTTACTGTGTCTCAGCAGCGAACCAACAAAGCAGATAATAACTTCAAACCTATTTGAACGGAACTCGGCATATCGAAACGCTCGCAATGCAAGTGATCAGCCAACGGGAAAACAAAGGGTTTTTTTTGTCTCCTTTGAGGAATTGGATCACAGGCACACGTGCCGCGGTCGCTCCTGATCGGATCATTCAGGATGAGAATCCACATAATCAGCAGTGCGGGCTTGGGTTGGGAAAGTAGCAATGACATCCAATTTGCGAAAGACAAATTTAAAAATGACACGGTGAGGAAGAACAATGCATATGATACAGAGAAACACCGGAAATTGGTTCTTTCTGTCGATACGGATGGTGAAAAATGGTGAAATGTGATTTATCTCGCCCCACTTATGGTGAAAGGATAAAAAGAAAGACTGCGTGATCCTTTTTAGTTTCCTGAAGGCATTATGCAAAAGTTTCCCTGCAAGATTGTTTGACTAAAACATGGGATGGAGCTCCACGTGACGCCTGGTAGTCCCAGCAGACCGCAGCTCTCCGATGTTATTGTCATATGCATTTCAAAAGCTTGTGCCGAGTCGCGGGAAAGGACACTTTTCTCCTCCTTCAACACATATCGTCTTACACAATCCCACACTTCTTCGCTCTGTGGAATAAAGGAGAAGCTGTTTCACATTCCGACCTGCGATTTCCCCTCCCTCCGAGCTGTTTTGACTGGCAGGTATTTGTGCGCCGAACAGACAATTCATACATCTTGCAGAGGTCTCTATCAAAACATTAGATGTTCCCTGATGTGGCAAATGATGGCATTTCATAAAGGGGAGCTTTAGAATTCATTTGTCGACACGTGCACATCCCCGGTGAAAGGCTCTTTCTTGATCTCAGCACTGACAGGATGAGTGGAGGGAAGATGTTCTAGTCTATCTCTATCCTTCACCCACCCCACGACTCAATCATCTACTACAGACCTGCTATCAGAACCGGGCTGGAAGCAAAGCAGCTTGTGATAAGAACATTGTGTCGTTAAATCAGGTCTTGCAACATTTTTCTAAATTGCTTGCTGCAAACAAACAAGGCAGGCAAACATATTAGCTGTGCGACATCACTCTTTATCGTTTATCAAAAGCAAATGTGCAAAGGCGATTGCAACAAATAAAAGCAATAATGTTTGATAAAAGAAGCATTAAGTAAACTGAGAGTGATCTTCCACTTTTTAATGCCACTCCTGAAACTATTTGTACGGAGAAACAAATAAATTAACGCTTCTGAGGCTCGTTTGAGTTGTTTTGTGAGGTTATGAAAACTTAGTTTTTATTTATGTACTGAACTGTCTGACTTTTATATTATTACTATTTAGATTAATGTTGTCTGAGTTTCGTATAAAACTACAAAAGCTCTCAGAGAGAACAAACCTCCGCCAAGGTACAACAGTACTCTAGGTGGACATCACTATGAATGAATCATTATTAATCAGAATCAGTTAGATGGGTTAGATCAAAAGTCCACCAAACTCTCTACTCCGGATCCCTTCGTCTCTACTTAGTCTATTGCTGCATCCATTTCCGATTTTCGGTGCAGAGCCCACAGCTCTGCAGGGAAAGAGTCCCTGTAAAGCCGGCTATGGAGACAATCACTCACATTCCCTCCAACGTTTCGCTGTAGAGATATGAAGTGTAGTCCCAGTGTCACCGAACTAGAAATCAGTCATTCGGCCTTCAAAGATATTCCAGCCAAGTCCATGAATGTTTAAAACCCAAGTGGCCAATGTGATGATAACAGCAGAAGTGTGAATCAATGACCTCCTTTAGCGATTTGTATGGCTTAGCATCCAGGGGAAAGGTAGTCGACTTAGTCGGAGATCTTATCTCCAGTGGATGTTCTAAGTGGATGCAGAACAGCTTAAAGCGGCGGAAATCTAAGAGATGAGAGAAGAACGGTTCAAGGCTACTTTTATGAAACCTGCCAGGATTTCTGCGCCCCTGCAGGAAGTCTCAGCCAAGATTGCTGGCAGGACTAACAACGGTGAGACTGCAAAGACACAGCCACCGGAGATGAAGTATTCTTCAAAATGATTCAGTCCTTGATCCGGTGGGGCGTTCGGTTCGAGCCGCGTGACAAACAGGAAGTTCCAGGGCCAACTCTTTTACCGTCAGCAAACTTACAAATTAGATTTATGAGCTTCCGATTCCCCTTCATCCACTCCATATTTAGAAATCATCAGTTCCACCACAAACTACACACACACACACACACACACACACATACACACACACACATACACACTCCAAAAACAAAGTCCTTTCAGAAATTAAAAGCAAATGGGGAAATATTACTTGACAGGAAGATCGGGACCAAATGAAAAGTGCCTTCATAAATTATTCAGTATTACTTCTTAATTTAACGAGTTGATTGAAGATGTCTTGAAATGATGCATCATTTCAAGTTCATCTTAAAACGGAGCAGATAGACTAAAAGCAAGAATAATCTTATGTTCACACCCAACTTGGTGCAAATTGAAGAGTTTGCTCGGAAGAGACTGTTCACTTCCTCCCAGAGTAACAAGATAGTCAATGTTATCCCAGATTCACCTGTCAGTGGTGAAATTATGACAACGTGTCTCTATAAAACACTCCTAAGGAGTTATAAGCTGTTCCTACTTAGAAACCACACCTGAATTGAACAAATCTTAATTAATCATTATTTACCTGAAGAATTGTTACTTTTTTTTAAAAGAATTTTTATATCCTTTCCTTTGATGACGGTTGGACATAGTAGTTCCTTTTAGTTCTAGTTTTGTCTTGTTAGACTGACCTTCATTCCTCTTCCCTCCAGTACATACCTCCACCTCTCCAGGTCTTCCTCCACCTGCTCTCTGCTCTCACTGCAGATCACAATGTCCTCCACAAACATCACAGTCCATGGAGACTCCTGCCTGACCTCATCTGTCAGCCTCTCCATCACCACAGCAAACAAGAAGGGGCTCAGATCCGAACCTTGATGCAGTCCCGCCCTCACCTTGAACCCCTCTGTCACTCCTGCTGCACACCTCAGTGCTGTCACGCTGCTCTGATACATGTCCTGTACCTAACATAATTTTCTTTCACTCCAGACTTCCTCATGCAATCCCACAATTCCGACCTCGGCACTCCGTCGTACGCTTTCTATAAATCCACAAAGACAAAGTGCAACTCCTTCTGACCTTCTCTGTACTTCTCCAAAAGCAGTCTCAAGACAACCTCACATCTGTACTTCGCTTTCTTCGCATGAAGCCATACTCAATGCACAAATTGTTACCTCTTTTCCAGCTATTTTCCCATACTGGTCCTTAGCATTGGTATGCTGAACAGTATTTAGAGTTAAAACCAAAATGGCCTCAGACTCTACAGTGTTCATACAAAATCATGCAGTAATGTATGGATATTTATCCGAGTGGGGCGCTGCCACACCGCCAGGGCCCATGAGCAGTTAGAGGTTAGGGATGCCTTGCTCAAATAGAAAGACGAGCGACCCGGAATTGAACTGACAATACAAATTATATGCAAATTTCTGTCCATACTCTTGAGGACTGTTTATCATTTCTACACAAATTCTGTCACCACCTCTCCCGTAGCACTTCAGTACTAACAGATGTCCATACTAACAGAGGTCCATAATCAAATGTTCTCACAGACTATTGGAGAAGGAAGTGTTTATGTTATACGGGGTTTAATTGCAGCCCCGGTCCTCTGCTGATTAACACTTCAGATTTATGACTGGAGCATCTGTGTTTACTACTGTATGTATAAAGAGAGGGAATCCACCCATGGCGCTGATTAAACCGTAGGCTGTGTGAAAATGTGAAAGCATATTAACTGCATATCCAAATCCCGGCGGACATTCAAAGGCACATCTGACATGCTACTGAGCGATCATGAAACGTCCCTGTGTAATGGAGCTCAGCCTCTGAACGCCTCACGGTTTTGCCACAGCGAAGGCTTAAGCTAAAATGGACGACCATTCCCTCCACCTTGTCGACAAGAAGGAGTCACACTCTGTTTTACTAGTAAATGACATCCCAGTGGATTTGAACCTTCCAACATGCCGTCGTGAAAAAAATTGCAATAGGAATGCGTCTTACCTAAAGGGAAATGGAGTTCTTGGAAGTATGAAAGATCTTCCCCATGTTTTATTGTCAGAGGAGCAAAACAAACATTGAGTTGATCCTTTACTAACAAATAGGGCTTCAAGCAGTCGTAATAATCTGGGAATTCAGTGGCAGAAAAGCACTGACGCGGGAAAGACTCTGTGTAATTACACTGGTGGTTTTCACTGGTGCTGGTTTGTCTCATTCTACAATTCTAAATATATTTCCTGATGGATTTTCATTCAACTTATTGACAGGGTTGAACACACAACAGGGAAGAACTCTGCCACTCTTGAAGTGAATCTGGATAAAGAGGCAGATCCATGACATTTTGTTCCACTCTCTTTATATCAGTACAGTATAGGCCTTTTTTTTTTATTATGACGTAGCAACAATGATCACGTTTGTTTTAAAGCAGATTCAGATAAATGGGTTTCTTTTGAATATTTTTGATATAAACTGGATCCTGGAGACATCCCACTGATGGGCCACAACATTAGAACCATCCCTACACCATGGTGCAGGTTTTTTCTTATTTTTTATCATGAAGTGCAGATTGATATACCAAACAATTATCGAACAAAATGAGATCAGAAGATTAAAATCACCCTAGTAGGTCCCTATTTTGTCCCTAAAGGAGCTCTGCGTTGTCTCAGTGTGTTTACATCTTTCAGGAACCAGCATTATTGTCAGCGATGTGGCGTGTGGAAGGACACAGGCAGCAGCGAGCCTTTGGTTCTTCATCCTGTCGTCGATTTACCACATGTCCCTCCTTAAACCACTTTTATAGGTTCTAACCACTGCAAGCCATGAACATTCACCAAGACTTGCAAAACAAAATTTCCCCATTCATTTACCAACATGTTTCTGTTATCACACTAAACTTGAACCCTGAACCTTCTGGAGATGGTGTGACCCGGTGGCTGACGCTTCTCAAATTCACTCAGATCTTTTTTTCCCAACCATTTAAAGTCTTCCAACAGACCGACATCAAGAACCGCGGGTCTTGCTATGTGGTCCCAGTCTCCAGGGGTTAGTACCCACCAAAATAGTCTAAAGAGGGATAACTGGTAAATCGGGGACAGGGTTGTTGGTTCCCAAGACTCATTGAGGAGTGAAGGCTAACCCGTGTGGTCTGATCCCAGACAAGAGCCTCTGCAGCATGAAATGCTTTAAAAAGTTAATGCTGGTTCTGTTATAAAGATTTCAGAACACAAAGTGACATCACAAAGCTCTTTTGGGAGCAGAGCAAAGATTTAGAGAATATCACGTGGCTGGTTATAATGTTATGGCTGACAAGTATAAAAGGTCCTCCTGAAATATGTACGATAGGGTCTCCATAACTGTGAGCCTGATGGCCTTTGGGTCTAAGCTGACCTTCCCTATCAAGAAAAATCCATTTTCTAAAAGTAATGTGAAACGGACGAATGAAAGCGGCTGAGCTGAACTGCGAGGGCAGAGCAGAACCCGAGTCTCTGTCTAATCCATCTTCAATTAAGTCAAGCCGTTATGAGCATCTTTTGATTGAGCGACTCAATAAGAGAGACCTGGAAGAATTATATTGTGAACTTTCATCACCCAGAGACCAAACGATAACAGAGCAGTGGATTCCAGCAGGAACAAACGGACCGGCTGACCCGCGGGCAGCAGATCCGTCTGTACCGGCGCCGCTGCCTCCACTGAGGTTAGCGCTGCGGCAGGGAGGTCGCTCCCGCCAGCCGGGGACGCCACGACCACGAACCAGAACATCTGGTCAGAAAAGTAAAATAAATGTCCCCTTATCTGTTCATTCAAATGAGAATGAGAACCAGGATGTTAATCTGTGAGAATAGCATCAAGCCCAATTACATAAAGATGTTTTTCAAATTGCAGTTACAGTGGATTAACTTAAAAACTGTTAAATATCAAAGTGGGACTGGTTGATGTTTGAATCCCATTGATTACTGCAATAAAATGGAAATGGAAAATATCAAACAAATAAAACAACAACACCAATAATAATAATAATAATAATATAATAATAATAAAAAATACTAGTATAATAAGTGTTATACTAATAATTATAGTAATAATAATAACAATAATAATAATAATAATAATAATAATAAAATAATGATATTAAAAGTAATAATAGTATAATAATAATCACGATAATAGTATGAATAATAAGAGGAATAATGGTTTGCAGTTCTTTGGGTTATAACTTCACACTGATTTTAGGATTTCAATCAGGGGGATTTCTTGTACAACGCAGTGGATTTGGGCCTTTTGGGGGGTATATCCTTGCTGTCCAGGGACGACAGCGGAGGCTTACTTTAGATCTGAGTTTCATCCCCCGACCCTCACCAGTGTCACCTTTTGGTTGAAAACTCATCGGGGGCCTCATCAGAAAAAGAAAAAACTTCCCCATCAGGCTGCAGGATTGGAAAAAAACAAATAAACACTTGTCATACTTGACAGAACCACTTCTCTGGGATAAACATTATTTGGAGTCATAGCACAAATTGTTATTTATGAGATGCGCCATCATCAAATCTCCAGCAACGCTTGTGTGACATTGCCGGAGTTTTGCTAATAGCGTGAGTCGACTGTGACACGTCGTGTTGAAATCAGCACTTAAATCTCAATGTCTCTCATTATTCCTCGATTGTAGAAAAAAGAAAATCGCCGTAATGCAAGCTTGTTGTTGGAAACTTGTTTTCTAACAAGTGACGCAGCGGTTTACTGTCACCTTCACCGGCCATCTGCCCTGCTACGCATGACTGAAGCCCACTTAAAGGAAAGTGGCTGCTTAATATTTCAACGGCGCGCCGTTGTTTTATGTTCCCGGGCCGGCCGGTAATGGAAAGCAAAGCCCGGCTCTGATGTCGCCGCTCTGAGCCGTGATGTAAGGCCTTACAGCTGTTTGCGATATTCAATGTCCTGAGGAGGAAATTGATTCCATCAAGTTGATTTTATTTAGAAGGGTATTGTCTCAACCTTGGCTCTGCAATCAGCAGCACTCAAACAAACCGTTATTTGTTTAGTGGCCACGTCAGGGGTTATGATAATAATCACGTCGGAAAAACACAACGTAACATCACACCATTCTACGCGTGTGATGGCCGAAACTCGACTATTTTCAGAGATACCTGTTTGACTTTGAGGAGAGGAAGTTTCATTGTAAATGGTCCCTGGCAGCTCACTGCTGTTTTTTTTTCATTTTTCTTTATGGATGCCAGACTTAAACAAAGTGTTTTTTTCTTTGTGAGCTGTCCAGCCATTATGAGCCTCCCCAATCTCAATTCTAAACACATAATTACCGACACCTTGACTGGATGAACACATAAAGGTGGCGCCATTTTCAGCTTTTTGACCGTTACGGCGGTATAACCACTCCCTAGTGGCCTGAAAATACAATCTGAAACATAAGATGAGAAACCTTCTGAGGCATTTTCTCATGTGAAAAAAACTAGTTCTGAAAGCCGTATCTGCTTTACCTGTCTGCTTGAGAATAACAAATAAGGTGGAGTGCTCTGGTGTGTTACTAACCCGATATCTCCAGCAGTGGAGAGCGGCCTCTCTGCTGCGGCGTTCGCTCCGGGGAAAGAAATCACTGTCCCAGACACTGAACAGGTGCGGGAACAGACTGCACACCGACTTATTTACCTCCCTGTATATTTGGTTTAAGCTGAGTGGTGCCGCACCGTGTTGCTTATTTCCTGTTACTTATGTAGTTCCAGACTCAGCTAATGTTTGTCCCTGGGTGATTACGCAGAGAGATTACGATTTCAAATTATTATCGAGTCATTAACTTAAAAACATACTCCAAAGTAGCGAACTATACTTATTGAGATGACATACTGGGTAACTTTAGTGTCCGATGGGTTTCTTTTTCTAGCATCATCACATTAACTTAAAAAAAAATAGATTTTTCATGTATTCCTGTTGCTGGACAAAGAATGTGCATTTATCCTCTTCTACCCTCTGCAGCACGTTTAATAACAAGCTCGCTGAAAACCGCTTCTTGTGCTTCTTGTGTGACTTGCGTCAGTTTAGAGTTGAAATCCGAGGTTTGGGTACATCGGGTGAGTGAGTCTTACTGAGCTTTCAGCCCGGGTCTGTTTGCAGGATATCCAACTATGTAGTAGTTACAGCATCAACTTTAGCTATCATGTAGATGTAGCTATCATGTAGCTACAGCATCAACAACGCTACTGTCAAATAGAGTCATGTCATTACCCTTGTATCCCGGTGAAACTAACGATGGTATATTAGTAATGTGATTAGTTTGCCTTAAGCAAAACCAATGAGGAGTAAGGTTTTAACACCTTGGACCACCGGTGTCTAACCCTCCCCCTGACTGAGAACAGCGGGTGACATTTTACTTTGGTTCCCAAAAGTCCCAAAGTCCCACAAAGACTAGATTTCCTATTTTTTTTCCTGTGTTGCCATCGGTGTCTGAGAGAGACAGAGTGCTCGGACGAGACCTTCGGGCTCAGAGGTGTTGTTGTATCACGCTGTGATGTACGACTGTATTCATGATGGCTAAGATCGATGTCACCGCCGGCGTACACAGGCTGGCTATCATGCTGCCGCTAGAAGTCTTTTCAGAATATATAACTTAGAACTTCTTTGTTGTCATGTTTGCGGCGGTATGCTGCCGTACTGGACTGATGTCATGTCTGACAATCTGGACGTCTAAACAATAAGTTAGTGATCATTGGATTAAACACGATAACGCTGAGATCATAAACGGAGAGAATGCATGTGAGCAACTTTCTTTTGTCTCTCTTCTTCTTATTCCTCATCTTCTTCTTCATCTTTCTGCTGTTCCCATTAGGGGTCGCTTCAGCGGATCATTTGATTCCATCTTGCCTTCTCCTCTCTCTGCATCTTCCTCTGTCACGCCAATCAACCGCATGTCCTCTCTCACCACATCCAGAAACCTCCTCTCTGGTCTTTCCCTTCTTCTCCTGCTTGGCAGCTCCATCTCCAGCATCCTTCTACCAGTATGACCACTAACCTTCTTCTTCATGTGTCCCCACAATCTCAATCTGGCTTCTTGACTTTGTCTCCAAGACATCTAACCTGGGCTGTCCCTCTGATTTGCTCCTGTCTACTCTTGTCCATCCTCCTCACTCCCAAAGAAAGTCGTCACATCTTCAACTTTGCCTGCTCCAGCTCTGCCTCCTGTCTTTCAGCTGAGCCGCCATCTCCAAGCCACACAGAAGGTCTGGTCTCGCTACTTTCTTGGAAACCTTTCCCTTCACTCTTGCTGCTAATCTTGTCACAAGATCTTGAACTCTTGCACCTTCTTCACCTCTACCCCCTTGCATCCTCACTGTTGCACCTGCCTCCCTTTCATTCACACACATGTATTATGTCTTACTGCAACTGACCTTCATTCCTCTTCTCTCCAGTGCACACCTCCACCTGTCCAGGTTTTCTTCCACCTCCTCCCTGCTCTCACTACAGATCACAATCTCATCCGCGAACATCATAGTCCACGGAGACTCTCGCCTGACCTCATCTGTCAGCCTGTCCACCACCACAGCAGACAAGAACGGGCTCAGGGCCAATCCTTGATGCGGTCCCGACTCCACTTTAACCCATCCGTCGCTCCTACTTTACACCTCACCCCCGTCATGCTGCTCTCACACATATCCTGCACCACTCTATGATATTTCTCTGTCACTCCAGACTTCTTCCTGCAATCACCCAATTCTTCCCTCGATACTTTGTCGTATGCTATCTCTAAATCCACGAAGACACAATTTATCTCCTCCTGACCTTCTTTGTACTTCTCCATCAGCACTCTCAAAGCAAATATCACATCTGTACTGCTCTTTCTTTGCATGAAACCATACTGCTGCTCACAAATTGTCACCTCTTTTCTTAACTTAGCTTCCACTACTCTTTCCCAGATCTTCACCGCTGTGGAGGCTTTAGCTTTCAACATCCCCCTTGTTCTTGGAAGTAGTAGTTGTTAAACTGGTAGTACTAGTTAAATGCTCCACTTCCTTCTCTCCTAGACAGCTCCATACCTCCACTGATATGTCGTCAAGACCAACCAATCTCATTTCCTTAAATCATCAGTTCTCCATAGTATTCTTTCCATCGTGCCCTCACACTCTCCTCACTTAGAAGCAAGTTTCCATCTCTATCCTTCATCACCCTTTACCTTTGTGCTCCTACTTCCGCTCTAACATGTCACCCTCTGCTCTTCCCTCTTCTTAAAATACCTGTTTGCCACAGCTATTTCCTCTAATTTCGCATAATCTACCACTATCTGTCCTCCCATGTTCCTGTCCTTAACTGGAGACTTGTCCATCGCTTCCTCATCCATCCACCCCCCCCCCCCCCCCCCCCCCCCCCCAATACCCACTGGTAGTTGCCACTGGTAGTTGCCGATCGGGCTTGGAAATCAGTTTCCTGTTCCGCATATTGGTCCGGCATAGCTTTTACGCCGGAACACATAATAATCAAGTAAAACAATAATCTATAATTTAATTAAATAATAAAGAATATCTCAAAGCGCCATTTAATGTCCATTGGGCTACCAAACACATCTTTCTGTAAAAAATATAGAATTTAAGAATATAAATAAGGCCTTTTAAAGAAAATAAACACACAGAAATACGAGTACATGTGATCAAACATGAAACTGTCTCACGGTAAGCTGGTCATGTGACAGCACAGGCTGTGCACAAAGCTCCATTTCCGACATAACTAACACAGCTTTGAGCTTACTATTGGGTTGAAGGCCAAACATTCATTTAACCTACTTCAGAGAGTCAGTGTTCCAACTACAGATTCTCACTTATTGATCAGGACTAGACCTGATCAGAATAAGGTGTGCATGTGCAGCTCTCAACAAAAAACAGCCTAGAACGCTCTTCGAGAAAGTAATCGTGTTCTGTCTCCAATTGGGTCACGAGCAGAATTTTCATTCGCCCTGCAGAGGCACTGTTAAAGTACTAAATTCATCCTGAAAGGTTGAACCAGAAGTAAAGGAATTTGTAAGAAGAAGTGTATGACTTAAAGTTTCACGTTGAATGAGATGATGAACTTCTTCAGTGTACTTAAACTGCTCAGCACTTTAAGTACACTGACTTGTGACCTCTTAGTGGCTGGGTTCTTTTTCTCTCTCTGTTCCAGCATAAACGGACGTCTCTTGAAATTCCATTTTGAGCTTAAACGATGATGATTGCACAGCTGTATTTAATAACAGAGTGTGCCGCCACTTCAGTCTATCCTTATTTAATTTAGAAGTTGATATTGCAAGTTGATATGAAATCCTTTACCCTCCTATTTGCCCGTTTTGTTCCTATCCGCCTCATTTTGTATTTCCCACCAGGGTAATAACCACAAATGGCGCAGGACATTTGTGAAGGTTACGGACGCTCAGGAGCATGGTTAAAACTGGAACGTTGTAATCAACCGACTCAAAGTGACCAAATATGTTTAAAAATGAGTTCCCCGAGTGACAGTGAGTCAAATGAACATGAATTGATGTCTCTGTCACTCCTGCTTAACATTTCATCGCAGACAGTGTAATGACAGCGGAATGGGAAATCGACTGGGTTTTAGGAACTCTTATTTGCAATGCGGGGAAGATATTATCGTGAAATGTGGGAACAGTATGAAATGCCAATCAGGAAATACATTTATTTCTGTTTGTGTGTGTTATTTTTGTGCGACTCATCACTTTAGGGACCTCCGATGCTGCAGCTATAACTATATTTATTCACCAGTCTACACATCTATTTTTAGGGGTGTTTATTGAAATATAACATACAAAAAGGATTTAAATACTGGTTGTTAAATAAAATAATATTTATTCATACTTTTTCATCATTACGATTACTATTATTATCATCTAATAAGTGGAAATGCCTGCATGGACAATAATTTGCACGTAAAAGTTCTTTCCATCACTCTGAAAGAGCCATTTTTAAATGTGAGAAGAAGGAATAATAGAACAATAGAACAATGGTCATTCAGAATTCCGACCCAGCGTTCTGTGTTTACGTGCCAGGCACCAATTAAGAGCTACATCGATCAAATGGCGTAGTCTATGAAGTCAGTCGTGTGCCGAGGCAAGGCCATATTGAGCATCGATCTTTTCCTTTTTAGTGAAATAGTTTCATATAGAAAGGTTGAAATAGAGGATAAATTAGAACGGAGAACATAAAAGATAGAAACATAAAAGAGACACTGAGTTCAGGACAAGAACAAAGCTGTTAGCATGTGACCGCATCTGTGAGAGGAAATTACGTTCGATCACAACAAATAAATAATAATTATAATAATAATAATTATTAAAATAGGTAAATTGGTTAAATACTGTATACATTTTTATATGTAGGCCTAGAGTGCCCTTGCATGCAATGTATTTCAACAAGATGTCCAGAGTCTTTGGAAGAAAAACATGCCCAAAGTATCAGAAATCGACCTCTGTAACTCCTTAACTGTAATCCTTATAGAGTCTTTTGACAGTCAAATCTTCCTCCTCACAGTGTGTGGGGTAGGTTTCCGGCCACATCCTCTTCCAGACAGATTTTATAACATCTCCAGTCTCTTTAAACTTCTTAATTATTGATCTTACTGTTGAAACTGATGTTTTTAATTGTCGAGAGACTATCTTGCATCCATTGCCAGGTTTTTAGGTTCTATGCATGTTCTTTGCACATCATCGCTACGTTCTCTGATCTTTGTCATTGTGAAGAACGTCAAAGAGAAATACGCCTGTGTCACCTCATATTGGTACCCCAGTAAAACAGTAAGTCAGTGTTTACCCCTTCAGAGTTCCGACTCAAACATGTGAACCTAACAAGATAAAATAGGACTTTTACACATCCCCACCTAGGTGTATGCCAGCGCACTCCTCGAGTCACCGGCAGCGTTATGATCTGAGGTGTGTGCTTACGTAGGAATCAGCATGCACTGATGCTATAAATGCATACAGCATTTTCTTTCTGAGCCAATTAACAGCATTGGATTCTAGAGCTGATTCTGTCTGGCGATAACTTGACAACCTACAGTATTCTCCTCTCTGCCAGTGTCAGATGAATTATTATAAGGCTAATTATGTGTTTGATTTCATCGTTTTGGCACCGAAAATCTAATGATGACCACCGTTGCGTCAAACAAGACTCCTCTTGGTGCAAATCTGGTTTCAAAATCCTCTCTAATCCTATTAAGACAAAAGTGAAAGAGGATTTTAGTTCATTTTACTGAAAAAGTGCTTGATTGGATTGGCAATTATCCTACTGCACTGGCAGAAACAATATCTCTTTTTGGAGTCTGAATCCTCTCAAATAAAGTGCATTTACTCTCATGGTTCACCAATTAAGTATCTACATATACATGAGGACTTGTCTACTTCTTTAAACTGCTGTAATCTACTGTAAAATAAACTAATTGCCACTTTCAATCAAGTTTTTTAACCAACAGCATTGATCATAACAATCAAAGAATATCAAATTTATTTTCAGAACTTTAACTCTTAAAATATAAATTTTTGTAAATGATGTGTCTGAAAATTTTAAATTCAACAAAAATTCAAAAATTGTGTTACTTTTCAAATGAGGATTGCAAAGTGGATTTTTTTTTATTATAATTAACACATATGTCAGTGATTAGCAACAACACTGATTAAGATGCATTTTACAATTTGTAAGTGTATTAGATCGGGAAAAAAAACATTTCACGAATATTATTATGCCCTTTTACTTAGTAATTTTGACATCAATCAAGCAGATACGACAAAGAAAAATAAACATTTCTGAGAGCAGCGGCGACCAGAGGCAACCCGGTTCAACCGTTTGAGTAGGAACTCTGAAGTGGTGAACTTTGAAGCATGGTAAAAGGCTTTCTTTCTTTCTACTGGGCCAAACAATGGAAAACCTGTCAGATGGAAAAATGTAAAAACATAAATTTTGAAGCCAATTTTCAGAATGAAAGCCTAACAACAGGCAACATGTGTTCTTTCCCTTGAGTTCTCTCTGTGCATCAAAGGATACGGCTTTAATGGGTTTCAATGGGGACATGTTTGTACTCTGTAGGAGCGACGGTTCCTAAGGTTCTACAGCGGTTGTCCACTTATCTTAAGGTGGGTGGTTCGACCCCTGTCCCCTCCAGTCATTTCGATTGTCCATGAGCAAGACACTGAACCCCAGGTTGCTCCCAGTGGCTGTTCGATTGTTGTGTGCATGATGGGGTGAATGGTTACCGCTCCTTATGAGTAGGTGAGGACTTTCACGGCAGCCTCTGTCATTACTGTATAAATGTTTGTGTGAATGCCGGCTCTTCTTGTGAAGCACTTTGAGTACAGTCCATCCAACATTTAACACAAGTGAATTATTGACTTGATTGATTGATTAGTTCAACACAGCCTAAATTTTCCAAAAGGGCAGAAGTGGAAAGACAATTGAGGCAGAAGGCTTCACATTGTCCGCCCTTAGACTAAACCTCCGGTATATTCTTACTCATACGGCTGTATTTGATCTGCCTCGACATTATCTCCTGATGGAAATCCCGACAAACAAAAACAAGGGTTACAGTTAGAAGTTGTTGTCGTCACTCAGGTGATTTATTCCTACTGTCCGTGCTTAATTCCAAAATAGGACATTTAAGTATGCTGCTCTCAGTCAATGACTCACTTGATCCATGAAGTAATAATAATAATAATAATAATACATTTAATTTATAATGCACTTTACATTTGGATCAAATCTCAAAGTGCGTGAACTCGAAGTGAGTGACGTGTGACTGTAAATATTTACATCTTATTCATTCGTGTTTTTTGTTAGTTTCTTTATTTGTTTTTACATTTCTAATTTGTGAATTGTTTTTTTCTAAGTCTGTTTGTCTGAAGCCATAATAATAAGTTTCTGTTTTTTTATCAGGAAGCTCTTGTAAAATAAGTTGTTCACTTTTTCCCTGCTTAAAAAAAAACATTAAAGACATTTAAATATTCAGATTTAATATAAAAATATTGTAGTTTATACACTTGGTCAACAAAACAAGAATTTTGAATTCAAGCATAAAATCTGTAAGAGGAGAAGAAGAGAGTTTGTGTAAGGAACCAAGCCCACGATCAAGTTGTCATAGAGACTCCGGCCGACCGGATTTGAATAATCAGCATCAGTTGGAGCCGTTCCAACTTGGGAACTGGGTCATGCTTCTCCGCCACAGGAACCAAGAGGAGCTGTTAAGACTCTAATCTGGTCGGTATTACAAGAATGGACTCCAGTCTGCCTCAAAATTACATGGTTCTGGCCAGCGTGACTGGATGATATTACACCATTTAATCCAATCTGGATTTAAATAATCTAGTTTCTAATAGTCTAAAAAGTTGCTTAAAAAGCAGTTTTGTTTTTTTTAACACTTCTTCACTTTGTCGGAAACATTACGAATCAACAAATATTGAGAAACATATTTTGGAATGTGGACAAAAAAAAAGATTTTCAAGAAATTTTTAGTGTTTCTGATTTTTGTTGCAATATTCACAGTTTTATTAGTAGTTGTATAAGTAGGAAAAGAAGAAGAGAGTCACAGAAAAAAGGCTGATGTATAAGGCAGAATATGAACGTTTGCCTGAAGTTGATGTTCTAGAAGTTGAACATTTGGTCAAGCATTAGGTTCTGAGTGGCTTTGACCGGGGACAAATGATGAAAGCTAGATAAATGGGTCAAAGGCTGGATCAGAAGACATTTCACCTCTCATCCTCAGTTCTAACAGGCTGGTGGGTAGTCGTATAGTTCAGCATCCTATGAGGTGTTTGATACAGTGATACTCATTAGGTCATACATTATTGTTGGTCGCTAAGGTTCCAGAGTGGTTAGTAACTGCGTACTTGCCTACAGTAAGAGGTCCAAGGAAGTACGAGGCTTATTGAAGAGCGTAGGGTGATAACGGTAGTCCATGCTGGCCAATCAGGAAGATTTAGGATCATATACCAACCAGTGAAAGGGTCCTGGGAGCTAAAGGGGTGGGTAAAGATGCTAGGCTGTGATTTCTGATCCCATAGAAGAGCTACTGTAGCACAATTTGCGGAGAATGAGTGCTGGTTCTGATAGAAAGTCACCCCAGAGCTGTTTTAGCAGCAAAATGGACCTACAACATATCACACAGGTGTTGTTAATGTAATGGCTGATGTGCGTAAGTGTAACGGTGGTCCCATGGTAGTGAAAATTCAAACAGATACTTAGGTCTTAAGAAGATACTTTTTTGGGGAGTCTCCATAATTTCTTGGTCTAGTTTTTGAACTCCTTTTAAAACGGTTGTTCTCAAAGTGGGTTTCAGAGTTGAAATTGGAAGAATTCCACTACAGGACCGTTCATAACACAAGTCAGAAAATATGGCAGTGTTCATCACAGGCTTCATAACTTTGTGCAATAAAACATCAAAGAGCATCAAAGACCTAAACCCTTGATCTGATCGGGGACCCTTGGGCGAAATCTTATGAAATCTGGGTCTAATTTGTGTCAGTTCTGGGGTCGTTGACATGAAACAGTTTGAGAACTACTTTCCAACAACTCTCCTACCTCGAAAACAAATCCTAGTCACTGAATCTGTTTTGTAATCAAGCAGGAACCAAGTCACTCCATCTCAGTGATGTACACCTGCATCAGCAGCACACAGCGGTACTAATTAATGCTACATTATTTAAGCTACAGCTGGCTGGATTAAGCCCCCTCTCCAGGATGACACTTTTCCTGCCTTTCGATTCTGTGACACTTGAAAATATCCCCTTAGACATCTTGAAGACTGAGTCTTGCGAGGAAAAAAAAAAACAATTCACACATACGGATGATTTAAAACAGAAGAACTCTGATGTTTTTCCGCGGTAAATTGAATTCATTCTCTACTCTAGCACAGTAGTGTAGTGGAAAGAGAAGGTGTTTTCAAAACCCGCCTTAAGAATCATGATCTGGAGACTCAATGTGTTTAGTTCCTGTTTCTGTTAAGGCTCCCGTCGTGTTCTCCTCTTACTTCTACGGTCCAAAAACTGTGGACACCATATGTGTGAATGTGAGCAGCAAGAGTTGTTTCTCTATTATCTCTTTTATGCTAAGGCAGTTCCATAGCTGGTTCAGAGCCAGAGCCTCGTTTGGAACTGGTTCTTTGTGTTTCCCCAACCAGAGGATCATCATGTAGGATTATTATGCCAGAGTGGAATCAAAACCATGATGGTCAAAAAAACAAGAGCCAGTTATGAGAGCGACTGAGGGCGGGATTATCGTCACCATTCAAAACTTCATAACTGCAAATTTAAAAAAGAGAAACATCTGAACTCTCTATGTTATGACTCAAAGCAAACAATAATCCAGGCCAGATACATCAATATACATGCAAATTTGTGAAAGGTTATGTCTGTGGACATATATACTGTACTACATGGTTGCATCTGCTCTTGCTGGTTTTTATGATGTAATGAAGATATGCCTCAAGTGTCTATGTTTCACTGGGGCTTTAGTCTTTCTGCTTTTTAATAACACGGCTGTAGATCCCCTGGGACATAATATGTTTTTAATGACTCTGAGACATAATGACGTGTCTCTAGTGCCGCCGTGAACTTATGACATTGTTTTGGTAACGCTGAGACATAAAGATATGGCTCCAAAGCGTCTGAGACTAGAGGTATGGCTGAAGTGTCTTTTGGCGTTGATGAAATGGATCTAGTATTTCTATGACACAATGACCCGGTTCTAGCGTTCCTGCTGCATGCTGACGTAATGCTGTAATGCTTGTGAACCACTGACATGGCTTAAGAGCATCTGTGACGTACTGACGTAGCTCCAATGACTCTCTTTGACATGATCTAATGGCTCTAGTGCCCCTGCAGCCAAAAGTAAACCCGACTGGCTCTTGGAAAAGTTTGCTTTTACCAAATCTGAAGGAGCTGCAGCACCAGCACCAGAACTAAGTAGTAGCGGGTTCACTTTGCTGGTGAGTAAGGATACATGTCAGCCATGTTATGCCTAATTGATGCAGGAAGTAATGTTGCACCTTCAACACCACATTTCTGTCTGGAACTAGAATAGAGCCTTATCTCAATCTAACAGGTAGAGCATCATATATTTATTTAATCTCTTCAAACCTTGACCTTTGAAGTTCTCCCAGTCTGTAATGATAAAATACTGAAATACACTCAGAGCAACCTGCTGACCTCTTACCTATATTCAGATGGCCTTCAAGTTCCCTGAGGTCTGGAACCACTCCTCTTGAGGAGAATATCAGAGTTTCATTCAAGTTTAATCTGACCTCATCTATTCACTGCGAGGTATTCAATGTGAAGAAGAAATGTTGAATATTGTGGGCTCTTGACCTCTTTGGCATTTGCTACAAGAAAGTAATATATACAATAAGCTCTGAGGAGGTGAGTAGAAACATCTGCTAGGTGAATTCATCTCTATTTATCTAGACAAATAGAAGATTTCCCTTAAGGAATCACAAAATAGGCATTTGCATATCAAACGCATTCAGGTTAAATAAGTAATCTGGAAATAAATATGTATATTCTCGCGTGTGCGAAGAGGGGAAGCACTACAACAGCTCTTGACACAAGCTGAAACGAGACCATAAATATTTCAATATAATATATCAATATTAAAGCAGTCTTGACATAAAATAGCAGGCTAGCGGTGAATTCAACAGATATGTGCAGCCATCACCTCTTCAACGCATCTGAGCGCGTTCACCGCCCCCCCTAAGTGATTCAAGACCACGCCATGAACAAAGAAAACAACATTTCACAGAAATCAAGGAGGGAAGAAAGGCCAAAGTGCAAATGTAAGTAATTTGAATTTTTAATAACACAGAAGAAGAACACACACACACTTTGTAGGATCAAAAAGAGAGTCTGAGATCACAAATCCTCTGGAAGCTTCTCCAACGTACGGCATAGAAGTAAAGACTGCTACATCCTGTTTAGACTGAAGTTATGAGCAGATCTCTCTACCTACTCATCAGCTTTATAGTCACAACAGTCTCTCAGATCGACTGGGGCTATGTTGTTGTCACAACTGCACAGCGAAAAGGCATGGGTGTGTCCCCCAAAAGTCCCCCATCCCCTGCGTTGTACGAGCAATCCCCCTGATTGAACTGTTCAAATTAAATTTGAAGTTACGTCCGAAAAAACTGTGTTTTTCGTGAAGAAATCCCTCCCTAGTTGGAAATATATGAGTATATATGATATATATAGGTAAGATAGATGTCCCTGAGTCGGTATTTATCCACCAAAGTTGGACTAAATTGGACCAACAATTAGGAAGTTATAAATAAAAAACAGTGTCATTTATAAAAATTAAAAAAATGCTCCTTCTCCTGAGTAAATATAGTCATGTGCATAAAATATGGACTTACTTGGACTGGAAGTTCAGAAGTGATATCGTAAAAACAGTGTTTTTTGTAAAAAAAAGTTCCCCCTATTGAGTAAAATATGAAATATTAGAGTAAACTATAATATATAAACAAGGTATCTATCCACATGTCCATTCATTTACACCAACTTTGGATTAAATTGGTTAAACGGTTGAGATATTATGGGCTGAAAACTTTTTCAAGCTAAAGCTCCCCCTAGTGTCGGAAAAACAAAACTGACCTTGCCCAAAATCAATCCAGTTCATCCTCGCTCCAAAGTCTATGTGGGTATTAAACTGGAAAACTATCCATGACATAGTATTTGAGTTATGTACACAAAACAGCTTCATCTAATGAGTCAAATCTACTACTAGAGTAAAATATTGGACATACAAGATTAATCTCATCAAGAGGATTCATCTGCACCAACTTTGGACTAAATCGAACCAACATCTCCTTTTTGCCACCAAATTAGCAGTGTGTGTTCTTACACCTATCATTATTTACTTTATCATCGGTTTGTGCTACAATAGCTCTTCTGTAGGACCGAACAACATGTATTTACTGCTGGTCCATTTTTCCTTCTTCCAAACACATCTATTTCCAGTCAAGAGGGTCACCAGCCCGTCTTATACATCCCACCCGCTGTCAGGTGCCACTGTAACAAGCTATTCAATGCTATTCTGACTTCACCTGTCAGTGGATATAACGTTATGGCGGACTTGTGTATTATTCCCAGCATTCTCGTAGTAGCCCGGCCTTATCCACAGCTCGAATTTGACCTATCATCCTTAAGATCTCAGCATCATAAAGTGAGGTTAAAGAAAACAAGAGTGGTCATGTGTGTGAAGTTGTGTGTTAAGGCGTCGGCTCAATCCCCGTTGCTGAGGGCTAAAATTATGCGTTATTAAATGGCATAGTATGAAAGCCTGGAGCTAACCGCTCACTTAGCTTAGACGCTGAATAAGCATTTAGCCCATAACTTTTGGCCCCGGGCAAAATGCAGTATGCAAAGCCTTCATATACTATGAAAGCAGATGTATGTCGCATGAATAATTATATATATTTGATTTTTTGGCTTCTTTTTTTTTTAAAACCAATTAAAATAAGTTCTGACACAGTATTGATTCACGGAGGGTGCTGATATTGAGTCTCACTTTAGTCTCACTCTGTTCTAGGAGTTATTGAAATAAAATGTAGTTGTTTTTTTTTTGTATCGTTACTCTTCAATACCCAGATGAACTTCTGCTTCAGTTTTCATGTTTTGATACGACTAACAATGTCTCTCGATGATGATCCACAGAAAATATTGGGTAACTATGTAAAGAAAGTTATGTTTGTGTCTATTTTCCTTATATATGGCAGGGTAGAATACATTCTATTTTAAAAGTGGACTTAGATATATTTGAAAGGGGATTTATTGTTCTTTTCTTCACATTTAGGGATTGGGCTCTTTTTCATCAGTCTCGCATTCTTTCTTTTTTTTTTTTTTAATTAACGAGAAAAGCTGCGGATGCAGTGAAAAGAATTCCATAATGTTTTTAATGGATCTAGAGAAAGGGCCAAATTCAGAATGTATGGCTGTACTTGTGAAATTACCGATAAAGTACTTTTTCTAACCAATTTTGTCAATTACACATAAGCCACTGGGTCAAATAATGATAAATGTACCAGGGAAGCAACATCAAACATTGTTCGGGTTTTTTTTACATTCTTTAGTCCTAGTTAAAGATTGACTTCTGGATGATGGTCAGAGGTCTCAACTCTAGAGTCTCCTCCGGTTCTATTTGTTCGCTGTATTTCTGTGTCGTGGTGGCAAAAAAAAATCAAATCAAATTTTCCATTTGAGGAAAACATCCTTTCTAAAAATGAAATTTTTTCCCCTCTGAGTTCTTTTATTGATTGGTTGCCGAATCCCTGGGATGTTGCGAGGCGCTGGAGGTTATCCCGGCTAACATTGGGAAACGACCATTACAGCAACAATCAATTGAACCCACAGTCACAACTCCGAGCAATTTATGAGTCACCAACTCACCTATTTTATCGTTTTTGGTCTGCGTAAGGACGCAGGAGTACCCATCAAACCCAGGCAAACCCAGGCAAACACAGGCAGAAAAGGCAAACTCCAGCGTCTCCTGGTGGATATACCAGCATGCGTAAAATAAAAACGTCCTCTTTTCTCTTAAGATCATTAGCGTTGCCTTTTTGTAATGTAATGTCATCTACATTTCCTTTGAAGGACAAGGTGACACACAAAAAGAAATGCCTTTTCACATATTCTCTTCCAAACCTGCCATAACAGACGTCATTTATTCATTCATTTAGGTACCGGGCTGAGAGTTATAAAGCAATTTAACAGCATTAATATTAAATGTGTGCTCATTATACGTTCTTTACTCTGTCTGACTAAAGGTATGATTGAAACTCAACCGCGAAGCCAGTTTGATCACTTGACAGCATTTCCTGGAGAAAGTTTCAAAAAAGGAACATTACATGACGTGTTAATCAGCGCCGTGTAGCTGCTGGAAAAGGTTAATGGAGAAGTGAGTTAAGCTGGTGTCTCAGGCAGCTGCTCTCTGACCGGTAAAAATGACTTGAATTTTAACAGCGTGGAAAAAGGGCTATGAGCCATAGCTTTGCCGTGAAATATGAGAGATGCCGCCAGCAATGTGGCCTATTTTTAGCCTTTATTAGACAATATTCGTAAAATGGTTATAGATATATGTGCAGCCTTTAGTTCTGATTAACTATTTGAAATATGCACCTTTCCATAGCGTCTGTTCACTGTCAAATCAGCATTCTAAAGGAAGACAACAAATTGTGTCATTCATCCATCCATCCATCCATTTTCTTCCACTTATCTGGGTTCAGGTTGCTATGGCAGCAGGCTAAGGAGGTTATTCCAAATATTCTTTTCTCCAGCTCAACGGCTGTGAAAGTATTGACACCTTACTGTGGTGGGGAGGGTCTCTGAGAGCTGTGTTCTCTGGAGTAAGGAGAAGGGGGCACTCTTGTCTCTGGGTGCAGACCTTGTTCATGAGCTTCCGGTCAAAAGCTTGGGCTGGGCTCAGTCTGAGAGGCTTCATGGGACCCTCACCATTTGGACTCTCCACCTGCAGTGATGGATATTGGGTTCTCTTCATCATCACTGCATTTTTGAAAAAATCTGCCTCACAGATTAGCTTCAACTATAGCCATTTTTCCCGTCGCTGCGTTCCCACTCTTAATGCTCATTATTTAATGGTGAAATAGTACTGAATATCATAATGCAATCGTATTTATGATTTTTGGATGTAAGGATGAGTTAGCCGCTATCCGCCTCCTTTTCAACATCTTTTTAAGTTATCATTCGGCTCTGTTACTACCTCGACTACCATCTCAGAGTTGGAATAAAACAGAGCATCATTATTTACTGCCTTTGGACAGACTTTGCAGCATGTAATAATGGTGTACCAGTCCCGGCTTAAGCTGGCTTTATACACTGGGCTTAAGTTGAGAAAGGTCAAGCTGAAGTTTTGCAGAGTACCACACGACTCTCCTCCCTCAAAGTTTTATCCAACTCAAACAACTAGTTTTGGTTCCTCAGCCTAATGATTCCCAGGGTTAATTGTATAGTGGGCATTTGGTGTGATAGAGCTGCTTGAAATGGTGGTCAATAAACACATTGATTGATAAATGTCTTAAAATATTCAAAGCTGAGTGGCCAAAATCACACCGGCTCCAGCCGTGGAGAATGAGTGGTTTTCAAGCTCTTTCCTCAAAGCGCTTATTCTACGTTCTTACACTTCATTTAGGCAAAGATGGGAGGTAGAACTGAGAACTCCTGTCCCTCCACTAGCCCATCTCTGCTGAGACAATCTTATGAACTGATGTTCTCTTTATAAAAAGGCAGTGGAGCTCAGCCAGCAGTCCAGCTTCCTCTCTTTCTCTGTGAAATCAACTTAACCTAATATAATCCAACCATATCAACAAATCAAGAAGGCAATCCATTTGATAGAATTAGAATCTCGGTGTTCTAAGTGAACGG
Source organism: Lophius americanus (assembly GCA_037951165.1). Lineage (NCBI taxonomy): Eukaryota > Metazoa > Chordata > Actinopteri > Lophiiformes > Lophiidae > Lophius > Lophius americanus. The sequence goes on along the minus strand of JBBDHG010000169.1, from coordinate 1,696,872 downwards.
ATGTAATGGTCTACACAATCCACAGCAAAGATAAACACAGTAGATGGGGCAATTTGTTTCATTTGCACAAGCCGAACAATATTCCCATGAGTGCCATTTATAAGTAGAACCTGTTGCAGGTAAACACTGTGTAAAAACAAGTTGTACGATTAAGAGCACACATTTTATGCTTGGGCAGCACAGTTATTCGAAAATACTTTCCTTAATTATCAACATGGGGGCCCCGTGGTAGAGGTTAAAACATTAAAAAACATTTTTACTTTTTGCTGATTATACACTAACCAAACCATTTATGAAAATGATATTCCATATTTTCAATTAGATTAAAAAAAAAAATAGCACTTTTCTGGAAATAATGAGATTTATTGTCTGAGAATTCTGTCAGTTTTTGTTCGGAAAAAATCTGCTCTACAATTTAACAAAGATATCTGAAGCCAGTCTGAGATACCCCAAGTGTCAAGTAAAACAAACTAACAGCAATACTATCTACATTCCTTAAAAGCATGAATGTCTCCTAGAGACAATATACAGATGAAAGTAAACAGATGACACATGTTTTCTTCCATGAAATCCAACAGGCACTTTAATAAGACCTCGTGAGAGATCATATTAATTCAGGGCAAAAGAGCAGATCTTCGTTTTTTAATGAGATCTTGTGTCAAAATTCTGAGATAATAATCTCTTTAATGTAAGAGAAAACAAAATAATGTCATAATAATCACTTAAACAGGAATCTTTCCCCGCTCAGTGAATGTTAGGTGGTCAAAACAAAACAAGAAAATAACTACCCTGCCCTCTCATAAGTAATGACGCCCATCAAAGAAAGAGGGATTCAATCAATCACTCATCAACCAATCTTTATTTATATAGCGCCAATTCACAACAACTGTGGTCCGGAGGGGCTTTCCGAAAAAGAGCAGGTCTAGACCGAACTCATCAGGCTATTATCTTACAGAGGCCCAAAAAATGTCTTCTGTCTGCAAGCAAGAAAAAACTGTCTTTTAAACAAGCAGATCATATACTCAGGTTGGACGGCCTACTGCCATGACCGGTTGGGTTTGAAAAGGGAGAGAGAGAAACCGAGAGAGAGAGGGAGAATGAAATTAAAACTTTATTAACAATCTTTCTTTCTAGTTAAGTATGCTCGAGTCTCTGATTGTTCAAATACCTACTTCTTCAATTCAGATTTAATTAGCTTCTAAAGGAACTCCTAATATTAAACCATCAGAATCTAGGTGAGAGGGAATTTTTTTGTTTAATTTTCCCTCAAAGTCTGTAGTCCTAATGGAGCCAAGCTAAACGATACAGATATTTCACACATCATCCCACAGGCACTGAGTAATGGTCTCCCTCTAGCATAGATACAAGTTTCACTTTTTCTCAAACCTCCAATCTATGGCTTTAATTTCTGCAAAATTTTTTGAAAGGAAAATAAATGGTACTCATTTTATTCAATAAAAGGTCCAGTTAGAATGGTTTTGTTGCACGTATTGCAGCAGACGAAACTCGGTAGAAACTGTTGGCACACACACAAAGATCCGTCAATATGTTTATGCACTCTGTGCACAATGTTTCACAACCCGTGTAATTGTTTTCCAAGCATCACAGCAAAGACAAATTACAGAAGAAATATCTCTGAATGAACCAAAATCAGATCTAGAATGTTGTGGCTCACAGTCAGAATGTGGCCAACAATTCTATCCAATGAATTCCAATGTGATCCATCCTGAGGTTCAATGCGTGAGATCCAAAATATGAGACCCAAGTGTGATCCAATGCCATTTTATCCAATAGTGATCTTAATGTGATCCAGTCCAATCCAAATGCGATTAAATAGCATTCCAATGAAATGCAATGTGTTCCACTATGATCTGAATGTGATCCAATGAGTTCCAATGTGATCTGACTGCGATCCAATGTGATCTGAATGCAATCCAATGTGATCTGAATGTGATCCAATGAGTTCCAATGTGATCTGAATGTGATCCAATGAGTTTCAATGTGTTATGAATGTGATCCAATGTGATCTGAATGTAATCCAAAGTGATCTGAATGCAATCTAATCAATCAAATGAGTTCCATGTGATCTGGATGCAATCCAAGAGTTCTAATGTGATCTAAATGAGAGCCTGTGTTCCACTTTGATATAAATGTGAATGAATGTGATCTAATGTGGTATAAATTTGATGCAATGCTTTTCTAATGCAATATAAATGTGATCTGATGTTTCCAATGCGACCCAGCTCAATCCAGTTCATTTCAACACAATCAAAATGTACTCCAATGCATTCCAATGAGATACCAATGTGATCCAAATGTGATCTAAATACAATCCAATTCAAATAAAAACTTGATCAAATGGAATCCAATTTGTACCAAAAGGATCCAGTGCAATATAAATGTGATCCAACGGAATCTATATGTGACCAAATGCCTTCCAATGCAATTTATTTGTAATCCAATCCGACATAGATGCGATCTGGATCCCAATGTGATCATATTCAATCCAGTACAATATAAATGTGATCCAATGTGTTCCAATGTGATCTGGTGTGAATAATCAGATGCCAGACAGATGAACAGGTGATTTCTTTCTCTTATAATCTCCCACCTCTGCACAGCTGTAGCGACTCCACCACCACCACCCTGACATTGTGCTGTAGTGTCAAAAACCAAGCACATGAATCCGGATTAAATTTACACACAGCGCCCAAAATTGAAATCCTGACGTTGCGTCTGATCCGGCCGATAGAACTTTTTCTCAAACAGATCCCCGCTCCTCGCTCTGACTTTTTCGTTTTAGCATCAGTGCCATTGGACTACTTTCAGAATGTGTTAAATGTGTTTGTTTGTAACTGACACCACTTAGAAACCAGATTATTTATTCTTTTTTTTCCTTCAGTCGGTTTTTGTCAGTATAAACAACACTAATGGCGTAATTATTGCCTGTGCCGGCCATTATCTAACTGTCACCATGCACTTTAAGCTGTCTCTGCTTACACCCACCGCTGAATGATGAAGAATCCTTGACACCAGCTCCAAGGCTGCCCACCAATTATCTGTTTGTCACGATTAATCGTGACAAGGTACCAGCATCCATTAGGGGTGTGTGGCAGCCAGCAGGCCCGTGACCTTGAAGGGGAATAATGCTGAGTGAATAATTATGAATATTTTATGGTAATAATTTATTATATTATTTAATGCCCGGTGTTTCTGGCGATCCGGTTGGATCTAGCGAGCGGTTTAATCACAACAAAGTTTTTCAGGAACGGGGAGGAGGATTAAGAAGGTCAGCTGTAATCTATGCATGACAGAGGTTCAGTTGTGTCTGATCATTTAAAACACCTCGGTTCAGCTTTACGCTGTCTCAGAAGGGCTAATAGTAAAGCGGGAATAGAATTTGCATAGCAATGCAACTTATGTATTATATTTAAACGCAATCTTGCGTTAAAATGTAGAAATTGTTCTTGGAGGTGGCTTATTATAGACGATGTGTCAATGTTCAAGATGTGTTTTTCCCGTTAATAATATTATGAATGATAATTTATCCCAATTTTTTTTTTTTCTTAATTCTTGGTGGCTGTATTAATTTCTTTTTATCGTTTTCTGTTACAAATAGAAATGATCCATCTCAAAGTAAGTGAGTACTAATAGAGAAAATAAATTTGTATTTTATTTCCCGAATTAACAAGTAATGAATTCCGAATTCATAACAAACAACTAATGACATAATAATCTTGTTAATGAAGTCGGGGGTATTATTGAATTGTCAACGCCGCTGCTACTTTCATGATAACGCGGCAACACAAAAATGAATTCTTGGATCGTTTTCAAATTATGGATCCACGTAACACTTAATGTGAGGAAGAACTGGGCTGATTTTATGAACGGGTCATTATATATTTCCAAGAATAGTTGAAGCATCATCTCAAAACTCTCCGGGATATAATTTCTCAACTGTCGGTCCGATTGAGTCCAAATTTAGTGCATATGAAGCGACTTGAGGGGAGTTACTTTGTATTTATCATATTTAACTCTAATAGTTCAGTTTTTAATAACTAGGTTGAGCTTTTTAATTGAAAGAAAATCTGTTTTAAGGACATAACTTTGTAACCACTGGTCTGATTTAGTCCGAATTCCGTGCAGATGAATCAAATGAGGAGATTTTAGCTTGTAAATGTTGAATTTAATTTGGTTATTTATATTTTACACACTAGGGGGAGTGTTTTTTTATGAAAAACATTGATTTTCAATTTGCAACCCGGTGATCTTGGCACTTGTTGTTGCTGGCATATTGATGCATGTTGACGCTGAAGTAGTGATTGCTGTTGTTTAATTCATGTATTTTCTTTACCATTTTCTTTTTATACGACTGGGATAGGCTGGAAATGAATTACCCTTTTCGGGATTGATAAAGTATTCTGAACTGATCTCATAACCTCCAAACCGTCGATCTAATTTAGTCCAAAATTGTTTCGTAAGAATTGAATGGTGTAGAACTATCTTGTATGCATTGCATTTTAATCAAATAGTTCATAATTTACTCACTAGGGGGCGTTTTTTTCCACAAAAAATACTTTCTTTCGGACATAACTTCACATTTAAATTTCCTGGAAATGAATCAGGGGGATTGCTTGTCCAACAATCCCCCTGATTGAACTGCATAACCTCCTTGGTTATGCAGGGAAGTTCAATCAGAGTGGGAGCTTTTCAGGGATAAACCCTTGCTAACAGGGACGTCAGCATATGCCTAGTTGTGAATGTGGCTGCAGCAGAGGCGTCCTATCTCTTGAAGGTATAAGAAGAAGCAGTGGCTCAATGTTGAACCACCACATAAGTCCAGAGGAAACTCATTTCAGCCGCTTGCATCCTGAGACTTAATGAATTAAATTCAGTAAAGTCACGAGGCAATAATGTGTGCCGAACTGTGGAAATCTCTGCATTTAGACCGTAATGACTAGCTGCTGCGCCGTCTCCAACCACGCCTGAACATTACTCTGAAAGTCATAAATATGATTATACCGTCTCATAATCCATTTCTGCAAGGCAGGAGGCGGCTTAAAACATATTAAGACGTAATCAAGCCGCTCCTGACAGTCCAGCAGCAAAGGCTACACCAGATGTTTGTTTTTTTTCACTGCCCCTCCCCTACCTCTGTTATAATGTTGTGAAGTGATTTGTTCAATTAAAAAGTGATTATCAACTGATTTGGGCTGCGATTTGGTGAAATTAGTTTTTGATTGACAGCTCCTCGACCCCTCATTCAAATTGAGTCATAGGGCCACCTGCTGGCGTGGAGGGTGAAGAACTTGACAGTGAGGTGGAAAGATTGTTGGAAATATTATTCACGCCTGCGATATGTTCTGTAACTGATCCCAGATGTACATGACATATATGTCGGAGGATTGCTCTGTATTTGTGACAATAAAATGTATTAATTTTGCTCCACCCACAAGCACTGGAGGATTAGAGGGTTATTGACCTCTCTATGATTCTATTTTGTTCGATGCTCAGAGAGTTTTTGCAGTCGTTGGTAGATTTATAGGCTGGCAATAACTCAGACATTCAATCTGCGACTTTAAATTGCTCGAGGGAGTGAATGTGAGAGTGAATGGTTTTCTCTATGTGTCGACCCCCTGATGAACTGGCGACTCGTCCAGGTTGTACCCCCGCCTCTCCAACCTCTCCATCCAAGTTCAAAAGACCAAAATTGGCATTAAATCATAGATTATATTTACATGCACATCAATACCCGGGTTATTTACGGGGTTTTGGAGTATCCTGTCTTTGAGTTTGCGATGTAAACATAGTATCCTGATCTCAGAAACAAGGATAAGAACGTATCCTGATTTTAAGGGTCTTGAATATCCGGCTGGATTTATCCCAAAGAAACCGGGATACTGTTACATGTAAACGTCTTCTCCTGGTTTCTGATAGCCGCGCATCAATGAACAGGGGCTGAGTGACGAAAAAGAAATGGAAACACACATCGGAAGCAGCAGTGACAGCGTCGCACTTCTGGAATGAAGAAGAAATTGAGTTTTGTCTTTCAATAATGAAAGAATTAAATATAATTGTCAGTTTGGTAAAATAAAGCCTTGGAATCCTGAGAAAGCTGTGCCAATCGTTTCCCACCAGTCACGTCTCTGTATCTTCACCCAGCTGCCCTCATCCATCAGACTGACAGAAAGACGACTGTCAGACTGACAGCTGTCAAAGTAGAGGATCATATTTAATAATATTAAATAGGATTTAATATTACTGGACGCTTAAATCTCCGATTGCTGGTGATAGTGTGAATGAACTTTATCCACTTCTCCATAAAGGCAATTAAAAGTGCTGAACCTGCTATAAACCTCTGTGGCCTAATGGGGAAATTAGTTTTAAATTAAACTGCAGTTACAGAAATGACGGATAAAAACTGCTGCATGAAAAACATCATGGGTAATTACACAAGCAGTTCGCTGTAGTCACTAACTGGGATTCTCGCACGTTCTAGTCAATATTTATTATTTAATTATTTAATATATATAAGGGTGTTGCCCTTTTTTCTTCCTCCAGTGTTTTCTCTGTGCATTTTCAAAGATTTATGAAAGCTCAGTTCCCGTTTTTATAGTCCTATTATGTAGTTGTTTTTGTATGGTATTTTTATTTAGTTTTAATATACATCCTGTTTTTACAGTCCTATTATGCAGTTGTTTTCGTATGGTATTTTTTATATTGTTTTAATGTACATCCTGTTTTTATAGTCCTATTATGTAGTTTGTTTTTGTATGGTATTTTTATTTAGTTTTAATATACATCCTGTTTTTACAGTCCTATTATGCAGTTGTTTTCGTATGGTATTTTTTATATTGTTTAAGGTACGTCCTGTTTTTATAGTCCTATTATTAAGTTGTTTTTTTCTGGTTTCTTATATTTGTTTGATGTACATCTGGGTTATATAGTTCTATTATGTGTGAATTGGGGGGATGAAGGTTGGGGTGGGGGCGATGGGGAAACTATTTTTATCGTACAAAAGCACTTTGTGATACTTTATCATGTATGAAAGTGCTATATTAACAAAACTGATTTCTTGACTAGTATTTATGGATGTATACAGGACTTTGAAAAACTAGATTTATCTGTGTCCATGTAGAGGTCATAACAAAAACGCAGTCTCATATATTATTCATGAAGACGAGCACAATTTTGGGTCGACTCAGAGCTTTTTGATTTGACTTTATATATAATAAAGCTACACTTAAAAAAAATTAAGTTTGAACACAACATAAGCCCCGGATGAAAAATTCTCATTCTAATCTTGCAGTAAATTATTATGTGTCATATAAAAGAAGTGTGCTGTCTAGATCAGCATTCATGTGGGACCATGTACTGTTTCAAAATATCTAAAAAAAAGTTGTGTGTAGCTGTCAAAGTCGCTTTATTGATATAAGAGGAAAAGAAAGGTCGCTGGGGAAAAAGCGGCAAGGTCATGAGAGTTTCTCGACAATGAATAGCTTATATTCTGTACTTAAAATGTCCGTCACACTCATTCTGTGGGGAGTATTTCTACGGTATCTCTGATTCACGTCTCGACTTTGATGGAGCTCTGTGATAGAACTGGATCCCTATCCGACTGTCTACCCTGACGCTGCAGTGGCTGGAGAAGATGGCAGGATGAGTAATTCTGTTCATCAGCAGTGAACTGGACTGAAAGTCAGCCAATGTGTGCTGAGAAAATAATCATCCGTCTTTAATATGAATCCGCCAGAGCGACGTAAACATCTCAAAACGTCTCTTTGCGGATATCTAAAGACTTTTTTTTTTTTTTTGGGAGAAAAAATATGCAGATTTTGGACTCAATTTATCTTTTTATCTTTATTGCTACTAAGCATCATTTTCGAAAATTACCTAGTGAAAATAGGAAGTTAAATGGTCATAGTTCACAAATACATAGAAAACAATGCCTTTCTTCTGTCTTACGGTCTGGAAAGGGATGCAAGCACTTTGAGATTTGATCCAAATGTAAAGTGCATTATAAATTAAATGTATTATTATTATTATTATTATGAACTGCTGAAGATCCGGAGCCATCAACTTTTTTATGACAGAACAGGAAATGGGGCTGGGTTGTGAAAATGTGGAGCCGTGAGCTTTTTACCCTGAAACAAGATGATACTATCGAGGCATTTGCGGATTTAGCTGTTGGCAAAATGGGCGGCCACCCAGGAAGTCATGTTGCCCGGGGGCAGCGTGATGCATGCATCAATCAAAAAAAAATTAAATTGAATGGTGACCATCGCTGATTGGTTTTGCTGATTGCTGTCAATCATGTTAATTCAAAATGTCAATATGTGGGTCAATTGGGTTGGTCGGAGTGTGCGCACCTCTAGTTTGTGAGCGGACAGGTGTTTCCCTGCAGAGAAGAATCCCACAGTGAGAACTTGGAGATGGGGAGGTGCGGCCTAGCGTAGCAGGTAATAACATGATTAGAACATGTAATGAACGGATATACTGACGGATATCCCTCGACAGACCAGACGTCCATCAGGTCAGTATAGTTAGACCCCCTGCGCCCCTCTGGCTCATCTCCGGCTTCAGAGGATCAGAATGTGTCGTCCCCTCCCACTAAGGGACTGGTACCGCTGGGACGCGCCGGGATCTGACAAATATTTTTAAATATATGTTTTGGGCTCAGTCACGTAAGGGAAACCTCCATAAGTAGAGGTTACCACAAAACACCGTTGATATTTGTGCTAAGCCAGCAGAATTTGTAAAAAAAACAGATTGATAATGAATTAGCATTCTAACGTTTGATACAAACAAAGTCTGCTAACATTAACAATTACAAACAAATGGGATCCTGATCTGGGCAAATTTATAAAGTTACATTTATTACGTAGTCAGATATATGAGCAAGGGACTAAACGTAACTAAATAATTACATTTTCATGTATTGTATTATACAAAAGCCTTCCCATAAATTAGATGAAAAAGATTCATCTGAATTACGTGGCATACCGTATATTATTGCGTGCTATAGACTTTTAAATTAAAGCGCTGGGCCTTAATATAGTAAATGATGATCTGATATGAAAATACACCAGTGCTTGTATTAGTAGTAATGGATTAATAACAAACCATTCTCAGATCTGATAAGACAATTAAACCAAGAGGGAGGTTGGCTACTTGAAATAATTGTTTCCTGTTGTGTGGGAGATGGGATGATGATGGGAGATGTGAGATGGTGATGGGAGAAAGCAACACCCCAAGTATGTTCCTCGTGTCCTGCCTAGTCTGTGATTTTGTTTTTGTCACATTCATAAATCCATTACATGCTGAGATATATTGTTGGAAATGGAAGTTTAATAGTCATTTCGTGGGGATCTCAGGATATTTCAGCCTGTAAAGACTAAATCACACTTTTCAGGTCCACTTTTTGCCTGGGAACTTCTTAAATGGATTACGGAACCATCCCTTTGCACACTATGGATCATCTGTAACGCATAATCAGTCTTTAATGAGTTACATTGACAAACTTGTCTGTTTCCCTCTCAAACTGGTCAAATGCTGATGCCTCCGCTGGCGTAACTTTTCACATTTGTAAAATTGGATGTGACTTTTTTTTTAGTTCTTTTTGTAAAAAAAAAAAATGCATACAGTTACCACTTTCTATGCATGTACTTTTTATAAGCCATCATTTGCACATCCTTAATAACCTTCTGCCACATATTAACATATTAAATCATTAAGAGGAGGTTCTATTTTTATCCAGCCTGTCTAAAACGTCATTGACAGACGGAAGAATAAATAACTTTATGTGGACAAAAGTTATAAATATTCTCTCAAACATGAAATTCATTTAATAATTGACAGTTAATTTATTATTTTTAAATACTTTCAGCACTACATTTAAAACTGACCTGTAAAAACAATCACAATGAATTGGATGGGATGTCAAGAATGCAGCTGTTGGAGAGAGAGATGACAGATGCTAAGCTTCGCCAAAGCTAACGGAGAAATGTTGTTGTTACCCCGGTGGAATCAGAGTTTTCACACGCTTGACGGACAGTATAAGGCTTGTGGAAGGTAAATACTTCTGTGTGAGTAACGTATTGCTTTTTCATTGCGATGCATTGTGACATAATGTAGATGCTAACCGCAGTTAGCACGTTAGCCCGCTAACAAAGTTAGCGCGTGCTGCAACGATGTACACAGTATATGTTACAAGAGTAAGGGATGTTGTAAGTTACTCTAACGTTAAAATGAAGTTTGAATACTTTTATTTAGCTTATTTCAGACAAGAGAAGTGACTTAGAGGGACTCGTGTATGTATGCTCACTAAAGAAAGGACTAGGAAGATAGTTAATTTTTGGCGCATAGAACATAACTGGTTTCAGCTAAACCTTAGCTGTAAAGTTTTTTTTTTGCTACATGTTTTCATAGCTAACAAATAGCAAAAGATTCTTCCCCCTCATCTGTGTTTTTACCAGTTCATAACCTGCCTAACCAACTAACCAGCTGCTTTTGATGGTTGTGAGTAACTAACTGTTTAATGTATTATTATTATTATTATTAATGTCATACTCACTTTATTTATTCTGGCTTGCGTTGGAAATGAAGTGGTCACTTCTATTAAGACTTAAGTGCTCTCAAGCATCAACGAAGGCCTTTAACCTGTTTTTTTTCTAGGACATTTGTTTGTTAAGTGTGTGAGAGCTCATCTCAGATTATGAGACTTAGGATAAAATTATCAAAGGTACATCATATGAGATATTCTAGTTCATCCGAATATTTGTTTGTAATTTGTTATATCTGAAGTTCATGGTTTGCGTTTAAAGTACTAGGTGTGGGACTTTACATGTCGGTTAAATGTTTTGCGATACTCGGCAAACTAATGATTAAAAGACCCGAGAGCTCAACCCATAATACCACAATAATGAATACAATCAATCAATAAAACATCCTTATTTTAACCCATCTTTATTTTGCCACACCCTCTGAACTCTATCTGATTATTATCCACAAGGAAAAAGTGCTAAATTTATGAATATGCATATATTTTTCTTTATGTTTATGTTATCATAAAGCGTTTAAAAATCTTGCATGCAGTACCTTTAACTACCCATGGGGGTGTTCGTACCCCGTTTGAGGATAATTGCACTCCACCAAGTATTGTTTTCTGATCATCAAATAGAACAGAGGTTTCACAATTAATGATAAAAATATAAAAATACTGTATCCAATGATGTTGATAAGTGGTAGAAACTAAGAAATGGCATTTGGAAAGAAACTGTAGATAAGTCAAAAAGGCAACACTTCAAACTGTGATGGTTAGGCTCATTCACTATATATATATATATATATACTAAATATATAACAAAACATTGCAATATTTTTGGCTTTGGCAAGGTACAGAGTGCTGGATCAATGGCTTCCAGAGAGTCAAGGTTGCCAGCCAATGATTTTTTGCCCTTTTTACAGACAGTCTATGTAAAGCCATGCCTGCAGGCCAACAAGGAGGGAGCTGCTGCGGAGATGTATCTGTTTTCTGTCTGTCTTTGTACACATTTTATCGAATGACGCTTCTTCTTGGATACACTTCTTGTTACCATTTTCGTCTCCTGGAATCTGAAATATTTATGTGACAGTTGTGGGCCACATATCAAATTAAAAAAAAAGGATTTTGGGGGAAAATAACAGTAGAAAGCTCACAGCATCTGTTGGGGGGGCTGAGCAGAATGTCAACAGTCTTCTTGCGATTGTCATTCTGGGGAGTGTGCCATATCATCTAGAGCTTGCAGTTTTTGTAGAAAGTTCCGCAAAAATGTATCACAGAACCTAAGCTGAATTTACATTTCGCTTCTGTTGTCATTTTTCTCCTCATTGAAGAACACATTTGTAATTCCAGAATGCTCTGTCTTATGTGGGTGTTGGCAATAATGTGGGATGGAATAAGAAAAACACCAATCCACCATAATGTTTTAACCACTGACAGGTGAATGCAGAATTATAATAATTATCTCAATGGCACATCACCTGTCAGTGAGTGGGATATATTTGGCTTTAAGTGAACACTTTGGCAGGAAAAATGTTCATGCACAGGATCTTTGATAAAGAGCTACTGTAGAATTGTTAAGAATGTTATTGCTGGTTCTCCTGGAAATATGTCAGAACGCCCCTGTGTATGGAAGCGCTGTTTCATAGGAAAGAAGAATGACCTACAAAAAATTAGACCGACGGTTTCAATCTTAAGGCCGATTGGACTTTAACTGTCGGATTGTGAATGGACTTTTGGACCCTGAGCATCATTTGGTGGAGTGGGTAACTCTACTTGGGTACTCTACCCGTGTCCAGGTCTTTTGCTTGAGACCAACAACCTGGGGTTTAGCTTATTTGTCATTTCTGTAGCTTCCTTTGTTGAAATAAATTCATCTTTTTCTGTTAAGGGTCCCTTAAAGTCATATTTTATTACTATTGGTATTATATTAATGTGACCTTTACCAGAGTAAATGCGCTTCAACTTGTTGTCAGCCAGTGTGATTTACACTATTTGGTTTTGTTGCATTTAGTCCGTACCACCTAAGTAGAAAAAAAAAGTCCAGTAATGAAGTATTTGTGTTTTTTTTGTCCTTCAGGTCATAGTGGTCAGAGCTCCGTTTCTCTCATCATCTCTATCACATTCTCTCTCTCCCCTCTTGTAACGCCCTTTCCCAAAGCTGAGTATTGATTGTCTCAGTCTATTAATGTTGGTCTGTGTCTCTGCAGAAAGTAAACACTTGGTCAACTCATATTTCCATGCTAATGTTACCGGTAGCTAAGGTTAGTCTGCCAATAAAAATACATTTTTTTCTTTCATTTTTACTTGTATTTAAACGCCTTACATGAACTGAATGAAAGGAAAAGTATTTGAGTTTGGGTCGGGTTTACCAGTGGCAGAATGGCGTTGAACTAGCAGGTAAACATCTGCACTGACCTTTAGCATGCTTCATTGGATTCAGCTGCCTGTCTGGCTTTGTTGATATCCTCAGAGAGCTGGCATGTTGATCAAAGTTGTTGTGTAGACAAGATCATTCACTCCACCCACCCACACACACACACACACACACACACACACACACACACACACAGGTAATGATGCTGGTGATCAAACAGGGTGAGCATTTCTATGTACACCTTTGATTAAAAAAAAATACAGACGTCTGGATCGCAGTGGCCTCAATTGCGGTTATGGCCATGGCTAAAAACAGAACTGCTCGTCTAACCGAGGGACAGGTATGAGGTCTTTGTCTGGTGAACCTCCTGCAACCACAATCTCACAACCCTGTCTGTCTCGAAGACACAGATTTTGAACTGATATGAGAGGGGAGGTCTGCTGCACAGTCCTGTGTGTGTGTGTGTGTGTGTAATAGGTCCAGTGATATGCTTGGATCAACGGCCGTTTTATGATGATTAAGCTATATAAATGAAACGACAATTCTCCAAGTCCCATAAAACCAAATTCTTTGCAACTATTATAGATGAGAGAATAAATTGGAAAAACCATATTGATCACATTTTGTAAGGAGTCCATTACTATCATTTGGTTTTATTCCTCTCTAATTTACATCACATCATAGTCTGATCTTCCTCCATGTCAACTACTGCCATGTTTTAGATTTCTACGTATTCATCCCAGTTAACCACATTTCTTACAACTCAAAAGATGATTTAACACTCTGCCCTTCTTTTTAAGAAATATTCCCTTTAGCGCACACATACAGAGAATCTCTTGTTTATAGTTATATTTTAAGAAAAACCTTCAAGACACTTTTTAAAATAGTTTTTTGATTTATTATTATTAACAGATACTTATTTTGATTGATCGCTCTTTTGTTTGCTAAGGCATCCATTCTTCATCATACTGAAACATCTGCAGTTATAGAAGCCATTGATTTTATTCCTAAAGTTGTTTTCATCCTTGTTGGCAAACAATCCCTGTAGTGTTTGGGAGCCGCCTTTATGAGGAAAGGGTTTCTCTCTCTCTCTCCTCTCTCTCTCTCTCTCTCTCTCTCTCTCTCTCTCTCTCTCTCTCTCTCTCTCTCTCTCTCTCTCTCTCTCTCTCTCGCCCTCAGCATAGCCTGATATTTCTGCGAGACTAGTTTTTGTATTTAGATAAGAAATTGCTGTTTTTACCCAATGGGCTCAGTAGTCCTGTTTTTGTTTTTGTTTTCCGTTAGACTTTGGTGGTTATTTCTTGGTTCATCTGACATCCCTTTGTGGGCTGATAGTGTGGCGGCCCTTCTTTTGTTTGTTTTGGCTGGCCCATCAGGATTTTTATCTTTTTGTTAATCAGGTTAATTTGGAATTGAGTTGTATTGATTATTGACATTTCTTTGGTTTTGGCAAAGCTCAATCCTGCCTATCCTTTTGGGTAAACTGGGCTTAATTGGGTTCGTAACATAAATTGGGGATTCTGTCTAATCTAATTAGGACATGGATTGTTGTAACATATAGCTCTGTGGTTTAGTGGCATTAGCCCTGTGCGGCTTGCATGTTTTGGTAACCTTAGTTTGAGAATTCCACTTTTTGTTGCTCTTCTGTGTGTTGAGCAACTTTGTTGACACAGTTTCAGTTTTCTTATTAAGATTGGAGTAGCAGTTTCTGCTGCTTGGTGCAGCTTGTGTGTTAAGGAGATTTGCTTTTGTATTTAGGCTTTCTAGACCGGTAGAGTGTTTTTTCCGACTTTGGAGGTAGTTTTCGTCTCTAAAATAGAATTTGTTTTCTGAATTAATTGACTCTCCTACGCAGAGTGGGTTAAATTGGTGCAATAACTATAATCTTCTGTTAATTGCTGATCACTTGGATGTAAGTGTGGGACAACGATCTAAAAAACAAACTATTAAAACAGAGCTATAAGCAGTGTTGGTGAATAAAGGCATTTTGCCGCACGTTCAGACGATTAAAAAAAAAATGGATGTTGAGCAAAAATGCCTAGTTACAGAGAAGGAGAGCTTATGAATGTTCTTGAAACTTGATACACGCACGTTACAGGGACTCCTAAGGGGGGTATTCCGTTCTGCTGCCCAGGGCAGATGCCCTTGAATCCCAATCTCCGCAATCTGAGCCTAATTTTTGATTTGTAATGACCCTTCATTACTTGGATTTTAAATGAGTCTTCTAGACTTTTCATCCTCTCCTGCAGTGACTCATTTTTTGATATGTTAAACTTCACCGTGCCACACTGATGGAGCTGAGTGCATAATATCAATAAGAACAAGCCCCATTGGTAAGATTTGTTCTTGAGAAAAGCATACTGACTGTCAGTGTGTGTTTGGCAGGACAGGTTTTGTCACAACTCTCGGTGCCTCTCCAGATACAATGAAGCCAATTTGAACCTCGTCGTCTGTCTGTTGTCACCTTGTTGTCACCTAATGTGCCATCTTGTCAGGAATGAACCTAGTTGAATCTATCATCTAAATACCTAACATGAAGGCTTTTTTAAAAACTGCGTTCTGTATTCTTAACAAAAACTCTGAAACAACCTTTTCATTATGAAGCTTATTTTATTTTGTTATGTAATTTTTTACCTCTCCCATTAACTCTTGTGTATTCAATGTGCTTTGTATTCTTGGAATTTAGAATCAGTCACAGAGATAAACCAGGTCTTCTCCATTAAGACATTGTTTTCAAACATTCAATTCTGGTCTACAGAGACTCTTGTCTGAAGTTGGTATCTCTTCTTTTTCTTTTGAATGATTCTCTCTGCATCCCTGTCGGATTCTGCTTATTATAACTCAGCAGCAAATATCCAGATGTGTTGTTGTCACTGCTTGTGTTTATTTACACAACTAAATATACCCTGCAGAGTAAAGTGGTTCAGGACACTGTGTCTGCTTTTTAAAGTGCACTCTCTCCAAAAAACAAACAGAAAATACACCCAGTTCTCCAAATGTAATTTAGAGATGTCTAACAAAGACATGTATGTTCCGTCATTCCAGTTCATGGGTAACGACTGTGTCATCAGACCTTGTAGGGAGTAATTTATATTTTCTGCACATAAGGATGAAAGTGACAAATTCTGTTGGAATTCATTTCTGTATGGGAATTTTGTCTTTGGAGCACCAAAAACTAATATCCATTGTCAATGTGCTCTCGTTCCAGCTCGTCTTGTACAAAAACTTCCTGAGACCCATAGTGTCTCATCCAGATGCTTAAGGGTGGCTGATAAGAAAACCATTCCGAAACATTTTAAATGAATCATAAATAATCTTTGAACAACTTTGAGGCTAAATGCAGAAAAAGACACATAAGGGCTTGGCAGTTATATAGTTATAGCAGTTATATAGTTAAATTGATGAGCCATTATTTAAATCAGAGAAGACAGAAAGAAGGAAATATGAATGATTTATTCCAACAGATGACGTGTGATAATTAGTCTATTAGAAAGCCTCAGGTGCTCAGACTCTCCGGGGAGATGAGATCGAAGCTCTCTGTCCTGAGCAGCAGAGTGGAATATTTCTCTCTCTGGAGTCTGGATACTGGCGGTGGTGGCTGATGACTTTGTTGATGCTAATGAATGATGATGATGATGGAACTTCAAGGACTGACACAGTGACTGGATGGATGAGGCTGCCAGAATGAGTGCATCTGACATCAGTTGATGCCCAAGAGCCTGAAGAAGGTAATTGAGATTGAGCATGTGTGAAAGGTGAGGATAACAGAGTGATGAGAAATACTCTGGCCAAACATCTCCATTACTTTGAAAAGATCCAAATTATTGGCGTACTCAGTGTGTGTTGAGCCTAAATTTGTGTACAAGGGGCTCTAGTGGGTGGGTCTAATTGAGAAAAACGAAAAGCCGAAAGTCAAAACCTGTTTACCAATGGTGTGATTTGGTCTGAATGCAGCTGGAGCTCAGCCACTCTTGTTTTAAAAGCAACAGTACGAAACAAAGGAGAGCGAGAGAGAGAGATATGCCTTTCATTTCTGCAAAGTGTCCTTCGTCATGGCGTTATAGAGTTACTCTACTGGACTTTTTGTATTGTGATTAAATTTTGGCATTTTTTGAAGTCTTTACTTCCTGTGTTTTCAGATGACCATGTCTTTTATACATCGTGTTTTATTTATTACTTCATATTTTCACAATTTCCTCACTAGGAGACGCTGTTACGCAGACATAACTTCTTAACCGTCGGTCCAAATTAAGTTGAAATTTAATGCATATTAATCGACTCCAGGAGACCTAACTTGTTTATAACATCTTATTTTGTAAATGTTAATTTTTTTACTCACTAGGGGGAGCTTTACCGCCAAAAGTTTTTTGGGCAATCATTTCTTAACAATTTATCCGATATCTATGTTGTTTATATCCTATTCTACCTATATTTTCATATTTCACTCATGAGGGGTTCAATCAGGGGGATTGCTTGTGCAAAAAAGGTGATTGGGGGCTTTTCGGGGCTATACCCTTGCAAAAGCTGTACTGAAGAAGCCCTTTGGAGTTCAGCAACCCGTATAACTTTTTCTTGCAGCATTTGCATTTGTTTTGCTTTTTATTGGTGTCATCTTCACTGAATTCAAAATATGTCCAAGTGATGGAGACACTTACTGCAAATGTTTTTAAGGGGAAATTAATTCAAAACGAGTTGAGTGTTAATCAACAGAATTTAAAACAATAATCATAAGAATATGGTAACCGGTTCTTAATGTTGATTTAGGATCAACTGTTAAGCCCCTAAGTAATACATTTGCTTTCTCTTGCATATCTCTTGTACATATATGCAAATACAATGTGCAAAAACTTCAGGTTGGGGTTCATAGCAGCATGACACTCTCACCCCAAAGGGTAAGACTTTTCTGCCTATGTGTGCACCTATGGGAGATTTAAAAGGGCGTTGTTAATATTAATGTTGGCACATCGCAATCATAGGGCTGCAGACCCACCTTTGACCCATAGAACTCTGCTCTATAGTTAATAGCGTAGTGTTTTGCTGAATATATGGATGTTTCGACTGTTTTGTAGAACCCCGATGGTGGCTTTTGACAGGAATGGAAAACTGATTGGTTTATACACATTATTTCAAACTGACGTCTATTCAGGGAACAAACCTATTCAGGGATGCCCTTTGCAGCTTTTGCCTTTCATTGTGAAGCATTTAACTAGCAAAACCCAGTTGGACATGCCCTTAATGAACTTATGCAATCAACTATAGGATAGTTGGACCATGTGCTGTAGATGACTTTAAATAGGTTCCTAAAACTATCATCATCAACAGATACCCTTAAGGTAGTAGGTCTGGAATTTTACGGATTTGAATCCCCGTACCTACTGGGAATAGTTTTTCACAAAATACTATCACCCTCTAACCAGTAGGAGAGGGTAGAAGTAAATAGCTACCAATGTAACATGTTCACCATTATAAAGACAAACCAGGGTATATATATTCTCACATTTCCCCTCCATATTTTCCCAGTTTCACCACGAACAAATATGATAAAAAATGATAAAAAAAAATCTTCCCCCTTTTGCACCTTAATCTGCGGCCTTTTTACCTTTGCAGATTCTTGGCATGCATTCAACTGAATCCTCTATTGCCAAGTCTGCTCCTGCCAGGGACCGAGCAGGAGAGAGAGATAACCTTTTCTATTAACATTTCATGATGTGTTTTATTTACTTTGGTGAGAGCCTTATTCTGCTTTTTTTAGTGGGTGCACGGGTTTACAAGTATGTTTTGCAAGCCTTAACATTAACTTGATATTTTTATCTGTTTGTTGCCTGGTTTTGCTACTGAAGCATTTTGCTCCAATATAAATAACCCCTGCAGAAAATTGGTTCTTGTATATTTCTTGAAGGAAAAGTGGAGATAGACATAAATAAGAGAGTAATATCCTGTCTGGAGTAATAGTGTTGCTGCAAACTCTTCATACCCGCTCTTGCTTTCATTGTCTGAGTTGTACGTGTGCGCACATACACACACCAAAACACACACTCAAATGCTCCCGCACACATAAAAAAAAAGAAAAGAATAATGCTTGTAAACAGCTTGACATTTTATGTTATCAGAAAGTAAACTCATATTTAGCATTTATATACCATACTTTTAAGAACTATTCAGTACTTGCAGGCGGTAATGTGCTTTTCTACGGGTTTTTTATTCTATGACTTCACCTTTCATTCATAATTCTGTCATCGTTTGTCATTCAAAAAGTAATAACTTAGTAAAGCAGAGGTCAATTAACAAATAAATTGTGTATTGTAATACAACTGGAGGACATTTGAACGCCATCCTGACTTTTTATGTCTGCTTTACTTACACAGTACATAGCTGCGTGGAAAAATGAATGCGCCACATAATAACCATAGTATAACATGGAGTCAATTAAACTTCTAGGACCTCAATCTGAACAGCTAGGAAGTGTAAGAGATTGTAAATCATTTTCAACGGCTTTGGTGCAAATGAAAGCAACAACAGGTGAAGAGAGGATTCAATAGCAGGACAACCCCCCAAAATGGAATAGTTCTGCAAGTGATGACCATGAATCATTTCTCTCTCGTCATCCGTCCTAACAGATTTTTCTGGTGGTTAGGTACCCCACCTCCTACTGTTAGTGATTTGAGTAAAGCTTTTCATTTCCATCTTCACAGTGAAGGGAACTTTGACATCTAGTTCTGTGGTTGGGGTACTGGAACTTTCTCATGGTTAATATGAAGAAACCATAATCTCTCTTTTTTATATAGAAATCTCATGTAAAACAACAAAGTATTTCTCACATTGTTAAAACTAAAAAAAACAAACAGAATCTGTCCCTCTATCTGGATCCATGCTCAACCCAACGGGTCAAGGCCAAGGGCTTCCCATGATACCTCGGGATATGCTTGACTTTTTTTTTCACCACCGTCACTGATTCGCTGATTGATCATGGACAAACTGTTGGGTCTCTTTCTAATAAAGATATCTTTCTAAACGCCTTTGATTACTTGTGATTCGGCACTATTCAAATGAAATCTGCTTAACCTGATATTTTGTCTAATCAACGTTATCCTGACCTCAGCTGGCAGTGGTTATAATGTTGATTGAAGGTTGATTGAAAATGTCTCAGTTTTTGATAATTCCATTAGCGGTGATGTTGTATGAGTTGTCCACTAATGCGTTTTCTGTCTTTCTTGCTTTCAGATGCAACGTGGACAGCAAAGTGTCACGAGTGGCTTGGCTCAATCGCACGACCATTCTATTTGCAGGAAGTGAGAAGTGGTCTCTGGACCCTCGCGTCATCCTGATGGAGAACACAGCAGTCACAGAGTACAGCATCAAGATCCAAAATGTTGACGTCCACGACGAAGGGCCCTATGTCTGCTCGATCCTCACCAACAAGAAACCAAAATCCACAAAGGTGCATCTCATCGTTCAAGGTAAGTCCGCAATTTTACTCAGAAGCAAACAACCGGTCGGTGCCGGAAGTGTGATTTGTGGTGAAAAGGTTGTCGTTATATACACAGTTATACCACAAAGCAAAGATTAGACTTGTCCGGATTTGACCAGTCGGAGGCAACACTCAAAATCAAAAAAATAGTTCCTTTACTTTAGGATCAGATGGAATTCAGCAAGCGTCAGACCTGGTGATGAAACCAGGATTCAATCTCGACACAATTTGAGGTTGCTGATGGCTATTGATTCAAGACGCGGTGCATTGACAAATGCTCTGGCCAACTTTCATAGCAAAGTGCGACAAAATCAACTGTCTGCACTGAGAAGCTCTTATGATGAAATCTATTTTCTTCATGCCGAAATAATTAGCAACACTGCCCGTATCTGCAGGTTTGGATCATGGTGCTGGACTAATCCGTTATGCAATGAGAGCGGTGGCGTCAGATTCCTCACACAGAGTCACAAAGAGAACACACATTAAGGAAATGTTGCAGGGCGCGCACCTTTTGATAATGTTACCTATTTAGATGAAAATATCCTTGAGGATAGATAATTCTTCATGACCCATTATGAGGGATGATTATGGTCTGTATAATTATGATACAGTGTATCGTATAACTCATGATGATGTCTCATTAACTCTCAACTGATTCCGAGAAACATCAGGCCATGCTTTTAATTAAACCAACGACAAGCATGTTCTCGCTCAGACAAGCAAGTACATCTCCAATTATATTTTCTCACCGACTTTAGCGGTCATTACTCCTGACCTTGAATAAATCATCTGAATGCCACAAGCTCACTTGGGAAACCAAAGCTGTCACAGGGTCTGCAGAACGGGCCAAACAGAGCTTTGATGTGACAAAAGGATGCTGGTACTGGTGATTTGTGCTGGTGCGCTAAAAGGAGTGGTGCACCTGCGGCCACAATCATTAGAGCGACAGACCCAACGGTCCAAGGGCGGCGGACCACAAGCCTGCTGCAAATCCTCAATGTCAAGTACTGTAGAAAGGCAGAATTCAAGAAAATTGCTTAAACATTAAATATTCCCAAGCCGCCACTATTTCAAGCATCGCTGATAAAACCCGGTCCGTTCATGCAATTTTTATAGCAGCTCACCCTGTTCAGTGTCGTGGGGGAGGTGAACCCTATCCCAACCAGCATTGGGCAAGAGGCAGGTAACAGACAGTACAGGTCGCCAGTTCATCACCTGAGTGACACACAGAGAGAGAAAGACAAGCTTACATTCAAACCTACGGCTGTGGGAGGAAGCCAGACCACCAACGCAAACACAGGGTAAACCTGCAACAACACAGAAAGGCCCCATGTTGCTTTGAACCTGGAATCTTCTTTTTGTGGGAAACCACCGTTTGGCCCTACCTCCAAATCAATAAGCTATATTAGTGGTATAACATGAGGCTTATCCATATTCCACATTTTGATTATATTGGGGAAATGCCTTTTACATGGAACTGTGGGTTAATCTGTAACCATTGTTCTCTGAGTGAAGAGACTCTCCACTGAGCTACGTATTAATAAGTACAGGGCTTCTTTCCAGACTTCGTTATGGTGATGGCTTTGTAAAAACACTTCAGCTGTTCTGGGCGTGAACATAGCTTATGTAGGCATGTTGCGCAGTCACGCTCATTTGGTGTTTGCTGCCTGTTTGAGTAAAAATGGCCGATCTTTTCCTCCCAAAGAAGATTTATCTTGCCTCTCTGACACATCATTAAACACTTATTTCACACTGTCTTTCCACACCCACTTCAATCCACTAGTTCATGATTCTCACACACCACTTCTGATGAACCGTGACCATCAAAAAATCAGACTGACTACGCAAACGTCTCGGCTAGGTTTGCGCCCAGCACAGCAATTTGTACTGTGTATAGGGTTATAAAAAACTATATGGTTATTCATGTTCCACACTCCGTACAATAAGGGAGCGCTGGATGAAAATAGGCACATGTGACTGGTGGATGGGCTTGTTATGAAGGTGTTAAGTGACACAGAGTGGAAAGGTAATTTCCGTATGAGGATGCAACCTTTTACCAGGAGATGAACCTTTCAGAAGACCGGAGGAAACGACAGAATGACTTCCAGCTGTGTTTCATGTGAGATCTACTACCGAGTTGAAAAGTCAGGAGGAATAGCTGCATGTCCGCTCCTGTGTGATTATCTATTGTTTGAAAGTCAGTTCACAGAAGCACAGTCAAAAAGTTTGGAGCTTGTGACGCATATGCAACACTCATAAGCATAGCCTCTGTTACCAGCTCACCAGTGTCTTGCGTGATGAAGCAGGATTTTCCCTCCGTTTTGAAACAGCTCTCTCTCCAATTAGTCTGTTGTAGTTGGTCTTCAGGTGTTTTCTTCCAGATGGCCTCGTCATTATGAAAAAAGGTTGTAGCTTGGAATGATCGATGAGAGGAGATTTCTGCGTTTGCCTTCTTGACTTGAGTCAACTTGGCCGCTGTCCACACTTCTCTTCCTCTTATTGTGCACCGATTTGCTTCAAGCTAAATCCGACCAGAGTAATTTTCCTCATCAACAGTCCACAGAATCTACACGCTCACTCGTCCGAAAAGATGCCGACAAGGGCCGGCTGTCACGGTTCTGTAATGAATTCATTACTTCCTGTTTTATTAAGAAAGCTAATTTCCCTATGCCTGGTTTTTTCACTTTACTTCGGTTAGTTCCACTTCATAGTCCTTCATGTTAACAGTTCCTGTACTTTCTCTCTCTGTCACTTTTGCTCCAGGTTTCTCTTGTGTATTGTACAACTCAGCCCCTTCATGTTCTGCATTTCCCCTCTTGTGTGATCGATCGTCTGTTGGCCGTACTGTGATGGCTAGATGAGTGACACATGGCATCTCCAGAGGTAATAGTAATAATAATAATAATAATAATAATACATTTAATCTATAACGCACTTTACATTTGGATCAAATCTCAAAGTGCTAGTACAGGTCTAAAGGCTCTGCTCATTGGTTATTTTACGTTATCATCTTAACTCCCAAGGTTTTTTAAGTTAAGTCTGGCCTGAAATACAAAATAGGCATAAAATAGCTCCAGAACTATCCGGTTCATTTGTATAACCTTGGTGTCTAAGGACAGGTAAAACCTTACAAATTCTATTTTCAGTGTCAGTAGCATTGTACCTGTGTTTTTTTCCAAACATGGAACAATAATTACTGACCACTTAAAGTCAAGGTTAAGAGTGTACAGACAATTATCTAATCTTTTCTAGATTCATCCATGTTTTGGATTGATAGCCTCTCCAGAAGAACCTAGAGATTTAAATTCATGGAGATGAGATACAAGAGTGGCTTTTCAAAGATTTCTGCAGGGCTTCTGTTTATTTGTGCAGTACATAACAATAGTTACCAAACAATGCGTTGGATTGATATTTATGTCGGCAAACCAACTTTTTATGTGTGTAGAGGGATGATATTTCACCAAAGCTGTCACCATCTCAAGGCCCAAAACGGTTGAAATGTCTCTTTGGCCTGATCACACTCAAAGCCCAAACTGATGAAAGCATTTCTACACACAAGCGCCTGCGAATGTTAACCCTTGAGAGAGTTTTGTGTTGTGGTAACACTTTGCAGCGAGGGGCAGATTTCTGTCACACCCTAGAGTCACGAATGAATGAATACAGTAGAGGACAGCCACCTCTGTGGCAAAGACTGATCAGGAAGTCCATGGGGGTTGTCAGTGGTGCCTTTCCTTTCTACAGACACTCTCGTCTCTAGCAGCTCAGAAATGGAGATTGGTGTTGGACCTATACACAGAGAAGGACTCAGGAGGCTAACATCAATCAGCCCAGTGACCTTGTCAGCTGATACCCACAGGAATATAGGGCATCTGCTACCACGGTGACTGCACACAACGAATGGACTGTCTGCAGGTTAAGCCAAACTGCAAGAGAGAATAATATCTGAGGGTGTTTTGTAATGCATAGTGTATGCCTTTCCTAGGATAAGAAGAGAATGAAACAGAGAGGAGCGAATCAACATCAAGTGACAGTTCTGATCTGACGGACGCTCCGTTTCTTTAATAAGCAAATAGCAGAGCCATTCCTCCCTTATTGCTTATTCCTGGAGTACCATCGCCAAAGCAAAGTCTTCGGGGTAACTTGACTTAAAACACTTTGAAAAGGCATCAAAGGAGGTCGCAACTGCTTTACTCGGAGTACTTCTTGACTAGAAGAAACATTTTTGTATCATTTGAAAGCGGTAATATGACAGTTCCGCTCTTATAAAGGGAAGTTTTACTGGATTATGATGATGCATCCTCTCATGATGCATCCTCTCAGAAGACAGTATGATTATTATCTGATTATCTGATTATCTGTCTGTGCCTTCCAAAGCAAGGTTACAAATCTCCGTTGACATGTAAGAGAAGTTTAATGATGCGGCGACACAATGGTTGATGCTTGGTCAGAGTCTTGGCCCAGCTTGATCCAGAAGAAGCTGCCATGCGTCCTTGAAAGTTATTTGATTATTTGACCTCAGATTTCGGTTTCCTGGATAACTACGGACTAAGCCTTTTATTTGGGAAGCAAACAGATCTCCTCAAAACTTCTCCTGTTTCTAAAATATTTTTTTTAGTCACAGTATGTGAAGTATAGTAGTATTACAATATGTTCTGGGATCAGCAGAGGACCATCAGAATATTTTTTATTTGTAATTATTCTACTGATCAGACTGTTGATGACCTCTTTGCATTTGACTACACTAATTTATGCTTAGCTTTAGCTCCTACCAAGCAAATATTGCCTCCAATTCCTCTCCAGGAAATGACTCTATCACACCTCGACTGTCTAAACCGTCAGTCCTTAACTAACGGGCCAGACATCGCCGCGGGCTTCAAAGCATTTACTACCGGGTCCTGGAATGTGATTCACAAAAAAAAAAAAAAAAAACTCATTTAATAATAAACTCTTTTAGGAAAATTACTTCTGCAAGAGTAGTAAGTGGAATAAGCCTTTCCCAAGGATTTAGGCTCCTCCCATTTATTTAGGGCTCCTTCCATTTACTGACTTTGGTAAGTTTTGACAAGGCATTTTATGTCATGCGAGGAAAATTTACGAATACTGTTTAGTATTATCTAAAAGTTTCGATGGTGTTTGATTAATAAGTATATGCGTGCGTGTGTATACACTGAGTTGCCATAACATTAGAACCACTGACAGAACTGCATTGGTAAACTCGTGATCATGGTACCGGTCAATGGGGGATATATAGGGTAGCAAGTAATAATAATAATAATACATTTAATTTATAATGCACTTTACAAGTGGACATTTTGTCCTGGAGTTGAGGTGCTCAAGGCAGAAAACACACCATGGAGATGCTGAGAGATGAACTAAACGATTTTGCGGGTGTAAACCAACGCATTGAGATGAGATCTGAGAGAATATGCAACTAAAACTGAGCAAGGGGACGTTGTTATTGGGCATTTTTGTTGATAACAGCAAACACGGGATTGCACTTATGAGCACAGAGTATATTTTTGTTTGCTGAAGAACATTTTCTCTTTGAAAAAGAGTTCATGTGAGTGTATAAAATATTTATCTGTACACAATGCGCTGTGAATGAGGAAGTGTGTGCCTAGGGATGAAGCACAACTATAACACCATAGTTGAACTATCGATATTAAACTTGTCAGGGTTGCAGAAAAGGCTGGACTCTGGTCTGCTCTAGTATGACCAGTACTTATGACATTGGCTGCTGTTCACTGATTTTAACTGTCTCAATGCACTGAATTGCACATTTTCCCTGGTTATGCCATGGTTGAATAAAGCCCCTCTAGAGTTTGCAGTACTTCACCAGAAGTTTATTCTGGCCTGCAGATGCCGGCAGATGCTGTTGTCACAATCATTGCTAGAAATTACTGGCTGAAATCTCTTAAGATGTCACCAGCAACGGCTTCAGCCAGCAGATAAAGTGATTTTTTATGCTTCATTCTACTTTTCCTCCACTGCCTTTTCTTTGCTTAGCCGGCCAATAACAAATTAATTTGTCCCCCTCCCATCACCGCATGTTGAAACCCTCTGCACAGCAAGCACACACAGTATACACCCCATGCAATCTGTTCCTTGTCTCCGTCTCTGCTATTGAACTGTAATGCTCTTCTCATGATGAGAAACCGAGCCGAGCAGGCCGCCGGGGGATGATTCAGTATTTTGCCTTCTGTTGTAGATTCATCCCAACTCTGGTTTACCCCTATGAAATGATTCAAGACAACTTCGACCACTTCTCTGATGTTCAGTGCACTGCCTGCAGAGATACTGGAGTAGTTCCGTGGTGGGAGTCTGACCTCAGAACAGAGGAAGGGCTGTTTTTGTGTCTGATCTCTCACAGTCTAATCACATGCAGGTCAGGTTGTGAGGAGATGTTTACTTCCTCATGGAATATGGAATAACCAGTTAAAGTGAGTCTTTAGCCGTCAGAAGGAGTGACTGCAGGACTACTGCAAGCTGCAACTCATCACACTCTGGAAAAAAGTAATACAGGGTTCATTTTTTGAGTTTTTTTTCCTCTTGTCTTCAGGAAAGTAGATTTATTACCCACTTACTCCAATTAAATTATTACCTGATCTTCAAAATGTGTTTATATCCACAGTCATCAATCATTTAATCTCTGGATTATAACACATACAGTAATTAGAACTTTCCCTATTTCTCACTCAAAAACACTGTCCTTAAAAAGATTAATCACTCAAAAAAAAATTAATCTTTATAAAGATTGAAATAGGATCTTAATAACACGTTCATATCATATCGTTAGATTAATAACACGTTCATATCATATCGTTAGATTAATAACACGTTCATATCATATCGTTAGAGAAAAATGGAGTGCAGAACAGTGAGAGGTTGCGGTTGCCAGCTTCCAATTGAAAAAACTAATGGGAAAAGAAATGTCCATTGGGTGCATTATTAACTTTTTGTTAATAATATAATCATGTGGATAACCCAAACCTCAACGGGACATAATGGCAGTATCAGCCATAACATTATAACCACCGACAGGTGAAGTCAGACTAGCATTGATTATTTAATTATCATGCCCCCTAGCATTGGGTGGGATAAACAAACCAGTGAGCAAACATTTTGTCCTAACATTTTGGCAGCAGTAAGGACGGAGAAGTGTAGGGATATGGACCAAATTGTGATCTGTTGGATGACGAGTGAGAGGAGATGATGTGACTTGTAACGGTAATAATAACAATAATAAGAACTTAAATTTATTAAAGCACTCCATAGAGAGTTTATCCAGTGCAAAACGAGTAGCTAGTTAAAGACGGACTGTAACACGATGACATGGGATAGGAGGGTGTTGCTACCGTCAAATAGTACGGGACCATCATCACTTCTTCGTTAAGTATCGCATCACCGTGAGGATCCGTTTCCGTATCTATCAGACACCTATTCATTATTCGAGGTGTGTGGGAGGAGGTAAGTTATGTAATGGTTAGGTGAGGGAGAAGCGCTGCAACTCAGTGTGCTGAATAGTCGTCCAGATTTAAATAAAGCCTTTAGCCTTTAACGATTTGTAGTAATCGAGTTACTTGATTTATTTGAGGAATCGTTTCAGCCTAACTGAAAAGGTGTCTGTTCTGATAAAGAGATGATACAACACAATGTGGATCACAGAGCCGTTTAGGTGGGAAAAGGTGGACCTACAGAATATTAGGCAAGTAATTTGGGAATGTTTCCCTTTACACTAAACTCTAATTTCACCCTGACATCAAGAGTCATAGAAATAGAAATATAATAACATTTAATGGGAATTGTATATGTAAAAATCTGTAAGACATTTTTATTTTATTTTACAGGATAACTGAAATGATGTGCCTCAGCTGATTAATATTTATTCTCCCACTATATGAGACTGTCAACAAAGATGAGAAAAATCCCTCTCCTTTCATCATCAGTGATGAATTCTGTCTCAACAATGGCCTGATCATTTCTACCAGCTAGAGATTTTCCAGACTGAGCTGAATTTTTTCTCCCCCTGGGCAAGTGGACCCTTATTTATTGTTGATTCTTTTAATTCTACAGAGAAAATGACCAAATACAAGAAAATACCAATATTTTGTTATGCTTCATTATCCAGGAATCTCTGAGAATAAATTCTAGGGCTTTTGTCTTTCAACAATATCCAGTTAATAGCAGCGGTGGCTGGACCAGTATTGCTGCTATTGCAGGAATAATGCTTCAAAATATCCCAATGTATTCAACCCTAAGGCTATGAAGGCGCCATGCATCCAGGATAGACCCGAAACCTTGTTTCTCCTCCGTTATTACTCTATAGCCTGATAACTGCAGGCTGTGCGTGTCATACCATGATGTAACGCCGATACAGAAAACGAAAGCAACCTTATGCAAACTTTATTGTATTTTTAACTCGTTAAGCCTCCACAGTTTGTGAGTGCAATTCACGCCTTTACTGCTAACAGTGTGTTAGCTGACTTTGATCAGATCAGAACTCTTTTTTTTCCCCCTTTCCTGCTAAGGTCCTCTCTCTACTCTACCTCAGCTCTTTGTTTGCAGAGCCTCCTGATGGAAAGCGTCGGTAAGAACAACATGGTTAAACATTGATTTTTCAGTATTGGATTTAAATGTTTCTGACTTGACATTATCTGCGTGCTTTTCTTAGCTGTAGATTCTAGCTGAAGCCTACAATGCAGGTTTTACACTATCCCTAACTGATTTACTGATTCTGAAATCTGGTTTCATCACGCTGAAAATGGTTGGGAAGACGGAACAATCGCCACACTTTCTATTTTTCCTTTAGTGAGAACTGAAGGTGGGATTTTAACAGCCCTTTTCATATTCGTCAACATTGTTATTTGAGCTTATGATTTAACAAAGAGGCTACTATGTTTACTTTTTCTTAGTAGCACCATCAGCTGCACTGGGATGTTTGGATCATCAGCTGTCTCAGAAAGTAATGAGTAAATCATCCAGATTGTAACTTCTTTTGAAGATTGTTAGGCGGTCCGATTGTCCACAAGCAGACTAGACGGTTTAGACTGGATAGTTAATCTGTAATCTCATCTGTGGGTTTTATTATATCCCCAAAAAGTCAGGGATATTATGGAATCATCGTCTGGTCTGCCACTGCAGATCCCCCTCATTAACGCGATAACGCAAAAACTATCTCATGGGTCCTTTTCAGATTTTATTACAACATAGACCTTTGTGCAAGGAAGAACTGGATTGATTTTAGGGAAAGGTTGGTTGTATATTGAACACTACATATGAATATGATATATGTGACCTATCAACTCAAGGAGTTCTATCTTGTCTATATCATATTTTATTCAAATAGTTCATATTTTGATCCCCAGGGGGCGCTGTTTTACAAAAAAACACCAATGTATAAATAAAGACCCCATAGGATTTCTTAAAGTAAGGCTCAATTGACAAATTAAAAGCTTCAATTGTATTCTATATCTTATTACGGATGCTAAAGAGTTGACATAATTGTGTTTGCTCATTTAAAAATCCTGTTCCCACACTTGGGACTATATCGTTTGTCATTTTAAAGCGACACAATAATTAGGTAAGATTGTTACTGATGACAAACTAAAAAGAGCTACAAACACTTTTGACCATCAAATAGTTGAAAGTGGTCATAACGGTAATGCTATCAGTATGACCTTCACTTCTGAAGTGTAGATTTTATTCATTCATCAATCCTACACGAGTATGAGCATGTTCAATCAAAGGTAGTTTGAACACATCCATTGTAATTACACATCTTTTCGGTCATACACACACACACACACACACACACACACATTTTATTTTGTGTGCCTGATTACATTTTAGAGGGGGGAATTTAAAATGAAATCCCCCAGCAGTAACACTACTTTTTTGCATAGAAGTTATCTCTGTCTGTAAAAAAAAAAAAACCCTCTCCCTCATCTGGTGTGAGTAACACTTTGCCAATCTTGACCTTGCTTTTTGGTTCAGTATCAATCAGCGGAGACAGGTGAAATTAGTTCTCAAGCAATTTGGCCTTGGACACAGACTGGGGAATTACCTAGGTGTCCCTTGAACTGTGATTTATTTACCACAAAGGTGATGAGATGGAATCAGTCCCTTAATTTAAATGTTCTTTTTAAAAGTTCTGCACCACTTACAGGAAGTTTGTAAATGGGTTTTATTTCAAGTTTGAAAAATGTCTAATGTAAAATGTCAATAGAATGAGACTGTTATGATTTGAATCTCCCAAATGCAATTAAGTACGGACAAAGTCGAGAAACTGCGATAAGTTGGAAATATTATGGAATTGTCCGCATCTGCCGCCGCCAAACTTTTGTGAACACTTTCACATTTTATACCACATAGACCTGGAACCTCTGCATGGAAGGTCTGGATGATTTTGAGAAAGGGTGGTTGTATATTTCCGGCCATAATGTCTCAACTGTTCTATCTTTAAATATAGATTTAACTTTAATATATCATTGAGGAGTTCAATCAGGTTGATTGCCTGTACAACCCAGGGGATTGGGGGGCTTCTTAAGGATATATCTTGCTTTTGGGTATGGCAGTGCAGGCCTACGTATATCTCCTAAACAATATTATGGGACAGTCATCGCCAGTTCCGCAGCAGATCCTTTGTGCTAACTTCATACCTCAGAAATATTGTTTCTTTTCAAATTTTATTCCCACACAGACTTTAGTGCGAGGAAGCACTGGAATGATTTTGGGAAAGGTTAGTTGTATATTTTTGACACTAGGGGTAGCTCTATCTCCGAACATTTTCAGGCTATGATCTCCAAACTATTGGAGCCAAATCAGAGCCATGCCATCAAGTCACCGAATAACGTAATTGGTTCTTGGCTCTAGACCAGCAAAGAGTTGCTGCTTCTCTGGAAACAGTTTTGAGAGCCAGGAGCTGTAGCTTAGGCTGTCGAAAAGCAAATAACTGGTCAGCCCTGGAACCAGCTCAATAGAGATGGGGTAATAGTCCTGATGCACTCATGTTTGGTAATTCCTGGTTAAGATAAAAAAAAAAACTTCAGTGTGACTTAGATGTTGCAACTGTTACACCCCTGTAATAGAAACCCACAGTGATTATTAACAGTTTAATCATTTACAGCCACGTGGAGACCAATTAGTTTTCTAGTGCTCCACCACATCTTCTCCATTGGAAGGGCACTCCAGAGGGCACTTCATGCTTTTCCTTTCCAGCTTAAGGGCAAACTAGAGAGCATTTTATCACATTGTCTTGCATATTGGGCCACCTCAGAGGGCAGTTAAATCATGTTTTATCTACTATAACTGCCACTCGTACGAAATAAGTTCTTCAGCAAAATAATCTAGAGGAAGATGAGATTAAGAAACGAATTATGGAGCGACAGACGATGGCACCTATGAGTATAGAGTTTAGGAGCAGATGCAGAAAAACTTTACCAAGTGACTCTCTGCTTGCTGAGCACCAGAGGGCTTCCAGACAATGGATTTCTGATGGCATCTATCACATTCCCCACCTCCTCTAACTCAAAGGAGGGTAATTAATATCCAGGATACTGATTTTGATTGGATTCAAATGTACCCGATTAAAATAATTAGTTTTTTTCACTTTCTTATGAAATGATCATTCTTTATTGAGTGGTTTTAGTTTTTTTTTTATCCCTCTCCTGGTTTAATCTCGTTCCTTTGAGTGAATCAGTGCTGGGTTTACTCTTTTGCACGGCTAAGTTGACCAGAAATTCTCCTCCAGAATCTTCTACTTGAGAGCAGAAGTCATGTTCCCTTCAATTATACGAGCCGTCCCGTTCCCGAAGCAGCAGAGCAGCCACACAACATCACATGCTCCATGTTTGAACGGAGGTCTCATGCTCTTTTAATGGACTACTCTGCTAGATTTACACCAAATGTAACGGGCCACCTCTCTTCCTATCAGTTCAACTTTCCGCTCATCAGCTATTCGCAGCAAAGCTCTGAGGATGGGTTGTGATATTATTCAGATGTGGGTCGGCAGTGTCTTTCGCCTTCAGCACAAATTGTTGACCGGTTGAGCCATGAACTTTATCGGATGCTTTTGGAAGAATTTTGGAATTTGGGCAACTTCTGGGAAAGTTCACTATTGTTCCTATTGTTCTCCATGTGAAGATAATGTGTCTCATGGTCTGGCGGGTCACAGAACCTTTGGAAATGACTACAGAACCCTCTCCAGACTGGTAGATTTCACCTTCTTCCCCTTCTTTTCTGGAATGTTGTTTTTTCTGACATTGGCATACTGTGCTACTGCTGAGACAGTTCTATTGACGTAATGATGTAGTTGAACTAGGCCGGTGGTGATCAGGTCAGGGTGCGTCCAGCGGGGGATATAGTTTCTAAGGGGGCAACTACGTTTTCAAATTCTGAAATGCCAATACTGATTTTTACTGATTTAGATTTTCAAACCAAAATTGGCAGTATACATACATACAGAAGGATTGTGGACGGCCCATAGTATAGTTAACTTTAGTAACTTTTTGTAACTTGCTATGTATCAATTTAAAGTGTCTGATTAAGTTTGGCGTGCCGAGCATTTTCGGGGTTGTTCCTCCAAATCTTCTTTGGTCCTTACTGGTGTTACAAATTTTGAGTATTGTGTTTTCTGGTCTGCTGGTGAAATGATTGTAGACATAGTAGCTCATGCTTGTTGGGCGTGTCAGCCAATCGCTGATCACATCAACTACAGTACACCTCTAAATTTCACACAGCTGATATCCAGTTGATATCAGATAACTTTCTTGTTTCAAGTCTTTAAAGACTCAAAAATGGAAGAAACAAGGAAGGAGTCACTTTTTTCACAGGACGTTATATTTTTTGGGTGTCTTTGATTTTATTCTTTGTGTAAAAAATGACATAAATCCGACACTATGTTTTCAAACTTTGAATGTTGATGAATCGTTTCTCTTCTCTCATCAAATTCAGTGTTGTGTTTCACGCACAGCTTGCAAAAAGACACGTAAAAAACATGAAATCATTCAGTGGAAGGTGTTTACTTGAATTCACACTTGTAAGCTTGTAAATGAAAGTCACTTAATTGTATCAAAATGCAATGGCTACATCATTTAAATATTATTGTGTACATACATGGAGAAACAACAAATTTGTAAAAATGTAAATCAGAAGATCTTAGATAGGGTAAGGAGATCAGGATTTCAGACTGCTGCTCCATTACGCCAAAGGGGGTCAAAGGACTCAGTTGAGTTCATTCTGGTTAGGACGTCAGGACGTCTTCTGGCCGCCTCTCATTGGGGAATTTCTGGGCACATCCAACAGCGAGGAGTCTCCTGGGTAGACCTGAAATGTGCTGGAGGGATTTCGTGTCCCATTTGGCTGAGGAACGCCTCAGGATAGCCCAGAAGGATTTAGAATCTCCTGGAGAGAGAACCAACTGATCTCCTGATGGAAGGATGGAGGGATGGATGGATGGATGGAGGGACACATTTCTCCGGGTCTTTCACAGAATGTGAAAAATGTCATTAAAGAGTGAATTAATGCAAGAATATTGGTTTCGCCATTTTAGTCTTTGTCCCGTGGAGCAAAACATTTACATCAAATGGTTTCGATCACAATGCTGAACATTAAAATTAATAAAATTTGTTTCTATGACAACCGTGATGGCTAGGACAAAAGGAATTGGAAGGTTATTGCTAGTCATGACTGGATCGTTGATTGTCTTCCTACTGAAATTAAATTATTAATGAGAAGAATTTGGAAGGGGGGCATCATGAAAATGACATTTCCAGTGAAGTAGTATCTAAATTAAAGCAATGTATCTGCACAGAGCATCTTAAAACAAAAGCGACCACTCAAAATAATTGATTGGAACCGGCAGAACTAATTTCAATAAGAAGTTCTAGAACAATTCTCACATGGTAAAAAAGTAGGGCCAAGCTGTCATCCCTGAGAACAAAGAGGAAAGCACCCAATCCACTGCGTTGTACAAGCAATCCCCCTGATTCATCTCCACGAAAAGCTGTCGTTTTCGTAAAAAAATAAAAAATGCTCTCCTGGAGGGTAAAATATCACAGTATTAGAATAAAATATGAGACTTTTAAGAAAGATCTCCAAGATACGAGTCAAATGCACCAACTCTGAAGCATATCAAATGCCATATTTAATATCTTTCATTCAACAATTGTATCTTCTAACTCTAATTTTGGCCTCCTTTCCTATCATGTTTGCTGCAGAAGAGCAGTTGAATGAGGAGTGACAAACGGTTCCAGAGTTGAGTTTGTAGAAGTTTTTCATAGATGTAAACGCTGACAGGAAGAGAGATGCTCGAATAAAAAGATTGAATTGACTCTGATCGCAGTAATGTCTACCTTGAGTACTGTTATGACCTAATATTTATGTCTGAGCATCGTTCCCTGGTCCTTGAGCAAGACGGCAACCCCAATTTGTCCCCATGGTCGCTTCAAAGGAGCGGCTCTCCCGTCTTCAGGGACGGGTCAGATGAAGAGAACTAGTTTCACTGTGGTACAATTATTACATTTTGTTTGGTTGGGAAAACAGATTTTCTCTTTTTTAATTTCCAATTGAAAAACATATAAAAGTAATTGTAATATCTTTCACTTAAACTTTGCCGATTAGGTGAAGTCACAGTTAACATAA
The DNA here is from genome assembly GCA_037951165.1 of Lophius americanus. Taxonomy (NCBI): domain Eukaryota; kingdom Metazoa; phylum Chordata; class Actinopteri; order Lophiiformes; family Lophiidae; genus Lophius; species Lophius americanus. The sequence continues at coordinate 1,661,847 of JBBDHG010000169.1, read as the reverse complement.
ATAATTTCCTGAAACAGTTTCCATTCGATGAGTTGCTGTCGAAGATAAAGGTATAGGCGGTTTGTAATGGGGTATACTATCATCCGGAGGACGACTTTCCGTTTCCCCAAACGGTCAGGTTTTACATCTTCTCTGTTCTCCCAAACGACAGATGGAACTGGTGTTTATAATAACTGAGACTGCATAAGAGGTGGGGTTTATCTCAGGCCAACATATTGATAGCGTTAAAACACAGCACAACTGAATCCACATACATTTCATCAATATCCAGTGTTGATGATGGACTCGAGACTTTAGTGCAGACCTGGATGTCGTACGTATAAGCGACCGAATAAATATTGTATATATAGTTTAAATGGGGAACTTACTTGAAGTGAAATACTCAATAGTCTCGCAAACACGGAGATGGACTTAGATGGTGTACTTTGATGAGGGTGTCTCAATAACTCATGAGGTTAGAGATCTTGTCTTTTAAACCTTCTACTCCTGGTGGCTGTGGAACCTTCTATAAGCCATGAATAAACCACCCACCTCTGGACAAATTGATTTAATTCACAAGTCTATGACCAGCAAAGAGGAAAGAAAGGCAACAATATAGGTTTCTGTGTTTCAATTTCAATTTCTTTGATTGAACTCCTCCATTAATTAAATATAATAAAGCTTACAGAAACGTCGTCTGAGGCTCTGCACTACTTAAATGTAGATGAAATAGAAACACTAATTTCTTCAAGTGTTATGTGACTCCATGGAATTTGTGGAATGCATCCTTTCAACCACTTATGTCGCAATTCATCTTCTTGACAGTTGCAATATCTAACAATATATACTAATAGGAGCTAAAGCAGCCAGAGAATCTCCCTGATTGAAGTGATTTATGTACAAACACACAATCCGCTCATTAAGACTCCCTCAAATGGGATGTGACATGCTCTGTTATACCTTCCCTTTCAGTTTTTTCATAACCTGTCAGGAGCTATCTTTGTTATTCTTTGTCATATGCACAGCAATTAGACCGATCAGCCCTAACATTATAACCACAGATAAGTGAAGTGAATGGCGTTGATTATCTCACTACCTTGACACTCACAGTAGGTGGGATATATTAGGCAGCAAGAGAACCGTTTTTTCCTGAAGTTGTTTAGCTGGAAGCAGGAAAAATAGTGAAGCAGAAGAATCTGAGGGACTTTGACATGAGCCAGATTTTGACAGCTAGACAACTGGGTCAGAACATCTCTAAAAACTGCAGGTCTTGTTGGATGTTCCTTGACAGTAGTAGTTTGTTGCTACCAAAGCTGTGTGACGAAGGAAAGCAGCATCCAGGGTCTTGGGTGACAAAGGCTGTCTGAGTTGAGTTACGGCTTATTAACTACCGAACTATACTTTTGTGACTCCGCTTCACGTCTTTACGTGGGTCCTCCTCACTCAGAGATGACAAATATACTATTGGTCACAGTTTTGTTTCCAGTGCACTATATTACAATACATATTACAATGACATCATATTCCAGAATAGCTATCCTCTACGTAGCAATGATTAAAGAATAAATGTGGAGGTAAAACAGCACCTTTCTAGTCTGCAGGACTCGAAGCACTTACCAAAATAAGCTAGCATTCACTCCGTCACGCAGTGGTGGTGGAGCATTTTACTTTCCTTCCCCCTCATCAATCACACACCACTGTAAGAACCATTGTGAGCAATTTGGGATTCAGTTTCTTGCCCAAGGAAATTTCAGCATGTATAGACTGCAGGAGGATTCTTGTAAAGGATTTTATCTCAAATTGCTTTAGAAACATTTAATTTCTCCCAGATGGCAGTTTATTTTACACACTGAAAAAATGTTTGAGTTTGGGTGTCGTTAACCTGAACTTGATATGTTGAATGGGTTTATTAATCTTGGATGATTTATATGAAATTTATGTGAATTATTTCATTTTTATGTTGAAAGGAAGATAGAGCACCCGGTCCAAACCCACAACGACAGTGAGGAAACATGCAAATAAAAAATAGCAGGATTTTTTGCTAAAAAGCTTGTTTTGAGATCAACAACAGAGTTGCAGATGTAAGAGCTGCAAATATTGATTTCAGGATTGGATAACAAATAATTAAATTATAGTATCATTGTCATCAATGGTAGCTTCTAGTTTAATTGGTTGTTCAGACGCATGGAAGTAGTGTTACTCTTCTGAATCAAATAGATCTTCAAGTGCAGTGAAACGGGCGTCTTAAACTGCTTCATGTTCAGCTCTGTTGCTTCTGTTCAAAGTTCTGTATACTCTTACGTCGAGACATCGATAAACCTCTCTGTGTTGGTCTTAAAGTGAAATAAAATGGTAGCAACAGCAAAGTAATGAGATGTTACTTACAAATTGGAGTAAGGCTTTCTGGTATGGTGCAGCTCTTAGATCAGTTAATAATGAGTGAACATCTAAGGCTAAGTTCACACTGAAGGCAAAATGGCCCAAATCCCACTTTTTTGCCCATATATGACCCATAACTGATTTTTTAAACATTTTTTTCATTTTTTCACTTTCATGCTTGGTCCTAAAACGGATACATATCTGATGTTTTTCAAAGCGACCTCAATCTGAACGGTCATGTCGCATTTCATTCGACTTTTACGTCATTGAAGTTGGACAGATGTCACAGTTTGAGAAATTGATAGACTCACACTGACATGTGTAGCATCCATATTAACTTCTGTAAACACAGCGTGTGACGTCAGGTCCTGTTCTGCGCATGCTCCCTTCAGGGCCATAGACAGTTCACACTGGAGTCTGACGGTGGTCGCATTTAAATTATAACGTGAAAATCCACGAAAAAAACGGATCTCAGCAAATCAAATCGCAATTGAGCATTAAGACCTGCAGTGTGAGCGTAGACTAATTCACTTTGACAACAACATTGATTCCTCATTGGAACCTCTTCTGACTCACTGTTGAGTAAAAACATTCATCTCCAGGTTCCTCTTGATGACGGCAGTGCATTCGGTGTAGATAAGCTGCAGTTCAGTTTTTTAATAATAGATAACAACAATCGAGCAAAGGTCAAGAGCAAGGGGTCGTAAGAAACGAGACAAAATTCCAGATACCAGGAAAACCCAGTAAACAGGCAGAAACAGAGGTACACAAGAGATTAGTCCAAATGAAAGTTCTAAAAAGAAGCAACTTGTATGATAGACATGAAAACCTAAAGGAGCAAACATTTGAGAAAAACAACAACATCACAAACTGGCAAGAGAGGACAGAACACTTCAGACTGAGAGGCAGAGAGAGTGACGAGACAATGAGGTATAGCTGGAACTAATCAAGGTTGGAGAGGCAATCAGTGAAGGGAGGACAGGTCTGCGAGACAAACAGAATGAACAGTGAAAACACCAAAGAACCAAACCAGGGCAGGCAGTATTAATAAAATAAAAAGACTAAACAGAAGGAAAGAAATGAGAAAATACATTTCTAGAAAATCAATAACAGGAAGTGTAAAGAAAAAGGTGTGACAAAATATGAAGTTGGATACAGGAAAGAAAAACACATAACACAGAAGAATTACATTACATCCTCACAGTTAAACAGAAGAACCGATACCGGATTAAACAAACAAGGCATTGAACTAGCAAATAAACCCAGAAACAACAGAGTCATGACACTAACAGGGAGGCTAAATGATTGCTTTTTGCCATCTTAATCCAGTGTTTTCAGTGTGTAAGAATCATAACAGACACTGACACGACCAGTTATTACGTCATGCCTTTCTTGCTTCTGGAGCTCCGGCGTTCTATTTAAAATCACCCATCAGAGAGGCGGTGTCCCGCTAACGCTGACCGCCTTTCACTGCCGTTCTGAACGAGGGCTCGGAAAGATCCCTGAAGGAGAAATATTTTCAGCCTTTGCACTGAGTGTGTACCTTTTCACCTTTCACCCAACTTTCCTTATCAAACCTACATATTAAACGTTTGGTGACCTCATGTGTTCTGATTGTAACATTTAGCACCCAAATTTAAGTTTTCTGCATTTTACTAGTTACATGACGCACAATCTGGTTATAAATTATACACTGAGCTGTTTGATCCCCTATTCATAGATGTTTTTTATGCAAGATGAAATAAATCAATACTATTGTCATCTCACATTACTATTCAAAGTCAGTTGTACGTGCAGACCTGCACCCCATGCAGCTCTTTGAACAGAATCCACGTACGTGGTGCTTGGCTGACGAACCTCAGCATCCACTGTCTCCCTACAATCTGTCCCATCAACATCACCGTTTGGATGCATGTGAGCTAAGGTGCCAATATTTAATTGAGGAGGAGGAGGAGGCGCTGACATCCCTGTGTGTAATGAGATGCGCATGCATTCTACATAACGGGGGGGCGGGTCATAAAAATTAACATTCTGATTAATAGCTGATGAGATATGAGTGGGTTAAATAATATAAGTGAAGAGGTCAAAAATGAATGGCATTACCTGCAACAGCACCTCCACAGTCCTGTAAGTGTATCTCAGAAGTGTGTGCCATTCACGCTCAATGCACAGCATTCTAACTTCATTCTTCATTATCTGTAACCGTTATCCGGTTCAGGGTAGTGGAGGGTAGAGAAAGAAAACCACCCATGATCACATTCACTCTTGCAGGCAATTTTAAAGAGTTACCAATTCACTTCTTTTGCATGTTTTTGGACTGTGAGAGGAAGTCAGAGAGAACACACGCTGACTCAGGGAGAACATGCAAGTTCTGCACTGAAAGGCTCAGGCACAGGTGGATTTGAACCCAAAACGTTCTTGCTGTGAGGCAGCACCGCTACCCACTGTCCTCAGTCTTCATGAATATTTAAAACAGTCAGTTTGGTGTGTATCAAGGAGTGTACATGTGTTGTAAAGCCGCCCATCTTGGTAAATTCTCTTTCTGAGGTGCTCTGTAAAAAGCCGGTAAACAAATACTGGACAAATGAAAAGATTATTTTGGTCAAAGTGAAAAAGCTTTCTGCCGACTCAAGGTAGCAAATCAACAACAATGCAAGAACTCTCTGAAAGACATTGGGTACTTACACTAAGTGAGGTTTGGGTGTTCAAATGACCTGAATGTGGTTGTAAACTAGCATTTTCTTTCACCACTTTACACCAGGGGGCAAGATGGAGCCCGGAAAAAATCTCCTTTCAGCTTCGGCACTTTCACGTCCTTCAAGTAAAGTTTGAATGCAGAGAGTGCAGTGCATTGATCGTTTGATTATGTTCTAGTGGCCATGTGTCATGAATCTCACCCTGAAGTCACATGATTAACTTTTGGATCAACGTAGTTCATTCAGGAAAGATGCCAAATAGAAGAAAAGATGACTGTTTACAACATGATGATACGTGATAATTAGTCCACTACAAAGTGTTCAGCGCATGGACTCCTCAGAGAGATTGTGATCGAAGGGTCTCGACTTTGAGAAAAAACAAAGTATATGCCCCCTTTTGAATCTTGAGTAGTACCTCCCAGTAGTTTTTGCACTACCCTTTTCATGAAGCTTTAACTTTAAATGCCTCCCCGTACGAGTTATTATGTGTTAATCTGTTTAGTCCTCTCAATATTACTGCGCCACCTCCTCCACAAAGGTCCGGACCATGGACAGCCACTTCATTCCCATTGGCCAATTGATATATTTGTTTTGATTTCCATTTCAAAACATCCCTTTGAGATAATCCTGGCATCTCCGGAGCGGAATGCCAGTGCACCGCGATAACGTAAGAGGGCAACAGTAATTTCATTCAATTGTAAAAGACCCTAAAACGGAATACCAGATTATCCTCTTTGGGTTTGTCAAGTGTAATGATGTGCATCTCTGTTTTTCTGATCCATACGGGGATGAAGTACATCGGTCTTTTCAATTCAATGCACAGCGGTCTAATAAGCTTCAGAGGTCATTATCGAGTAGAGCGATGCTTCTCCCATTCTAACAAAATGCAAGTAATGAGGCATTTGAAATATTCCACAACATTAGGGTTACTGAAATTGGAAAGCTAGCCGTGTAAGCTTTGCTAGTGTAACGCATTTTAAAGTGCTCATTCTTTCCCGAGGCTGCTGGGGATTTCGCTTTCAAATCCTCACCTACTGAGCTCAATGTGTATTTGGCCTGGGCTGCACTGTTTCCATTTTCCTGTTTTGTATGATGACAGTGCTCACATGATAAACACACGCAGAGATGTTCAAGCAGCTTACTTGGCTTTAATTCAAATAAATTCAGTGATGTTTTGTATTCGGCAGCGCTGCTTGCACTATTAATGATTTGTTCTGAGACATTTTTACATCCCATCCTGCAGTTCGCATTATCCCTAAGGCCTAATTTTGAGATTTGCAGGCACGCTAATCACTCCACCTGATTTAAATGAGATGTTTTTATGAGATGAAAAGGTGTCAAAACAGAACAAAGACATTTTACTCTGTTGTGTAGTCACTCTGTTTAGTCTTGAAAGTAAGCCCTGCTTGAGCTGATGGGGCCCATTGCTAAGGAGATTATCTTCTGTTTTTGAGGCATGACGCAGCTTAGCTATTCACCCCTCTGGACAGAAAGCCAGTCAATTGCAAACCCACATCCGTTTTTTCACAACACGAAATGCCAAGCTTAGAAGCATAGACTCATTTTTTATCCCTAAGAATGACTGAACCCAAAGTATCGCAGCATGAGAACAGAAGTGATTAGGTTTTGGTGTCAATCCACCTCTAAGATTGCATCTTTTGAAATTTGGTACGGCCAGCCAGGTGATAACTCTTTCTGTTGGTGGGTTGTAAGGGGAATTCACAGGGTCCAGATTACATAGAATAGATAGAATGCTTTTTTGTTGGTAAGATGAATCCAGGGCCTGATGGTCCCAAACCAGGATAACTGAGTTGGGTTGCGTCAGTAAGGGCATTCAAGGTCATACCTCTGCCAGTTCACTAACACATAAAACACACACCTGTGGTGACCCCTAATCAGGAGCAGCCAAAAGAAGATGACTACTTAGTGCTTGAAAAGTCCCCAAAAGACAAACGTCTTTCGATAGAATAAGATGGCAAAGAAAGAAGACAAGAAAATCCTGAAACAAGCAATGTAAACCACACAGGTGTCTGAAGTCCAGAAACATTTAATTTAAGTTAATTAGCGACTCTCAATGGACCACAGGTGTGAATATGAGTGTGAGTGTTTGTCTATCTCAATGTGTCCACCGTGGGATGAAGTTGCAGCTGGTCCGGTATGAACCCTTCCTCTCGCCCAATGTCAGCAGGGATAGGCTCCTGCTCCCCTGGGACACTGCACAGGACAAGCGGTTACAGAAAATGGATGGATGGATTACTTAGAAGGAGGATGCTTTTTGGAGGATCAATGTTCTGGTCTATGATTTATAAATAATGGTTGCATTACTCTGTTCCCAATATAACATTGTACAGAGCAGGACTAGTGGGAATTAAGACTGACTCCTGTATCACCTCGTATTACTGTGACGTGGCCACAAGCCTACACCTGAGATTAATGTTTGTTCTGTGCCTGCATGATTTAAAAATAACCTTCCAGACAAGCAGATGACAAATTCACCCATAAAAATGGAAACCTTAAGATCTGGGACATATAAACACATAATTGCAAGAGCAAAGCCTTTTTTTTATTGTATTTGACAGGCATAATAGGATAACCGCCTACCTAATATTGTGCATGTCAGCTATTTCCGATGTGCTGACATAGTCATCAATATTTGGACACCGGCAAAGTTGCTAAGATGCTCACATTTACTAATTTTTCTTGTTTCTAACACATCAACTCATGGGAAAAAATGTTTTCTTGCTGAATAATATATAAGACTGTTGTAACAGGTGGGCTGCTCCGCTGATTCGGCCTGCTTCATTGGTTGAAAAATGAAATAAGTCAGATCACGGATCTGCATCCATCGATTAGACAGATCCCTTGATAAAAACCGACGCGTGACTGTTATTGTCTGTGGTCAACAAATAGAAGTGAAAAATTGACAAGCAATGCATCCGGTTAGCGACACGAGGCTCCTCTCTGAAAGAGTAGGATGGTGCACTGATTGAGCTAATTCATGAGAAACACAGAATCCCTCTATACTTAGCAGTGAGAGAAGTAAGTGCAACATTTCACACTAATACTGAAACCATCTGTGCTTTTATCTATGGCATACACTATTGTCAGTAGTCTTAGTTAAACTGCATAACGAAAGGGTCAACACAGGAGAAAAGGTTTTCCACCAGAACATTGCCCAAAGCACAACGCTTCCCCCCCAGCTTGACTTGTTCCCACAGTGCACTCTGGTGCCATTTCCCTTCCAGGTAGCATTGCTCCGCTGTCCGGTTCCTGTTGCTGATGGACCCATTGTGGGAACTTATGGCTGTCGGGACAGATCAGCATGATCAGTCTGACTGGTCTGTGGCTACGCAGCTCCATCCACAGCATGCTGCAAGCTTTCTAGGTATTTCTTTTGCTGCCAAAACAACTCTACAATGCACTGTGTGTTCTGACAAGTTCCTTTCAGAACCAGCATTACCTCCAGCAGTAAGTCAATCTATGTATACCCACACGCAGGCCCATTCCGGATGGGTAACACACTAGTGTGGATCTTAAATTCAGTTTGTGCAGTCACACTTTTAGATTTTTTAATTTCCCCTGGATGCTAATCAAACTGCGTAATGAGACTGGGATGCTACAATCACCTGCTCTCCAGAAAACCAGTTTGCTCATAAAAATTGAGCATTCATCCTTTGGGTTAACAAACATGAAAGGTGTGCGTACTGTCTCCTCAATTAAACATCATAAGTTCCACATGTGACAGAAAGTTATGTTAGATTTCAGTCTTCAATAGCAAGTTCTAAAGAATCTGAGTATGAAGTTGGTGCCATGATACAGATCCTGATACAGATCATGTTTTGATCATTAGATCAGAACAAACTTGATGGACCTAACCCTGCTGTGATGCGATGACAGGGAGCAGCAGCAAAGACGACGTTTCAAGGAGAAGACCCGGATCAAGTTTTTACACGTTACACCACTGATCACGCAGAGTTTGCTGCACACGTGGATACATATTATCAAAGGCAGATCATCCCTAACCACTATCATTTGCCTGATTGTCATGAAATCCAACCCTTTTATTACATTTTTTTTCATCAGTGCTATCAAAACCCTTCCAGTCTTGCAGCAGCTACAACAGTGCTGTGAGGAGGTAACTGTCAGGTTTTCAAACACACTTTTAGCACAAAACAGTCCGACAAAAGAAAAAATAAAGCTCCGAATGATAGTTTTGCTAATAGAACAAATTAGGTTCTTTAATAATAGCTGGATCTGTGTGAGTGAGTATTGAGAGTTTTATATAAAAGTATTGATCTTCTTAGAAACTAAATCCTAAAAAACTACTAAACTGTTGGGTGTGGTGGACGCAGCGGCTTTTTGGGGATTATGTTATATTATGTACTGTCATCATAACATACAGTTATAAACAATACTGTACAGCACAGTGAGATTGTTCTTTGCATAAGCCAGGGAGCAAGGACACTGTATCTTTAGGGATTCGAACCTACGACCTTCTAATTGGTGAATGACCGATGCACCTGTCGAACCACAGACATCAATAATGTGTTCTTAAACCTGATCAAACAGATTTAGCACCGAAACTAAACCTTAGTGGTGTGTCATGTCAGGTATATGATCCACAATCTAAATGGTGAAAATATGGTTGGTTGTAAATTGTTGATGGTTGTTGAATTGACTACAAGTGTAAAAGTAAAATCAGTGCGGAAGGTGAAAGCAAAATGAAATATTCCAATCCCCTCCGATTGATCGAATGCTTGACTCGACTCAGCATGGCGATGAGTAAAAGCTCCTTCCGTACACAGAAATGTGTGCGCTTTAGTATTGAGCTGAGAATTGAATTACAAGAAGGATCTTTTACGTGACCTTTTATGGGATGTAACGGGAGCAAACAGCACATTAGCGAATCCAGACCTTGTCGAGGATTAATCCGGATACTTGGCGTAAACCTCAGGAGTGCGCTGATGTTCTCTGGCTGTGCTGAATGAATGCGTGGACCTGGTCTTTCTGCTCATGTGACCTGTCATAGCCCTCCTCCTTGTCGGACATTGTGGTTAGATCTTTCAGACTCCTTTTTTGATATGACGCTAAGCTGAGAAGGAAGTGAACAAAACAAGGGCATCGCCTTGTGTCAAAAGAATGGACTACTTTCTCTACTATTCACCTCAAGCCCTTTAAAGTTGGGAAGGAGGAAGAGCTCTCCTCTTGGTTTCTGATGTTTTTTTTATGCAGGGCGGCAAAGAAAGCATTTTGCTGAAATGTTTGAAAACACTCTTTAGCTTATCTTCAGCTGTGTGTTAATGTTAGACCATTATGAGGGAAAAAACATTTATTTACTCTAACTTTCAGCGGCTGTTATATAGCCACACATAATCATTATTACACCTGCTGCGGAGGCTTTCAGAAAATTATTACCCCAAGCTATTACATATATCGTAGTCCTGATGGCACCAGATATTGAGCAGCAAATGCAAAAAAGGTCCTGCCCGGAAATGTGTTATTTCTTTTACCAACCATCTTGATTTTCTTGAAGTGCTTATCCTGTGAAGGGTCGCAGTGGGCTGGAGCGAACCCCAGCTGGCATTAGAGGCATTGAGACAATGAGATGAAATTACATTCACTAATTTGCTTATACGGCATCTTTTTGAACTGTGGGAGGAAGCTGGCGTTCCTGAAAGGGGATTTGAACAGAGAACCTGCTTGCTGTGAAGCAACGGTGCTAAACATTACCCTGCCTCCTGAACAAGTTATTTCTCAAAAATATGGATACTACCCTTTTTTGGACCAGAGTAAAAATATTTTCGAGGTAATGTGAAGTTTTGTACAAACCAATAACTCTGTAGGGGTTCGGGGTTCACTTCCCCTTCTGGCCTTGAGGCCTTTTTTGTTTGAAATTCTCATGCTCTCTCCATGTTTGTGTGGATTTACTCCGGCTCAATTCTTAAGGGTGTATCCTGCCTGCCGCCGAATGTCACCTCCCTGAGACCCTGAACAGGATAAATAGTTACAGAGAAGGGATGGATGGTTGGACTTTAACTCTAACGTGATCTAAAACCTCTTACAATGTAAATATATAATTTCACTGATGGAAATTTGTAGAGCACAATAGTTCTGCCAGAACTGTAGCTTGTGAATGTCTGTCTGTGAAATATTTGAATTCAAAGGAAAAAAATAGACATGGACTTTTGATCCTGGTTGAATTTTTTTTCCCCTCATAACACTTATATTTTAAGTATTTTACAATTCTTTAAGCGCCATAAGTGCAGAAGAGAATAAGTGTTATTTGACCCGGCAGCTGCTTTAAAGGAAATTGAATGTATTTTTGACATGTTATTCACATTATCCTTCCACTTAATCTGAACACAGCACAGCTCTCAAGCTTTCATCGTTGTGCTTCACATTCGCTCTGAGGTTCTCATAATGGCGGCTGTGGCTCAGGAGGTTGTGTGGTTGTCCCCGATTGGATGGTTGGTGGTTTGATCCCCAGCCGCCGCAGTCATCATGCCGCGAGGGTCTTTGAGCAGACCCAGGAAGCCTTATTTGTTCTCTGGATGCTTCACAGGGGCAGCCCACTGCTCCTCAGGGATGGGTGAAATATGCAGATAGCTAATTTCATAATCTTTTCTATATCTGTGTTACAAAGTGGTAATAAAGAGAAAACACCATTATCATTCAAAAACACCGCAGTAGTGATACTGTCTCTCCCTCCTGTGACTTCTCTGAGCCAACCCCACTGCCGCAGGTATCCATCTCATAATTGCTTTGTCTTTTTTTTTTTTTTACATTTTTAGGCACATTTGAACTTGAAGGTGATTTTCATGCCAGTCTGCTCGGTTTCACCTCTTTTCGAGTTTATGTTCTTTCCACACCAGCACAAATTGAGTTTTTCCACTAGAAGGGGCATCTGGGTCCTTAGACACACATTTTTCTGGTCTCTTTTGAGTAGTTGTTTCTGTACAATGCCTCCAGCAGCTTGAAGATACTGCAGCATATATTTGAAGAACTCTACAAGGTAGACTCCCACTGCACTGCGGGACACCATACATTTTAATTTGGCACAAGCCTTAAAATCTATTTTTGTGAAAGTATGACTGTAGACAAGGATGTGAAGTGGAAGAGACTTGGACACAGAGAGGAGGAGAACTCAGGAGAGGATAAGAAAATGTTCCGCCTCGGTTATGCTTTGAGTCATTTCATTTGTAGGATGACTGAGCAAGTTGTGGATCCAACCTCTGCTCATGAGATTCAAATGACGCTCTCTTTTTCCTGTTTAATTAACCTGATATTAATTCCTTCGATCCCGGGGTTAGGGTTCGGATTAACTTCTAGATGAACGGACATTAGACTGCCCATTCGCAAAGACATCATATGGAAAAATGTGCCACGCCAAAACCCCCATCTGTTTATCCGCCTACCTGTCTGATGTCAGCACTGCTACTGCAGCTACAGTACTTGTCAGGATCTTAACTCTTTGGCTTTTTATTTATTTAAAACGAATAGCATCTTTTCATGATCCTTTATTAAAGATGCTTCCACAGAAAATAATTAGTGACAGCCACTCAAAACCAGGCCTGGGCTGTCGCACGGAACAAACAAGGGTATATCCCCGAAAAGCCCCTAATCCCCTGCATTGTAAAAGGCAATCTCCCTGATTGAACTCTAAAATATGTATAAACACAACAACCAGTCATGTTTTTGGAACAACAGCTGAAAGGTTACTGCCTGTAATCATTGGCAGATAGAGCTCCGCCCTATGAGAAATATAGAAATCACCCTCGTTATATAAATTTTATTTTCTATTGTCACGTATGCAATGATTCTGATTCTGTTGAATGACCAAATTGTATTTAATCAGAGATCACAGGAAAGACATACAACTAGAATGTTATTCCACTGCCAAGGCCAAACAATCCTAACAAATCTGTCTGTGTGTGTGTGTTTGTCTGACCAAAGATCCAATTCATTTTCCCATTTACATGAAGGTATGTTGGGGAAAGAAAACAAAGTGTGTTTATATATATATATATATATATATATATCATTTATTTTTCTACATAGTTTGAGTTATATGTATCAGAAACACTCATCGGAGATAAATCTAACTCAAATACTGAGACAAACTTCACCGTAACTGTGGTAGTGGGAAAAAATAAAAGTGACAAAACCAAACTGAGGGACAAAGTTTATTATTTGCCCAAACCGACTGACTGACTGGGTGTGAAAGATAAGACGACTGAATGCCAGAGACCTTGCATCTGTGGGATCCGGCTGTCCACAGGGACGGATATTATTGATTGGATGAGGTGGATGTGTGATGACGAACGTCTGCAGTGAATAACAGAAACACACACACAAAAAAAAACAAGTCTCCATGACAAAACCTCAAGTGAAGTAAAAAAAGAATTCACATCCCCAACATGTAAAAGGCTGCCCATTATAAATCCAGTGAACTTTGTGATGGTTGAGTTTGATTAAGGAAAAGGTTTGATTTGTTGGACCGTGGCAGAGGGATGAGCTTTGCTGAGTGCCATTTTACAGAAGTTACAAATGCTTTCAGATACTTCAGAGTGTGAGCTTTGAGCTGTGGTGGCGTAACTGCTGTATCTGGAGGGAGATGGACAAAAGAAGAAAATGTTCCAAGGACTCTGCTATTATAGTGATGCCAGCTCTTGTTATTTACATCTAAAAAAGATATAATATATGGCCTTTTCTGGTCTCTTTCATTAGCAACGGGTGTACAAGAAAAACAGAGCAACAAAGAATAGACTTGCAGGTTGAAAATGCATCAGCTAGGATAACTACACGAGGAGGGAGGCGTTTTTTAATGTAATTAGCCGATCAGCCTCACTCGGCCGATTCCATGCCGGTGACACGCACAAAAACAAAGCTCGCAATCTCTTAAAGACAAAAAAAGCTGCAGAGGATAAAACGTTCCAGCACAACGAACTTAAGCATACACTTCAAATGTAATTACTCCGGGGAAAATATCAAAGTTTCAAGAAGCTAACGTTTGCAGAGCGGCTTGAGCTAGCGATAGCCACGACCCCACTGTATCTATGCATGTATGCTGTCAAATATGGTTTTAAAACGTAAGGACAAAAGAAGCTGCGGCGGAACAACCCCGAAAATGTTTGGCACAACAAACTTAATCAGACACTTCACTTTTATTGATTACCCCGAAAAAAAAATAGCAAGTTCAAATAATTTAAGTGGCTAAAGCTAAAGACAGCACAGATCCAGAGGTCCATGAAAAGTGCCTCTCAGTTTGAAATGTCAAACAATTTGTTAAAGAAACTCACTGTGAGGATAACGGAGGATTCGTTCTTTCCAACTGGTCAGAGTACATGCACAATGCCAACAAGCCTTACTTCCAGTCTAATCCTCCAAAATAAGATCCCTTAAAAAGACACTACTTATTGTGTTTTTAAAACTTTTAAAATCTGTGATCCTTGACCAGCCAAGAAAATTGCTATCGCTGCAGAGCAGAACAATAACCTGATAACTTATAAATGTAAACACCATGGCTGTCATAATAATAATTATAATAATGCTTGGTTCTCATTGCAAGATAATACATACAAAAATCAATGTTAATTAATTGTGCTGATTCTGCACCTCACTGGACCCGTTCATGTACTTTTAATAGGACGGACGCAGATGACGAGGCTTTCCTCGCCTCAGGGATGAAAGATTCTACTGACGTCTACTGTTTTTCCGAGTTGTTGATTTTTCTCAGAAAATATTAACTTGTCGACATCGTCTGCAGGAAGGGCAGCCCTGCTGGGAAATACAATGTATCCCACTGTGGGAGACTAGCTTCAGAATAGCACAAACAACAAAGGATGTGCTTTGCTAACATGGCAGCATGAGCATATTTGCAGTCCAGTAAGATGGAGTCCAATACTATGACTGAGGCAACCTCTTCATGCATTAGTTGCAAAGTAGACCTGTTCCACTCCTTAACGGTGGAGACCTCACCAAACAGTCGCTCCAATAGTTGACTTCTTGACAGAATGAGATGCTGTGGAATCTGCACTCCATATAGATAATAAGAGTTCCTCACTCTGCATATTTAAATGAAATAAGTGACAAAGCAGTTAACAGATTGATGAAAGCAATGATGCCGTTTATGCACATAAGAAAGAAAAAAAAACACAAATATGAATTAAAAACCTGTTCTCCAGACGTCACGATCTCCTTGTTGAGACTGTTCTGATCTTTTCCCCGCATGTTGTCTCCTAATGAGGAAGAGCCTGGAACCTCCAGTCTTAAGCTGTAAGTGTTTGAAGGCAGTCCTGAAGACCAGCATCGTTCTATCTGTCCTTCAGGCTCCCTCTGATACACAGTTTTCACAGTTGGAAGATCTTCGGTCTTTTCTCCCGTAGTCTTTAGAAGCATGGTTCTGAGAAACAGAATAATTTTTTTAGGATTTAGTAAAGACCAAGACGACCTCCTCTGCCGTTCCCGCACTCTGGTCAGATAAAAGTAGTTATATCCCAGCGGCTGATTCGTCATGTTAACGCGATATATCAAAATCTATTGAATGGATCATTCTCACATTTTAATGTTCCCTAGACCTTAGGGTGAGGAAGAACTGGATTGATATTGGGTAAGTTAGGTTTTATTCTTCTGACAGTAGGGGGAGCTTTAGCTCATCATAATTTATTTAATAGTTTAAATAATTTTTTAAGAATCGTTTCTCATTTATAAACTGTTAGTCCGAGGAGATCAATCATTTGGGTCATATTTTACTCACTAGGGGGAGATATTAACTAACTTCACATTTCATTTTAAGAATTCAACCACGGGTAATGCTGGTATATTTGCTGTCAGAGACGACGGCAGAGGAGGACTAGGTTTTTTCTTCTTGTAGCATCTGCTTGTTTTGAGACTAGAGAGAATATAATCCGTAGAGATTCTCTATTTGTGTTTGATCGAATCCGATTTCAGAACCTCTGAGTCTTCATTGGGCTGAATTGAAGAGATGTTGACCTTTAAAGTTTATTATGTCTATCCATATAATCCACTTGAACTAAAAAAACATTCTAAACACTTCTCACAGCAACCATTGAAACAATGCTATTCATTTAGATGAACTAATCACAAAGCATGCAATTAATCGGATTACTTATTTAGTCTCATGACAGCTTGGCGCTTTGCTCTCGCTAAAGCACAGGATGTATTTAGACAGAGCATCATGCTCTGCTGTTTGCTCTCTCTTTAGTGCTGCTGCCATTATTTCAGACTGGTATCCCGGAACACAAGTAGCAGTGGGTCCCATATGAGAAGCTGCCTTTGAACCGAGAGCGCTTGGATGTTTGAAAGCAGGTGTCACAGTATGTGCATTCCACCAGCCAGTGGGAAAACTGACCTAGTTTTTTTTTTCCACCTCAGCAAAGCACAAACATCCCCCCCTCCAAGTTTGTTTTAGCACACTTTCCAAGATCGACTCTCTCTCTCTCTCTCTCTCTCTCTCTCTCTCTCTCTTCTCTCTTCTCTCTTCTCTCTGGATGTGAAGTAACAATAACCGTCGACGAGAACATTGAACGTTACCCTGATCTCCGTCACAGCTGTCTATTGTTCGCAAATGAGATGGCAGATTTGAAAAAAACACCGACAGTGATTCCTTTCATGTCTCAGATGCAGAGTAATATTTCATGAAGGACTTAGCTTCTATTATAGATTTGGTGAATGTTGGCGAGGGCTTTGATGTGGAGAGATGTATGAATGCTCTTTCTCTACCTCATATTATTGTCACTCGTATCTGACGCTGGTCATGTTTTTGTTGATTTGAATATATAGACGTGTTCATGTGACATTTTAAGTGTCTCATGAAATAAACAACAAGAATGTGGAAATGAAAATGGAGAAGATGTCGGTCTGCTCTAAATCAGTTTTGATCATCATGGTCTTAAACCACAGTGAAAGATTGATTGAACCCACTTATTTTTTGCTCCCAATGGGGCGTCATGCTAACATGTGAGCAAAGGTCAATGTGAATTTACATTGAGTTTATTAGCATAACGGCTACCTGACTTTTTCGCTACTCGTTAAACAACTCATTTAGGTTTTTATCGCCAGCTATTGCAATTTTCATTACTCGCCACTGATCTCTGTAGGAACCCTCCATCCTTGGACAGAACAGCTGAGTACTTATAACCTCTCTATGTCTATGTATAAAACAATGGACAGCTACTATAGTCAAAAGCTCTGGGACAACTGCAAGGGATCTTGGGGGTCTGACTTGATTGGCTAGATCATTCTGTAGATAAATCTGACTATTAGCCCATCTAAATATCAATCAAAATAAGAGTTAAATGACTTAATGCTTAATTGCTGAGGGATAATGCTCTGGTTTCTGACTCATCCATGTCACTGTGCTCTTGTTCCAGGCAGATACACTATTCAACTTCTGAGCTGTATCTGCCGCTCTCTCTGAGAATAACTGAGAGACCTGACCACAATCACCACCACAATGATAGTTAGCATGGAAATATTGTAAAGAAACACAATCCATTGGGTCATGCCCCTTAAATAAACACCAGTGAAAGCATATCGCCCGTCGGTGCGCAGCCTCTTGATTCCATTTTCTAATTAATTACCGGCTGCGACACCTTGGAGGCACCCACATGAAGAGTGACGTTTCCCCGGGCCCCCAGTCACATCCACTAACATCCCCGGTGGCAAGGGAACTGTGTATTTAATCACCTGGCCACTGGCATTATCAAGCTGGAGGACTATCACCTGTTCTGCACACAAATGCTCGCTCACTCGTGTCTGCCAGAGGTCAGTGTGTGTTACCTGCAGTGTGTGAAACCCAGCATGCTACCTCCCCTCCCTATGTAGGGCCTCTTTACACACTTGTTGCTTCCTACCCCAATAATCATTACCACATTAGAGCAAGTGTCACTCTAATCGTCATTAGAGTGACACTTGCTCTCAACCCTATTGAAGGTTCAGTCAGGAAGACTACACCGTTGCACATTCAGGGGATAGTTTATATCTCGTCCTTGCATTCACACCTCTCATGCACGCTCAGACCTAATTCTAGCTTCCATTGTCTGAGACTGTCACATGACACATTATCAAATGTCATTATATTGCTATCTAGTTTTTTCATGCTTCCAATTATATAAACCCCCTCATCCCAGTCTTTTAGATTCACCAACTTGACCGTTTCATCAGCCCCTTCAGCAACCACCACCAGAGGCTGGTCATCAAGAGACAGCATTCACTTATCAGCCATAATATTATAACCACAGACTGGTGAATAACATTGATTATTTCACTTCCAAGACACCAGTCAGTCGTTTGCAGCCCCAGAGATTTTCCGTTTGCGATTGCTATTGGGATGATCGTCTTTTCACTGAGGGTGCGCTGGAAAATTATGATTTACCAGTAATGTGACATGTTGAATTTCTCCAACGGCACCCTTTAAGAGCGTAAAATACTCTGAAACACTTGCATAGACACGCTCTCCTCTACCTTCTCTTGGTCTTGGTCAGTTACCCAATCAGGAGGTCCATGGAGTTTCCAAATGTTGACGTTTACTGTATGTCATATAAATGGATGCAAATTTGCCTCTTTCGCAAATAGCATTTATCACATTCTGGCTGACAGGGAATGCACCTCAACAAGCCATTGACCAAATCAGACCAAGTTTACAAGTCTCAAAACATAAAAGAGGTTTTCTTTCTCCAATATATTTATTAATTCAGTAAAAAACTATCAAAAATGTTAATAAACCACCACATAAATTTCTGCAAGGAGACTAAGACTTACCCAGTGGGAGCTTCAGCACCACCAAGATCCTCCCTGGTGCTGCCTATGCTGTCCGTAGGCGAGTAACATTAGGCAGCAAGTGAACAAACAGTTTTTAATTGATGTGTTGCAAGCAGAAAAAATGGACAGTCCGAGCGACTTTGACTAAGACCAAATGGTGACGGCTGGACAACCGGGTTAGAGCACCAGCAGAACTGAAGTACTGCAGTGGCTTCCAAAATGGTCGTAGGAAGGACAACTAGAGAACTGGCGACAGGGTCATGCACACCGAAATCTCACTGATGCATGTGGAGAGCAAAGCCTAATGCATGTGGAGAGCAAAGCCTAAGACAGTAATCTAAAGAGTTACTGTCTCAGCCACTGCTGATTTTCATAGAGAAGTTCCAAAACACGCAGAGCATCTTAGATTTGTTCTGGCAGCGAATGCACAACGTTAGGCAGGTGGCTTTAATGATATGGCTCGTATCGTGCTGCTTAGGGCACATGTCCTTCAATCACAATCTCCCTGAAGAGCCTTTGCGCTAAAGACTTTGTGACAGACTAATGATCACATATCATCTGCTGCAATCAACAATTATCCTTACCTCAATCACTTGTCTCTCCTGATTGAAACAGCTGTAACCAGAAGACAATATAAAGGAAACCTCGACACTGCCTTCTGCCTGCATGCTCGTTCAGCAGGAAATGTATTGATTGCTTTAATGTTATTTAAACCAGCTTGCCTCATGGACCATATTGGAAGCGTGATCTACTTTGCACGTAACACAAAACAGCATTATTCAAAGTTATTCTATTACATTATTCAACGTATTTTGTAATACACGAGGGGTGATGTTTTTGTTTGCTAAGGGCTAGTGTTTTGCTCTTACCTTCTTTAAATATGTAAGGACAACACCACTACCAAGAAAAAGCTGTTTACTTGGCAACGAGAGCGCTGTAATTCTAAGACTGCGAGGATATGGAAAACCTCATGGTTGTCCTTGTCTGATACTTGCAATAGACAACCCTCCTTTATGTAGGCGTTCATCCAAGTAGTGATGGTCCGCCATCCTAGTGGTGTATGCCAAAGTAGCTGGAAGACAATGGCTGATTTACAGCAGCATACGGACAAAATATTCTCTGTGATGTAATTTCACTGTTGGACTCTGCCTACGCAACAACTGTTAGCAACTACCTTCACACACAAGCTACCGTCTTGAGGCCTGGAGACACGCAGCCACGGCTCCACTCCTTTATTTGAGTCCATCCAGGAGACTAGCATGTGTTCATCTACTTGCATATACATTTTCTAATTGAAGTCTTAAGACTAGAATCCATGTAGAAATTGACATTGAGATATTCTGTTACCTTGCTATAACTGAGGATTAAATGTTCAGATAGAGAATATACAAACGTCTCTTTACTGTCGGGATGCAGTTTTCAGTTGAACAAAATAGTTTTTCAAGGAACATTTGCTTTTTGATTTCCACGATCACCACATTTTCACCTTTTCTTAGTCAAAATCGCTCGCCAATGTTTTCTTTTATTGTCAGAATCAGACGTTATACTGCACCAGTATTATTTGATCATATTGAATACTCAAGAAGACATTTTCTGCATAATTCAAAGACACATTCTTAGGTTTGATTCTTATGGCCATTTGAGCGCAAAATCTGTATGCTATATCAACAAACTGGTCTTTCTAACATCAGCATTTTTTGTTCACTTCTCTGAAAATTCTTATTTACGTTCCCTGGAGGATATGTACTGACAATTTGCAAAAAGGGAGGCAACAAAGGTTAACGTTTAAAGTGGGGATTTGATTGTTATTGACTCAACATAGTCGATAGGCCTGTAGGTAATAATGAATACCTAATAATAATTCACATCCAGAATAGCAGAATAGCACTCATAGGAGCCTTAAAGTGACTCCTCCAGGTATTAGCCAATACCAATATGAGTCCTTAATAATTAAATTCTAGTGGAGGAGGCTATCTCCTTGCACTCCTTTCATGCTTGCTCAGTCGTAATAACCTGCCTCACAGTCTGGGGCCTCCATTGACATAAGCTGTGCTCGTTAGCCTGCCTCATCTGACCAATTCCACGGTCACACATCTTCATCGTTGGCCAATCTTCTTGCAGCTGTTCATCTAGACCCTTTATGATGCTGTTATGCATGCCCTCCAATTCCCCATCTCCACCCAGTCCTCACAGTCACCAATTCTTCAAGTCTCAGCAGAGACATCAGCCGCCAACGCCAGTATCTAGACTCCATGGGGTAATATCATTTGCTGCTGTTCAGGGTAAATACTCTTTGATCACAATCTCCTTGAAGAGTCTGAACACTAAAAGCTTCCTGACAGATGAATTATCACGTTTCATATGAGGTCATAAGCCTTCATTTTTCATTCATTCTTTGTAACGTCACAGCCAGGTATTATTTTGAAGGTATTGTTAAATCAAGACTTAAAGATTTCCTACATTTTAAAGTCCCTACACTAATTCTGGAGCCATTGTTGTTTAAATAATTAATTATTATTTAAATTGAACATGCTCAATTTACCCTACAATGACCAAAGAAAAAAAAAAGCATGTATGTACAAAACCAAATATGACTAAATATATGAACATTTTTATTTTATGGAAACGGGTCTATTTTAATCAGATAAATTCAACCCCTTTGGTTTGTGAAAAAAGCTATATCACACTAATTCAACTTTTTTGGGCTGTATCAAGTTAAATATTATACATAACTTAATATATAGGACTTTCTAAATAGCCATGGGTAAGACCTCGTCCTCCGTGGCTCTCTGACCTGTGGTGTCCCCCAGGGCTCCAACATTGGCCCTTTACTTTTTAACATATACATGCTGCAATTGGATCATTTTATAAAAAGGTTCAGTCTAGCAACACATTTTTCAAAGAGCAATCGGCCTCAAACTGTGCTCGACCAAACAGTTGAGCAGGACATTAAAGGGTTTTAAGCTGTTCCACGAACCATGTCGGTTATGAACATCGTCTTCCAGCAGCCTGGGTTCGATTTTTGCTGATGTGTTTTTACTTATTCAATAATTTAACGATTATTTGCTTTTTGCGTTTAATTCCTAATTTTCCTCAACATTTTGGGAACATTTTGAGTCCTCCTTCCACCAAAGATGGTGCAAATCCAACCAGAAGATTTTTGCAGGGACTTGTTGATAAACAGACACATGGACTGGCTCAAGTGGAAACACAACCAACCATTCATTATCACCACCAAGGAGGTGGTGATAATGAATGGAATACTATCTGCCCTGTCTCACGGTACAGTTTACAAGTTATGGCACTAATCACATTACTACGCAAACATGGCCATTAAGTTGAGAGGGTAATTAACCGTGTGGGTAATTATGACACACACGGAGGCAAACAACAACCAACCTGAAGAAGGCCCAGCGTATCAGAGATAGGAAATAAAAGAATTACACCCGCCTGATCTGCTGGTACGATGAAGCTGGAGAATAGAAAGACTTCATGGTTGATCTTAGGTGGAGATCATCCTACTCAGCAGAAACTTCGTTATGGCGGGCGATTATTTTACTGACACATGCACAATGACAGGGATGGATGTGGATATTATTGAAAGATCAGGCCACTTTGATATACCGCTATACTTCGCTCTACGCACCAACTCTCCAATAATTCTCCCTCACTAGCCGCTGTGACCATGAACAATGGTGTTTGACTTATTTCGCAGTGAGGCTTATTTGCGTAGAGGGGGGCCAATTTCCTTTATATTTCCTTATTTGTATAAATTGTACCAGCTCACTGAGATGCTATTGCCTTGGCAGCACGGTTAGAGGTGAATTTCCCACTTTGTTTGAAGAATTGTTTCAGTCTTGCCATGCAGTTCTTTTGTGAATTTTTTCCTGTTTGTAGCTGTGTTGAAGAAAAGAGAAGGAAAGCAAATTCAATCATTCTAACAAAGCTCTCATCACTGGTGATGCTTTTACTGCCCATCGCCTGCAGTGATGAGAGGTATACTCCTGGTTCTGTCAGGATACATTCAAATCACCGTGGTAACGGATGCTACGTGGCTCATTTCTCACCGCTACCATCAGTAACATGGGTTGTGGTCAGTGGAGGGCGAGGGCGGTAAATCACTGCTTTTGTCTTGTGCATGCATTCATTTCATCTCTTTTGGAATGATTCAAAGTATTATGGATTTTCTGCATCTTATATTCCCAAAGAAATTCAATAGATTTCCGAAGGGAAAATACCGAGACTGCTCAGGTTGGTCAGAGACTTCCTTTTTGTGACAGCGTCTTGAATCATTTCTACTTTTAGGGTTTAGTTCAAACGTTCCTGCGTATGATGTACATTTTTTAATAATTTCTTAGGCGTTTCACTGGTTCATTCTTCAAGAAAATCGATGATTACACCTTTGCAGTACCGTTAGCAGTACTCACTTTTTGAATGACTGCGATATTCAAGGTTGGGGAGGTGCAACTAGTTTCATTAAAGCAGGACAGCGTACTTAATCATATCCCGGAAAAACTATGGTTATTATGAAAGGGTTATAAACGCAAACTGATCCTTTGTGTTAACGCATTCATTCAAACTATTTCATAGTTTATTTTCTGATTTTACTCCAACATAGACCTTAATGAGACCAATAATTGGATAGATTTCGGAAAAGGTTGGTTGTATGTTTTCAACAACAGCGCTTTATCTCAAAAGTGTTTGGGCCGTAACTTCCCAGCCGTTGGTCCGATTTTGTCCTAATTTGGTGCCTAGGAATCAAATTGAAGAGCTCTATCTTATGAGAATCATAATTTACCCTAATAGTTCATATTTAACTCAGTAGCGGAGCTTCTTTTATAAAAAACACAGTTTTTTTTACCACAGCCTCCAAATCCATTTGTGCATATGATGAACTCGAGGAGCTATATCATGTTTGTATCATATTTGTTATAATGGTTCATATTTGACTCACTAGAGGGAGCTGTCTTAGTAAAAATAGTTTTTGACAAAACTTCACATTTAATTTGAGGATTTTAATCAGGGGGATTATTTCTACAATGTAGGTGATTGGGGTTTTTTGGGGGATACGACGTTGTTAACGTACCAACTCAGCGTAGGCATAGTTAAAGTTTAGCTACTAAAATTGTGGATACTGCTGAGAAAAGGACGCAGAAAGGATTGATAATGATGTGATTCTGTTACTGGACTCCATGACCGGGTTATGATTGGCATTTGAAACAGCACGCTTCACGCACAGTCCTAAATAAACCAATGGGGCTCGATTTAGCAACGCCTGCTAATTAAATCGGTACATTCAAAGGTCAATGCGATGCAGAGAAGCTCGCCATTCCGGCTCTGATCCCCCTGGTGCAGAACCAACATTAAGACCATAATAATTACATTTGTATTGAAACTGTTAAAAAAAAAAAAAATGAATGTAAATCTCTTTATATATTAATTTCATGATTAATTTCATTTGAATATATGGCTTGACATGTATGACTCATCATCGTTATAGTATGCTTTAAACAATTGTATAAGAGTAGTGAGGGAATAAGCAGGGCTTAATCACATTTTAGTAAATATGCAGCTGAAAGTGTAACATTATTATTACACAGGGCAGCGGTTGATTGACAGCAAGAGAGGACAGTGTCTCATTAATCTGATGGCTGTAAAAAGCTCTACAGATATAAATAAACTACCAGTGATGACCGAAAGAAAGATCCATGTCATATTTAAATGTATTGTTTTGTTAAGGTAACGATGAATTACAGTTACATTAAATTTAAAGACTAAACCGCTTTCTGGTTTTTACTCCCATGTGTAAATCCTCATTTGGTTACTCCACCTTCTCTGTAAAAGTAGCTAAAGCACCTTGAGTCGATTATATTAATTATTTCAACAGAGAAGTTGAATCATTGTTGTAACGGAAAACAACATTGTTTCTCACACATAATAAAATTGTGTACGGTATTTTACAGGATTGTAATTTTAGACCCGTGTTGTACAGTATCTCTGCCTGTTCCGTATCTTTAATCCATAGCTGGTTTGTGTTTTTTGTCATCTTGTACTTTGACTTTAACAAAACCTCATATGGACAGTCAAGTGAAGGCCACTCCACGGAGACAGTGGGTTGTTATTCATCTGGTTGTTTTGCAGGTCTTGAGTGGGGGGCTGGTTAATGGATTAGCTGCACCTTTGCACCGCAATCCACTTAGGTACAAACACCCTCCCCGCCACTGTAACATTATGTTGGAGTTTCTCATAACGTTTGGTCAATGAATGACTTTCTGGCGATCGACTCACATTAAGTTCCATCTTTGTCGTCTGTCATAGTTGTCATGAACTAGCGTCCACCTTCAAACGAAACATCTCGTGCCTCAGTTGGGTGCGTTGTTATATGAAATTGCAGAAACAGTGTAAGAAATGTCCATGTCAAATAAATTAAATTAGGCCTATGCTGTCCCCCCCGGCATTAAGGGTATATCCCCAAAAATCCCCCAAACCACTGCGTTGTTCAAGCAATCCCCTTGTTTGAACTCATCAAATTTTATGTGAAGTTATGTCTGAAAAACAGTGTTTTTCATTTAAAAAAAATGCTCCCCCATAGCCAGCTAAATATGATTTATACCTGTTGAGATATTATGGGTCTGTAAACCTCAGGAGGGATAGTACTCCTAGTGTTGGAAGTATACCACTTTTTCATAATTAATGTAGCGATTGTTTCCAAAATCAGTCCAGTTCTTCCTCGCACTAAAGTCTATGATGGTACAAAATCTGAAAATCATTCATGCAATCTTTTTTGAGTTATTGCGTTACCAAGAAAGACCATTCCATAATATCTTTACAGGTATATGAATACAAAAGTTATCGCTGTATTATTGAAAAAGCAAGCAATATTGTGGATCCATTAGACCCGAGAACATTATGACAGTAACAAAGACACAAGGATTCTTTTCTCATTTGAATACTGGCTTGTGTGTTGCATTTGTGATCTTAAGGTTCACGATCGTATAACTCTGTTAATTACAGTGAAGGAGGATGTAGTTACGGATAAGACGGAGTGGCTTTGACTCGTCCACTTATCTGGAGGTCGGCGGTTTCATTCTTTGTCCCTGCAGTCCACATATCCTTGAGAATTAGTCCTGTGATCGTGTGAGTGGCTACCGCTGTTGACGACCAGATGGCACCTTGCGTGGTAGCCTCAGTCAGCACTTTCACAACTGTAAACTATACTATATACACTGTGTGTGTGTGTGTGTGAGAATACGTCTGAAAAGGAGGGTGATATTGTATATAAGTACAGTCTACTTTAGATAAGTGTGTCGTTGTGTGTGTGTCATACTCCAAATCTCATTGATTCTTGTCTAATGAGCAGTGTGCCAAAGACACACGATGCAGAGAATCAATCATGTAGAACCGCAGAGTGAGTCAGAGAATTGTCAAATGTGTCAGCTAATTTCATGCTAATTGAGTCCCTAACCCGCGGTTATTTTTAACCTCGTCGCTGTTCGGGCCACGTGGAAAAGCGACGCCTTTGCTCACGTGTCACTAATTAAGCTGAAACCATCAATCATGATTTTATTTCTCTCCTCAGTTCCCGCCAGGATCACCAACATTTCGAAGGACATCACAGTAAACGAGGGAAGCAACGTCAACCTTATGTGTCTGGCGGTCGGACGGCCTGAAGCCAACGTCATATGGAAGCATCACTCGCCAAGAGGTAAGACACAAAGGTTAATACCTCAAGTTTGGGTCCATACAGGTATACAAGATTACAAGATTTGAATCTTGGAATCTGATCCGAGCAAACTTCAGATTTGCCACTGTGTCCAGGACCGCCCACTCAGGTGATGTCTTCTGAAACAATGGAAAGCAGCAATAATAGACATAATGGATGATACTCTGTAGTATTTCCACGTTGTGTTTAGGCTCTCTTACCTGCAAACGAAGTGAGTCAATGAAAACACGGTCTGTTTCATCTGATTTTGCAGCTGAATTAGTAACCACGACAACCCCGACTTATCTACAAATAGGTGATTTTAAGACTCGTTATGTTAAGAGAAACCAAATAACGCTGCCAAATGGCTACACAAAAGTTAAATTCATTGATGCAGTCTTATAAATTCTGCATAAGATTCACCACATTAGTATTTCTTTTCATTCCTAAAAAGTACTCAGTATCTGAAATACTTCTCAGCCAGTATAGTTGAGCAGCTGCTGTTTCAACTGATTTCAGATTTGCACCAAATACACGAGAGAAGAACTTTTGTTAACAAACATATCATATATTACAAATACAGGAAACATGAAAAATTTTAAGGCAAAGTTTCTCATGCGGAAGTTTCATGGTTTGATCGCTGGACCACTGTAGTCTACGTGTCAAAATGTCCCTGAGCAAGACACCGAAACCCGCTTTGTTTCCAAAGGCTGTAGCATCATGGTGCTGCTGATGGTGTGAATGGTTATTGCTCAATGGACGAGCTGGCGACGCCTTGCATGGTAGTGTCTGCCACCCAAAGTATGAATGTGTGTGTGAGTGGGTGAATGCCTGCTTGTGTTGTTAAGTCCTTTGTTAATAGCCAAGACGACTAGAAAAATGCTGTATACATCAGCCAGGAAGTTCAAACCAATCAGCAACAGGTACTAACCAATGCAGACCAGAAACACTCCACACAGCCTACAATGCTGGGCTGACCCAGGTGTCTCGCCATCATAATGTGATCCTTGTCAAAGCTGCTGCTTCCAACATGTTTACTTGCTGTGTAATATTACCCACCCACTGACCGGTGCCATGATAAGAAGATAAACAATGTTATTAAGACTTCAGGTGCAAGTGGTTGTAATGATATGGACGAATACTGGAGGCCTAATCTATAGGGAAAAATAATAAAGTTTGTGTCATGCTGTTTATGACAATCCCCTTAGTTATGTGGGTCTTGAAAACTTTGCAAATAATGTTCGTATCATCCTCATCTGATGCTTCTCTGTAAGACTTGTAAATAATAATCTGCAAAATGCAGAAGTTAATTGATGAATTTTGATGACAAGGTCACAAAAAAATAAGCTGAATATCCACATGTCTAACGGGCTTTCTGTAACACACGACATTCATGTTAGAAGCCAGTCAACATGTTTTTATTGTGGGCTGTCTTTCTGTATCGACCCTGTAAAGTGGATTCTTTAGAGAGCTTCCATCCGTTTATCCAACAGGCGGCATTTATTTCAGACATTCCATGTGTCAGACAAGGCAGCAGCAGCGTCACCTCGATGCAAAGGTGACTGACCCGTCGGCCCTACGCACATGAATGTTCGCCTACTTGCCGAGCAGCTATTTGCCTCCATTGTGATGTGGATGTGTAGCTGTGGTGTTGAAATAACCACAGGAGGGCTTTTCATGAATAATCGCCTGCTTTAAGGGCTTTAGGCCGGCCAACCAGTCAATCAGCCATGATTTAGCTAGAGGCCACAGCTGGTTTTGTGGGTTCTGTTGTGCTGCCACCACGAGCCTGAATAAGAGGCAAGATGGTCTGTATATGTGTGTGTGTGTGTTTGTGTGTGTGTGTGTCAGCTCTGTGCTCCCATCTGAGCCTTCAACAGTGTGAGTCATGCACTGCTTGTCTATAGGATGTGCAGCCTCCCACATGACATGGATGCTCACAGCCCAGCTGTTCCTCTCTCGCCCTGTATTATCATGATCCAGCAGATTCTGGATCTCACAGCCCATTGGCTGTTCACCATTACAGAAATCCTGTTGCAACGCTGTGTGTGTTTAATGTCGCTGATTATGCTACCATAATATTAAAACGAGAGGCACATAAAGAAGGGAAGGGCTGGGAGTGGCGCCAAATCATTAAACAATGAAAATGAAATAGACCAGCTACCTGAACCAACAGGAATAGGACCCTCACTACAACCGCACACAACGAGAAAACCAAACCTTCCTACGTCAAATACTCTCACCCTATCAGAACAGGAACGCGGAACAGGAGCCTACCGTCCAACCTAATGTAAGAACAAAAACAGATTAACTTCATCTACATATGAAAAGATGAGTCATTTTCAAATTATGTTTTTGTCAGTGCATCTCACTTCTTTGCATCATTTGCATTTACGGTGATGCAACCACAAGATGTCAACGATGAGACACAAGTTCAGACACCAACAAAAATGTAGAGGAGGTGGAGTACTTCATAAAGAAAAGAGAAAGTGGAAAAAGTGTACCTTCTTTCTCACGTCCACGTCTTAAGGCTACACTGCGTCCCATGATTTCCCGTGGCACTGCTGCCAGGAAGATGATAGGCAATCAAGGTGTCAATCAAACACCGTGATGTTGGATATATGTTGCCAACTGATGGGAACGGCTTTTATCAATTAGTGTCAAAAATCGTCCAGCTGCCAATTGTGACTGATGCAAGAAAGGTGATAATGACAGTGAAGTACAATTGAGATCCAAACGTGCAAAAGTTTAGTCTTCCTGACTAGAACCTTCTTAGTTAAGAGTTCTGATGGGCGGCACAGAAGCACGACTCAATCAGAGCCGCATTTGTTGTCTGGTGATGACTATTACCATCCTGAGGGCTGATCAGCCAGGTACGACAATTAGGTGATCGTGACCAGGGGTTTGGGAGATGATGGAATATTTGTAACATGATCGATCATTTAGGTCATGGGGGGATTGTTTAGGGGGGGAATCCATCCAGAGATTCTATGAAACGTACCATAAAACCCTCAACTTTACATTTACTTAAGCTCAGTGGCTGCTACACCCCTTTCCATTTACATGATAAGTTATATTTCCTTTGAATATCCGGATCTCCCCACCGACCAGCCTTGGAGTGTAGCTTGGAATCAAAAAGGGACATTTTTAATGACGAATGATGCAGACCAACTGCCAGATGGTGCCATTTAAACCCACAGTATACTTAGTAACAACCGTCTGCTGCCTGAGTTAATTTTTTCATGGTTTTGGTACGCACAGAGTTGGTGCTTGTTTAACAACCCTGTGATAAAAGTTAAGCTAAGACAAGCTGTGCAAAAGAGAGCCGTCGATGTTGCCATCAGAGATACTCCAGTAGAGGCTTATAGAAGTCATGCCGCGCCATATCTTTTAAAGTAGAATCACCAGACAATTTTTATTGTGTGTAGAGGCTCTTAAAAATGAGATCTTTTTATCCCTCAGATCCATGCTGAGGTGTTTACCAGCTCTTTTGCCTGTTTTTATAAAATAACAGCAATATAACGCGAGAAAATATAATACAACCATTGTTTTTAAATGTATTTGACAATTTGGGTTGAATGATGCATTATTTTTATAAACTTTTGTCCTCTCAACTTTAGATGTCTTGTCATATTTCAATAATTAGTAGTTTGAATTACAACTTCAATTATGGATCACACGGGCATCGGAGATAAAAATAAGATGTGAAGAAACCAAGTTGTTAGGCTTTCTGGCATCTTGATACCAAAATTATTGATTTAAAATTTTTGGCAAAATTAATCTTACTTAAAATTTAGTTCCAATCAGGACTAATGTCAGCTAATAACATTAATTCAGTAAAAGTATAAAGATATTACAGTTAAACAAAATATTATAGGACAATTTCACGAAGATCCGATGGCGAAATGCGTATTTCTTTTAATCTGACCTCCTTCTTCTTTCATCTCTTTCCTTTTAGGGGTAGCCACAGCGGAATATCTCAATCCGCATATGGATTTGGAATCGAATGTTCTTTTATCAATGAAACCTTCCCCATTTATCCGGGCTTTATTGATAAACATGTAGAGATGCATATAAATCTTCATTGACATCTTCCACATTGTGGTAATTACAAACAGAATATAGGGCAGTAGGACCATGAACAAAGTGGTAATAACCTGAAAATAAATTAATTTTGATGGTTATGCTCAAGACATATTTTGGTTAAAAACTTAATTCCATGAAAGTGGTAAATGATTCTATTCAAAAATATTTCATCAATTTAAATAAGACTTGAGTGTGTTCACGTCAAGAGGACATGAGTAAAGATTGAAGTGAGGAGAAAAGGGTTCAACCTTGAACCACCACTTCTGAACAACATAGAAATCACAATTATTTGACTGCATTCAGCATTAACATCATGTCTGGGTGCTTAGCAACACTCACCGTCTAGACTTTCTCATACTAGCAGACTGGACTAGGATCACAAAGAGCTCCTCCAGGTTCTGTTGTGTTGGTTCTTAAGGACTATTCAAACCCAATCCAAAGCTCTTCATATATACTCTACCTATACATATACATGTACATATATTACATACTGCGATAAGTCATACATCATAAAGAGATTTTCTTTATTTTCTTCGACGATGACTCCAGTTTATTGATACACTTCAAAAGGTATTTCTTTGAACCATTTGAATTTGCAGAGCAAACAGGTAACAGATAAATAAAAAAATATTATTTAGTTTTTTCCATTCTTTAGGGCCTTTGTGCTCTGATGAAGGCCCACTACGCCGAAACGTTAACGGCATGTCGGTATGTCGAAGCCAAAATAAATTGATGTTACTGAGTTTAGTCACTCTGCACTGGAATTTTATCTGTCCTCACTTTTGCGTTCTTAATATTTTCATTATATATTTTGGGTTGAAGCACAATAATCTACTGGGAAGACGCGTCCACTCCTTGCTCTTTACTTAGAGAGTTTGTTGGCGTTGTTGGTAGCTTTAGAGGCTTGTAATATGTCAGACATCAATGCGGGACTGGACTTCTTTTAGTTGTATACATTTACATAATTCTATTTCGTAAGTCATCACATCCTTTAATATGACAAAAAAATCCTTCTTATGGACTTCCATGGTTATGGCTATAGTCATGCCTCCTCCTCGGTGGCCCCTTGGCCTGTGGACCCCCAGAGGGCTCCATCTTTTGCCCCTTACTCTTTAGCATATACAAACTGCAACTGGGTCCTAGTATAAACAGGTTCAGTGAAGTGGCACCCATCTTTCACTAACAAATAGTTGCTCATCCAAACAGTTGATCAGGGCATTAAATGGTTAAAGAGATAAACTTAATTTGAGTCTTGCTTAGGTTGGTGTGTTAAAATAACCCCTTGGTGGTGCTTGGGGGGGGGTATTGGATTTATGGCAGTTAGAGTTTAAGGCTGTTTTCACCTTTTTGGTGCAAACTCAGCTGATTTGTTCACATACTGGCCGGGAGACAAACCATAGAATTGACAATAATGCAGTTTTTCCTCCAAATTTACACAACGAAAGTCATGGAAGCAATACCCTAGTAGAAGAGAGACAGGAAGTCACACCCCACCGCAAAGCAAGTAAATGTTCACCAGCAGGGGTCGTGGCAAATGACACCATATAATCCAACTAACAAAGTAGCATTCAGGCATATGAAGCTTGTGTGTGTGTGTGTGTGTTATTGTAACCAGGGGAGATAATGGGTTATCTTACTTGACATTTCTCTGAGCTGCTCTAATGAAAAGAGAGACTATGTGAGGAGATGTTTGGGTAGTCAAAGAGATCCTCGCTGGCAGTCACAATATTAAACGTTCCTCCTGCAGAGTGGTATCTTCCCAACTCGCTCCTCACCGTTTGCTTTTCATGTTTGTCACCAGCCATAATGGACTCTTCACTCCGAGGACAGCGTTTGTCTGTCAGTACAGCACCAAAGTGAGCAGCCTTTGAGAGGGTCTCAAATTTACAACGTACTCGCCTCGCCATTTGATATTTATTTTTCCCTGGCACATTAAAATTTTCACACTGGCTGGGTGTCACAAACATGAATAAATGTGCTGTAGCAGCTGATGATGCAGAAAGATGCCTCTAGTTTCCACCGTGTAAATGACAAGTGACGTGAGAAAAATTGGCGCTGGCAAACACAGGAGATATTAAGAACCAATATTAGCGGCGCGGTCTAATTTAGGCCTTCGGTTTATTAACTAAATATAAATTAAGTTATTGTCAAATTCCGTCACGGTTTAATATGAGTTATTTTTTTCAGTCTTCCACTGGTGATGACTCAAAGCACACCAGACACTTTTTATAGCGTCTTTATTTTTTTTCTCGGGGTAATTAATAATGACAGTTCTATGGATATTTTTCTTTCACAATTCACTGAAACCTCAAAGGAACAATTCATTTAATATATTTTTTCTTCTTCTCGTCAGTTTTATACATTACTATTGGAAAGGCTATGTGGTGCTTTACATGCTTTGTAATGTATTTATTACAATTAGCAGGATAGAGTTAGTATATATAGAGAAGGATTCAAGATTCAGGAAGCTTTATTGTCAATTATGCAGGAATCATGAAAGCGTTATGAAAGGTCTTCCCACATTCACTGCATTAGACCCCTTGATGAGTTCACTTCCATAAACAGTTTGCTAATATAATCTCAGTGTTCAGTCGATGATGCCTATTCAAGTGGTCAGAGTAAGGACAACTGGTGAACAGGCGAATGAGTCATGATTATCCAACGTTCATCGATGTGGATGGGGAATGAAGGTTAACCAGTGTTGTCTGATCCCCCAGAGGAGCTAATGTGG
This sequence comes from Lophius americanus, assembly GCA_037951165.1. Classification (NCBI taxonomy): domain Eukaryota; kingdom Metazoa; phylum Chordata; class Actinopteri; order Lophiiformes; family Lophiidae; genus Lophius; species Lophius americanus. The sequence continues at coordinate 1,628,492 of JBBDHG010000169.1, read as the reverse complement.
TACAAATTGCTGAAAAAGTTTATGTTGGTTCTGACAGAAAAGTGTCTGAACAACATGGCTCTCTAAACTGGCTCAGCAGATAAAGAGAAATTGGTGTTTTAATGATATGGCCATTTAGTGTATGTGTGCAATAAAGGTAAATTCCCTTTAGAAATAAAGCTAATATATAAGAGATAGAAAGATAGACAAGTAGTTCTCCTCAGATCTTATTTGTCATCGTGGATTTTGCCTTACCCCTGTCGAGCCGAAATGTTTCATGGACACTGCTTCACTGGTTTCTCCATAAAGGGGAATGTTAAAAATGCCTGAACAAAGTAATAATGAGGAACATTGCTTTTTTTTTTACATGAATGGGAGATGAGCCACTGGAAAGTTGTGATCCAGAAATGCCCCTGCTCTAAAACCTTTATATGCCAATAACTCTTCCAGTACAGATGGTGACATAAATAAGAGTTGAGAGTAGCAGCCTATAAATGCATAGCCTCTGTAGTCGTTTATTTAATGTCAATTTAAGTCTCACCTTTATTTTGTGCACTGCAAGACACATTCCCCTTTTCAACTCAGTGGGGACCACATAAATTATTCAGCAGAGTCCACTGAATTGCTGGCTGCTGGCCACCAAAAGGATTAGAAGATATATGGCTGGGGAAAACAGTTTATTCAAGGGACAATGCAATATGGATCTCTTCGACCCATTAGGACTCATTAAAGTGGATAGGTTGTGAATGTACACTCTCAGATGTCTGTTCTCTTTCAGATTGCCACCAAGCGAAAGATGCCTATAATGTGCGCCCTCCTTTAGATGTGCCGTGACGAAGCTTTCATTACATTGTTATTGGCTCAGTGGCAGTCTCGGAGACTCGTCTTATGTAGCAGTACAAAAGGAAAACGGATACATGCTGTTTTTAAGCTTGGTATCATCAAGCTGCTGTAACATCTGAATTTCATCAAATAGGACATCACAGAGACAAACAACCACTCACAATCACTCGACACACAGAAACTACAATTCACTGACGTGCTTTTACTGTTTAGGGAGCGAGGGAACCCAGAGGAAATGTGTAATCTCCACACAAAAAGGCCCCAGGTCCATCAATCCATTCATTTTCATCCATAGTAGGCCAAGCAAGGTACTACAAACATCCCTTTCCCCAGGAATGTTCTAAATCTCATCCCAGTGGATCCCAACTTATTCTCAGCCCAGATGAGATATGCCTGTAAAACTTCTGATGGTAGGCTTCCTAATCAGATGCCGGAACAACTTCAACTGTCTCCTTTCAATGTGAAGAGGCAGTGTCTCCATTCCAAGCTCCCCTCCAGATGTTGGAGCTCCTCATGGTATCGCCAAGGCTGAGCCCAGCTAGCGTATAAAGTAAGCTCAATCCAGCTGCTTAATAATAATAATAATAATCGTTTAGTTTAAAACGCACTTTACATTTGGATCAAATCTCAAAGTGCTACAAAGTAAAAGCAGATAAAAGCATCAATAAAAAATAAAAATAACTATATAAAAACATGACCAAAGAGCAGCAATGTTAATTAAATTTATAGGTTCTACTAAAAAGGAACATTTTAAATCCTTTTTTAAATGTGTCAGTCGTCTGTGGAGCCCTCAGATGGTTAACTTGATATCACTATGCTACTGTGCCCCTGGGAGAGTATGATAGCATGGTCTTTAAATACTGCTTGGGTTGCGTCTAGATTTGTACTCCTCGCTTGAGACCAATTACTTTTCTGGAGTTGCTCTTTAAATCCGGTGAAAAGTATGATTTTTATATAAGATGTATCTCCTCAAATCGATCTGTATGCCCCAAATTTGGACAAAATCGACCTACCTTTAGTAAGTTATGTCCAAAAGGTTTTTTCCTAAAACAAAAGCTCCCACTAGTGATTTAAATGTGAACTATTAGCGTAAAATAGCATATAAGAAAGATAGATTTTCTTGAATAAATTCGTATCCTACTCATTTGGAGTATTTTGAACCGGTTGAGAAATTATAGAATGAAAACTTTTGGAAATAAACCATAAAACTAACTGTTCCCAAAATCAATGTAGTTGTTCCTCACACTAAGTTCTATGGGGGTTTAAAATTGGAAAATAATCCATAACACAATTTTGACATGAATGATCTGCAGAGTAGGCGGAAGTTGATGACAAATCCATAATATTCCCAACTTTTCGGGGCTATAATTAACATTTTTCGCTAGCATGCATTAAACATGGATAATGTTTGGATGTCTGAATAATAATATGAGACGTGTAAAATATGAATGACAGTGAATGGTTGATGAGCAGTTGGCATATTGCGTGGTCACCATGAGAAGTAAAACACTTAGAGTCATCAAGCAGATTAGACTGTAAGTGCAGTCCATTTCTTCATCATTTCTAAAAAAGCGTGGCTTTAGAAATGTGTATGTTTTAAATACCTTTATAAGTTGAATACTGAAAGTAAAAAAAAAACCTTCTCAAATGTCTTGTGAAGGCTGATTGTTTGAAAAGCTGGGAGTGCTGAGGGAGAGCTGAGAGTGACTGAGTCACAGTGTTGTCAACTTTTGATTAGTCTCTTTCATAGAATTACACAGCAGAAATGAATGTAAGCGATGTTGCCTTTCATAAGAGAACAATGCTCATGGTGAAGCAGTTGTAGGAGAAGTAAAGCAGTTCTGTCTCACAAAACAAAGGGGGAAAACAAACATGCAATGGCGCTTCACAACGAGGCACCCTGAGAAAAGCCTGACGCGTATTTGGTATTTTTGGATGGGGAATAGATGGTACAGGATTGTTGGATTGATTCATCAAAATTGCAGGAGTAGTGATTTCTTTTCTGCATCAAACAACAACTTCAATATCACAATAGTGATGCATCGGAGTATTGGGGCTGGCAGAAACAGATTTTTTTTTTTAGGAGAGACTATACTCTCTCTGAAAACAGTTTATATAAGGTAACATCATAGAGAAACAAAGTGATGGATAGAATATCGCGGATAAACTACTCTCAGCCGGAAAATATTGTATGTCTCTGACTTACTGCCTCCCTTTTGAGAGCACATACAATAGTCAGCCATTACATTAAAACCACATGCCTTATCTTGTGTAGTTCCCTTTTTTACTGTCAAAGACAACACTGAGACGTGCTGTGTGTTCTGATGCCTTTCTATCAGAACCAGCATTATCCCCTTAAGTGTTTTTCCCCTGTGAGTTTGAACAACACCATCTAGCTTTCACTCACGACGTGTATCCATGAGCCTTAGGTGTTCATGATCATGTTGCCGGTTCACCATTTGTCATTCCCTACACAACTTTGGTAGATACTAACCACTGCGGCGTGGAAACACCAAACAAGACGTGCAGTTCACGAGTTGCACTGACCCAGTTGACGAGCCGTACAAATTGGCCCAAATCAAAGTCACTGAGATCCTTACGCTTGCCAATAATTCCTGTTTTCAATACAGCAACTTCAGGACCAAATGTTCCCTTGCTCTCTAATATATCCCACCCATTAACAGGTGCCATGGTAACAAGAATATATCACAGCATCTATGCAATGCTATTGTGATTGATGCGATTGATGCATCTAATGTTATCGCATTCAATTCCATGGTAACAAAGGGGTTATCCATCAGTAAGAACTCATAACTTACCTAACTGGTCCTTTTAAGCTTATTTTGTGTTACTTAAGTATTTAACAATTCTAATACTGTTGTCCATTATTAGATTTGACTAGTTCTGATAACACATTTTGAAGAAATTCATGTAAATCAAGTTAAATAAGTTGAATAATGTCTTGTTTATTATTGTAAAGCCTAATGTATAACAATGCAGTAAAGAAAAGGAGAAAGGACAATCGGTTTCACTAGGCAAAACAAAAAAAGTTAAGTTAAGTTTATTTTTCAATGAGGGGAAAAAAGACAATGAAAGCCAGGTGTAGATATTGCAGATCTCGAACAAAGAGAAGCATAATTTCCTACATAATTACAGTGTTTCATTGTAGTCTGAAAGGATAAACGTTTCTGTGATTACGATGTTACGGTTGATAAGGGCATACTGTATATGGCAACAGGTTTATATTTGGATATCATTCAAACCTGCTTCCAGTTACAAATAAGACATTTCTTTCTTAAATAGTGACATTATTTCCTCAACTTTTCCTACACTGCACTTATAGAACTTTCTTGTCGGACAGACCACTCAAATATTTTTGAAATATGCATGAGCATTCACTCCACACACACTCCTACCATGGTATGCTATGAAGGCTACTATGAAAGGCACCACTTTGTAGGAATGACAGCCATTCACACACCCCAATGGGACAGATATTGGGGGCAAATAAGAGTTCTGTATCTTGCTCAAGGACACTCCAACATATGTCAGGTGTCAGGGATTGAACCACTCTCCAATAAGTGGACGACCTCTTGAGCCACAACCGTCCACATGTCGAAGTGTCCTTGAACAAGATATTGAGCCTCAATGGCTCCTAATGACCATTAGTGCGTGTATTAGTGTAATGTGTGGCATCTGTCACCACTATTTGAATGGTTGAATGTTTTTTGGAGTGCTTAGAGTGGTCTTTCAGTAGAGGATGATGCTATTTGAGTACAATTTATCCAACATTTAAAATAAATTGATACAAAAGTAGAGTTCTTTGCTGTTTCGAGATCGGCAGTAGACAGCTAACGCTTCTGACGTTCCACTTTGTGTCTTGGTGTTATATTGATGTCAGCATAGAAGGCAGGCTCAGCCACATGTAGCTGACTCATCGCTAATGCAGATGTGCTGCTAATTACCGATGACATTCATTTTAATGGACAAAAAGTTCTTGTCCATCAATGTACTCAAGATGCAAATGTTTGGCCCTGCCGTGCTGTTCTGCTGAGTTTGTTTCATCCATGCTTGGGAGCTCTCCTAAAACATGCACAAAAAGTACAAAACGTAAAGTATGCAGAAAAATGCTCCATCCAGATTTGTTGAGCATAAGTAAGCCTTAACGGAACTTTGTTGGAGCTCCTCCTTGCTGCATTGGTTACATTTTTTGTGTTTGAAGAAATGCAGCCATAAGGGTTCCAATATGCATGGAAGCATGCAAAACAAAACATTAGAGTGCAAAACACTTTAGAGGATATCACCATCTACATATATAACAGGCAAAGGAAATATCACCAAGGACAAACCTGTCACTCTCAGTGAGCAGTTGTTGACATGTAATAGTCACAGAAACAATAAGATATGAGTTGCCCACTATTACTGTAAAATGGCTATAATCATGACATTCAAGTGTATGTGATGAGATTAGCATAGATGGATAAAAAAGGCAGCCAGGTTCGGGTGTTGGAGGAGAATCATCACGAGTTCTCTAAGGAGTGAAATTGTACATCATTTCGGCTGAAGTGTGAGTTCATATCAGAAAACCCCTGCTGGGTTGTTGAGAAAGTCCCCTGCTTGTTTTCAGTGGCTCCTGACATCTGGGAGATGCAAAGGATAAAAGACATACCAACACTAACACACATGAGTAAGAAGCATTTAAGGAAGTAATAAATATGTTGTCTTTATTTATTATATACCCAAAACCACCACAGATCCTTCTTGGAAACGCGATAACTCAAACCATTTCATGGATCATTTTCAAATTTCGTACCCACATTGACCTTATTGGGAGGAAGAAGTGGAGTCTTTGTGGGAAAGATCGGTTGAATATTTCTTACAGTGTGGGGAGCTTTATCCCCAAATGTTTTCGACCATAATTTCTCGACCATTGATAAGGTTAAGTCCAAATGTATCGACACGACTTATCCCAGACTTTAATCGAATAATTCATATTTTACTCACTTCGGGGCGTTTACTTTTCCTAATATTTTCCGTGGATTGTTTGCACAGCAAACGGGATTTGAGACTTTTCTGGGATGAACCCTGGCTGTCGGGGACGACAGCATAAGTCCAGATATTTTAAATATAAGTCGGATATTTAAAAAGTCGTGCAGAAGAAGAACGTCAAACTTGAGGTTCGACAATGGTAGACAAGGAAAATTGCCCAACCACGAGGATGGTGATTGCCGATGCCATCCAATCTCAACTTTAAGCTCAACAAAAAGGAAGGACTTAAAATGACTGTCAAATGTAGAGAAGTCTACCTGCTGGAAGGAACTGGAATCCTGATAGCTGAAGGCTCCGCCTCCCTTTCTTAATATAGACCCCAAGTAACCCTGCGTCCTGGGAGTGTAGTGTTATAGTCCTGTAATAACGTATAAGGAGCTGTTTTCATTAGACATTTAGCCTACAGCGATTCCATTCTGTGGCATAAAAAAAATACAAACTCTTGAGAGGAGCCATCTAAAACAGTCACATAGTAAAGAGTCACCTTACATCCATCATTGCGCCTCCTGCTGCTCTAAAGGCGGGAGGTGCCACATTCATCACGCCACGTTTTTCCAGCTTTCATGAGACTTTTAATTTGATTTAGTGTGCTCTTTATCATGACAAAGTGTACTTGTGTCAGGGGCGTGAGCTTAACAAAACCATTAGTAGAAGACGAGGCCAGTAAAGCAGAACCAGCAAGAAGATCTTTGGCTATAAACTGGAGTGCATAGTGTTGTAGTAACAAAAACTTGGCTCAAGTTATTTCCTGGTATGTTATTTCTTTGAGAAGACTGAGGCTCACTGACCAACTTAGATTTCGCTGTTTTGGTTGGTTGCCTTGGTGATCAATCTGATGAATGCAGCAATGTTAAAGCTCTGGGGGATTTTTGTCCACTTATTTCTTGGTCCAATTAAAACCAATGCAGCGGGGTTTTTGGATACAAACAGTGATATTAAAGAAAGTGAGAAACAGTGTTCCACAATACATTACTGTCAGAAAATAGGTACAAATGTATGAAAATGCAGCGAATCTTGCTTCTCTCATAGAAAACTCGGTCAAACTAATTGGCTCCTGATTGCTGCCCAGTAACAGCAGACTCTCTGATGTAACCGTTTTGTGAAGCACAATCAAGCATTTCTCCTCCGCATGCGTATTTCTGAAATATTGTTGTGGGTTTTTTGTTTTTTTTCCAAAGATTTTGAGACACTGCTGTGGCATTAAAAAGTTTTAATACATGCAGGAAACTTTAAATGAAACCTGTAAACCGTAGAACGACCCAGGAGTCATTTTTACCCCTCATGAAAGCCGCTGTATAATGTTGCATTCACTGGTTGCTTAGCAACACCAGTTATTTAGATGAATTCTCCTAAGTAGACTGACATATGGCGGTATAAAGCGAGGGTAGGGCTGTGCGATATACCTCAAATCAATACCACAATTAATTTAACCTTTTACGTCAATTCCGATATAATTGAGGAGGGTCTTGGACAGGCGCGTCTGGTGGATCAGCAGGCGTGTATCCCGTGTGCTCGTAGTGTTGCAGACTCATGACCAGTGTTGCATGTAATTTTCTTCTCTGTGATCTCGTCTTGTCACTCTACTCATGCGTTAGGAGTTACTCTCGGTTCTTACAAAGTAACACTAGCATGTGTCTGGTTTCTGAGGGGGATCTGAGGGACGTAACAGTGTTTCCTCCTGAGCTGAAACCCGCTGGTATACAAAGATGTGTTTTTTTACCACCTTACTTAAAGTGAGTGGGAAAATGTCCGTGACGCTTTCTCCACCATACCGGGGGATTTTCCAAGCAGCTGCTCAGCTCTGCTTCTTGTATTTGCTGAAGTGACACAGTGGGTCTAGTGACAGGGTGGGTGCTGTCGAAGGGTTGCCTGAACTCCCTTTGAAAACACTCCCTAATGACCTTCTGGGCTTCTTCGTTTCTGATAAGGACGTAGAGGTCTCTGTGCTCCCTGCGGTTCTTCCCCTGTGGACTGCAGCTGCTGACTCCGTCTCTGTTTTCACTTCATCTTGAATGATGGGGACATGGTGCACATAAATGTTTTAAATCTGGGATCAACAGAACTGACTACTGTGTCCAGTAGCTCTTCTGTGATGGGCTCTGAGAACTTCTCCTTAAGCTACTCAAGGATGCTGGTTTCCATTGTTTGGGTGAGCTCCATGTCATCTTCCTCCTCATCAAGAACTTGTGAATGGAGGATGTGTATGACAGGCTTAGCTAATGAAAAAGGTCCCCTACTCTTTCTCTGACAGAGCATCTGTGAACTCCATCAATTGGGAGAATCTTTGTTGACAGCCTCTGAGTCAGCCCAACATGGAACAACGTGCCTTGATGTATGATGGCTTTCTTTTGCTGTAGTACCTTGTAGCCATCATTTGTAATGAACCCCATCCGGTGGCACATGCTGCTTTCAGCTTTTTCTGCAGCTTCATTTTTGTTCCAACTATGGCATAGAGCACTGGCAAACTTTTTATCTTCACTTATTGCCCCATCCACTCGCTGATCATTAATTGCATTTTCTGAAATAAACACACACACACACACACACATATTAAAATCAATTATTATATGATTGAGGGATTTCACAAACTCTACAGCTTAACCAAAACATATTTAAAGTGGAGAAACACCTCTTAATTCCCAAGCCATCGATTCATCAATAATATAAGATTTTTAACACTTCTTGAGCAGTTTGTTTAAATTCAACTCCAACTCCAAAATGTTAAAAAAAAACACTACTTTTTCTACATTTTAATGTGAAGTTTGTAATATCAAACACATTGTAACCTAAAGAAAAATACTACTTTTTTGTCACAGTTTTCATTTAATGTGCTGAAAAATAGCTGTAACTTGATTTTAAGTATCTAAGTAACGTTTAATGTATGTAACACCTTTTTTGACACATGTAATAAAGTGTTTAACGATCACATCAGCACAGAAAAGGAAAATAAAAAAAACAAAACAAGGCCTATACAACATTTAGTAAAAACATGTTGTCATAATAATTTATGACGCGAACAAACTGACACGGAAACAATGAAGCAGACAGTCACCTCCCAGAGGTGACAGACAGATATCCCTCTTGTCTGTTGTCATAACCACAAGGTTCTCTTCAAGCAGAAAGCATATTTCGCAGTCCCTGCGCAGTCATCTCTGACGTGTGAACATATGTTTGGGGAAAATGTTTTTAACGAGGTGTTTAAACCCACTGAGCTCCACTATAGCTCTGGGATCCATACCTCTCGTGATGTAGGGGGAAAAGCCGTCCCCGCCGTTATTTCCTTCCATCTTTGTGAATACCTTTCATAGTGTTTTGTTTTTGTAAATGCTTCTGCTATCCACAGTTGATTTGTGGAGGCATTTGTTGTTGAGTTGTTAATCAGTCTCGCTCTTTTTTATTTGAGCCATGCACTCTTCGTATCCGATTGGGTGATTGCGCTCCAAGTGTTGAAACCGATTGGTGGTGTAACCTTTGGTTGCTGAAACTGCTTTTCTGCAGTGTTTACATTTGACCTCTTTTTGTTTGTTGTCGACTTCAGTGAAGCCAATATGTGCCCAAACAACGGAAAGACTATTTTCATTTGGTACATGCTGATCGGGTTTATAAGTCGCTCGGTGCTTGAGTACCATGTTGCATTTATGACACGGACTGGACGGGGCAGAGTCTCCTGGTTAACCACTCCACATGCTGTAGCGTTTTAAAGCAACAGTACATGAACACACACAGTGGGGAGAGTATTAATAGAATTTACACCGAGGTTTAAATGTCAGATACATTTTTGATTAATTGCCCAGTCCACATTCCAACCCGCTATGTAAGTTGGAATGTGGAGGACAAGACCAATAACTGGTCAAAAATGCTAAGGTTCGTGTTGTAACTTGAACCCAGAAGCAGATTCAGTCTAGCAGAAGTGGAAAAATTGGGTTTATTTGTCAAAATAAATAATCCGCCGGCAGCTCCTGTGCACAATAAAACGACAAGTGAATCTGCTTAAGAAGAAAAAAATAGTGAGTAGGGAAAATAAGAACCGTGGAAAATATATCTACCACTGCAATGGTACAGATTTACTGGTTTCTGGTGCCACTTAGCCCAACATCTTATTCAAATGAATTCATCCATATGAGGCTCCTGCAGAGGTAGATAATGAGCTAATCATTTAAATCAGGCATGCCAGAAGGTGATATAATTATAATTCCAAGTAAAGACTCAGTTATACTCAATCTGCAAGTAAATGTATTTATTCAAACGTATCGCTCAGTGCCAACAGACCTCTGTGTCCTTTATTCAGATAGCAGTACATCCACAAGATGTTAGTGAAGAGTCAATAGTAAAGACAAGGAAAATGCTGATGGCAGAGGAGGTTGTGAGGTCTGGCATTGAAACTTGACCTACGCCAAACAAACCATAACATAAGAGCTGCATGCCTAGTATTATGTAGGTCTTTCTTTTAAAAACCAGCTCCTGTGATGGACCGTGTGTTCTGACACTTTTCTATCAGAACCAGTTTTAACTTTTTCTGCCAGTTGTGACAAAGTAGCTCTTCTTTGGGATCAGGCAAAGCATCCAAGCCATTGCTCCCCTCCCACAACAAGAACGCGATAACAAGAATGATCCTATGACATGAGGAAGTCTAGAGATAAAACCGCCTACTTCCGGATTGTTGGATGACCGCTATACCTTCTGAGCTACAGCTGCTTCAATCAGCCATTTGGGCCTTTGACCTCTGTTGTAGAACTAACCACTGGAGACCAGGTACATCAGCTAAGACCTGCAGTTTTGACCCCGTGGTCTAGCCATCACAGTTTTGTCCTTGTCAAAGTCGCTCAGATCCTTATGCTTTCCCATTTTCCCTGCTCCCAACGCATCAACTTTACAAAAAAAATAAATAAAATGCTACCAACATATCCCGCCCACTGTCCTGTACCATGGTTATGAGATAATTCATTTCACTCTTCATCTGTCAGTGCTTACAGTGTTATGGCTGATGAGTGTATGTGCAAAGCTTTGTTTATTTCGATGCTGGGGAAGGCTGATTTTCTTGTGGGAGGAAGAAAAGGAATGTTGGCACCAAGCGTTCTGGTCCCTAATCACAGTACACATACCGCCTATTATACAGTAGACCCACTGTCAAATGTAAATTCAAAAAAAGTCCTGGGGAAGAGTTTTAGTCATGGAACAATCAATGTGAGAAGGTCAAATGCATTGAAACGGTGAGAAAATCAATCATGTAATCTAGAACAAGGCCACAAAGTGATTAGAAACTGTCAAGAGCACCTTGAGGTGACACACCATCCATAACTGATGCGCTGTAATATCAAATACCCTCCACCTGTGGGCTTTGACGGGGGCTTCGCAGAGACACCCGTGTCCTTTCTACCGGCCAAATGCAGATTGAATAAACTGATAACTTCAGTATCTAATTATCAGAAACACTGCACCAGACCCGTTTTAATCCCGTGCATTGTACAAGCAACACCCCTGATTGAACTTCTGAAATTGAACTGAAATTAAATGTGAAGTTATGTCTGAAAAACTGTGTTTTTTGTCAGAACGAAGCTCCGCCCCATTGAGTAAAATAAAAAACTATTAGAGTAAAATATGATAAAAATTAGATAGATCTCCTCAGGTTGATTAATTTCCACCAAATTCAGCTAAATCGAACCAATGGCTGAGAAATGAAGGCATGGAAACTCTGGAGATCAAGTTCCCCCTAGTGCTGTAGAAATAGAAGGAACCTTTCCCAAATATGTTCCCTCCTTCCCGCACTGAGGTCCATGTGGCTATAATTAACAATCTTCAGCTCGAGTGAATGGTGCAAATGGCACGAATGACGCTAATTTGCGTTAGCAGGTGCACATTTGTGACTCTGCGTTGACTTTGTATGATTTGCCGACTGAAAAGGTTTGCATAGTTTTTAGTGTTCAGTAGATTTGAGGTTTTTACGATATGTACCTGAATAGAGCATGAACTTACCACCTGGAGTTTGTTTGACATTGTAGCATTGCTGTAAATACTGTGATCCGTTAGATGGCTGTGGCTCAGGCTCTGGAGGTAGAGTCCAAGTCCACTCATCGTAAGCCTGACGGTTTGATGCCCAGTCCCTGTAGCCTATGCATAGAACCCAAATTAGCTGTCAGTTTTATATAAAAAAAAGGTAATTATTTTGCAGGATTTTCGGCCTTTGGAGAGTAAGTAAGGGATGCTCTGATTATCACAGTGACTTCAGCAGCCAGCAAGTAAAGTTCAATTCGGAGAGACAAGTGAATTAAGTGTAGGTGATATGTGATAATTAAGTCTGTCAGAAAATCTATGCGCTTGGAGTTTACACCAGGGATGTTCAGTTAAAACTGCAAGAGGTCCAGTAAGTCAGCCTTCCTCCCCTGCAAATGTCCTTACAGTTATATTGCCTACAAATAAATGGCTCAGACTGAATGAATCACTTCAGTTCATATTTTACTGAATAAAATTTATCGTTAATAAGTCATCTTTGGTCGTGGTGGTTGGCACCGTCGCCCCGCAGTTAGAATGTTCTGGGTTCAAAGCCATCGGGGTATCCTAGGGTTTGCATGTTCTTTCTGTTAACGTAGGTTCCCTCCAACTTCCTACCACAGTTAAAAAAAACATGCAGTATTGGTGAAATGGTGAATATATATTCTCCACAGGACTACTTTGGTTAGGATACAAAATTATTAATCAATTCAGAAAAGTACGGATTTAGTACCTATACAGGACAAAAATAACAAAATATCAACTACTATTTTCCAAATATACATTGGTAAAATAATATTTTCACTCAAATTAAGACTTAATGAACTTTTGTTTAAGATTGAACGAGCAAAAACGTAGTAAATAAAATAAAATCATGTTCCGCATCACTAAGTGAACTCGCCTCCATCAATTTTCTTTTATCGCTTATTCTGTTCAGGGTTGCAGGGGTCGTGAGCCTATCCCAACCGACATTAGGTTCGAAGCTGGTTACACCCAGGACAAATCACCAATTCGTCTCAGGGCCCACACATAGAGAAAGAAGAACATTCACACTTGGTCTGTGAGACGAAGCTGGAGGGATCACATGCAAAGTTAAAGACAGAAGAGACTGTGAGGTCTGCCACCAGGTTCCCAGGTGGATGTGAACATAGAACCTTCTCGCTGCGAGGCAACAGTGCCATGCATTTTCTCTCACTCCAACATTACAAAAAAAAAGACATGAGATATGATCTCTAAACTCTTCATCTCTAAATCTGCATTAAAAATAATTTACAGCTTAAAATGCAAAACATCCCTGAAGTACAACTGAATAAAGATTTTTTTAGGCTTCACTCAAGACAATCACTTTAAGACATACACTTCCTAGGTTTAAAAAAAAAAATCAAAGAACTAATTTTCGTATGTTCAATCTTATCTAGAACCAGAGGGAATTTAGGCTTTTGCATCTCCTTTAAGTATCTTGGAACATTTGAGGAATGGGGTCGGTGCTTTTTATATGTCAGTGCTATTTATATACCCGAAAGTCAGTGATCTTACGGAATCGTCATCGCCGCTGCCGCCACAGATCGTTTGTGTCAACGTGACAACTCATAAAATATTTCATGGATCATTTTATAAGATGTTTCCCTCTGTAGACCCTCTGTTGGGAGGAAGAACCGGATTTATTGCGTATTTTCGATACAGGGGGGAGCTTTACATTAAATTCTTAGGGTTAATTTGAATGTCCATTCTAGACTGCTGTACAAACATGGCTGTGCAGCACGATGGACGCTGTAGACCTAAAGGACCCAGTCTAAGCTAAGGTAAGAGCAAAGATTCTTAGTTTTCGGTCATTATACAAAAAACATAATTATGAATATAATGTTCCATTTCTTCCTAGAGATCCCTCTGAATCCAACACACTGAACCTTTTAATGTCCCTGATTTATTCTGATGCTGCTGCCAGGACGATTTTAAAATCTCATTACGGCTTGCTTGGCAGCTCTTCACTGAGATCACATTGTAGGACCATCAGCCGCCGCGCAGCCTCCTTTATGTCGGCATTATGATTCAGAATCCCCAAATCCCAATTTGAAGAAATGTCCCTTTCTTCACCTCAGTGCCAGAGCCAGAAAAAATAACACATAGATGCATTATGTATAACATATTTGATGGACACTTTAATCCCCAAAGGAAGTTTGTGACCAGAATGGAAACTTTTTTTTTTAATATTATTTATTATGTTCTGCACTTTTATGTGGGATCACAGTATCTGTTCTATGCCTCAGTACCAGGATTCTTTAGATAAAAAAGTGGGGGGGGGGATACAATATGGATTGAGACCCATCATAAGTGCTGAAGCATTTCTTTTCTCAGCCTTTTTGAGTAGACGGCAGTGACTCTGGCAGACAGAAAACCACGTAATAATATACAGTCCTGTAAGTAGCATGTCTGAGAGGAAAAGAGTAGGTGTACCTACACTTAAAACCTATTTTACGACAATTGGCTGAAACATAAAAAACTGATTGTTGAACATTTTCCGTCTCCGCAGTGGCAATCAATAGATGAAGAAGAATGTCATGTCTGTAGAGCGAATGCCGTGGCACTGTAAGCCAATTACTGCAAATCAGAAGGGTTCTTATTTTGAGACTTTGTCTAGAGATGCTGATTGGGGCCAAAACTATGCTCCTGTTAGTTAAAATAAAGCATATAACACTGGAGAAAAGCATTTCTAATAACTTATTCAGTGGCCTTTGTACTTTTGGGAAGCCTCCAAGCAAGCCTTCTTTTCAAATTCATTGGCCAGAATCACAGCGTGGGAGTGTGTGGAGCTGTTTGGCTGTTAAAGGTGTCAAAAGTAGTATGTGGTTGTGTGAGCGTAGCCCGCTGATCTAGGTGTTGTGTGTGCGTGGATGCTTTGCAGGGGACCTAGAGGGCTCTCTCAAACTTTCTGTTTCAACCCAACACCCACACAAGGCGCAAAAGGCTGTGAGAACGAAGAGCATAGTACTCAGAGAGTATGAGTGAGGGTTGGTGGAAGGAAGAGGGTCTGAGTCTTGCAAATCTGTGATTAAGACAGAGATCTAGAGGCTCATGGAGCTACAGGATAGATTACTGTGCCAAGGAATTTCCACGTTTGCTCTTCGCAATGTTTAATATGAAGTATTCTGCAGGGAAAAAACGATGCCAGCGAGACAGGAGTAGAAAGTTCCAAATGAACGGCTTCTGCCCTCCCGTCCTCCATCATTAATCACAAGAAAATGTTGAGTAATTCCCCCTTGAAAGTAAATCATTAATAACATGTAGTAGGTGGACTTTTACACTCAAACTTCCTCCACTTTCTAGAGTGGAAAAGGTGAGGGTTGGGTTCATTTCATCTTATCTCACGGCTAAGTCTCAGCCTGAATAATGTTTCTTAGATAATTGCCATATGTCCGCATAATGAGTGCTTGAAGGGCTCAGCACAGCTCCTAGAGTTTGTAGAGAGGAGGTGAGAATATTCGGATAGAGTAGAGCAGCAATTGTTTGCATCGAAAGCAGACAGTTGGGGTGATTCAGGAATCCGATTGGAATACTGCCTGCCTTTTACGGGCATGTCCAACCTGAAAGAGACCCCAGAGTAGACCCAAAACTTCCTTTAGGTACCAAATATCCCATCTGGCCTCGGAAAGCCTTGGGATACCCCAGGATGACCTGGGAATTGTTGCTGAGGCAAAGAATATCTGGAATACCCTGCTTTGCCTGATCCCACGTTGTCTCAGCCCTGGATCGATGGATTGACGGATGAATGATTCTAATGTACGCAGAGATTTTTCTTTCATTAACACATTTTTTGACGCAAGATTATTTGTGTGTGAATTTAATTTGTCGGATAGACGGTTGACAATTTAGGCATGAAAGATACAAGATTCAAACCAAATCTTATATCATCTGTGGTGCGTTTTGTATTGCTTTTCACACAGGAACTCCTCTGCTTTGGAATGCAGAGGATGTTTTCTGACCCATTTTCCCCAAACAACCTCTTGTTTCACTTCACCAATGCTGTTCTCTCTGGTGGGATGTGCCCAAATCAAAGTCGGTATTTCTCCCCGACAAACATCGGTGATTCCAAAGTCCCTCAATGTGTTGTATTCCCAAACTTTCAGTGAGGAAATATTTTGATTTTAAATCGTGTGAGCAAAGACAGCCAGGCTGTATTTCAGCTCAAATATAAAATAGCTGCAGTGGTGGATTCAGATATGTGCAACATGAGCAGCAACACAGACCGCCATCTTGCCCAGGGGTGGCACATCACACATGCATCAACCAAAGAAATCTTAATGTTGACATCTCATATGAACTATATGACAATCAGAATGTAGAAACATCATCACATAGCTCTTTAATGTTAATGTCTCTCCAGTGGAGACCTGAAGTAATAATAATAATAATAATAATACATTTAATTTATAATGCACTTTACATTTGGATCAAATCTCAAAGTGCTACAAGGCAAAAGCAGATAAAAGCATCAATAAAAAATAAATAAATAAATAAATAATAATAATAACTATACAAAAACGTGACCAAAAGCATTAATGTCAATTACAGTTATAGGTTCTGCTAAAAATGAAAGTTTTAAGTCCTTTTTTAAATGTGTCAGTCGTCTGTGGAGCCCTCAGATGGTCAGGGAGGGCATTCCACAGACGAGGGGCAGCAGAACAGAAGGCCCGATCTCCCATGGTGCTGAGCTTAGTCCGGGGAAGGAGGAGGCGGTATGACTGGGTAGAACGGAGGGATCGTGTCGAGGTCAGTGGGGTGAGTAGTTCTTTCAGGTAGGGGGGTGCGTTACCATGGATGCACTGGTGAGTGAGGAGAGAGATCTTATAATCAATCCTGGTGGAGATGGGAAGCCAATGAAGGGAATGAAGAATAGGGGTGATGTGTTCGTGTTTACGAACTCTCATCAGGATCCTTGCAGCACTGTTTTGAACATACTGAAGTCTTTGAAGACTTTTATCAGGGATCCCGATGAGAAGTGAGTTACAGTAATCCAGTCGGGAGGAAACGAATGCGTGAACCAGCATTTCAGCATCACTCAAGGTTAGTGACGAACGGAGTTTGGAAATATTCCGGAGATGGTGAAAGGAGATCTTGCAGATGTGTTTGATTTGGGATTCAAAAGTGAGTTGAGGGTCGAATCTCACGCCGAGGTTGGTGACTGATGAAGAGAGGGGAATGTCGTGACCAGAGAAGGTAATACTGGTTATGGAGGAAGACTGGGTCTGATGAGGGGTGCCAATTAAAATAGCTTCGGTTTTGGAGCTGTTCAACTGGAGAAAGTTGTTTTTCATCCACACCTTTATCTCCTCCAGACAAGTGCGGAGAGTTGACAGGGGAGATGATGAAGATGAGGATGGAGAGACTGAGGAGGAACATGTGTCAGTTTTTATGTAGATTTGCGTGTCATCAGCGTAACAATGGAATGAGAGTCCATATCGACTGATGACACGGCCAAGGGGGAGCATGTATAGTATGAAGAGAATGGGGCCAAGGACTGATCCCTGGGGGACTCCACAGGTGACGGTGTGTGTCTGGGACTTTGAACTTCCAAGGGAAACGTATTCTGTTCTGTCAGTGAGGTAGGATTTAAACCAGTTTAGGGCGGTGGCAGTGAGTCCAGTGGTATGATGTAGGCGGTGTAGGAGTATTCCATGGTCAACTGTGTCGAAGGCAGCAGATAAATCAAGGAGAATCAGGAGGGAAGGTGAACCAGCATCTGCTGCCATCCGTAGGTCATTTGTGACTCTAAGCAGAGCTGTTTCTGTGCTGTGGGCGGAGCGGAAACCAGACTGAAAGGTTTCAAAGAGGTTGAAGTTGGTCCAGCTACCTGTCGTGAGCTGCCGCGCCCATCCCTATCTTCCGCTTCCTCTTCTAAGGATGAGAATATGTAATTCCCCACATTCATATCACGTGTGGATACCCAACCGAAGCTTGACAGGTCTCTTCGGAACTCGAGGGGCTGTGGGGGGCAAAACCCCGAACTTATCCCTTGGTAATTTAAAAAACACTATAAAATATGGGGCGAAATCTGTGGTTTGGAGGTATTTTGATTGTGGACGTAGAGTCAATAATGCAACCCTTCATACAGTACTTTATCATATGATTAAAAGTGTTCCTTGTTGCTCTAATGGTGCTTTAACACTAACATTGTTTGATCAGGACAAATATATCAGGTGTAAAACCACCCCGGTCCATTCAAAGCAACTGTTCATGGGTTCTATACAAGAGGCTATTTTGATCTGGATCACAGTAAACTATGGTTCAGAATGTGATTCAGTAAACAAACTGGTCGGGACTTTCAGACATATTATTCATCGCCAGCGAATAAAAGTAACAAAGTTAAAAAATAGATTTATATATATATATATATATATATATATATATAAATGAGCGCTGCGCTGCCCACTGGTCCTAAGGATTGGGTCAAATATGTCAAGACCCTCATCAATACTTCTCTGTCTTATAAAGCCATGGGGCAGTGCAAATCTGCTAAACTGAGAAAAACACCTTTTTAATGATGTGTATGCATCAAAAAATAAATAATAGCAGCGGAGCAACCCTCTAACATATCCGAGAAGATGCAGCACTTTCAATTTAAACTGGAAATGTTTCACCTTTCCTGTTTAAGCTATTTCTCTCACGTTACGAAAATAACCAGCTACACAGAGGTCAGCGTACTGCCATGCAAATCTTCTATCACCACTCGTGTGGGAACCTGTACATTTTAGTCCTATACGTAGACGCTTGCAGGCAGATCACGCATTCAAAACAATGCCAGTCGGTGAGTCTATCCGACAATAAATCCTTTAACGTCCGCACATATCTATTTGTTTGGGGTATTTATAAATTCAATTAATTGAAATTGAATTGTCCATGTAATGGAAAAAAAGTTTAGTCAAGAATGTTTTTTAATAATAATAAAACAGACATAAATATATTTTATGGGAAATTGCCAATTTTGCTCAGCTCAACCTTTTGCTCAACCTCAAAGAATGTTTTCAGAAAGGTATTTGACCCTTGTTAGACTTTCTTTGGTTGTATCAAGTTCCATAATTATGTTCACTAAGTCCTCCTCACACGATTAAATATGCCCGTTTGACCTGCGGTGTCCCCCAGGGCTACATCTTTGGCCCCTTGCTGTTTACATTATGACCCAGTGGCAGCATATATATGCTAAACAGCTTGAATCACATTTCTAAATCAGAAATAAAGATACAAAAATGTGTTCAAGCAAACAGTTGAGCAGGACATTAAAGGGTTCTGGTCAAACCAACGTTGGTTTTAGATGTATGGATGTTGGTTGGACTTAAGCATCAGTAATACATTACAGTCCAGAACTTTTCTGAAGTTTCCAAACTTAAGTGAAAAACTTTGTGAAAGCTGGGGACGTAATAAACTTCAAACTTCCCAGAGACATACGTGAATCAAGTGTGGCCAACTTGGCTGCATTAGTTTCAGGGGCTACAGAGCTCTTCAAGTCTGGAATTATTTGGCGGCTTCTCTCAAAAGGCAGAATTTAATGAATAAATATATTTCCAAAAAGGAGCCTGTCAGTGGAGAAAACAAACCATTTATTTTACTTTGTGCAACCAAACTCTCTGTAGCTACTGCTCCGAGGAGGATACACAGCAGCTTCTATTTGTGATTTATACCATGAGAGACGTTTTGTCAGTGTATATAAACATGCTGGACACTGCTTTATTGAAGGGCAGCAGATCTTTAACAATGAAAGGTGTGAGAGACCTGTGACATTCTGCTGAGTCATGTTCCCTCAACCGGTGATGGTGACCCTGTTGGATGTGGATGTTTGCCCTTTGTCCACTGAGGCATCTCTGGTTGAGCTGCATTGATGATGTCATCCTCGGTGCAGAAGAATGAAGCTTTTAAAGATGCTGAATATCTTCGGATTTATTATATAACGTAGTTGCAAGTTTTTTCAAGGAGTTGCTGGTATTTTTCTTTTTATATAAACTTTTTTGCATGTGATTTGGATGAATTTTCATTCATTGTGATAAAGTTCACCCACAATACCCAACGTCAGCACACCATCCTTACAGAGTTATTTTAATCAATCAGACTTTATTTCAATAGCACTTCCCATACAAAAAACAAAAACATATAACCTTCCCCTGCAAATATACACACAAACACAAACACACATTGTAAAACAGTAAATAATTGACTTCATCAAAAACAAATGTTTTGTTTAGACTTGTAAGTATATCATCAATCAACGTTATATAAGTACGAATTGTGCAAAATTGTACATCAATAATCTGGGAATGGAAAGTTAGCAGGAGTTAATTTATTACACATTTTTTGGAACTATTTGTTTTAACATGTAATAGTTTGTCAGGAAATATAATGCACTTGATCGTGGAGCAGATTTCAAATTCATCCAGAGATTTTACTTATGGCGGGAACTATGGAACATTTAGGGGGACAAATACTTTGTTACAAGATACAGTAAGTGTCAAAGTGTCTGTAGAGTGGATGTGAGGCAATCGCTGGTCCATGTGAAAACAACGATATGAATATGTAAGGTATAGTTTTATCTCTTCCATTAAATATACTTCCCACAGATGACATGAGGCAGGGACAGTTCTCAAATTCTTCTCAGTTTCTCCCGATTGGTCTGTCGTAAAAAAATACCATTTTACAACCGGAATGTTCAGAAGACATGTGGCCCGTGAAAAATGTGTCAAATATTTACTTTGATGATTATTATTTGGTGAAATAATTGGCCATAAGCTGTGCTCACATTAGTTTTTCCCATCCGGAGGAAAAGACCCGTAATGGGACACAGATGAGCTGTCTCATTTCAGAACTATTTATGATGTAGGGCAATATTATAGAAGAAGGGAATAATGGATTAAGTCTTTTTTTTATTTATTTCTCTTTATCCTCCTATGCCTATGTACAATAATGGAACCCTCCACATGTGGAGAACCTTAGATCCAGACATGTCTAGATCACACAATAGATTGAGGATTACACAACCTATAAGCACAAAGGTAAATTGCTCAGATTTGTAACGGGTTAATCGGGCAGGACTTGCACAGCTTGTACATTTCTTCTGGCGATGTCTTGCAGACTGTCATATAGTTTTGCAGAAGGTGGGGATGAGCAGTCAATCGACTTTCGCCACTCGTTGTTGGAACTTTAGCTGTTCCCAGATGCAGAAGCAGGTGTTTTCAACAGATCTAATCAATAATGCAGCAGTTCCTGGGAACGTTGTCTCTAACACCAGCTGTGTTAGAAAAGTCTTTCTAGAAAATTGAAGTTTTGGAAAAGGCTCCCAGAACTTTTCTAATCTTCACAATGCATTTTTCTCTATTACACTGGAAGTCCTGTGTTCACCTGCAAGTTCAAAGGGCAATCAAGGTGATGGATAATTTGCATCCTGCTGTAATCCTCAACATAAAAAGTCTACTATCTCTCAGGATTAGCCGTTTTCCATACCAGAACTAGGCATACACAGATGTTGACGATGACAGCAAAGCTCTATCCCTGACAATCTCCTAACCCCCTGTGTTGTACAAGCAATCCCACTGATTGAACTCCAAAAAAAAGAGCCCCCGATTTAGTTAATAATGAAATATAAGACACACAAGATAGAACCTTTCAAATGATTCATATTTATCGAATTTGGACTAAACTTGACCAATAGTCAAGAAGGTTAGTAAGCAAGCTTTCCCAAAAGGAATCCAGTTCTTCCCCACACTACGGTATATTGGGGTATACATTTGATAATGATCCATGATACAGTTTTGAGTTATCGCATTCACATTAACAACATCTGCGGTGGCGTGACGTGGATTTCGTCAAACTGAAAGGCCTTTAATTCACTCCGTGGTTTAAATTCAAAGGGGCCTGATGAGGGAAAACACCCGTTGATTGATCATTTTTCTCGGCAAAGGTCATGCATTTGAAATGAATGAGGCAGATAAAGGGGGGGAAATGGGAGAATGCTCAGCAATTAAATTATGAGCAGAGAGAAGCGGGGCAGGGGGGAGGCTTGAAGCAGAATAAGCAGTGCATTCTGGGGAGTTAACGTGACGCATCAGCATATGTGCGTGGAAAGAAATGGTTCTGTAACACACTCATGCAGCAAACAAACCCCTTCATGCACAGCTAGACACCGAAGCTCACTGGGCCTTAGCTGCGTTTTTATGATTTATACAGTGCAAACTGTTGCTCGCACAAATGCCTTCTATAGAAATCTCGCAACACGGACACAATGAAGCCCTTCTCTAATGTTCCGTGTTTGTTTTTGTGATTTTGTGAGCACAGGTGGAATAGAACCGAGTCTTCTTATTAATAGCAAGCCGGGGTTCTACTGGCAGAACAGTTGTAATGTGTCGTAAGGGAGAGTTTCCTAAAATAAGGCATTAATAAGTGGAAGAACATTATCTTTCCTTCAATGCTACATGAATGATCTCATTCTCTATTTAGAAGCTAACCAACTCCCAGACGTCTGCCGTCTCCTCAATTTGAAAACCTTTTTCAGTTTAACCTCTTCTTCCTTGAGTTGTCTGGTACAAGCTGCTAGTAAGTGTTCCGAAAAGTGCCGGCTTCATTCAACTGGATCGCGTTTATACAGTCCGTTTCGTCTCCATTACTACGTAAGACGTGGGCCAGCTTAGACAACCCATCGTGCCTCCATTTTGTTTCTATAAAAGGTATAGCTTTACTACATATATTGTTTTATGTATGCATGTTTTATTAAATCTCGTGAATCTTGGACATCCAGAAAACAACGTACTTGAGACCCTGCAGATACATAACAATAACAATCTCTTTCCCTCACATATCAAACTCTTCACACCAAACAGACACACACTCCTGTTCTTTTTTTGAACTATTTCATCAGTAAATAGTAAAAAGAAAGACTTCAGGTCTAGATTCAAACCAGAGTCTTCTTGATTTGAGGTGGTTATTCAGAAAATTATTAAAAATCAAGCCAGATCAACAGGATCCGATGGTATTTCCTTACATAGAATTGAAATGTCAATGTCCTAAATGAATGGATGTAACGGTCTTCACCATGCACAGCAGAATGAATAAAACTGACTTACAGGATGCTTCCACTCTCACACATTTTCAAGCAGTATCCAAAAGCAGCGGTAGACAAAATGACTTTGTCCTACAACAAATTGAAAATCTGCCTCCCTGGCTGGTCGGGAAAGTCAAAAATATGGAGGGATATTACGCTTTTACAGGACAGCATGGCGAGCTCTTGTACGAATGAGAAATGTGGGAGGATGTGAGACGCTGGTATTTATTGCAAGGTTACTCTTTGAAATACGGCACTCTCTATTAAACCAAGACATGGTAACTCATAAATATGGTAATGATAGCACTCATTAGACTGCCTCATGTCAGCCACATATTGATTTACAGGTAAAACGTTGCAGGGGGATGTGCCCATAAATCTAAACCCATCTCTGCTATTTGCAAGAGCACAATTTATATAGAAGCAGATATTAATATCTCCTCATATGATGAGCAGCCCCACATTCATTACACATAATCTCACTGAGACCAGCTGCGGGACCTTCATCCCTGCTCTGGGCCTATTTTAGACATAAAGCATGCATCATGAGATCAATCGGCTGCTGAGTCATAATCTAAACAGTAATATGGCAGCTTGTCACACGTGGCTCTAAAAAACATTGCAAAGCATATTGTGACTGTAAAGGTGCATTTATGGAGGCTTTTTTTCCTTTACTTTATATCTCTATTCGTCAATTGTTTAAATATCCTACACAGTTGCAAAGGGTGTTGGTTTTCATAATTGAGCCATCATCTATCCATAAATAGGACTGTGTGCAATAAACCATTTTTTAATAGTTTTTAAGCACTGCTGAGAAGGCAAAAAGTTTTATCGCTATATATCAAATTAGACTGTCCTCATTCTGTCAAAATATGAGAAAGTGAGCCCAAAAAGTGGAACTACTCTCTGTGTGAATGGATTTTTCTTTTCTTTGCTTGAGGAGATGGTGGGTCACAAAAAAGAACCCATTCATATGACTTTTAAATCACAGACCTCGGAATGAATCAATACTGTATGATTAATCTGTTTTCTCATGGTTTTTGATGCAATGGAAGACAGCTGACTCGTATCGTCGGTAGTGCTGGGGTTAGTGCTCATAGTGAGAAGGTTCTGAGTGGGCGGCCCCGTGTCAGCTCGGGTTTCTTCCTCTTCCAGTTCAAAAATATGCGTTTTTGAACTGGAATAACGTGTCGCAGGTGGCATAGGATCCTGAACCCCACAGTCAGGTACAGAAAATGGACAGATGGATGGAGGCCATGTTGTTATTCAACGGCCTCCTCTGTTGTGTAAGGTCATCTCTCCTGCTAAAGTTCCCAGGAATTTTTATCTGCAAGATTAGATGACTTTTCAGAGCTCAAACTGTATATGCCATCAGGTGAAGCCACAGCCAGAGGCACACAGACAGGGGAAGGGAGGAGAGAGACGGAGGGAAGGAGATTGTGAGAGTCGCAAAACCTCTTAAGGAAAGGGAACCATAAATATGCTTAAAAGGAAACATTGCTGATTTTTAGTCAGATATTCAACACTACAGTTTGGTTTGTATGTTTAAATGAACAATACAAGACTTCTCTTCACTCTGCTTGCAGGAAGAGACTCAACTCAGTTCAGTGGCGGATGTTAGTATAAAAAATTAGGATGGATGGAGAGATTATTTTTAATAAGTCGGAAATTAAAGCTTTTTAGCAATGGAGAAATGTATTCATGATTTTACAACAATAGTTGAAAATCCATGTCACCCGTTACCTGAAAGACATGTAATAAATGCTTATGGTTTTGCCAAATCAACTAAGTTATTTTAAGTTTCCTGTTACCAGGCAGTTCTGCGGTATATGTTTAGTGCTCTTATTTTGAAGGCGTAAATCAGAAGTTGAGTTGGCTATTCACTCCATCTAGCTAACTCTAGCTCAAGATCCTCTCTGGATCTAGTGCTCGGTTTGTCCGTCAGTATCCGTATCCAAAACTGCTTATCCTGTTCAGGGTTGCGGGTGGCGGAGCCTATCCCAGCTGACAGTAGCGAGAGGCGGGAAACATCCTGAACAAGTGTTCAGTTTGTCCATTCTAGGCGACTTTGGATGGATGAACGCACAACAAGGTGGCCCACATGAAAAGTGATTATCTATCTGTGGACATATTCTATTTATTCAAAGACATACTCTGAGGTTTTACTCGCTGCACCTTTAAATCTTCTGATTGTGAGCCACACACACAATACATTGTGCAACATCCCCGACCCATCCCGTCCTACGGGTATATAAATGTAAATTTCTCATATGTTGCTACCTCTGCTCAAAGGCAGACCCATTATTCCTCCACTACAGAACAGAGTTCTGGAATAAAAGCCCACCAGGCCTGTTTTAAAACGCTGTGTAAAAGACGCTTCAGTCAGATTTGGGTGTGAGTCACCAGTGCCATATTGTCACTGTGATGATGCTGATTAATCTCCTCTCCACTGGGAAGGAAATGATGTCTGGCGGTTTTGTTTTGAACTACTGACACAGCGAAAAAGAAACAGGAAGAGATGCCAGACATCTACTGTTGTTATTAATAAGGACTCAGATCCAATTACTTTAAAGGAAGATGCTTTAAATACACCACCGGATAAAATAAAACTACTCACTTTAAAAGTCAGTCATAATTTAGAGTTTTCTTCCTCCTTCAAGATGTGGCTTAGATTATAGAAAGAAAGAATCCTTCTTTAGTCACATAGTCATACAGTACAACATAGTGAAATTACTTCTCTGCATTTGACCCATCCCTGAGGGAGCAGTGGGTAGACCCTGGTGGGATTCGAACCGGCTACCTTCCGATCTTCTGATTGGGAGACAGCCACTCTACCCACTGAGCCACAGCCTCCCCTTATAACATCTACCTGAATTACATACTAATTCAATGAATTGGTGGAGGCAGTAGTAGTATATATCCGTTATCAAACTGATGTTATCCATAAAAGAATGATCCATAACAGATTTTACAAATATATTCCTGGGTTTGGAACCAAATGCAGTAACATACGAGGTGCCAAAGAGTTCAAATTAGGGATTCAGTGTCATATAATAAATATCAATGGGTTACGAAAAACCGAGAAGAAGGTCAGACATGTTGACAAAAACCCAAATGGGATACCTCAAACACAGGTTGATACTAAATTTCCAAAGTAATATGAATACTTATAATAATTAATGAATATGAACACATAAAAACACAAAAGCAAGAGCAAAATCCAGCCAATAATCAAAAGAACAAGTCAACGTCTTAGCTTAAAGATTGTCTGGAATGTGAGGGGGAAAGGCTGGAGCCAGGGAAATCACAGTGAGCAAACAGGATGATCTAACAAAGGAGAAGGCAACCAGAGGGAGAAAGCGAGACACCGGTGTAAACAATCAGGGAGGAGCAGACACACCAGACCCACAATCTCAAAGCTGTCTTAGGCAGAGATCCTGCAACAGTGGCACAACTATAAAACTCTTTTGTTGTTTTACACTGAACAAAACAAAGGTGGATCAAACTAACTAACTGCTACTATCTGCTAACGTCTCCTAACTGCTACTATCGGCTAACTGCTACTATCTACTAACTGCTACTATCTGCTAACTGCTACTATCTACTAATTGATACTATCTGCTAACTGATAATATCTACTAACTTCTCATATCTGCTTCCATTATCTACTAACTGCTGCTATCTACTAATCACTACTATCTGCTAACTGCTACTATGAACTAACTGCTAAAATGTACTATCTGCTTCCATGGGCTAACCACTACTGTCCTGCTAACTTCTGCTATAAACTACCTCCTACTATCTACCAACTGCTATTATCTGCTACTATCTGTTAACTGCTAATAGCTACTTTGAAAACGTCCTGTTGTGAGTAATGCACATAGTGTGTCATCAAAAATTCATCCCACATCCAGAAGACAATGAGCAGATTGTCACACAAGTTTTTTTTCGCTATAAAACTTTAAAAGTATTTTACTAGTCGTGTTCATGAGTCTGTTCACAGTCGCATATCTCAGTAAAAAAAATCTAGTGACATATTTATAAAGTTAAAATATTAAACAATGAGAGATCCTGGCCCTTGGACAAATGTAAGTGTTCACCCTCATGGCATTGGTTGCTCAGTTTGTGTGTCGTCTACAGAAACCCTAAAATTTAAAGAATTAGGATGAAATTTTAAAATACTTGAAAGAAATAACAAGTGTAAGAGTAAAGGTTGGACATGAGGCAGCTTTTTTAAATGTCAGCATGTATTAGTGCTACATCCATACACACCTGAAGACCAAAGTGTGAATCAAACTCTTTGAGGTCTGAGAAAAATGTGAATAGATGGTCTAGTGATTGACCGCATAACAAATACTATATGTTACACTTGTCCAGCTGTAAAGTCTAAGCACAAAGACGTGCAAACTCTCTCACTCTCTGACCTTCGTCCTCTGAAAAAGCAAAGGAAGTTACTTTCTTTGACTCCCAGGACTTATCCCCACTGTCTGATCCTAAAGTCTGCAGTGAATTTGGAAAAAGGCCATTTGCCTCTTTAGATACATTTATAAACATAAAAAGTATGAATCTACTGAATAAGCTTGATGATTTTCTTTTACATCTGTGCTCCAGGCTCCACTAACATTTCTGCTGCAAAATCTAATGAAATTTTCTCTTATTTGCACAAACTCATTAATATTGTTTTGATATATCTTGTACATAATCACATAGACAAACAGAAATGGCGGATGTAATAAGCCCCAACTATATTTTGAAAATCCTTGATGAGAAGAAAACTCAATTAGACATAATCGAGTACAGTTCATTAGCATAACTACGTTGAGTCAGAGGTGAGCTTTGAGTGTCTGGAATAAATTGAAGACCACGATTTCTTTTTTGCCGTCCTAAAAATAACATTTATCTCAAGAGCCATTTGTACTTTTCCACAGGGAGATATTTGCTCTTTCACTGCATTAGCTATGCCAGAACTCGGTCGCCCTGTGCCCCCATCTCTCCATGAAGTGGCTAATTTTGCATTTTAAAGCAGATTTTCCTGTCGCTGCTCGGATCAAGCGTCGTTTGACAGAACCCCTGACAGGTATTGCTGTTCCAACTCTACCGGGATGACAGAGCGTCTGTAGAAGGTTGAGGAATGCTACTTGCTCAGCGGATGTCACGCGTTGGAATAGCAAGGGAGCAGATGACAGTCACTTATCAGCGTAGGTGGACTGTCAGACGCCTGGCTCAGAGGCTAACTCTTGATTAAGCGCCCCTCCGGACGTCTTTGCCGTCTCTCGGCATTCTAACCCAAAGATTTCAGTTTAATTAAGCTGTTTTTAATTATCCATAATGGCTATCACGGCGCAAACTCTGTCCAGGTAAGCCTAATTACAATTTGTGCCAAGTGAAGCAAAGAGTTGCAGATCATCATTCATGTCTCAGCATTGACAAAGAGGTTAATCTTGGGCTCAGAGTGAACCCACTGGTGCTTCGTCCTGAGAGCAATTCATCAGCCAGTCCGGTTGCATAAATGCATAGATATCTATAGTAATGGATGCTAGCTTTCTGACCCGCAGCCTTCTCGCGTGTCTCACTCGATTTTAGCTTAAATTGACTTTGTTCCTGTCCAACCCGAGTGCACTGAAATGCCCCGGAGCATTTCGCTGCTACTCCTCCTGTAGGTTCCAAAGGAGCAAAAACATTAATGATCTGTTCAGTATACTGAGGCTCTTTGGTCCCTAAAGAAACGGCTAATAGCTTATGCTCTCCCGGGAGCTCCCTAAATCCTTCTCAACTAATGCTCCTATGTCATTATCAAGCCACCCTGAGCCACGTTCTTTTTACTTATTTTTTTACATATTATGAAGCCCGTCGCACATCTGATGAAGCTTGAATGCAACCCGAATTCCCAGTTCGTGTCATGTTCCCTTTCATCTCGCATGTTTAGCTGCTGACTCCACGCCGGCGTTGTCAACTGCCACAGGGGTGCAACTGAGATGGTGTGCATGAATGCCTCACTGGTGGATCGTTATTAATTATCATCAGGTAGAATTATCAGGCTGATGCAACACAGGCCTGGAGATTTCACACTCCACTGCCACACTGCATTTCCTTAGACTCTAGCACTCTGTGAGAGCTGGTGATAAGGGTAGGCAGATCCTTGACAGCGTGATGCTGTAAGACTCCAACGCGTTACATCGCACAACCCTTTAACATAGTGGGTCAGCTCTGCGCTTAGAAGAGCTTTCCATTTTTTTTTTTTTTTTTCGTAAGTTTCTCCTGGATCAATAACAGGCTAGTGTTCAAAGGTTGAGGAATTCACATAGTTGGCTGGATATTTGTCACTAAACGTTTTTTTCATCATCATAGTCCCATTGCATCATGAGCCTTAAGAGGTAAATTTTTTTTCTACCTCTGGCCCATTGAGGCCATGAGAAATAAGTTTGAAAAAACAAAGAGTGAAGATATTTAGTTTTTTACTTTCTTATATTACTTTATCGGTTAAAACAGATATCTCCACATAATCATGTTTGGTAATTGTACGTCCACGTGGGTTATATCAAAGCAACTGAACTTTTGCTTTGGCTTGAAGACATTCCACCTATCATCACAGAGGCTTCTACAGTTCTAACTGGTTGGTGGGGAGTCAGGGATTTATACCTCCATAAGGTGTTGCTACGTAGAAGTTGGCATTGCATAACTAGTGTGGGGCGGTCTGAGTCGTCGTGAGTGGTTACGTAAAGAGTGATCTTGATTGTCTGCTAGGCTATCATGTGAGTTGTTCGGGAAAGTAGTTCATGCAGCGATGGGTGCACAGATCTGTTTATAGGGGAGACCAAACAACTACTTCACAGGCACTTGGCCCAGTCCAGGAGATCCAGTTCATCGGGACAGGACTCAGCAGTTCATCTGCATCTCAGTGACAAGGGACACTCTACTGAAGACAACATGGCTTCCATTTTGGAAAGAGAGCATTGATGCAAAGAGAAAGGAGTGAAGGAAACCATCCATGTCAAACTGGAGCAGCCCTCTTGAAAAGGCTGGGGGTTTACGCCACCACTGATCAACCACATCCCATTTATCTTTAACATCTCTCCCCAGACGCTTTCGCCGTCATCCACACCTGGACTCAGATCATGCTATCCACTCACGTGATACCCTAGCAGACAATCAAGACCACTCTGTCCCTAACAACTCCTGACTCAGACCCATCCACGTTAGTTGTGCACAACTAACTGCAAATGACCCCCCTGATGTTCCGACACCTACTGGAGGTATAAAATCTCCTGACCTCCCACCTGCCAGTTAGAACTGAAGAATCCTCTTGGATGAGAGGTGAAATGTCTTCAGGCTAAACAGAAGTAGAGTTGCTTTGGATTCTACCCACATGGATTTCCTTGACCTTCATGAATGAGAATCTACACACACTCGATCGGCTGATGTCAGCGCCTTCTTTTTATCTTTGCGGCTGAGATATTTGTCATAACTTTGGGCTAAAATTAACTTGCCACAAGGCCCCGAATGAAATGATTAATAAATGTCCCCGGTATATGAATAAATAAAGCTGGATCAAGTATCTGGGTTTCTTTGTTATTGCTTATCCTGTAAACAGTTAATGGGGAGAGGAAGGGTGAACCCCGGACAAGTCACCAATTCTTCAAGTCCCAAAGACAAACAACCATTCATAGCAGTTTACACCAATGGGCAATTTGGAATAACCAGTTCCCTTATAGTTCATGTTTTTGGACTGTGAGAGGAAACGGGAGTACCCCAAGGAACCCATGCAAACAAGAGGAAGAACATGCAAACCCCACACAGAGCGGCCCTAAGGCTGGAGCTGGAATTGAGCCCAGAACCATCTTGTTTTGAGGCAGCTTAGCCACCCACTCCCTTTATAAGGCTTCTGAAAACACACCACATAGGTGGGTCATGTGGTAATGTGAAAGTTGAAATAAGTGCTGAAGTAATATTAGCAAATATGGTTACTTCAGCCTCCACTATCCAAAGGTAGCCAGCAAATGCACTTGTAGTGAAGTAAAATAACTTGACGGGTTTGATGTATGCTAAATATTTTTAAAAAAAGATGACCACATATGTTTGTTTGCCTGACAAACTTTGTCTCCAGAAAGCGGGCTGTGGTTTGCTTCTTAGGATTATCCCTGGTCTGGCATTGGCTTTTATCTGTGGTATTTCTCATTTTGACTCTGTCTGAGTGTTTTGTCACAGTGATTGATATCGAGTGATTCGGCTGTGCACTCTTCTGCCTTTTCTCCTTCTCTGCTCCTCGCTGGACTGTAACACTGTGCAGCTTTTGTTCCCACTTTCTGACAGCAGGAGACTTTATTTGTTCCCAGCCTTTACACATTCATGGACATTTTCTACTGTGCGGCACAACTGGGGTGATATGACTCATTGCACATTGACTTGGGATAATTGCTACACTTTATTGCATTAGCCTCTTTGAAGTAAGTCGTACACCTGCCAACTAATCAATGTTGATACTGAAAGCTAGTAAAGGGCTTTGGATCCAATAGAAATAAGTTGTACATAGTTTCAGGCTAACCTAGTGGCATGTTGAGTAATATAATGCTTACACAGCAATAAGAGACATGACTTTCTACACAAGAACTTCATATTTTACTTGATCTTGCCCCTCATGGACTTAATAGATGATTCCCAAAAAGCTGGAGATGTATATAATTCAACTTGCCATGTGAAGATGTGAGATTTTACATAGATATGTCATGCAAAGAGTTGTGATTTGGCTTGAACTTGTGCAACGCAGACTTGATTTGAACATGCCATGAACAGATTTGAGACTAGATTCAACTTGTCCCTCAAAGCTATAAGAATGGGCAACTATTGGAGTAGCCATGTAAAGACTTAATAACTGACCTGGACATGGCATTTTAATTTGACTAGCAGAGATAACACTTGAGACTTAACTTGGACTTGGCAATTGCAAAGCCTTGAAACCTGACTTGTGCTTGCCCAATGCAAGGATGTGACACACAACCTTGACTTTCCAATCAATGACTTGAAATTTGACTGAGACTTACCCTACAAAGACTTGGGTTCCATGTAAACTGGACTACTTTTCAAAGACCTGATACTTCAATGCTGTCGTCTACTAATCACGCTCACTCACTGATTTGTTATGGCTGCTATGTTTTGGAGGCGAGACTCAGCCACGGGGCCAGAAGGACATTATCCGGCTCACAAAGTAGAGCTGGTGATCTTACTTCATGGTTTGTGGGTTGATCCTGGGCTGGATGTTATTGATCATGACTATAAAACCCCAAAAGGGACCCTGATCATTAGCTTCATTGCTGATGGTGTATTCGTGCATTGAGAAATGAGCTGTGAATTGTGTTATAGGTTCATCTCCAGTTTAATTAGTGTTTCAACAAGAACTTTATATAACCTAAGCTTAATATATGACCCATGAAAGAAGCAGAAAAATTTATATTATGCAGACGGGAGTTGGCTGATTTTGTATTTCCTACGGAATAAATTCATCAAAGTAATTAGAACGTAAAACTCATAGGAGATATTAAAGTAGAAAAGTAGATCTCCAAGTACATGATCCAAGTCCCCCACTTCCAATGTTATTTTAACAAACGTCTAAATTATCTTTTTTATGTCTGTGACAAGGTCGTTTGATTTTTTTGAAATTTATATTCAGGAGATGTTAGTTTTTTCACATATTTGCCAGACATTTAACCACTAAACCAGAGTAGTAAAATGACAATAGCGAAGAAAAGTCTGATAAAGAAAACTTAATCGTGCATGCAAGAAACACAAAAACTCATTTATTAATGGGACAGCAATGTCTTATTTCTAATGTGTTCATTTCAGAAAGAGACTGCTTTGATTTTAGTTCAACATTGAAATGTTCATATGCTCTCTCTTCTCGGTGTGTAAAACATCAGAAATATCACAACTATTTATTACACACTTGATTCGACCGGAATAGAGATTTACATATCAAGGACTTTCCCTTTGAAGACTTTAGAGTTGTTGTGCACTTAGCAAGCAATGACTTAAGATTTCACTCAAACTCGCCATGCAAGAACTTGAGATTTGACTTGGACTCACAAAACAAATTCTTGAGACTTGCCTTGGACTCACCATGCAAGGCCATGAGACTTGAAAGACAGGCAGATGAAAAAAACATTCGAACTCTGCAGGCAATGATCACTAAACACATTTCTTAATAGAAATACAATGTCTTATTTCAAATCTGTTCATTTCCTAAAAAGAGTGCTCTGATATTTACTGAGTGATTGCAAAATTGAACGCGTTTAAAAGGATAAATGTTGGAAATATAATCTATTTGCACATTAAACTTGGGTAGGTATGTAGATGGATTAGGGGCTGCTTGTTATTTGCAGAGCTAATACGCTTCTATCCTGTCTTGTATTGATGTTCCTGTGATGGAGATATTAATAAATCAGAAAACAGTGCTAAAAGAGCGGTATATCAGTGAATTCATAACACTCCCTCTAAGCTACGCTTATTTATGGCTTACCTGCTTAAGCTACGGAGCTGGTCATTTCTGCTGCCTTCTTCAGGCAGCTGATGGCGTGTAACAGGTGCCGTAAATACGTGTGTAGACCATAAATGTACAGAGGGATTAAACACAATCTATAATAGAGTTTGCACTGCACATTGGTACATCCCATGATTAAGCTAGAAGCTGCTGCGACATTAGTGTTTCCCTAAGAGCCTGATAAAGTCAGGGTTCTTCCGGGGTGTTACTTATGGCACATGTAATGAATCTTACCTCCTGGTTGTTAAGAAAATCAATTGCAAAATGCTCTTTTTGATGTGTGGTACTCCAGGTGCACACACCCAATGCTCTAATGCATCCCAATTATAATCTACAAACTGCTCTTTGTGTGGGGCAAGCAAATCATACTTTGTTTTTCTCCAGCATTTCTGGATACATCATCATGTCGCCAATGTTTATTTTTTTCTTTGGATTCATACATAGTCTTGCAGTTGTTCTCAAAATGTTGACCTAAAAGAGTTTCTAGAAGATTCTACAGGAGAAGTAATGTTCTGTTAGCATCCATCCTGAATGATAAGATAACTATATCTTTGAAAAGTTGGGCATATGATCCTTGCTGTCAGGGACCACAATGTGGGCCAAGTTGAATTAAAATTTAATCTTAAGTGAACAGAAGGTTTATATATATATTTATATATATATATATATATATATATATATATATATATATATATATATATATATATATATATATATATATATATATATATATATATATATATATATAAATATATATATATATATATATATATATATATATATATATATATATATATATATATATATATATATATATATATATATATATATATATATATATAAATATATATATATATATATATAAATATATATATATATATATATATATATATATATATATATATATATAAATATATATATATATATATATATATATATATATATATAAATATATAAATATATATATATATATATATATATATATATAAATATATATATATATACATATATATATATATATATATATAAATATATATATATATATATTATTTGTTTGCAACTTTCTTTTATTCATTAAATGCACAAAAAATGGAGCTTCCAAGCGGGACTACTGAGTAATCTACCATGTTTGGTTTTTTTCTTTTAATTCCACCAAATGTTTCCTATAGGTTTATCCTTATCCGTCGTTTTGTACACCCTCAAAAAACTACGGGATAGAATTGAGCGAAATTGCATACACCCGTTTTTAAGAACCCTAAAGCTCTGCATCACATGTTTGGTATGTTCAATATGCTTGTTTTAACATTTTAAAGGACATTTGAATTGAGGGGATTTTCTTTAGAAAGGTGTTTAAATCATAACTTTATAACTAATAACCTTGTAATAACTGTATGGATAGACCGTGAGATCATGATCATCTCCAGAACTGGGGCTCCATATTCAAAGAAAGCATGTTTTCAAAAAAAATTGAAAGAATTAACAGGCCCTAAATGTCATCTTTCAGTAAACACTGAATTAATTGTTTGTTGAAATGTTTTAATTGCACATTGCATTATTAGTATTCTGTCTGGATGGGTATTCTTTACTAAATGTTTGCAAATTGATTATGTATACATTTGTATGCAAATTCTATTCGGCCATGCAAATGTTTACATCCTCTTCTACTCACAAGGGTTGCAAGTATCCCTCTATTAGTTTAACCACAGCTAATTTCTTATCAAATGTCCACAGTCTCTTAATTAGAGAGCCCTGCCTCTAAAGTCGCTGTTGTCTTAGCAGCATCTATTCTGGGAGTCCCATCAAGAGATGATTTCCTATCACAGTCAGAGGTGTTGCCAGCAATGATGGCCAATTTCATGAAATGATTTGCACACGGGAATGTAATAATTGCTCCAATGTTAGCCTGTAGTATGTCAGCCTTAATCAACAATACACTTGTGGCGCTGTGGGAGGATACAGGAAAAGAAAAGAACACTGGAGAAGTAGCACAGGACACTCAGGTGTAGAAATGGCATCAAATCACAGGGAAATAAATTGGGTTGTCTTGTGTTTTTTGTTGAATTGAACTAATGTCATGCACACAGGAAGTATTCCAGTTATTCCAGTTTCATTCAAGAATGGAGGATCAGCTTGAGGCGATTATTTTTGATGATTAAAAACAGCAGTTTCATGAGTCGCATGACATGATTGTTGAATGCATCTTTAATTCTTTGATATAACTATCAGTACTTACTACAAACTACAAATGTGTTTTTGTGTGTCCTTCCATGCCACTGAGTGTGACACACATTTGAGACACATACATTCACCAATCATTTTCATACTGTGTAATTGGTTCAGTATGAACCCAAAGTGTGTCACTGCTCGCTGAATTAAATATAACTTTCTACACACACACTAACAAGCCACATTTAAAATTTGTATTTGGGTCTCATGCATTCTGATATTTAGCCTTATTCACAATAACAAACTAGACCTACACTGTCATCTCAGACATTAAAAGGTAAACTCCATAATTCTGTTGTCTTAGCCAAGCATTAGCAATCAGTCCAAACACAATTACTGATTTCACACGTTTCACAACTGCTATCAAATATTTACTCAGCTTTAGCATTACAGAAATTGAATGAATTGTGGACATGACGAAATTCCATCCACAATTACTTTGTGTTACTGACAATATTACAAGTCAACAAATGCGTAGCTCTTCAGTTTTAGTAAAATAGACGAGAAAAGATGTGTTTAATCATATAAAAGAAATCTAATTTCCAGTCAATTAGATGGCAGCTAGTAATTACTTTTCATTGTGGAAAGCAATTACCAGGTTTTGTAATTCATATTTTATTAATGTATGCTGCTTTTTTAAATGTATTTATCCATATAAATTACAGTCTTAGAGGATAAGATGAACAAAATGTGTAATTATACATCATTTTTAAATAATTGGTATTTCCTTTAATTTCCATCACCCTTCTGTCAAACAAATGCCAATAAAGGTTGTTTCCATTAATAATAGCTGGTTGACAGTCTTAATAACAGCCACAGCCATCCATCACAAAACTTTTTGTTTCCAAAGTCAGGTGAAACGGAGCCAGTCCTTCTCCACTCAGACAGATGGTAATTGAGTGAAGCCATGGTGGTTAATATTTAGGGTGCATGCAAAATGGCCAATCAGGCTTTAAAGGACATATGGC
The DNA here is from genome assembly GCA_037951165.1 of Lophius americanus. Lineage (NCBI taxonomy): Eukaryota > Metazoa > Chordata > Actinopteri > Lophiiformes > Lophiidae > Lophius > Lophius americanus. The sequence continues at coordinate 1,591,831 of JBBDHG010000169.1, read as the reverse complement.
ACAAGTCATACAGGAATTAAATACTAGAGTGAACAGAAGGCCAATATCGTCTTCATCTTTCAGCTGACAAAACACCCTTTGCATAAAACATTCTTCTGCACATTGTTCCGGTGGAAAGGTGACAACTTTGCTGACTGTTGGTTTACACAGAGGGAGCTTCTCAAGCTGCTCCAGAGTGCAGTTAATGTAGTTCCACATTTCAATCCAGTCATTATGATGGATGTCAGCGGGGATTATACAGTTATAAAATGACCTTGCTTGTGTAAGGTGTGAACACATTATGCCGCTGACTGCTAAAGACGACATATTCACAATGATATTAATATTCCTATGCCAGCTGGTGCTCAGAGTGAAAAAAGAGTAAAGTCTGTGATGCAATATAACGAGAATAAGAATCTTGATATGACAGAGCAGGAAAACAGAATAAAAGCATTTGTGTGTTCTAACCACGCAGCTCAAGTGACAGTGATGGTACCGTTGAGAATATTAAAAGCAGAAGAAAGGTTACAGAAAGCGGTCACAAGCAAAGAAAATGGTTTAACTATGTTCATTTAACTATGACCTAATGACTCTCAATGTATTATTCTCCTCAGTGAAGCTTAAATATCTGTGTATCCACCAGGCGCCCAGTTAGCACTGAGGAAGACTCTAGGATGGGAGTTGGAATGTCTTACTGGCTCGAAAAAGAAGTCAAGTTGCTTGTGATTCAACCTTCAAGGTTGTTTCTAGTTCTTTGCCCGAGTAGCTTTGCAACATGAGCCAGCATTCACACGTTCATACAGTGGTGGCAGAGGCTACCTTACAAGGCACCACCTGCTCGTGGGGAATGTTAAGCATTCATGCAATCATTTATACATAAATAGAACAGCCATTGAAAACATATTTGATTTTCTTGCCAAAGGGCACTTCGGTAAGCAGCCTGCTAGGAATGGTGTCACAGATCTCCCTATAATTGGACGACTGCTCTGCATCCTGAGCCATATCCTCCCCCATCTCAAGAACGTGCTAGCAGGTTTGCTACATGAGTGGATAAAATCCAAAAACTTAATTTCGAAACAATGGACAAACAAACAAGCATATCATCCGAGGCGGAAGGCTGAAAGAAAGTCCAGAAGCAGGATAGGTCCAAAACCAGATAACCCAAGGCTTGAACTGCTATCACGATGAACACCACAAACTGGCAACAGAATACAGAAACCCATATGAGAAGTCTCAAATTTCTACTTCTATACTTCACATCCACAGTCCGGCTGGATATGTACGCTCACACAAACGAGTGTGTCAAAATAAATATATATCAATATATATATATATTGATATATATATATATTTCGACACCCTGGGAATGAGACCAGACCTAATTAGTTGTTTTCATATGGAGCAATCGAACTGCTAGTTGGTGTTAGTTTACTTTTAAGTTAATGAAGGCTTTGAACAACAAAAAAAGAAGATATATATCCTTTTGCGGTTAATAATCTTGCATATCCATTACCTCCTCACTAGATCCTGAAACAGAGGTAACTCGCGGATCTTTTTGAATACATGGAATATAATATTCCTAAAAGACACCTAACAGATCTCTTGATCTGCAGGAAAAGAATGGCGAGTGAACAGTATTGGGTTTTCCAACAACACTTTAGAAGGAGAGGCAAAGCATGTGGACAAACGGGGTTGCTTAGTTCAACCGGAAGAACAGTTTATTCTCTGAGGGCGTCTGATATTTATTGATAAAATGACTTTTATTACAGTGCAAATCTAGAGTTCTCTCGAGCTATAGCTGTGTTTTCACAATCTTCCAGGCTAAGAACTGTGTTCTTCTTTCCTTTTTGAGTTCATTCTTGTCATCTCCTCATTACAAAAGGAGCCTTGAAGACAGGAAGGGTTTGAGAACGGATTCAATCACCACAAAACTGTTAACAATTTATATGTTTCTCAATAAAAATAGGAACTAAGCTGATTATACTGGAGAAAAAAAAACATATCCCGTACTCGTAGGTATTCCAAGGTTCAAACCTCAGCAGAGGAGGATGGTTGACTTACTGGCCCCTCCTGCAATTTTTCATGACAATCCCTCAATGAGGTGTTTATTTCCAGCAGACATCCACATACAGCATCTTCATCAAACCAGTGAACAGCAGAAAACATGCTTGAGCTCGAAGGACTGTTGGAAACATCACAGCTCTGTAGAAGTGTTAGAATCTCGTGGACGCGGCCCCACTGTCCAAACACTATTAATCAAGGTGCAGAGGTGGCCGGAGTGGAGGCTAGTGTTTATGCCATCTTGGGTTTAAATAAGACGCCACCTCCTGGACTCCTGGATTATACTCGGCATCTCAGCTCGAGCTGCTGCGCCACATCAATGCTGCCAATTACATAGCTGTGAAAGTTGACTAGAAAAGGTTGTTTGTCTCTTTAGAGAGGATGATTTTCATTCAAGTTATTTTTGAGTTGTTTTGCAGAATTATTTCTACGCGATGTCATTGCTGGCCAAAGACTGAAACGTATAAACAAGTATATTATTTTTGAAAGTAAAGTGGCGCTCTGAAGAACCTGAATCTATTTTCTTTGTGACAGTCACACATCTATGATTTCCGTTCGGAAGCTTTCTTACAAAGCAAAAAGGAAAAAAAAGAAAGAAGATAAAATGCAGTTGAAAAAGGAAAAAGGCTTCCGGCGGAATTCCAAGAGTTTGTGCTCACACTGTCCTCTCTAACGTAGCGGTAGTTTCACTTGGGGTGAGAGCAGGGTGACGGTCATCCAAGAAGGTCATCTAAAAAAGATAAAGACTCCAACAGAGGCAGTTAAAGTTTAGTGTGGCCTTCAGGCAGGGGTACTAGTGGAATGTGACGGCAAGTTGACGGAAGAGAGAAAAGCCCAGTAGCCAGGAAACAAGTCCAGAGGCAGATGCCATTCTCAATGAGGCAGCTGGAGTGTGCGGCCATCAAAGGAGTGTAGACCGTGTCACGTAGTGTCTGCTGGATGTAGAATTTAGCTCACAAATACAGGCATCTGAAATGGTTAGAGACCATGAAACTCTAAAATTACCTGCTGGCAGCTCTCAGCAGGGACACACTGCTTCACAGGAAGAGCATTCAAGGCTGTCACTGTTCATGTTCTCAGAAAAGGACCAGTCCGCTCTAAACCACACACAGAGTCAGATCACTGCGAAATGCAGTCAGTTATGGAATTTAAGTTATGTGGCGATTTTTGTTGTTGTTAGGGGATAAATTCATCAAATGAGACTTGCTTGCTTGGTTGGTTGTTGCACTGGTAACGCACAAGTATCTGGGTTCAATCCCACCTGTGTGTGGGTTCCTTTCAGGTTGTCCGTTTAATTTCCGCAGTCCAAAAAGATGCAATTTAGGTGTGAATATCAGGGAATGGTTGTTTGTACCGAGGGGAACCGGCGACTCATGTCAGCTGGAGTATGTTCCAGTCCCTCTACAACCTGGCACAAGGCAAGCAGCCATAACAGCAAATGAATGAAATAATGAATTTAATCACTATATGAACACAATGTAATCTGAACGATTGTGGATTACTTCAAAATTAAATACTGAAAACATGCAGCCAGATATGACCAGTGCAGTTTCAACATAAATATGTCATTTATTAGTAAGTGTAAGGGAATGCGTCAGGGTATGGATAGCTTATACTTTTTTAATGTAGATAAAAATGTATAAACACTCCACTGTCATCAATAATTTAAAAAAACAAATATTAGTAATTTGCGATTACAAAACAAGAAAACGTAAGACACTCAAGATTGATCTGGCAGTTGAAGGCCGCTGCGGCGCCATACCGATGTGGACAATTGCGTGGTGTGATAAATTGACTCCACTGTGTAGGTAGAAATAGTTTTTCTTACCATCCGCAGCTTTTCAAAGCTTTATCTTTCTCCCCCGTGAAGAAAGGAACACTCGATAAAAGCTTTAAAGTTAATTATATAGAACTTATAGCGACCTACTCACATTCACACTGTACTTCTAGTATGTGACGGCTACATTCATTATGGTATTCACAGTTGTGGGCGGTTGTTCTATCTCCAACCACTGAATAATACATGTGTCTCGCTGAATACTCAACGACTCCACTGAACATTTTTACTTTTACTTGGATGCAGTCGGATTATTTTTGTGGAGCAACAATTTTGTTCGCTAAAATAAAGTGCCCTCATCCAGTACGAAACAAACTGTGCACATGGAGTGGTTGGCAATGATTGAAGTTTGATTTGAATTCGGTGTTCGGTACATTATGAAATCACTTTTACGGTGAACAGTATTGTTCTCTCCCTCCTTCAACCAAAACATTGCACCCTCAGCTGGTGGGGGGTTTTATTTGGTGCTTTCTCTGTGTCTGTTATTGTTTGTTCCGCCTTAAAGAATCATCAAACTCAAATTTGTTTCCGTGAGCAGTTAATCTGTTTAGTATTTGGAAATATCTCCACGTAATCTCCATTTTTTCAGAAACAAGAGTTGCATCCTAAAAAAAAGAAAAGGGAACTAAACAGACGCATGATCCATTAATGCGTTTTACATAAGAATTTAGTTTATAGTATTATTTTATATACGTATGTCTCACTGACGGTGAATAATCATTTTTGGATTGACATGACGATTGATTGAAATGACGTCACGTAGACATCTTGGATCGTGGTGGGGGGGGAGTATGACAGGATAATCACCGGCCGCCGAAACAGCTCCGACCCATGGAGTCACGTACAACAGTGTGCTGTTATATCCTGCAGATAGATGTTAGCAGCAGATCCCTTAAGTCTCAAGATGCACCCTCCATGGATCGAACTCGATTGGATCTAGATTCAGGAAAATAGGGGGCCGAGTAAACACAGTGGCCCCCATTGTGTGGCTTAAACCTTTCTTGAACCGTTTTCACATGGTGGCAGGGAGCATTATCCCACTGAGAGAGGCCACTGCCATCATACTTTCTAGGTGTTTGGTCTGAAGCAATTTTAAGTCGTATTTCTCATAGTGACATCCACATGAGAGCAACGCATTAAGGTTTCCTTGCACAACATTGTCCCAAGCATCACACGCTTTTTTACCCCCCAAAGTTCTACAGTACAGATTAGAAAAGATTATCAAGTCTTTGCCCCCCAAGTGCAACAACAGGTCTTAGGTCTTCATCACCTTCTCACCAGTTCACCAGCTTTCCTTCCTTAGACCACTTTGATGGTAATAACCACTGCAACCTTGAAAACCCAACAAGACCTGCAGTTCTGAGAATGCTCTGATCCAGTCATGTAGCTGTCATAATTCTGCCCGTGTCAAAGGCGCTCAGATCGTCACACTTTGCCTACTTTCCATGCGTCAAAACATCAGCTCGAGGAGAAAATGTCCACTTGCTGCCTAAGATATCCCACCCACTGACAGGTGCCATCGTAACAAGACAACCAATGTTATTCAGGTCACCTGTAAAAACATGGTGTTTTTATATAATGTTAAAGTTCTTTAGCAGTCAGCTCTGCCATGTGAACATTGCTGGTCTCTCTTTATCGCTGCCGCTACGGTGAATCGATTAGATCTACGTATGACCTCGGAGCTGATTGAGATTTGTGTGCACTCACACCTATCTTGACTATGTGAACCGGTCTAGAATTAGTCTAGTTGGCTGATGTTAAATTGTCCTTCATGGAACAATTTAAGCTCTTCAGCCACGGCTGATTTGTTAGGTTCTTTCAAGGTAGGTGCTGGACTATATCCCTTGCTTTTCTTAGAATCCTTAATGGAGAAGTACCTGATGGTCCGGATGACTCAAGAGCTGCAACCTGAAGCCTCCTGAAGCGAGTTATGTGGTTGTTTGAGTTTAAGAGGTGGATTCAAAGACTTTCTAGGACGTTAGTTGTTGTTTTTAGTTCATATTCTACTGGTCGCGTAGAATTAAAACAACTTAAAAGCTAAAACTGCGGATGGTAAAAATGGAAGTGATGAGCTATCAATTGTTTTCATATCTAATCTCAAAGTCAATCAATTAAAATGTACCACATTCTTTCTATTTTCCTATCAACACCAGAGTCGTCATTTATCATTTTAGAGAAGTAGCCTCAAGGGTGGAAATAACTATCAGAGTAAGTACAAATTATATGATAAAGGTGATAAAATGAAAGTGAACTGCAAAATGGAACGATAAAAATGAAATGAATGTGAAATAAAAAATGGAGTGCTGTATTGTCATTTGATTTGAATAAACCATATTTTCAATTTATTTGAAATTGCTTTATCATTTGCATAACTAATGACATTAATGGTTTACAGAGTGTCATTTTTGTCACTTCAAATAAAAAACGGCCATCTTTGTTACATTTATCACAAAATATAGAACACGCCCACTCCCCCGTTTTGATTGGCTAGTAAGGCGGTACCTTCATGTCAATCACTAAGGCTGTGGCGATGCTTCCTGCTGCAGTGAACAACTTACTGTTCTTACAACTCAACCTACTGAAGTCATGACTGGATTCTTTCCTTAACTGAACACTTGCAAGCAGGCGGACTGGAAATACCTCCCAGAATAATTATACTACTTTAAGTATAAGGCCGCTAGAGTAGTATAATTGATCAGAACGTCTAATGAACGTTTCCTAACAGGAGAGGAGGGGTAGACTTTCTACTTTTCCACATTTCTACGGAAGACATGGCGTATATGCAAACCTGTTTAACTATTTACATATTATATATGATAAATGATGAAATATGCATAGTTTTTCCCAGCTGTTGTCCTGTGACAGCACACACACACACAGATACACACTCGAACAGGCTGTCACTACTCGCACAGGCTCCCCTCACTTTTTTGTTGCAGAAAATACAGTGACAAGCAACAAACAAAAGGTAGAAATACACAAAATCTGCTCCAGGTGTTATGAGAAAAGAGCAGTGAAGCACAATCGTTTGCGATAACCTCTGTCTATAAATCGACCAATCGTAGCATTTCACAGCGTTTCTGCCTCCTATATGTTTCTGCTGTCAACTGGGAACTGGCAACAAGAACGACGAAAAAATACAACTGGATGGAAAGAACGACCATTTTACTTTCCACTCCCTCCAAAGCTTTCACAGACAGTTAACTAGAGTTAACAGGCATCTCTACAGCTATAATAGCATCGCTACAGCTATAATAGCATCGCTGCAGCTATAATGATTGACATGAAGATCCCGCCGCACTGGCCAATCAAAGCCTCAGAGTTCTTGTTTTTATTGGCCAGAAGTAACAAAAATTACAATTCTTCAGACGGTGCAGACAATGGTAGCTGTTTGGGTGTTAAATGACTTAAAGTAAATATTTAAAAACGATTTAAAATAAATTGTAAGTGGTTTAAATGCAAATGCATCACTCAATTTGTCAGTTCACATTAATTTTTATCACCTCCAGTTTTATCATTCACTTTTTGTCATTTCTACAACTTGATGATTGATGTCACCAACCCAAAGGCTGCATTTATGACAAACACAACTTTCAACTTCACACCGCTCTATTAGACAGAATGTCACCTGGGATCATATATGAACATGTGCTTCTCTCTTGCAGGAATGACACAAACGCAATGTTGCTTCTATATGGCCGATACTTTATCTCTAAAATTGTTCGGCCATAATTTTGCAGACGTTGGTCCGATCTCATCCCAAATTTGATGCATAGTCTATTTTAGTTTAAGAGTACTGGGCATTCTCATCCAATTCTATATTTTCGGTAGACTTTGAGTTTTGTTATAGTAAACATTTCTAAAACTGACGTGGCATTGGCTCACGTCCAGTCCAAGTGTCCACACTAAATGTATCCACATCCTTTATCTTGTCTACTACTACTTAAGGGTACATTTTAGCGATGCCTCTGACTAAGAGGCTTCAATGGTGCCTGTCAGTCAGTTTGAGGTTTCCTTTGTACCCTTTTGACAAATTGCCATTTTATGGCTTTAGGAGCCTTTACTGCCTGTTAAAAAGAAGACTTGTTGACCTGACTTGGCACCAAATCCTTTCCTGCTATCCTTTGTATTTCTACTGTAATGCTTGAAGTTGGACTGCAGGTAAAAGCTGCATAGATTGGAGTCCAGGCCGCAGAGATCCTTAAGCTATTGGTTAATATTGCTGAGGTGCTCCACAGAGAGCTTTTAGGCGCTCATTTGTGCCGGCTGCCACTCGTTACTTTAATGGCTAATAGTCATCAAGTCATATTTGTCATGCCACTGATGTTGTGGTAGAGTTATGGCCATCACTGCAGACCGCTGATGTGAGTTCTTATGATAATGCTAATTGTTTTCGTGTCTGGGATAATATGTTATGATTGACGTTTTTATATCGATTCATCTGGGTAATTAAGTTTTACATCAATATCATCCAGTTAGATTATAACCCTGTGTTTTAAATCCACCTGTCAGCGGTGACAGTGCTATGGCAGATTGATCTACATACATATCTATTTATAATAATCCATTAAACTGTTTTCAGAAAGTTAATTAATAAGGGCAGTTTATATGAATCGTTGTCCGGTAGAGGCTTAGTACATGACAGTAATATTCCAGCCACATCGTCTCAAATACTATTGAACATAAACTGCTCCAGAATTAAATTAAATTTAAATTCCCAGTCCCATGATATGTTTTTAGAAGCACTTGTTTGAGTAGGACCTCTGAAGTGGTGTGATAAGTTGTAGACTTTCACAGATCAGGCAAAGTTTACAAGAAAATCTCATCAGCTAGGAATCTCAGTTTCTACAATTTGATCAATAATAATGATAACAAAGAGTTTAAAGTGGCTGGAGATGTTAGAAATTAGCCCTAAAGAGGATGTGTTTGCAAACTGACCCCACACACGGTGAGGACGATGATTCAACTGCAAAAATAATCAATATGGATTATAGCTAGAGGATTGCAGTGTTCAGTCAGCCAATCTCTCTAACCACCATCAGAGAACACGGACTCCAACACAAGCTGTTTGGGGAGGTAGCAAGAAAAAAGACACAAACGATGGGCGTGGCACAACAAGAAAGGAAGCCATAGAGAAAGCCGCCTCAGAACCACGGTGAGGTCTAGTGGTGGATTTCTGATGCTATAGGGCCGTTTTTTTCATCCGAAGGTTCTAGGGCATCTTTTTAAAAGTCATGGTTCCATGCAGTCCATCAAACACCAGAAGATATTGGATGAAAACTTAAGCGCCTCTGCCAGTAAACCTGAAGTGGGCCGTGGTTAAACCTCCCAGCAGGACAATGATCTGAAGACCTCAAAATCAACCCAACAATGGTTCAGAGATCACGAAATGAAGCTTTTCCCATTTGCATCCCAGTCACCTGACCTAAACCCCACAGAACATATGTGGGATTTGCGAGTCCGCAGGCTTCCACCTCAAAATCTGAAGGAGTTTAAAGTTTTCTGTGTGGAGGAATGACCTCAGATATCCTTCATGTGTTCTCAAACCTCTTTGGACAACACAGAGGGAAGTTATTGTTGTTAAAGGGAAGTGCACAAAATAATAAATGCAGGCTGCCAGGAGTTGTGGGGCACATGATTTAGAGAATGTATTGCCTTTTTTTTCTTTTTTTTATTTAGTTAATGGATGAAAGGTTAGATTTTAGTGAATAATTTGAATTAAAGATCATGGCGGTAGGTAAAAGAGACATTTTTTGAATCTCATTTTTTGCCGGTAATTCTGGAGGGCCCTGTATGCTTTTGATATTCCCTGAAGGGTTGATTCGCAGAAGCTTTTTTGTTCAGTTTGCTTTTTATCAGACTGTTGGCCATATTTTAACTTTTCTGGCTCACATTCAAGGCTGGTCGCATTCATTTGTGATGGAGGCTCAGATCCACATCAGCATTTACTGAGAGTTCCCGTTGAAGATCCATGGTTGTCCTTGAACATCAATTTTTAAGTATTTGTTTTATATTTCTTGTCTCTGTTTGTTTTTTTTGTTAAGTTTTTTTTTGCATTGCTGTTTTTGCTATGCCTGTGTGTCTGTATGCTTGTCTTGTTTTCTTTGGTTGGATGTAGTTGAAGGAGTATGAAAATTTTCAGCTCACTGCTGTATAAATTTTTACGTTGATTTATTTTATTTATAAAAAAGTTTACTCAGACAGCAGAAGCTGAATTTTTAATATTAGGTTTTTGCCACAATGTATACCCCATAGAATCAATAATAATATTCAATCAATCTGGAATGAAATCTACTGTAACCCAAATCCACTGAGGTAATTTGAGTATAATTGGACAGAAAATGTCTTTCCACTCAGTGTCATGAAAGCTGTTAGACATACCCCCCCGTGTGACTAACATAGTTATCCATGAGGAAAATGTTCAAGTACCTTTTTTAGCAGTTCCCTGGCTAAACGCACCAAGCTGCTTATCTAGCCCACAGCCTTTTCAGTCAATCCCCTGCCAGATGCAGCAGCGTCTGCAGCCGAGGATTTGGAAAACATAATGATATTATGCTAATGCAGAGATATTGGCGGATTGACATTTCTACTGATTGGGATTAGTGCTCCTATCCATTTTCCCACCCTAGCAGCAATAGTTTATGTTCCCCGTGTCACCAAAACATGCTTTTACCATCGCTGGTGTCAGGGGTAATTTGTGGTGTAGCTCAAGTGGGCTTGTATCAATGCAATTAGTTTATTTTCTTCTGAGTAATGAGTCAATGCCCCGAGCTGCTGGAGCCTTATGGAAACAGTTGGAACGAGAGCAAAACACCAACGTAAGGGACAAACTGAAAGTGCAGGGAGAATAGAATTTTATTCCTTTAAAATAAATATCTTCTTGGAACAAATGGCCAAAAGGGGTTTTCTTTGTAGGGTGGCCATATATGGCCTTAGAGATAGGTTCATGTGCTCAGACCATCACCAAATATGGCACGCTAACTATTTCGCAACCTACACATGTAGCATACTCACTCAACGGCAAGAAACAATATTTAAAGCCTAGGATAACATGTTATGTCCAAAATTAAACACAATTCCAAAGAGTATTAACTAAAAGGACAAAAGCACTCCGACATCACATACACCGGAAAAACCAGCGATGAAGACATATGTTACTCTGTGCCTTCAATGCAAAAAAACACATCACATAAAAATGTTGAGTCTGGAGATTCCAACGATGAAAGACCGACCCCTCTACGTCCTAAACTCACCATTACAGCAGCCGAAGAAGAGCAAAAAAAGAGCATTTAATATGGCAGTAACCAGAAATGGTGTCTTAATTTTGCTCTTTGAACACTTAAATGAGCATGCAAGTGAAATTTAATGAGTTTTAGAGTTGTATGCCTGAGACTTCTCAAGTGGTTCTATGTGAATAAAGGGACTGGAGATTCCTCTTGTATTCAGGTCTCCTTCAACTTCTGTAACTTTGCTCTGCCTTATTAGCATCAAACATGACATATATAATCTTTGGTTGCTGTGATATGGTTTTCTAGAAGGTTTTGGGCTGCTATAGAATGATTTGAAAAGGCGATCTCCATTTACTAGGTCCCAGTAACATCAATACTGATCCTTTCACCTCTAGTGGTGCCTTTACTATGCTAACAAGATGCTAGGATATTCATATAGACCTTGTATTACAAAGGTAAACTCGATTTTCAGCTTGTCGTTCTTCTGCTGTGCCAACATTGGCTTCTGTGTCTTGATAGTTGAATTCAAATGCTTGGGTACATCCTGGATTTCTGACTCCTCTTCTTGATCATGAGAAGCTTGAAGACCTTTGAGTTATGCTGCGTTTGAAATTAAATGAGTTTTGCCGAGTTTGAAATGTCCAACTATTTTGCTGCTCTGGCCAAAGCACCAGCAAATCTGTTGTCTGAATTCACCATTGTCCATATTTCATTTGAAAAGATACATTATGATACATATGTATTTCTTCATACGTCTGTTACTTTAAAATCCCTGTCATTATTGACAGCTTTGATTTTACCTCTTTATTCCCTCAGTTTTGTCTTTTCTGTTTTGTCCTTTTGTCTCTCACATGTTTCTGCCTCTTCACTGTTCATCTAAATCTTCTCTCGGGATTTCGACTTTGTTGTCATCCTGGATGTTATCTAGCTTTTTTCTGGACTACCTTCTTTGGTTTTTCTCCCTTGGTTGTGTTGAACTATTGATTAACAAATCATTGAATAGTACTTTTAGTGACTCAATGTCTATATGTTAGTCCTGGTCACTCAATTTCTGTGCCTACAGGCAACATGACTGTCTTGGCAATTGGCTGCTTAACCTCAGCTACTATCTCCGCCACTAGATTCCAAGCCCCCGGTGTTTTCTCTGACTCTTGCCCCATGCAACATTTTCATAATACACCAAGCATTAAAAAACACAGAGTGGGCTATTTACATCGTCATACACTTACGGCTCGTATGCTGAGTCTTAAGTTGCATCCAAAGCGGCCGTATGTTACAGAAAGCCGATGCAGCTAATGAGCCCTGTTTTCATAAGTAGCATTACTACCACATGTTGAATGAATTTAATGATGGTGTATTTGATGAAGTCAGAAAGCCCATTTCTGGGGTACGCAGTAACACCGCTTAGCCATGACGCTCTAGAATTTTTTGTGAACAAAGAAACTTTACTCTACTGTCCATAAGCATTGGAGGGGACATTCATTATTCCTTAATTTGAAATATTGAGTGAACTGTTCCTTTAATCAATGTGTGATATATATATATTCTGCTGTGGTTGGAGCTGTTTATGTTTTGATATCTGATTTTGTTTTTTCCTGATTTTTATTTTTATTTTCCTGTAAAGTGAAAAAACACAAAGTTTATTAATAGAGCACTTATTAACTACTTTTTTAGAGCACAGAGTTTAACAACTATATATAATGTATATACAGTAAATAGACTAAAAAGACCCACTTCTGGTGTGTCTGATCAGAATCACAAACTGCAGTATTTCTAGCAATGCCAGTGCACTGAGTGAAGTCCCTTGTTTACTTAATAAAACATTTTTTCCTTCACTTTCTTTGTGTGTCTGCAGGCACTCATAAATTCGTGACGGAGGGCGAACACGTGGAACTGAGAGCCATCACCAAAGAGCAGTCGGGGACGTACGAATGCATTGCTTCCAACGAGATCTCCAGCCCTGATGTCCGGACAGTACAAGTCACCGTCAACTGTAAGCCAGCAAACTCTCACCTAACCTCTGTAGTTATTGTGGGAATTGTTTGGGCGTGTTTACGCTCTCTCTATGTCATGCTTCCGTAACGCCAGTGACACATTTTCTTTTTTTAGATCCTCCTTTCATTTCTAAAGTGAGGAGTACGGGTACTCCAGTCGGACAGAAAGGAATCCTGCAATGCGAAGCCTCTGCCGTCCCCAGGGCAGATTTTGAGTGGTACAAAGAAGACCGCAGGTAAATTTGTCCTCCGTGTTCTAACATTTCAACTTTGTGGTTTGACTTGGGTTAGATGAGGTACCAGAGGGCCCGGTATCATCTGGGACTATATTGTATCAGAAGCAGGAGCGTATACACACACATCTATGCCCGTCATGCGACAGGGTTCAGTCACACACATGCATGTCCCATCAATTTTCTAGATTTTTAGAAAATCTAAAAAAAAAATTCAAATCTCGAAAATGTAGATTTACAAATTTATTTATGCATTCATCAATCCAAATCTATAACCGGCTGGGGAATGCAGTGTTTCTTAAATGGCAGTACCACAAAATAATAATTTGTGGTACTATGTAGTTTAAAAAATATCAGTCATACATGAGTCTAAAAATGATGGAAGACGAGAAGAGTCATCGGTGGGTAGACAACTATTAGTAATATATCTTGTTATCAACATAGTTAACTTGTTTTCTCGAGAAAACAAGTTAATATCCATGACTGTTTTAGACCCGTTAATGACAAAAGCAATAAAAAATGACAAGTTTATTTTTATTTTCTTAATGTGCTTCATAGATCAGGAATCTCATATTTGTATTAACTGATTTAAAAAGAGAATAATATGATGATGCTAATTATCTATCTCTGTCATGTTTATTTTCTGAGTTGAAGGAAGTGCAATAAAACAACTGGGCCTGCAATGTCATCCTTTCCCCAGAAAAGCCCCCAATCCCCTGCGTTATCGAAGCTGATTGAACTTCCCACATTAAATGTGAAGCTATGTCTGACAAACAGTGTTTTTCATTAAAAAAAAAAAAATGCTCCACCTAGTGACTTAATTTTGAATTACACTAAAAGAGAAATAATCAATGAGAAATGGGGAAGAGATGACACGGCACGGAAAAATCAACAGTCTTTCATTAACCTGATAATAATAACTGAAAGAATAGGTGAAGCCCGGCCTCCATCGGCTTCAAAGGAAAGGAAACACCACTGTTAGAGATTGGACGTATTTAAATTAGCCAGACTCCAACATCGTGTTGATAAGGAATCAAATATTTGTGTTTGAAATAGGATTCAACCATCAAGAGACACCAATCCAAATAATCAGTTTTAATTACAATATGATAATCACATTATTCCCATCAAAAACCTCCTCAGTCAAACCATTAGCAAAAAATTACTATTTTCACACTCTGTTTGTTTAATGTCAGCGGGGTGGGAGGTTGAGAGGTTTAGTGGATATTAGACTGGAGACTGGAGAGATGTTTATGTACAGCCCCAGAGCTGCTACGCTGATGTAAACACCGGCGACGCTGCTCCGTTAAATGGTCCCTGACGGTTACAGCGGAATCGCTCGTCGGTCCCCAAAAGACGAGTCCAATCCTCAAGAACAAAGAGATGGAGGACGCTGATAAAATAAATGACTGGCAACTGCAAACATGAAATGAGAGCTTGAGAGCAGCAGGGGGAAAGGAAACGACTGAAATAGAAGAAAGTTGCTATCCACTGACGGACTAAGTGCACAAATAACATCTACAGTTGCTTCAGAGACGCAGAGATCCGTATTTTGGCTCCAGAAGAAATATTTATTCTTCTTTCATAACCCAGTAGAGTAAATGTATTCTTTAATTCATGCAGATTCAAACTCAGATTTAATCACACGAGGCCAAAAGTCAATGTACAGGTGTATGTAGTAGTTAACCGGTGTATCATTCGGGCACGACGTAAGACAAATGCACAACCAGGGTTTTATTTATCAGCTTGATTCCTTGATTATAATGACTCCTGTTTGGGTTGAGGGTTAGAAATGAGCGATTGATAAATGATGGTCCCCGAAAAATTTGTAGGCAGAACTCCAACTTGTGTCAGAAATATGCAACTGATCTTTCCCAAAATCAATCCACTACTTCTCCACACAACGGCCGATGTGTGTATTAAATTTGACATTAACCCAAGTCATAGTGTTTGAGATTTCGCCTTAAGATGAAGGATCTGTGATGGAGGTTGAGGATTCCAGAATATCCCAGACTTTTCGGGGCTCTAATGATAATTTAACGAGGCAACATGGTGGCATAGTAGCACTGTTGACAGTTAAGTACTCACACACTTCAGTAGTTATTTAAATTCTCCGTTCTTCTTCACACCCAAAAGGTCACACAACACAACCCATCCAATGAAATTAAAGTAAACCTACCAACCTCCTGATAAACGCTGAGTAGAACGTGAACTCTCCCTGCAGATCGGGGTGTCTCAATTTAAACCAAAATCTTGGGCGGTAGATGATTTAAAAATGCAAAGATTTCATTTCATACATGTCAACATTCCTGGAATAACCGTAGATCTTATGGATTATCTTCATTTGAAAGTGTTTTTTATAGAATCTCAACAGATGTCGTACGTTTTCATGGAACATTTTGTATCCAAATAGACCTCAGTGTGAGGAAGAACTGGATACATTTTTGGAAAGATCGGTTCTATATTTCTGGTATCAGGGCGAGCTTCATCTCCAAAAAGTTTAAGGGTCTTAAATTCTGATTTTGTCCAAATTTGGATCTATATGAATGGACTCATCGAGCACTATCTTTTATAGATCGTATTTTACTCTAAAAGTTCACAATTTACCCACAAGGGGGAGCATTTTTTATAAATTTTTTTTTACAAAAAACACTGTTTTCCAGACATATCTCAAAAACTATCTCATGGATCATTTTCAAAACGATTTAGGTGGCTGATATTTTTCACAGTAGGGGGGAACTTTGCCTGCAAAATCTTTTGGCCCATACTATGTCAACCATTTATCCGACTTAATCCAAATCTGGTCCATACACTCGAATAGACCAATCTGGTTTTCATCATATTTTAATCTAATAGTTAATATTTTTCCATATTTTAATCTATTAGTTCATTTTTTTATTCACTTTGGGGAGCCTTTTTCACCTAAAATACCGTGCCAAAGTCTTCTCGGGGGATACCCCCTTGCTGTCGGGGCCGGCAGCATTGGCCCAGTCTCTTAAGTGTTTCCAACACAAGTCCTGAGATTGACACGTGAACATTTAAGCAGGCTTAGCTGCTGTTTGATGCACTCGTGTTCTGAGCTGGTCTTTGTACGCGCTTCTAGTCACTGCGGACCAGGTTTCCGTTTTGTCGATAATTCTGCGTCAACATAGCAAAGTGGCGACCCTTCACCAGACAAAACCTCATGCTGAGACCAACAATCCTATAGATGCCCAGATGTGCCACATCCTCAGCGAGGGGTTTAGAAATGACACTTGCTCCGTGTTGAACTGCACATTGTCCTCCGCGTTCTGCTACATGGCTTTTAAGCAAGGTCAAGAAAAACACATTGACTTTCTTTTCTTCCCTGCTTGAAAGCAGCTCCCGTCCTCTCTCTCACAGGCTCTTCACCGGACTCAATGGAGTCAAGATCGAGACCCAAGGCAAACAATCGATGCTCATCTTCTTCAACGTCTCCGAGGAAGACTATGGGAATTACACTTGCGTCGCCATGAACGCCATGGGCATCACTAATGCCAGCATAATCCTTTACGGTGAGGAAGCAAATGCTAGTATACAGTGGTGCGAATGAAAGTGTTCATTATGTTTAAATGATTGGAATGTTTGTTTCAAAACGTGTAATTCAGCGGCTGCTTCTTTTCATGCTTACCGCCGCGCGTATAAACAAAGATCAGTCCTGACACGAAGGCCACCCGATGTATATTACTCACTGGTCTGCCTATTCATGTCTACCACTTACTAGTTACCATAGCAATTTCAGAACCATTGTGCGGCGGAGGAAATAAGCGGCACCGACTTATGTTTTGCAGTTAATCACAGTCGGTGTTGGAGCGAAGCGTTGCTGTGTGTCTTCACGTTGACCCACATGATTTAGTTTTGTGCTGTCCTGCTGCAGGCCCCGGTGCGATACATGACGTGAACGGGGCAGCCGTAATACCCACTTGCTCCCAATGCCTCCTGCTGACTGTGACCTTACTCCACGCGCTGAAGTTCTGATGTGAAAGACGGCGACCTTCAAGCTTCTCTCGGCATTGAACAGCGAGAACAGACTATTTGTCTTAAAGAAAGAATGGAACCCGAAGAGCGCCACCCTTAGTTTTGGTTATTTTCTTCTCTTTCTTTCTGGTTTTGCATCAGAGTCTGTTCTCTGTTGGTTCGCCAAGTTGAGATGCATCAAGAAGGAGGGGGAAAAAATTGGAATCATGCACTAATTTGATGATGGTGAAACTACTGAGTTTGTGTCCCACCCCAACCCCCCACTCCCCACCCCCAGACCTTTTTTGTACGTGAAAAGGGATAAACAAAAAAAAAAATACATGTACCTGTTGATAGTTGACTGTTTCCTGCCCAATATTGAAGTGTACATTCAGATTACTATTATTATTGTGTCACGTCCTGTTCAATATCTGTATATTAACATTGCGCTTTTTTTAATGTAAATCACAAATAAAGGGGGAAAAAAAATGCAATGTGATTGTTGGATTATACTGTATTTTTACAGTTGTATGCAAAACAGAGTAACAGACCCTTCACGATAAGCAGTTGATTATAATATCTAGTGCACCATGATTTCTCAGGCAGAGTCCTACAGCATAGTGCATCCAAATTTTTATTTCCCTGGTAGAGTGTGTAGAAAATGTACAAATGTGTACATATGCCTGTACTCTTCTCTTTTTTTTTCCTTTAGGATTAAAAACATTTATCACGTGGCATTTTTGAAACACCTAATCACAGTGTCATAGCAGATTCACGGCATATTCAACGCGAGTGCTGCGATATTTCTGTGTCATTTAGGAGAAAAGAGGTTGGAAGTATGCATTTAAAAAAAAATTAAAAAAAATCTCTGATGGCAAATTGGATTAAATGATCTTTCAAAGTCATTTTTAAACTTAAATGTACTGATGGCCTGCCGAACGTCACACATTTTAATCTTTACATAAACTACACAAAGACCTGGAGACGCCTGTGCGCATGCATTACCTACGTTTAACCACTGGAGGCAGCAGCGTTCATCCTGCCTAAAAAGCAACAGAAGACGATTTTGCTTAATTTTAATTCTAGGTTCAAGCCGCCTCTCACAGCGTCTTTCATCCTTCCCTGTGACGCCTTTTTTTGTTTCCTCTGCAACAAAGGGTGGCACGCCGATGACACGAGCAGAAGGGCGTAACGTATTGCCAGCGTCTAGCGTGGAGTCTTGCACGCGTGACAAGCTGCTCCTTCTTTAAAAATAGAATAATCTCCTCCTCTGCTAGGAGGATAAGAGGTGCCCAGATTTCTCCCTCAATTTCGTCTTTTTTTGAGCTGGCTTCTACTCGCTGCTTTAAAGATTACTGGTTGGGAGCTGCACACGCAATACCTAGGAAAAACACATCCTGCCTCGCATTTAAGCAGAGGTGTGTTCTATTTCCGTGATTACATCTGCCGCCATCTCAGAGGCTGAACTCCTCAGACCCCCCACCGAACCTCCACTGCGTTTACACAGAATGGAGGGGCGGAGTAAAGGCGCACCAGGCCCCTCGAGTCGTAACAGGGACTTCAAAACTTTGACGGGGCATGAAGACCCTTTGACTTCGTCGCCCAACAGGCATTTATACGGAGGAGTATCAGAGCCAGATATTTCTGTAGGAAAAGGTTTTTCACATTCCAACTTTATTCTCAGAATTCTGATTTAAATCTCAGAAAATAATCATGTACCCCTTATCTGAGAACGAAGTCAGTTTAAAGTCAGAATTCTGAGATGGAAGTCTGAATTTAGAGTTCAATGTATGAATTCTGAGAATTAAGTCAAAAATGATGAGTTTAAATACTTTAATACGGAGATTAAAGTCAGTATTTCTAGTTCAAAGTCAGAATTCTGAGACATCCTAATCAACAATAAGTCCTCCAAGTGGAAAAAAAACAAAACAATATCCGACTTCAGAAACCTTGTATCTTATTTTTCATCTGCTGCCAGAGGGAAGATGGCCGAACAGATTAAACTGGTTAATGTTACATCTTAGCTGTGGACGAGCATGTAGCATGAGATGGAGAGAAAGTAGACATCACTATGGCGAATATCTCCCAACCTCAATAACTCGCATCGGAACAATGAGGATTCATTTAATTTTGGAAATTTGCTGAACTGTTCCTTTAATTCTCTATAGTAGCCATATTTCCCCCTTTGGCTGAAGTCTAGACTTTTATACAACCGTTTGTTGTCGTTTTTTCCATTAATTTTAAGCTGGAAAATAGCAGCTCTGCTACTTAATAAATAATAAACAGTGATATATATGTAACAGTAATTAACCCTTTATTACAAATCTATTAAAATCCAAAATACCTTTACAATAATTAGCAATTCACAAACAGAAAAAAATATGTACTACTACTAGTAGTTAAAGATCATCAGCATGTTTCTCTATCTTATCGTCATAAATCTTAATTCATTTTCAGATTTTATCATTTGTTGTAGAAACTGTTCAGGAAATGATTTTTTTTCAATTGGATCTATAAGAAGTCAATATTGTGACGTGGACTTTGCCTTGTCATTACTCTCTTTTCTGCTATCGCTGCTGTTAAAGTCGTGAAGGCTTCGTCATGCTTATCAAATGAATGTGAAAGTAACACAACTATAATGCGGATTAAGATGAATAAAAAAAACTCAAATGTTCCTTAAATTAGCGTCTTCAATGTGAAAATAAAATTATTAACCAAGATATTTCGGTAAAACCGGTTCCTCCGACCGGAAAACATCACATTTTCCCGTCCGCTGGTGAAGAAGCCTGATAAACATCATTGATTTGAAGCTCCTTCAGTTAAAAAAAAAACATCCATGAATGCCGGCGCCGTTTTCTGACATTTCCCACTACAAAGCCGCTACAAAGCTGCGATCCACATCCGAGCCACGGATGACACACGCTAGGATATTTAAAGGGATGATGAAGTCAACTCCAATGAATGTTCCGTGTCGCTGCTATGAGGCTTTTTTTCTTTCTTTCTTTCTTTCTGGTGTTCTGAATGCGGGCTTTTAACCTGGTTTGCCCAAAGATAGAAAACTGCTCTCAAGACTGCAGAAATGATTTTTGTGTTCTGTATTCGGTCGATGCATTTTCAAGGAATATTCCCTCTTTGGACGGAACTTTCCAGAGGGGAGAATATACTTAAAGCACAAGTGATTGATGATGTGATGTCCTGCTATTGTCCAGTTCACTGCTGTGCATACTTATGAGTAAGAAGTGTGTTGAAGACTAAACAACAGGGATGAGATTAATGTATGTGGCAATGCTTTTGTTGTACTCATGTGCTTGTAACGATGGTGAACCAGTCGGCTGCAGACCATGTCACCAAATATGATTTGACTTTTTAGGGGTCTGCAAACGTGTGAGACGTGCGAGATTCAAATGCCTGCAAGACCTAAGTTAGGGGTTATTGTAACCTTTTCATCCCAGATAGATGAACATGATAAGTACTGATGTCAAGAAGCTTGAATCTCTTTGTTTATAATCCCCATTAAAAGAGAACTGATAAAGGAATTCACTCACTTGTTTTTGCGTATGGTGTGTTTGGGTTTTTTTTTTGTGGGCGGGACTTTAACGGATCATATAATGTTAACATTATAGCCACTGTCTGGTGAATTAAACTAGAACTATGCTTTCAACCCCGACATTGAGGGTTTATACCCGAAAAGCCTCTAAATCCCCTGCATTGTACATGAATCCTCCTCCAACTATATGTGAACTTATGTCCAAAAAATTGTTTTTTATCCCTGTACTTTGTCAAATATGAGCTATTAGTTATTAAATATGATATATATACACATTTGGACCAACTGTTGAGAAATTTAAGGCCTGAAAACCTTTGAATATAAAGATCCCCCTAGTGGCGGAAATATACAACCAACCTTTTCCCAAACACAGTCCAGTTCTTCCTCACATTTAGATATGTTGGTATGAAATTTGAATATAATCCATATAATGATTTAATGACGCTGTCCTGGAAGATTCTATTGGAACAGGATATAAAATCATGTCTTCCTGTCGTAAATCCATATTTGACCATTTTAATAATGACTCCATTGTCAAATATTTGTGATTGAAAATATCAAAGAAGGTCAAGGATATCTTGAAAACATCATTTGCTGGTCAAAATAGTTTTTTTTTAAAAACCTCCTCCAATAATAAACGTGTTAGAAAGACAAAATCATCCATTGGAATTCATAAAATCAAAAACTCAAACAGTGACTGGGCGGATTTCATTATGGCAGTATAACATTTTATTATTGTGACATTTATAAGGCCACTGAATTATTTCCTGGAGTGCAGCTACTGTAGCGGTCTCAGGAAGGACAAACTGTAAACTGGTGACAGGGTCATGGGCGCCTATGGCTCAGTGATGCACATGGAGGGAAGGCTGTAGTTTCCAGAAGGGAAACTTAACTTTAGTACAAAACATGCTGAAAAACTTGATGCTGCTTCTGATGGACAAGGTTTGAGAAACACAGTTGCGTTTTACATGACCTACACAATATCAGGCTGGGGGTTTTAATGTTATGGCTAATCTGTTAATCGTGTGCTTTTATTTTTTAATGGCTCAATTAATTTAGAGTAACGCCTGACACAATTCTAATGCACATATTAACACGCGTTTTAACGTTAACAGTAGTTGCGATGTCAATTTTAGTTTTCCAAGCGCTTATTTTTACAGTGTTTGATCTGACTGACGTCTGTATTACCGAGCTCTTTGTCGTGCCTCTGGAACTCACTTATTGTGGTATTTATCCGCCATTTTATTGCAAAAAAAAAATATGGATAAGCCGCTTGAGTCGTATTCAAGTAACAGATGATCAGTTCAGCAACAAACTGATCCATTTCTATGAGCCTAATAAGATCCAATAAGATCTAGATCTAGATCAAATAAAAACCTTACAGCAGTAGGGTCGGGCGATGTGTTATAATTTTGCGTCAGCCTGTCAGTCCGTCAGCCTGGACAACGGTGGTTCATTATTTGCCTTTGAGATGACACAACTGTTCTACAACAGGAAATAAACCGTCTCTGCCGATACTACAGTATGTCCAGAGAAACCGTTTATTTAAAGAAGCGACACACAACTCTTATGTATCGCTCTGGAGGCGCGAGGTGGAGGTTGTGGAGGATTATGGACGTACAAAGTGCAGGACTCCAACTCCAGCTCCAGCTCGACTGAAGACCAGGCAACATGGCGAGATCTGATTTGCCGGTAGTTCAAAGGTTCGACAAAGATATTTATCGAATTATCACATCCGTCTATCTATTTTCTGTAAATATCCTGTGCAGGGTCACATGGAAACGGACCTCCCCCGTCTGGGCGGAGTACGGCCTTGACAAGACGCCAGTTCAGCACAGACAACATGAAGAGACAGACACTGACGCCTAAAGACATTCAGAATCACCAGTAAACAAATATTTCATGTTGTTGGGCTGCGAAAGGAAGCAAACAGAAATACAGAGAGTGAAAAGGTAGAAATTTCCACGTGCTGCATGCGTTTCGTTGAATCCTGAACCGTCTTGCTGTGATTCTGCAATGCTGCCCTTGTATCAACATAAAAGCTCAGTTTGTATTCCCATTGAGGAAAAACTAAAATGTGGAGGAACGACCCCGAAAACATTCATCACGACAAACTTAATCACCTGCTTTCAAATTTATTTACACCGAGGAACATAAGACAGTTATAGAAGCTAATATTAGCATAGCAGCTGAAGCTAGCGGTTGCTCAGAGCCGGACACGAGCCCTGAAGTCCCTGAACAAAGCCAACATATAACATACGATGGACTGAACGAGTCCGACAAACTTTTATTTCCACTTCTATTCAAGAAACGCACAGCGGGGGGGCATTCATTTCAATAGGTCAGAATACATACACAATGCTAACCAGCATTACTTCCACTGTAATCTTTCAACATAAGGGCACTGAACACAAATTGCTCATGTTGATTTTAAAACTTTAACGGGAAAAAAAAATATCAGAATCGATCAAAATCGGTGATCGGCCAAGAAAATTGCAAAAGGTTCACCTCAATGTATAATCATCATTACTATGAGATTTGGCTGCACATTTCCCTTCACACACACACCCACCCACACTAACAAACAAATACACCGGCCGTATTCCATTCAGAGGAGGGGCACAACAAAGCCCCTGTTTACATTACAAGCTTAATTGTTCCGTTTGGACTTTTGTACTCTGCTGCTTATCTGGTTCTCATTGGTACCAGTGACACGTCTCCAGCTCCGAGGCGGACATGATTGCATGCATTGATAGGTTTTTGAGTCATCTGCCTCCCGACAACATAAAATGTCATATTATTGAGACAACTCATGTTACTGATACTGAAGTGGATGCCTGAGTAGTGAAGTGAGTAGACTTGTGAATATATGCATGACATTTGTCCCCTGGAGGATTGCCAGCGCAGGCATCGTGGTGCCGCAGACAGTAGCACAGTCGCCTCAGGGACTCTCTAGAAGGAGTTTACGCGTTCTCCCCGTGTTTCCGTGGGTTCCCTCAGCTTCCTCCAACAATCCAAACACATGAGATATAGTTGACCTGGTGGCTCAAAATTTCCCGTAGGTCTGAATCTGGAACGTTTGGTCTGTGATAGGGTGTAGCCCCTCTGTCAGCCAATGTGGGTGGACTCCAGCCCCCAGTGACTGAACAGGAAAAGCGTTGATGGATGGACGGACTGCAAACAAAACACTTGTGTTGGATGCAAGTATAAATGCCGAAAAAGCCACATGAAGTCCAATTCGTGTCACATGGTGCTGAATCTGGTGCTCAAATGAAAGTGATTCAGATTTAAACTTTAATTCACGTAGCTCTTAAAAACCCCATTTGAGCCAGATTAAAACCTTTAATGTCCGTTTTGAGTCGATGTTTTCTCGGGATGTGTTCCCCTCGACGGAACACATTTATTATACGACCCAGTCGCAGCATATATATGCTAAAGATTATGGGGCCAAGGATGGCGCCCTGCGGCACAGCACAGGTTAAAAGGGCCGCTGAGGAGGAGGCATTAACCATACAGACAAAGTCCTATTCAATAAGTAAGGTGGTAATAAACAGACTTATGTAACTTTATGCAGCCAAAAATAGTCTGATAAGGGTCAAACTACTTTCTGAAAACGTGATTTAATACCAAAGTAAATCATCAGATAAGAAGGATTCATTATTTTTCTTTTTTAACTTGCTTGAAAACATGCTTGATTTTACAATTTGATATTTTATGATAAATCTAGAGTGTATAATTGATTATATCAATAAAGGCATCAAACAAGTAAGATATGCTAAAAAAAATATTAATTTCCCACGTTTTTTTTTCCTGGGTACATTAAAGGGTTTATGCAGAACAAGAAAATCCAATCCGAGTCCCTTCACCCTGTCTTAGAGGAGCCTACGCTGATATTCATAAAAATGTCTTCATCCAAGTCCATATAAACAAGATATAAACTCTTTTACCGAAAATATCTTTCCAATCTTCTGCAGTTGCCGAACTTCACTCTTGTGTTAGCTCGCTACCCGATAGCCTGCTCTCCCCTCTCGCTGAAACAACCCAAATTACATAATGAAATCTAAAAAAAAATTGATGGATGATCCATCAGTGTTGGAACTGCTGATCCATATATATATTCATCCAATCACCCAAACCTTGAAGCAGCTATTCCTCGCCAACTTAATTCCATTTCGTCTGCACAACAATAGTCGCGTAATAAAAAGGATATCCGGTGTCACTGCTGTCGGGAACCATCTGGATCGCGCACAATGACATCAATATCTGCTGGGCTCCTCTCAGTTTACCCTTTTTATCAGAGAACAGCTGTAAAAATAGTAGTAAAGTGCGGGGCAATTCTCCTAACCCTTGAATCATTGACGCTTCCTGTTACCGCTTTGTGTATGAATTGATGGCGGTGCTCTCAGGAAGATGAGGTGTATTGATGAAATTCATGCCTGGAGGTGTTGGCAGAGTGTTTCCTTCTCTTACAGTCGCTACACTCGCGTTCCTACGTCTCCATTTCCTCGTTCCGGTATAATAAGGACATTTTTCATGTTTCCATAAAGTCATTTTTCAGAACAAGAGGTCCGTTTGCTGAGTTTGTGTCCAATTAATTCCATCTGGCGGAGATAAACAAACGTGTCTGCTGGAAAGGTTCTTGACATTACTTTATTTTTATCAAACTTTAATGCAGTCTGATGAGCCATAGGGGCGAACCTGCCAGTGGTCTTACAGCATGATGAACACCAACAATATCTCAATTACAAGACATAACTTTATTGCTTCTCTGAAGAGGGAGTCTCAGTCCTTTTGGTTCCCGCATCTAGTTTGACCAAAGTCAGCAGGGAAGACGGAACTAAAGTGATTTTGTCTTATTGATATATAACCAATCGGATATAATAAAACAATGTTCCACCGAGCAGCGTCTTTATTCAATCCCAGTCTTGTGAAAGTGTTAACATTGAGGGTTGATGTCTATTTTCTGGCAGCGGGCAATGATACTTAATCTTGTTTCTAAGATAGTTTTTAAAAAGAAACTGAATTACTCGGCCGTTTCCTGTGTCGCACCTCAGCTTTGTCACAGCGTGACAGGTAAGTGTAGCGTCATTCAGTCAGGGTTATTCTGTGCAGACATGATTCATTTACCTCGAAGCTCTTGTCACAGACTCTGGATAGTTTTGACCGCTGGTGTGGTCTGTTCGGCTGCAGGATCACAAAAAACGATAGTTGGTGGATTTCCCCCCCAAAATGTTGGCTAGATGGATTTTAAGCACCCTAAGACCCTGCAAAGTTCTGGTGCAGCTGCCACTCAAGCTCTGGTTCCAGGTCCCTGTCGTCCTCTGCCACTTGTACTGCTTTGCACCCGACCCCGACGTCTATCCCTGCTGAAGGTGAAGGCTACACTGGCCATAGTCTTGCCAAAGCCCATGGAAAAAGACGTGGCTACCAGTTGCTCGCCAATCTGCTCCATTCTCAGGTCTGGCTCCAGAAGGGGGCGCCCTCCTAGTTCACCGGTCGATCACCGCTCCAGTCCTAATCTATAGACTGGACTTCTGATACCCCTTTTCAAACAAAAAGAACCTGGTCCTAGAGCCAGTGCTTAGTTGGTTCAACTTGTGTACCTCCTAAGAACCTGTCTGCTATTCCATTGGCAAGCAGCCAAGTCGCAGTTACATCATCGGTCAAACAATGTTATTAATTTTAAAATTAAAAAATATATATATTATTGCTGTTAATATTGTTTTAATAATGTTGGTTGAGTGTTTTATGTCTTGCTTGTCCCAATAATAGATAA
Organism: Lophius americanus; assembly: GCA_037951165.1. Taxonomy (NCBI): domain Eukaryota; kingdom Metazoa; phylum Chordata; class Actinopteri; order Lophiiformes; family Lophiidae; genus Lophius; species Lophius americanus. The sequence continues at coordinate 1,565,200 of JBBDHG010000169.1, read as the reverse complement.
TCAGGACATAATCGGTTTCTTGGTTCTAGACCAGCAAAGAGTTGGTTCTTGTCTGGCACCAGTTTTGAGAGCCTGGAGCTGGTGCTTAGGCTGTAGAAAAAGCAAAGAACTGGTGCCAAGACATGTTCTGGCTCCAAACTAGCCCTGGAACCATCTTGGTGGAAAAGGGAGTATAGGTAGTGACCAAAAGAATGAGGTCAAGAACAGAAGTGCATGAAATGAGCTTCCTTCATAGGATGACCGGCCTCAGCCTTACAGATAAAGTGCAGGACTCAGACATCTGGAGGGAGCTGGGATTGAAGCTGCTCCGTTGCACTGAAAGGATGGTTCTGGCATCTGATTGGCTGCATCACTGTGGAGGACGTCCAGGCTTGTCCAGCTAGGAGGAGACCCCGGACTAAACCCAGAATATGCTGGAGAGATGAATTATGTCCTCTGGGCTTGGGAATGCTTCAAGATTCCCCCAGGATAAGCTGGTGAACTTTGCTGGGGAAAAAGGATGTCTGGAATACCCTTCTTGGTCCACTCCCACCATGACTGGACCCCGATTAAGTGGAAGAAAATCGGACGGTAAGGAATTGAGAGATTTAGCATTATTCACACTTTTGGAACTTGGAATTTTCACAACAGTGTGTGCTGAAGAATAACAAGCTTTGATCCTTTGATCATGCTGGGATATTCATGCGGAACACACTTTATATGACGTTTGTTTTCATTTCTTTGTCCAGAAACACCTTAATTAGCCCTAATTGCTGTTAGGAGTATCTATGATTTGCACAAAAACAGGTGATCCAAGCCCCAGGAAAAGAAATTCCCTCCTTTCTCCTTTAAAGAAGGAGCTACAAATGGATGTAATTAAGGCTAACATTAGGGATGAGTGAGTGCACCATTATATATATATGATTCTATTTAAAAGTAAATTATCTTTATCTGCGCTGAGGGGTTTGAGTGGATTCTGGCAGCAGCCGCAGGAGCGAGACTAGGATGAAAGAAAATATGTAGTGCTTTATAAATCTTTTATGTTTTCATTTAACTGGTCAATTAAAAATATGTACAGTCTCATGCCGTAATTGCCGGCGATATGTCACTTTCCAACGAAACGTTAAAGTCAAGCAGGATTCCGTTTAAATGAACATAGATGTAAAGCTGGCGTACGGACGCTCAAGATTATGCATTCAAGTTCTGGTGCTGGATTCTCAAACCCATGAACAGCTGACGTCTCTTCTTACAGTCAGCGAGATTAAAATACATTCATAAAACGCCGAGACTTAAATCGATTAGGTAACTGGAAGCTCAGAAAACACACAAGGGTCAGACAAAAGACGACGGACGAAGTCAGAATAACATCGATTGCGTGATTATGGGATAAGTGGCAGAGGGAAAGACAACTGGACTTCCCCTGAAGTTCTGGTGAACTCAGGCTCATTCATACACAGGAGTAACATACGACCGACTCTGGAACGATATCTGGAGAAAGTCAATGCTGGTTCTCATGAAGGTGCCTGAACACAATACGCATCCCAGAGCTGTTCAATATTAGGCCTTTGGTTGTAATGTATTGGCTGAATGGTGTATGATAAAAAAAAAAAACATGTTTTGGAGCCGAGACATTAAACATGATGAGTGACGATAAATGTCCAGACAATTGATTAAATAGACAAAAAAAATATTTATTAAGTAAGTTAGTTTTTTTACATTGAATGAATGAAATAAAAAGTCTTTATTTCGAACATGTAATAGAATTACATTTAAACATATATACACACACACATTTTTATGAAAAACACTGTTTAAGTAAATTAGTCAAAAACTATTGAATGGATAATTTTGACATTTTCTCACCACATTTCTCAGTGCGAGGAAGAACAGGATTGATATCTGAGAAAGTTTGGATTGTATATTTCTAAAACTAGGGGGAGCATTATCTCCAGGATTAATAAAGTATTAATCTCTTTATCAGAGGGTTTTCAAGGTCATAAACTTTGTTTGATCTGTTTTAGTCCAAATTGGGTGCAGATGAATCAAGTGGAGGAGAGTTTCTTGAATATTTGTGTTTTACTCTTACTTAAGTTCATAGATCTACGGAGAAACTTAACCATAGACCCGATTTAGTCCAAGTTTCACCCCAGGAGATTGTGTGAATCATATTTTACTCGAGTGGATCATATTTTTTGCTCACTTCGGGGAGATTTTATCTTTTACGGAAATACTGTGGGCATATCTTCAGATCTAATTTGAGGAGTTCAAATGGGGGATTGCTTGTATACCGCAGGGGATTAGGGGCCTTTCATTGTTTCTGAATGCGTGGTTGAACCGCAGGACCCAAATGCAGACGGTACGAGAAGTGAAGAGTTCAGCTTCGGGGTTTCATTGATAAAAGTCCGACAGAGGTCGTTCCATAAAAAGTTGGGAAACAAGTAAAGAAATAAGAAAAGCTTAGAGTTATGTTGAATCAGCCGGGAGATCATTTTAAGATCCAGATCAGAGAAAGGAGAGCCGGAACTCAGAGGAGACGATGGACACAAGTGGAAACCGTCAGGGAGGGAGAGAGGATTACACGAGAGACGGGTAATAAGTTATCGAGAAGAACAAAGGCGTTAAAATAAACACAGAGAATCAAAACTAACTCCCCACCACAGTCTCTGGTTTGATTCTCCACCTACATGATTAAAACCAGAACTCTCCAGACTTGTGACTCCGACGTAGCCGACAAACTCAAACAGGTTTTGGTCATCTCGGTCCGGGATCCTCACAACGTCTCGGCAAATATTGGGAAAAAGCCGGCAGCTTTTCTCGGCTTCCTTTAAGTGCTGGTGTTTTTTTTTTTTCTTTAAAAAAAAAATAAATAAGAAAAAATAAATAAAAAAGGATGTTTGGCCTTTTGGATCTCAACAGGATTTTTTTAACCTTGGATGGAATCCTCTCATCCAGGAATACCCTCCAACGTTTTCAATCAGTCACTTCATTTTCCCAGCAAAAACAAAGAAAAAAGCAAAAAAAAAAAAAAGGGAGAATTTGATTAAAACTGGGCTTCCTGCATGAATAAAGGTTAGTCACTGGAATCACTCAAATACTGCCACTGATGTTTGTTCGATCACATGAAACCGTGTTGTGCAGGTTTTTTCTGATGCTAAGAAAACAAGAGCAGTGATGGTGTGTTCACTGCGTGTCTGACGATGTACTTACGGGCATCATTTTGAGTGTTTGCGTGGGCGCAGCTGGCTAAATGCAAAAGACAGGTCAAGGCCATAGCCGGAGGGGAGGGAACCAAACCGGGGGCCCGCGTAGCCGCCGAGGTCGCCTCTGCGCCGTGTTGCTAATCTCTGCCTGCGTGAGCCGGAATCATCCACAGCACGCATCTCCAGCGCAGGGCCTCCTCCTCCTCATCCTCCTCCTCCATCATCACCTACGCAACTTTATGACATCCCATATGCAATTTTCTTCCACTCTTGAGCAAGACAGTAGGTGAAATCATTCAGGAAGGAACGGGCCAAAGACCAGATCCAAGAGTTCTTCACAGGGATGCAGGGCTGTTATTTGACTGGATTGTGTCGGGGTTTAAAAAAGAAAAAAAAAAGATCTGGCTTCTCGGTAAGAAAGGGTGATCACAGAGGATTTTAGCAAGTGAATCTTCCTCACTTGCGTTAGGATGTTTTTCTATCGTGTCGTCAGGAAGAGATCAGACTCATTAAAAACATCTTTAAAAGAGATTTATGGGATGTAATGTCGCGCTAACACACACCAGAGGCAGAAATGAACATTGAAATAATGTAAATTAAATACATTTGGAAATAAATAAATACATTTTTCATTGAAGAGGGCTCCATTAAATACATTTATTTAATTCTGTGTTATCCATGTTTTTATTTATACCATCATCTATTTATTTATAGTTTTAGATTTCGTCATTTCTTCATGTATTTATTTCGGTATCCGTATGTAAATGAGGTGGGAAGACATGAATTTCGAGGCCAAATCCACTTTTTTTTTTTTTACATTATGGAAATGAATCTCAATCCATCCTCTGCCTGCAAACGGCAGTAATTGAAGTAAATCTTATACCTTTTTTTTTTAAATTTTCATCTCACAGGTGTTAAGTTTTATTACATTTCCACTTGAGTAGAGAATATGTGCATTAATTCCATACTGCATAATTCAAAATCAGGACCACCAAGGACAGCCATGTTCTCATAAGTGTCTGTTTGTTTTGCAGGATTAGGAAAAACCTGCAGGACGGATTTCAATGGAACGTCACAGAAGGATGGGGAATAGACCGGGAGAAAAACCACCAAAACACTTTAGAACAAAATGGAAAATCCAGGATATGTCAACAACTTTTTCTGACTATAATAATAATAATACTTTTCTTTTATAATGCAAACCGACTGAACCGATTTTCTACCACCATCTTTTAAACAATTTCCCTTCACTCCTGCTGCTACTCTTTTGTCACAGATAACTCCTGAAACCCTTCTCCACCCACTCCACCCTGCCTGCTTCTTCACCTTTTCCCCCCCACTCCCCATTGCTTTGAACAGTTTATCCAAGTACTACAACTCCTGCACCTTCTTCGCCTCTATTCCTTCATCCCCAATGTTTTTCGTGCCTCTTTTCAGTCACACACACACACACGTATTCTGTCTTGCTGCGACTGAACTTCATTCCTCACTCCAGTTCATACCTCCACCTCTCCAGGTTTTCTTCCACCTGCTCCCACTACAGATCACAATGTCATCCGCCAACATCATAGTCCACGGAGACTCCCGTCTGTCCTCATCTGTCAGTCCGTCCTTCATCATTGCAAACAAGAAGGGTTCCAGGGCCGATCTCTGGTGCAGTTCCATCTCAACCTTGAATCCATCCATCAATCCTACTGCACCCCTGCTTTCTGCTGCTACTACCACCACCACCACCACCGCCGCTGCTCTTCTAGTTCCTATTATACTCACTAGTGGAGCCTTTTACAAAAACATTACTTTTCAACCGTGACTTCCTAGCCAGAAGTCTGATTTGGTTGAGAGGCTTGTCAGGGACAACAGCTTAAGAATAATAGAATCATAAGAAAGAGCCCCAAAGTCCTTTAAATACCCCAAATATTAGAAGGAAACGAGAGATGTTCTTCATCTGCAAATACACCTGCCACAGAAATGCTATGAATGCCAATATTACCCCATCATCTTATATGTGTTGTGTCTCTGTGTGTGTTGAACTCTTGGAATGAGCTTTCTCTGCCTGGTAAACTAGAAAAACAATACACAGATGTCATTCACGGTCAGTACCTCCATCAACCTTTGGGATACCATCTGCTCTGACATGTCATATAAACACACTCCGATCCCTGCCCTTGACTGTGCTCTCCAACTCAGGTGGAAAAACAGCATCAGTCAACGGTAGCCGCTCACCCACACACTCATCTGTGTGGGTTTTGAGCGGAATATCCCTTGATACCTGCAGGGATGGAGGGATCACCGGCATCCTTCAAGGCGGAGAGCGCGGTGACTTCTCAGGTGAAATATTAATCACTGGAGGTGAAGAACCGACATATGAAAACTGTGATTGTTTAGGTTGAGAATGTTCTACCAGGTACAAACACGATTCACCTCGACATGACATACCCCCCCCACAAAAAACAACTGTACGACAGATTAATCGGCGTACCCTTGGCGAACCTTCCAAACGTTGCCCAAATCCTGCTTGAGGGTATAAATGCCAAAAATGTGATATATCAAAATAATTTCACGTTTTATTCAGTTTTTGAATAATTTCATCAATAATCAAATATGATTTTTTTTATTTCAGGATTTTAACCCACTACAATTACTACTTTTTGAAATACGCAAAAAGCAAATATTATGAAATCATCGCTGCTGCCTCACATCCTTTGTGTGAATGCGATAACTCAAGGTTATCTAATTATTTACTCACTATTGGGATCCTTTGGAAAAAATTAAAACACTATTTCAGATTTAAATACTCTTTCAATCTGAGTTCAATCAGGGGTGCTGGTATTGTGCAGAGGGTTGGGGGCCTTTCTGCTGTCTGACGGTCTGATGAGGCCTTATAATGATTCAATAATATCTGCACGCCTCCACGCACCACCCCAAAGGAAAAAAAGCAAAGAAGCCGAGTGATTATAGGGATTCAAAAATCTAAATCGAAGTAGATAAAAATATATTCATATTTCTGAAAAGTAAAGTAAAAGCATGGAGACAAGATACATAAAACATAAATAATCCAGTTCCTGGCTATCCCTCTCTCCAGTCAACACAGAGGACCACCCACCTAGAAAACAGAGTCCGCCCCAGGTTTTCAGGTCATCCCACACGTCTAACTGTTGTGACGTTGGCATTGCATTCATACACATCAGATTTACTCCAGCCAACAAAATCTGGGATGTTTGGCGAAAACTTTAATGAAAACTGCAGAATACAATAATTTCATTTCCTACAGGAGCAGGATTATATTCAACTGGAAGCAGTAGAAATGCAACTTATCTCTTGTTGGACCAGGATCTCTTACTTGATGCTGATATGTAAATCAGACATCTTCTGCATAATACATTCAATCCTGTTTGAAACAGTCAGAATCTCCTCTCTAATAACATGGCCTCTGTCTCAGTGTCCTCTGCTCCTGATTGATCATTGTCTCACGTCTCTTTATATTTATGTCATACTGAATGTCCGCTTCATGTGACCTGGGAAGATGTGGGTATCCATCTTCATCATCAGCTGATTGAATTTATCCACACCGCTTTATAATATTATTAATTTTTTTTTTTTACATTTTAATTGATTGAAATTGAAATCCAGAGAGATCTCATTAAAGAAAAAGAAGTCCCTCCCCTGCCTCATTAGCGATAGATTTATCTTTGGCAGCAAGTTCCGCTTCAAGGTTTCTTTGAAACGTGCGCAACAACACGGCAGACGGATTTCCTCCCATTCTTCCCTCGCTGTGTCTTTCAAGCCCAATCAAATCAAACCGCCGATGTTTACCAGCAGCGGTCTTCACGTCACGCCGCGTATTCTCTCTGAGCCTCATCTCACTCGGCCGTTTGAAGCCTCTCCAGCTTCAGTTTGGCTGGGTTCATTGTTCCGGTCTGACCCAGATGCGGGCGAGTCTGAGTCTCCTTGCTGTGGACGGTTCTCTCTCATTCACTTTACGACTTGGAAGTCGGCCATCTCAAAGGACGTTCAAGATGATGGCGACGCCGTTTGGAGTGACGCGGCATTGTGACTGAAATACTGCCAGCTTTTCACTACTAATTCATTTCAAGGAGACGGATGTGAGATTCTAACAGAATCAGGTAAGAACGAACGCTGAACCGAGGGCTGGGTCTCTAAATCACTCCCAAAATCATAATGAACCATCTGGAGCAAAGTTTTTATCCCCGAAAAAGTGCCAAATCCCCTGCGTTGTACAAGCAATCCCCCTGATTGAACACTTCAAACTAAATGTGAAGTTATGTCTATAGTAGTTTAAGTAAAAAAAAAAAATCCCAAAAGCGGCTAAAATATGAACTTTGAGAGGAAAATGTAATCCATAAAAGAGATAGATCCCGAGTGGATTCATAACCCATCAGCACCAATCTGGAACTAAATCAGACCAACCGTTGACAAATTATAGCCCGGAAAATTTTACAAATACGGAAACTTTATTGTCAACGACGTGGAAATTTTTTTTTTTTGCTGTTAAAACTCCCCATAGTGTCAGAAATATAAAACCATCTTTTCACAAATCAATACAGTTCTTCCTCAGAACTAAAGTCCATCTCAATGTAAAGTTTCAAAATGATCCATGGAGTATTTTTCGAGGATCTGCGGCGGACGCAGCGCTGATGATCCCATATTATCCCTGATCAAATTTGTGTGATAAAATTGTGTCGGTAGTGGGTTGGTCCCCACCTTCCTGAAGGTTCTCCTGACAACATCTTGACCTGCTTCTGATGAGACGGAGGACAGTATCCTGGGGAAGCCCCTCCCAGACCTGGATCAGGAAATCATTGAGCCCCTGGACAGTCTGTGGCGCTACTTTGCGGCATCTGATGCACCGATAAAAACGACCAATAGGTGCTCAACTGGTTTCTGATCTGGGGAACTTGAGGACCAGTCAACGGCATCGATACCTTTATCATCCAGGACCTGCCTACACACCTTTGTCCTCTTTGTGCATTGTTCTGCATCAAGAGGGTGCAGAACAATGTTCCCTGCACCGACAAAATATGTAGTAAAACCCAAAAGCAGTCGAGGTACCCTTGGTCTGTGAGACCCTCCAAGGATCTGCCTCCCCAGACCATCACCGACCCACTAACCAAACCGGTCGTGCTGGATAATCTTTCACTAGTTTTGAGAAAGGATTTTCACTTGTTTTACTGGCCGTTTTTTCTTCTTCACTTATTACAACCCCAAAACACCCGATATTCATTTCTGTTTTACCTTATTTTGAGGGGGGGGGGGGGGGGGGGGGGTCTCCTTGGTCATTGACTAATCTATTTGTCATCAACCCCGGTGGAAATCGATGCTTGAATAATGGGAAAACATGATGATTGACTAATTTGTGTGAAATAAGGTTCCTAGGTTAAGTGGGAGATGACAGCCCTGGTATGAATATACGGTTAAGTATTATATCCAACTAGAAGTATTTTTCAGAATGCACTTGAGTGGCAGATAAACTTTGAAAGTATTCAATGCATCAAACAATAGTGTGCTTCTGAGAGTTTGAGGACGTAAATAATGTAAATGGTGTCCCGCTCCTTCACATGAACAGAGCAGCAGTGAGACGGATACCTGCAGAGAAGTGGAGCCGAAGAGCATGAAGGGAGACGGTGGGAGGTCAGGGAGGAAGACTGTGTGCATCAAACTTATTCCAAAGAGGTGAAGAGCAGGGATGGACCAAAAGAGTTGGCCTGGAAGATGATTGGGAACGGGCTCCCAAGGAGTTAGAGGAGAAAATACAGGCTGTGAAGAACAGACAGACAGAAGAGTAGGAGGAGGAGAGGGCCAAATGTCAGAAGAATCTCCATCTGTGCCTCCCAGGGGGAGCAGTCGACTGTGTGTGTGTGTGTGTGTGTGTGTGTGTGTGTGTGTGTAGTCCTACCGTCAACCAGGCTTTGTGGGAGAGATTATGGGAGTAGGCCCTCCTTTCGTTTAGAGATCGACCGAGGAGCCGGAGTAGAACCGGATCCTGACACGGATGATGAGCCGCTCGTGAAGGGTTCTACAGGAGTAAGGCGATGAAGAGGAGAGGAAAGGAAACAGTTAATGGTGTGGTAGATATTAAAATGGTAAAGGAGGAGGAACCAATCTGGACACTAAGGTTGAGGGAGAGTGAGTGACTGGTTGAAGGTTTTCCACATAGAAATCCTTTTTAAAATGTTTTATGATTATATAGATCTGTTATTTTTTGTTCAAAAGGGAAATACTTGTTCTTTAAGCAATTTTTAACTATTGAACCCTAGTTTCAAAGTAAAATATCTTGATATACAAGTGTCTCTTAATGTAATGGCTAGATTTGCGACAACTGGACACAGAAAATAAGAAACATCCCATCGCCACGGGACATAACTTCTCAAGGAACAGTGACGTGACTCATTCAAAAATACCAACATCTTTTAAATTACTTGCTTTTTATATATAATCAATGTTGACTTCCTGTTGAATTGGGAGGTTGGTTTTACCCTGGACAATTCCCCATCACAGGGTGGACACAAAGACAACTATTCATGCTCATAGTCATAACTGTGGGCAATTTAGAAGCACCATTCACGTATAAGGTACATTCTTTCTGACTTTGAAAGGAAGCCTGAGTACCTGGAGTGAACTCACCCGAAACACAGAGAATATAAAAACATACTTACAAAGAGGCGCCAAGGCCAGAAGCGGATCGAACGTCCAAACATTCTTGTTGTTAGGCAGCTGCGCTACCCACTGCCCGGTCCAAAGTAGAGAATCCACTCCTGGAAGACCTCCGATTGTAGTGATGTGAGGAAAGTGGAGTATATACAGACAGGGCCTCCGTTGGTTGGGTCTTATTGAGCATCACAGTAAGTTTGGAAGAGCCTGAAACAGATAAATATAATATAGGAAGGTCATGAGAGAATACCTCCAGAAACATACACACAACGCTCGGGAAGTAGAGTGGTTGTTCACTGGAAGGTCAACGTTTTGACCCTTTGTCCCTGTGCTCATCTTATTGACGTGTCCTTGAGCAAGATCTGAACCTCAGGTTGCTCCTGATGGTGAATCATTGATTGTCGCTCCTGATGAGTAGATGAGGTCAGTCAGCCCAAAAAGGCACTCAACCGTCCATTACCCCTTAGATGGGTTTAACGCGTTTAATGCTCACTCAGGATTAGGAGCCCAAGTGTTGGGGGAGGTCAGGAATAAGTTCAAATGTCAGTTTTTCACGGAAAGGTTCTTCTATGGTTCTTATATTAAACATGCCAATAAAAGATGTTAAAATAAACAGATATATTCTCGTCCTCAACGCTGGAAAACAACAAATCGGAAATATTATGTTGTAATTCTGCTGCATAAACAAAAGTGAACACATCAATATATAATATAATATATGATATATTGGATATAGTCTTGAATTCATGGTGAGACAGGATGCGTTTCTGTGAACATGCGATCCCAGTTCCTCAGCAACTAACAGGAGTGACAGCCTTCATGCCATATGCTGCTCTCTGGAGATGCAGTAATAAATCATGGCCACATGTTTGTCTTATTTGCAGGACATAAATAGGAATGCTATTTTTATTTTAACATTTGATTGAACTCATTTCTTTACTGCCATAGATCTTAAGAAAGAGATGTAACTCTAGAAGCGACTGACGTCTTACCCATGATGCATTCAGGTGGTTTAGCCTGAGCCCCCGCGCAATTAAAAAACACTTCCATTTAGCATGTGTATATTGTGCTATGGATTCTGCTTTGCTTTTGTAATTGTGTCAGTAGAGCATGTTTGGCCCAGAGGGTAGCTCCCTTTGATAATGAAAAAATACACGCACGCACATCAGACAGCTGCTGTAATTTCTTTACGGCTTAGACTGGGAGTGTCAGCATTTCCAAGACTTTAGATTTTGGCCCGGGATTAAAGCAGAGAGGACTGCTAAAGTTGACGGCTGTCAGCTCATTAATCACATTTGCAAAAAAGGGGGGGGGTCCTCTTGGAGGATTGGGATTGGAATCGTGTGCATAACAAACCCATCCAAACTATTTCAAAAAAGAGTCGGATTTATTTTTTTCCCTCAACGCCTCAGGTGGGTTGAAATAAAGACAGACAGTATTACCGCTGGCTAGGAGGCTAATTTGGCCGCACTGCACCCAAACATGATTAAAACCGTATTTTTTTACTCTTGCATATTGCGCAGATTGTACATATATTCTGCAGCGCTGGCTGTCAGACTGAGGCACACAAACCCTGAGGAGTGGGTTCGGGGTGCATAAATATGTAATTTTAATTTTCAGTACTATTTTTTTGATGGAGTGAATCCGAGGCAATTTGGGTGAAGGTTGCTGCACGACGTGTTTCCCCCTATGTCGAATGAGATGTAGGGGAGACACCTCCGCACGCCAGCTGCACAATTAAGCAGGTGCTTCTGTGAAACACACAACACAGATAACAGGTTTCATTATCCCTTTTCTCCCACCGAGTCATGCCACCCACCCGTGTCTGAGCGAGAGAGCCTCAATGAGACATCCATGAACGGGGCAATTAAAATCGAGTCGAGTCAGAATGCGCTGCCAGATTTCTGGATTGAGCTGCGTGTGGAGCATCCCGAATAGCAAAATCGAGCCATTAAGACATTGATGCCCTTTGCAACAACTCACCTCGGTGAGACTGGGTCCTCAGATCCGCTAGCATTAAGGCAAAGAACCGGAAGAGACGACGTGTAGAAAGTGATCGGAGACCAAAGCAGTCCAGTAAGAACCCCACACAGAAGCATTATGTGTGGAAATTCAGCCGGATCCTCATTAATCTGTGCTGATGTGAGGTATTATGTGCTGAAGTTTAACCCGCCACAAGTTTATACCTGCTTTGCCAACTCTTGTGTTTAACTGCGATCTGTGTCCAAACAGACGGTAAAGTCATAGTTTCCTAAACATTTGATATCCAAATAAAAACAGGATTTATGATATATAGACGTCTATCTTTAGTTTATCTGGAAACGGTTTGCGGAAGTATCTAGTAGTAGGGAATTCCAAATGCTCCTCTCCCCAGCAACATTCTCCAGCTCTTTCTGTCGGGATCCAGGATCGTTCCCAAGCCAGATTAGATAGATAGTCCTTCAAGCAAATTCTGGGTCTACTTTGGGGGCCTTCCAGCTGCCTGGAAAACCTCCAAAGATCAGATGGCTGAACCACATAAACTGTCTCCTTTTGGCTGGAGACAGTTGAGGCTCCACTCAGAACTCCTCACCTCTGAGGCAGAACTCAGTCACGTTTCAAATGAAGTTCTTTTCAAATACTTTTATCCGCGACCTCATTTGTCCAGTACCTCCTCAGAACTCATGAGATGAGGATGCCGATGTGGAACAATTGTGATAATGGGAAAATAATTAAATTGAAGGCAACTGTAAGAAATAAACACTTGCTTTGAGAGGAGACAGACTATAAACAAGTGTATTAATCAAAAAGAACATTAAGATAAATTCCTTAATTTTAAGGTTTTCTTGAAAGACGAAAAAATAACTGCTTTAGAAAAGTGAGAAATCTCTCGTCGAGGCACTCCGTGTGAGACACTTGAGTAAAACAAACTCAAGGCATTCATCGTTCATTTATTTCCTACTTCGAGTGAAAAGATCTGAAAAACAGAGGGCTTTGAATCAGGAGGAAAATGATTTCTTCCAGTTGCCACCATGAGCTTTTCTGTCTTCAAATGATGGAATAAAGGAGTCTTAGAAAGTCACCCAGCTGTGATTGGCTGACAGCTATAGTCTCCAGCAGAAGGGTTTGACCCAACAACATCCTTACTATGAAATGTTCACCCACCCGTAGTGAGTGAAATATGAACTGTGAGGGTAATATATGATATATGCTAGATAGATCTCCTTAACTTGATTCATTTGCACCAAGTTTGGACTAAATCGGACCAACTGTAGAAACATTATGGGCCGAAAAAGTTTGGAAGCTTCTCCTAGCATCGGGAAAATACAACCGACCTTTTTCCCCAAAATCCCTACATTAAAGTTTATCTCTCGACATTTAATCTAATCGAGATGAGATAAATCTCCTGTACAAAAACACCCATCTGCCAAAACATTAGAACCACCTGTCTCAGATTATGTAGGTTACCAACACAGGCTCTGTGATGCGCTGAGGGTTCTGACTCCTTCTCAGTTCTATCGGAACCAACATTAACCGTTTAGTAGTAGCTCTTCAGTAGGATTGGACAACATGGACTAGTCTTGACTCCTGCTGTTCATGAGTGACCCCAAGTAGCCTATGCGCCTATAGTAGATGTTTTATGGACCACTTCGGTTGTTGCGAACCAATGCAGACCGAACATTTCTTCATACAAACAAGATTATCAGTGTTATTTTGAATAAATTCATCTGTGGTTCATAGGTCATGCACTTTTATTGTATGCACTATTACAAGGGAAGAGAGGATCCAGCTAATAATTTTTGCCTACTCTCCTGCCTTGCTCCAAGGTCATTGTTGCACATTTTTACCAAATAAACTGTTCTTGTGTGATTTTACTCCACATCTATGTTTGAGTTTGGCACCTTTGGGCCCAGAAAAAAAACCTTACATTGTAAGACTTTTGGTTTCAAAATAGAGTTCTTGCAGTGTTTGACATTTGGCAATTATACTGTATTACATTTATGTATCCTTACACTCGCTGCTACTCAGAAAGCAGGAGTGGAGAGTCTCCAGATTTATGTGCCGATTTACTCGCATTGGTAGTCTCATCTCGGTTGCCTGGGAGATGTTTCCTCGCAGTGCAGAAGTTGGGTCTTGTTAGCGTCTACTTACAGAGAAAAACACAAGTTTTCCTATAAAGGCAAGGTCACGCATCTTTTAGAATATTTGGCTCCACGTTCAGCCTAGTTGTCAGAATGAAATGTTGGATTGTTCCATCTCTGAAAACCCAGGAAAAGTTAAGTGTGTACTTTGATACTCATGGACTCATGTGGACATGCTTCATATTAATTCAGGCCTCTCGTCGCTACTGCAAGGGCATTTTTGAGGAGAGTTCCACATTTTTTCTCCATTTTAAGGGAAAAGTGATGCTAATGTCACCTGGTTTTGATAATCACTCATAAAGGCACCCTGTAGTTTTTTTTTTTAAACCATGTTTCTCCAGTGGAAGGACACCTTTAATGGCTCTTCATCTACTTTTTTTGTTTGGTTTTCACCACTGAGGTCACCAGAGCGGATTTTACCATGTTTTCTCCACTAGAAAGAGAATCCACGTCAGTTTAGTTTTTCCCGGGAAAGGTACAATGAAGAACACTACTACACAACTTTTTAAATTATTTAATAAAGACAACCTAGAGAGAGTTTTACTGCATTTCTACACTGGAAAGACACCCCAAATAGTGCTTCAGTTTCTCCCACCAGACAGGGACCAGAGAAAGTTTTTTTTAAATATCCACTCGATCCACCAAGATCATCCTGGTGGAACTGACTGGACCGTGGGAAGACATCGGCGATGAGGCCAGGGAGAGGAGATGCATTCAAGTACGAGGACCTGCTCCACCAGTGCATGGACAAAGGCTGGCAGGCCTGACTATTCCCTATTGTAGTTGGCTGCAGAGGGCTTTCTGGTAGAGTGTGTGTGTGAAACACACTCATAGCTCTGGGGATAGCTGGGAGAGAGAGGAAGGCAGAGAGAGCCTCGTTTTGGCTCTGGAATAGGAGGAAGGAGGTAAGATGGAAGCCAGGAGAAGATGGGGGAGTGACCAATTGGAGGACGTTGAGATTAGGGGGTGAAACGTCCGGGGAAAGTTGGTTGCCACCTGGTGATATCTTCCCCTGACGGAGGCTGCTGTCACAAGTGTGACTGAAAGTTTGCATCTACAGGAGATGTATTTAAGAAGTATTGGAAACAGGCCTCAAAGTACGGTATCTTTTTATTCTCGCTGCTTTGGTGACACTCCCTCCAGAACACTTTTGTCACTTTTCTTTTAAACTCTAAAAGCCACTAAAGACATCATTTTACCGTGTTTTTTTCTGTTATTGGAAAAATAACACGCAACTAATTATCATTTGTACCCTAGAGAATCATTTACCATGTTTTCTCCACTGGAGTGACACACTAAAAAGTGCTTTAAGAGGAAAACACCTCACAGTACCTTTTTTTTTTTTACACTACAAAGGCACCCCAGTGAGACTCTTCATCATTTTTCTCCGAAAGCAGACACCCCAAAGGGCACCTAATCAATTCTTTAACTCCTGACAGCCACCCAGTGAAGATTTCTCCATTGGGAAGATTCCCCTAAAGGGAACCAATTCAGGATGTTTTTATTCTTGCACTAAAAATTGAGACCCCCTTACCATTTTTATATATTTTATTTATTATAAAAGAATCTTCTGCACCCGCCGTCGCATCCTTCACGTTAGTCGATAAATCTAAAACTATTCCATGTATAATTATTAAATGTTATACCCCAATAGCTGGGAGGAAGAACTAGAGTTATTTTGTGTAAACTAGAAAACATTTTTTTTGCAACATACACCGTGACAAAAACTGAAGTCCTATTCTCTCGATTAGAGAAAAATTATTTGTTTGTGAGTCTAGGGAAAATCCAATTCTATTGTCATGTGTGTAGTAGAATTGTTGATATAATTAGAGCCCCAAAAAGTGATATTATGAAACCGTCATCGCTGCCGCTGTGTCCGCAGCAGATCTTTCTTGTTGTAACTCAAAAAATATATCATGGGTCATTTTCGAGGCTTGTTCCCACATAGCCCTTAGTGCGAGGAAGAACTGAAGTGTTTAATGAAGAGATCTGTCTATAGTACTTTATATTTAACTCAATGAGATGAACATCTTTTTTCCTTTTTAACAAAACACACTTTTCTTAAACACAACTTCCTGTCAGGAACCCTCCTGGGGTTTAGCTTGGACCCAAACGCAGACACAAGAGGTGGCAGAGCAGATGCATAACTATTTATTCTAAACAGCCCCATGAAAAACAGGAACAAAAACACTAGGATATACTTACTACACTCAGGGAGACGGCTGGGGCGCGTGATGACTCCGTTAACATCATGCAACGAACTGGCACAGAAGGGAAGGTGAGGACAGACTTCACACACTGACATAACGAGGCAATGAGGCACAGCTGGAGGGAAGCACAGGTGAGCATGATGACCAATCACAGGAGAGACACAGAGGGAGATGGGAACACTAGTAAAACACACACTATTAAAGTGACAGAACCTCCTCTAATAACATATGAACACAAAGGCTTGACACTTCCTTACCGATGGTCCAATTTATTTCAGATTTGACTCCTGGTAATCTACTCACCAGGATCTATTTGGTGTCATATTTTACCTTAATTGTTTATATTTTACTTGCTAAGGGGAGCTCTTTTATGTTTATTATATATAATATATATTTATAGATATTTTTTTGGATATAACTTCACATTTATTTTGAGGAGTTCAATCAGGGCGATGTTTGTACGGCGCAGGGTATTGGGGCCTTTTCAGGGATATACCCTTGCTGTCTGGGAAAACCGCGTAGGCCCGAGTTATCCACTAGAAAAATACTGAAGGAGATCGCAGGCTTTGTTTTTTTTTCATTTGAAAGACACCCCACTCAGCCCATTTGCAGGTAAAACACAGCTGAACAAAGTTCCGGTATTTGGTGCATCACTACAGCCTTTTTTATTTCTCTGAAAACAAAAAGAAGTTTTACGATGGAGCATAATCACAAACCTCTTCATGTAAATTTAGAAAAACAACAAAATCAATGACATTCCTCTCGTTGAGTGATTTCCCAGGGAAATGTTGTTTTCCCTCATCCATCATAAAGTTGCTCATGTCTTCTCATTATGCGTTCCTAAAAACTTGTCTCAGACTCTGGCTCATTGGTTATTTCCAAATCCTGTGGAAGGTGCCAAAAATCCTAATCAGCGGCGTTAATTATGGCTTCATAATTAGACATCCACGGTTTCTCTTGGAAAATGTTCAGGAGGTAAAAGACGGGATGGATGTAGAAAAAAAAACATTCTAAACGCTATTTTTAATCTAAACAGAAAATGCATGAAATCACGCCTTTTGACAACATTTCAAATTCCTGATTTTACAAACCCGATTCGTTCTTTGAGGGTTTTTGTTTGCAGGTTTTTGTAGAATGTACCGCATCATTATCGATGACTGACAGTTGCCAGCGGCGCTGATTGTGAATGTTTTAAAGACGGCATTTTTTTTTTGTCCAAAGTCGTGCAGAAGGAAACTGCATTCTGATTCCGTTCAGCGTAGATGCGAATCCTTTGGTTTTGATAAGCACCGAGTTATTCCTCCTCTCCGCTCAGCCGCGGTGTCCTGAGAGACAATCAGACAATCAAAAGATGTTTACCCGCCATTAAGGATGTCTGCCTGCTTCCAGGAGTCGAAGTGAAGGGAGAGGAAAAGATATCAAGAACATTCGTCGACAGATCCTTAATTGTTTTCAGTGCAATTTTGACATTAATTAGGTGGAAATAGTTGGGAGAGCACGAGGGTAGCGAGAACGGCAATAGGGAGTTGGGAGGCAGTCGGTTCGACTTTTCTCCAGTGCATAAACGTCTATCACGGGCCTCTGAGTGGGCGCCCTGCAGCACATGTGCCGTACCTACAGTCTGACAATTAGCGTTCACTGTATCAGGCAGGAAGTGGCTGTTTTGTTCCGTCACTGCAGGTAGGCACAATAATGAATAATGAACGTCCACATCCCACAAAATACATTTGTGTGCTACCAGCTCACTTTGCCAATTCCTGTTTTAGAGTAAACAGCTACTAGAGTGAGCTCAAAGGGAGAAACGTTTAACATGGCCTGTTCAAAACGGGACTGAAGGCCAGCAGCAGATGTCAGAACCGATCCTAAATATCTTACATACATAAGAACATGAGAACATGCAGACATAGATGAGAACATGAGAACATGTAGACATACATGAGAACATGAGAACATGCAGACATACATGAGAACATGCAGACATACATGTGAACATGCAGACATACATGTGAACATGCAGACATACATGAGAACATGAGAACATGCAGACATACATGAGAACATGCAGACATACATGAGAACATTCAGACATACATGAGAACATTCAGACATACATGAGAACATGAGAACATGCAGACATACATGAGAACATGCAGACATACATGAGAACATGAGACCATGCATACATACATGAGAAAATGCAGACATACATGAGAACATATATAAGAACATGAGAACATGCAGACATACATGAGAACATGCAGACATACATGAGAACATGAGAACATGCAGACATACATGAGAACATGCAGACATACATGAGAACATGAGAACATGCAGACATACATGAGAACATGCAGACATACATGAGAACATGAGAACATGCAGACATACATGAGAACATGCAGACATACATGAGAACATGAGAACATGCAGACATACATGAGAACATGAGACCATGCATACATACATGAGAAAATGCAGACATACATGAGAACATACATAAGAACATGAGAACATGCAGACATAGATGAGAACATGAGAACATGCAGACATACATGAGAACATGAGACCATGCATACATACATGAGAAAATGCAGACATACATGAGAACATACATAAGAACATGAGAACATGAGAACATGCAGACATACATGAGAACATGCAGACATACATGAGAACATGCAGACATACATGAGAACATGCAGACATACATAAGAACATGAGAACATGCAGACATAGATGAGAACATGAGAACATGTAGACATACATGAGAACATGAGAACATGTAGACATAAATGAGAACATGGGAACATGACAACATGTAGACATAGATGAGAACATGAGAACATGAGAACATGTAGACATACATGAGAACATGAGAACATGAGAACATGTAGACATACATGAGAACATGAGAACATGAGAACATGTAGACATACATGAGAACATGAGAACATGTAGACAACCATGAGAAGACTTAGGAATGCTGGGATGAGACTTTTCTGTGACTCCGTGGATCTGACTTTTATTTGAGAGAGAAGAGGACCAGTGATTTTGGGGAGGTGAGTTCTTGAGACAAACAGCAGAAAACAGAGTCGACTGATCTAAAAGCGGCTCCACAGATGCTTCAATTAGCAGGTCCAGATGGTTGGATTAGTAATTACAACCAGAACTTTTATCATAAATGGAGAGGCTGATTTTGTGTAGTTAAACCTTTTTGTTGTTCTTTTTACCTCCACCAAGGAGGTTATTTTATATCAGCATAGATAAGTGAAATCAACATTAACACTTTAAAAAGAGAACAGTTGGTGTTCCTAAAAAAAATTTCCTCTTCTGACGCATTGAAATTAAGAATTTTACACTTAAATTAAGAGGTAAGACTCAAAAATACTTAATTTAATTTAGGTTACTAGTTGAAGTTATGTATTCAAGATAATAGAAAGAGATTTTGGATGTAGTTAAGATACATACATTTCAAATATTAGGTTTAAATGTTTATCATGAGGTAAACAATCTAGAATTCTAGCTCTTTGTAGGAAATGATGTCGACCTAATATGAATTTATTATTCATTCACACTTATAACTGGGCATGTATTATTTAGTAATCCATGACTCCTGTGTCAGATCATGGTCCATCTGCCGACGCCATCAGAACTCAAAGACATCCAGATCTGGAGCTGCGTCAAAATCTTAATCCCCTCCTCCTTGGCCTCAGGCCCATCCCTCCACTAATATTCCTCTTTATCTATTTCTATCTTCCGGAATCGTATCTTTGACACAAACAGGATGGAGAGGAAAAATCTGGTGACGGCATAAGTCCGTTTGTAGTCGTTTGGATTCCACCGTCAGTGCTGATCATAGCGAGCTGTTTTGCGTTGAAGACTTTGTGTGTCGGCTGCAAACAGAGTTATGAAGAAACAATCATGTATAAAGATATGGATGGCCGGTCTGTGTAAGGATTTGCAGACAGTATCGCCTCATCTCCGGCACGCGTGCTTCATTTCTTATGAGACATGGTGACCTTTCCTCGAGAACCACTACAAACAGATCTTTTATAAGCAAGAGATTAAAATCTCATTTCAATCAGATTGCCACGAGATACAGGGAGAACGTAAACTTCATTATGTCTTACACCGGGGTCACGGGGGGATCGGTTGGCAGGAGCGGCCCAGTATGCTGGTAAGCTTCACGTGAATGCGCTGTGACCTCAGATACTCGTCATAACCTTAAGTATGTATGTTTATAAAATGGAGCTCTTTGTGTGTTCATGTCTCTTCCTCTCTTTTTATACTCTACTGACGAATATGTAATTTGACAAACACAATCACAGATTATATACTATTCATAGAGTGTATTTCAACGATAATCTGTCAGTGACATATTTGAATATAGATTATTTGTACGTATGTTCCTGCAGGATTTTTGCTCATGTTAGTTAAGATGGCTAGCAGCAGAGCCGTCACTAGCAAAATTGATGCCCTAAGCAGAATTTGGTTAAGGTGCAATAATTTGCCTACCAAGTTGATTCTTTCTAAATAATTGAGACAATGACACTCATTAATAACCATTTATACATTTATATTTTCATCTCTTAGGAAACTGCAAAGCAGGTCATTTTAACTCTATTTGTCAAATGACTCTCCTCTGCATTTCACTTCAGTGTCTCTGTTCAGCCAACGGAGCCCCCATGACAGTTAGACAGACAGACAAACGGGAGAGAAAAACACGACTTCCTGACTTAATTGGCGGCGGTAATCATTCTGGAAGTGTGAGCTTTCCTGGTTTGAGTCATACTTCTCTTACACAACAGCTCATTAGTTAATGATGGTATTGAGTAAATTAAGAGTGTGCTGACTGAACTTCTAAATTTGAGAAAGTCATAGAAGCGTCTTGATGATTTAAAGTGAGTTTTTACTGGTGGAAAATATGGATCTACCATAGTACAGTGTTTTAGAGAGACGTTTAATCCTATTTTAACGTATGCTGTCAAGTGTTTAAAAAAACAAACAACTAATTATTGATGGACCCCTGCGTCGTTGTAATCTCCAGAACTGCAGATCTTATTTGATTTGGTCCAGAGATGGGAGAAATGGTGAACCAGCGACAAGGTCATGTAGGCCAAAGGTTGATTTATGTGCATGGTGCATGAATGCTCACCCTTGTTGTCTGATCCCACAGAGGAGCTACTGTAGCACAAATAACAGAAAACGTTAACACTGGTTCTGATAGAGCGGGGTCTGAACAAACAATGTATCTCAGACCAGTTTTGGCGGCAAAAAGAGGACCACCACATTATTAGGCAGTTGGTCATAATGTTACGGCATCAATTTTGGAGCGGTTTGGTTATTTGGAGGGGATTTCGCAAATTCAACCCCAGATTCAGTGATATGTAATCATCCACTCAAAACTGTTTCCCACAGCATGTTAAGGACGAAAACGGTCCCATTGAAACCAATTAAAAACATAAATGTTTCATCATGCTGGCATCAGAGGGGAAAAAAAGATGCATTCCACGTTTTCAGGAATTTATTCCGGCATTTTGGCTTCAAATTCTGCCATTTTCCATCGTTTTGCACACAGATAAAAATATACGCCGTCCTAAATCCTTAAAATAAAATCCTGAAAATCAATTAATATTTGACTTTGATCAAGACGGATATTAGTTCAAGCCATTTCCATATGTATCTTATAGTGTCAAATGATATTAATACATTATTAGTTCTAATCTTTGGCAGATGATACATGTTGTCATCAATCACACGTCGTTAAAAACAACCGCTGACTGTGTTGACTTCAGTAATGCTGTTTTATAAAACAGGATTTAAACTAAAATAACATTTTTGTTATGATAATGATCATTTTCATTATTTTACCAGGGCATTATGGTATTTCAAAATAACTATATCTTTCGTAAAAATGTACTTTCACAGCATACAATTAGTCAAAAACATTTGCTTCAAAAATATAAACAAAAATAAATAAAATTAGCGTTTGTCTTTTTTTTTTCTTTTTTACGTTTTCATCCATTTCTTCACGTGTGTCAGAGGTCGTGACGAGTGTTGATGTTATCTGTGAAAGAGTGTGATATCAGATGCGCGGCGGCGCTTGGTGCAGGCGCGTCTAGAATGGTTTAAGGGTGGGGGGAGGCTGGTTATGTCGGCGGGAGTTCATCTATAAATAAATGATTCGGTCGCTGATGCGATGGTCCAACTCTGATCATTGTGGGGAAGCCGGTCCCCTGCCATTGGTCAGCACCTCTCCTCGGACGCTACTAAATAAAACAGCCCGTTTGCGGTCCACCTCCTGCAGAAACACCTCCACCTCAGAACTGCTTTATTTATTTATTTATTTTTAACACTTCGAGTCCAGAGCTTCAATGTCTTTACATTGAGGGGCGACGGTGGCGCAGTTGGTAGAGCGGTTGTCCACTTATCTGTGGTTCGATCCCTGGCCACTGCAGTCCACATGTTGAAGTGTCCTTGAGCAAGATACTGAACCCCAAGTTGCTCCCAATGGCTGTTCCACTGGTGTGTGAACGATGGTGTGAATGGTTACTGCTACTGAGGAACATGTGGCGCCCTGCATGGCAGCCTCTATTGGCTGCCATGATGAATGATGATGATTGGTTGAATGACGGCTCACAGTGTAAAGTGCTTTGAGTGGTTGTGCAGACTAGAAAAGTGCTATAAGTACTGTCCATTTACATTTTCTCTTTGGCATTTTCTTCCTCAACAATCTGCTGTCTTTGTCCTTTTATGGTCATTGGCTTATTTGGACCACAGGCACAAGAATGAGATCCACCAACTTAAGAGCACAGGAGCAGACTTTGCTTGTTTTCTGTCTAAGAAGTCTTTCTTCGGGCGCAAATTTAAGAAAATGCTTTGGAAGATATATGTGAAGGAAGCCCACTGACGGGTCTGACCCCTGAGGAAATATCGATAATCCAAGATTTTTTTTGCATTTCCCAATTAGGCATTTCTTTCTGGCGTGATCGGGCTCTGAATTCTGCAGAATCCAAATGACTTCTGAAAATGTTTCTTCATTCCATACCAATTTTATTTGATATCGACAAGGCAATTAAAATATTGGACTAATAAGGAACACCAGCAGCTCATTTTGACGGAGATACTGTATCTCGTTGCAAATTTTAAACAGGTGGTTATGCTGATTTAAAGGATTTACATCCCTCACAAAAACACCTTTGCAGTGTGGTTTGTTTTTCTAGCTGTTGTCCTTCAATGCTTCACCAGTTTTGTCTGACAGAGTAAAATAAAATTGCATTCAATCACATTGCCAGAGATTTTGCTGAAGATACAAGCCTGCCTTGTCTTTCCTCTAAAGGACGCTGACCTTAAGCAAGGGGCGAGGACGTATTTTATACCATCTTTACATGTTTTTCCCAGCAGTGTCTGTAGTGATGATCCGCTCTCGGCTGCAGAGAGCAGATGTTTGCATTAATCAAATATCGTTTGAGGCTGAATTAGACCAGTGGGGTAATAAATGCAAACACACATATCTGTCAGTGCATATAAAAAAAGTAATAATCGACTAAACCGGGTGGAGGCCTACATATATAGATGACACGCTTTACATTATTTATCAAGGTACAAAATGCTTCAGGTTACAAGCATCGCTGTGATTGACAACTTACCGTGAAAAGCTCGGAACCTGTATCGCTTACGGACGGAATGAATGAGAAGTGGAAATTGCTTTTTGCATGAAGCTACGGCGTGCAATTAACATTTATGCGGGAAGGGAAACAGGTTCAGGCCTCCCGCTGTGGTTGCACATAATTGATGTGGCAGAACTCTGGAAAAATACTGTGCTCAGGCTCGAAGACACACTGATGTCTCCTAGAGGACTACAGTGAACAGTTGTTGGTGATGTATCGGGCGGACCAGACCACAATGAGCTCAATCGAAGGTCAGGACATCTGGGGGCTGGCAAATCAATAGGTCTGTCTTGTTACTGGATGTGTGCCAGTGTAAGCAAGGCCGCGATTTCTGAGAGTCTGCTAGCGGAGCAGTGTCGCAAAAAAAAACCCCATACATGAAATCTGAAATCTTAGACACAATCTTAAGGTACAACATTTTATTATTGTCAGTCTTAAATATGAGCACACAATGTTCATCAAGAAAATACATATGAGCCAACAATCCTTTACAATACAGGGGGGTCGAAGAGCGCCCCCTCCCTTCTGGGAACCATCCGATGTGAAGAGTCCTGTGAACTTGTAGCCAGGCAAAGGGCAACGAGTTTTATTCATGTGCATCAGCAACATCCCAACAGTTCAAGACTACTTCATGCGGCTGCTATAATAATCCCCCAGGCAGCTGAGACAAAAAAAGTTTGAGTTCTCGCGTCAAACCAGAGTTCACATTCCAAAATGACCTCTTCTAGACTCCAATGCATATTACACAAATGTCACAAAACACCTAAAATGAAGAGTAATATCTCGTAGGTGCAAAACAAGCTCAGTCTCATCCCTTAAACGGTGTCAAATGTTTCTAAAAGACATGACATTTTTATATATATATATAATTTTTTTTTTCATTCTCGTCACATGATCCAGCCGGGCCCAATCTTTGCGAGGGCAGGGAGAGGGAACGAGCCTCCAAGCAGACAACGGAATCGTCCATATCAACATAAATATGCAGCGCTACTGCCAAAATATCAGCCTTCATGGGCTGTGATTCAGAAATGCATGAGTGGAGTCTGACAGAAACAGTGAAAATGTATGTGTATTCAGGCTTTCTCGGTGGAGCCTCCTCACTAAACTTTGGGGCCGGATGAGAAATATTTCTATCGGTGTATTTCCAAAATCCTCTCTCTGGGTTGCTGGTTTTTTTTTATCATTATAAGTTTGGCTTGTGTGGGATTTGTCGTTTGCATATCTCTTTTAAAATCCATGCTGGGTGGGGATTTTGGGAGCATGAGCATGAGCTGTTTTTTTTTTTTTTCCAACCCTTTAATGTCCTCGCCATGAAAAACAAAAAATGAATCTTTTTTTCGTTTTTTTATTTATTCGGGGCATTTATTAATATGATACCTCAGGCAGTCTACATTCTTTTTTAGACTAGGCCTACACTGTCATAGGGTGTGTCCCGGAAAAGTCCCCACCCCCCTGCTTTGGGCACGAAGGATATCTATCCGTGAATGCCTAAAAAAAAGTAATAATCGATTAAACCGGATGGAGGCCTACATATAGCTGACACGCTTCATTTCATTCATCAAGGTAAAACATGCTTCAGGTTAAAAGCATCGCTGTGATTGACAACTTACCGTGAGGAGATTGGAACCTTCATCACTTACGGACGGAATGATTGAGAAGTGGAAATTGCTTTTTGCATGAAGCTACAGTGTGCGATTAACTTTCATGCAGGAAGGGGAACAGATTCTGGCCTCCCCCTGTGGTTGAACACAATCGATGGGGCAGAACTCTCAAAACACTCTGTTCCTGAATTCAAGTCAGTTCCTCGCACTTTGGTCTATGCGGGTATAAGATTTGACAAAGTTTTCGAGTTATCCTGTTGACACGAAGCTTCGTGGCGGTGATCTTTATGCCCGACATTTCAGGGATATAATAACTAAATGACCCTTAATAGACTTTTTTGGTTCTACCAAGATACAAAATTCTATTTCGCAAGTTAAAAAAAACATCCTCCTTATCAAACAGGACTTCCTCAATAGCCATGGTTAATGCCTCCTCTTCGGTTGCCCCTGTTGACCTGTGGTGTCCCCCCAGGGACCCATCCTAGGCCCTATTACCGTTTAGCTTTCCAGTAAGAAAATAGTGACTCAAAATGGACACAACTAAACAATTAAGCAGGAAATTAAAGACTTAATGAAACTACATTTGTTCAGCATCGATTTTGTTTTTTTTCCCAGCCACATAGTGCCGCGTTTAGTCCGCCTGGGCGTGATGAGAGTTATAAGCAGCGAGTGGAAAGGTACAGCGTGTGGAGAAACCATCAGTGTTAATTTTTTTAATTTAACTCCAGAGGAGACGGGTCGCATAAGTTGGATGTTACTTTGTGGCGCAAAGAGCTGAATCATCACACTAGGGGAGAATGATATACCCTCCAGGTTTATAATACAGGATGAGTCCAGTTAACAACAGGACAATATGAGGGGCCAACTGAGAGCTTAGTGGAGTTTTCTCAAATAAATGAGCCATTATACGGCAAATGGCTGGGTTTCGCAACACAAAGCATTACATCGTCCCACTAAATATAATGTGATTGTGTTTATTTAACTGCTCTGGAAGCCAGCTTGAATAACCTTGAGGCTACCGGTCCCCGCGCTGGTACATCGGGAAGACGAAATGACTCTGAGGAAAGGCCTCGGGTCAAAAACTTTCCAAATGAAGCCTTAAAAAGAGGCAGCCAGGTCCACATCCTCCACATGCCTCCTCTCATTATACGTTTGGGAGCAGCGGGGATTTAAGAACAAGGAAATGGAGAAGAAACATTTCTGTTAGCGGCGTGGGCCACAGACCAAGGCCAAGACTTTAAGAATCTGATCCAGCATGATCTCCAGCAGTGATCTGACAGCTGCGGACTGGTTTCACTCAAAGCGGAGGATAGCTCACCCCGGGATCACAGTCCGACTGCTCTTTCCTTCTGTGCCGCTTCTTCAGCTCAGGTTTCATTATTTGTGCGATCCCAGATCTCCTTTGGACTTAGGGTGATATGCTTGTTTGATGTTGACTATTCAGAACGCACATCTTGATGCCTGAATATGTTTAGTTTTCACCTATAGTCTCTGTTGTTTCGACTCTGTATCGCTGCCATGGTTACCATCTTGCTTTTCTATTATTAGGCTGATTATAGGATGCAATAAGCTATAACCCCATCTCCTATAAGCTTGACAGCCTTTATAAACGGTTATACCCCTTCATGTGTCTTATCATTCTTGATATAGTGCCTGCACACTTTTTTCCGAAAACAGGCACTTAATAAACTTGAATATCCTGCTCAGCTGTTTGTTTGAGCACATTTTGAGTCACTCTTTCTTGTACAAAAATGTATTCCACTTTACTGAACCTGGTTAGAATAAGACCCAATGGCAGCATGTTTAAGCTGAAGAGTAAGAGGCCAAGGATGGAGCCCTGGGGGACACCGCAGATGAAAGCGAGCACAGAGGAGGAGGCATTAAACATCGATATTAAAGTCTTGCATTACTGAACAACTTTTAATTGAATATTAAATGTATAGTGTCTGAGGTATTAACTTAATAAGGGGCCCAAAAGAAATAAAAAATGCAGCGAAATACTTTTTCCATAGAAAAATAAAGGGGTTAAGATATGATATAAATATTTTTATATAACTTAAAAGGAGCTCTCAATCAATGCAGGCAAAAAACAAACAAACAATAAGACAGAGAACGCTCAGCTGTCTGTACTGTCAGGTCAGAGGGGAAAACTAGAATTGTATAATAGAGCAAGGTGATACAAAAAAAGGATCAGTGAAATGTCATCTAAGCGCGCCTTAAAAGACATTTGAAGGTGGGATTTGGGTTGTTGGTTCAATATTTGGGCAAAATGTCGCACAAAATATGTAATAAATTAGATTAGGCAAGGAATTTTTGCTTGTCACAAAATCAGCTTTAAACCATTGAGGCTGATTGACAGCAACCACTTCTAAAGGGATCTCTGCACGGACCTCCTCGGGACCTGATCTGACTTTAGTTTGTCTCAAATGTTGGTAATCTTGTGGCGGAGTGACGGTAGGAGGGTGATGCTACCCTTCAAGCTGGGATGGAACAATTACCATCATTTCCAAAAATCGCTGTGGTGAGGATGAATAATAGTCTGCTGGCGCTCTCCCGCTCTTTGTCTTGTCGTGTGTGGAAACAAACCACGATTAGCCTTCCGATGATTACCCTGATCAATTTCAATAATGGCCCTATCTGTTTCATGCTTTCTACATTTGGGTCCCAGCTCGTTTTTCACACCGAGGAGCACAAACCTCGTTATCCAGGGGCCAAAAAGGGGCCCCTTTTAGAAATGAAGCGGGGGGGAGTACCTGGATGATGGACTATGACCTCGCCAGATATAGAAAAAGATAAGAGAGAGGGAAATATGAGCGCAAGTCAGTGGCTCCTGTGTGTGTGTGTGTGTGTGTGTGTGTGTGTGTGTGTAGAAGCTCTCATGTTAATTTAACAATATGTGAAAACACTCAATCAGGGCTGTGGGTTCATAAGAAGCGCATCATTGCCTTGCCACTAAACAGACGCACACTAATTTGTTGTAATTCCCCGCTCCTGTTTGATGATGTGTTAATTGTCTTCTACAAATCCTTTAGTGCTGCACACAATCCAATGATGTGGGGTTCAATTTGTGGGTTCGTAGATCCAAAAGAGGTAAAAATGTCCTCTTCACGTTCAAAAAACCAGCAGCCTAACGCCAAATTCAGGTTTCCCTCAGTTCTTTCCCACTGCTGGGAGGAAGCTGAGTGTGGTTTGGCAATTTGTTTGAACTGTTTTGCCAACACGAGATACGTGAGCAAGATAAATTGCAGGCTGTTATTCTCGTTGTTGTGAGAGGTCTCTAATTGTCGCATAAAATCCTCACACTCCCAACTATATCGGGAAACAGGGGTTTGTTATTTGCCTGTAAAAATGTCAGTTCTGTACTGATCCTTCTTCAGAAGAAAACCCAGTGATTTATTTCCTTTTTTCCACATACGCTGTGAATTTAAATATATATATATACCTATATATATATATATATATACCGTAAGACCTCTGATGAATAGTTACTCGCTTGCATACTGTACAGCAGCATTTCTTTCTGCATCCGTCATCATCAGGGAGCGAAAAATATGCTGACATCTTATGATAAAATTCAAAAAAACAATAGTTATGCAACCTTGTATGTAATGTAGATCTCCCTACAACATCCTAATTTTCCTCACATGCCTCTTTGCATCTTTTCTTTTCAATAAGAGCTGGAAATCCCATGTTCACATGTTATTACACAGTTATAACCAGTATACTATACATTTTGTCTTAAAGGAATCTAGAAATCCCCCCCATGTGAGCACAATGTTCATTAAAAAAACGGTGGCGTGTCCAGACTTTTCAGAATACATAATAGTTGGAGGAAATATGAGATTTAAAAAAAGGTTCTGTGCATCACAACATACAAAATAAAACAGTTGGTTCTACCATAACTGACAAAATAGCCAATCAGGAGACTGGGATGAACAATTCAATTTAATTTTAGGACACCTGTCTGATTCAAACACTTGTTTTGCCTCTTTTATGCGATAAGACAATACTACAAGCTACTGTGTCTTGTGTGTTTTTCTTTCCCGTGTTTGTGTTTTAGTTCGGTGGTGTGACACACAAACAGAAATCCTCTTATTTTTCCGGAGACATCTTTGGGCAATTGAAGTGTAAATACATGCAAAAAGTGGTTATTTTCTGTTAACATGATTTCAATGAGTGGTCTTTAAAGGCTCATTTATACTCAACACTGATCAGCCATAACATTATAACCACCTGCCCTATCGTTGTGTAGTTCAAACAGCTCTGTGATGCATTGTGTGTTCTGACAGTTTTTCTATCATGTCAAGCATTAACTTTTTCAGCAGTTTTGACTAAAGTAGCTCCTCTGTTCGTTTTTGCTGCTTCCAGAACATCAACCTCATGACAAAATGCTATTGTATTGAGATAATCTATGTTATACGCTTCAAATGTCCGTGGTTATAATGTAATGGCTGTAAGGTGTTTGTTTCAGTCAGCGCCTTCATACTTTTTAAGCATCCTTTATGTTGACATTGTTGATAATGTACATCAGAGGCAACTACGTACACAGCGGTGAACACCAAACACATAGCAACATATCGGAAGAAAGTTTTTTTGCGATTTCATTTCACTTTTTTCTTCTCGTGGCGCCAATAGATATTTATTCCATCTCGCTTGAATTATGGCTATTTGCAGTATTGCTGCTCCATTTTTTCAGAATCATTCAGTTCTCACTAGAAATGGATATCACAGAGGGAAGGACTCTTCTGTATCCGCATCGGTCGTTGAATTAGAGCATAATTGAGCCTTCAGTGCTGGTTTCAAATACGAGCAGGAACATTTTCTCATTAACTGCGCGGTACAGAAATATGAAGCTCAAACAAGTAGCGGCGGCACTAATACATTCTCTTCACTTCAGTAGGATCGACATCAACTCCACACAAGTGTGGAGTAACCCTTCCATCATTTTTTAGAGTACTGAAATCATAAGATAATTATTCGTGTCACCATGTTTTGTTTACAACTGTACTGGTAATAAAAAAAGAAGAAAAAAACAAAAAATACTCAACAAGTACATAAAATTAGGATATTTGATCTGAATAATTACAACTTCATATTTAACCTTCTGAAAAATATTTAAAACTAAACATAATTGGAAGACAAAAAAAAAAAATTCAATATTAGCAAAACACAACTGCCTGTATTTCATTATAATGCCGAGAATAAAAATACGTGAAGGTGCGCTTCCAACAACAACACTGAATGATAATTATTAAACATTAAAATATGATGATAGCAGGCTTACAGCCTTCAGGGTAACAGGGTAAGTAAGTTCCTTCTGCGTCATTGTCTGAGTTTGACTTTGAGGTATTCAACATTCACCTCTCACACTTTCTTCCCGGAGTTGTGATGAATGTGAAAAAGACAAATCAATTGGAATCTTCACTTTTTCAAAAACACCTACATAATAATCCAGAATAATATAATTTAGCCGGAATAGATCAGACATGATTCAATTAAAATGCGAAACATTTGTTACACACTTGAAATCTACAAAAACAACGGAGAAACAATTGTTATGTACTTTAGTGTGTCAACATCATTACGTAGCAGGATACCTCATGCACCCACTGTGCATCAGTTTATGCTTCCAGGTGAGAAAAGAAAATGAATCCCACATACATACGCGCTCACGCACACACACGCACACACAAACAAACAAACACATATTACTTCTGCTCGAATCCAGTCTTCTTCAAAATCGGAGCAGGAAGGGCAGAATCACTATGAAGAGGAGACAGCTGTGGGAGTGGACTCCCATCGCGCCGCCGCTGCCGTCCTGAACTGCTCTCGGTCCTGACAGGAGGGAAAAAAAGAATCAAATATTTTACAGTAGAGCACATTCTGTAGTAACGCATTGATTAATGCATAGTTAATGAGCAGTTCCTGCAGCGCCAATCTTCCCCATAGCATGACATGAAGGATGCACTTGTCATTTTCACACCCGGTGCCCCACATGTTGTCAGCACAAAAACAAATTTGCGCCCGTCTGTGCATCCGTGGACACGTGGAGATGTGGTCAGATTAAATAAAGGAGCAGAAAGCGATTAAACCACTGACCAACAACATGGTCTGGAGTCAAGAGCAGTGTTTTTCCAGATGAGGTGGATGAGATGGTGGGAGTGTAATGGGCCGCGGCGGAGGTGGGATCAGCTTCACGCTGTTTGGACGCATGAGCGCTGCAGATCAACTGCAAAGTTTAGTCATAATGGAGGGAAATCCAGTGTTTCTAGATTTTAGGTAATTGCCTAAATGTTGGTGGAGACTAAGTTCCTGAAGAAGAATCCAGAATTGATGTTGTAACATTGTAATAACTAATTTATGACATATTTTGAAGTAGCCAGACTTAATCTTAGGCTCTTTCATCTTCTTCTTCCTCTTTTGGTCCTTTAGGGGTCGCCTGAGTGGATCAACCCATTCTTCTTCTGTCTCACTGACCAACTGCATGTACTCTATCACCACACCCAAAAACCTCCTTTTTGGTCTTCGTTCATTTATCCTGCCTGGCAGCAACAATTCCAGCATCCTTCCACAAATAGATCCACTATCCCTCCTCTTCACAAGTCCAAACCGTCTCAATCTGGCCTCTTCTTCTGCAGATCTATCTAAATCATTTAAATCACATGATCTACAGTACATGCACTCAGATCCTATTTGGTGCATTATGGCGACTTAAGTATGTCTATCTTAAATATATCGAATATTGACTCTAGTGGTTCAGACTTTAGTCACCAGGGGGAGTTTTTTTCTTCTAAAAACCCTGTTTTGTGTTCATAACTTCCTAGCTGTGTTCTGATTTAGTTCACATTTAGTGAATATGACTCTACACAAGGACCTCTGTCTTGTGTATATATAAAATATTTACACTAATAGTAAAGTTCTTCCAGAATTTTTCACATTGAAGTTCAATCAGGGGGTTTGCTTGTACTAAGCAGGGGATTGGAAGCTTTCCCTGCATGTAGACAGGCATCAACCGTCTGTGATATCCTACTCTAAAGATCACACCCATGACATCACAGGGTTAAAGGTCAAGTACTGCCATCCTCCAGAAATATCCTGAGGAACGACTGAAGGGGCAGAGAAATATAGATGATTAGCCTCACTGGTATTTAACAGGCACACGTTATGCCTGTGTGTGTGTGTAGTAGGAATTATACTACTCCATTAATTAGACTAGACCAGGATTTTGTTGGTCAGTTTCTTTCAGCACCTCAAGAAATGCACAAAGGAGGTGCTGCACCAAACGTCCTTTAAAGACCAAACGCTCCCAGGGGCACAGAGATGGGCCAAAGTACATCTTAATCATGGAAATTGAAAAGGATGCCGGGTGTGAAAGTGGAGATTTTTTTAATTTACTGATTCATATAAAAAGTGACGACATGCTTCACATTATTTCCCTCAGCCTGAATAAAAAAAAAAAGGTTTCCTCTTCAGAACTTCATGCACTAACCCTATTCTAATAGTTCCAATGTCTGGACGGTGTACGATTCCCACTCCTGAAGAACTATTTAATGATGCAAAAGCTGAAGAGCATATTTTCATCATGCTCCCTTCAGGGATGAGGTGATATCCTGCTAAATTAATGCATTGTTTGAGGATTGAGGACACGTTTTAACTTTGAAGCTGCTAACACAATGAGTTCTCATTTCCCCAGGATTTCCACGAGTTCAACACAGTTTCCTTTGGGGCATCTATCCAATTACTCTGCCACAGTGGATTATCCCCTAATCCTGCATGTGGCTAATTACAATAATGACGTTCACTCAAGCCAAAATCAAAGCTATTAATACAATTTTGTTAATGGGAGTGGATTACAAGAGGCTGTGGCCATCGCAAGGACACATTAAAGAACCGGATGGCTGAGATGCGGATTTGGACTCTGCAGTACCACCACTCTCACCTCAGTGTTTATCGAGTTTATCACTTGAATGTTTGCAGATAGAAAAAGCAAACATCCCGATATGAAGGTATGTTCTAAAGCTCTCTGTGAAACCTCAATTTCAACAACGAATAGACGAAAGATATTTTTTTCAGGCCAAGGACGAGGCTAAAACATTATTTGACAACAGTTGTGAGTAAAGATATGTTCACACTGCTCTAAAAACATCGCCCAAGTCTCATTTGTTGCTCCTATGTGACAGTGTGATCAACACAAATCACATGGAATCTGATATTTTCCAGTTTCTGGTTTGGGTCTCTTCCATATGTGATCCTAAATCAAACACAGGTCGGATTTTTCGCAATGCGACCTCAGTCTGAACCGTCAGATGGGAATTCATGCGACTTTGACGTCATTATAAACAAGTGCGTTCAAACTAACTTTATTGACATCCATTTTGTAACAGGCAGCGTGTGACGTCTTTGTTATTTTTTCTTTTGGGCATCAGTTTAGGGCTGTGAACTGTTCGTACTGGAATCGGATATAGATCGCATTTTCAGAGTAAAGGGAACAGCAACGCAAAACAATCCGATCCAAGAAAAAAATCTGAACTGAGCATTAAGAGAGGAAGTGGGAACGTAGATTAAATGAATATACCATATCAAACATAGAGGAATGGAAACAAAACAAAAAAACTGAAACCTTTACCGAATCTCTATCTATTTATTCCACAGAAATACTGTGTATAAAAACACTAGATATGACAGAAACCCATCAGTACATTTTGGTATAAAGCTGACAAAACTATACAATTTCTGTGTTTCTGTCATGTTCCGCTATTCTTAACTGTTTTTTTTTGTTTTACGTAGAATGAATGCTGACCTACGGGGGAAATCGAACTGCAACTTAGAAATTACATACAAATAGATAAAGTACGAGCATCTTTATCGATTTGACAACAGACACCATAGGATTGCATAGTAATAACACAGTAATTACAAGTACAAACACTCACACACGTAAAAGTGATTAAATGGAAGATGAAAAATACTTACAAAGGGATACGGGCATGCAAAAAATCAAAATGAAGCCATGTGCACAAAGGAAAAGATGAAACATGGGTAAGTAAACAAGCAGCAGTAACCATTTTCACAAAGATCCACATGTCAAACTTGTCAATTCATAAAAAGGATGGTTATAACATTGTTATAGCACACGGAAAATGATTTATCTTGTCTTAAGCAGCCTAAGCCTCTAGTTTGTGAAAATGACAATGTTTGCCATGAACTCGCATGCAAGTTAATGCGTTCCATCCATGACGGTTCAAGAGCATGCTGGTGTGGAAATACTAACCTTGCAATAGCGTGGAGCTAGTGGGTTCAATTACCACTACATCGGGGGAACAAATGGAACAGAGCAATAACACATCATTGACGGCGTTGGTGAAGAGCATGAAGAGTAGAGCGCTGAATGGACTTCTACATTGTGGCTGCACAGTTACATACTAGAGCGTTCACAATGATAATAAAGCCATTTCTCAGACTACAGGTGGTGTCAGGAAGAAATCTCAAAGCAGTATTTTTGTTCTGGGTGCTGATAAATGTTCAGAAACTGATAACCCTGAAGATCAGTGGTCTATTTAGTAATTAATAAAAGATTCAGTGCCATGTACAATATTTTATTCTCTCTGCCCACAGTTCAGATTTGAGTGGATTTGCTGAAACAAGGCTCACATTACATGCACAAATCTGAGTCATACTGGTTTTAACAGCCAGCAGGAGAAAAAATAGATAAATTTAAGAGTCCAACTACTCTTGGCTCTGTTTTCACTCCGTCTTTCTCTCTTTTAGGAAAGCACAATGTGAAATTCACACTGACTCATTTGACCATCGGTGCTACGAAGTTTGGAAATCCTGCACCGATCAAAACAAACTGTCAAAATGTAATAAATCTCAACAATCGGTTAAAGATTTGGCAGGCGAGGTCGGAACCAGGGCCGCGATCTTCCTATTTGTGACCCCGGGGGGGAGAAGGAGACAGAAATGAAAAATATTTAACAGCTCAAAGAGAAGGGGATTTATTTTAACAAACCACTCTATAGAACTTTAGAAGAGCTGACATCCCGAGGGGCAGTGTGCAAATTCCGGGGTTTGTCTTTGAATAAATGGAATGTAATATTCATAACTATAGTTTATAATCAGCTGCACGCTGCAGAACGCTCGTTTCACACTCCTTTGCTATATATTGTAATAAAACAATACCTTGTGACTTGCTTATACTTAAGTAGAGTATAGATATAGGGAATATCCACGAAAAAACCCTAATCCCCTGTGTAGTACACGCGATCCCCCTGATTGAATTCCTAAAATTATATATGAGGTAGAATGAAATATGATATAGAGGAGATAGATCTCCTTGAGTCGATTCATCAGGCGCCATAGTGGAATAAATTGGAATAACGGTCAGGAGATTATGTAAAAAAAAAAAAAAAAAACCTAGTGAGTAAAATATGAGCTATTAAAGGAAAACAATATATTTCCAAGATAGATTTGATTCATATGGACCAAATCTGGACTAAATCAGACGAACGGTTGAGAAATTATGGCCTGAAAACTGGAAATAAATCCCTCCTAGTGTCAGAAATACACAACCGACTTTTCCCAAAATCCAATATATATATGTAGGTATGAAATTTGAAAATGATCCATGATATAGTTTTTGGGTTATCGCGTTAACACGACCACGTCGGGCAACTCGGGCAGCGATGACGATTCGATAATATCCACGACCTTTCGAGAGATATTTTACTAAATGAATTACTGAATATACTTTATAATACATAAATAAATACAATAAATATAATACAACAATATAATACTTCTATCCTAAGGAAACACATTCCTTGACAAATACTACTTGATTGAAACTTTAAGACACGTGAAGGCCACCGTAGACGGTTCCTGATCTCTACCACCGAAATCACGAGGGCATCCGACTCATAACCTGACGTTTGAAAACTGATTCTAAAAGTTAAAACATTTTCGTGCGGATATATCTTATCATTTTAACTCCTTTGTTTTACAGACTCCACCCACAATTATGTTACTGAAGATAAACTAAGGTACTTTTTCTATAACCTTACGCTGGACTGTGTAAACAAATGAATCCAACCGTTCCATAATAAGAATATTAGTAATGGGAATTCATCATTATTTTTACTTTACATAAGCAGTTCATTTTGAAGCAATATGAAAAAGTGAAAAAGTAAAAAAATCTGGATGGAACTGCTGATACTTATACTGATCAACCGACTGTTGTATATTTAACACAGCTAGGAACCAAAGTCTTCCTACAGATGGTTTGAAGTTGCCGTCTATCAATATCAATGGACCCGTTTATCTGTAGTTTATAATACCGTTAAAGATTTTTTGACTTTTTGACTTTAGCTTTACTTGGTATTTAAATGTTAATTTTATCCCTGAAAAGTTGGGTCTATAATGGAATCATTATCGCGGCCACCGCTACCAACGGTCCTTCATGTTAAGGCAATAACTCAGAACGTATTTCACGGATCATTTTCCAATTTTATACCCACATAGACCCGAGTGCTGGAGTGCTTTTGTGAAAGGTCAGTTATATATTTGCAACACTAAGTAGCTTTATCTCTAAAGTTTTTTAGGCCATCAACAGTTGGTCCTATCTAGTCCAAATTTAGTGCAGGTGAGTCAACTCACGGATATATATCATATTTTACTCTAATAATTCATATTTTACTCACTAGGGGAAGCTTTATCACGACAAAACACAGTTTTTCGAACAAAACTTTGATTTGTGGAGGTTAATCAGAAGAATAACCCGTGCAATGCATGGGATTGGGTCCTTTTCCGAGATATACCCTTGCTAGCATATACTGAGTTCTAGTACTACCTGTCATTTAGGATTGGGAAGCTGTCCCAGACCTACATGTGGGTTCAGTCCAGGTAAAGGGCTAAATGAACTTTGAGCTCTGCAGTCTTTTTTGGATCGCACTCTTAATGTCTGATTCTTTAACTGACCTCGCCTAAAGCACCAACAAGGCAATTCGTGTCATGTGATATCATCCTTTAATGGATGCTAGCCAAGCAGTGCATCTGCTCCAAGGGTCGACCGCTTGCCGCCGTGATCATATCGTGAGAACTACCGGAGACGATTCTTCACACTTGTTGTGCTTTGATGGAAATCATCACGGCAGGATGTGCACCCAGATTGTTTTATCTAAACTTTCCATCTGAAAGCCTGTAAAAGGAGATTTACCGTGTAACACACTGCAGGGTATCTAATCAATCATTTGCGCAGGGATTACTGGATCAAATTGTGAGATTCGTGCTGAATTTTTTGGAACAATGATGGTGTGAATGTTTTGAGAGGAGTTTGGGGATTTAACGCTGACAGGCCTGGTTTTAAAACTTCTTATCTTCTTATAATAATAATAATACATTTAATTTATAATACACTTTACATTTGGATCAAATCTCAAAGTGCTAACATTCTTGTGTGGTCTGGCAAAATGCTGGGATGCTGTTTTACTGGGAAGTTGAGTAATGACAAAATGATTCGCAAAATCTTCTTTTAATAAAGGATGCACAATTTTGGTCAATTTGCATTTTCGATATTATATATTTTAGTACGTATATTATCAGCACTGAAAAACAGAACACATTTATCATCCAGTGAGGAGAGACGCGACTCAAATACTCCATGTGGAAGTATGCATTCAGACGTGTGTGTAGAATATCAGAAACACAATTAATAGATCTAATTTGCATATGTTAATGGTCATTTATAGAGTGTGTAGACTCAGTTCTGTCTATAGTTTTCTGTTCTCTGACATGATGACTTCTCCTTTCCTCCAATGAAAAAAATCAATATAAAACTTTATTTCTTTTCTCAGTGTCGCAAAAAAAAGAAATTGGCAAATATTGTCGATAAAAGAAAATAAAAAAATCCAGGTTAGTCCATCGAACCAGTTTAAATGGAGTCAGGTCACATTGACAGCAACCCCCTACCCAGGACCACTATTCAGCTCAATAACGTGGCTCCAGAGACATTCCAGGGCTAGATGAGTCCCTCTAGGTAAGTCCTCCCAGTTGGACTTGTCTGGAGAACCTCAATGGGTGCATCCTAATCAGATACCTGAACCACCTCCCATGGCTCCTTTCAAAAGGAAGGGCCAGCAGTTCTCCTCCGAGCTCCCTCCTGGATGCCGGACCTGACCAAGGTTGTCTCCTTGTATCCGATTCTGGTCTTTATATTCAAGGCCCGGATCTCAATGTGCAGCTGAGGTTGAGGAGAGTGTCCGGTTTGTAGGGTATTAGAATGGCCTCTCTGCTGTTTGAAGATGACGTGGTTCTGTTTTCTTCAACAGTCCTTCATCTTCAGCAGCACTGGAGCGGTTTGCATCCGAAACGAAGGTCAGCACCTTCAAATCGGAGGCTAGAAAAGGGTGGATTGCCCCCCCTGGGTCGGGCGTGAGTTACTGCCCCAAGCGAAGGAGTATCACTAAATAATTTTCACGCTGGGAACCAGCAGGGAATCAGCTGGTTAATCCAGTGGAGGACTAAGTCCTCTGCTCTACAGACCCAAAACCACAGGAGCCTGGCAGCGTTTTCAGCCATTGCAGATTTACGAAACACAGCATCCAATCCTGCGAATCCATTAACAGTCCGAACAAGCAGGGGGTACAAATCCATGTCGGTATAATCCTAAAACTTGGGGGTTGAGGTAATTTTGGAGATATTTATGTTTAACAGTTAATGTGAAATTTATCCAGGAAAAGGTTGAGTCACACTGAGAGAGAACAGAATGGACCAGAACTCTAATTGAAAAAAGTTGTTGAAATATACCATTGGATTCAAAGTAACTCAACATTCATATTATATTAGGTTTATTAGCGACATCAAGAACAACAACAGTTCTGTAGGTCGATGGAACCGATTTTCATTATTTTCTTTCGCATTCAACACAAAATGCAACTTTTAATGACTTCTGCACTCTCAAAATTATTAATATTCCTGAATATCAACCCTCAGAAGAGACACATTGACTTTTAGATGGTGTTAGAGCTCAGAGCCAACCCTTCTGGATCTTTATTTTAGCTTTTTATTTTGTTTCTTGTACTTTTTTTTTTTTTACATTTTCTGTGGAGGCCTTAATTTACATCAGGGCTCCACTGCTCCACTGCTGACCCGCGAGCATCAAAAAAAGGTCGACTCCAGTACGCTAGAGGAGGAAGAATGCTTCCAATCGCACACTCGGAAGCTGAATCTCACTTCTACCTAACTAAAACAGAAAAGCGGCATGAACTCACCATACAGAAGGAAGCTGGTGTTTGAACTCCCCAGTTTGTTGACGGCGACGCAGGTGTAGTTGCCGTAATCCACGTCAGACACGTTGAAAAACGTAAGCTTGGAAAGTGATCCGGTATTCACAATTTCCATGCCAGCAAAGTCCTCGAAGATCCTACAGATGGAAGGGACAGTGAATGCAACACTAATGCAATAATGATAATTTTTATTAAATGAATAATTGGAAGTTATTTCCCCTAATCTTAATTGCTGTGTGACAGAATATCGATGAAAACTACTGGGAGTCAGCACACGCACACACGCACACACGCACAAACACACACACACACGCACACACAGACACATACTTACTCCATTTGTCAATGTAAAAAAGTCAAGTCATTACCTTCTGTCATCTTTATACCACTCAAAGTCTGCCTCAGGCACTGCATCAGCCTCGCACTCCAGCTCTCCCCTCTGGCCCAGAGTCACTCCCACATCTCTGCCCTCTGACACAGTTGGAGCGTCTACAGGAAAGCAGCAACATGTGAGAGCGTGGCGATCAAGGCCGCGAGGCAGCACCAATCAAAAACATCAGGGGAGGGTTCTGCTCTTCCTCAGGGGGTTCACAGTCAAAGCTGCGATCCACCGCAGCTTTACCAGAGACCAGACACCAGGAGTTAACGTTGTTAACTGTCAGACCGGCGACGCAGCCGACCCTCCTCTGATGTTTTGGAATCAAAGTAATCAAAGTAATCAATCATCAAAATAAATTAAAAAAAGAGTTTTTTTCATTTTTACTTGAAAATAGAAACACTGCTTTGTATTTTCACGTCACTCAGTTGGTGGTTTGACAGCGTTGGTCCACCTATTAATTACCAGATAATAGTAATAATAACACATAATAACACATAATACATGCATAAACATAATACAGGCATATATATACAAAATAAATTATTGAAAAAAAAGATAACTATTATTATGGATACCGATAATAACTTAATAAACCTAAAAATGCAATATAAATTATTAATAATCTAATCATAATTTCATCACTATTGATTTGGTGCATATGAATTGACTCGAGGAGATGTATCTAAGATGCATACAATAGAGAGAGAGAGAGAGAGAGAGAGTTGAGTTACGATGAATGTTTGTTGAATTTTTCCTTTTTCCTTCACTGATTCATTATTATAAAATAGCAAAACGCATGAAAAAAAAATTATTCCCTATGGTGCAACGAATCAAAGCAAAAAAAACGCTCATATTTGGAAAATAGGAATTCCTAACTATTTTTCCGATTTAGTCCAAATTTTTTGCATATGAAGCAACTTGAAGACAAATTTCTTGTTTTTATCATATCTTACCCTAAAAGTTTAAAAATTTTCTCAGTAGGGGGAGCTCTCTTTATGAAAAACAATGTTATTCAGACATAACTTCACATTAAAGTTCAGGAGGTCAATAAGGGGAATTTCTTGGAAAAGGCAGGGCATTGGCTCTTTTTGAGGGATATTTCACAATCGGGAAAAACATGAATAATATTCCTTTAGCCGAATCAGTGGACTCACAGTTGACGGTGATGTCTACGGTCTGAACGTCTGTGTCGATGTCGTTGACAGCCGTGCATTCGTACGTCCCGGCTCTCTGTCTGGAGATGGAAGGGATTTCCAGGTACTCGTCTTCTGAGGCCAGGTCCGCTGTGAAAACAGGAGAAAGTGGTCGCTCAGAGTTGCCATAGTTTCCACTCAGTCTCACCGTGTGAATAGTCTCCACACCGCTGGCATGAGGAGAAAAGAAGGGCTTTGATTGAATTCATTTTACAACCCGAATGTTCCCTTGCTTTTGAACCCAGACTGATAAATCCTCTCTGAATCTATTTTGTTCGGAGCAAATCAAAGACAGAACTTCACAGCACTAACCTGATCTGGCGTGACGAGAAAAAGAACTCACACGTTGACACGCATGTCAAAACTTACACAAGTAAACATCAGCGCATGTGCATTTTATCTTTCAGCGCGTACAAAGAGCGGCTCTGGCGCTCGCTGACAGATTTCTGAGGACGTTCTGACACTTGGTGATTAGTGCTTTTGTTAAACTCCCACTCATTTCCACTTGTCTATCAGAACTTGGAGATTCTGTTCTGCGGCGGGCACCTCATAAGCCCGCGAGCACGCCGGCCCCGCTTCTTCCCCTTATATCAATTTGATACGCTTGATGGAGACTCCGAACACGGCACTAACCATAAAGAACGGACGACATAATTGACTTGGAGCCCCCTCCCTAGGTGTTGGGGGGTTGACAGTAATAAATTGCACATGGATTCACTTTGCTGGGTTTGGACACATAACTGGATTTCACATGGGAGGTTCTGTTATGGAGAACAGTCCTCTGATCATCTGATGAGGAGCACCAGGAGGACTAGTGTAGGTGTTCACGTTCCACTCTGCCCCCCCCCCCTTCCGCTTTGCTTCCTCCCAGAAGAGGATATTATGTTCCGCCGATAGAGACCGCAGTGTCAGTTTAAGCCACGCCGTGATCCTCTGAGGCCAGTTAATCAAGTCATGGCTGCCGGCTGACGCGTGTTGTCAAAGTCCTCACGTCGCTTTTATGGCGAGTAGCTTCACATTAGCAGACTTAAGCAGCTGTCCTCCAGAATGACACGTAAAATCAATGTTTCCCTTCGGGGTCATGACCTCCAACATAAATACGGAAAAAGCTGACAATAATAGCTTTAACAGGTCCTACATCATCCCCGCTGCTAAGAGTACCGGCCCGTCTGACAGGATATTCTCTGATGACATGGCTGAGTCCTTTAATTTGGTTAAAGGAACTGGGTTATTCATACGCAGATGAGCCGTAATATTATAACCACCCTCGTAAAAGGTGGATTGTGTGGAATGGAGGAGAAAGAAATTGAATGGCTCTTTTGAAATATGTGCCCAGAAAAGGTCCTTCATATCTCCAGACTGAGCTGCTCCTCCTCCATGGAGGTCGCCATGTCGCACTGCCATGTTAATACAGTCGCCTGAAAGACAAACCAGCAAAGAGGAAGAAAAATATTGCAAAAGAGTTAATGGTAGCTCATTATTTTCAAATAGCTGAATCGTGGCTGTTTGTAGATCTTGTGTTCCTGTTGGCTTCATTAGTCCGTGACCTCCAGCCTGCACTGGACCGGTTTGCAGCTGAGTGTGAAGCGGCTGGTACGAGAGTCAGCACCTCCAAATCTGAGGCCGTGGTTCTCTACCAGGAATCAGTGGACTGTCGCTTTCGGGTTCGGGGTTTGTGGCTGCCCCATGCAAAGGAGTTCAAAATGGTTGAGGGTTGAAATTAGCTTTCGTAGGATGGCTGGGTGGTGGACTACTTCAAATATTCAGGAGGTAATGGTGGAATCTGCCCAGGAAATCTAACTCGGTGACTGAATGAAGGCCACGTGTTGTAGGCGAATGCCCTAGTGTGACCTCTACCCATCGCCGGTCGGCCCCGTTGGATTGCATTTCTTCCACATGGGGGAGATCGAACAGATTCCGGCTCGACACTCAAAATTGACTTTATTTTCATTTCACTGACAATTTACAGACACAGAATGAAACAAAATATTGTTTCTCAAAAGCTCCTGACAATACTTTAAAGAAAAGATAGAATGAATAAGAACATTTATAGAATACTACCAACCCAAACAATTAGAAGTAAAAGTAAAGTGAATTTAATGTCCTTGGTCTGGTTTAGGTGAGAACCGTGTGTTAAAGTAACATCCACTGAATGAAAGGACCCAAAGTGTCTCCTCTGCTTCCCCTTCCTCCCAAACAAAGTGTTCAGTTAGGACTGTTTGACTCATCACATGATATCATGATCTCAATTGTATTCAGTTTTACATTATACATTTACATATATCCCCTGACCTCCCCATCAACTATACAATCAACAGCTGAAAATGTTCCTCCATCTCCATCACAATCTACAACCCAGAAGACAAACTAACAGATGGTTGGACCGTCTCCTCAAGCATCTTCATCAAATTGCCAAGTTTGAACCATATTTCTTCCTATCGTTCCAGTACAGACTGTGAAAGTGTTAAAGGCAAGTTTCACAATTAAAAGCCTCCAGATGGAAGTATAGATAAAACAAAGCTGTTGCACATATTGCGGCGATAACCTGTTTTCCAACTGAAGCACGAGTCTGAAAAAGTATCATCTCTGATGGTGATCACAATAACATACCATCGGATTCCAGCACAAAGAAGGTGATCACATGACTGTTTCTGAAAGCAGTGGCACATTAGACGCCTCCCATAAAACGGTCGAGCATTTCAAGCACAACACTGAAAAAGCTGAATGTTCATCAACGTTCATCAACGTTCATCAATGTTCATCTCGTGGTCATCAGAGCAGGAGCACAGCTTAAACATCCTTAACCTCATGCCATGCAGGTGAGGCGATATCCCCAACCTCTGAGGGATACTACTAACATAATATAGTGTGACGAAAACTCGGAAACTTAACTGAGTCAGTTCAACGTCTAATTAAGGAATCATCAAAAACGAGGATTAGATTTTATTTAGTAAAAAACCCTCTGATCCCTACAATTTTAATTTAATCGTCTCCTTAATTCAACACCACGCATATATTTTTTTCAAGTAATCAAATACTAGCACTTTATTCAAGAATTCTATTTAAAAGTAATCAACCCTTTCATTTCCTGCTCACCTTTTTCCGTTGACCACATTATGATTCTTTATTTCTTAATTGAAAAATGTGACTGAACCGGTTTATAATGTGACCCAGTGGCAGCATGTATATGCTAAAAAGTAAGGGGCCAAGGATGGAGCCAAGGGGGGACACCACAGGTCGAAGGGGCTACCGAGGAGAAGGCTTTAACCGTGGCTATTGAGAAAGGATTTTTTTGGGGGCATTTTTAAGCATGTTAGCACTAAACTTAACATAATTATTTGACTTGATATAACCACAAAAGTCTAATAAGGGTAAAATCAAAGGCTGAGCTGATCTAATTCAAATGGACTTAACAAACGCTTCGTCTTTTTATGGCAAATTTAGTGTCTAAGATCTACAATTAATAAATAAAATGAGGACATGAAAGGGTTTTAATCCATCCCTTGGAATAAATCTCACCATCTTTTTTCGTGTGTATTGACTCAGGATAGAACAACAATGTGATAGAAGTGACCTTTTACACTGAAA
Source organism: Lophius americanus (assembly GCA_037951165.1). Classification (NCBI taxonomy): domain Eukaryota; kingdom Metazoa; phylum Chordata; class Actinopteri; order Lophiiformes; family Lophiidae; genus Lophius; species Lophius americanus. The sequence continues at coordinate 1,520,308 of JBBDHG010000169.1, read as the reverse complement.
TGGAAAACTTGAAGGTTTAAATACTATTAATCAAATTATAATAAGGTTATTTGTAAAAGGGCTGAAAACCTCTACATCCCTCTGTTTGCATAAACACGCCTTCACCATCATTCATTGAAACGAAGCTCGCGGTTTTCTCCTTTAGTCATAACTGCATTGTAAATAAGGGAATGAATAAGGACTTTCTTGATGGGTCCCGTCATGGCGGCGGCGTTCACTTCAATCTTCTGTCAGTTTGACCACCATTCACCATTCAACGACTGAAGCCGCAGAAAACAGCACACAGAATGATGATCCCATTTCTGCGCACTAGAGAAGGAACAAATGATGTCTCATCTGAAACAGATACATCATAAAACACGCCGTTGTCCACCACACGGCATCTCCACACCCCTTATTACAGCATCCTTCCACTTTAATGAGCATGCATTCACAAGAACAGCATCTACACCTAGGGCAAAGTGTGTGTCCACTAACAACGAGAGAGCTTCCTCCTTTAAACCCTTGATGTCCTGCTCAACTGTTTGATTGAACACATTCTGATTCACTATTTCTTGTTGAGAAATGTGACTGAAGCTGTTTAAAAATAGGATCCATCGCAGCATGTATATATGCCAAAGAGTAAGAGGCCAAGGACTGAGCCCTGGGGGATACCACACACCGAAGGGGTCAGTAGCTATATGGCTCCAGAGAAAGTCCTGCCCAGTAAGAAGGATTTTTGTCAGATTAAAGCATGTGAGAAATTAATCAACAAAAAACAGTCTTATAAGGTTTGAATCATTTTTCTACCTAGTAACATACTTTAACCGCAGGTTGAGCCAATCTTATTAAAATTGACTATTTTCCGAATACTAAAGAGAAAGTTCTGAAATCATTTTATAAGTTACATTTTTTACTCTTTAAAAAGAGGCTTTACCAAATGTTTTTTTCGATAAATTTAGAGCGTGTAAGACATCAATAAATATTTTGCAAAAATAAATACATTTTTCCATATCTTTTCTTCTTGGTGAGGAGTTTAAAGCGGTAAAGCGAACGGCAGGATTTGAGAGTGAAGCTCTGCGTCACCTCGTCCTGCAGTGCCATCAGAGTGACATGACAGGGCATCAGGGGAAGCAGGAGGAGGTGATCAGGAGAGAGAAAGAGTGAGGAAGTCTCAGAGGAGTCCGGCAGAAGATAAAGTACCCTTTATGTGTCCCTGAAACGCCATCTTCAAACTCAAGGGCAGGAGGAAAATGGGGCAGAAAATGGAGCCCGGAGATGGATATTTGTGAGCAGGGAAAGCAAAGGGAACAACTTCGGAGGGAGGGGAAAAAGAGGCAGGAGAGCAGATGCTTGAGGGATATAGGCATTTAAATAGAGGGAGCAAGCGTGATGTGGCGAGGAAGGACTTAAATTGATGAATCCGAGCGGGCGGAGGGAAGGGAATAGAGAGCAGACGCTAACAGACGGAGAAGCGAAGGGAAGAGTGGGAGTGAAGGTTGTGTTTCCAGTGTAACAGAGAAAGGTAGTCAAAGTGAAATGTGTTGATGGCGGCTTGAGAAAGCTTTTGTTACTCAGACAAACGGAGCGGGATTACTCATTCACGAGATGTCAGAGACAACGGAGGAGAGAAAACCGACTGCTGCCTGACTGCATCGGCCTCTGCGTGCGGTAAATATAGTTCATTCGGAAGCGAAAATCAGCCTTTGGCGTGTGAAATCTCTTAACGTGCCAGGCCTCCTTTGATGCGTCACCCTCTTTGAAATAAACAATCATAAAAGCTGTGCGAGTAGGAAAAGGCGTCGCAGGAATACAGTCGCAGAGGCCGCTGTGTGTTACTGCAATGACATAAGGGAGCTTAAGTTCCTCCGTCTGTTGTGACAGCGCGGTTTGGAACGCCTCACCTCTGGACATCTTCAAAAAAAAAACACGTCAAGCACCACCTCTTAACGATGACCTCCGCCCAATCCATCAACACTCCCATCCACTGCCATTATTCTTTTACTGCTCTTGTCTTTAGAATTGTTATTATTGATATGCCTTTGGGGATTTAACAAAGTTTGTTCTACGCTATTATCTCTATTTTGTGCCCAACTATGTTATTGGCACAAATGGAAGGAGGAAGTGACCACCAAACTTCCTAGGGCATCCCCCTGTGTCTTGTTTGGGGGCCGCATCCTTTGGAGTGACTCTACAGACTTGGGTTAGTCAGCGATTTGCTGCCGAGTTTCCAGGTCGTGGCTAAAGTTACTACGGGCTCCGTTTAAATCTAGGGGCTCCGTTTAAATGAAGGAAGGTGAAGGCGTGTTTGTGCAAACAGCGTGAGGTAGACGTTTTCAGACCTTAGATTATAATTTGCCAGCTGTTCCTTTTCATAGTCATCAGAAAGCATGATGACCACCGCCGTAGCAAAATTGACAGCTGATGTTGATATGGGTCGCATTCTACAGGTACAGAAAACTAGACCGACAGCAAAGGTACATCCCAGAAAGTCCCCCATCCCCTGCATTGTACAAGCCGTGTAAAAATATGCTGAACTGTTTGGTTGAGTCAGTTATTTCTTATTGATAAAATGTTTGGCTGTATACAAAAGAATTAAGTGCCAAGGACGGAGCCCTGGGGGACAGCAAAGGTCAAAGGGGCCACTGAGGAGGAGGCATTAACGTTTGCCATCAATGAAGTCCTATTCAATAAGTAAGATTATTTTTATTGGCACATTAAAGCAGGTTAGAACATAGTAAACATAATGCTGTAACTTTATACAGCCAAAAAAAAAGTCTAATAAGGGGAATAGTCTTCTAAAATATGCCTTATATAAAGGATGGGCTTTTAAAACGATTTGTGTGGAAGTGCATCGCCCCTCCAAAGAGCCCGGGGTGCACATCGGTTTGAGGATTTTGCCCCGGGACTCTACAACATGTGGACTGCAGGGCAGTGCCGGGATCAAAGTGCTGACCGCTCCACCTGCTGAGTTACAGACAACCTTATCCTCATCCTTCTCTAAGCTGAGATGAAAGCAGTCGGGGTAAAAGCTGTGATGGCGTCTTAGTAATAACACGTCTGTATTGTGGGCGTGGAACCACACACCTGACTCCGGGCTCAACTCCACCCCCGATCTCAATCATTACATCATCTCTAGCAATTTATCAGCTTTAGCCGTCCTGCAACTCGGTGCCAGATTATCCCGTCAACTACGTGGTTATTGCCTTGACAACTTTGTACCTTTGACTTCTAGATTTTTCTCTGAGATTTTGCCAATCGCCTCTTTTCTTTGTGCAGCTGACAGCTCTCGGCCCACAGCCTCGTGTGATCATCCGCCTCTCAGACAGCGTAAGTCTCAGCTGGACACTGCCACCTCCTCTCATCCATTCAGCCTGCCATCAGCCTCCCTCATTCCCCAGCACATTCATCACGGGCAATAAAACTCCTCAGCTCTCTACCGGCCTCTGAGTTACATTAAACCAGAGTATAATGTGTTGTGCTGAGTATCATCAATGCGTCTCACCCCCTGCATGCCAAACAGGAGTCCTATTAGAGCGCCTTCAGTGCAGTAAGACCACCGAGGAGCACTATTGGAATGGATTTACTCCTTCTCCTTACCTTAACAACCGCAGAAGATAGTAGCGGTCGTACCAGTAATAGTGATGGTTAAATGTGTTATAAATATATCCACTGCAGATCCAAACTATGTCTTGGATCATTTTTTCATTTTACACCCACATAGACCCTAGTTCGAGGAAGAACTGGAGTGATTTTGGGAAAGGTCGCATATAGATGTCATATTTCGGACATAACGGGAAGCTTTATCTCCAAAAGTTTTCAGCCATGATTTCTCAGACGTTGCTCGGATTGAGTCCAAATTTGGTTGATTTGAATCAACTCAAGGAGATCTAGCTGGTATATTTTTCAGTTTTTACTCTAATAGATCCTATTTCACGCACTAGGGGGACTTTTTGTATCAATTGCTTTTTCCAGACATAACTTGTAGTTAAATGTAGTTGAGGTGTAAAGTCTTGGGTATTGCTTGTGCAACGCAGGAGATTGAGGGCTTTTCAGTGAAATTCCCTTTCTGTCTGGGACGACAGCGTAGACATAGTTGATACGGTTATGGATGTACTAATAATAAATAGAATTTTTTTGTATAGCCCCTTTCTACTCTGCTTGACCACTATAAGCATCAACGCTTGAGATATTGTGGCCCGAAAAACTCCTGGAGATAAAGCTCCCCCTAGTGTCGGAAAAATAAAACCAACCATTCCCAAAATCAATCCAGTTCTTCCTGACACTAAGGTGTTTGCTGGGACAAACATTTTACAGTTTTTTTCAGTTAACGAGCTAACACAACGGATCTGCGATGGGCCTGGCCGAAGGCAGGCCCAACGCCCCAACGCAAATTCAATCGCTATGACGATTCTATTATATCCCGACTTTTCGTGGATTCCATTAAGTTGTAATAAAAACACGACAGAGTGCTTTTGCAGAGATATTCTGTCAGCAAACAGGGGACCTACACAATATAAGGCTGCGGGTTTTAACATTCTGGCTGATGGGTTGATATATAAGGTTTTACAAACAGTTTGCCTTGTAGGGAAGCCCCGCCCCCAGAAACAGCCTATACAGAATATATAAGTTATATATTCAAGTTGAAAAAAGTCTTGGTTTGTAGTAGAAAGTGTCATAAAACGCGATCGACAGAAAAGATGGGAAGACGTAACCCGATCTCAGATTGCCCTCCTAGCTTCAGTAGCTTCATCCATACGTTCTTAAAACAAGAGTACTGGTTCTCCTAGCACATGCTGGGGTCTAAGAAGTTACACATTCGCTATCTTTAGCGCATTCAGAAGAGCATGAACTCATCCATCAATCCCCGCTGACGTCGGACGAAAGGCAGGAGACACCCTATACACCCTACACCCAGGCTAATGATGGACTTGAACCCAGAACCTTCTTCTAGTGAGGCAACCGTGTCACCCGCTGTTCCGACTGTTTGCTCGCTCGAGTTCATTTTATGTCTAATCTCGTCCCTCCGACAGAAGAATGTGAGAAAAAAAGAAAAAACCCAAGGCTTTGGTAGAGGAGAGCTTTCCTCAAGGAAACTCGGGGCTTCATTTATTTTTATTAGCCTATACCAGCAAGAGAAGACTCCTAACAATCATTGGATATCCAGCCCTCGACCGAGGAGGCGGCAAGTGCTCAACGCAGAAACCCCAGTTAATGAGCTCACATCGCATCTCCGAAAAGAAACAAACAGTAAAACATACTTCAGAACATCAGCAAGGAAACAAACATTTGAGAGTAAAACGAGTTGGTCAACGAAAACAAGCTCTGGGGGACGTCTCTCGTCTCGATGACCTGCCCGAGACCTTTTGAGTATGATGGGGTTCTTTTTATGGTGTTAATAATCAAATTCTGTAGAATTCATACCATCGGCCATAACAGTAAAACCACTTACCCGGGAATATAAAAGTCCCCTGCAATTCTGCAATTCAGTATCTCGCTGCAATTCTGGAGATACTGAGATGTCAGAGTCGCTCAGATGCCTGTATATGCTGCCGAACAGATCCCGCCCACTGACAGGTGACATTTCAAAAGAATAATAAACGTTGTTTTGACCTCTGTGGTCGATGGTTAGAACCATATGGCGTGATTATTGTATAAACTAAGATGAAATGATTGTTGCTAGGAGTTTCCATCATACCCTCAGGCCTCCTCCACTTGGGTTAACGTTACACATACACGTTTTTCTTTTTTTAAAGTTAAGTTTTTTCTGCCAGCAGGAAGAGAAAAGCTTTGGCAGAACGGATGTGGCCCAAAGGCAGTCAGTTTACAATTACTGATCTATTCATTCCAATGGGAGATATGAGCTTGAGCAAACATTACGACTGATTCTCTACTCCCACAGCCAACTACAGACATAACAGCGGTATTTTTCATGAGCCACAGCCCTTTTTTTTGTGCCTCAGTAACACAACCGTGCAAGATCTGCTGATGTGTAAAAAAAAAAAAGATATTAAGCTGGTACATGAAACAAATCGTAACAAATGAATAATTATTCATATTTTGATTGTGTCGAGTGTCGTATTAGACGTGTGTGTAAGCAGATACTTTGTATTAATGCCAAAATTCAAAACTATTCCATGGATCATGTTCAAAATATTATAACCACACTGTAAAAAGAGAACGGTTTGATGAATGCAAAAAATTACTTCAATTAAATTAAGTATTTCAACTTTGATTAATAGTTGGACTCAAAAATGGATTATTTAATTCAGGTTACTATTTGAGGTCATTTTTGAGTTCATCAATAATTTTCTTCATACAGTGTTTTTGTTTTTGTTTTTTTAGAAAAACCTATAATACAGAACAGTAAAACATATTTTGCTAATTATTGGTGCACAAATCTGAAATAATTTAATTTCTGCAGTGTACCAAGATAAAATATTATAAATACCAAAAAGAGAATTGTTGGTGATTTAAAAAAAATGACTCCCCCTTGTGACACAATCACTATATATAGTTAAAATTTGAATTAATAAATAAGGCTCAAAAACACTTCTTTAAGTCTGACATTCATTTTCTTTTTACAGTGCGTAAAGAAACCCCCAAAAGCATTAAAAATGAAATACCAGCTTTTGAGATTATAAAATCACTTTCAAAATTCGATACTTACAACTTCAATTTTAGACTCAATCGTACGTAATTGAATTGATTGTTACCATTGAAAAAATCTTTTTTTTTTACAGTGAACATAGACTTTAGTGCGACAAAGAACTGGTCAGGTTTTAGGAAAAGTCGGTTGTATATATCCGACACAAGGAGGAGCTTCATGGCTCAAAAGCATTCGGACAATAACTGTTCCATTTAAAAGTTCTCTAATAGTTCATATTTTACTCACTGGGGGGTTTTCTTCTTTACGAAAAACACTGATTTTCTTTCATAACTTCATAACCTTCGGTCCATTTCAGCCCAAACTGGTGCATTTTAATTGAATCGGGGAATATTTTACTCACTAGGGGAACTTTCTCCTTTTCTTTTTTTCTCATACAAAACACTGTTTTTCATAAATAACTTCCTAACCATTAGTCCGATTTATTCCGGATTTCGTGCATTTCCTTCATATTTCGCTCATTAGGTGGAAAATCTTTTGCAAAAAAAACGCTTATTATTTTCTAACATAACTTCACATTTAACTTGCGCATGAATCTTATACATTCATTTATTATTTTTACTGCTTAACCCGTTCAGGAGCCTATCCCAGCCGACAATGAGCAAGGAGCAGGGTCCAGCCAATAGACCAGTCATTGATTCACCACAGAGCTGACACCCAGGCAACCAGGTAGACTGATAGTCACACCGATGTGCAATTCAGATTCAAAAAATCACCTTTATTGTATGTTTTTGGACCACGGTAGGAAATCAGGCAAAAAAGAAAAGTAATGATCCCGATGAAAGAGATCCAACAACGATACAAAAAAATATATAAAACATCCAAAATCAGATCAAAGCCTGGGGAGACGGAACAGGAAGACAGGGAAATGCGTGACTATTGGATCAGACGCAGGAAACAAGACAAGCAGGAAGACAGAAAGTGACAAGAAAAGATGACATATGAAGACGACAAAATAAAACAGGAAATAAAAACCCACGACCTCGGCAGGGATGAAAACAGCTGGAACAAACTGTGAAGGAACGAGAGCAGGGCTCCACGTTTACCAAAAGATGAGTTAACATTAGAGGGATGTTATCACAGGGGGCAGAATTTAAATAAATACACTCCCATCTAAAGATTAGGGCTAGGGATCTCTGATATTAAACTTTATTTCTTCCACCATCGAAAGGGTCAAAAAGGAACCAAATACAAACTCCATCAACTCCTACTTGAAAATGAATCTTTCCGAGGAACCAGGCTGTGCAAATGTGGAAAACTTTCATTTCTCTCAGGCCAAAATTCAATCATGTGCATGTTCATTCGGACTGCCTTAACGCATCGGGGCATTGCCTGGCCGCCCGGGCTGACAAACTTTGCAGTCAGCCTGTGCGGTCTAGGGGGAGATACAGAGGATCACTTTTGATCTGCCACAAGCCCCTAAAGCCATCGATTTATCAAAGGTAAGGGGGGGGAGCTGGGTCACGGCTGTGTGGGAGCCTCGGTCTCAGTCTGAAATCATCAATCTTTATGCAGACACACACACACACACACACCGCACACACACAAACACGTGCACAGGATCTCTATTTATTCAATTCAGTCTTTTTAATACCCTGGAGTTCTTGCAGAAGCTGGGCTCACACCGAACGGCCCCAGGCTGCAGGAGAGCTGTTCTGCAGCTGGTAGATACTAGAACAGAAGTTCGGTCCGCAGCAAGTATTGGGACACTTTGTGCAACACTCTGTAAGTGAGAGCTGTGGAGTGTGTGTTCTCATCTAGATTGCTTAACAGGCCCTCAGTCGAACAGTGGAGACGAGACTGAAACGTGCGGAATTCAAAACTCCAAAGAAAAAAACCCAACATCAACGAAAGAAAGACGACAAAAAAAAAACAATTGAATTTTTCATCTCATGTGAGTAAAATCGACACGACAGCTTCTCCAGCTTAAGCTGGTTTATTCACATTTTCACGCCACAACTCGACTAAAAGACGAGGCTGAATTGAAGTTTTGTCGGCGCCTACCAAAATCTCCACAAGCAGTTTCAATATTCTCCCTCAGATATTCATTTTGAACGGATAAATAAACATAAGGCGGCAGCTACTGCATAAACTTTGATCATGAAGGATGGTGAGAGGAGCAGCGAATAAAGGATGCCTTTGAATAAAACTGCCGCTCGGGAAAATTGCTTGTTTTACATAAAGATTCTCAATGTGTGTGGTGTTCCAGAAAACTTTATTTTGTGGAGGCTTTGCCACACACAAACACATTTTCAAATCTATTTTGATGTGCACAGATGCACAGCAGCTTTCACAGTTTATTATATGAAATGTTTATAATGAAAGAGTGATTTGTTTAGTGGAAAAAAAAAACGTGGAAAAGTGTTAAAATGCCAGGGATGCCAAGAAAACCAGATTTATACACTCAATTTCATAAATACATGGTGGGCCCTTATATGGAAGCCAGCTCAATGTCCCAAAACCATCAACATTTAATCCCTACTAGTCTTCGAATACCCAGCTATGACAGTTTGCCGGCCACAAGAGGAGGTGGATGCCATGCGCTCTTAAAAATCCATGGAGGGTTACATCAAAAGCTCTACAATGAATGAAAAGAGACCATGAATATATCAGAAAGATGGAAACCCTGGACAAACTGCTAAGATAGTGCCTCGGGCTTCAGGAGCCAGAAAAAGGAAAAGTAGCCCCTCTGTGTGATGATGCATCAGTAGACAGAGAACTCTGACATGAAGAAATCAGACCAGTGACTGGAAAGGTTCAGCCTGACAGTCGGCAGAGAGGCTCTGATCATGGTAGAATAAGAACCAGAGGATTGAGTTCAGCACAGCGGACAGGAGCCAAAAGGTGCAGGCAGTGCAAAAATGGCCCTTAGACAGTTCAGCACACATAGAAGTCGGTCATAACATAAAAACCACCCTCTTAATATTTTGTAGGTGCCCCTTTTACAGTCAAAACAGCTCGGTGGTCCAGTTTAGTCCAAACAAACGAACTGGTTCTGAACACACAGTTCAGAACCAGGAATATGTTCAGACAATTACGTTGCATAAGCCCATAAACATGAGCTAACCTTGATTCCAATGTGCATTATTTAGCTTTAGGAACAAAATACCTAAGTTCACCAGTTTGAAGGTATCTTTCCGTTTTTTTTCTCGGTACGTTTCCTTATAAATCCCACCCACTTACAGGTGCCATGGTATCAAGAGTATCAATGTTATTCTCACTTCACCTTCACCTGTGGTCGTAATGCTATGGCTAATAATTGACACAAACTGACTAACGGTGTTCAAGCTGTAGGCTTGGGCACGCTGAAAGGCAGAACCAAGTGGTTAGGATAGTGAACAGGAACATCTGTGCCGAGTGTGGATTGGAAGTCTCCAAGTCCAGATGGGAGGCACCATTAAAAGTGAGAACAACAGAGCTAAAATCCGACGGGACCTCCAGTTCCAGACTGACAAGCAGCTGCTGGCTAACAAACACACATAGCGGTAGCCGACAATGAACGAAAGAAGAAGAGGGAGAGCTGTGACAGATGTGGTAATCCCAGCTGACGGTGACATTAGGAGCAGGGAGCATAAGAATCACTGGGGGGAGTTGAAGGAACAGCTGGAGGAGTTATGGAAGTGAAGGACAATAATAGACCCATAAGAGGCTGCAACCCCTCCCCACCTCCCCCCAAACAGGTACAACTACTGAGGTTTCATCATGTGAGGAGGACAGCACTATGAGGAAAGAGAGAAAACTCACGCTGTCAACTCTGTCGCACCTTCCTTTCTTCAGTCTCTCGCACTAAATCACAATTTGTCTAATTAAGGGGAAACAACAAAATAGTGAGAAAAAACCCCTCTCCCTCCTGTAAAGCCCGGAGAGGTGCATTAGTCCAATTAAGCTCATGATTGCATTTGGATGGGACACATCCTGTGCTGCTTTCATAGGCTATTGATTTGTATCTTTGCCGCATCAGGCGTTGTTTTTGTGAGCTGAAATGACGGAAGAGTCGATCTCCGCAGGTGTCATTTTCTCCGTCACAATATCATCAAACAGATATTTGAAGGTTGGTAAAACCGACTATGGTTCATTCAGTTGTAATGCTCACATCTATTTTTCTCTGCATAAACCCCTCACACTCCTCAGGCCTGCTCTTACTCTTCATTTGGCATCAATCCTGACATCACGGTTTGTTACTGGGTCAAAGACAATCTCCCATTATCTTATGTCTCAAGGAGAACTCCCATAATACCCATGGTCCTAAAATATGAGTGATGGTCAAGCATCAGTTTTGAGTCTGGCGTCACCCAAGTTACCAACATTGTTTATGATGTAGAAATTGAACCCAACTGTCAGAGCAATCTGTCTAACAATAACCTGATTTAAGGCTTGTGTGAGAAGCCCATAATGTTAGCCCCGTCAACGCCTTGCTTTCGGAGTTAAACTCTGATTTATTCTCTAGTCAGCCATATGCCAGATCTTAGCGCTCCTCTACAGAGGTTCCGTCTCCATTGACAGCATCCTCCTCTACCTCTGGACTGGGCCCGCCTTCCCTGACGGGCTCCTGCCTTTCCTTCCTGTACTCCACTTCAGGTTTTTGTCACCGTAAAGCCCAGCCCTGCTCTCTTTTCCCTGGACTATTGTTTCCAAATCTTCAAACCCTCCTCCACCAACCCAGCTTGGGTTTAAAGACTTCTGGCTGTGTTTTCTTTTTATTGTTTCCCCGAAAAATCGGGGACATAATATGTGGGGGACATATATCCATGCATTATGGAATCGTCATCCCCCTGCCGCCATGTCCCCCACCGCAGACTCTTCATGTTAAAACAATAAACTCAAAAACTATTTCATGGATCATTTTCAAATGTTAAACCCCGAGAACTTAGTGGAAGGAAGAACTGGTTAGATTTCGGGAATATCTCCAAAATTTTTCAGGCCACAATTTCTTACATGTTGGTCTGATTAAGTCGAGATCTGGTGGATACATCATGTTTTTCACAGATTATTATTGACTCACTGGGGGTGCATTTTTTTTTTTAATGGACATCGTTTCATCACCGATGGTCAGAATTAGTCCAAGTTTCCTACATATCAATCTACTTGAGGACATCTATCTTGTGTTGTTTTTCCTCTAACAGATTTTATTGTACTTAAATTACTTATATAAGAAATATACTTATATATTTTTTTGCATTTAATGAGGATTCACAATGTTTTTGGACTTGACTTCACGTTTAATTATAGGTTTTCAAACAGGGGAATTGGTTGTGCATCCCAGGCGATCGGGCGACTTTTTTCTGATTCACCCTTGCTGTCTGAGACGACAGCATTTATTCATTTATTTATTTTTTACGGGAGGTCTTAGACCCGTGAGGAGGCGGTACTGCCCTGGTTCTATTTTTATAATTATTTCCCGTTTTATTTTCCTTAGCTTCTTGTGATATGGTTCACTTCTTATCTTTGTTCTGTTTTCCTTCCCCTTTGATTCTTTCAATGCCCTGGCTGGTTCCTAATTTTCCCTCGTCTGTCTCCCGTGTCCTCAGAACTTATACTTGTGTCTGGCGTAAGTCTTCTCTATAGTTTCGCTTCTGTTTTTTTTTTTTTTATTCTGTCTCTGCCTTAGGCTTTTTGAATTGATCTGTTTTTTTTTTAACATTTTGATTTTTTTATCCTCAACTGGACTCAGTTCTTTCTTTTTCAGTATGTAAGTTTATTTCAGCAGAACTTTCAACCTGTTCTCCCGCCTCGTGAGGTGTTCGCACCCACAGAACGTAATATCCAAGATCAGTGTCCGTGTCTGTACATGTGAATTCTGGGCTTGAGTTTAACTACATTTTTTGAAGTGAGGTGATGTCATCACTGTTATCCGAATCAGTTGCATGTAAAATCCTTGGTTGTTTTACAACAAGCAGTGCTGCAGCATCCACACAAGAAGCATTTCGACGAGCATTTATGAAGGTCAAGCACAGGCGACCTTTCTGCTGCTGATTGTAATAAAACTGAGAAGGATTGTGAGTGACGCCATCGCCATACAGACATGAATGGGTGGCGGATGGATGTACATAAGTGAGTAAAATATGAACAGTTTGTGAAAGATATTAAAGAGTTGATTCAAATCCACCATATTTGAACGAAATCAGACCAATGGTTGAGAACTTATGGTCGGAAAACTTTCAATTATAAAGCTCCAGATATGGTGCCAGATACTTACGATCAACCTTCCCCTTAATCAATCCAGTTTATTCAAATCAAATCAAGTCAATGTAATTAATACAAAGACAAATTACTCTTTTGAAATAAACAACTTTAGCCATGAAGACTCATTTTTAATGCTGCTTCCTTTTATGTTTGGTAGTTTCCCACACCTTCCAATTAGCTTCCCCAACTTCCCCCATTTGTACATAGGGAAATTACAGAAATACCAATACAGGCTAAATCATCCCAAACTTTCTCAACACTCCTGAGCAACACGACACAACATTCGCTGACTGAATTTATTGAGCATGTTTATCTGGTAAAGTTACGGAAACTGTTGGATGCGTTCCAATTCATCCGGATGAAGATGCGGGTAAGAAGAGCGATAAAGAGAAGATGTGTGACTATCTGACAGGAACATCTGTTGGAGCATATTAACACCTTAAGGGCTTTGCAGTGGTCCCTAGATATGACAACCAGCCACATTTAAACATACATAATTTATTGGACCGTGTGGGAGACTTTTCCAGACTGGAGCCTTCTTCAGAAAAACACACTTGCTGCTCAAGCTGCTCTATATGCTCCATCAAATGTTTTATGTCTCGGTTAGGACCACAGTGACCTCCCAGGTCATGTGGTTGATCGTGATATGTTTTGCTTTGAGGTTGTTCCAAATATTGGAGAAACGCAGAACCATATTTCAGGGATGCACAACACCACCACGACCACCACCACCAACACAACAACGATACAAAACAAGAACAACAAAATACTGGAAAACACACAGAGTGCAACTAACCATCCACCAAGCTTATGGAAATACCCTAAAACTTACATGTTAATATGTTCTCATGACTATGGCGGTCCTCTTTATTTCCCTCTAGTGCCATCTGACATATAGATTGCTATCACAGTCCATTGGAAACAATTACTCTACATCCATGCTGATTATTTTACTGTCGCTTTAGAGGCTTTACCGTTTAATTCTTCTGATTCCAAGCGTGACGCATCCGATTCTGTTATTATTCATTTATTTTTCTGTGCTTTATGATGCATTCACACAAAGCGGAACCCACATTTTCAAATCGCTCTGCTCGCTCAATTTGTACCACTCTGAGTGTCACCTTGGATTATTTGCGTCACTCGCATGAGTAAGAGCAGCCCGCGGATACACGCCCCTCTCTCCTGGAAACCATACCAATGTTTGAATCTGTTGTGGAAGTCACAGATTCAGAACAAATAAGCTTCCGCAGAAACATCTTACTGACGTCTGGACGTGATGAACTCTGGTCCCTTTCTATGACGCGACTCATTTGTGTTAAACCATATATCCATCATACATACATTTTATGTAATCACGCCACTCAAAGAATTTTCATCGTCTTCGGTACAGATTACACTTTTATTTTCACTCTTACACACATTTTTAATTTCTTTGCGGACACTTTAAGAACCCCCCTCTCAACCTCTGAACTTAATGCCCCTGTGTAAACCTTATTCACTTTGGTTACGTTGGACAGATACTCAAAACACAAATGACAACACGTTCATTCTGTATTACAGACAAACAACTACAATCTCATTTTTCATCGAAATGAGTCATCCTCTCAGCTGGATGAATACATCGGGGTCTCTGTTCAAGGGTCTTTCAGACAGTGGTGGGCCGTCGTGGCCAGCTAGGCCTTCTCTACTGGCCTAGACAGTGTCAGAAAATCATACTTTCATAATTTTATAAATATTTCAATTGAGACTTCATGTATTTTAATAGTTTGTTCCCATCAGTCTATTAATTTCATTTCCTTTTTTTCTTTCGCTGATGCTTCTTGTGAGCTCATAAAAATTTGAGTTTTGTTTTCCCCTATCAGATTTCTCCGCTGCTGACTCGGGTAAAAGAAAAACAATCTACGCTGGGGCATTCAGAAATTCAAGTGGATTTCTCTTCTGTTAAAAGGGTTAGGGTATTCCAACTTACCTAGCTCTACGTTAGTATTACGTGCGCAGAAAATTATTTACCTCCAACAAACTTGTTGTAGAAATAGGACCGGGCTGTCAGCACTGGCCTCCATGTTCGTGGAAAAAGGATCTTCTTATGCAGTCCCATGGGTCCCAAAGTCTCGGTCTCGTATGAGATTTTAATTGGGCCGCCAAATAAAGAAGTTATGATTTTACTTGTATTATATCTGCAGTTCAAGTCAGCGTTTCAGGCTTCGCCACAAAAGGAGTTCAGCCAAACACAACGTGACATTTGAAGGCCAGGCAGGCGGTGCGTTGCTCAGAGGCTCCCTGGGAGAGACTGAATGCTTTAGCCGATAAATCAGATCGGAACGCAACACTAAATAGATGACTTTATCACGTTAGCAAGTGTTAGCCTTTTCCTGTTCTGGTTCTTGACTGTGGTCGGGAAACAGGGACTAATTTTTTTTCTTCTCCTGGGCTGAAGTTTCTTGCTTCGGGTTAACCGCTTTATACTTTGTCATCGGAGACCATTCACACACACACACACACACACACACACACAAACACTCACGTTCTTAGAGAGACCGCATTGTTTTCTAGTATGAAAGGCCACCACTGGCAATATTTTTTTTTTTAATTGATTAGAAAGAAATGGGATTATTTCACCGATGTGTGAAAGTTAAACGTTTTTATTTCTCACGTAAAAATGTGAAAATCTTTAAAGGAGTGATTGTTACTCTGACTCAATGAAATTCCTTATCTATAAAGCAGCCTATTTCAAACGTTTATATTTTGATCAGAGGAGATTTAAAGAATGAGATACCTCACCCCACCTAAATAACCGTATTAACACGTACAGTTTATATTTTCAAAAAGCAAACAAGGCTGTTTTAATTTCCATTTATAACTTATTATTTTGACAAAGCTGCTTTATATCTTTACATTTAGACAATAGGATGATGCTGAATGCATTAAAAATGGCCGGGGATGTTCATTTATGCACCAAACCTTAGGTCCTTGGACTACTGTGATGCGGGTCACGAAGGTTTACCATTTAAAAAATGTGGGTCCCTAGAGAAAGAATTGTGAACCACTGTTCTAATGGACCTAAGAGGCATCAGTGTCCTGCCGGATGGTTTCATTAAGCTATTTTTAAAAGAAGGATGGTAGATGTTGTCTTCAAATGATAAACAGCTTTGGTGAGTCTAATGGATTTTTATGGATTTTAAATAGCTTTTGATTAATGCCGGCTCTTTGTGTTTGCTGTTGTTGGGCTGAGAACGACGTCCAGATTTAGTTGACCAAAGGCCCAAATGCACGCTGGCACAGCTAGGCACACTGGTGGTGCCAGTGTGCCCTTGGGCACATATGTTTATGCCCAGCAGCTTGGCTGGAGTCTGTGAGGAAACCCTGTGAAATCCTGATTGTGCTACTTACATTTTATGGCATTTTTGCTTTCTTGGTAGTCTGAGTAAATGTGACTGGTTGTGGAGATTTTATCACAGTGAAATTATTTGAGGGCAGCTATTTGGGGCCCATGTGGAAAATCGACGGCCTGCCACTGCTGTCAGATAACATGAATCAAACTCTGATTGGATTGATTAATGTTCTACCCAAAATACACAAATGATATTAAAATACAATGGCTGAACCACTATGTTTTACTTTACCTTGTTTTACCAAATTTGGTATATAACTAGCAAACTGTTTTTGAGTAACCCATCGATGAACTTGCAACATGAACTTCAGACCATCAACTATTGCTTGTTTAAATGGGGCCAAAAAGCGAAACATCTTAAAAGACAAAAGCATTCAGACAACACTAGTGAAAGAACTCTCGTCTACAGACTGCCTTATAATGTGAACATGTCGCATGTTGGCAAAAAGAGCCAATCGATGCTCTCCATCCGGCTTTTCTCTTTACAGACAGTTCAGTCACACTTTTCTCATATTAATATTTTAATTCCAATACGCCCGCTTTAATACAAAGGGCAGTCCATATGAAAGCACCAAAGCTCTGGATTGTACATGTAATTCATTATGAATTCTAGCATCTTGGCTAATTATGTGAAACAAGGATTCAGAAGTATATACAAATAGCATTTGAGCTCCATCTGTATTAAGCGACAAATTCTGAAATAATTGCCTTTACAACGCACCAACCCGATTTTGGTCATGACCGCCACGACATCCTTGTGTAAGCATAAACCTCCACACTGAGTTAATGTTCCCCGCATTAATCCTGTCATTCAAAGTCCCACCACAACATTTACAACAATCCTATTATCCTAATGAATTAGTCCAATAACCACAGGGTCAGTTTATTTTCCTGCCAGCAATTAAATTGTAATCATGTTCTGGAAACAGGTAATGATGGGTAATAAGCGAAGCGAGAAATCCACCAGGGGTCACGCAAAGTCACAGATGGACCAATAAACACGGAGGAATGATGGGAAAAGACAGAAGCAGAGAGAGGGAGGGAATAAAGAACGAGGAAGAGGAAATTTGATTTATTTAATTGGAAAGTGTAACTACAGCAGGAAAGGGGAGCGGCGGCTGAAGCACAGACGAATTACCTGAGGGGGAGATGAGTTTCCAGCCGATGGAGGGCTCGGGTTTGCCGCTGGCCTGGCACATCAGGGTGATGTTGGCACCTTCGTTCACCACGATATCTCTGGACAGGTTGATGATTTTTGGAGGTACTGCGAACGGAAACGATAAATGGAGAGATTTACTGGACGGTGAAGGGAAGTAAAGGAGCGGAGGACATGGAGTTGACAAAAAACACTGTTTATGGCGGATAAAGAATCTGCTGTTTCTCAGACGTAACGAGTAGTCGCAGCGACAAGTCACCATCTTTTCGGCTCCGCATCAATTCGGTTTCTTTTCTTCCTTTCGTTGTTGATAACGTGTCAGGAGTCTGAAACCTTGACCCCGGTGACTGAAGATGATTATCAGGTAGTTATGACTGTAGCTGTTCAGGGTCGTTCTACAGTACTAGCGTGGGTCAGAAAACTCATAGTTTGGATAATGATTTTTGAGTCTTGGATCAGGTCGGATAATGGAGTAGATCATTTTTAGGACCAGCCCAAAATGAATGAATAAAGAATTAATAAACGAACAATTTTGATTTTGATGTCTGTTTATGATGTCCCGAATCCCCTGCGTTGTACAAGCAAACCCACTTATTGAAATACCCAAATTAACTGCGAAGTTCTGTCCGTAAAAAAGTTCCCTGCATTGATTAAAATATGAAAGATACAAGATAAATCTCCTCGAGTCGATTCATATGCACTAAATTTAGACTAATTAGACCGACTTTTAGGTTACGGAAATTGTGGTCCGAACACATTTGAAGATTAAGGTCGCCCCAGTACCAGAAATATACAACCAACTTTTCCCACCCAAAATCGATCCAGTTCCACCTCGCATCGAGGTCTATGTTGGTATTAAATGTGAAAAAGGAATAGTCTTTTATGGAGTCCATAATATCACTCTGTTATGGATATAGGTAGGTAGAATTTTCACTCTACCCTATCCAAACATAACCTATCCTTTTATGTTTTCACTTGTTGTTTTGCTGTTCTGTCCTCATTTGGTTATAGGTGTTCTAGTAAGTGAATAAAATATATTTTTTTTGTTAAAAGGCATAGCTGTTCATCTGCAGTCTTTTGATGTCATCCACGTAAGATTTGTTCTTAACGTTTACTCCAGTAGTCTACCTCATCAGAGCTATACATATATATATATATACACCATATATATATATATATACAAACATCCTATCTTAATATGTTGGATTTTAATGAGAACTTCTCAGGGGTTCTGAAGAGCAGGTATGGTTTTGTACTATTTTATGTGACTTATTCCTGAACATGCAGTGGCTCTTTTCTGGGTTTGCAATTATCCACAGAGATGAACAAGAACGTTTCTCTCTCAACTTTAGACATTTGTACTTGCGCTCTTTCAACATTTCCATCGCTGCTCAACTGTGCTTGGCATTTCAGCTCAAAACCAAGTAATCGATGTTTGCTTTCTTTGTATCCAAATCAGGTGACTGGGGATGAGGTGGTGGGGGTTGGAGTTGCATACCTCCACCACATATTATATGATATGAATCCTTTCATCGTTACACCATGACCCGCACAACTCTGCCTCCGAACAATTTCACATTGTGGGTCATGGCGTCACCATGGTGGTATATGAGATGTATCATTGTCATAGCAGGATTTATGAAACAAAGGAAACTCTTCAAGATAAGCCTCAGAATCTAATCACACATTTTATTCCCTAAGGGCAAACCTTTCCATAAAGTTTCCTACCAGATCCGTTCGAAAACATTTTGATCATTCGTTTCGCTCCAAACACAATCAAACGCCACCCTTCACGCGATCTCGCCTCGCACGGCTGGAGGAAGTCATCAACCACATCCCAGGAGCTAAACCAAATACAGATGTTCATTGTCCATTGGATTACGAGACAATTTTGGATAAATTTATTAAAGAGCATGTTGAAGTACGTAACCAAAATACTTATTCTGTTTTTTTTATTCATACATATTTGGAAAAAGAAAATACTAATTTGCTATTTGGCTTCTGATCAAACTAACCCTGCAAGTAGAAAGAATGGGATTTTTTATTACCAGAGCTTTTTTTTTTTATCTGGAAAATTGAAGTTTAACTTTTAAGTACTTAAATTTTCCACATTCTTATGACAACATGGAAAAAGAAATTGTAGTATGTATTCCAGTTAAGTAGGTAGCAGTGTTAAAGGTGCATCAACTCAACCTTTTGCTGCAGGAGTTAATATATAATAAAATCAGCCCAGTCTGCAGCAAAAACAAGACTTGATAATCTGCAATGGTTTTATAGTTGTTTGGTCTGCCTGTGGCTTTTCGGCTGAAAGCATTAAGGTTTTCCACATGACCAAAATGTTGAATGTTCAAACCCCCAGCTGCATTTCAACGTGACACCCAGTAATAGAGGGGAAATAATGACGAGAGTTTGGCTGTAATCAAGTTAACATAAAAGATATTCCATTTAATAATTCTGCTAGTCCCATTGCGTGCTCAGGGGTGAGACCCGGAAATAAAGCCATCTTGTTCCAATTAAAAGTATTCTCAGTCATTTCTATCCACGGATGCCTCTTTTCTTCTCTGACTCCCGCTGCTCTGAGTGTTTTGTCAGAGTCATTGATATTTGTGTGGCTCTAACAGTGAACGCTCCCTCAGGTCTCTCTCTCTCTCTCTCTCTCTCTCTGTGTGTTCAGGACTGTTTTCTCTCACTCTCGGTTTTACGTTGGACTGTTCAAATGCGCAACCATCATCTCGGCTTTGCACGCCGGTAGGTTTTATGTGCCGCTTTCAGTCCTCATGGTGAATATCAGCTACCGGACTGAGTCTGAGCCATCTGTGTGCGGGAGGTGTTATTGATTGGTTATTTTTTTACTCATTAAGTGCTGACTGTGTGGATCCCAGTGGAGCATGGACCACATTCTGCTTCACGCAGTTTTTCACCAGCGATGGCAAAATGCATTGAATCTAAAGTGAATGATGTGACGTTGACGCGACGGCTCATCCTCGCTGTCTATTAGAGAACCATAATGAAAGAAAAAAATATATAGATACATAGAAAATATCTTGAATCTGCTGCTGTGTGTCAGTCATGCAGGATAATCTCTCTAATCATGTGCAAACAAAAACTAATAAAATAGTTTTCCCTGAAAACGCGAGGACATTGTAGAAATAGTCATCGCCAATTACTACTAATTTGATGACTCAAAATTCATTACATGGATCATTTTAAAATTTTAGATCCACATAGTCCTTAGTGTGAGGAAGAACTGGATTGATTTTGGGAAAAGATCGCTTGCATATTTCTGTCATAGCGGGAAGCTTTATCTCCAAACGTTTTCAGCCACGTTTTTCTAGCCAAAAAATACAAATTTGGTGCATTTGAATCAACTCAAGGGGATCTAGCTTGTTTATTTTTCATATTTTACTCTATTACTTCATATTCCACTCACTAGGGGTTGCTGATTTTCGGACATACCTTCCTCCCTGTTGGTCCGATTTAGGCCAAATTTGCTGCATATGACTGGACTTGAGGAGAACCGGCTTGTATTTATCATATTTTACTCGGATAGATATCATTTTACTCACTAAATGGAGATTTTGTGTGAAAACATTTTCTTTTTTCCAAACATAGCTACTAAGGGGAACTGGGAAGTTTTCGGACCATCATTTCTCAACAGTTTTTCTGATTTGTTCCATATTTTGTGCATATGTTTACCAGGTGTACATCATATTACACTCTACCAGTTCCTATTTTACTTGATTATTTTATTTGATCATATTCGATTTATCTTGTCTACATCCTATTTTACCCCAAAAGTTCATATTTTACTCACTGGGGGTCTTTTGATGAAAATCACTATTTTTCTGACATCATCACAGTGAGTTTGAGGAGTTCAATCAAGAACCCTGATTGAGTTCCTCAAACTCATGCGCTCAAACGCTTGTATAATGAACCCAAATTAACCAGAACCTTAGTTAAATAACTCTAATAAAGGTTTTAAACAGGATTTGGGTTTTTTGGGGTAGCAAACAATCAAACAATGTGCCACTACTATACAACCAGCAGAACCGCCTTTAGTGAGGAATGTTCTCGGCTGTGTTTCTCTGTGGCGCTGGGTTCATCAGTAAAAGCTATGATGCTGTAGCTGGGAAAGGTTCCAACACCTTAAAGGATGAATTTGTTTGGAGCGGGTGCCAAGGATTCGGTCCGGGTCATCATAAAAAGGAAAATTCTACATCTGGTTTGTGGACATATCGCATTTTCCTGGGGGGCATCAGACTCAATCGAACGGATGCCAGAGTTTCTGAAGCTCCAGTTGTTCCGACCTGTCTTACCCCCTCACAGCCAATAATCAGAGTTGTCAAAATAATGCATTAATCATGATTAATCATTCATTCATTATCAGTAACTGCTTATCCTGTTAATGGTCCCAAGGGGGGAACAGAGAGAGCCAGTGTTACAGAAAGTGTACAGAAACGAGATAAATGAGCACAGACTCTATTATTGTTTGTGTTTATTGATGGTAGCAAACAAAGACATTTTTTTTTTTAACAAATATAGATTTTTCTTTTGTCAGGCTAAGTTAGTCTTTACTCAGAAATATATTGTCTTCAACAAATCATTTATGTTTGCACAAAATAGGAGATCTATGGAAAGTTCAAACAGAAAGACTATCCTCTTGCACACTCAGGCCGCAGTTACTCCTCATTCCCCTCCATTATCCTCACCTTTCACACAAGCTCAGTCTCACTTCCTTTCCTCACCGTCTGTGGCATCAACCCATATCGGTTGAACTCATTCAGTTAGCCCCATCCGTCCAATCTCTGTGTCACACCTATATGCTCCGCCCATCAACATCAGCTGCCGTCTTTAAAAATGACTGTCTGTCCATCCATCTAATCCTCCACCTCCTCACATCTCTGCCTAGTCGTCACCGATCAATCAGCCACCTCATTTATCGTCTTCAGCGGCGTCATCAGCCGCCGCCACCACCAGCATCCTGACTCCAAAGAGAGGATACTCCATGCTGCTGCTGAGTGTAGGACCCTTTTGATCTCAATCTGACCTGAAGAGTCTGAGAGCCAGAGACTTTCTAAAAGATCTCTCTCTCTGATAGAAATATTATCCTTGTCAGATCGTTTCGGCAACTTTATCTTGTAAGTTTTCGGTTCATTCCTCGAACCATACGTCAATCAAACATCTCATCTGTTCTTCTCATTTTTAACTTCCTCTTCCTTAGATCATTGCTTGTTCTTTCGTTTATTGGTAACGGTAGTCAACTCTGAAAGGTCCAGGTTAGACATGAGATCCTGGATTAGTGTTTCCCACTGGAATGTTATTTTGCGTGAAGTTTTGAAAGGATCTGTCATGCATGCAGGTCGTCTCTTTATAAACTCCGTCCTCGTCCAGATGTGACCTTACGTATCGCTTTGGATCGGGAGTTTCGAATCCAACAGAGAGAAACAAAACTTCACGGTTTGTTTCATGTGCTTAAAACAGACTGAAAAGTGGATTTAGTCTCATAAAAGATGCAGTTTTGCATTGATTAAATTACAGGCTTGGTCATTCATATTAATTTCTACATGTGTTTATTTGTTATTTCTGTGAATGCTATGACGATTGGGTTTTATGAAACGTGCTTTGATGGCGAAACCAGAGGCTAATTTGATATAGTGAACAAAATAACGTATATGTGCGTTATATATAAATAATACATATTATTTTGATTAATTAATTTCATATTCAGCAAAGTTATGAGAGAAATACATCTTTATTCTTGTAAAGATATGTCATTTAAATAATTTTTATATTTTATTAGATATTTTTATATTTGTATTATTATTATTATCTTTTCTTTTAAAAGATTATTTTTCTATTACAATTTTCTAACTATATTTGTTGAATAATACTTTTTCTTCCAGCTCTCTGCCATCTTGTAGGTTTTATACCACACGAGTACATACTAATACACCACAGATCTGTGTACTGCGTGTACTTACTACTACTGCGGGGTGTAAAAAACCCATCAACCTGTCTGTGAATGTCTGATAACTCCCGCCTCAGAAGACGAATAAACATGCCGTCTTTTACCTTTCCTTTTTATTACTCCTGTCAGATCCGTCCAAGAATCTTCTCGTCATTTCCATTTCAAAGTAACGAGCAGACATCTCTCTTTTGACATTTGACAGTCATCGCTTAAAAGCGTATGAAAGGAGTGTCACCGGCGCTTTAGCTTGTTTCACTCAGACGGTGTTTGTAAGACAAAATCTCAATGATCGTAATTTATCGGATGTCGGCTTGGTCCCCGTTTACCCTTCAGAAACGACAAAAGCGCAAGGCGAGCGTTTCAGCGCCGCTTCCTCTTCAGCTGTGGTGCGAGAGGCCAAGGCTCTGTTTTTGGGAATGAAAACAAAAGTTTGATCTTCAGTTTGTTCAACGCAGCTTGTGAAGCCGTGGGATTCTCTTTGGATTCTTGATTGAGGGGATCGTCTTAATTAATGATGCGGTGTGAATGAAGTGGAGTCCTGCGTTTAATCATAATGTGTTGCCTGAAAGTGTGACGGAGTCGAAATGAGAACAACACTCAGTTCTCATCACGTTCGAATCTAAAGAATGTTAAATAAGTTCTGCGTAGGATGTCATTCAAGCATCTATGTCACGTTTAACCCATCCACAATATTCACATCACAGGGAATGTGATGTCAGGGTGTTAAAACATTTCCTCTCATGTGTTCTGACACCTTTGTACTTGCCGTTGTCTGTTTTATGTTTTTTCTTTGTTCTTGGCTTCTTCATTCCTTATATTTTCTTATTTTTTATACCAAACCCTTTGGTCTTCTGACTCCTTGTTAAGGACTTTGTAACCATTGTTTGGAGTGGTGCTATAAAAAAAAAAAGCTTTACTTCTTGAATAATGCAAAGGTTTGAAAGCCTTGTTTTTTTTTTTTATCTGATGATATTATTTCGAGATGAGAAAAGACTCATACCATAAGATGAGAGGAGTTATTGTAAGGAGAAAACAAAAGGTTGATTACTATTATTTGTCACGTTAAACCTTTAATGTCCTGTTTAAATGTCAGGTTGGACCTGTTCATAATATGACCCAGTAGTAGCACGTTTATGCTAAAGAGTAAGGGGCCAAGGGGGGATCCTTGTGGGACACCTCAGGTCCAAGGGGCCACTTTTCTTTTGGCATATTAAAGCATGTGAGGACTAAGAAAAACAGAATTATGTAACTTGATTCAAACAGTAATCTAATAGTTTTTATGAAAGATTTTTTACTAAAAGGCAGACCTACTCTAATATTCTCCAACTTTTTCCTACTCCAATTTGTTTTTTTTTACAGTTTGAAATCATGCTCGACCAAATAATCAGCCATTTTATAGTAAAGGATGTCTAAGATATCAAATTAATAAGATAAGAAATGTAATGTGCAAATACATTTTTTCCCATAGTTATATTTTGTAAGTGAGGACATTAAAGGGTTAATTAATCAAAGACCGTGATTCTCATAACTGCTTGTATGTAGCATAGAGCCTCTATTATAGATCAATCCATCAGATTCTACTTTTGTTTCGCGTTGCTTTGTGTCCGCATGCATTAGTCCTGGCCTTCAGATCAGCTCTGTTCATCTACAGAGAGAGAATGTTACAGGACTCCAGTTAAATTCACAGATCGTGACACTCGCTGGATCGATAACCTTTTAGCGAGACGTCAGAAGACATAGCATTAAAGTATTTAACAAACTATAATCTCATTTCATCAATAACAAGTGCAGCTGTCGTCTGAGTCAGCAGGGACGGTCTACAAAGAGTAAGATGGAGAAGAGACGGTACGAAAAGTGACTTTACTGAAATTCAGTGAAGCCATAATAAAATGAATTTCTAATATCAGTGGACTGCGCTTGACGTTTTAGTGAAAATATATCCTTTTTTTTAGAATTTTGATACATTTGTGTTTCTTCCCCCATCTTGCTCTGTGCAGACGGTCCCTGCTCACTTGGCCGACGCTACTGGTTGCGCCGAGAGGACAGCTCCCATTGATCAAAATGGGATAGTTTGGCTTGTCGTCTAGCTCACGACAAAACAAAAGAGCTGCTGCTTCTGTTTTGACATTTCTATGATAAGGTATTGATTCAGCAAGTTCAAATCTGTAATTATCTTTCCGACGTTTCCTCCGTACTCCGCTTAATGTTGCTGCCTCAGGAATGGGTCAAATGTAGGGAAATAATTTCACTATGTTGTACTGTATTTGATGAAATGTGATTAATAATAATAATAATCAAAACCTTTATTAAACAGTAGTATTGTTCTGTTCATTTGACGCAGACACGTTCAGGCTAATCCGAAGGTCACGCTCTGAGGAATTGCTTTTGTCAAGCCATCTTCCTCACAATGACCATGCAATCAGGGCTGTTGGTTTTAAGATGGTGTCACAAATCCGGTGATTTGAAACGGCACAAAGCTCAATCACAACGAGGGTCGAGTCAACGTTTAGGACGCCTGCATGAGCAGCATCGCTATTTCTGTCTGGAGGCATCTGCAGAACCCGATCAATGACCATCCCTTAATGACGGATGGGTTCAGCTTTTATTTCAGCGGAGGTTTGTGAAGTTATTCCCGCCGTTATCCATCCATGCCTCTTAAGGGAAAGCACAACGACCTGACTCGTGAAACCATTGAGAGGTGAATGGTGGAGTCCGTCCACTCTTCCCGGGTGGGCACTAGGTGGCAGTGTTCATACCGTAGAGAGAAAAATTACCCCGAATTGAATTTCCTGGGCAGACACATCAGTGAAAAGCTCAACGGTTTCACGAGAGGGTTCTCTGTATTTCCTTGACAGTGAGGTTTCAGGCTCCGTTGCTTCATCTTGTGCCAGTATGATGCTCCTTTTGTCAAAACAACTTTTATCATCGTCTCCTTTGTTGGTTTTTAGAGGTGAGTTATTTTTTCATCACCTTTCTGTGACTTTAACCTGAGAAAATATCAAAAAGTCTTCTTTCAGAGCTAAAGTTAAGTTTGTCCATATCAGGCTACCATAGTAATATGGCGGCACAACATGGCGGACCCCCGCTCAAGATATAATGGTCTTTTTTATCAACACCCATACCAAAAAAAACTAATTATTTATATATATATATATTTCTCTCCACAAAATGTGGAGGTTTGGATACTCTAATACAGTGTAATAAACAGATTGTGGTAAATTAGCACATATGCCATTGTGCACAGTCAGATAGTTCCTTCTTCAGGACATGATTCAGAACAGGATTTAATTATCATGTTCAGCAGAGAACAAATCCGATCCCACAATGTACCGCTCGTGAGTATCTGGTTGTGATAATAAGGTTAACAAGGATTTAAGATTTTATATATATTTATACCGCTTGGAAAAGGACAGAAAGCATTCCTGCTAATGCCTTTTCCATAGTATGCAGGGTGGTGATTATGTGAGATAACACATAAAAGTACAAACGGATCTCTTGACCTGCAGGGATCGATGCTTGCGGGGAGCCACAACATATTCTGAATGCACACAATCATCCTTCTGTAAGATCCCGGAGGCTGCAACAGCCATAACATACATCACAGAGGTCATGACCCTCAGTCGCTGTGGGGCAGGGGTCATGTGATCGCCCGTTTGTGTTTCTTTGTCCGCCTTTGTGTGCAGGATATCTCAAGAAATGACGTTTTCCGGAAGGATGGGGCGAGAGAAAAATAAATACTTTAAGGTATATCTGGATACAGAGCTGTGATAACATTTAATTATACTGGACGTTTAGACCTTCTTAAAAAAATCCCTGAATATATTACTAAAGTTAAATATTCAGAGGCATCAACATATTATTTATAGTTAAATTTAAATGTAATCCCATCTCTTTCAAATTAAATCAATATCTTTTTTTTTAAAGGGATACTACGAATAATTCTCTTTATAAATGGTGAATTTATAAAATATTTCCTGATTGCTCTAATTGTAGTAACGATGGTTGGAGGCGGGTGCTGAGGCTGCTTATCACCTTTTATGATAAATGTGTCAAAGGTAGCAGGGAATTTTTGATTTTTGATGGCTATTATTTAATGACGAGAAAAACTTTTAAATGATCTGCAGTCAACATCAGGAAGGTTTATTTCAACATGTTTAAGGTCTGATATTTGTTTTATATTCAATAGGTTTAAACCTGTGGTAATGCTCCATCCTAGTCTAATCATACATATGATGTTTTATTACTTAAGAAAATGTAATTATGTTAGAATTAGTTTGAACTCTAGATTCTTCCATCTAATCGGGAAGACAAACTTTAATTATAAGCTTTTTTTCCCATTGTTGTTCAGGTTCTGTGTATGTGGGTAGTTTTGACATAGATTTTCTTCTAATGTCGGCATCGCCATATTTATTCATCAAGTTCAACAACATTATGCATTTTTTACTGTTTTTTATTTTTATTTTTTTACAAGGATGGCCAGGGGTTCATCTGCAGTGAGCGAGGAGGTCGGCGCCAAGACACCAAACTCAAACTTTGCTTTAAAACGTTAATAAACATTTCATGAGTGAGTTGTCGGACCGAACTATGCTTAAGATTATAGTTGCTGTGATTTTCCTCATGCTGGTACTGTTTTTGAAAAGGTCACCAATCAACAATCTGGAGGTTCACATGTGTGATATGAGATTTCACAGCGTTCTGAGTCGGTGCCGGCTGAAATCTGCAGACTGACATCATCCTCCCTCCGGCATGAAGTACTTAATTGAAATGTTTTCATTGATTTCAAGGTATACAATAAAAACATGAATTTAAAAAAGACATTTTCTGTTAAGTAAATCATGAGCTCTGGGTAGAGACTGAAAGAATGAGGTCCAGGATACAAACAGCTGAAATGAGCTTCATTGGTAGGGGGGGCTGGACTCAGCCTTAGACACAAGGTAAGGAGCTCAGACATCTTGAGCCGAGTCGTCGCTTCTCCACATCGAAAGGACCCGCTTGAGGTGGTTCAAGTATCTGATCAGCGCGCCTCCAGGAGGTCTACCTGAGGAGGTTTATCAGGCACGTCCAACTCGGAGGAGCCCCCGAGGGACTATATATCTTATCTGGCATGGGAACGCCTTAGGGACTCCCTAGGATGAGCTGGAGAGAGTTGCTGGAGAGGTTTGTCCACAATTACTGTGAGCATTGAAGTGATCTACTTCCAAAGGGAGTGGAGAGTTCATTCATACCAAAACAGGTGGAAGTATCTACGTTTAGAGTCAGAACAGAGCGAGCACAAATCATTCTCAGCTATTTATCATTTAGATCTACGGCGGGATGTTGCACTTATGGAGGGATTTGTAATCGCTAATTGTAGATGAGCAAAGTTGTAAGATTCAGAGAAGATGGTTTTCACTTCTAATGGCCAATTCCAGTTAATAGATAATAGGTCTTTTAGCGCGCTTTTCATTACTGGAAGTGGCTTCATGTTACACGATGATAACTGGCCATAGACTGAAGCCCGAAGTTTGCTGTTCGTTGTGATCAGAGGGACCGAGGGGTTCTGGGATAAAAAAGGGCATCCAAAGAGGTAGTACACACGTTTTTAAGACCTATGCGAAGCTTGAGATAGAAAAACCAGGAAGAGCCTGAAAGAGATCAGCACTCTTTCAGCGATTATTTCTTTAACAGTAGAGAAAATTAATGAATGAATTAAATAAATAAATCTTTATTGAAGCCCTCTTGAAAAGGGCTTCATTAGATTACTTAATATCTATTTACTTATTATTTTTTCTATATTAATGCATTCATTCATATCTGTATTTATTCATTTATTCATTTTCATATTTCTACATTTTCAGTTTAATAAATTAAA
Source organism: Lophius americanus (assembly GCA_037951165.1). Taxonomy (NCBI): domain Eukaryota; kingdom Metazoa; phylum Chordata; class Actinopteri; order Lophiiformes; family Lophiidae; genus Lophius; species Lophius americanus. Next base: position 1,491,113 of record JBBDHG010000169.1, on the reverse strand, counting down.
TGAATAATTTCAGAAATGTAGAAATAAATAAACAAATATTATATATTTATATATATGTATGTGTATGCATGTATTTATTTTCACATTTTTGTGTTCATTTACTCATTTCTGCATTTATTTATTCATTCACATATTTATCTATATGTCAGTTTTGATCCTGGCAGATCCACGAATCCTGATTGGACAAAGATACACAATTTTTTTTTCCTGCACCGTAATGCAACTTTATCGCGGCGGGCAGCGATGAGGTCGGATCCTAAACATTTCATTTTTCTTTATTTGCTTCACGGCGGCACGGTTGATGAAAAAAAAAATCACTCCGTCGTGACTATAAGTCAACATCTGGAGCTTCACAGATATAACCTGAGTTTTCATGGCGTTCTGAGTCGGTGCCGGCGGATATCCGCTGTATTGGATGAAGCATCGGACTTGCATCATCCTCCCTCTGGCGAGAACTATTTTATGAAGGCCCATACTGTAAAGTATTTTTGATAAACAGGCTTTCTGTGTGGGCTGTCATGAAAGAAAACGTATGAAAGAATATCCTGGAGAGCTTTTCTATCTACTCAGCTGCTGCAGGTCTGGAGGATTGGAAGGTGGGCTTCAGACAGGTGGCAAAAACTTCTATTCCCTATGCTGTTGGGGGAAAGTGTGGCTGCAGCAACACATATTCCCCCCCCCCTACTCATTCTATGTTGAAGTCTTGCTTCCTCGGTGAAATAACTTTCCTCCTGGTTTTGCCGTCACCATGGCAACAGGGAATCAGACAATATTCAAGTTTTCACTCTTAACTTATTTATTGCATTGGAGTGTGGGAAGATGGCACAGATATCAACTTTTTAGACATCCATAATATGTTGCTGCAGGTTTACTGACAAGTCTGCACATACCCAAAATATGATGCGGTATCTACACGTTGCATCGTACGAAACCGAATTCACGGGGTCCGTTTGTGAGAGTTAAAAGCATTTTTTGGGTTAATGACGTAATTATTCGTCCGACTGAGAAGCTAACCTTCCGGAAGCATCCGTGAACGGTCTTCTCCAAGTAGTCAAAAATATCGCCCGCCTTTGCTAAAAACCTCAAAGTAAAGTATTTTCATTTGATAATAAGCCACCAATCTGTTTTGCATGGATAGAAACCAAAAAAGAGAAATACATAATATGAATAACCTTCTCTATCCAGGGGTGCAGAAAAACTGAATTTAATCAAAGCAGCACAAAGATACAGAACTACGAGATGAATGTGTTCTCGGCAAATGTAGAGGTCATTATTATTGTTGCATGTAAAAAAAAAAAAAAGGTACGACATTGCTGCCAACCTTCTTTTTATTTTAAATACCTCGCCTGAGTGGCATAATAGAATAAAGGAAATGTGGCACAAAAGTTGTTTTTGAGAGCCTCTTTTTCAAACAGAACCGGTTGGTTTGCTGCTGAGAAGATCATTGGTCATTACAGACGGCGCTGACTCACCGCCTCTGAACAAAGCAGAGCTCGGAATATGAAAGGCACCAGTAGTCCCCTGACCATGACATGGCGTTATCAGCGGGAAAAAACAAGCTCTTTGGCAAAAAAATGAGAAAAAAAGAAACAGCGTGTGGCGAGACTGAAGAAAAAGCAGCGCCCGTTACGTGACAAAAGCCACGGTTCAGATATATCGGTAAATAAATAAGATGTATTTTTCTTAAATATGTCCTGTCCATTAATAAATGTCGCTATAGCGACGAAAACCCCCCAATCCCCTGCATGGTACCTGAAGATATGAGAGAAAAAAAGGTTCCCCTTAGGGATTCAAATATAAAATGGTAGAATAGCGTTTGATATATTCATGTGCATCAAATTTAGAGTGAGTCAGACCAACGCTTGAGAAGTCAGGGCAGGAAAACAGCGTTTTTTTGGGATAAAAAACTCACCCTATAGTGAGATAAATATAAATTATAAGAGTAAAATACTATATATAGAAGAGAAATCTGCGTGAGTCGATTCATATGCAGTAAATATGGACTAAATTGGAAATACAGTTCTAAGACACAGAAAAATCAAGTGTCTGAGAACAACCTTTCCCAAAATCATTCCAGTTCTTCCTCGCTCTGAGGTCTATATGGGTTTATAATTTGAAAATGATGCATGTAATAGTAGATTATGAATATTCTCTTATTGTCATTGTGAACAAAATCCCAGTATAAGTTTATTGTAATACATTTATTTTAAAAAAAGGATAAACATATATGTGCCATGTATTTTTTTTTCTTTCCTCTTTTTTTTTTTCATGTTGCCAATTTTTTTTTCAACAAGGAATAAAAAATACCCGGAAAAGCAAATCTTTGTATGCTTGAGGTAACAGCTTCTGGTAACTAGCTTCATTCTAGAAAAATCATCAAATATCAAGTTGAGAAAGGGAATTATGGAAGAAGATTTCATTCTTGCTAAATGTGGTGAAGGATCATTCGTGCGTCTTAAGGCAGCTTAAGGGTTAACGTTGCCATGACAACAAAACCCAGCACATCATCTTCTCTGAGGGTCCTTTTCTCAAAAGGGAGACCATAGTTAGACCCTCAGACCATCAGATCGCCGGTTCAGTTTTTTCAAGCTTAAAAAAAATCCATGGGCAGAGAGCGAAACGAGTGAGAGGTCTTGGGTGCACGCCGTTATATCTAAAAGCAGGAGACGCCAATCACACTTCCTGCTGAGGTTCATGTAAGAGCAGCATAATCGCTGGCTGAAGAGCACTGTAGATCTAAAGAACTCAGCTCATCACCTGTTTCACTCGTCTGCCCGCCATCTGTCCATCAAAGCAGGTGTTCATGAACAGATTTTACCCTAAAGCTATCACCGCGCTGAACTCGGCCCTGAAAGCTCCGCCCACATCCGCCCCCTCAACCAATCGACAGCATCCAAAAGTCTGGATAACTTAGAATTTAAATTTGGTATTAGAGATTGGACTCTATCTCCATATTTATATATTCATCTATATTTATTTGTATGTCTATTTATATATGTGTACACATATGTGAATATGTATGTCTGTGAATATATATGTAGTATATACACATATTTATGTGTGTAATATTTCTTTGTAGTGTGTAGGTGTGTATCTTGCTTTTTTAGCTGCTGTAACGCGTATAAAGTATTTTTAGTCTATTCTATTCCATTACATAACTACAAGGTTTCCTATTTTTGTTCTATGAATGCTGTCCGTGTCTTTTTGTCCTGGATGTGAGTTTGTTAGACTGTGTAATATGTATTTGGGAGGATTTCTTCTTTCATAAGTACATTTCTTTATTCCGGGTAATGCACCTGAGTTTCATTGTTCATATCTATAAAAAAGAATGCACCTTGAATCCATCTAGACATCGCTGTTGTTTTTTGGGAGCGTGATTAAAACGTGTCGATCGTGGGATTAGCCGTTGCGTTGGCTTTCCGTCAATAATCCAGTCATTTTTGTTCACTGGGCTGGTTTTTTATAAGGAATAGAGTAAAACTCCAAAACCTGGATGTTTGTGTCACTGTGGAATATATACATTTTCCTGAAATTACATCTCATTCTTATTTAAAAAAAAAAAAGAGACAGAAATGATGAATTATATTGACTCCATTATAAATCTGAGGAAAATATTTTGACGGCTCCTCACAGACTGAAGCATGTCGACGTTTTACTCAGGAAACCATTTCAGTTTGGCCTGATGGCAGCACATAAAATGACATCTGGTCAATTCCCGGGTCACAATAGATGCTATAAATCTGAACACAAATCCCAGAAGTCTACTTAGCCTATGCTGTGGTCCCATGTTTTGTAAAGACAACCCCCCCTGATTAAACTCCTTAGGTTAAAATAACGTGACAAACATGTTGACGTAACAAAAAACTTGCCTAGTGAGTCAAATATGATATAAAGAAAACAGATTCTATTCAAATGAACCAAATTTGGACTAAATCCGACCAATGGTTGACTTTTAGAGATAAAGCTCCCCCTAGTGTCGGAAATATAAAACTGACCATTCCCAAAATCAATCCACTTCTTACTCACATTTAAGTCTATGCGGTCATAAAATTTGAAAATGGTCTACGACATCGATTTTGAATTATCGCGTTAAAACGAAGGACCTGAGGCGGCGGCAGCGATGTTTCTATGACATTGCCCACTTTTTTCGGGCATATAAGGAAAGCAATGGTCATTAATTTGCAAATAGTGCAAAGTAATTGATCGTATCTGATGTGTACAGATTTGTGTAAATATATGCGGTTGCATCTACAGGTGATTTCATAAAGGCAAACACAGCGGATGGCGTTGTGTAAGGGCGCCGCACACCTTCAGCGCCGCCTCTTAAATCATTCAAGTCCTGCTGCTGCAAATGCCTGCAGGCGTTTTTATAAACTGAAGAAGAAACTTCTCCTGCAGCCCAAACCAGCTGTGAAGGACAGCAGGCACTGATTGATGTAGCCCCAAAAATAGGAGGCAACAGAATTCTAAAATCTAGCCCCTCTACTTCGCCTCAGTCACATGAGGGTTATTTTTTTTCTTGATTTTATGTCGGTGTAAAAATCTGTGTCATCTCTCCTGACATTAACAACAAAACGTTGACACTGCGGTTGTGCTCGGACATTCTTTTTTGATTACTAGCAGTAAAAATGCTTCCATTAAAACAAAATTTATCTTTATTTAACTGCACTCTCTGGTGATCCTACAGACGTTACGTCAACAGTTAAGACGTTGGCAGCAGATGAAAAAGATGGGACAGTTAAAGGAAAATTTCATTTTCGGACGGAGCTCTTGATTGGAGAACTTTTCTGGTCAAATCACTTAGGCTGACGACTTCAAGCCTCAAATATCACCTCAATGCTAAAGCACTTATCCTGTCTGCTGTAACAAGTTGATTTTACTTTCGAAAGTCAGGGAAAAGTGAAAATTTCCACATAAAAAAGATTGCATTTTTTTTTTTTACGTTGTTTTTTTGAGCAGTTTCTCAGCTTTAACAACTCAAACATTTACAGTTTATATACGTTTTCTGAATCTTTTAAACAGTATTCATCATTTTTCATGCTTTATTATGAGGCCTCTCAGAATCAAACTCATGTAATGAATACATACTTGCTGTGCAAAGCATTTAAAACTATTTAAATTTAAATGGATTTCGGAGTAAATCAATGATAGAGATAGACATTATTAACCTATTAGGCCAAAATACTTTATTTGTTAGACAATCATAACATTTAAACCAATGTTCATGTGGGATTCTGGCCCCAAAATATCATAACATACATATCATAATAGAATAAGATATGAGTATAACTATATATTTTTAATTACATTTTTTTTTTAAATGACCTGCTTTAGTAAAACTAACTAACTATCAGCATATATATTTTTTGTCATATTACATTTTTCTATAATGAATGAATGAAATTATTTTGACATATTATGGAATCCTCATCGCCACAGATTGCCCATGTTAGCACGATAACTCAAAAAATATTAAATGGATCATTTTTCAAATTATGTACCTGCATAGATCTTAGTGCAAGGAAGAACTGGATCGATTTTTGGAATAGCTGGTTGCATATTTCCAACACAAGGGGGCGCTTTGTATCCATAAGTATTCATAATTCCTCAACCATTCATCTGATTTACTCATGGAGATCTTAATGTATCATATTTTACTATAAGAGTTCATACTTTACTCACTAGGGGGAGCATTTATTTAGGAAAAATACTTGTTCAGACCAAACTCCGTTATATCTAAAGTAATTGTTATTCTGGTTTAATCTAAATCTGGTGCATATGAATCGACTGGAGGTGATCTCTCCTGTATATATCATATTATACTCTAATAGATTAACATATGTTACACACTAGGAGGTTTTCACATATATTTAAGGGCATTAGTGATCGCTTCTTTAAAATTATCATTAAATTCCGAAAAATACAAAAAAAGTAATTTTCCCTTTACTAAATATTAAATGTATTTTCTTTTCTTTTTTGTTTACTGTGTGTCAGATATGATATGACACTGATTTAGATGCATTTTACCATTTTGTTCAGCATTAGCTAAAACACACACAAACACACACACAGATCTATATACTAATAGATATATAGATATAGAATAGATATATACTAATACGCATGTAGAAAACAATGGAAAATGGCATTTTCAGATAGATAATGATTAAACAGCATTTTCAGAAGCCTATATGCCAGAATGGAAGAAAGACGGACAAAGAATGCCTGTTGTTTTTGTTTTTCTCTGATTTATTACGGTCTTAATGGGTTTGAACGGGGACAGTTATTTCAGTAACATGCTATGAGGAACAGCTTTGTGTACACCATAAAATATGAACTTATTATAAAATCTGACATCAAATTTCCGCCATCTTTCCAGAATTTATTCTAACCATATTATCGCTAATCAGATTGAAAAAAACAAAACAAAACTAATGGCACCGAAGGGTAAATATGACCAGGCGTAAAAACGGATTTTATGTATGTGTTTACTTTATACAGGCTTCCTCATCTGGATAACGTATCTGGATTTCAGTCACACGGTTGAGTACGAGCGAAAAAAATGTCCTTCTTAGATATAACTCAGGAAAAAAAGTCAATATTTGGTATCACAAGGCAGCAGGCGCATACTTTAACATCAGAAGCCTTACATGAGACCACTTTATTTTCCCTAGTACACACATACTGATTACTCCTCCTTTCATTTCATCCTTCTATACTATTGTAAGTTCCTCTCGTCTTGCTTTGGCAAAACATGACTGGGTCATTCTGGAAACGTCCAGCAAAAGCATTAGAGCTGGTCTTTTGAAAACGTCTCTCGTGACACATTACACGGGCTCCCCATTAAGTTCAGAATCCAATTTAAGATTCTTATGATCATTTTCCGAGCTCGGCATGATCAGAAGTAATGCAGCTCTTCATCACCAGCAGCTCCCTAAGATCCTCTGACGCGGCTTTATCGGTTATTCAACACGGAGTCACTTAATAAGCCGCTAAAACTTTTATTACGTTTTATTTCTCCTATTTTATAGGCCATTTTTTGAATTGTGTCACCGCTTTTATCATGAAGCATATTGTGAATCCGTAAATTAAGTGTCTGTATAGTGACGTATACACTGATCCCTCATAACATTACAACTACCTATCACTTATTGCATGGATCCATTTCTTTGGCACTAAAACCTCTGACTCCTCGAGGCAAGGATTCCACCAGACCTTTGAAGGTCTGAGATATCTTCCACCAAAACGATTAGCAGCAGATTCTTTAAGTCCAGTAAATTTCACGGTGAAGGGCCTCCATGGATCAGACCTTCTCATGGTGGTGCCATGATACTATGATCTTATTTCATTGCTCCTTGGTCCAGATGTTGGTGTGGTGATGTACCCACTGTGGGAGCTTTCAGGAGTGGACATTCTGCAGGACCCAGCTTTCAATTACTGCCTAACACACTCCGCCCACTAACAGGAACCCTGGTGATGGGACAATGAAAGCTCTTGAGTATGCCAACTATTAAACGCTAAATATCATATTATATATATATGACATAGAGGTCTATCCAGAGTTTCACCAGAAAGACTATCCTCCTGCACACTCAGCCCACAGTTCATCCTCACTCCCCTCTGTTGTCCTCGCCTTTCAGACGGGTCACGGTCTGGGGGGGTCAGCTGTTATCAGCTGACTTCATTCAGGTCGCCTCATCCGTCATATCACTGTGTCACACCTGCAGGTTCATCCTCTCACCATCAGCTATATGATTCTCTCAACATTCATCTACTTCTTTTTAATGCTGCTGGTTCACGCACCCTCCACCTCCCCATGTCAACCTAGTCCTCAGCCTCATCATTTATCTGCCTCAGCAGAGTCATCAGCCACCACCGCCAGTATCCAGATTACAAAGGGGTGATATTTTGTGCTGCTGCTCAGGGCTGAGACCCTTCGATCTAAATCTCTCCAAAGAATTTGAGTGCCAAAGACTTTCTAATAGACTAATTGCCACAGATCTTTCTTCATTTTCTGTCTTCTCTTATTGAAATATTACAGAGTTGAACTATCTCAATTCAAGTCTTATCAACCAATCAAACTAATGACAACACCGTGAGCACCGCATCTCGTTACAATGAGCGCGGATCAGGACGGTTATACCCACACTGTCAGGAGATGTTCCTCTAGCAGCTATATACTTAAATATGACAAAATCAAATGTCTGTTTTTTCCTTTTGTTCCTCCTTTCTTTTTTGTTTGTTCTGACTTCTACAGGGTTGCATGCTGTTTTATGTCCTTTGGAATGGAAAGGAATTCATGCACATATTTATTCTAATCTTTCTATACTTTATGCCTCTATGTTACATTATTTACCGACAGAACAGGAAGTCACATCCTTTACAGTTTTCCAGTAATTAGGACCGACAACAAAAAATCCCTGTATGTTTTACATAATGCATTCAGGAGGATTCACTTTGTAAAGACGCAGACGACTGAACCCTCATGGCAACACATTTCACGCCTCGGTGAAAGGGAATAAAATCAGGCCATCGCTCCGATTTCTGTTTTGATTGAAAAATGGGATTGGTTATGTGTTTACAAATGTGAACGATACAATGCCAAAACAAGCAAACAGCGTAAGGCTTGCTGTGGAAAGCAACTATGCTTTCTCTCATGGGATGAAGTCCATCATGAATTAGGTATGATACATACTGGGTCCTCCCAGAGACCTGCAGGGAGCTGGATTGGTTATTTTTAGACCAGTCCTACCAGGTCACAGCATTTGTGCATGGCAGACAGTGTCATCAAGGGGCCCTTGGCAGATTATGCAGATCAGATGGTTAAACTACATGACAGATTTTTTACTGTGTAACACAACCTCTGAGACCGGGCAACAATATTCTTCTATTCATTTCCCCTATCATCTAGAGTCCCACTTCCATGAACGCATGCCTATCTGGATCTGACTGCAGCAACTTTTTGAATTGTGTCCTGTCCGCTGATTGGTTTGGGATAAATAGTCAGGGTTTCCGACATTCTTTTTTTGTTCAAGCGTACAATCTAGCATTCATTCATTCATCATCCACCAGTGCGTATCCTGTTCAGAGAGGCCAGAGGGGGCAATGCAGGCTATCCAGGGCAAGATCCACGGTACACCCTGGAGGAGTCGACCTGTGTAGACTCTGACAACCATTCACGCTCAAAGTCTCTCCGATCCACGTATTATGTAAGAGTTTGGCCCCCTTGGGGAAAGTTGGAGGGCCCAGAGTGTGAGAGTGAGTCTGAATGTCGGAAAGCTCAAAAGATCTGGTCACCTCCAACGCCAACTTATCCCACCAATTAAATGAATGATGAAGTTGACACAACCTCAATTAAAGTCTAGTGATTCATGGATGGTTCAGCTCTCAATGAGCGATTGCAGTGCTAGCTTTCATGCTAACATTAGCCTAGAGGGACCCTTGCATCCACACTGGCGAACAGTGTTCTGTTTGTATTGTGTGTTTCACATTTACTGCATGTTTTACCAGGGATACTTGAATTCCATTTAAAGGTAGCCATAAAAAATAATCATTTATTACTATTTTTAATCATCATCATTATTGTATTAACTATTATGTAGTATATAATATGTCAGATGTGCTCTCAGGTGACAAACTTTTAAAAGGTTGATTTACGTGAATCAGTACTCAACAGTAATAAGATAATGAAGACTTTAAAGTTTATAGTACAATTAAGTTGGGAAAAAAGAAGATATTTTCACACAAATAAATTCTCATAAATGGCATTAATGGTTTTATTTAGCGGATGTGTGCGGTGGTAGTAACTTCGACAGTGGTAATAGGGGTGGTGGTGGCTCTGTGGGTGTTACCTTGGACGAGGAGGTGCACTGAGGTGGTTCTCGGTCGACTGCTTGTCTGGACGGCGCACACATACTGGCCTTCATCTGTCATGTCCACGTCTTCAATCTTGATGGTAAACTCCTCTTGATTAAGGGTCACCAGACTCACCCTGGGATCCACGGACCATTTATCTTCTCCGGTATACAGTATACTTGAGCGGTTTAGCCATGCTGTGTGTGTGACGTCCCCCTGTGCACACCTGAGAAGAGAATGAAGAAGAGCGTCAGAAATACTGTCTTGAAAAAGTGGCTCAAAGGTAATTTTACGATGAACTGAAGTACTCTTAGAATCAAGAAGTGCCTCAAACTTATATCCAGATATCCCTCTTTGAATTAATTTTTGCAATCAAACCAGCAAATAAATCAAACACCACATTCTCTTTGCATTTCCGTTCACTCCGTTGGGACTACAGTATATATGTCGCTGTAACTATCTGAGTGATTTCTTTCCCTGTCTGTCTGGTGGAAAGTCATCACACTGATTAACAACCCTTCAACCACCGAGCTAATCAGTCATAGCAGCTGGTGTTGTGTTGCAGGCTGCAGACTCTAAATTCTACAAAGCTTTCACAGCTGCAGGACAGGCTCCCTGTTAGTTCTCAATGAAAGAAATGGAAGGGGGAAAAAAATGGCCGTTGTAGTCCCTTCAACTCAAATTAAACCTACAACAACCAGAACACACCGTGTCGCACCAGACCTGTAAACAAGCCGGCTCCTTCGTCATACAGGGAGTCGCTTAATCCCATTTCCAAACTGTGCTTGTGAAGGTGAGACGCGAAAATATGAAACTAAAAGTTCAATGGACGGCACTAAACCTTATAGCACAAGCCAGCGTTCATCCATTCATACACAATCAACCAACGGAAACACGCTACAGATATCAAAAAGTCAGATGTTGAGACACCTATAATAATAATAATAATAATACATTTAATTTATAATATCCACCACCATCATGATTATCATTTGAGAAGAAAAGCCCCCAGTAGAAAGTCTGTCCAAAATTCAACAATCACCTCCGATGACAAAACTAGACCTACGCTGTTGTCCCCGACAGCAACGGTATATCCCCGAAAAGCTCCCAAATCCCCTTCGTCGTACAAACAATTTCACGCTCCTCAAATTAATTGTGTTATGTCTGAAAAAAACGGTGTTTTGGGGAAAAAGCCCCACTTGATGAGCAAAATATGAAGAATTAAAGGATAATATGTGCTAAACAAGATGGATCTCCTTGAATTTATTCATATTCAACCCAAATCTAGTTTTATTATATATGGCCCCAATTCACAACAAATGTTGTCTCTAGTTGCTTTCCAAAAAGACCTCGTCCAGCACCAATAAATAGTAATAAGAAAGAGTGGGTTGATCCAATTTGGACAAAATTTGGACAAAATTGGACCAACGGTTGAGAAATTATTGCCCCAAATCCTTTGCAGGGAAAGCTAGAAATTGATCCATGAAATAGTTTTTGAGTTAGAGAGTTAGTTAACACGTCTCCGTGTGCCGCCGCTGATGACAACTCCATAATTACACTGACTTTTCGGGGATGCAGGAAAAGATTGATGTAAGATTTGCTAAAAAAAATAAATAACAGCAGCCACATTCCATCAGCTTTGATGCAGACGAGGCTTTTTCAACTATGATGGAGTTGCTGGGCGCCATCTACAATGGCTATCACTGCAAGACAATAAAACCGTATGATGCATGTGGGCTGCAAACTCAGTTATATGTGATGGTCACCTGTCATTACAAACTAAAATGGGAAATACGAGTTCTGCAGACCAGAGCAATGACGGAGTGACATTCTGCTGAAAACCCAGCAGAGGTGACCTCTCTGCATTTGTCTGCATTTGTCACAGGATACGGGGTGGTCAGGTAATATTCAGATAGTTCTCAAACAGAATAGAACCCAATGACCGTTCAACATGTGAGCTTCAGGGGGTTTGGATTGAACCAGAGACCGTCTGAGATGTAGAACAAAGACGTACAACCTTGCAAAGAAATCTTGCAGTAGAATAAGGTGATGTGGAATATGTCACCGGGAGAATAAAAAGGAAATGGCCTGGGAATCCAAAGTTGTTTATTTGGGCTTATTACCAACATTCCAATGTCCTCGTGATTGGCACTTCACCCTGATTCTCTTCACCTGAGCCTCGTCTAACATTTTCTTTTGTGCCAGTCATGTCTACCTGGCTTTTGACCGTGCTCGTCTTCAGACTCTATCTCAGCCTATTGTGGATTAGACTGTCGCTTACCAAACCACAAATTCAAGGACTAGGCTTGAATAGTGTCAAGAGCTGTTTGTTGTTGCCCTGTTTCCGGTTGGTATCTTTTCTGACGGTAAATATATTCTAACCTGGGTAAAAAAAATAAGTAAAATGTTCCTTTAAATCTGAAACATCACCATAAGACACTGGATGGGCCCTGGGCTATTTTTATGAACAGAAATAGATTGTTGTGGATTTTTAAATGACTTAAATGCACAGTATGAGCCATAACATTACAACCACTAACAGGTGAAGTTTGAGTAGCGTTGATTGTCTCGTTGCCATGGCACCCGTCACTGGGTGGAATCTATTTGGCAGCAAGTGATCATTTGATCCTGAAGTTGATGTGCAGCAAGCATAGACAAAGATACGGATACGAGTTATTTTGACAAAACCAAATTTTGATGTGTAAGATGACTGAGGCAAGAACTGCAGGTGTTGTTGGGCCTTCCTGGTCCGCAATGGATAGTACCTAGCAAAGTGGTCTCAGGAAGACAAACGTGTGAACAGGTGACAGTATAAAGGGCACTAATAAATGTTGGCCTATGTTGTCCAAACCTACAGAGATGCTGTAGCACCGATCTGATGAAGAAGAAGAACATGCTAGTTCTGATAGAAAGGTGTCAGCACACACAGTGTATCATGCAAATGGGGGGACCTACACAATATAAGGCGGGTGGTTTTAATGTTAAGGCTCATCAGTGTGCATATCCCATAATAGAATTGTAATTGCAATTCTCCATCCCATTATAAAAGGATGGAGTTTCGACGCACGGTAAGACTCTGTCGCAGGACATGACCATGGAATATCAATCTGCTCGAACAATCTTTCAATAATCCTGGTAACAAAAGCCGCTCTGGAGCATCGGGTTTCTTTTGTGGATCTACCCTCACCACTTTTCTGGTGATATTCAGAAGTGACGGTGACAATGACACAAACAGAGTATCCCAATCGCTCGATCCCACTGAGACATCAGCAGCACAGGCGGGGAAATCACACCACTGAATGGAACGTATACTCTCAATAAACTGAGCAAAATTCCACTTTATCATGTGGGATTACTGAACTTTCCCTTTCCTATTTTTCCAATGTAAGGGTTTAGAATTGTGACGATGTAAAGGGGAGCTCCACACTTTGCAGCTAAAAAGACTCTCAGCTCCATTTAGGCTGTTAGAGCGTGTTTTGTTGGAGCATCACTCACTTACACTTCAGTGGCGGCACGATCGTCAGTGGCATCCTTGGGGTATTTGTGGTTCGGTGATGTGGAGAGAAGACGGAAAACACCCGTGTGTGTGTGTGTGTGTGGGTGTGTGTGATCAACACACTGGAGTAAAGGAATCTAAGAGTAATGGATTTCAGTGTCTGTGAGCTGCTGTAGGATCAATTTACGATGACAAGGCGGAATCAAAATAGGCTTTTCTTTTCATACGGCAGCAGCAAATTAATTTCTCCGCCCATGCACATAGATTCTATACTGGCAAATGTCCACAGTTATAAATAACACTCACCGCAGTTTGAACTCTTCCCACCGTGCAACGTTAAAATAAACGTAACACCTTTATTTTACCCCGCGTGGGGTATTTTGTGAAAATGCCACAAAATATTACAAAAAAAAAAATCAGAATCGTCATCGAATCTTTCACGTTAACGCCATAACTAAAAAAATCGTTTAATTGATCATATTCAGATTTTAAACAAACCTAGACCTTAATGTGAGGAAGAACTGGATTCATTTTGAGAAAGATGGTTTTCTTATTCCGGCACTTAGGGGAGCGTTTCCAGGCCATAATCTTTCAAACCTTCATCCCATTTAGTCCACATTTGGTGCATGTGACACACAGCTATATATTTATTTACTAACTATCGTATTTGAATCTACTTGCTCATATTTTGCTCATAGGTGGAGTCTTCTAGTGAAAAATCCTTTTTTTGGGACATATCTTCAGTTTTTGGGGGATGTACCCCTGCTTTAGAAGGGAAATGCAGATACCTGTTGGATTAGTAATTATTAATATTGTGTAATGTACACAGTCCACATAGACATGCAGTACATTGTACACAAAGCCCTTACTGTTGCCGAAGAAGATATTTTTCAAATTGCCCTCTGTTACAATCTCGACATATAAATTCCGACGCCGAAAGGTTAGTTTGTTTTAAAAGTTCCCAGAGATCTCATCACAAGTAATCATTTTTGGAAGAGAGTAAATCCTGAAATGGTTAAATTTTTGTAATCTGCCCGACATTCAAAGCCCACCACTATCACACTGGTGAGAGGTGGGTGTCAGGTGTCCCCCGCTCATCGAGTTTGGTAATCATTCACCCTCCCTCACTCACTCACAGAGAGCTACGCCATTAAGAGGATTTAGGGTTAATTATCTTTTCCAAGGACACTGTGGCAGAGCGAAGGGGTCAGGTAAGTGATTGCTTACCATATAAGTAGTTCTACCTTGAATTATGGGCTGAAGGATATAATTGAACCTTACATTCAAGTTCTGTTGCTGTATAATACGATTACAAATGGCAATTCATCGGCATTTTGGATTTTTTTTTAATATTAACATTTGTTCATGGCAGTGAGTTACACTCTTGTTAACGGTGAAGATGTTTTGCGGGTTCAAATCCACTTGACACCAACTTTGTGTGCGGTTAGTTTCTGAATACTTACTTTGTCAATCCTAGAAAGTTGATTAAAAATCTCTGCGGCAATCTCAGCTCAGTCTGCTTCCGTGAGTGAGATTTCAGGAGCATTGCCAAAACTGCCGCCGAATAATGTTGAACGTCCTTGAGATGGCTGACTTCCAATTCATGGAATGAATTAAAAGGAGAGGTAACCAGCGAGGAGCTAGCACTGTTTCAAAAGGAGTCAGCAACAAAGAAACTAAAGATTTTTTATTCATTTTTATCCACTTTTGGTGAAGAAAATGTGTTAGAAATCCATAAAAAAGAAACAAATATTACATTCAGCAGAGCAGAATGCATTGCCTACCCAACGTCAGTGTCTTTATTTAGAATGTCAATATCCCACATTCTAAAATTGTTGTGATGAGCCGCTTGAAATAATTAGCACCTGAGAAAGAAGAGAAAAAAAACATTCCTTGCGAGATGTCGTCTAAACATATGAAGAGACAGATGGTCTAACTAGACAGCTACAAACGGACATCTGAGATTCTAGCTCACCACATGTTCCTCTCATCACTCAGTTATGTGTTTATTATATTGGTATCACAGCACAATAGCTTTAAGCGGCGCTAAATCACAAAAGGTTGCAGTTTAAAACAGCAATGAGACGAAACTTGTTTTGCCATTACTGAGACAAGATGATGATGATGATGATGAGACGATGCTGACGGGATTGAATGTAAACTGGCGCCAAAATCCACATGCTAGTATGTATTGAGCTGTATTGCTGAGGTGGGGTTGGCTCCACCCCATGACCCATCTTACTCCATCCGGGGGTGGATCTTCTTTTGAAAGAACCGAAAATCATGATGAAGTATTCCGGGTCAGGGTGAAACCAGAGGAAGCTCTGGTGGACTCACTCAACTTTGTCTTTATGATCAGGTTAATCTGACTAAGATTAAAATACCGGACATTTAGTAGAGTAAAAAATGATAATAAAAACAGAATAATAAGGACTAAACAACATTAAAAACTGACAACGACCTTTGACACAGGACTACGATGAATGGAGATCTATCCACAAGTTCTATATTCCGTGCTGCTGCTCCGGCTAGAGACCCTTCCATCACAATCTCGCCGAAAGTCTCTGAGCGACAAAGACTTTCTAATACACCCATTATCACACATCTGCTGTCGTCATAAATCATTCATCTCTTTCATTCATTCTCTCCCTTCTCTGATTGGAATTCAACTATACAGGACAGAATTTACATTTGAGAGAAAAACAGGTGAAGTGGTTCCAGGTGAGGAAGGCTCAGTCCTTCAGAAAGGATGGAGTCAAGTGCACCGCCTGAAATCTATAGAATGAAAATAAGAAATATGATTCTTTGTGGAATTAGTGCCAGAAAACATCAACTTTTCGATTTTTAGTACTTATTTTTCGCTGATTTCATATCCTTGAAACCAAATCTTTTCGACGAGAAAGTGAAACGTTTGATGGCTAATTGGAATGATCCTCTTGAATATGTTTTCTTAGAAGATACTGTTAAGGAAATCCGGCTCGACTTAGGTTGTTATTGTTATAAAAAAAAAAACTATATGCCTCACCAGCCAAATCCTGCTAGAGAACAGCTAGAAGGAAAAATAAAAGGATAAATATTTTACATACTATATGCTTTTTTTTTCTTCCCCTTATCGCCTCGGCACAGATGGGAATGAAAATTTAATCCAAAAAAGAAAGAAAATAATGTCAATCCTCTCTGAAGCATGGGTAGGAGGTAAGGAAGGCGGAGATGTAAGATTAGCAGGTGAAACTGTAAAAATGAGCAAACAGCTTCCCGGCTCTCTCCCGGCATGCTTTCTGACACCAATGTGTGGATCATTAAAAATACATGACACCTTTTGCTCTCTTTGCAGCCAGGAGTTGTTTACACTGTGGATCAGCTGAGTGTCATTGGCAGCTTCCTGGAATACAACCATCGTGTCTTTCAACATGCGATCCCCAAAGACGTCAGCTTCCAATCCCTCATGCACACTTGAACTTCGACCTGAGATTTTGTAACTGGAATTCACCTTTTAACACATATCTAAAAACCCGTTTGACCAAATGGTCATTTTAAGGTTAACCTCGCTTCAAGCGCATTCCCCAAATCAACTTGCATAACCTCGGTTTTTATGGACAGGTAAGACGTAAAATGGTTCATTTTCAGTGTCAATATTCCAATATTTCTATTTTGGCTTCATTTAATTTGAGATAAAAGGCTTTAGCATCTATATGTTGCAGTAAAAACATGCAGGACAATGACGATCCTCAGAAACTGTTTACTACTCAAATTTGATAAAAAAATACCACTAGGTTCCGTTTATTCGACACAGCTTTTTGTGGGAAAGGACCAGGACGACTCGCTATTTGGCGCAGTTGGATTTCAACTCAAAATATTCGAAATTGGCCAGTGATTTGATATTTTTTTAACCGAGAGAGGGATTTTGGCTGTAAATTACCACCTTTATCCACTACAAGGGGCTTTAAAAAACTGCAAAAACTAGACCTATGCCGCTCTCCCCGACAGCAAGGGTATATCCATGTAAAGTCCCCAATCCCCTTCGTTGGACAAACAATAAAAGCATTTTTTGCTTAATATCCATAAAACAGTGTTTTTCATAAAAAAAATAGCTCCCTCTTAGTGGGTAAAGTATGAACTACAAGAATCAAATAAATATTTACAAGGTCGATCTCCTTGAGTCGATTCATATGCGCCAAATTAGGACTGACTTAGACCAACGGATAGGAAGTTATATCCAAAATACTGTGCTTTTCATAAAACACTCTCTCTAGTGAGTAAGATGTGAACTGTTAGAGTAGATAACAATGTCAACAAGATAGATCTCCTCCAGTTGAATCAAATGCACCAGGCTTGGACTAAATCGGATCAAATCGGACTAAAGCTCCCCCTAGTGTCAGAAATACAGAACCACCCCCACTTTTCGGGGATATAACTAGAAACCCGATTATTAGCTGGGTAGAATCTGTTCTGAAGTTGACCCGTAGGATGTCAGGGTGAACACAAACATGGAGGAGAGTGATCAATAAAGATGATATCCCTCAGGTTCTCTTTGAAGAACATCCAGGAAGAGTTCAACAATCCCTTTTTCCACTTTCCTCATCTCCGCTTCCGTAGCCGTGATTGACTCCTCCTACTCATCAGCATCACATGACGTGACATGAAAAGATGGTGGAGGTCAAACTTGTCCTGATACCAGTTTTCTGACGAAGAAACAACAAGAATTTATGGCGCTATGACCTCCTAGTAGAAGATACAAATATCAGCTTGTCTGAATCAACACTAATGATGGATGTTCTAAGATTGAGTCGATCACAGGACATTCCATTATTCAGACAAGGACAAGTAAGACAAAAGCAGTGAAAAGTTTGTTTTTTCTCCTCAGCACATAAATTATAGGGGCTCACGTCTGTGTGACCACTCAAAAATGGCGGGCCGGACCTTTTCCCATTTCTCTATTACCTCATCACAGATTTGAAAACTGTTAAACTAACAAGGATCACAAGGCTCAGTTCACAGAAAGGGGAATTAAATCATGTCCTGGCTGCTAAATAAGAACACTGTACGATAATAAATCAAGCAATTACTATATAAATGTATTACAACACGACCTAGTGGTTCTCCGCCGCGTCCCCCTCCTGTAAATGAAACCAAACAAACAAGATACGCCTGACAACGGTGAAATATTCAAAAACACCTTGAAAGTAAATTGACATGAATTTCCAGCATTGGAGCTCGTTAAAATTCATACAATTCTCAGCTTCACATCTTGTCGGTCTGTTGGCTGCGTCTAAGGAGCGCAGGAGAGAAAACGTGTCAAAGGTTTCACCGTGCGAGGAGGGGGTGGTCTTTACTTGTGCCCAGCAATCCCCAAGTAATGAAGACGCGCAGACGGCTTTACGAAGAGAAGTCGAATTTTAAAACAAACAACACGATGCCTAGAATATATATTTATTATGACACAGGTGATATTTAGGCAAATTGCTTTCAAGCCATTATTGCCACAAGCAGGGTTGGTAACATTGTCCAACTCATCCTGCGTGGTCTATATAGCCCCTCCAGTGAGTTCTGGGTCCACCCCAGGGGTCTCCTCCCAGTTGGATGTGCCTGAAAAACCTCCAAAGGGAGGCGTCTGATCTAAACCACCTCACTTTGCTCCATTTGAAGCGACGGAGCAGAGACTTGACTCTGTCTGATGTCCGTACTTTATCTCTGAGGTGGAGCCCGGCCCCCCCCTACGAGGGAAGCTCATTTTAGCCGCTGGATGCCTTGACCTCATTCGTTCTGTTACTCATGACCACAGGTGAGCAACCAAGACACTTCAACTCCTTCAACAGAAACTCTCCCCCGATTCTAAGGGGCGAGTTGTTGAAGTCTAACCAAGCCGTTGTGTTTTTTTTACGATGCCAATTTAATAAGGATTATTCTGCACCTGCTGATGATTCAGGTATTCAGTCTATTCCATTCAGGAATAACCTCACACAGTTTCCTTCAGCTCAACCCAAAAGACTGACGAACACATTTGTCTTTAAGGTTTTGGGATATTTTTCGGGATTCCAACAGCAGGTTCGGGCGCGCGGCGCCGAACAACAGTAAGCGACGTTGCAGCAGAACAGTAATTACTCTACTCTGAATATTTCATAAATGTGAAAGGTGTGACTTTTAACAGAATGTTATACAAAATCTAATGAGAACATGATAAAGTAAGTGGCCTCCAGAAACACGCATCTAATATTCCAGGCCGGGTCATACGCCGCTTTGCACTTAACATAAGGTAATTAAAAAAGTTACTCATCACTAGTTGACATATTGGGAAAGAAACAGTCAAACATAAGGAGCTGAACGACTTTGCCAAATGGTGATGGTTGGATGACCGGGTCAGGTTGTTTCTGCTGGTGTTGGTTTATTTATTCGTTATAAGGCTTACTCACAAAGGAATCTTCCCTGGTGCAATCATCATCATCGTCATCTATTGTTGGGATCATCATCATTATCATCACTAGTGGGATCATTATCATTCCATGGAGGGATCGTCATCATCATCACTGGTGGGGTCATAATCATCAACATCACTAGTGAGATCATCATCATCCCATAGAGGGATCCTCATCATCATCACTGGAGGGATCGTCATCATCATCACTGGAGGGGTCGTCATCATCATCTACTGGTGGGGTCATAATCATCAACATCACTAGTGAGATCATCATCATCCCATGGAGGGATCGTCATCATCATCACTGGAGGGGTCATCATCATCATCTACTGGTGGGATCATCATCGTCATCATCACTAGTGGGATCATTATCATCCCATGGAGGGATCGTCATCATCATCATCACTGGTGGGATCATCATCGTCATCGTCACTAGTGGGATCGTCATCGTCACTAGTGGGATCACCATCGTCATCCCATGGCGGGATCGTCATCATCATCACTGAATTAATCGTCATCATCATCACTGGTGGGGTCATAATAATCATCCTCATTATCATCATCATTAACATCACCATCACCGGTGGGATGATGATGATCATCATCATCACTGGAGGGATCATGATCATCATCAGTGGTGGGATCATCATCATCATCACTGGTGGGATCATCATCATCCTGAATTCAGAAGATTTGTCTTTGTAAAACTAAGAAGACAATTTTCCAAATGATTGATGTCGGGGTTCATGGTCCAGAAGGCATTTTATGGGGGTCCAACTATCAGGGGACTTTTGTCCTTAAAGAGATGAAGGACAAAAAGCTCTGAAGGCTGTTTCTATTTTATTTCTGTCACATGGGTCCACATTCAATATAAGTCAGCTCAACACCAGAATCAATAAAGCTGTCAATCAAACTGACAAGCATGTAGCTTGATCCTATTCATGACT
This sequence comes from Lophius americanus, assembly GCA_037951165.1. Lineage (NCBI taxonomy): Eukaryota > Metazoa > Chordata > Actinopteri > Lophiiformes > Lophiidae > Lophius > Lophius americanus. The sequence goes on along the minus strand of JBBDHG010000169.1, from coordinate 1,470,400 downwards.
AATAACAAAATATAAACTGAATATAGTAGCAAAATATTAGTATGTAGTAAAAGAACAAAGATCTCGACTCCCTACAAACATCTCAGTCATCCGAGTTTGATCTGGTGGCATCTTCATCCGTGGAAGCACACGGGGATTTAGTAACGTATATTTGACAACACCTTTAACACAAATAAGAAAATGTCCTCATATTTACAGCCCAAACATCCCGACAGAGAGAAATAACAGTTTCTCTACTCGAGGACTTTAAACCAACGGTGCACCCCCCTTTGGCGACTGAAAGGACTCCTTTGATAACAAAAGTGAGAGGAGCCCCTAGGCCTGGGTTCTCCAACTCCACAACTCAAAAACTGTTTCATGGATCATTCTCTAAATCCATACAAAGACCTCGGTCCTTAGAGGTTAAAAGAAATTAAATAAAAATCCCATTTGAAAATGCAGTAACCAAACGCACCACTAGGGGCACAGTTATAATACTCTGAAAAGCAGGACGCTAAGGCATTAAATATTAAGCTTGACCGTTTCTGCTAAAATAAAAGCATCTTAATAATCGTAACAAGATGCCTCTGAGTAAAAATACTTATAACTCCATATAACTTGAGTGTGTTATGAATCTCCAAGCGTTGCCATGTTGATGTCCTTCTTAAGGGGGGTGTTATGAAACTCTCCTATGAACCCATGCAGAAAGAGGAGAGGAGAATAATCCCTGAACCCGTCTCGGTGGAATTCAGCTAAAACGACTTCAGAGGCATGAAGACAGTACCTCCAGGTTAAAACCAAACATCCACGAGGCTATACTTGTTAAATCACAGCTTCTACTTTTTGTGCTTGGGAAAGTTTGACCTGAAGACGTCTTTTTTCCTGCAAGACTCTGCCATTTTAAGGATTTAGTTATGTTGCCTGCGAGGATACAGAGCATTAAAGGTTAAAGTCAGAGAAGAAGAAAAATGCAGGGACTGCCTGTAGCCTCCCTCTGCAAAGATGTGCGTCGATACATGTGTGCTTATTTCCAAGGGTGAATCTCTTCTCACGGAGTCACGTTTGGGTAAACACATCACTGCACCTCTGGATCCAACCCTCACCGCCGGAAATCAGTCACTTTTCTTAGCAGCATTCAATACGTTTTAGTGTGAAACGTTCACGCTGTGTCACCAGGGGAGTCCGGTCGAGGGTACTGCAGGAACATAGGGTTCTGTTAATGCTAAGGAAAATATGATGTACAGCATATGGAGGGGAGCTAAAGTGAATTATATCGTGACACTGTGTGAAGGTCATGCGGCGCGCAATGGCAGGTACTTTAAAAAGATTGCTTAAATTGACCCTGGCTGATCGGCAGTTTAGCTGAGCATAGGCTTGAGGATTGAATGAGGATATTAAGGAGTTTGGGCATCTGAACCACCTTTCGCGAGGCAGAAGTGCTAAGTCAGAGCGGAGATGGAGATGATTAGCAATGACAATCAATGACAGTGGTTCATGAGGGTTCTTTCCAGACACTGGGGGGCAGGCAGACAGAAATGCTGCTACACACTCTCTTTTTTAAGGCGGTGAAGATCACCTTTCCTTTAACTTCAAAATGATTGTTTTGCCTCTGTTGACGTGTATTCAGATAAATAAATGGCAATAAATAAAGACGTACGCCAAATCTTCTCATAATAGATTAACAGCGTTAGTAGATTTTTGCTGATTGGTTTCTGTGCTTTTTGTTTCTTCTTTTATTTTTTATGTATACCGATCAGCCATAATGTTAAAACTGCCTTATTTTATATCTCCTTTATGCAAAACATGGCTGTGATGCGCTGTGTGCTCTGACACCTACAATAAGTTTTTTAGCATTTGTGCTACAGTAGCTCCTCTGTGGGATCAGACGACCCGGGTTAGGGTATTTTTGAGCTCCAGAGAGGTGAGCGTCCTCCTCCACTTACCCTAGAGCTTCTGCAGATTTTGCTTCTTTCTCTGCATCTTAATGTGTCCCCAGCTATTAATTTAACTGTCAGGAAAAACATAAGGGAACTCTTAAATTGAGCAGTTATCGCACGTAAGAGGCGGCAGCGGTTGATCGGCAAGAGGGAAGTCTACTCGTCAGTGAGTGAGGTCTAGAATACTCGAGAGTGATGAAGAGTCGTCATACACAGCCTCAGTTGTCTTCCAGGGAGCATCACTCTCTCATTTAGTCCACTCATCATTCCTGCGTCGCATCCTCGCTGTGTAACGGCTGACCCATTTGTAAAACAGCCCAACGCTGCCTGTTACTATGGATTTATGGTCACCTGTGAGTTCATCCGAGGTCAAAGCAATGATTGAGCAAAGGCCAGAATGTGGAATCGACTACTGTGCTTAACAGTGCTACAAGATTAATGACCATTTATGATTTCTTGAGATGGGCACCGAAGAACTAAAGCAACCAAATTTATAACAGCAGCCCAGCTGTTTTGCAACGATTGAAGTGGGATGGAAAGGTTTAATCGTAAATTTTAATGTTGCCCGACTGGGTCAGGAGAAAAAAAACCAATCAGCCGTAACATACTAACCACAGACAGGTAACATCAGAATAACATCGATTATATATAGAGATTATAAAGCTATGAAGTAATCCACCTGTCAGTGGATTATATGGAATATATTATGTAGTAAAGTGATCATTCTTTTCCTAAATTTAAACACAATTTGCATTATGAGTGGCGTTATGCAAAATGATGCTGTTAGTCAGAGTCACATATCTCCGTTAGATTGTCATAGTATTTGTTTTAGACAATTATACCAATCCATGGATGACAAAAAAGTTTATTCTAGTGGCACTATTCTGTAAAAGGTTTGGTTTCCTCCCTTACTTATTTTAATCTCTTAACTTGAAATTTTAGCACGCTAACGCCAAACACAAAGAAAGTGAAAAACACCTGCTGCCGACCAGCATTTTAAGACAGCATGTCCGGTTTAAATATCTAAGTAAGACACCCGGCTATGACCACATCTTTCATGATCTTTCCCAAAAATACTAGCCAAATAGAATCAATTTTAAAATATAGCAAGGTGAGATACTTAATGTGAGGAACACCACTGCTTGAGCATGCTCCTTCCTCGTTCATCCATCTTCACTGTGTTCTCTCATTTCTGTCTGCTTGCTCCGCCCCCTCTCTCAGTGCTGAGTGGAAGTCGGAGCGACATCCAGGAGCATCAATCTTAGACCCGTCTTAATCTTTGCGTTCATTCTTTCATTCATTATTTACTGAGTTTGGATTTACCTGCTGCCCCGTTTATCGCTTTAGGTTATTGTTAGTTTAGTGTGCGACTATAGGATTGGGGAGAAGTCTGAATCCGGTAGCCGGCTGTGTGGGCATGAATAGAGGGCCTCTAAATCTTTTGTTTGTTTTGGCTGGGGCATCCATCTCTCTTTTGTTTGGCCATCTTATTTAGGAAAAGTCACATTTGGGGAGTTACTGACAAACAACCTGCCTTAAAGGCTAGGCGAGGTGTTTGATTTAGAACTGAAATAGACCTTCACTTTCGTTGTGGCAGGAGTATTGATATTTAAAAACAAGGCCTAGGCTCTCCTGGTTCATCCCTGAAAATCCCCCTGCATTTGACAACTCAACCCTCTGATTGAACTCATTAAAACTGAAGACATGTTCAAAAAAAAAAGTTTAAAAAAAAATTAAATAGTAAGAAACTCCCCCTAGTGGGTAAAATATGAACTATTAGAGTAGAATGTGTTGAAGCTGAGATAGGTCAATGCATGTCGATGCACCGAATTTGGACTAAATGGGACCAACTGATAGGAAATGAAGTCCAAAAACAGTATTTTCTTTAAAGCTTCCCTTAGCGATTAAAATTTGATTTCTAAGTGAAATACCACACATTCAAGATAGATCTGTGAATGATTCAAACTCTGAGTGATTCAAACTCTGAATGATTAAAACTCTGAGTGATTCAAACTGAGTGATTCAAACGCACCCAATTTGGACTGAATCGAACCAATGGTTGAGAAATGATGGCCCAAAAAGTGTTGCAGGTAAATAGTGTCAGAAATATACAACCGACTTTTCCCAATATTAATCCAGTTCTTCCTCACACTAAAGTCTGTGCGGCTACAAAATTTGAAAACGATTCACGTTAGAGTTCTCCTATCATTGCGTTAACATGAATGAACTGCGGCGGCGATGATGATTCCATAATATCCCTACATTTTCGGGGATATAATAACACTACTGCTGTACAGAACCTGGTTTTTAGATGTCTTACAAGGATCATGTTTGAACATACTGCTGAATCAGTTCCACGGAGGTCACTGCCTCATAATTTTTCATGTCTAGCCTGCAGCTTCAGCTCATCTCCCCAGAGCTTAGAAAGGTCCCTCATGGGTCTTGTTGCAGAGGTGGATTTCTCTTGTTCTGGTCCTCTTGGGGACCAGGAGACAAGTTGGAGGAGGGTAAGAAGATGTGTCCCAGAAGGTGTTTCAGCCGACTCAGAACAATTGACACGGTTGAGTTATATCACCACCCAGTCTTTACCCCAGTGTCCTAAACTAACAAATGAAAAAAGGCCAGTTCCAAACCAACCATCTTGTTCAAAACCACCACCGGCCCTCCTACCCTCTGCTTTTCACCGATTGAGAAAAAGCAAGGGCAAGAACCGAGAAGAACACGGCCAGCAGCCCCTCTGATGATAATCAAGGCTCAGTGTCTGCGAGAGGGTATGAGCACTGCTTAATTGAGCTGGAAACAAAGCCAAGCCAGGGATAAAAGTCCCCCTGTGAATAATAATGCTCTCACGGCTCTTCACATCAGACCAAATTTGCGGGAGCGCTCACTTCCACTTGTCTTGTATACATGTTTTTGCAATGCGTACAGTAAATGCAATGAATCAGCTGCCAGGGCCCGAGGACTCCCATACCCTCTGAAACCAAACCAGACCAAAATTGAAGGGGAATATTTCAAAGTATTACATTTGCTAATGGCTTAAATGTGACATTTATCAGTCTTGGAAGACTCAGCGAGCAGACAGCAGATGTGCAGGACTAATTCACTTCATTTATCAGGCCCACTCCGGCCAAAATTCATTAAAACCCCGATGCTTATCTCCGGCGCAGCTCGAACTTATCTGATGGGTAGGAACAAAACATATCGAAAATGTGAGATGTCAGACGAGAGCCTCACAATGTCATCAGGAAAAACAGCCTTCTTCTGCAAGGACTATTAATAGAATCTACAGTAGATCGTGGAAAATATGGTTGTTGTAACTTTCAAAAACATCTTTCGTGCTTTCTTTGACTTCACAAGACTGACCCCGAAGTGCCAATGGAATAACTTTTGTGTCGTGATAATATTACAGAAATAGAAGACACTTCTTCTTTGGTTTTCTAGCAGCAGGAGACAAAGTCACATTCACAGGATCGTATTCAGACTCAGACACCAACAAAGCTTTTTCTGCAATAACCTTTTCCTGATTATAATATGCACAGTTTTTTTTTTTCTTCATTTATGTAAAAGCTTTGAAATCAGTATATTTGAATTTGAACGCCGATACCCTCATTGTCACCTTGAATAAATCCCAGGTAGCTTATACATCTTTAGTAGTACGGCACTTGAAAAGTCCAAAGCATCACTGGAGTATGGAAATCAACAGATTTAACAGTTTTAACAGTAGGTGACACTTCAAACGCTGGAAAAGTTTGTCGTTGATCCAGGAACCAAGGACTTATTCAGTCGATTCTTGCCTGCACTTCGGATGAGCTTCTCATTGACATTAGTTAGTTTTCGTATCAGTTTGTTGTCCCACAAACACTACACAACCATTAGAAATCAAACGTGGTGTCTGTGTTGGGCATAGGAAAATAAATAATCCATTTTCATCCTGCAATGTATTTGAACGGAGACGATATTTTTATTTCATTTTAACCTAGGGAAACTTTAAATCTTCCAACGTTTTCTCTGTTTCTATAGAAACTACCACCCTGACTTTCACACAGCTTTGTCAAATGCTGGGGCATGGGTCAGGTGTATTATTCTGCATGGTCACATTTACTGAATGTGCACCGGAAGATATGCTTACTTTTCTCTTTTGAGTCAAGTGCTCTGCTGTAAAGAGTGTCTTGCACAGTTTGTGTATAGAAGATAACATTGGTAAAATATCAAACATGTCTATCTTTTGGGAGCTGACTGAAGTGAATTCACTCAGGTTAAGATGTAGATATCATCTGAAGTCACAACCCGGTCCTACGTATCCCACCGGCCAGCAACAACATTCAAACGTGGAGCATCGAGGCTACTCCAGGAGATGGGATTGTGGGGGTCCATGCCCACCCCATCAAGCACTCCAAAACATTTCAAGAGGTACTTTTTAATGAACTGCAAGATGAAGAAGATGTACTGAAGATGTATCAAGTGGCAGCATGTATATGCTAAACAATAAAGGGTTCGAGGATGGATCAAAGGGGAGACGGAGGAGGAGGCATTGACCACGGCTATTGAGGAAGTCCTATTTGATAAGAAAGATTTTTCTTAGCATATTAAAGCAAGTGAGTACTTACTAAACAGAAGAGGGTAACCTTTATAGAACCAAAAAAAATAAAAAGTCTAATGAAGGCCATATCGTTTTCGAGAAAGATGCTTTTCCAAAAAGGTGAGTCAATCTGAATAGAACCGACTTCTTAGATGAAGAAGAGGAAGACCACTAGATGGGAAGAAAGCACTCTACCTGGGCCGTCAAGGGAGTGGATTTAATTCAGGAGGTGAGCCCTCGAAGACATGATTCACAGCTGAACCATATGGCGATAAGCCTGCGTCTATTTAGAAGATTAACGCCGTCACTAATCACTCCTTGTACATTTAAATAATACGTTTGTAAACAATTCCTTCGCTCTCGGGATCAGAAATCTGAAGTTGCATTTTAAGGTTCTTCTGTTTATAGTAACTTCTGAACTAATAATAATATGTCTAAATATGAAAGATTTCTACTTGGTCCCAACCATTTCCGGGATAAGCCCCGCCTACTTTGAGTATGGCTAGATAAACAGATGACGGTGAAATTCACCCATCACCAGTTACTAAACTAAAATATACCCAATATTCAACTTACTATTACCTGTTTACGATACATGCGACATTCTTTGCTGTATGACAGCATCTCCTTTTCCACAAACTATCCAACGTGAAACTTTTTCTACTTGAAGACACATTCCCTCACCAGCGAAACTACTCCCAGTAGCAGAATGTTCGCTTCAGGATCATCACTTGTTAAAAGTCTCGTCTGTCCCTTCCTTCTTTGTCAAAGTAGGCGGTTTCCAGCCAAACATACATTTTTAATGTCGTTTGGCTGTACTCATTAAAATCCTTGAGAGACCTAACGACAAACTGGACTGAAAGCTGTAAATAATTGAAAACAGAGTAAAATCCTGGGGTCTGAATTTAAACACTTCACCAGACGAACACTGGCGTCAGATTAATGTTCCTGCTGCCTATGAGTGGGCCCTGGACAGCCGCGCAGACACGAATAAATGAAGGTGCCTTTTGCAAATAATTCTCACGAGCTTCTCATTCGCTCGCTAAGCCCATAAAGTTCAAGGAGGGCTGTCGTGCCTGGAAAAATTAGGGCTAGTGCCACTCACTTTCATGCTGGGGTATTTGAGACCTTCAAAGTGTCATCATTTCCTGGGTCAACTGTCAGGAGCCAAACACTAGATACCACTAAGCTCGACGGTTACTGCTGATGACTTTATAGTTTAAGCTTCGCCTCTGAAGGCATTTATCAAAAGTTACACAGGATATGACATCATCAACATGTTCTTCAACAGTTCTGCAATTTCACGGCCTCTAAGAAGGCAGCATGGCATGGTGTCATCTTGCAATTTGACATCTATGTGACAGGAAATGCACCTTAACATTAGAACCAGTGACAGGTGGAGTCGCCACCTGTAAGACGAGACGACATTGAGTATCTCGTTGCTGTCAGTGGTAAAGATATTTTAAGCAGTTAATTAACATTTTACCTTGAGGTTAATTTGCTGGTATCCTGGTCTGGGTTAGCTTCTTCTAAAGTCTCTGGTAAACCGGCTAGACCTTGCTGTAAAAATACCATAATAAACCTACCGGCTGACAAAACCACCATTTATACAATCATACATCCAGACTGCCAGTTAAGGCTAGGCGCCCACCAGCTCAGCAGAACCAATAACCATTCACACAATCTCTCCGGCACCAATATGGAGACTTAATACTGGAAACAGAATCGTCATGTCTTTGTAATTATAGTATGGTGATGTTCGGGATGTTCCTGCCTGTCATGGTAACGCATTAATTCATAAACCGTTTCATGGATCATTTTCAAATTTTATACCCACATAGTGGGTAGTGCGAGGAAGAACTGGATTGATTTGGGCAATGGTCGATGGTATATTAACATCATAACACTATTAACACATATATAACACATATAACACTATTATATATTAACACTAGGGGGAGCTTTTTCTCCAAAAGTTTATTGGGCCATCATTTCTCAACCTTTAGTGGGATTTAGTCCAAATGCAGTGCTTGAGACTGGATTTAAGCAGATTTATCACGTACATGTCGTATTCCATCGCGATTATTAAGCTTTGACCAATTTTTTTTACAAAAAAACCCACTGTTTTTCGGATGTAACTTCTCTTTTAAGTGAAGTCGTTCATTCAGGGAGATTGCTTGTACAACGCAGGGGATTAGGGGTGGAAATATTCTCGATGTCGGGGGACGACAGCGTAGGTTTAGTTTATATCATGGGTTATTTGAATCATGTATACCATTATTCTTCACAGGTTATAAACAGTACGACATAGGGAAACGGTTTTCTGCTGTCCCCCTGGAGGAAATTTGGGTTCAGGGTCAAAGACCCTGCGACATTAGAGCTGGATAGGCGGTCAGGGGATCGTGCTGCTGATATTCCAGTTGATGGACGACTGTTCTTCCACCAGGGCCACAGTCCCCGAATGATATGTCACTGCGCACCACTGCTTCCTAGTAATTTAGTCTCTGAAGGGTATTTTTTTTGCGCAGCAACTATGTGTAAATGTTGGGGACCCAGCGAAGACCTCTCCATTGAAGTTAGTAACTCGGCAATGTGCTATTTTACGATTAAGCTATTTAAACAAAGTCTAATTACACAGTTTATGGTTTCTAAAGAATGAGGCAATATGTCAGCCATAAACTTCATTCGTCTGATGAATAAGCATCATCAGACAAATTTATGGATTTTCCGTTTGCGCTGAAGGTAACAGCAGTTTCCATGATAGATTGCAAAAGCCCCCGGGAGGACTTCACTCACAAATAATGGCTCGTTGAAATTGCAAAACAGTACCCTGCAGGACAGTTTTTAAAGTAAGCCTGTGTGTAAATCTGTTGCGGAGATATTAATCAAAGTGTCAGATGAGAGCATTAGCAGTTATCTATGGGTGCAGCGGCCCCCCGAGGGGGTTAAAACAATGAAGTGTGATAAATTGGATGGACATTGGGGATTGGATGATTTAAAATATTAAGAAAAAAACTTTTTTAAGTCACTGTCTTTCTATAATGGTTTGACCCTTGTGCCGCACTTCACTGACTTGATGCCCGAACCTCCTCAACTGACTCCTCTGGAGGAGCAACGGCTCTACTTTGAGCCTCTCCCGAATGTCTGAGCGCCTCACCCTATCTCTAAGGCTGAGCCCAGCCACCCTGCGGAGAAAACTCATTCTCTCACGTCATGACCCACAGTTCACGACCATAGGTGAGGGTCGGAACGTAGATGGACCGGTAAATCGAGAGCTTTGCCTTTGGGCTCAGCTCTCTCTTCCCCACAACGGATCAATAAGGCGTCGGCATCACTGCAGACGCCGCCGTCTGTCCATGTCCCACTCCCTCCTCCCCTCACTCGTGAACAAGACCCCGAGATACCTGAACTCCTCCTTTCGGGGCAAAAGTGAGCACTCTACCTTTTTACGGAACCATACTCATAAATACTGAGTGTATTTTATTATTCCGTTTTATGAATAACAAAGATATGTCAATGATTAGCAATAACACTTATGATGATGCTTTTTAATATTATGTTCAGTACGGGTAGAGAAGAAATGAAAAACTATAAGCCATAGCCAGGTGGTCCGTGAAAGGATTGACTATAAACTACAAAACTGCATCGGATCACTAAAAGTGCATCAAAAGAGTGGAGAGAGGACTCAAAACTGAGAACACTGAGGGGCATTGAACACACCACAGTGACTCCTTTCTCTCGGTGGACTCTCACTTATCTTCCGCAGGACAATTAACCTTTTACATATTTACCTTTGTTCGGCAAAAGTCTTTGTAGTTTGCTCTTAAGAAAGTCTGGCGCTTTCAGGTCTGATAGCTTCTTTAGCTTAGCGGTGGCTTCCCCCTCTTTCTCAGCGTCAGAATCAGCTTCATTGGCCAAGTACATACATACAAGGAATTTTATTCCGGTTAGCTGTACTGTCCCAGAACGAACAACAATATAAAATAAATGTAATAATTATAAAATAGACAAAGTCTCTCTGCTTCTCTGTCCTGCTCAGTCTCAGAAATTCAAATATCCCTCGGCATCTTTTAGTGTATATAAACTAAATGTAGCTTAATTAGCCAACATCGTTGTTTTTTTATGTACTTTTTTAAAATGACCGAAAAACGATAATAAATAATAAATAATACATGTGAAATCCATTCTACGTGGATTGTTTTTGTAATCCACATAGCCTGGGTTAGATTAGCCGTCACATTATTTTTGATACATAAATGCATTTTGTCCATTAAAAGATGAAAATTTAAAAATTAAAAGAGAAAAATGTCCTTAGTGAGGCACAGGGGTTAAAAAGAATGTGTCCCACGTCACATGGTCTAAAGGAAGTCTCTAAAAACACAGTCTGAGGCAAATACTTAAAAATAAATCGTCAGCAACACAGATTTAGAAGAATGACAACGCTCAACTTTACCAAAGTTTCATTGCTGGCCTTAAAATGAAGCGTTAAACCCATCCAGTGCTTAGAACAGCAAAGCTCTGACACAGATAAAACTGCCTGTGAGTTTTAGTCCAGGGCTCAGCGATCATCATAAATAATTGAAATAGGCCATTACAAACACAGAAAGAAGATGATACTTCTGCTTACAGCAGTCCTTTTCTAGGTTGGAGGGAGGGGGGGATTATTTGCAACATAATGTTCCCTTTAGGAGGTGATGAAATCCCTTTGATTGCATTAAAGTTTATTATGATGTTCACGATGTTTACTACAGCATCCTACAGAGGATACTGTACTTTACTTACCAGGGATATATCACTATATATTCCCCTCATAAGTATCATCAACAGAGAGCATCCATATGGTTTCTTGATGTACACCAGTCAGCCATAATATTAGAACCAGTAGCTGTTATAAGAATGGAGAAGCACATAAGTGTAAATCAGTATTATGGTACCAGCCAAAAAACAACAACAAAAAAACCTCATATACTCTCAATCGTTTGTTTTTATCCCAAATGTTACATTTAAAGCGTCAAAATGCTGCTACATACAAAACACAAATATAAAATTGTAGCAAACACTAGTGTCTGCAGATCTATGAAAAACATGGTGTTTTGTAAAATATGAGGGCGAATGTGAAATTCACATGAAATTTGAGACCTCATTTGCATATTTGTTCGCCCTTAGTGTCAAAAGCTGTGATGTCCCAGTCAATGTGTCAGCAGTGTGAGTGACAAACTTTGTCAGTCATCATCAGTTGAGAGTCAAATTCAAGTTTCCAGTTAACAAGGTTCAAAAATTGTTGCTGATGGGAGACTAAGCCTCCGCTGTCGTCCCTGACGGCAAGTTTATATCGCCGACGAGTGACAAATCCCAGATTTGTAGAAGGATATAAGAATATCAGACCATGAACATGTTTAAATACACATTTATTATGGGATATTGTGTAAAATAGCAACTTTTAAGGTGATTCACAAGGTATTATAATGCTACCTGTTAGCTAAGTGATGTATGTGCACCACTTTCATTTATTTAATATAATCAAAGGAAGTGATCATTTAGAACTACTCACCCCACTGACCTCAACACGATCCCTCCGTTCTACCCACTGATACCGCCTCCTCCTCCCTCGGACTAAGCTCAGCACCATGGTTGATCGGACCTTCTGTTCTGCTGCCCCTCGTCTGTGGAATGCCCTCCCTGACCCTCTGAGGGCTCCACAGACGACTGACACATTTAAAAAAGGACTTAAAACTTTCCTTTTTAGCAGAACCTATAACTTTTAATTAACACTGCTGCTTTTTGGTCAGGTTTTTATATAGTTATTTTATTTTTTTATTGAGGCTTTTATCTGCTTTTACTTTGTAGCACTTTGAGATTTGATCCAAATGTAAAGTGCGTTATGAATTAAATGTTTTATTATTATTATTATGAACATTTCTGCTGACCTTTCAGAATAACCTGAAAGCAAAGACTTCATACAGAGGCTTGTAACTTGCAAAAGCACAATTCATTTATTTTCCTATGCATGTGTATTATAATATATTATAATACATAATACTTAACAAAATTGGTTGCATTTCACCTTAAGAAAGAAAAATTATAAGGCAATTTTGACATGTTTCGATAGTTTTATGCTGTACTTTAAAAATAAAAAGAATGACTGTAAAGTGAAAAATTTTTCATATTTTTTTTCTTATCAGGTAACATTAATCCCTGATCATCTTTAAATTATGACCATAACTGTCTAAGTTTATGTTATATGTCATTATTATAGTTTCATGGTTCTGATCGGTGCCGTGCTCAGTGGGTGGGACAAATTAAACTCTGAATATTTTACATCCTACAGAACAAAACATCAACAAAAATTAGTTTTTCCTGTAAACAGCCACTCATACAGAAAGTCTTCTCAAAAATATATTTTTTTGCATTAACTAATTTGTTTTATGTTAGAACTCAGCGTCTCATTAACAAATACATTTCTAAGTTTAACGTACAAATAAACAATTTCACCAATTGTATATTTGTACATTATCGTTTTTTGTTTGATTATAGCCGCGCCTTCAATGCTAACTAAGTTAGCATGCATATGGCAATTCCCTCTATATGTTAGCATTAAGCTAACAGGCCGAGCGAAGTAAAGATTCAGACGGCACCTGGAAGTGTTTCTCTCTGATTTGAAGAACCGGTTATCCGGCAAAGTGAACGCTAACGTTCAGGGAGAGCTGAATAAAAGGATAAAATTAAACTGCAGCCTCTGGCTTTTCCCATCGATCCTCAGGTCTGTGTTCTGGTGGTGAAGAGAGCCCGTCTGTGGGAAACACTGCAGGCGTGGACCGCTAGTAGTTTCAAAATAAAGGCGTGTATTAATAAAGATGATATTTATCGGTATTTTGACTTTTCCATCGATTTGATTGGATCGTTGTTCAACTAACCTGTATACCAATCTGGATCGACGTATCGTTACACCCCTAGTAAGTACATGATGCATTTCCTCCATATATATAATAACAACAGTATAAAGGTAGGAAGGTTAGAGTACTGACGGATCATACTGTCACTTAAGATCAATCATTTAAGCATAAATGCACATAAATAAGTATTATTTATATTTTCATCATGAGTGCATATATGTTTGCTTGTATATGGAGGAACACAGGCCACAGTTTTAATGCCGAATATCTCCATAGTCACCGGACGCTTTACAATCACGTAAATATTTATACACCAGTTTGTGATTATTTTTTGAGTACTGAATCTATGATGAATGAATTACAGAAAAAAAAAATCCAATACGAGTCTAAATAGGGCTCTGTGTATTATAATATATGAAAATTCACTGCAGTACAATGCCTAGGTAATTATATAATAAGGCAGTTGTGAGTGAAAATGGGAGGAATACATCAGCGAACTGAGGTCAGGGGACGTTTCTGCATCAGCAGATCATTCTTTCAGCGATGACATAATGAAGGTCACCAAGAAACTTTGTTTGTGTATGGCCTCATTTCTCCAACCAATGCCACTGAAAATGGGGTATTTAATTTCACGCACAAGTTTCACTGAACAAAGCCACACTCTGCAGCCGTACTCTGTATAATATTTGCTTTGCACAGAATAATGTCGGTTCTGTACTACAATGTGTGGTTTGTAAATGGTGTCCTTGCCTCGCCTCTGAATTCAGATGGATTTGCCGCATCGTGGACACTGGAGCCTAAAGTAAATTTGGTGTGCATGGAGATAAATGAAAAGAAAGATTTCTACAATATACCTAGCCTTCCTCAATCTCCAATTCTCTCTAGTCTTGCACACAGAAACAGGCGGCGGCAAAGGCTAAGTGGATAGTTTGGTCTAATGGCCTGGTGATCCTATAAATAATAGCTATACAGTTTCCTCCCCATTGATCACACAGCTGCATCTGATACGGCGGATTGGTGGATGTCGGATGGGGCTAACCTCGGGGCCACGGTTGGTTGCCTTTCCCTCCAAATGCTTCTGGTGCATGATCTATCAGAGCGGAGGCCTGTACACCTCATGGAATGATATGGCCTAATTGGCTGCTATGAGGGGCCCATCACTTAAGGCGAGGGCAAAAGGACTGATTCCCGGATAAGGTTAACTAACTCGGCTGCTAAATCTCTGGCATTGAGAAGACATGATGCCTGAATAAAGTGCATTTCAGGGAGAAGACTTCAATGTGAGAAGTTCCGGACCCATACATTTGGAAGCGCATGAAAAAAGAAAAAGAAAAAAGAAGCTCTTCAGATGACTGACTTTCATTAAAGTGGTTCAAAAACTCGCTCATCGGAAGCAGCTTCAGTTATTTTTACACATCCGAGTAAAATCCGCTCACACAATTCAGGTGTCATGGTCAGGGGCCCTTTCACAAAAAGTCATCAGAGGTCGGGCGATTTTTCTTTTAGAAATCACCGAGGTTGAGAAGACTGACGTGAAAAGGCTGCATACTCTTTTTTTTTCCCGAGCACCTGCAGTGCGTGTCCTTCACATTGTTGAGAATGCTGCGGGTGCACAGAAGAAAAGAGGTGCGGGTCCCTTAGATGCTTTCATTTTTAAAGCAAGCAGTTCAAAGTACTGTGGTACAAAGTATCCAAACAAGCTAGTAGGATCTATGATAGAATCAGAATGATTAGTGAGGTGACAATGAGAGAGCATGCAGCCTGTGACATAATAGATGCTAACGGCTAATTAGCAGCATTGCTTTCCAGTACATTCGCAAGTTGTAAGCAGTCTTTTTATGCAGAGGTAGACTTTGGTGTCAAATAAAAAAAATACAAGTGCATTTTCTACTTCAACTGGTTCTAGACATTTAACTAAATAAATAGATTAATCAGTAAAGTGATAAAACGGCCGATGAAAAAAATGAAATAAATAAATGATAGATTAATGGATTAAAGATAAAATAGTCATTAGTTGCAGCCCAGGTTGCCTTCAATGAAGACGGTTGCCTCACAACCAACTTGGTTCAGCGTCTCGAATAAACGCAAGCTCAGAATACGAAAAATACAAAAATACTCCCCGAACAAAGCAAATCATTAAAGAAATGGTTCTTACTTGAATCCTTCTGTTTTAAGTACATAAATAAAACACATATTCCTCAAATATTTGCTTTCCACTGATAGACGTTAAAAGATTAATATCTTAGGTAAAGCTACTATAATATTACAATTTCAAGCATCTAATTATTGGTAGCAAGAAAATACCAAAAAAAAGACACTTTTTTCTCGATATTGCACAATATGATTGTAAAATTGTGTAACGTTGGGATGATCATTAGGACATAAGCTTTCAGAAATGCGTCTGTTAAACTTAAAATGTTTCGGGGCATTATTGGTGCACTGCAGCTTTTATACCGCAACAATTTACTGAAGACTGACGGGGAGAAAAGAAATGGCTTGAAGTCAGCGGCGCTTTATTTGTTGTGCTTTGAAGGGTGCATTGTTCAGATGGCAGGATAATAATAATAATCATACATTTAATTTATAACGCACTTTACATTTGGATGAAATCTCCAAGTGTTAAAAGGTAGAATATATACCAGATACACGACTAGTACTGCACTACATTCACTCTACTTATCCCAAATTCGTATATACCTCAAGATGTACTTTTTCATCCACTGACCTGAATAAAATCATAATAAATGCTTAGTCTTGGCACTTGTACCGCCTGGGATTCACTGCAGCTGACGCAATTAATATTTTCCTCATTACTAATGTATTTCTTCAACCACACCTCCACGAGAATCAGCCGTTCGATCCACAGGCTCTAGCAACACATGCATTATTAAGCTTATTGCACAAACGCGGAGACGTGCTGTGTCCTCAGTGAAATAGTTGTGCACTCGCTGGTATGCAGCAGGATTGAGTTATTATTATGACGGAACACAGGGGGATGAAAGAAGCGGAGGGTCAAACAGCCAAAGATCAGATACCTGTGTTACGTTCAGATGAGAGCTGCTGGATGATCGCAATTTGCGTGGACCCCAGGAAAAGAAGTTGCTACATTTGTAGGGAGTAATGGGTATCCAAACAAAGATAAATAAACGTACCAGTCGTAGACCTTTAAAAAAAACACAAACCTATCAATAATTAATGGAGTAAATACCAACTCTACACATCTAAGATCTAATGTTGCACCAGGATGATCCAAATTTTCACTAGTACAGGGTTAATTATGTTATAAATCCACTCTTGCAATGTCCACAGTTTGTCTCTCATCATCTTTCAGGTTTTTTGCACATATTTGTCTGTAAGTCTAAATTGAAATAAACACTGATGGTCCGTATAAGCCCAAAAGTGACTGATTATGGTAAAAAAAAAAGTGATTAGCACAAATTGCTGAATTAAAAAACAGACTCCCTTAAGATGCTGCAAAACGGTGATAATCAATATGTCACGGTGTAGCCATTGAAACATTGCGGTACCCTCCAATTAACTATTACAACAACTAGTGATGTGTGATTAATCATTAAAAGACTGGATTCAGACGTTTATGTGATTTCATTTCTGAAGTGCAACAATTCTGAAGGATTTCAAATCATGAAATAAACTACAGATAAGCTCTTAGCAGGTAGTTCTGGCTCTAAAGAGTCAGGTTTCATGGGTAATGTGTATCCGTGATATGGAGGATTATGGGAGTTGTGGTTTGTTTTTATGTGCATAGCCGCAGAGAGAATGCTGGAGAACCTCTATCCTGTTAGAAGTGTGTTTTTGTTTGTCACTGCGAACGCCTCAGTAGTAAGACTCTGTAATTTTCCAGGCTGTTAAAAAAAGAAAAAGGAGAAAAAAAACCCGTTATCTGCTTCCGAGTTGGACTGGCTTGCTAAGCAATGTGGCTGAGAAGCTGGAGTGCTAACATCACGTAGCAAAGGAAGAAACAGTAGTGGTAGTTTCTTATAAATCCTACAATCCTTCTTCATGTCACCTAAATCCTAGCTTTTCTCTTACTACTGCCTTACTTCTCAGCTGTTTCATGAAGGCTACTCAACTCTCTCTATGGAGGAGATGTGCAGTAGAGCAGCCTCGTAACAACATACATCTATCTGGTAAAGACACGGGCCACGCATGGTGCTTCCCATTTTCTCATATCCATAACAAAGTGCAATATGATGTAAACTGAATGGTAAAATCAAAGAGGAGGAAGAGGAGGAGAAATATAAGTTCTTCTGTGGGTTCGGATAACTCAGCGTGGGCTAGTCATTACTCTCTATGTGCATTGATGAGCCTTGGGCGTCCATGACCCTGTCACCAGAAGGCATTTACTTACTGCAAAATGGAAACAACCAACAAAACTTGCGATTCTGAAGAATCTCTGTCTATACATCGCAGTTTAGGCCTTTTTAAAAGCCACTCAGATCCTGACTCTGCTCCATTTTTCCTGCTTCCAACACATTCACTTCAGAACAGAATCCTCACTGCCATAAGAATATAATTACTGACTTCACCTGTTGTTGCTTATAAAGATACGACAGATTGGTGAAATTCTTTTTAAAATTCCATTACCACCCCAATTCTACGATCTGTTGACTGTAACTTTTGAATTGTGCGTTATTACCTACACGAATTAAATATTTCAAGCTCTTACTTTAAAACTGCATTCTTTAAGGAGGATACATGAGCCCCCGGCCCCCGGATACCTGTGTGTGTCTCACTAAACCCAGGCTACTAAACGCTGACATTACTCCACGAAACAGGAGTGTGACACATTAACACAAGGGTTGTTTGCTTTTTGCGACTAAAGCAGAACCTTTTAATGGAGACTGATTGTCCTGGTGGAAGGGATATATTGTGTGCCATGTTCCATGGGTATGGAGTCATGAAGATTTGTGGGAAAGGCACACTTTTCTCTTTCTATTTTCCCGTTTGTGAATTATCTGAACGCTGAACAATGGGCTTCGGTACACTATCAGTTGAAAAGACAATGGGTCTGTTGTGTGCAGACTAATTCAATGTCCATATCACAAACTCAGCGCTGGTTAAACATCGGTTCCTGCGTAGGCAGTATGTCATCTGCAGTATGTCTGTTTATAAGGGAATAAAATACTCTTTTTGTTTTTACCTCTCAAGAAGATGACGGTAAACGCAGATTCAAGATTCAAATAAATACATGCAAGGAAAATCCTGTTTTTACTAAATAGATGCACATCTCCCATCCAATTATAATCAAGCAGATATCCACACGGTCATGACAGCAATAAAAAAAAAGGGGAACATTTTTTTTTATTCAGCAAGTACGGATGGCATTCTGCACATTGTTCAAGATGAGAGCAAAGTTTTCAAAGCCACCAACACAGGAGTTGAAGTTTTTATTTTCAGTCGAGGCATTTGCAAGAAATGTGTTTTTCTTTTACAGGAACAAAAAAAAAGATTCCAGACCAAAACAGTTGTTGATCAATGCAGCCCCCAAAGGACAGTCGAGAGGATCGGTCCGAAAATAATTTGAGGATTTTCCGAGTTTTAAAGCAGAACGGCACAAGCATTGGAGCTTCTTAGGAATCATATGATAGATAATGAGGCTTATTAGTCCCAGGTAAGCTGTGGACAGATAGACATGAACCTATGACTTCACAATAAAACAAATTACTTCTATAAATCCTAATGCAAACGTGCTTAAAAAATAATCTCCTGCTTTTTGTTTTGCAAATTCAAAGAAAAGGCTTGTTTATCGAAATAAACATGAAGTAGGAATTAAAATTTCTGATAAGAAATAAAAGAGAAAAGACCCAGATTTACAAATAGTTAGTCTATTCATTAATTTTCTGCAACAGCTTATCCTTTTCAGGGTTGGACGAGGTGGGTGGAGCTTAATCAAGACATTGGGTGTGACCGCAAATTAGAGATCCCTCTTCGGGGCAATTAAGGGTCACCCAGAGGTCACATGCTGGCTCAGACCCTGTGACAAAAGATTGGAATTCAAAATCTTATCTAAGTAATTTCACCTTAAAAATCAAAGTCAAATATTAAACATAAGCAACAAGAGAGCATGAAATGTGAGGTTTTAGAATATCGGTTGGGTATGATGTGTTGGGTGAGTGAAAGATGTTGTTCATGCGAAGCAAAAGCACACACAAACCAAACCAGGGCTGGCTGGGTCTAAGGGAGAGACGGATAGACTGGTATGACTGGCTTACTGTATATAAGGTCATAACAGTGTAACACACCGCTCTGCCCGGAGAATAACTGAAACGGAGAGGCCCTAAAACCTGTACAGAATGTTTTGGACTGTCGGAAGAAGCTAGAAATCTCGGAGGGAACCCATCAACACATGTGAAGAACATGCATCGCGTGAAAAGATCTTAACCCGCAACCTTCTTGCTGTGAGGCAAGAAGTGCTGACCACTATACCGCTGTGCAAAAAACATTTCCTACAACATTTTCAGTCAGGATTTGCTCACAAATATCCTTAATAGTTAGCCCTCCACAAAAGCAGACATCAATGTGGGTCACTTAAAGTGCAGCAGGAGGCTGAGCAACTGCAGGGGCACACATTGGGAGGATGTGGGGGGTAGCTATCAATGACTTCTTAATTTGGCCAATCTGATGCTTATAATTCCCCCAAATGAGCTGCCAGAACCGTGAACTGTCAATCATTGTCATTATCCAGCATGTCACAAGACAGGATACGCAAAGTAGAGACACGCCAGCAGGAACAGAGTCACGTGGAAAAGCTTAAACTTAGATCAAGTCAGTTTTTTTCAGTGTAAATATTTAAGGGTGAGAAAGTAACTCAATCGAAAAATCTGCTCAGTTTATCCGCCGTAAGTCTTATTTTGTCTGCTGCTGTCGGAGCTGCTTCAGACCAACCACAAATCAAAGCCTGTATATTATAACAGGTGAAGCCCAAATAGAATTCCTCTTACTTCTGCGTATTTTGTGTGTATCAGAAATGATTTGATAGCTGATTCAGAGAAAAAAAGAAACTCAACCAAAAATGTTGAAACTGAAATTGAGGAGACATCAGTGTCAGAAAACACACAGCATCACAAAGAAGTTTTGGTTGGTGGTCATAATGAAATGGCTGATCTGTGTAAGTGTCCGGGACACGTTGATTTTGGTCAGACCCGTTCACCCTTACCTCCGCCCACCACCCAGGAATGAATCCACCTCTATCCTCTATACCTCTATGTGTATTCTGTCATATTCATTTATTATTCATCGCCATTGGTAAAATGGTTGTTGTAGACGCGGCAACAGCCACGCAGATTTAGCAGGGGATTAATATTGCTTTGTTTATTTGCGACCATTACACCCCGTGTAGAGGAAGATGGCAGAAGAGAAGGAACTATTATAACAATATAAATATGCATTATTTAGGTGAAGCGGTTCATCTTAACGGCGTAAGGCTATGAATACATTATCATTGTTTAGTTCATAAAAACAGGCTCTGACACCTGATTAATGAATATGATCCTGAATACACGCGGTATCATTACTCATGTAGGCCGCTTGGCTCTGCGGCCAGGGTTTGTTTTCTCCGCAGCTCAGTTTGTTAAGCTTCTTCCCGTTGAGAGGGGGACATCACTTTAGGACATCAACCGGGTGTGGGTACCAGCTTCAGCAGCAGCACCGGGGGTTTCAAGAGAGGTTCAAGTGCATAAACTATTGATTTAGAATCTTAACAGTTATTGTCTTGTTTAAAATATTCATTCATTCCATTATCTGTAACCATTTTACCGTTCAGGGTGGCGGCGCATTGCTAGAGCCTATCTCAGCTGTCTATGAGTGAGAGGTGGGGTTCATCAGAGGGTTCAACACAGAGTCGGACAACCTTTAAGGCTCACTTTCACACCTAAGGGTCATTTAGCGTAACCAATTCCCATTTTTGGACTCAAAAAAAGAAAAAGCAACCACTGATATTCATACTTATGCACATTTTACAGTCACCAGTTGACCAGTACTGCCTGTTTTTGAACTGCATCAGGAGAACGGCGAACCTATGGGGAGCTCACCTGAACATAGCAGGGGGCTGTTCATTTAACAAAATTAAACGAACAGCCATCAATACAGCGTATTGAGCGTATTTAATCAAAAAATACGCTCAACAAAAAACAAAAAAAAGGGGGTTTTTTTGTTCAACAACATAAGAGATGACCAACAGTTGATCATCTGATTCACAATCTCCCATCTAGCCGCCACATCTCCATAGATTACGGAAGACTTGTAGCGTTGCCCGCTGTTGTGGTGCTGAATTATTGAAGCCATTGGCGAGAAACTCAGGATTGACCCGGGGTAATTGTGCTTTCAATCTGTCAATAGATTTTCTAGAAACGTTTATCCGAAGCCGACAGAGGACGGACATCGGTCCAGATTGGAACCTCCTTGGAGAGATGACATGTGTGACACAAATTTTACAAGGCAAGATTTCATGCATTTTCAATGCAATGCGTTGATTAGACATGGTATTGCATTGGCGTGACACAATTTACCCAATTTTCTGTGTCCACCTCCCGACTATGTTGTGAGCTAAGACATTGCGACATGTTTGCATGTTTGTTTACTTCAGTCATGTTTGATGACCTCCAGGACGCCCCCCTTTCTGAGGTTTTCCAGCTACCTCTAACTGGGCGGAGACTCCGTGGTAGACCCAGAATTTACTGGAGGGACTATATATCTCATCTGGCATGGGAAAACCTCGGGAGCCCCCAGGATGAGCTGGAGAATGTTGCTGGGGAGAGGGACGACTGCAATGCTCGTTTTAGCTTGCTGCCAGCGAATCCGTAGAAGCAATTGGGCGGATGGATGAAACGTTGATTCAAAGTGAAATGTAAATAGACCAAAAGAAAGAAAGCTGGTTTTTATCGTTCCCAGAAGAGAAGGGCGTACGTTTGAAGGTTTGCGCCGCTTGAGCGAGTGATATGAATCTTCCTGCGGTGACATTCACATGAGTAGCGTTCTTCAAATAGAGCAGATAGAGCAACCTGAAAATTCCTGTCACCTCCGGCGTGAAGCAACATCAGGCAAAAGCCCAATGCCTCAACTTTGTGCCATGAATTATATGTGATCTTTGCCAGGTACAATATTTTGTTTTTACTTCTTGCAAAGGCTGCATTTGTTTCCAGAGTTTGACTCATTTCTAAAAATGTTGCATGCGACAGGCGTATTTTGGATTTGCCAAACAGAACCCATCAGTTTGTTAATGGTGTTTAGTGCTTGAACGCACACTGTGTTTGTGGGCTGATTATAGGGCATTTACAAAACATGCTTTGTTTGTTTGTTAAGCTTGAGCAGAAAATTAGATCCATATATGATCCCCCTCAGGCCTCCGCCTGGCAGAGATAATAATGTAACATGCTGCTTTGTGTGGCAGACAATCATTGAGGGACGTGCGTGTTTGTGTGTTGAATTTAAAAAAGTCAATAGGAATGTCGGTTTACCATGTCTTTCTTCTTGTAAACTTGTAATAACTGAAATATAATGCTATGCTATATATTCCATTAATGCATAGTGGGTCGGTGTCGCTGAATGCAGCATAAACATGAATGAATAAATCAATGAACCACAGAGTAATGGCACACCTCTGGATTTACCAGGAGTGGAGAGAACAACCAAAGGCTCGTTTATTCTCCATATATTCTACGTATGAGAGTTAATATATCCGTTTCAAATGGTCTACGACGCAGTCCTTTCACGCGTCCCTCACGGTGGCAGCGATACATCCACAAGACAAGCAGTGATTATCAAAACGATTCAACAACACAGATGATGACCGTGGAGGAGGCTGAGAAAAGGTACCTAGTTAATAAATTGATTTTTTCACTTCCGTTTCTCTTCTTCAATGTATCCATTGACATTTGCCGTGATTTATGGAAACACCGCGCCCGATGTTCTCCAGTGGCACTCCGGTTCATTTGTATTCCAAAGTTGAAAGCAAACGTGTTCAGTACCGTCGTAAAAACAAGCAAATACTGATGGGATGAACACAAGCTGTGGACAAAAGGCTCCGTCAGTATCCGTCTGAAATGAGCTTCATAAGAAGAACGGTTTGTTAGACAACTTAATTTAAATGTGTTTCAAATCCTAGTGAATTTGAGGGAATGGCACCGACCCCCTTGAGTTCCATAAAGATAATTTAATCTTATTTTAGGGTTAGGGTTAGCAGCTTTGGAATCATAGGTGATTGATCATAAGACATCCGGAACATTGGGATGTCTGTGAGGGCTGACTGTATTTAGCTCCCAACGCGAGTGCTGCAACGTTTTTATGATGGTAGTTAGCAACCACGCTGAATCTGTACCTTAGTTGTGTTGCATTAATTAGTCCACCTGCACATCAACAACTATCGAGGAACTATTACACATAGAGGAGGTGACACCTTTATTCAAATTAAAACGGTTGAGTGCTGACGAAAGTTAACTAAACAAAATTATTGCACACAATCAGGTTTTGAGAACGTTCACACACACATGAAATAATAATAAGAATAATTTATAAGCAGAAGAAAAGGGAGGGGTGGATAGATGAATTCTACACCCCCAATTTTGCAATGCAAACTCCCCAAGGTGAAAGTCTCCTTGGTGACGTCAACGAGCGCCAAAATTGGGACTTTCTTGATGTGTAGAATACCTCATTATGTTGCTCTGATCTTCTCACGTGGGAGCAGAACTGTTCTGCAATAAAACCCAGTGTTTCTCTTTCCAATGCGTTTGGGTTCTGTGCCTGACTAACACGCAGACGTATAATCCAAAAGCACATTACTGGGCTTAGATGGTTTAGATATAGGTGGCATCTCTCGAGATGGGTTAAGATTCCTTGATCACTACTCTGACCTTCTAATCTTTCATCAACTTTGAATCAACCAGAAAACTTGAGACTGAGGAGATGAGTCATTAATTGCGGCACGAAAGGTCATTCATTAAGCGGTAATGTAATGTTTGGAGAGGAATCTAAAGCCTTGGTGCCTCAAATTGCAGCCTCACTTGGTCTGATAATTGCTATTAAGTATTATCTTCCATTGAAACATTTACAGGAGGTCACGTTGATTACGGTCAACTCAAATTTGCATTAGAGAGGGTTTTTTTTGGAGTTCAAAAACATTTTCTACATATCATAGAAAGACTACAATTATAAAAATTTGTTTCAAAGGACACAGATGCCCCCACTACAGGAAAACCCATTTTGTACTGATAGTTCAGAACCTCTGTCATTGTTGAATATGAAAAATGACATGGAAATTGCATTAATGAAATGTGGCAGGAGAATTAATTCTGTCATGTGGTTTTTAGAGGATATGGGTCGCTCAAAACAGGCTGACCTTTGCACAGCATTCAGAACAATGAGGGTTGGGCACCCATGTTTCCACTTCACCTCCCTTAAACCATGCTGGCAGGTACATACCAATGCAAACCAGGAAGACGATACAGACATACAGTTCAACATTGTGAAATCGATTCTCTGCATTTGACCAAATTCTCTGCAGCAAGGTTCATTCTCATAGGAGCAAACTAGGCCTAGTTTGCTCCTATCCCCCCTTCAGAATCAAACCACCGATCTGTCTCATGGGGGATAGAGAAACCCCACTGCAACACATCAGTGGTTATTATGTTATGGCTGGTCAGTTTATCCCACCCACAGAATCAGCCAGAATTCAAAGTTTCCTAATGAGCAGAACAAACAACTTCCCTACTTTGTTGTCGGGAGTAGAAAGTTTAGTGAAAAAGTAATAAACAATCATGAACCGGGGAAATAGACCAAAGGACGAGTTGGACCCATTTTCATTTCCCCTCCTCACTTTGCTCATGACAGCGTATGGTAAAATGAGACATTATATTTCTCTCATTGGGGTTTGGAGTACCAAAGAAAATCTTGAATTGAAAAAAAGACAATCTCATTAATCATGTATAACTCTAAAAAGAAATGTACATTCCGACTACCCTGCTGTCATGTGCGTTCAGATGGAACGGCAGAAAGACAAAGAGGAAGAAGAAAACAATTCTTCTGCTCTACATTCATGACCTTATTACCCAGCAGTCCATAATGGAGGAAGAGTTCAAACAAACAAGCAAGAGAGCAAACAAAAGGGGCTGCTGGCAAATAGTTTCGTTGGGGATTCCACAAATCTCTGTTGTAATTACCCAGCATTCAGCTGCTTCTCGCATGCCGCTCTGCCTACCCAGCAGCGGGGCGAACGCTTCCTGAATATTAATACAGAATCTGGGTCAGTACCAGGTATTGATAATGCCATATGCAGCTTAAATTAGTATGGTTGGATGCTAATCAATAGTGCACAGTTGTCAGGCTTTTACAGTCACCCCTGACCCCTGCTGATGAACATTGATTCAGACTTAAGTGGACCTAAACGCCGATGGGAAGAGCGGTGATATGTGGGATGGGTAAAAGGAAGATCCGGGGAATAAACAGGGCTGGAAGAGTCCGTTTATTTATCCGTCTTGGACCAGCTTGCTTCGCTATGATGGCAATCAAAGGGAATAAGATGGGGGCGGCGAGCAGCTCCCTACGCCACCGCAGACAGGAACACAAAAGATGTGGCTGCGGGCTTTGTTCAGCAGAAGACTGACACGTGTAGATTAAAAAACAGATCAAACCCAATATGGAAATCCAGTCATCATTTACTCAGCCCAAAGGCGATGAAGAGTCGGGTGGCGTTTCATAGATAGGTAGGTAGGCAGTAGGGGTGGGGATTTCAATTGACACCACATGATTTCCACAGCCTTTACCTTTACCCCATTATTTCAAACCATATCCTTCGCCAACAGCAGCGCTAAAGAATGGAGACCGTCGTTATCACGTTCACACGCTGCAACTTTTCCTTTTAGTCTTCACTTTATTGCTTTGGTCGGTAAAACAGGACTCCCTACTTCCCAGTTAATGATGTAATGACAGGAGACGGTCACATTTGATTCAGTTGTAAACGCTAGCCATAATTGCCATGAATTTTTCAACCCGCGAAACGAGTCTGCCGCTCATTTTCATATGATTTCTCCGGTCTTGCGTTCGGCTGGCTCAACAAACTCCACTGAAGCTGGAAAGCTGATGGGATGCATGTCTTTAACTATCTCATACGCTTAACGTGGGCGGTGTTCATGCAAAATGGCTGCAGACACATCCGCCACCTACTGGTGAGAGTACAACAATACCACCGGGCATCAGTTAATTGCCCTGTGGTATTTTATGATAAAAAAGGGTTTTTATGTAAAAACCATAGTCAACCGATCGATTGTTTTTGTATTATAACAAATATTCGAAAAATCCTATGTATGTAAGTAGGTCAAATCCATGACATCACGTGACCCCTGTCCACTGCTGTGAGTGCCTACATTTGGCACCATCGGAACCGGTCAATGGAGCAACGTTAGAAAGTCACCTGGATATGATGAAACACTTCCTTTTTTTTTTTTAAATCACGTGGATGGTCGGGTGAGTGTATGTCGTTCACAGCAAGGGATGCATTGTGGGAAGACGGCAAGCTGGGAGAGAACATTGAATGTTTTTATGCTTTGTTCTGATGTTATACCCTGAGTCCTGTCATCCATGTGGATGTTAATTTAATACGTACAACCAAAAATTGAATTTTTCCATCATTAAGCGTGATTTCAATAATCCTCTGTCCATTTCAACATGGTTAAGAGAGACTATTAGAATCATCCACAGCCCGCCTCATTAACATAGCGTGCGTGGTCGGTAATGTAATCATTGGATTTGCAGCCGGACGAGGAATGACTCTCTGAATTCACTGTGAGTGAATGATTTGAAGCAGGATCCCGTTTCTTCATGTGTCCATCAGAATCCCTGCAGAAACTTCTGCTGCAAAGTAAATATCATGCAAAAATTGCAGCGGCCGCTCACGTATCGTAGTTCACCGATCTAAAAAGATTCGATGCGTGTTCATTACGATGCTTCGTCAGGTTTCTGCCGGTGTTACTCATTTAACGAATGCAGCGGCGTAGCAGCTGTTTTTTTTCATGAATCACTCTGGCAAGCAGAGCGGCAGCGCCATTTATTTTGTAAACATGACTAATTTCCTGATCTCTTTTCAATATGCCAAAGCTTTGACCTTTGAGAGGAGGACAATTTGTCATTGTGTGTGTGAGTGTCTGTTTTTTTGGGGGGTTTTTTGTTCCTGCTAAGTAAAAGCCAACACATTTATCTGAACTCCATATCCCACATGACCCGGGGCGCCGCTATCAACCTGAAGGATTGATTATGATATGGCGGCAAGTAACACTCAGCGCCTCAGGCTCATTGGATCCACCCAAGGAGAGAAAGCTGCTCCGGCCACAGAGATTTGAGACTGGGAAGGTCTTCAGGGCCAAAGTGTGCAGACGGCTGATAGTGTGCAGCGGAGTGAGGAGAGGGAAGCAACAACAATGTCCACAATGGACTAAAACCAATTCCGCTCGGATGAAAATACAATTTTAACACAATCTCATACCATAAACTGTACATACATCGAAACGCTGAATAAGAAGCCGCTTTTGCCGACCCCCCGTTAATAACGCGGCTCAATATCAGCTGCGTTTCCCATAAATCTTCTTTATTGCATCACAAATATCGACCGTATCACGAAGGCCTGTCAATTTAATCTCACGTCGCGCGGCTCCCTGCTATTGTTTCGGTGGAGTAAACCAATCCCGGCTCTCGATACAAAATGCACACAGAACCTGCCAATCCTCTGAGCGATGCTCTCGTTTTCTTCATGGTAATTATAGTCCCATCTCAAAGTTGTTTGACAATGATTTATAACGCTCTTAAGTAACGGCAAACTCAGTCTTTGGGAGTTTCTGGACTATAAATCCTGACTAAAACCTCCTGACAATCGAAAGAGCAATACGGTCGGGGCCTCTGGTCGGTATCGATGTTTGTCCCAGATTATCTAGTCATGCGACATGTTTGCAGACGGAGAACGCCGCTCTCAGACTCATCAGGGCCCGTAATATCAAACGTGTACGACATTTACAGCTCAAAACCTGGAGGATTAAGTCAGTGCCAAATTATAGACATATCCAGGTATCCCAGAGCAGCTGAGGGTTCAACAGTAAACACTCCAGTGTCAACGGACTCACCACCGATGTGTTGACAGTGTAACCCCGACCCACTTCCTCCTCTGGGCTCGTTCTGCTTTACTTGTTTTCTCTCTGAGCAGCATCAGCGATACAAGTCATGGCCGATCGGTGTGTACATATAGATACACAGCTAACAAAACAGAAGAAGAGGAGGACCTGACCCTTACGTCACGCTCTAGAGGAATAGTCCAGAACTTAAAAAACAAAAACGGGTTTGGTTAAAAGAAAGCTACTTACGCATTGAGATCATCAAAAGAACTGCCCTCTAAAAAAAACTAGAGCCATTGTGACGGTGACAACAGCAAGGGTATATCCCCGAGAACTCCCCAAATCACTGTTGAACAAGTTTCCCCCCCTTACTCAACTGCTAAAAATGAAATGTGAAGTTTTGTCTAAAGTATTTTTCATAAAAAAAAAGTTCCCCAAGGGAGTGAAATGTGAGTTATTAGAAATTAATTGGATATAATCAAGACCAAATCTGAACCAGATCTTATCAACAGTTTGGAATGATGTCGTAAAAACAGTGTTTTATATGAAAAAAAAAAGGAAGCTCCCTCTACTGAGTAAGACACCAACTATTGGAGTAAAATATAATATTAATTAAATGGATCGAGTCGACCCATATGCACTAAATGGGAGGAACAGTCAGGAATTTATGTTGAAAAAACAGTGTATTTTGTTAAGAAACTCCCCCTAGGGGATACAATATGAACTGTTAAAGTCAAATCTGGTATATTAAAGATGGACAGTCTCGATTCGAATCAAACACAACAAATTTGGACTTAATCAGACAGACAGTTAAGAAATTATTGTCCGAAAACCTTTTTCCGGTTTAGGCGAGGGAATCTGGCGGCCGATCGCAGATCACATCAAACGGCCGATCGATCGGTTAACATCTAGACAGAACGGATATTTCCACTGGGATGTAGCATCATTTAAGAGTAAATTACTTTATAAGTCACAGCTTCTTACAGCTGCAGTTTCACTCCATCATGAAAAGATCAGAATGTGAAAAATAACAAAAAGACAGGAAGCGAACGTCTCCACGTTTAAAAAAAAAAAAAAGACCATTACGAAGGATATTCTTCCAGTTAGGGCGGATTAATCTTTCATTTTTGGATGGTAAATAAGTGATCCTTTTCATCCTATCCATTCAGGATAATTTGGGTCAGATCATGAAAAGGAAAATTTACATCTTTTATGAATAGATTATATGAAAACAGAAAAAAAAAAAAAGCCGATAACCGACAATATGAGGAGAATCTGTTCCCAGAAGGAATGTGAAATCAGTAAAGTAACTTTTTTTTTCCATTTTCACGTCTTTGTTAAAATCTGTGACGGAGTTGGATCCATCTTTCGCAACAGCAACCAAAAAAAAAAAACACTCTAAATGAAAGAATCCCTATTGAACAGTGTAACTGAAATGTTCTCGTTAGACAGCCGATATAAAAACATCATTTTATCCAATTTGATAACTTCCCTAAATGACTCTTCCTCCGGCGTTATGTTGGCTCAGCTGTTCGCAACAAGCACAAAGAAAGAAGTCAGAGACTGAACAAACAGAGTCACTGATATCTTTAATAATAATATTACTGCGTACTTCTCGTTATCACTTGAAAACACGCTGCATGCTTTCATCACGAGGCTGTGAAATTCCTTTTCTGGCATTCAAACCATCACCCTGGGAGAGAATTGTTGTTCTGGGTCTCCATGTTAGACCCCTACGCTGTAAAAACTGTACGTCTAAATTAAAGTCAGAAATTCTCAAAGAGGTAACAGCGAGAAGGAGGTTGAAAATCAAAACTGTAAAAGATAAAAATGAATTGCCCGCTGTCAAACGAAAACTGTTAATTCCTTTATTTTCTTTTTTACAGTCGTTGGAAATATTTTTTACAGTAAAAATACATTCTCTCGATAAAATACCAGAACTAGTGCAGAAACAACTGCCGAAATTTTACTTTTTTTTTTTTTATAAACTATATAATATTTTATTTAATGTGATGTTTTAGGAGACGTCTCCTAACTCCTGAGCTTCACCTCGCTGCACTCCGGGCGTTCAGACTCACTCTGATGACATCATCAGGGTCATGCTGACATCATCTGCAGTAAACCCATCCAATTCCCCGGGGCAGGAATCTCACACCCCGCTTACGAGTCACCAGTAAAAGAATTTAAAAGTAGCAATCCTCTTTTACCTCTCGGATTTCTCAGAACGTCAGCCGTCTCTGTCGGATTATGATTTAGAGCTGCATCGTAGACAGAGGTGGAACCTCAGGATTGGACCAGAACTGGATCATTTTATGTTCTGTCATTCGTTAGCCTGAACTGGCGGATGGATTTTTGACGACTGAGCTGATCTCCTCTGACTCTGACTGGCTTGACATGAGGGAAATGTTTCTCTCCTGGTTCCACATGCTGCGTCACTTGTCCACGGTATGTTTACCTGTTGTAGATTGTTGTTGACAGACTTTTAGTTTGGAGCGGCGACTTAACGTATTTTTACAAACGTAATTAATGTTTCGCTATATTGAGAACTTTTCGCTGCCTCACTTTACTGTCATACAATCCTGTGTGAGGGGGAACAAAAGCTGTTTTCGAAAAATAGAAAAAAAATATAAAGAAGAAATAAAAAATCACAACTGCTACCCACCACACTAAGCCATAACATTATAACCACTGACAGGTGAGATCAGAACATTCCTTTACCAGAACATTTGACTCTTGAAAGTGCCAACAGCCTTCCTACCAGGATATTTGCCTTCTCTAGCATTGATATAATCCTAGCTCTGCTCACACATTGATCAGCCATAACATTATAACCACTGAGAGGTAGGGTCAGAATAACATTCACAATCTCGTTGGCTGTCTGAGCGTGGGATATAATACACACCAGCTGAACATTTTGGCTAGCACACATTGTATAATCCCACAAAAGAGCTACTGTAACAATTCTTGTTGAAAATGCTAATTTTGGTTCCAAAATAAAAGGCATCAGAAAAACACGGTGCATCAATGCGCTGTTTTGGCAGTGAACGGTGACCTACACATTATTAGGCAGGTGGTTCTAAAACTATGGCTGATTGGCATTCCTGCATGACTTTATTAAACACACATTTCCCATCCTTCACCACTCGGGCCTGTCTAGTGATGAATTCAGCTAAGCGTGAAACAAAACAGTTGCCAGAGACTAATGTGTGAGCGGTGCAGGTTTTTCTGTTTCCCTGCAACGGCGCAGATTAAGGACGATGGAACTGATGCTCATAAATTGTCGCGTTTATGAGCTCCTGAGTGGCTTTCATCATTCAGTGGCTCCCCCACTATGGTCATAATTGAATTGCTACCCTTCTGCCACGTGCGTGCTTTATCTGTCTGTGGGGAAAGACAGCTATGACATCCATTTCGCTGCATCCTCCTTACCATTGCATAATTGTGGAATCAAATTAAGACGACATTAAATTATGATCGCCGGTGGAACAAACTCACAAACATCAGAAAAAAATGGACGGCAGCAACTTCCAGTGAGTTCACTTGTCTTCCATTAAGACTATTTATCTTTGTGGAAGAGTTTTAAAAACTATGTTTTCAGTTCTGTGTGGGACAGCAATCTAAGGGACTGTGGAGTTTACGTCAGGAGCATTAATGACAGTTACTGCTTTTAATAATTATTTTTATGGGGTTTTGGCCATTTGAAGTGTCTGCTGTGAACGTTCTGCATGCTTCTCAAAATGTTGCCGCTTTCAGTTTCTCATTTATTGTTGGTGACAATAAATTTGCCCTCCGAATATTGACCGATGCAGCACATTAATCATCTCGTGTTATCAGCAGCAATCAAAATTTCACGCAGCCTGACAAATTCAGGCTACTGGAGGAGCTTTGATTTCGTTCTGTGTCCCACACCAGTAATTTAGCATGAATACTTCCCAAGTACGTCCACTTTGGAGGACAACCGGAGCTCGCTGAAGGGACTATATATATTATCTGGCCTCTGGATCGCCCAGGATGAGCCGGAAAGCGTTCCTGAGGAGAGGGGTGTCTGGAATTCCCTTCTGCCACTGCGACCAGAACCCAGATAAGAAAGAATGAATGGCTGAAATTCCTGACGGAGACCTTAAACATGGAACAGCCAGTCAAAGTTTGATGAAACATCACAGCAACCACTCATCCCAGTCACTCTCTGCAACTTTGTGGAAAGGTTTGAAGAGGAAACTCATACATAAGAGGTGTCAGTGCTACTTAAGAGGCTTCCTAGTGGGAAATTAAAATACTTTTGGAATATCTTTTCTAATCCTCATATGATCTGTGGCCGACACAGTATCAGAATAATCTGCAGTAACTTATTTTTTATACAGGGGGAAAGTTGGTTTAGTCCTTAATGTGTGTTTAATAGTTGAAGTCATAACTAGCCCTACGCTATTCTCCCAAACCGCAAAAGTATATCACCTAAAAACCACCAATCCCTTGCATTGTACAAGCAAGCACCATGATTGAACTCCACAAATTGAATGTGAAGGTCTGTCCGAAAAGATTTGTTTTTATTTAAAAAGAACAACTATACTGAGTAAAATATGAACAATTAGAGTAAAATATGATACATAGGAGATAGTTATCTTCAAGTCAACTCATATGCACCGGATCCGGACTAATGGTGAGGAAGTTATGTTCCAGAAAACTCTTTTTTTTCTTTAAAAAGCTCCCCTTTGAGAGTAAAATACGAAGAAGATAAATCCCCTTCAGTAAACTCATATGCACCAAATTTTGACTAACATGAACCAATGGTTGCGAAGTTCAAAAAAACTAAAAAAAACTCCCCCTACTCAGTAAAATATGAACGATTAGAGTAAAACAGTATTTTTAACAGAAAGATCTCTTTGCGTCAATTCCTATACGCCAAATCTGGACTAATGGTGAGGAAGAAAAACAGCGTTTTTCATTAAAAAGATCCTCCTAGAGAGTAAAATATGAACTATTAGAGCAAAATATGATTTATATACACTAAAGATCTCCTAAAGTCAATACATAAGAACCAAAATGTCATCAACATCTAAACCTTAGAGGTAGAGTAAGGCGTCACCATAGTGGGATTCTTTAATCCTGGATCCATACCCTCTTCCTTATAATATTAATTCATTAATCGGATGTTTTGAGATGCTCAGTCAGGAGAACAACTCTTGTTGGCAGAGGCAAAGTATCCGATACTCCATCGAGTATCCATCTGATTTTAGTCGAATTAAATCTCTGATTCAAGTTTCTTGACTTCCTCCACCATCCCTGGATGCCTAATTTCCGGGTGCTTGCCTCTCAAGTCCTCTACGCTAAACTCACTTTACATCTTCAACGCGCAGTTTGAGTTTGATATCCTGCTTCCGTGACATCATGGATTTGAGTGCGGCCAGGCTGAGGTGATGATTGCGGGCCGTCTGCCTCCATTTGATGATCTTTAACTTAAAGCATGAACAGACATTTAACTCGCCGGGCCCCTCAGGGGGATTCTCCGTAAAGCCTTTCAAAAGATGAATATTCAATGAAGTCGTCATTTCTTATATGCGGTTGAGACGGAAAGATATAATTCACTGTCCAGGCTCATAGAACTCACGCGGGTCAGTGATCTCTTGTCCGACCTAAGCGGTAGGGACATACACACATTTATGTGAGGCTCCTTATTTAAACATGTGAATGAACTTTGTTCATTTATATTATTTCCATTCACTATGCCATCGTTAAAATACGATATTGTTTCCGCGGCGTTAGGTTCTCTGCCGACGTGATGAAGGGTTCGGGATTTCAGTGACTTTCACGAAGCCTAAATTCTCAAAAATGGCAATTCTGAACTTTTCTGACAAGCAGAATATAGTAATAAATGTGCATTTACCAATTTATTAACAGATTTATGTTACTTTACACCAGTCCTTGCCTGTCCTGCCTTCCAATAGTATTTTGTTACTCTATGGTCAGTAGACTGATGGTATATCTCCTCTATTTGCATTTGGTATATGTATACTGATCAGCCATAACATTATAACCATTGAGGGGTGAAGCTCTAATAATATTGATTATCTAGTTAAAATGGTGGGATATATGGCTGCCAGTGTCTTTTTTTTTTCTTTTTTCCTGAAGCTAATGTGTTGCATGCAGGGAAAATGGACAAGCATTAGGATCTAAGTAGTTGCAGGTCTTGTTGGATGTCCCCAATCTGAAGTGGCCAGAACCTACCAAAGTGGCCTGCAGAAGGACAATCAGTGAAACGGCGACAGGGTCATCGACGCCCAAGGTTTATTGCTGCTGGTGGGGAGCGTGGACTCGCTCATAATGTCTGATCCCACAAAAGAACTACTGTAGCACATATTGTTGAAAATGTAACAGCCGGTTCTGAAAGAAAGTCCCTCAGAACACAATGTGAATTGCAGCGCTGTTTGGGTGACAAAAGGTAGAGCTATATAATAGTCGGGCAGGTGGTTTTAATATAATGGCTGAAAAGAATGAAAAGAAAAGACAAGAAAAGAAAAATAGATTACAAAGGGCTGTCCTTCGGTGCTTTCTCTGCTGTGTGTTAAGACTGCGGTGAGAAGTAATTCACAGTTTCTGAGTTACGCTTTGAAACACAATGTGACAGACAGACGAACGGTAAGACGGATGTCTGTGATGTGATGTAAGCCATTTATAAATCCCTTCCCCATTCTTTTTAAAGTGGACGGGGATGATAAAGAAACAACAGCAACGTATCAGACAGGTGATTACATTCTCTCCTTCTTTACATATTGCAAAAACACTTAGACTATGAATGTCCTTATTACAGATGGTTAAATGGTTTTGTTACAGAAGGTTGTTTTGTTTTATCGAATCTATTGTGCCAGGGTCAGCGGCACCAGTAGGGGCCAGTTGGGCAAACCTGCGTTTGAACATCAATCATGTAAAAAAGAAGTCACAACATATATCAGACGCTCCATCCCTTTGTCTCCACTAAGCCCCAGAGAGCAATCAAGTGGAAACGATGGAATACGTCGCCTTCAGATAGAAAATGTGAAAACAACAAGGTGGCAGAATAAAAGCCTGACAACAAGGAATGCACTTAAAAAAATATGTTTGATACCAGTTAGATCAATTGTTTCCGTCCTTAATAAGGTATAACAAACAATCTAGTTGGCGCAGTCGACTAGGCCTACGCTGTTGCCTCCGTTAGCTAGGTATATCCCCTAAAAGCCCTAATCCCCTGCGTTTCACAGGCATTAGATTGACGGTTAGAAAGTTGTGTCTGAAAAACTGTTTTTCGGAGAAAATGCCCCATAATGAGTAAAACCGGAACTTTAAGAGTAAAACACAGCGTATAAACAATAGATCTCCGTGAATTAACTCAAAAGAACCAAAATTGGATGAAATTGGACCAACGGTTGCCAAATTGTGTTTTTAAAATGTTTTGAGAGAAAGCTCCCTCTAGTGTCAGAAACTGACCATTGCAAATAAAATCACTCCAGGTCGTCCTCGCACGAAGGTATATTTGGGTATAAAATTTGAAAATGATCCATGAAATATTTTTTGAGTTGTTGCGTTAACAGGAGAGATCTCGGCGGGGTTGAAAGTCGGGCTCCGACTTTTCTGGGATATAATTAGTGACATAGGATCAACGTTTGAAATGACAACATTTACCCACCCCCACACACCACCTTCACCAAAAAGATTGCAATACACTTTCGCAGCCAAATTCATAAAGAAAAAAAAATCAAAAGTACTTTTACTAGGGACAAAAATGTCTAGTCTAAAAACGCAATTGTCGGTTTATGGTTGGAACCACTTTTGAGATGTAAATCTTGGGGTACTCCGACAAAACCTGCAAACCTTGATTCTGGATTCTGTCTGGTGGTTATGGAGGAGATGTGGACAGACCAGATCCTGTTGGGTTTAGATGGACAAGGATGATCTTATGTTTTATGCGGAGCCATAAAAGTCTTAAATGTGTTTTTGCTACCCCATGTTACTCCTCCCAGAGTAACCAGCTTGACTAAATTTAATGATTTCTCACAATTATACAGGTGAAACGATGGCGTGTCTAATTTCACAAAGACTACAGGCGTAGGTAGTGTGCGAGGGGTCGGCGAAGGCTCGGGGGAAGCAGGTAAACGTTGAATCTGCTTGACAAGGCGCACGTTCGACGCTAACTTCTGCTGCCCAGGGCTGCAGTAATTTCACAGAGGATTGTCTCCACATGCTAATTCTACCCTTTAATACTTCTCTCTCGGTTTCCTCACTCCTCTTTAATAAGCTTGAAATTAAAACGGAAGCGAATGCTGCCGCATTTTACAGGAGGAGTCACGTGGCCCGACAACGCGAGGAAGACGGAGTCGGTGGGGTGACATCAAAAAATAACCCGTATCGATGCAGAAGGGAGAAAGGCAGGCGGCGCGGGCGTGACGACGGACGCGGAGGTCAACTAGATGCTGATTCTGTTCCTGATCCAAATAACTCTTTCATTACATTTGGTTCTCTACTTGCTCCGTCTTCAGGTTATACGGCGAAGAGCGGCAGTAATTGAGTATTCTATTGATTATTCTGGGGGGATTAATCGAGGAATCGAACAAGAAACATTGCGTGTTCTGCAATCTTTTTTTTAAATGAAATCACTTTTGCTTCGTTCAGGAGCAATAGTACTCCAAAAAAACAGAAAATACTTCATTATTACTACTTATATGGTTATATTATTTTTAGAAATGTGCCACGCAAACCCCCCTAATGTCTCAGTTCATGCAAGTGCGGAATCCAAGGCATCACGGCTCAAACACCCACTCACCAACCCCCACAGTCGCTCTCACAGTGGGTGGAGGTAAAGGCAGAGGTGTGGGGGGGAAGCGTGTACGTGACGTAATGGTTGGATGAGTTTGCGGCGCGATACAACATAGTGGGTAATAGTCCAGATCTAATTGGTGCCTCGAGGCGAATAATTTGCCTGAACCATTTCATTTGGTATCCAGACCATGGTTGAGAAGATCCTGAGGTGGGGCAGTAATCTTGAGCGGACAGCAGAGAACAAAGATTGTTGGTCCGACAGAGAGAGTCGTTTCCATTTTAATGTCCTATCCAACTGTTTGGTTGGGCACGTTTTCAGTCATTATTTCTAATTGAAAACTGTTCACCACTTGAATGAACCGGTTTAGCATGTTTATATGCTAAAGAATAAGGGGACCGAGGATAGAGCCGTGGGGGACACCACCAATTCAGATCAGATTCAAATATAAGTATGATTATTTTGTTTGGTATATTCATCAAATGTATTATAATAACTAATAAAATTGAGTATATTATAATATATTCGCAAATATAATATTCAAATCATGTAATTTTATTGTAAATGTATCTAAAATATCTAATTAATTAATTAAAAATGATTGTTTTGGACAAATTAAAGCTTCTAAAATGAGCCGTTTGGAGTAAAAACGTTACAATGTGGGGGAATCACTGCCTTTGCTCCTTTCACGTTTTATTTGGCAGTGGGACTGGGGGCTCAGTGGGCTGAGCAGAGACACTGAAGTGGAAGGTGCAGGAAAGGAGCTGAAACAGAGTATTTGACAGATACTCAGAGAGTTTGTCGGAGTTGTTGGTCGACAATTACTGAGACAGTAATGGAGAATTCAGACAAATTCTTTTGGAAAAACTACGTTGCTGTTGAGTCGTGGCGGAAGAGTATTCTAGTTGTTTGTTTTTGTCAGATCTGACAAGTCAGAATTCTCTTTGAGGAACCAATCATCAAACAGGCACACAAAAAAAATCATTTCTGACCAGATTCATGTCCTCTATCTTAATTACCAGCCACTAACCTCCACATTTTAAAGACTCCTTTGTCCGTGTTTTTACAATGACTTCATAAAGATTTGGCCACTTTGGAAAACCCTCTCTTTTCCACATGAAAGTTCTGCCCCGTTTGTGCAGCCTTATACATCTAGATAGATTTGTAGTAGCTTTAGCCCGGTATTATTCTTTTCAGCAGCTGTTTCCAAAGCCATAGTTGTCACATAAGAGAGTAATCTTTTTAAAAAGAACACTTTTTCCATCTCATAGTAAATTGACTAACTGTATTTTCTGTGAAAATGATGAGGTCACCCCCTGGATTCCTATGTTTCTGTCCTAAATTTCAGCAAAAAGCAGCCAAGCACGGACAGAATAATTACAAAAAACAATGTCGGACTCAAAGTTTGTTTGTGCAGCAGGATGATTTTCACAGCGTTGTTTGAATACGGGAAAGCTTCCTGTTTTTAGCCAAATTGGCGTCACTTAAATTGGGCCTTTGATGCCGTGGAGAGAAGAAGTTCCTCGGCTGGTGTGATGTTGCTCCAAATGTGCACTTCTGCTCAATGTAATGCCATTTTTCATATGGATCTCCTGTGGTAAAACTACAGTCGCAACGTCAAACCATCATCAGCATATTCTGCAGGGAAGCCATACGGCTCACATAATTTCAACTTAAGTGACGCTAAATCATCCCCAGTCCGTCCAGAATCCATAACTGTCAATCTGTTAACTACTTTCTGATATGGCGGTTTCCTGCGACCGCACAAGTTTGCCTGTAACTTTTCACGTTATCTCTGCATCCAGACCTCCAGGCTACCATCACCTTCAAGAGTAAAGGTGACTCTGAAACTGAAGTTCACACTATTGCGGTTATCTTTTGCAACTGTTCTGCTTGTCCGTTACTGATCAACTGCGATCGGTTCCATCTGAATCGATCATGTCCCTCATTTTCTGATGACAGTGAATACAATCAATTATAAAGTTAATTTCTCTTTTTAGTTTCTCGACATTTTGACATTTCTTTAGAAGAAAGGATGAGCTGAACAATCATCGGCGAAAACATTGCAGCTTCTGAATAAACTATTGTGATATATTTGAAAGGGGGGAAATTGTTTTGATAAAGTTTGTGAGCCTTTTAAAACAACTTCACATTAGGATGTTTTCTGTGAGGCTAACTCCAACAACGGATGACATCTCTTTCCTAATGGCCGCCATCCCGGGCGCATTACATGCTCTCATTTGGCAAAAGCTTCCGGATGGTCCCACCTCCCTGTACTACGAGTAAATGGATTTAAGAAAATTGAGCAGAAAGCGGCACTCTAAAACCAATAAAGCAATGAGTGATCAGCTGAGTAGCTTTTTAAGACTTCACAAAAGGCAGCCTGTCTGTTCGTATTTGGGTATCGCTAATTGGAGCACTAAAGAAGCAGAGACTTTAGTCTAAGCTATAAAAGGATTATAAATGAGCGCTTATGTTACAACTCTTTTATTATACTCTGATCAACGTGGGTTCGTAAAATGTAATATTCGTATGCATGTATATGTTGGTATGCATGAATTATAATTTCGGGTCCTGTAGATTTCCTGCATTTTAAACTTTCCACAGGAATTCAAAAAATCTCCTATGGTGAAACTCAGGGACCGCCCACAATGTCACAATGTCAGATGAATGCAAAAATTCATCGTACTTATTGTCATACTAGATGGTCTAAAGCTGGGCTCACAATGTACGCATATAGAATCGTAGCTGTTCGATTCCATCTCACACTGTGTGATATAAACGCTCACGATTGGCGTGCTCAGACGGTGCGATCTATCGGCTCCTGCAGCCGATAGACTGGGACCGGATGGGCTGTTGATTTATCTGCTGATGGTAACACAACGTCAAAAAGTTGGAAAATGTTTACATCCACATGCATCCCATCTAGAGAAATCTTCATTCCTCTACCACGATGGGAATACTAGAAGTTGACTGGTTCAAGCTGAGAGGTCGATGCTAGCGCTCCGATCTTTCAATGACATTAAATGATTGCCTTAGAGGAGGGACTAATCTAGACTGGCAGATAACTGGAAAAAGCCGAGCTGCAAATATCACTTACTCGGCTTAAAATTACTTTGCTACAAGGTGCAATATACAATTATGTCAGGTATATTAAATGTAAATGGCAGGCCTTCACTTCAAGGGAAATCATTTATATGCATATTAACAGTGTTGTGCAGAATATCTAAACTGAGAGCTGGCATGAGACGGAAACGGATTGCAGATGCTGCCCCACTTTGAACAGCACCAAATCTTTGCAAAGTCATAAGCAGGAAAGTTTTGCTGTAATGTTATCATGTATAGCAAAATGCTGAAAAAATGTTTATCACATTACATTGATTGAGATGAAAAGGAAAAACACATATTTTAATCGCTTTGTTCCAGATAATTCCGTTGCTCTGCGTAAATGGCGATAATGCACAGCAGTCATTTGATAGCCTCGTTTTCTGAGGCTACTGGAATTTAATTCAAACTTTACTAAGCATCTTTTACAGCTTGTGATTGTTCCAAAGTAGGTTTGAGTTGAAGGCTGCGGGGAAAAACGTGTTTGACCACAGAACTCTGCAGAATTCTGATAACTGATAAATATAAATTGATTGCGTTTCAAAGCTGCTTTAAGTCCTGCTGCAGCTGACATGTGCATTCCTCTGCTCACAGGCCACTGAGGTGTGTGTGTGTGTGTGTGTGTGTGTGTGTGTGTGTGTGTGTGTGTGTGTGTGTGTGTGTGTGTGTGTGTGTGTGTGTGTGTGTGTGTGATGACCCTAAAGAGAATAATATGTCATGACTAGCACGAAGATGATGATGTAACAGGTTAGAGATGTCATGTGACATAAACTCAGGTAAACCTTTGAAATGTACCATTTTTTTTGCAATTTTGTAAGAGGATATAGGTAATATGTTTGAGGTTCATGTAACCATATTTCATGATGACAGACAGACAGACTAAAGTTATAATTATTGCCTTTAGAGAGACAGGTGGATGGATGGATGGATGATGGATATAAGGGTGGCTAAATGGATGAATATAGGGATGAATAGATTGATGGGTGGATGGATGAATAGATGGATGATGATGGATGACTAAATGGATGGAAATGGACAGACATGGGTGAGAATGAATGGATGGATGGATGAATATTGATGGACAGATGTGGATGAGTGGATGGATGAATGTGTGGAGGGATGGATGGATGTGAGCCGATGGATGCAGCACATCCATCGTGGTGTATGTGTGCTGTGTAGCTCTCAGAGGCCAAAGGAGGAGGGAGGAGGGAGGAGGCTTAGTTTATTGGGCAGTGCAGGAGCGTCTGAGCTGTGATGATCAGCCTGTAATAAGCATCTGATGAAAACAGGATTTGGAGCCCAGTGAAAATGATACAAGACGGCCATCAGGGATAATGTTTAGTCATTTTGTGTGACTGCTGTACGAAGGCTTCTTTTCTCTGTAGGACAGGCCGCAAGTTAATGGAAAAGTCTTTATCATTTTCCCGAATATAATTGAAAGAGCAGGAGGTATTAATTCTAATGTAGTCTGATAATAAGGACCCGGACGCACAGCTGAGACCTAGATGACCTTCTCGGTGTGCCGTTTTTTTTTTTATCGTCGGCAGCGTGGATAAGGTTACACCACTGGTGCGACAGCGAGAGCAGCGAGTGCCTGCGCCGTGATTGGTCGTCAGCAGCAGCGCACTGTCAACGCCTGAGATATGTGACCCCCGACACAGCCTGCACCCTGGATTACTATCATGAATTCCCATGAAATTAAAATGTTAATACCCCTTTTATGCCATCCTTCATATCCCAGCTCTCGGTCTGCATCTCCCGAAATGGAAGGGTTTAAAATAATCAGACTGATCAGGCTGACACCCGCGTCCCGCGACACCAGCGGTCCCCGCTTCATTACGCCGATCACACTTTTCATTTCCGCTCCTGAGGGATCACTGCAAGTTTCATCGTCGATCGTCTATTATTTCACTGGGCCGCGTCGCCATCTGCAATTATTCAGGCTGATCATTTTCATAACCTGGCCAGCCTCACCTGCAGACTGCCCTCCCTGCATAAGCCTTCAGCACACCCCTCTTCCTCAGCTAAATATTGGTAGAGCTGCATTCATGGATGGAGTTTGCGAAGGGACAACTGGAGGAAGAGGCAGATGTGGAAAGTCGACCAAAGACCACATGTCTGTCACTCAGTGAGACTAGGAGAGCTATGCGACTAGCGATGCAGCAGGTTTAAAAGCACACCGGGCTTTTAAAGAGAATGGAAGATGACACGTCCCAGTTCAGAGGCCACAGTCTTCAAAGGGTAAATTTGAAGACCACATGCGTCACAACGGGGCGACGAGGCCGGTCCTATTTGAAGACTCCTTCGAAAGCAGCGCCCCTTTTTCTCGGGCCGTAAGAGATGGCTAAGAATCATTCTACTATAACCGATTCCACTTCTAAAATAAGCTTCAATAACGACCGATTCTACTAATACTACCACGCCTGTGGTATTTTTACTACATGACAGCTTTGGCCATGAATTCATCTACAACACAGATTTCAGTTGATCGAAATGATTCATCAACTTTTAAATAAATGATATTTTTAGAACACTATTTCACACTTCTCAGACTTTTGTTTGTATCAAGTTACATAATTCTGCTTACGTCCTCACATTCGTTAATGTCCCATCCTCTATGGCCCCTTTGGTGTCCCCCAGGGCTCCATACTTGGCCCAATACTCATTAGCATACATGCTGCCGTTAAGTCATATTATAAACGGGTTCAGTCACATTCTTCAATAAGAACAAGTGACACAAAATGTGCTCAACCCAACAGTTGAGCAGGACATTAAAGGGATTTAGGAAGAAGTCTTAAATCCCTTTTAAATCTCTCTTTTAAATTAAGTAATTTAAAAAGAGAGAAATGGCCATTTACAGTCACAAAAAAAAAAAAGTTGAGGAAGCGCATGGAAAGATACCACGTCATAAGTTCAGCTCTCTCTGGCGTGGTATTTGATGATGCGAGGCTGAAATCAGGAGGAGTTGGATAATTCCTGCGTAGCATAGACTGAATTGTCTTCACTTTGAATAGATGATGCATCCAGATCAGATGTTGACCTTGCATTGGGAAACAGCTTCTGGTTGGCTTAATCATATCATGGATCAAAGACACCTTCTCGATAGAACCCCTTTGCTTCTTGTGACTTAAGTTGCAGTGATCTCGTTCCTCGTACATCTCATTTTCACCTGTGTCTCACTGTCTT
Organism: Lophius americanus; assembly: GCA_037951165.1. NCBI lineage: Eukaryota > Metazoa > Chordata > Actinopteri > Lophiiformes > Lophiidae > Lophius > Lophius americanus. The sequence continues at coordinate 1,426,826 of JBBDHG010000169.1, read as the reverse complement.
GTTATCTCTCTATTGTACTACCATGCATGGCCGTTTTGTTCCTAGACTTTTTTATCTTTTACTTGTATTTTCTGCGGATTTTTTGACTGCTTTTCATCTTTTGGGCAATTTAGTACTAGTTAATACTAGTAGTTCATATTCAACACACTAGAGGGAGCTTTTCTTTTTTTTTTTTACAGAAAACACCGTTTTTCGGACATAACCGCCAACCGTTAGTCTCATTTAATCCAAATATGGTACATAAGAATCCATTCGATGAGCTCCATCTTGCATCTGTCATGTTTTGTTGTAATACTTCATATTTTACCCACTAAGGAGAAACTTTCTTATGAAAAACAGAGTTTTTCGGACATAACTTCACATTTTATTTGGTGCTTGGGGTCTCTTCGGGGGATGTATCGTTATTGTCGGGTATGAAATTGTAGGCATTGATGGTTTTTCTTCATCCAGACTAGGATTCTGAATCACCTGCAGTATTTGCACCCATACGACGCAGTTCTTAAATGGGAGTTGGATACACTATAAATAAACTGGCAGGATGCACGTCAGTCTGTTCACATCACTTTGCTTAAACGCGGCTCTGTTTGTCCTACAATGTTATTTTTTGCACATCTCAATATTGATGCTAAAAAAACGAAATAGTGTGCAGATGAATTTCCAAGATAAATTCACTCAAAAGGTAGTGGGTCACGGGGCATTCTGCCGGTAGAATACATATTCATAGTTGACATTTAAGTTCTTCAGCCGAGGCAAATTTCAATTCCCTTTTTCATTCTCCTGGCATAATCAAACGTTTCAGCTATGACATATTATTTTGAAGACAGATCGCGCGACTCATAAATACCGATGCATGTTTTATAATGCCCCCGAATTCCACGCAACGCAATTTGACTTGAATCAAGAATCTCACTGAACCTGAACAACATCCTCAATTGGCAAAGTCACTTCGGAGAGTTCCATCTCTGCCCAGTTTTTTTTCCCCTCAGCAGTAAATGTCAGACGCGGCCACACTAATTATAAATACTTTTTTCTTGTCTGAACACAAATAGAGTGTGAAGAGAAATCAAAACGCTGCCTCACGCCCGTGCAGGAAATTAAATTACAAAGTCATGTTCTGAATCAAAGCTAAAAATACACGCACCAACCTGCAGACAGGATAGGAGCCAACGTAATCTACATGTGTTCTGAAAAAAATGAGGCGGTGTCATTTTCAAAGGGGAAGCATAACGAAGCATAACATTTCTCATTTCTAATTATTTGATTATCTCTCCGGCTGCTTCTTCAATGTTATGCGCCACTGAACTTCCACACAGACGCTGTAGATGCTGGAATTCAAAATCGGTGCTGCAAAAGTAATGGGCAATTAATGCCGTCGCTTTGAAAAATATCGATTCCGGGCTTAAACAGATGAGATAAATTGAAAACAAAATAAAATAAAAAAATCAATAGAAGTTTATTTTAATTGTTGTTTTGGCTGAGATATATACTTTTATCGCTTTGTCTGTATTTGTTGCTGTCTGAAATGTCACCTTGGGAATGCGCTTGTAAAATTGGCTCATTCGTTGTCATGGAAGGAAAACAGAAAATATGTTGTCAAATTGTCCTTCAGGATGCCGAAACATCAAAAATAAACATCAGACCCTTCACTTCAAAAGAATCCGGGACTCACTTGGTGAACAACAAGGAGAGTGGAAGGGCTGAATGTACAGTTCTCAAATGGGATGTTGGTAAGCAGCATAGCACTTTTGCTAAAAAAGGAAAAGAAGTAGGATTTCTCCTAACCCTGAGAAGAAGTTTGTGGTTAAAGAGGGACTTTTTCATTACAAGCTACTCTCAAATACAGAAAATACAGTTTTATCGGTTACCTTGTTAATTTAGCATCACAAAGGTTGGTAAAACGTAACAAAATTGGTTTTCTGCATTTAACCCATCCCGGAGGAATAGTGGGCAGCTATTTGAGGGGCCCGTTGAGCAGATTAGGGTTTGTGGGCTTGTTGCGGACCCTTCGACATGTAGACTTCTCATGGGGCTTGAACCGCCGACCTGCCGAACTTCTGCTCTACCCACTGAGCTTGAGCCCGACGACGATGGATTTGGAACAGTATTTTTATACAGCAGTTTCGTAGAGGATCTAAGACACACGCTTTTACTTTGAAACTAAAAAATAACGAAATATGAAGGTGATGTGGTGTAACCCGAATAAGACGGCTCATACTTTATTTTCTCATGGCCTACCCAACTTTTACCAAAATCCTTCAAAGTGAGAGCACTCAATACAAACCATAAAACTGTAAGAGGAAAAATAAAATCTGTTGGTGCATTTTGCCGAAGCCAAAACCATATAAATAAGTCGGCAGTGGTCCGACATTAATACGCAAAGTACGATCAAAGCCACGTGATGAAAGTCAGGGGGCCATTCCTTTAATGTGATATCGAACCAGACACTTTGTGCATTCTGAATCATTCTAGCAGTTTTTACCAGATAATTATTAATAAATCTGATGTGAAATAAGAGTAAAATGAACAAATCTAATTTTGCTTCAACTACTCTGACATAAATGTTAATAATAACTTGATGGCTAGAAGTAAAAGAGCATAAGAGTTTGTTGACTTTTGGGCAAACAAAATTTAGCTCGATAGATAAATAATTTTGACTGAATACGATAATTAAATCAAAATAGCACATTTGTAATAGGACTACGGTTGAAATATAAAAAAAAAAATGAAAACGACAAAATGAACTCTGATTACTGAAAGAGAAATGCAGTAGACAAAAAAATAAATCAGGTGTTTCCGCTAACTTTTGTCAGGAAGAATAATGTAGCATTGCTGATAAAGTTAAGTAATAAGCATTTATATTCAATCTATCTTATCCAATCCATCATTGACCTTCCATTTAAAATTTGATTAATGTATTTCAAACAATAATAATATTATTCACTAACGTAGTCTTCTAGAACTACTCACCCCACTGACCTCAACACGATCCCTCCGTTCTACCCGCACATACCGCCTCTTCCTTCCCGGGACTAATCTCAGCACCATGAGGGATCAGGCCTTCTGTTCTGCTGCCCCTCATCTGTGGAATGACCTCCCTGACCAACGAGGGCTCCACAGACGACTGACACATTTAAAAAAAGGACTTAAAACTTTCCTTTTTAGCAGAACCTATAACTTTGAATAACATTGCTGCTTTTTGTCAGGTTTTTATAGTTATTTTTTTTTTTTTTATTGATGCTTTTAATTTGTAGCACTTTGAGATTTGATCCAAATGTAAAGTGCGTTATAAATTAAATGTATTATTATTATGAGTCGGTTTGGGCTAACTGCCTGTTAAAAATAATACAAAAAAAACAAACTGGTGTCTACGGCGCTTCATAAAAAAATTGTAACAGAAGTTGGAATGATGTCAAATAAACTGAATCCAAAACTCTGAAGCCATACTGTAGACTGTAGGAGGCTTGGCGTACTGTTCCTAATTTTCATATCTCTGAGGCAAATCTATTGGCTGTCATTCCAGTGTTATTCTAGTCTACACAGAAAAACTGAAAACTGATTGTTTCATTCCAACAGATCTCCCTCACTCTACCTTTACACTAATGAACACCTCAGAAGAATAAATACAAAGAATGATTTTGAGGAGTGCAGGTAACAACGGGATGACAAAAAACAAAATGCATGGGCCTATTGTTGGCTCCAATAAACTCATCGGAGGCTCGAAATAACTTCAAAGCCAAAAAAAAAAGCAATGCATAATGGTAATGGGAGTTAATTCCTCATTTAGTCAATGTCTTCTCAAATAACAGATGCTCTCATGAGGCATCCTGAGCGATAAAATCATCCGTACTTCAACATCAAATGACTTCACCAACATGAAGGCAAGAAAGACAGAAGACAAGATGAGTTAGAGTCGCTGATTTTAGATCCATCTATGCAAATGATTAGTCTATCTACCTAAGCTGACGGTATGTTTTACATCAAGTTTGTGTGTGGACCATATTCCAGCAATATTAGAAAGCATGTTGACAAAGACAATAATGGTGCCAAGAGGAGGATGATGATTTAGGAGATTTGAGGACGTTTATGGAAAGAAGCTATGAGTTTCTGCTACCGTTTTTCAGCATTTAAACCATCTTACAGCCACGGTGCTGAGATGTTGACCCCGTCAGAGCTACAGGAGTATACATGGGCTCCTATCAAAGTTTCAGTCTGTAATATTATCACTTTACAAATTCAGACCCAAAGTATTTCTAATACCATTCTGTCATGGTACAATTACTTCTCAGTCTGGGGGGGTTCACATCAGCGGGCCACATCCAACTGCTACTGTCTCTTTAATGATGACTCCCTCCATTAATCTGTGTCCTGCTGTTACACATGCCTTCTACCACCCCATCTCCCCCCAGTCCTCACAGATCCATCATCAGTACCGGCTGAGTCACCAGCCACCACCACCAGAATACAAGTGCCCGGACTCCAAGGGGGGGTACTCCAAGCTGCCACTCAGAGGAAGAGAGAGGTCCCATATGGGGTCCTCCCACACCTTGTGGCCGTCCTTACAGATGTGAACAGAGTAATCCAATAACTTTTTTTTAATAACTTTTACTTCAACTTGTCCATTCAGGCAACATTAAAAACATGGCGGCCTCCATGAAAAAGGAATTGCTTCCTCTGGGGTTACAAAAGGGTCTTCTTCCAAGCTAATATTGAAAAAAAGTGATTATAAACTAAGAGATAGTTGAGAATATCCTCATCAATTTATTCAAAGACACACCCCTATTCTTTTTCTTTTTTTTTTATACACACAGCTCTTCATCCTGTGTTGACCACATCTCCCAAACCTCATCCTCTGTTTATGTTTTTCTGCAAAATATGCTGATCGCTATGGCATCAGTCATTTTCTTTACATTAGCCAGATGCTGTTTGAGAGATCGCACTAGGAGGTGCAATAATTTGTCCCTCAGGCCCAACAATCTAAATGAAATCCTGTGGTGTGTGATGCCCCATTACTTTCAAATTTTGCAGTGTGTGCATCCTCAAGATTAGAGAGAAGATAGTTTGTGGAGATGAGATGCTTTTCGGAGATTTTCATTATGTGTGTGACAAAACCTGGTTGCACTTGTGGTTAGGATTTTAAAACGACTGTGTAAGTGCAGTGTTCCAGTCCAGTTCTCTCTTTTCTTACACTAAGGAGGTACACAATTTGAAAATGATGAAGAAGTCTTTGAGTTATGTCCAGGAAACTGCTTCTCATGAAAAAAAAAACCAAAAACCTTAACATGGTAAAAATAATACTACTACTAATAATAGTAATAATAATAATAATAATTTAGTTTAATAATTTCAATTTATAACGCACTTTACATTCGGAACAAATCTCCTACAAGGTAAAAGCAGATAAAAGCATCAATAAAAAAATATAATAACTATATAAAAACATGACCAAAGAGCAGCAATGTTAATTAAAAGTTATAGGTTCTGATAAAAAAGGAGAGTGTTAAGTCCTTTTTTTAAATGTGTTAGTCGCCTGTGGAGCCCTCAGATGGTCAGGGAGGGCATTCCACAGACGAGGGGCAGCAGAACAGAAGGCCCGATCACCCATGGTGCTGAGCTTAGTCCGGGGAAGGAGGAGGCGGTATGAGTGGGTAGAACGGCGGGATCGTGTTGAGGTCGGTGGGGTGAGTAGTTCTTTCAGGTAGGGGGGTGTGTTACCATGGCTGCACTGGTGAGTAAGGAGAGAGATCTTATAATCAATCCTGGTGTAGATGGGAAGGGAATGAAGAACGGGGTTGATGTGTTCGTGTTTACGAACTCTCTTCAGGATCCTTGCAGCACTGTTTTGAACATACTGAAGTCTTTGAAGACTTTTATCAGCGATCCCGATGAGAAGTGCGTTCTCATCATCACCTAAGGTGAGTGAAGAAGGGAGTTTGGAAACAAAAGTAGTACTCATAGTGAGTGAAATATGAACAATTAGACAAAAATATAATATATACACGATGGATATCCCTGACTCGATCCAAATTTAGACTAAATTGGATCAATGTTTGGGAAATTATGTTTCCGGAAAACACTGGATGTTTTTCATAAAATCTCCCCTGGTGGGTAAAATATGAAATACTTTTATATAACTGATATAATGACCTAATCGTCCTTTGCGGGCGATGTCATACATTAGTGCATATGATGACTCTATAGTATGGTGCCAACGTACCACCTGACCAATTTCTTATGAAGGAGGAGGCTGGGATACAGAGTACAAATGGTGGAAAAAAACGTGTTTTACTTCCAAACTAAAACTTACAGTCCAGCCTGATACCATACTGAAGATTTTGCAGACGCAACTGTCAAGACAGATTTTCATTCATGTTTTCAAGCTCTCAGAACGTTGTCTGATCTCCACCTCCAGCCGTAAATTGTCTGGTAAGTTGTTTGATGTCTGGAAACAGAGCTGGGTGAAGCAGCTCAACAACACGGCCACAGAAACCCACAAAGACACAATGTAGTGAACGATAAATTCATCCCTAGGGGAAACAGAGGAGAAACTTTTCCCCAGATAAAACAGGTCCAACTGTCCTACGACCAACAAAAGTACAAAAAAAACCTTCAATTGCATTGAGAGAGTAACAGACGAGTTGTAGTAGTCAGAGTAATATCGTAATAACGCAAATTTGCATCATTCACCACATCCTGTCAAGTCGAGCGACGCATTCCCGGACGCTGTGACGCGTCGGGACATCCGTAGGATGTCGATGTCCGCCTCTGGATAGTAAGGTGAGCTCAGACAGGGTGGTGACTGGTTTTCAGACGTGTCTGTGACGCAGCAAGTACAAAATGAAAGTTCTGTTTCCTTCAGTCACAGCTGATGAAAGAGATTTACTGGAAAGAAACACTGTATACATCTTTTCTGCATATTTGCCGGGTTCGTAACACTCGAGCGAGTGAAGCGGCTAAAATAAATTGAGTAGAGTGATGTGAAAATTTGCACATCATTTAATGTGAACAACAGCATCAGAGACTAAATTACGCTGCAGCAGAGGCTGGGAGCTGAAATGCTCATGTTATTTATGAAAGCTGATTTTGTTGGTGTAATAATACACACTGTTATCCGCCTGATTACAAAGAGAAGCCACTGCCTGAGATCTGCATTGGTGCTGCGGCTACGCTCGGCTACCGAGGCCCTCTTTGAAAGGTGGCATTATCAAAAGTGAGAAGTGTTAACAGTGAAAACTGAGCCGCCAGAGATGACAGGATTAAAAATATGCATGTATTATTCCTGCTTTAATGTCGATGAGGCTTGTTTGGCTGAGTTGTAGGAAGTCTGTTGCAGTTGTTGTCAAGCCTTTGTGTTCCTTTCTGCCTCTGTCTGTCCTGTGATTGGTCATCATGCTCACCTGTGTCTCATTACGTCTGTGTATAAAGTCTGTCCTTACCTTTCCCTTCTGTGCCAGTTGGTTCTGTTACGAACTCCTGTGGGGTTTTGCTCGGACCCAAATGCAGACGCATACGCTGTAGAGCAGGTGCAAATATATTTATCTGTACCAAAAAACACGAGGAAAAAACAGGAACAGAAATACTGGAGATTACTCACGACACACTGGGAGGGGTTGGGACGCATGACAACACGAGGAACATCATGCAACGAACTGGCACAGAAGGGAAGGTAAGGACAGACTTTATACACAGACATAACGAGGCAATGAGACACAGCTGGAGGGGAAACACAGGTGAGCATGATGACCAATCACAGGACAGACACAGAGGGAGAAAGGAAGACAGAGGCTTGACAGTTGTTAGAGTTAAAATATTTAACCTCTTTATGAAGCTGGACACGGACACTTGGAAGAAATTTACCCACAAACATGCTGGGGTATTAGGAGAGCGCCATTTGTGACCCTGATGTACCGGACAGGTGCCTTTTAATTTTGGGGGGCGGATTTCAATCAATTCATTTAGTTGTTTGTTCTTTAATTTTTGAAATCCTGGCTCCACAAACCCTCTCTACATGTAAGAACAGGCTTTAGACTTTCATTTTTGATAAATCTTATAGTTAAGGCTGGCTTAAGGTAGTTCTGCTGCCATATGTTTAGACTGCTAGGGGATTTCCCAGGGTGCACTGAGCTTCTCCATCTCCTCACCTATTAGTTCATGTTACTCCTTTCCTGGAATCTTTGTGCTTCCTCGTTATTATTTATATTTTCATTATTATTATTATATATAATAATAACAATTATTATTATTATAACACTTAGTGTTATTATATATAATAATAATAGTAGTAGTAGTGATAGTATTAACGGTACTTTCTCAGAAGTTATCATAATTACTACCAAAAGCAATCATCTTATTATATTACTGTTATTATTATTTTAATTATTATCATCATTATTATTATTTACATTATTATTATTATTATCCTGGACCCCCAGGATGAGATGGAGAGGGTTGGTAAAGAGGGATTTTTGGAGTGCCATACTCAGCCTGCGGCCCTAGCTAAAAGCAGAAGCGAATGGTTGGATCCTATTATTATGGCCGATATTCATAATAGTAGCAAAAGTAATAGTAGCAGTATAATATCTTATCAATGCTGCTTAAAGGTCTTTTTTTCATAGAATGTAGAAGAGCATCGCAGTTGGTTGTTTTCTCCAAAGATTGAGCTGACTCTAGTTCCTGTATGAAAACATCATCATATGTTTCTGCGTCAGACAACTATTGGAAAAGAAATAATGGAAAATGTCACACACGGCACATCCCGCTGAAAAATTGACGGCTAGCATGACGCCGGAACTTGACCTTGCAGACGAGATCAATGGCATAGCTCAAAATGAGAATGCCGCCATGCCTGACTTCATTGCTCGCCACCGCGGCCCTGCCGTCAATAAATAATTGTCAGATGTTAACTTGGAGCTTGCCTGTCTGCATTACACTTTCCGAATGATGAATAGTTCCAATGTAAAGAACTTCTAACGGCACTGTGATAAAGCAGAGAAAGAAGGCGTAGTCCTCTACAGAGACAGATGTCTTATACATATTTAAATCCAGGTAGAGCGAGGACAGCAAGAGGTGAGAGCGAACTCTGAATACAGGGTTCCTGCTCAGGCAATATTTCCATAATGAGACATGGGAACGCAGGAATAAAAACAATGGCTGGTCCTCCTCTTCAGAGAACGACACTCATTTACACATTACCAATAATCTGTGACATTTAACACAGTTTCTCATTAACCAACCAACCAACTGAGTTTATACTCAGAATGTCTTCTGAGACCAGAAAGAAGTCACTGCTTATGGAAATAAATGTACTTACTCATTTTAAATTAAGATGGGTATTTAGAATCATTAATGAAGCGGGACCCATGTTATAGACCCGGCTAGGAGAAGCTCCTAACTTGCTGATATAGTTTTCCTTGATGATAAATGATAATGAATGATAATATATGATACTAATGATAAAGTCATTTCTAGGAAAGGTGTCCACTCCTAACTTTAGGTGTCCTAATTTTGTTGGAGTATTTTACAAAGTTTTTTTGAAAGTAGCTCCTAACAGCGAGACAAGTTAAGAGAAGTCAAGAGAATTTCTAAGTGACTAGGAGGAAACCAAAGAGGATCCTATGATGACGGCAGCCGGCAATCCGCTTCCTAATCTTGTCCAAGTTTTTGAAACCATTGATGATACATCCATTTCCGTCCAACTTAAGTGATCTGGAGAAGGACTACCGGTGAACCGGCAACGAGGTCATGGGCATTCAGGGCTTACTGATGGAGCGAAGGCTAGTTTTAGTTGTTGGATCCCACAGCAGGGCTACTGTAGCACCGGTTGCTGTGTTAATGCTGGTTCTGGTAGAAAGGTGTGATTAGACACATGATCACGTATCATAGCTCACTGCATATGAGTCTTGTCTGATAAATCATGATATTTAAACACTATGTGTACTTCCAGGTGAATGAAGGGATAGCAACGGGGTGCACTATGGGAAGAAAGAAGATTAGAAGAAGAAAGAGAAGACTGCTTAACAAAGACACCAAAAAAAGGACCAACATGATTGGTGTGTTTGTCCTCCTAGCTCATCCACTCCTTCATTGCTTCATTTAGGTCGACTCTGTAAACCCCAAAGACATCCTCTATGGGCCGCAGGATGCTGGCCACCCAAGCATTTCCAGCTGTGTCACGAGAACCAATTCAAGTCAGATATGACTGTCAACACCTGGGAACAGACAGCTGACAATCACGTCAAGAAGACTGGGTAGGCATCAAAACCACTGAGGAGAGAAAAGCGAAAAGCTTCGGCATCAATGGACATCAGTCACAGCCATCGGATTGCCACTCCAGGAGCAGATTGTTCAATCATAGCTGTTGCTCTTCTGGATAAAAAAAATAAGAAAACTGAATATAGTATACAACCTTGGAATATCAACAGTCGTCCTTGACAGAAAAACACATCTGCTTTCATTTTCGTGTCACTATCTGCAATAATAAATGAACCAATTCCACTAATATCTTGCTACATAACTTCCTGTTCCTCCAATCGGTTTTATGCTTTCTAATTTCCTTCTTCTTATTACCCATCAAATATGTGTCATCTCAAACTCGAAAATGAAAAAGATGCAAGGTCAGCAGTTTCATTGTTTTTGAAGAATTTCCCCCGGTGAACTACGAAGGTGGAAAATTCATGTAATGAACTGTTAATGCAGCAAATTAGAAAAATTGCTGAGTGTGCAGAAGTGGGTTCTGACATGCTCAGAGAACGAAGATGGCCTTCTGTCACAAGGTAACGTGAGAAGAGGGATAGAATACTTAACCAGAGAGGCCATCAGTGATTAGAAAAAATCCTGCTGGCCCATCATGGCCCACATCATCATCTCCTTCAGACAGGTAATGTGTCATAGGTGGAAATGCTGAAATGTCTCAAACCTCAATTTAGATCCCCATCTTCTTAAAATAATCAGACAATGATTTATAAACACCTCAGAAGATTTAAAAGGCAGTCCACAGAGTCCAGTTTGTTTCCAGCCGTTGGATTATGTGTATCAGTGGAAAATTCACTGGCAATTCATTTCATAGCTGCTAATGCATTTCCCATTGAGATTAGGAGAAAACAACACAGACAATTTGGAAGGTTGAGTGGAACATTCTTGGCCCGCAATCGCTGATTGATTCAATATTGTCTTTAAATCACATAAAATGTCCCTGTTCAAAAGAGCTTATGAATTTGGTACGCCTTTTTAATCTCTCTTAGAGTGACTCCAGCACAAACAGAAGTCTATCTCCATCTCTCCCTGAAATCAATTTCAGCGAATACAATCCTGCCACATGAAGGCAGTGAATATATAATTAAAATGCAGTGTTCAGGATGTCATAAGCCACAAAAACGGAACAGCAGGAGCGTTACTTTACTACATTCTAATTTAGTAACCACTTATGCAACATAAAAAAATGAAAGTGTGGAGAATTAAAGAGTAACTCTAACCTGAGAAATAGACTGTATTAGTAACTAGCAGCCAGTCACTAACTGTAACCACCGTTCTCTGAGTGAAGAGAGGAGTTTGGAAGTATTTTTTTCCACTTTGTGTAACCATTCAAAAGTACATTCTTTAGTAGTCGCCACATTAAAATTGTATTGTTGTTGTATTGAATTTAAAATCAGTATAATGATTCTTAGTTTATGCGAGTTTAAAAAAAAATGCTAATCCTGAGTGGATAGCAGATAGCGGAACGTAACCATTTCTTTAGTTTTAAATTTCCCTGGCGTTAAAATAGTAGTCGAAAGTAGCATTCAAGCTCAAAGCTGACAAAAATCATAACATTTCAATGTTTTTTTTTCTCCCAGGCTCCTTCTGTCTGACTCCATCTTAAACACACACACACTTCTGACGGACAGGTACCGCCATCAGAGACATGCTTCCTCTCCACTGACATAGACAGCTTGTCAGACTGTTGACTGGTTTAGAGATGACACACCTCGCAATCAGCCCAGCATGCAAAAGTCTTGAATCAGAATGCATTATGGGAGAGAACCCTTCTAGAGACACTGAGTCGCTGTCTCATCTTGCCTTTGAACAAAATCAATTATTAATATATTAATTAAAAAGGAAAGAATTTGGCTATTTGACGTTGCCGCACGCACATTTCCGACAAATTATGAATGACCTCAGCCAGTAGCTCACAACACGGGGGGAGCCACGACCTTTAGCAACACAGAGTCTCATGAATGGGTGATACTGCATTTATTCCTTTCGGAAAGCTGCATATCCAAGTTAAGGAGAAACATTACGTCATCCGTTAGTTGTATCTTCGCTGTCTCAATACGTCTAAAATACGACGTTCAAACTGCGATTACGGCTACAGTGCCTTTAATCGTCATTATGAATAGAGCACTTTTACATTACCGTCGCAGATTAACCATTTTACTGGGTTTTGGTTTAGTTAGTTACTGTTTTATTCTGTGAGCACTCTCTTCTTGTGGCAAATTTTTCTTGCTTTCCTACTCCGTTATCGCTGCAAATAGGTTCATCTGTGCCTGATTAGCCTCCTGTGTATTTAGTGCATGTGCTTCCCCTTTCTCAGCTGTCTGCATTTTCCACATCTTTTCCCTAATTGCGCATTTTCAAAATGTTTCTGTGCCCAGGCCCGTTTTAAAAAACGACTGTTTCACCTATATTGCGCCTCATCGTCTTGGATAAAAGCTATGGAGGTTCAACGGCAGGTCCGCTGTAGAATCTGGACCAGTATCTGTCTGTCAGTGGCTGTATGAGTAATTATCAAACGTTTGTTTCTAAGTTTCAAGGATCAACCACTTCAGTTTAGCGACCCAAGTGGGACAAAAACTCAAAATTATCAGAATTATACAGGTTGTTTGAAAATGAATCCACTTCTCTATGCAACATAGACTGAACCTCCACATTTGCGGTAAATGGAACAGCCAACAGAGGATTCAACAAACTGTACCATTCTAATATTAATGCACAAATACAGCAGTGGGGCCTTGAAATGAGTTCATTAGCATGTGTTGTACATGTAATGGGACGCAGATATAACTGGGGCACCATACAGCTGATTTTATTATAATTATTCTGCAAATTGACTATTCATTTCTGCCATTTTTACCCGAGCTGGTTTCCACCAAAAACATGAAGGCAGATACTTTTTCAAGGAGACAAGTTGAATTAAATACGACACAAGAGGTCTTTGTATTTCTTTTTAATACTGTATTTCAGGGATGAGTAGAAACTCTCGGTCTGAATGAATCCAAAGCCTCTGCAGCTCTAAACCTGCACCAGTTAAATGTGTTACTCTGTGATACATATTGCTTTAAGACTTGACCGAAGTATCTGCGAAGAAAAAGTAGTGGTGATCGGGAACATCCCACCCTGAGCTCGTTGTTAAAGATCTCCGGTGCATCAACAATGAAGAATTGACTAATCTCCGACAAATAGATCCCTGTTCCCTCTATATCTGAGTGATTCATGTAAGTAAGGTGAACTGATTCTCAGGGGAAGATAATCGGCTTTGAATATCACTTCATCCTCAGGAAGATACCGAACATTTGGCTAATGGAGCAGAAAGACCCAGGAGGAATGGAACTTTTTTTTTTTTCTCCGTGCTGCAGACCGACTCATAACTCGAAATCAATGCACGCGCTGATCTAAATATAATCAGGCATCAGGGAGGTTTTACTTGAAAGGTATTTTGGAATATAAAAGGATCCCTGACAAGCTTGGCATTTGCGAAGAATCAATTCCAGAAAATAATGGACAATGGATGTTTTCAGGGTTATATTCACATTGATCCACACATAACACAAACCTTACACTCAGTCTATTCTTTCTGTTACCCGTAAAGTCCAATCCCACTCTAATATGATCCATATTCATGCAAGACACCGCTCACTCGCTCACTCTGTTCATATATGTGGTAAAACAGGTCGAACGTGACCCGGTGTAATGTCATGGGAACGGGCTGAATTGGTCAGGTGTAGGTTGAGAGAGCTAGTGGCTAATTAGAAGCAGCCAATTAGCATCTTGTGCTGTTTCCTCTATTTTGCCATGATGTGCCAAGAGGGATGTCACATCCCTAATGAGCTAGTGGAGGATATGCTAATCAACATTGTGATGAACACCACAGCACTTTAGTATGATGCCTCGTTTTCGCCCTGTCTTTTCGGTTCTGTTAAAGATACCCAAGTTAGATGAGAACGGCTATCAAGCCATTCCTCTATACCGAGACTGAGCTGGACATTTTATTAATAGAAAGCTGGGACCAGCGACCGGCTCATGCAGGACTGAGATGTATAGACCATAAGTCCTAAATGGGTGCATTAGAAAAGGGCACCAAAACTCTTGACCCGACTTAAGCCGAGGTATCTGCACTTTTTTTATTTCAAAACATATGCATCTCAATACACTGCAAAACAGCCCAACACAATGCATCATTTGCTTTTATCTTTGGCCATAAGATAATATACACAATAATACACTGGGATATGGGAGTGGGTGGGATATATGAGGCAGAAAATTGGACATTTTATCCTGAAGTTGAAGTGTGGACAGCTGGAAAAAAAGGACAATCAAAACGATCTGAGAGACTCCGACAAGGACAGGATTGTGATTGCTAGGTTTTGTAGGGTGTTCCTCGTCTGCAGTGGCTGGTACCTTCCAAAGAGGAAAAAGAAGGGACAAATGGAGAATTGGTAGGAGGGTAATTAATGCGGGTTGAAAGTAAAGGCTAGCACGAGTTTTCCAATCTCATAGGAGCTATAGCAGCAAAATGCGACGGAACACACAGCGAAAAACTGAGACAATCAGGCAGGTGGTTATAATGTTACGGTTGATCGAAATCACTAATAGAAGATGCAACGAACAGATATCAACTATAATGGACCCTACCTGCAGACGAAAAAATAGTAGTGGTAGGAGTATGTTTCTATAAAATAAAAAAATAAAAAATCTGATTCGTTATAATTTCATTTATGGCATATTAGCAGTTCACTTACAATGCGGTTTGACTCTACTTGTTATATAAAGATAATGTATCGTTTCAGATTGCTGGGGACAAAGCATTTGATGCGACTGTTAAAGGGACACCAAAACCGAACGGCCTCCACAACTTTGACTTCCAGCTATCCTTCCAGACGTGATTGAGCACACTGACTGTATGACATGACCAGGCAACCACAGTTGAATTGCCTGTCAAATAAATCTTGCTGTTTTATGACGGTAAATAATGCATCCAACCTGTTGTTGACCTTGGAGATTTCCGAACCAACACAAGCATCCCATTCACTCATTTCATCACCCATATCCCTCAGGAGATCATCGCCGCCATCATCGGCACTGACCCCTGCAGTAAAACTCAACGTGAAGCTCTCGCACCGAAAGGTCACCGCAGAATAATAATAAAAGGAATAACAACTAGTTATTACATAGTTATACATGCGGGACAACATTGACTGAGATTAATTCTCTGCATTTGAACCAATCTTGTAGGAGAGGGCACCCGGGAGCAAATTGGGTTCAGGGTGTTGCTCGGTAAACTGCTGAGCTTGTACCACCCACCTGCCGATACTCCGCTTGGCAGGACGGACCTTCCTCTTTTCTTTTCTTTTTTTGGTGGACGTCAGACTCAGGCGTTGTGAGGATAATATGAGGGGAAATTGCCTTATTAAAAGGCAAGAATTGTCAATGTGTGTCCAAGGACAAAGATGGCCCCGCTACCGGAAAAACTAAATTTGTGCTAATTCACCCTCAGAGTGTGAGCCAAATGATCGTTCAGAAGTTCCAAACGTCTAAAATTCTTTTCAAACGAAGAAAATAAGAGAAGTCGTCAAATACAGATGGGGAAGAGGTCACCGGACATACCTCCTTTCCTCTGGGGGCTTACTAAATGATCCCTCAGACTAAACTTTGAGGACAAGGTCGCCAAAAAAATTGTTATTCCAGTTAGTCCTTGTTTACTAGTTTTGAAAAAAGCCAACTTGTGATGATCGTCCATGTGCAATCTCTCAAATGTATTACATTTAGAGTGAGGGTTAGGGAAAAAATGCTAATCTGACAAAAGCATCGAGATATAACCACTCCAACTCACACACAGACACAGACACACACACACACACAAATAGACATTCTCATCAAGCATGAAGAGTGTGTCAGAGATTTTTGCCTGGAGCCCTGCATGTTCTACCTACCCTCCGTCCATCTCTCCGCTTTGAAGTGTAAAGCCAGTAAAAACGTTTTTTTCTTTTTTTTACCAGAGGGCGTACCTTCTGGGCATAGATTCAGCCAAAAGTAAAAAATAAAGACGTTTGTTTTACACCCAAATCCCGGCTGGCGTTTGAGTGAGTGGTGTTGGCATGGGTCAGATTTGCTCCTTGCATCATTCATATGTTCTCAAGTATCACTCATAAGCGAGGAGATTTCAGATCCTGCGGCTGCGGCTTGTGTTTACTACTGATGCTGCACTTTATCATCCAATGTCATATTTTATGAGCTGCCTCACAGATGCAAGGACATGTGGATCTGGGAGTGCGAGCATTTTTATTTATTTTTTTGATTTTTACAACGAATGTGTGAGAGGTGAAGCGCGCGTCTCGCCCGAGGTCAGCTGCGATGGGCTCCCGACCCTGCAAAGGATAAGTGGATCATTATACGTAATGAGTGGATGGCGTAGCTGCGGGACTTTTCGTTTTCATATCCTTGTTTACCTTGTTTCAACATTATCTGTATTCATGTTGTCTTCTAAAGATTCTGGTACATATCGGCACACACTTATTTATCAGGGGTTATCCTTATAAACAAAGTTGAACTTAATAGTTTCTATATTTTCTGGCCCTTGTTCGAGTGGTCCTTCATCTGAGAAGCAGTTTTGCTGGAATGCTCCTCGGAATTTTCAAGGGTTCTTTGTGTGGAAGACCGGCGGGGACATTCTCCAGCATTCTCGGCCGTACGGGAGTGTAGAAGAAAAAACCACAGCTTTGATATAACTTTAATTTGGTCTTGATGCTGAAATGCTCCTGAAAACCTTTTGTGTTTCTTCATGTAATTTTTCGGCTTGAAGGTTGTGCCTAGAGAATCAGTTTAGTTTTTACTATATATATATTTTGATCCAAATGTAAAGTGCTTTATAAATTAAATGTATTTTCATTATTTATTATTATATAAGTTGATGTAAAGCTGCCTCTGTTGTCACCTAACGACATTTAAATAATCCCGGCAGGTCGGTTTGGATGATCGGTGAAGCGTCTTTAACCTAAAAATGAAGTCCAGTTTCCTCTGATTTGACCTTCTCTAGCATTTGTATTTGTTATCCGAGTTCTGAAATCAGGATGTATATCAAGTTAATATATATATCTATATAATCAAATAAAAATGTTAAACTATAAAGATTGTACAGATATACAAAACAGATATGAAAATGAATTAAGGTCATGTCAGCATAAACTTGCAAGAATAAGCATATTAAAGAAACCAATTATATGATGCACATCTTCAAAGCCTGGTGTGAAATTTCATTGATTTCTGCCTCCTAAATTGTGAGAACATATGGATAGACTGTTTCCCGTACGTACAGATGTACGAAGGATAACCCTACACTCCCCGTCTCGCATACAGCAAATGTTCCCTACAAATATCGGGTCAATTACCATCTTTATGCTGATGATACTCGTCTTCGTCTCATGAAACAAGCAATTCTTCCTCTCATTGCTTGTTACACTATTATTAATACTGGCCGTATTCGAGGCTTGATCACTTCACACAACAGTTTCAGAATAATCGGAAACTTTAGACAATAAGATTAAGGTCAATATCTAGATTTGAAATCTTATGTTAAGAAGATGAAATCTTTGACATATTGCCTTATTCATTCATCTACCGGTTAGATAAAAGCTCTTGGCTAAAAAATGGGAACTCATTGTCCTCTGCTCAACGATTAAAGAACTTTACAACAAACGGCAGCGTTCATCCATTCACACACAATTACACCGTGGAGACAGAGGCTACCATATAAAGTGGCACCAGTTCACCTGGAACTACAAATATTCCCACAAAAACTCATGCAACAGTGTGACAGACTGTTGCCACACCCACAGGTTGTGGGTGGTGGTCGGGGTCAAGTATCCTGAACTCTTGACTGAAGGGGATCAAACCGCTCTGCCATCACAGTCGGACCTGACACGGAATTCTCCGCCTTTCACAAGTCTTTTCCACTTGTTTTATAAAGTCATAAGTGACCTTGCTGCTCCCTGAGGCAAATGTTTTCTCTGATTTAATTCTGAGCTGTTTCTACATCTCTGATGTTGTTTTCATAAACGGAGCGGTATAAATAAAGCTGACTTGAGTTCATAAAGTGGTTACTGTCAGAGGTTAAAGGAATACCAGGCTTAATGGAGCCACGACTCTCCGTCTGGCTGGCCACAGAGATGAAGAGAAAGCGGAGGTCTTTCTCATGTTCCTTTATTAGTGCTGTGTAGGTGGCTGCTCTGTTATCGTTTAAGACCTTCCTTTATGTTCTAATGTTATCTTACCAGGCCATATGTTACTTTTCCAGCTTGGTGGAAAAGGATTTCCTTTCAGGTTCAAACATTGTTCGCATTGGTTTAAGTGCCATACTTTACAGCGAATCTCCTTTATTGTGTTATATCTAAAGAGTGACCTATCCTAGTACCTGTGGTGCGATTATTGTGGACATTTCATCAGACTACCACTCAAAATTTGTAGAAATCTTTTCCTTCTCCTAACTTTCCGTCTTTTCACTTTTAAAAAAGACGGACACGTTTGAAGCCATTGCAGATTTGATTATTCCCTGTGGGGACTCTCCATATTCCACTTTGCCTGTCTGGTCCTGCAAAGCAATAGTGAGGTATATCCATAAGTAATCCTTGAGTTAGCTGTGCTAACGGCTTGTGTTGGTCTGTTTGTGCACGCTCATCAGGGCACAGTCCTCCAGTATTGATATCTTGGCGCTAGAGGGGAGGAGGAGCAGACAATCTTTTAAGCACATAATCCTGGGCACTCCGCCTCCCTCCCATCTCCTCCAATACCACCAATACAGGACTTCAGCCATCATTACCTTGACCAGACGCTCCAGAAAACCCATATCTCAAAAGCTTCCATTATACATTCATAGGCATATAATAGTAAAATATGGTATATCATAGTTAGTATAGTATAGTGCAGTACAGTATTATACAGTTTATTACGGCATGTTATGTTATAGTCTAATAGAGTATGGCATACAAAGTAAAGTATAGTGTAGTATAGTGAATTAGAGTATCGTACCGTACCGTATTTTAGCATAGTCTGGTCTAGCATAGTATAGTATGTCATAGTACAGCATGTTATGTTATCATATAGTCTAGTCTACAGTACATTATAGTATAATATAGTGCAGCATGTTATGTTATAGTATAGTCTTGAAAAGTATAGTATAGCATACCATAGTATAGTTGAGTATAGTGCAGCTTTTTATCTTTTAGTGTAGTCTAGACAAGGTTAGTCTAATGTAGTATAGTATGGTGTAGTATGGTATAGTACACTAGGTTTTGTTATTGTCCAGACAAGTCCAGCATATTATAGTATGGTGTAGTATAGTATAGTACAGCATGTTATAGGGTCTAGTACAGCATGTTAACAGTATAGTATAGCATAGTATAGTATGGTGTAGTATGGTATAGTACGGTATAATATAGTATGGTCTAGCATGTTATGTTAAACAATTATAGTATAGTAAAGTATAATATGGTATAGTATAGTATTATATATTATAGTATAGTATAGTATAATATGGTATAGTATAGTATAATAGAGTGTATTTTACTACAGTATAGTGTAATATAGTATAATATGGTATAGTATAGTGTAGTATAGTATAGTCTAGTATATAATAGTATAATATAGTATAGTGTAGTATAGTATGGTGTAGTATAGTGTAGTATAATATGGTATTGTATAGGGTAGTATAGTATAATATGGTATAGTATAGTACAGTACAGTATAGTATAGTATGGTAGGATTCAGAAAACCGCGGGCTAGCCATTGCACTTCACACACATCAATTAGCCATGGGCGCCCATGACCCCATCACCTGTCCATTATTTGTACTGTTTGGGTCTTGTTAGAATCAATCAGATTCTTATGGTTGAGTATTTTTTCTTGCTTCCAACACATTCTAACACTTCCTTGTTGCTCTCCCTAATAAAACCGCACTTAATAGTAGCAGCAGTTACTGAGCCTAATATGGGCTCATTGCAGATGTAACTTGGTTAAAAGTAGACTTAGGTTCTGTATCCCAAACTTTTAAAGGCTGAGACTAAATTAGGCGAATTTTAAATCCATCAATGCCAACTTTTGGAACCAGGTTGAACGCGTAACGGAAAGCTGAAGAGTTTGCCGTGTTGTTTTAAATCTGATTTTTCTACAGCAGCTGTAATTAACACATCCACATCCAGCTCTTGTCAGGCACTTACATCTTCACTGACAATCTGTAATTAATTACCTAGTTGGATAACTTGTTGCTGTTGTTTAATTGTCAAGTATTTACTGGGAGAAACTGCAGAGTGCAATCAGTCCGGATGTGACAACAACAACAACAGCACAACAACAGAGTAAACAGATGATGACAGTGTTTCTTCTTTCTAATTTGGATAGGGCAGAGCAGAACTTACAATGGCCGATTTTTTTGTACACTATGTGGGAGAATGGTAAAAAAAAAAATGCAATATCATTCAGAGAAATGATAGAATTGGTATGTGTTCAGGATGGGCCGACTTATTTCAAGCCTGTTCCACGATCAGTGGTCCGTAATATTGCAAGGGCAGATCATGATGGCGGATCCTGATAAAGGACTGGATACATGGATTTATTTTATTTGGAAACATTGAAAAATTCATGCATTGTTATCAGTTGGGCTTGAGCGACTTGGATACCATTTAACCTCCCCCCCCTCCAGTTATCCAGCTTGGGTCGAAGAAAAACAATTTCGCCTCAGACATCCACGTCACATCTGAAAAAACTGTCCGACTATGAAGTGATGCTAATGTAACAATGTACATATATTGTCAACTCTTCAACAACTTAATCTGTGACAACCAGAGTGACAACGTTGTTTCTGAACGGATGAAACTAACTGAAGATGACAACAATAACTATATTTATACGCAGTAGAATATTTCTATTACCTTTTTCCATCTTGAGTCGCTCGAATTGACTAAAATACTTGGTACTTGTGTGGACAACATCATCAGAAAAGTCAGATTGTCGGCCTTAAAGTATCGATAGCAGACACCTTCAAATTGAGAAAAATCCATCAGAAGAACACAAGTCGCCCTGTCCTCATTCCAAAGTTCTCGAATAGCAGAAAAATGAATGTCTGCACAGCAGCACTTGTCCAATCAGCCACACTTCATTACATTGGCTTTGTAATTTCCTGGACAGCATTCAAGGCAGTATTAAATCACCACAAAGCCAGAGAAGTGTGAGAGGGTAGACAGAGGGGGGGGGGACATTCGGAGAGTCCTCACTTCGTCCTCCACTGGAGATTATTCTTGTCAAAAAGATGAGATTGTGTGAATGAATTCTCCTCACCTGATTATCTGCTCAAACTAATATCCACGAAAAATAAAACAAGAAAAATACGCGTCAGCCTTTTTTTGATCAGAGTTTGTCTGAACCCGGTTGATTTCAGCACCTCATGTGACCTGACATGAGTTTTATGCTTTCGGCTGATGGATATCGGATAATTATGGGATACAAGTACGACACGGTAAATCTCGCTGCAGTTAGAGCCTTTTAAACTTGATTCGAATTGCTCT
Source organism: Lophius americanus (assembly GCA_037951165.1). Taxonomy (NCBI): domain Eukaryota; kingdom Metazoa; phylum Chordata; class Actinopteri; order Lophiiformes; family Lophiidae; genus Lophius; species Lophius americanus. Next base: position 1,405,023 of record JBBDHG010000169.1, on the reverse strand, counting down.
AAATGGCTTAAAAGCATAATCAACACGCATGGAATACCCAGAATCCACCACAGCGTGTGTAGTTCATTGACAGAAGAAATTATTAACCTTGGACCTGTTAATAGCATTTCTGATAATAAAAAGAAAGTTCAAATAATAATAATATTCAAAAAATAAAACGTACTAACCAAAAGTTTGTTGACACACCACAAAAATAACACCACAAACACTCAGCCATCAATTTTTAAACACTGGAAGAAAGATAGCAAAGTTTTTTTTTTTTGGTGTTTCGTTGTACGTTTTCTCAACCTTTTCTCACCTTGTGGGTCAAAGTTTATCTCCGTCTTGATCTGACATTGGCCTATGCTTGACCAGCAGCCAGATCAAAGCAATTTTTACTAACCTAGTCAATGCTCCATCTCAATGTCACAGTGTTGATAAAATTGTTGAAAATAAATGTTTTATTTAAAAGGGATCTAACGTTCAGAAGAGCCTTCTGGAAAATTGGTCTGGATTCTTCCTATGGAGGATGCGCTTCATTCGCTTTAGGAGATGGTAGTAGGTAAACAGTCAGCCACGTTGGTGGGTCTGCACAGCGTGGTGCAACTTCAGAAAGAAGGATTGGCGACACCAAAACCAGGTAAAATTGTCAATGAACCATACATTGTAAGTGCTGCACTGGAGCCAAGTGTGGAGGGAGAGGGGTCTGCTAAACCTTTCTGACCCACAACCGTGACGGGAGGGTGGCTCACAGCCGAAGGCAGCTTTTCCACAGGAGTTTAAATACTGCTGAACTTTGTGGATTCGAGATTAAGATGGCAGCGACCGTGGCTGGTGGGAAACAGTACGTTACTGCGTTGAAGAAGTGGATGTTTCTGGTTATGGAGTCCTTGATTATGAGGGTGGTCAGAGGAAAGAGGAGCCAAGGAGATATAGAGAATAAGGACTCGAGACTTGATGATCGGGTGGTGGTCAGTGAAGGAGACTTTTTCGTCTGGCAGTGAAGTGGATGAGGAGGGACAGGCAGGGAGGGATAAACAGGAGATTACCAGGGCGCCTGAGTAAACAGCTGTATGAAGCCGAGGCATGTGGAGCAATTTGAGCCGGGCCAAAGATGAAGGTGTCCATTAACTTCTCAGCTGCCTGGTTATGGTAAAAAATTTATATTCTTTCTTCAAGTTCTGCTATAATTTTTTCCATGCGTGCACAGCTGACACAGCCAGATGGGGATGTGAGTGGAATGATGGTCTGTTTGTGGGATGGCTGGGAAGCAGATATTAAAAGAAGGCCAGTACCGGGCTTAGAAGCTTCAAAAGTGCCTCATCTCGAAACGTGTAAGAAAACCATATCATCACATTATGAGGTCAAGACGTAACGTTAAATCTAGTCATATGTAGGATATGCCAAAACCTAGCTCTGTCATCAAAAATCCATCCAGTAATTTATGAGTTATCGTAACATCCATAAGAACTTTATCCTGTAATTGTTAAGAGAACGTTTTAAAGACACGAACCTACCCATCAAGCTTACCTGACAATTGACGATAAGCGTCTACGGATTGGATGAATGAATAAATCAGAACAGATCTGTGCATTTTTACAAAAACATGAAAACTACTACACCACACCAGAATCTTGGTGAAATCCACACGACATATTACCATAATAAGCAGCGCTGCATGTATTTATGATGTATAAATTGTGAATATATTATCATAATCATAACAATTCCTCCTTTAACGGCACACCACAAGAAAAATAATAATAAAATTGAATCTCGTAGAATAAATAAAAACAATGCTTTTTGCCATATTTCAGCTCCATTGAAAGGAACCCATAGAATCTTAAAGAATCAAATGCATATTAATCCTATTCTCACTATCCGAGCCTCTATATTTGGACGTGGAAGCTTCCTGGGACGGCAGCCGAGAACACGCCAAGGTGTGAAAAGGCGTGATTGACAGAAGGCAGCCTGTAAGCTGAAGGGAAACGGAATTACTGCGAGAATGGTCAGCATCTCTCTGTAAAATCAAATTATCAGCTTTCTAATTTTGGCCCAGGGCGTATGGGGAATAAAAGGAATACGCACTCTCCTCAAGCTACAAAAAATCTGCATGGCTGACAGCAAAGCTTTGAGCGCTGTGATGTTCCCTTTCAAAAGAGCGATGCACGATCAAAACCAATCCATGCAGGAAAACATTACTACCTGCAAAGGCAATTAAAAGCGTTTTGGTGAATTGAATATCGCCTCAACCCTGAAAACATTTAAGGTCCGTCCTGCATGCATTCATTAGTGTGTGGAGAGAAAGGGATAAATGTTAACATGATGTGGCGCTGAGACCGGCATGGTCTGTGCAGGTAGATTAAGCGTCTCAGGAGGCTGTCAGCCCACTGCGCTGACATTAATTAATCACGTCTCGGGAGGCAGCGTGTCTCTTTTTAAGCCCTTTTTGAATGGGAAATGAATTTGCTTCCTATTTAGTCCATTTCTGTTCCATGCAGAGCAGTGCAGACAAAACGCTAATGTACCCGGCAACAACGGACAAAAAAGCGTAGCTCAACCTTGCACCTCTTCGGATTTAGTGTCAAGTGTCAGGAATACAGATGCTGCATCTCGCTTGTAAAGAAACTTTAATTATACTCAGTGCCTTTGACTGCTGTCCTTACATTCCACTGAGAGATTTTTACGAGCAGAACCAAGAGTGGCTGATCAACAAAGACCCAATAATAACAGAGGAGACAAAGAAAAGCGGAGCCTTTCAATAAAATGACAACACAGAGGGCATTTTAAACCTCCTCCATGAACCTTTTCATATTCCCATTCATTGTTAGGCTTTCTTCTTCAAGGCTGTGCAGACAGCAAACACTGAATTCCTGTTCAGTCAAACATGGATTTTCATTACAGCCAGTTTTTTTTCTTTCATCATGTTTGTAGTTTAATGAGGATAAAAGTTCTTTGACCAGAGTTTCTCTACCATTTTTCAGTCACGACACACTCTAAAGTTATGCAGGACCTTGATTCCTCGCTGTCTAAAATATAACTAAAGAAGGTGCACTCTGCATCCCTGGTAGATGCTGGTCCTGGTTAACGCAATAACACAAAAAAAATGTAATGGATAATTCTCGGGTTTTTTTATACCCACTTAAAATGCAGAGCGAAAAAGAACTGTGCTGATTTTGGGAAAGGTTGGGTGCATAATTTCGACATTAGGCCAAGCCTTAGCTGCCAGTTTTCGGGCCATAATTTCTCAACCGTTAGTCTGCTTCAGCCCCTATTTCGTGAATATGAATCAACTTGAAGAGATCTATCTTGTATAGATCATATTTTACTCTAATAGTTCATATTTTATAAACTATGGGGAGCCTTTTTTTTCATAAAACACAAGTTTTCGGACATAAACTGTCGAAATTAGTGCAGATTTGGCGCAAATGAATCATTTCATTTGATGATTTCAATCCTGGGTATTGAGTGTACAAGGCAGGGGATTAGGGCCTTTTTGGGGAAACAACCTTGACTTCAGGGATGACAGCATAAACCGGGTTAATGTTACTTTTAACACGTGTTGCCTTTTCTCTTCCAATTCCTCATTTGACAGCAGTCTTTCTGTGACACTTTTGCACACTTCATCATCTGTGATTGTCAGTTGTGCCCTGATTTCCCAAGCGAGTGAAAATAATTCTTCACCTTTCTGGCTGGAGACGATGGTTTGTCGTCAGGTGCCTTAAGTTTCAGTCTGACAATTTCACACCAAATACCAGGAACAAAGGGAGAGTTGACGGATAGCTGTTTGAGATGAAACCACATGACAAGTAGCTGCCATCTTGATGGTTGGTCTGTACTAGCCTGAATGATGAAGTCAGGGTTGAATTCATCATTATTATATATGAAGCTGAAGCCCTCCAGAGTTATCTGATTCCGGAGCCATTCTTTACAGAAATCTTCCTGCATGTTTGCCTCAGAAAATATTCTCCTGATGCATCAGGCTTGTATGAAAGCTGCAGCGGGAGGGAATGTAGAGTCAGACGCTGAGTCAGACGTTGATGTATGGGTCGGGTACTGATCTGTGTTTTCATGAGAAGGATTGTTTTCAGGAGACTTAGTTAATTTTGCGATGGCAGCATCATGTTTTTCCGGAAAAGATACCATCAGATTATAGAGAGATTTAAAAAAAATGCTTTTATCCCCTTGTCAATATAACGTTTGAACGGTTGCGGACAAGATGGAGACTTTTTGGGGAGCTGACATTGAAGCATTTTTAACTTTTAGTGTTTCTTCCCGCTTGACTTTATTTATGTTTGTATATCTTCTGTAGGTAATGTGAATCTTATGGCTTATTGCAGCCTGGGTGTAAAACCCGAGACAAATTCCCCCACCTTATGCGACAACAAAGTTTACTTTGTTCTTGATCTTTACCTGTCAGTGGTTATAATACTATGGCTGATCTGAGCAAGCAGAGGACAAATATGTTAGCATGCATGACAACGGTTTGACAAAGAGGATAGTTCATCCTTATGTCTGATGCAAGGAATACTGATTCTCTCAGTGGCTTGTAAAGAAACTGTAATGATACTCGGCGCCTTTGACTGCCGTCCTAACATTCCACCGAGAGATTTAACGACCACAGCCGAACGTCCGCCCATCAACACGGAGCCCATAATAATGGAGGAGACAAAGAAAAGCCGAGCCTTTCAATGAAGCAACAACACACTTTAAACTTCATCCACATATCTCCGTTCAATCTTAGAGATTTTGATCCACAAGGTTATACGGACGATAGTTATTTTACTCACGCCGGGAACAACGGATTTCCATTCAGGCGTGGTTTTTATCAAACCTGTAGTTAGATAAAGCTAAATGTTTCCCATATTTCATGTATGCCACGCACTCAGTAAGGAGTTAATCGTGTTAAAGGCTACGCGTGACCTCAGACTGTGGGCGTGGCCTTGTAATCACACACACCGGACAGTGGCTCACGCTCAATACCTGCCATGAATCATCTCATCACCTGCAGTACCAGAACCCCGGTTCTCCGGTCACTCCTCGCCAGATTACTCTGCCTCTTAAGTGAAATGGTGGCTATATCCTAGTGATTCCCTTCAATGTGTTTACGTAAATTCACCTCTTGCTCAGGTACCGAGTCCGAGCGTCGTCCTGCTCCAGACGTATGCGGAGACCGCAGATCCTCGGTTTCAAGATCAAAGGAACAGATCAAGACCAAGACCAAGTTTAAGGCCAAGACCAAGACCAGAGTCAAGCAGGTACCCTGCTGGTTAACTGTAACAGTGACGGTCATTGTTAACCCGGGGTGATCCGGTAATGTAAGTCAACTCAAAACGGCCGTAGCTCAGTGGGTGGAGCGATCTTCTCCCAATGGGAAGATCGGAAGGTAGCCAGTTTGAATCCCACCAGAGTCTACTTGTCGTAGGCTCCTTGAGCAAGACCCAGAAACCCGGGCTCACCGGGTGCTTCAAAGGGGCCGTCCACTGCTCCCTCAGGGATGGGTCAAATGTAGAGATATAATTTCACTAAGTACCAAAATATCTCCCAATAAGACCCTATTAATAGATATTTATATATATATATATATATATATATATATATATATAATCCATGTTTGCATTTTAATGGGACTGTTTGTTATTTACATGCTATGAGCAACTGCTTTGTTAAGAAAATGAATTTCTGGCGTATGACTGGATCTGAGGCACAAATGAAAACCCTCCAGAGAAAATATGCAACTTTTACAAAATTGATGTCAATTCCGTTATCACAGCCAAAAAATTGTCTTAATAAGTCAACTATGCAAAAAGGAAACAAGTGTTAAAATAATGCGACAGAAACACAACACTTTGTCTGATTCTTTCTGCAACCAGAGTGCATCACAGTTTAGAAGAAAAATAATCCCCCCCAGAGCTGAAAGCTGGCCGCTACTGATTATACAGAACATAATCACACGTATTTCTGCATCATGTAAAAGTGCTGATTTAGTGCACATACCCTGTGCTGTAACAGTTATGCAGCACTCTCATCAGGAGGTCGAGGCAGAGCTTTTATCACTTTGAGATAATAGGTATAATCAGTTATTTAGATGTAACATCTGCACAAATCCGCCACCCGCACCAAAACAGGGCAGACACAAAGGAAAAGGGAAGATGTGACATTCTTTAATTTTCAAATGGGATACCACCCTCTGCTTTGGCAGTCCTCAAAAAGGGCAATGGGGAGCTTGTTAGCACAGAGCACAGCAGGGATGGCGAGTCCCACATCTATAACATCATTTGTGCCAGAGGAACGCAACGCATCCAATATTTCCCAAGGACTCTAAAAATATTACAAATTGGATCCGCTAAATGACAGAGGGCGGTGACCAGAATCAAGTTTAATAATGCTAATACTCTTTCTTTCTTTAGGGCCTTGAATGGGCTGTGGAATTTCCATGCACTGCGCCTATTTTCTGCTTTATAATTTAAAAACAATTATAATTTTTGCAGACTTGTTAGTCATTTGGGATGAATCTCTGGGGTCGGTGGCGCTCACATTAATGGTGGAAAAGAATTCTGCACTTAATGCTGACGTCCAACAGAAGCTATGGTACACTGTTTGGTGCTTGGGGGGTCTTCAATATTAACAAAAGGTATCTCAATATTCTCATGCAAATGAGTTGGAAACAATTAAGTAGTAGAACCTAAATGATGTCATCCACCATCAAAACCCCCCAAAGGAGAAGAGGAACCAGAAATGACGAGGCGTACCTCAGGGAGCAGATCCACCAGAATAGAACGAGTGGGACGGAAGAAATACGGTTGTGATGGTAATAAGATGAACCTGACGCGGTATTCTTCACATGAGCACGATACCTCTTTAATGCAGTAAAGCTCTAATTATCACAGCCCAGATAGCAATGTTATATACCAGCAAAGCTCCCAATCCCCTGCATTGTTCAAACGACGCACCTGATTGGAATTCATCAAATTAAGTGTGAAGTTATGTCTGAAAAAAGTGAGTAAATTATGAATTATTAAAGTCAAATATAAGGTTAACTATAAGGTAGATCTCCTCGAGTCGAATCATACACCCCAAATTTGGACTGAATCAGACCAAAAGTTAGGAAGTTATGTCCTAAAAACTGATGTTTTTTTTCATGGAAAAGCTCCCCATTATGACCGAAATATGAACTGTTAGAGGAAAAAATTGTATATATTAAAGATATAAATCTCCTCATGTCGATACATATCCACCGAATTTAGACTGAATCGGACCAATGGTCTCGAAATGATGGCACGGGAACTTTTAGAGACAAAGCTCATTTTAGTGTCAGATATATGCAAAAGCCTTTCTCAAAATCCGCACACACCTTCCTCGCATTAAAGTCTATGTAGGTAAAACATTTGCAAATGATACATGACATAGTTTTTGAGTTATCTCGTTAACACCACCGATCCCTGGCAGCGGCAATGACGATTCCATAATCACCACGACTTTTTTGGGGATATAATTATGTGGAAGGCTTTTCAAGTTTTTCAACTGCTCCAGTATCTATGACTGCAAGAGTTTTAACACATCCATTAACATCCCCACACAAGTATTTTTGTGTGAGATTAAGGCTATTATTGTGTTAATTAACTAGTTAACTGTGTTTAAATCTACATCTTAAATTCTACATCTTAAATTCACATGCGTATATATATATATATATATATATATATATATATATAGTACATGAGTCCATAATAAAACCGAAATCATATCCGCGGGGAGTGACGAGGTCAATCTCTCACTCTGTCTGACTGAACTGTTTTCAACACATCTATGGGGGTCCTACAATAATATGAAACAGCTTCAGTCTTCAGTGGTAAATTATCTCTGACAAAGGTTTAAAATCTCACCCGTTAGTGCTGTTAAAGAGGAAAAGAGTGCTTAAAAAGGGAAATGTTCCTTGTAGTCAAACAGCATGTTAACCATTGCCGGCTGCAATGAGAATTGTATCCCTATTTGAAGTCTAACAGCCTCCCGAATCCACCGCCTGGATCCTTTCCATCCCTCGAGCCTGACCTCCAGGGCAAATCATGAACTGCAGAGAATCAAATTTATTTTGAAACAGCCATTATAGACAGATGGACAGTCTCACAAGTTGAGCGTTCAGCCTCATAACACAATGCGCTTTAGATTCAAATGCCTTTTCAACCCATGTGCCCGAATGAGTGGCCACTCTCCAACAAGATGAAAGCAATGCACGGCCACAGAATGAATCAATTTCTGCCTGAAACAGCCATTACTGCTCAGAATGGAGGACGAATGCACATCAAGGCGAGTTCGGATTTGCCAGTATTATTGACCTGTGTCGGTCCGGACAGAGGACTAATAATGGTACTCCATGCCAATTTGGAAAGGGATGGGAGCAGTAATGCATGGAGCTTTCCATATAAGGCAAGATCAATGTTTCAGGTTCATATATATAGTATAGTATAGTAATGATGATTCACTGGATCAGAAACAAATAACAAGCATTTACAGTTTAATACACAGGAAAAACTTCACTTCCGCTCAGACCGCTTCCACTTAGAGCCTGCAATTAAAAACTGGCAGTTGGAGTTCCTGGAGGGGGTCAGCAGCGAAGGCTGAAAGTCGGGGCAGTACAGATCAAGACCCAACTACTAAGACATTTCCACAACCAAACTTGAGACAACAAGAAAGTGTTTAAGAAACAGTGACTTGGACCCTTCATGTTGATTTGAATGTGCTGTTAACTACTTTACAAGCCTAGTCAACAAACTATACCAACTATTCGGTTTGCCAGGTCTATCAATCATTCTCCACACTGATACCATAATACTAACGTTACTCTCTGATTGTACTGTGCAAGCCTAGTTAACCCAGTCGAGATTTGTAAAGCCCAAACTGTCTTTGTTCAAGAAAAGATAGCCTCTGTTTAGCATCGTATGCTTGTTATTGAGCAAACCAATGCTCTTTTTTCTTTGCCTGCACCCGTTAACTTAAGACTGTGACCCTGCTGTAGTGCAGGGGTCACCAACTGTCTGCCACGGGGCTAAATCCGGACCACAAGAGGTGCAGATCTGGATCGGCTTATTATAAGGCCTATTATGAAAAGCTACTATCAACAAAGGAATTACCAATATTGCATTTGCTGGGCGGAGGATCTGTGTGCATCAGTGACATCAAGGTGTCATGGTCGCGTTGGTTGACTTCAGGACGGGAAATATTCTTTCCATCTGCTGCTTCACCACTACTTCACTCAGACCTCATATAGTGACCGTTTTTCTCTGACGTAACGTTAGTGTGAGAAACTCAAACACTGGAATAATGTAATACTTAAATGTTCCAGGTTGGAAGTCATGTAAGAGCACTCTGACTCTGACAAATCATTGGAATTTTACTGCCTCCTGATTGAGCAATTGAAACCCTGTTGGCCATTTTTCTCCTGATTGAGCAATTGAGAGCAACCCATTTGGCCATTTTTCAAAGTAACCCTTTTAGCTAAAACAGCTAATATTCAACGATTTCCTGTCAAGGACCCGAAAAAGACAGAATTCTCTGTTTTTTACAAGCAATTGATTGGACTCCTCCAATTTGAATTTATAATACTAATAATAATAATAATACATTTAATTTGTAATGCACTTTACATTTGAATCAAATCTCAAAGTGCTACAAAGTAAAAGCAGATAAAAGCATCAATAAAAAATAAAATAATAACTTTATAAAAACATGACCAAAACGCAGCAATGTTAATTGAAGTTATAGGTTCTGCTAAAAAGGAAAGAATTTACGTCCGAAAAACTTTTATTTTTAAAGAAAAATCCCCCTTAATGAGTAAAATATGAAATATAAGAATAAAATATGATATACACAAAATAGAAGTTACCCAATTTCGACTAAATTAACCAACGATTGGGAAGTTATGGCCAAAAAAACCTAGTTTTTAGTTAGAAAGCTCCTCCTACTGGGTGAAAAACAAACTCTTGTAAGCTCTTAGAGTAAAAAATTATATATTTAATATTGATCTCCTCAAGTCCATTCACAGCACCAAATTTGGACTAAATCGGACCATAAATAATAATAATGGCCCCAAAAAACTCCCTGGTTTCAAGAATATGCAGCTGACCTGTCTCAGAATCCATTCAGTTCTTCTGCACGTTCTGTGTCCGTGTTTACGATGATGCAAAATCAACACGCAGCAGCAGGAGAGTTTGGCTTCCCACCTAAAGTCAGGCTGCTGCACAGTGATTTTAGAGGACTAGATTTGACTTTATCTCTAAAGGCACCATCGATCTTCAGCCCCTGAGTGTCCTGCATCTCACAGCCGCCTAAAAACATTTAAAGCCGGGAGCCAATGCTGGGCGTTGCATTCATGAATGACTAAATCAAACCGACGCAGTTTGTCACTGCCGTGTTCTCGGTGTTGGACAGGGATTCTTGAACCGGTTAATTGCGAGTTACGTCAGATCATCAAACTACAGACCCTCGTCTGATTCAGCTGTCATGCTGTGCTGTTGTTGGAATCCTGATCCATCATCCCCTCGCGGTGTGAACACGATGTAAATGAGCAACACGCTGCGTTTCCTTCCCACGCGGCTGATGACCCGCTGGAACCCAAAAGGGGCCCGGGAGATCAGCAGTCTTAGAATCAGTGTGAGGTGACGGAGATGAATCCAACCGTGCAGCTTCCAGATAGAGATTTGAATAGATTCTTCTCTGACTTTAGCAGAACTGTGAAGGCGTAGTTTAAAGACGGGCTAGGACTACGTAGAATCAGAACAATTCCACCCTTATTCGCCCCTTCCAACAGTAGACCCCGACGCATTTACCAGGATCCTCTCTTTGACTGCCGTCACAGCGGGTAAAAGTGTGTAAACAGTAGCGAGTGCTAGTGGCTAGAACTGTGAGAAAGCGAGATATCATCGTCAGATGAGTTCGGTCCTCAGCGAGAACCTTAAGATCAGTGGACTGCCCCTATAAGTCCGTATGCTGTAGTACCACTGTAGTCAAAGCAAAGTCCGGCTGGTGAAGAATGAGGTGCTGGAGGGTCAAACTACCGCCGACTTCCTGTTTCCTGACAGAAGCTTCAAGGTTTTCATCCAATATCTGCTGATATTTGATTGAGTCCATGGAACCACGTCCTTTAACGAGATGCCCAGAGCCTTTGGAAGAAAAACAGCCCCATAGTACGAGAGATTCACCACAATACTTCACAGTGGGTATGAGGTGCTTTTCTCTCTGTCTTTATTTCTTCCTATTGCCAAAAAGCTCCACTTATTTCTTATCTGACCTCTGACCTGGCAGATCTTTGCAGCTCTACAATTTTTCGTTGCACATCAGCTCTGTTCTCTGGTGTCCCCCATTGTGAAGAACGTGAAAGAGAGTTAGGCCAGTGTCACCTCGTATTTATGCCCCCGTGAAACAGGAAGTCGTTGTTCACCAGAGTTCCTATTCAAACAGGTGAAGGTAAAAATGTGAAAAAGGACTTCTGCTACATTTTTATAGCAGGATTTTCTACGGCTGACAATACTTGTTTAAGAACTGACAGTAGGAATGTGATTCTTGTTTTATTTCTGTTACTTACTGGGTTAACAGGTTAGATTTATGTGAATAAAAGAATAATGCCTATATACAATGAAGACATTTTCTTTTGCACCTCATTTTAATTTAAAGGGTTTTGAAATGTTAAGTTCTGACACCATAGAAGCAAACCGAACTCACTGTAACTAGAAAATATACAGTTTAAAGTTTCATTTACCGAATGCTAATGATCAGGCAGTCCCATCTTCATGGAAAGACTAATGGATGCATCCTACGTAAATCTATGTATCTATGTAGTCGCCGCAATACACGATATAACCGCATCATTGAAGCCCAGGTCTGAATGAATGCATGAACTTTATGCCTCATTTCAAGGTTATTAGATCTGAAATGTCCTCCTCTAGAAAACATATATTTTCTTCCTCCACCACATCTTATCCTGTCTTCCTGTTTATGTCTGCCTGGAAATGTATGTCCCTTGGACACAGGTTTAAAGTTGACTCCGCGGATTTTAGTCTGACCTCATTATAAAATTAAAGTCAATGCAACGCAGGGAAACTTTGACTTTTAACCTTTTGTAACACCGCTCAAAAAGTCTCCATCTTCCAGAAATACGGCATGATCATAAATATCTGAGATTTAGAGCATCATGTTGAAATATTACAATAAAAAAAGAGATCCAAGCAGTAGGAGAATAATGTTGTAATTTGACCCCGACCGTTGATCCCCTCCACCTGAGAAGCAATTTCGTGATATTTATAACGACACGATTTTAACGATACGATAAAAGATTCCAAATGCGTTATATCCTCTGTGAAGATTTGCTCAAGAAGATTCTCATCATCCTCATTTTGATGCTGCAAAGACTCTTCTGATAATTCTGCTCTATTCTAAAGTCTGAAAAAAAAAGACTATAATTACTTTTGTAGTATTATGACCTTATTCTTATTACATTCTGACTTTATTCCCCTAATATTCTGACTTCATTCTCCTAATATTATGACTTTATTCTGCTGATATTATGACTTTCCTGTAAAATTGTGACTTCTTCTCATAAAATTACAACTTTATTCTTGGAATAATACGCCTTTATTCCACTACATCTATAAGTTGTCAAAACAAAACAATTTAATGCCACTTTCTTGTACAATTATGAATTCACTCATTTAATTTTATTCATTTCTCCCAGTAGTATTGTGCATTAATCTTCATCATAACAAGTTTTCCCTGAATATTTATACTTAATTCTTCATATATTCTGACTTCTAAGTAAAATCACAACTTTATTCTAGTGATAATACATCTTTATTTAATTAAAACTATACGATTTTCTTTTAATTATGAATTTATTCTTCTAATATTATTACTTCCTGGGTAAAATCATGACTTTAATTTTGTGGTAACACAAAATAAACTACAAATTAATGAATTTTTCTCATAAGATTATGACTTTACTCTGGTAATATCACTTTTTGCTCTGAACTTGCTTATGACTTTAGTCTCATAATATTATGACTTAAGTTCTAATATGTCCCTGTGAAAATTATGTTTTCTCGTAAAATGATTGATCAAAGTGAACTTTATTCTTTGGTTAAAGAGCCTGTTTAACAGGACTAGTAATAATAGTATACATTAAATGACTTTATTCAATGAAAACTACATATTTGGAATTATTTCTTAATTTTTTTAAACATTATGACTTTTTCTTGTAAAATCTCGACTTTGTTTTTGTAAAAACTTTTTTGTAAATAAATGTAAAATAATGACTTCATTCTTAAGGATTGTGAATTTTTGTCTGTTATTGTTGCCGATTATTACTTTTTTCTAATATTATTATGACTTTCCCGTACAATTATGACTTACTGTCCTAAAAATCTCAACTTTATTCTTGTAATAATCCAGCTTTATTCACCTAAAGCCGTACATTTTTCATTTGTTAATCACCACTGTATTTCACTTCTCTTGTTAAATGTTTCATTCTGAAAACATTATAACTACTTTACAGGTAAAATTAAAACTTCTATCCTCCAAAAATCTCCTGCATATATTTCGTCTCCCAGTTTTAACTCGGATACTCCACATTGCCAAGACTGGTATCACAGACAATCCCCTCCTTCGGTCAGTGTGCTTATGGATTCCGACAGCACTTGAAAGCAACATAAATCCTTCTGTGTCCAGTAAGCCTGTGAAGGCAGAGGAGGGGAAAGGTCAACGCAGACAATCTCCCATCTTGAGGAATTGCTAGTGCAATCCATCTATCGCTGCGCCTGCAGTGTTGACTCTATGTTTTTCCACCTGCAGCATCTTCCTCTCACACTCCTCCTCCTCCTCCTCTCCTCCACCTTTAGTTCTGCACCGCTACACAGCAATTAAACCTCAGAGTCTCTCTTTAACAGCTGTTGTAGATTAGGAGAGCATCGCTCCTGCTCTGAGTGTTTTCCACACACTAATCCTCGGAAATCCTCCTTTATTCTAAGGCAGTGCCTGCTGTAAAAAAAAAACAAAACAGACAACACTTCACTCATGTCCGCTTCTCCCCACATTAAACACTTCAGTTACGACAACAACAACAACAACAACAACAGAAAGAATCCAGCGAGAAGTGCTCAACTTTGCGCGCAGAGACTCAGCAGCGTGAGGAAGAGGAGACCGGTTACTCACCTGAGGAAGACCGTCTCTCCCTGCCGGACGGTGATGTTGTCCATGACTTTGTTGTCGGACTGAGAATCCCCTTGACTCCGGACTGGCAATCCTGCAGGCACAAAAAGCAAAATCCTCAGGGAGAGAAGAAGAGCGCGTTTGGAGAAGGCGACTGAATATCCCCGGAGAGACGTCATCTTCTGCGGGAGCGCAACGGAACAACAATCCCCCAGCGAGACAATGAGTCGGTAAACGCTCCCGTGGAGATTATTTAACCCCAGTTCATTAGCCCCTAATCCAAATCTCCTCCTCGCCAAAGGTATAGCCGAGGTTCGCCGGGGAGGAGAGAGACCTTATCTGTCTGCACTGTGAAACATCCAGGGGAAATAATAATCCCGCGTCTCAGCGGCTGCTAAAGCGCATGTCTTCCAGCAAGTTTAGGAAGTTATCGCCAAGAACCTCTCCCTGGATCCGCGGCACCGAACGGGCGCGCGGGGTAGCCTCGAACACGCACAAGACTCGACGAGCGAGATGCCAGATTGACGATTTTTGCATCGGCTTGTCAATGTCTCCGCAGGTGCTGCGAGAACTCTCCTGTCTGCTGACGTCAGAGCCCGACGGCTGCAGAAGTGGAGAATGGATTCGCATTTGCACTAAAGTGCATCAAACACAGTTTATTAATCCTGCAGACGGCGGCGCCTCCTCCGACTGTTTGTGGTGCTTTAATGGATTCTAGTGCATCTGTGTCTGCGCCTCACGGACTGTGTTTAAAGTCATTGTGCAGGACCATCTCGGTCTACTTCAACACGCCATCTTTCATCAGCCATAACATTATAACCACAGGCAACATTGATGTTTCTTCTTTAAACGACACCTGTCAGCAGGTGGGACATATTAGGCAGCAAATGAAGAGTTGGACCTGAGGTTAACCAGTTGAAAAATAATAATTAGAATAATAATTTGAATTCTTGCAGGGAGCAGATTTGTCGGGCACAAGCAGCTGTCATGAGTTCTTTGATCTTCTTATTAAGATTATGACTTTTTCCATGCAAAAGTATAACTTTTTTACATTTCCATCTTGAAATATTGTGACTTATAGAAGAAGTATTTTATTCTTGAAACATCATGACTCATTCTCATAAAATCATGACTTTTCTCTTGTAATATAACTTATTTCTTTCTGTTATTTAAATTATCACCTATTCACATACAGTTACAACTTTATTCTTGTTATATTACAACTTAATAAACCAAAACCAATACATTTGTTTTGTTGATTTTTTTAAATATTATTTCCTTATTCTTGTAACATCATGACTTTTTCTTATTAAGACTATAACTTAACTTGTATTTAAATGTAATTTAGTTACTTTTTGGGTTAGATTTGTTTGCAGAAAAACACTGCAGACACTAAAAGTTATTAGTTATTAGGAAATCTAATTTGCTGAGATTGGTCCAGGGACAAATACATTCTCTTTTAATGTAGATCAGAATCCAGATCAAGATTTCTTATTTACCTTTTTTATTCCATATATTTATGTTATAATATATTATATAATATTTTTAATTTGTTTTTTTTTAACATTTTGGCTAATTGCATACTTAAGTAAAAACACTGCAGCCTCAGTCTTGAAAGGTTTTGACTTTCAACAAAACTATCCAAGGAGCAAAAGAATGCAAAAGTATGTTTTTTTTATGATGAATTCATCTGTTGAATCGGTTCTGGAAGATGTAACAGTGACAAAAATGAGGAGAAATCTTAAACACTCACAACGACAGAAGTAGATTTTTTTTTTCTTGACCATTTTGTTGTCGAGAGGTTAAAAATATGACCCACCATTTATGAAAATCACCAAAATCCAATTTTTTGGTCTGAAACTAGAGCGGCCCAACTGTAATAGAAGTGAAGCACTGTCTGTTATATAATTCCCAAAAGGCTACAAAGACTTACTGCCTTCTTCTTCTTTTTATAATGAGCGTTAACTATTGATTTTGATTTAGAGAATATTTGCTACACCAACTGTTCGTCCATTATTTCAATGTATATATGTATTATTTGTATTCTCCATATTTATATTTTCCCTATTTTATTCTAATCTAACGTTGTTTACACGCCGTGTGGGTGGCTCACTGTTTGAAATATAAAAAGTAATATCACTACTTTCTTATTATGAAAAAATGGCATTCATTCCATTAAAATCCAATGCTTACATACAATTTTCTAATAAATAATAATCATAATGAAGCTCTACTTAAGCGAGGACAACTAAGGTCGAGATCCCGCGAGACCTTGTGCAGAGGCGCCATTTAGAGCATCCTACAGCAAACACGACTGTCTGTTCAGGATCTGCACTGCCCTTTACGGCAAAGCAGCGACGAGGGTCCTGCAGTCAATCCTCGCATCAGGGCATGTGAGCTTGCCCCCCATCCAGGATTCAAACGGTGTCTTAGCTAAGCTTGAAGGATCATCAAGGCCCTCAGCCTCTCCAACCGTCGCCTGTTTCCTCTGCCGCCGTCTGGCAAACGGTATCAAAGCCTCAAGACCCGGTCCTGCAGCCTCAGGGGCCGCGTCTTCCACCAGGCAAACGGGATTAGGAACAAAAGCCATTAAAGACTGGTGGTCTATATGGCTCTGACGTACACAAACACACACACGTAGATGTAGCACACACACATTCATGCAACGATACACACCGGCACCTAATAATGGTAATTTATATTTTTCTTATAACTACAAATCTTTCTATGTGAGACTGTAAATGTATATTTGTTTTTTCATAATGTAAAAAAACACGTAATACTGTTTTAAGGTGTTATACTCGTGTCCTCGGA
Source organism: Lophius americanus (assembly GCA_037951165.1). Classification (NCBI taxonomy): domain Eukaryota; kingdom Metazoa; phylum Chordata; class Actinopteri; order Lophiiformes; family Lophiidae; genus Lophius; species Lophius americanus. The sequence goes on along the minus strand of JBBDHG010000169.1, from coordinate 1,388,034 downwards.
TGTAAAAACAATAAAAAAAAAAGCTTGTTCGTAATTACCTGATATCCAGAAAGGTCGCCATGAATGACAGCTTCTTTTTTTTTTTACTTCCAAAAAAGATTTGGGTTTAAAAATCTGCTTTATTTTCTATGTACTACCTTTAATGGCCTGATCAACTGTTTGGTTGAAGACATTTTGAGTCACTATTTCTTACGGAAAAATGTGACTGAACCCGTTTATAATATGACCCAGCGGTAGCATGTATGTATGCTTAATAGTAAGGGGCCGAAGATAGAGCCCTGGGGCAGCCCATAGGTCAAACTGGCCACCGAAGAGGAGACATTGACCCTGGCAGAAAAAAAGAAGTTCTAATTGATAAGAAGACAGTTTTTGGGGGGGATATTAAAGCATGGGAGGACTTACTAAATAGAATTATGTACCTGATAAAAACCAAAAAAAAAGTCCAAATAGGGTCGAATAGATTTTTAAAAACATGCTTTTACAAACGGTTGAGATCATCTAATTATTTTTTCGATGAAATAGAAAAATTACATCAGGAAATATTTGTTTAAGTTTGATTGTTTTTACTGCTTAAAAACATTCTTGACCAAATATTTTGCCATTTTATGGTGAAATTTATACTTTTGATTGGCTGATAATGAATACTTAATAAAATGTATTTGAACGCAACTTAGTTCCAGTTATTGTCTGATTTTCACGTCATCTCAGATACCACCTCTCTGACGTTTGTTCGTGTTCATTGATCTACAGATATCAGACTTGAATCTGTCACACCAACCAGCTGCATGTCCTCTCTCGACACATCCAGAAACCTCCTCTTCGGTCTTCACCTTTCTCTCCTTCCCGGTAGCTCCAGCATCCGTCTACCGATAAATCCTGTATCCTTCCTTCTCACCCGCCCAAACCATCTCAACCTGGCCTCTCTGACTTGGTCGCTCACTCCTTCTCACAGATGTGTTAGAATGCAGAGAACAATCTCCATACTGTCGTACTGAAAACATCTTCTGTATAGAGATAATGAAGCCTTAACAGGCATCATGAAAACAGAATCAATACCATATTAAAAGAGCTTTATCATTTGTCTCAAGGCCATATAATGTTCATGCCTTCATGCAAATGTGCTCGTCATCTAAACCGACATCTCCTGCCTCGTGCTGAGGTTGATTTCCGGGTGGAGGTGGGAAGGATAATACATTTTAATTGGTCTGACTGTCAAGGTGCAAGATTGGACCGATCCTGTTCTGAAAGGACACCAGGATGATCCGCCTGGCAAATAAATGTAGAAAAAAAACCCAAGTCATTACACAAGTGAATACGAGAACCTGTATCCGATTCGGAATGAAAGCTGAAAGCTGCTCGGACTTCAAAACAAACGTTTCTCCTGGCACACGGATTTTTTGGCGTTGACAAAGAACAAGATCACGTCTCGTTTAGTTTGCAGGAATAATATGTGGATGATATTCTACGTCAAATTCCTCCAAGCGGGCTCTGAGCCGTGGGTTACGAGGGCTGGAGGAAGCGGGTGTGCTTTGGGCTTAACAGCACTGAAGCACGCTCATAGTCCAGATGTTGAAAGGTAGAGAATGAGATGTCACCATCCAGAACATCGAGCCTCCAGGCAGCACATTTCCAGGAAGCTATACGTCGCTTGAGTATAGCTCGGGGCGCTGCACTTCAAGATGGAGGCATCTCCTCCTCAGTGGCGATGAATGCCGCCGCCGTGCAACCCTCTTCATCTCACCTGAAAGAAGGTGTCAGCGAAATGAATGAGTCTCCTGTGGAGACCTATAAAAAAAAACGTCCATCTAAAAACTGTATGGACGCTGAGTCAGCAAATAAGCTAGGCGTTTTGAAAATACATTTCCTGAACAACCGAGGAGAAGCAGGCTGCTATTTAACCTCTAACCCCCCACAAGAAAATGGATAACAAATAGAATTAGATGTTATAATATCCCCATAAAATCAGGGATATTATGGAATCACAAAAAACTTATTTTGTAGATCATTTTCAAACTTTGTGCCCCCACATAGACTTTTATACGAGGAGGAACTGGATTGATTTCCGGTAAAGATCAGTTGCATATTTCTGACACTAGGGGGAGCTTTTTATCCCAAATTGTTTTGGGCCATAATTTGTCAACAGTTGATCTGACTTGGTCCATATTTGATGCAGATGAATCGACAAAAGGAGATGTAATCAATAAATCATATTAAAATCTAATAGTTCGTATTTTAGTCACTGGTGGGGAGACTTTTTATGAAAAACTTTTTTTTCTCCACACATAATATCTAGGTAGATCTCTTTTTATTAGAGTAAAATCTGATATATTTTTACTCTAATAGTTCATATTTTGCCCACTAGGGGGAGTTTTTAAAAAAAGAAAAGAAAATCTCTATTTTCTGACATAACCTCCCAACAAAGTCCCATTTAGTCCAAATTTGGTGCACATTCATCGACTCGAGGGCGTCTATATTGATATGATATATCATATTTTACTGTCATTGTTCATATTGTACTCAATAGGGGGAATTTTTTTTTTTGAATGAAAAAAGTTTTTTCGCCAAACTTCAGATTTAATTTGAGAAGCTCAATCGGGGAGAGCAGGGGATTGGAGGCTTTTCGGGGATATAAGCTTGCCCTCGTTAATGACTCGTCACACATGTCATTTCAACATAGTGTAACTTGTGCTCTGCAATTTTCGGGCAAATTGGAGTTCGGCGTCTTTGCTCAAGGACAGCATGACATGTGAACAACTGCTCTACTTCCTGAGCCAAAAGCTGCTCGGAGTCATCATTATCTGACATCCATTTGTCTGCAGAGCCTAGAGTACTGAATGTATTTGAGGATATGTGTTAATGAGAAGATGACCAACCGTCAGAATCACTCCAAAACCCTCTTTTCTTTGGAAAACTCATAAAACCTGTAGAACAATCTTAATATTAAAAACCACAACTGCTCATTAATTTCTGTCTGAGGACGAGTGAGACACAAGATCATCTGCTCAGTCATAATCTCGATAGTCATCATCTTAATCAATAATCCCGGTATAATCTACATCTCTTTCAGGAGCTCTACATTTACACAGTGACGCTTGGAAAGCTGCTATTTACATCAGTTTTACACCGAAATCTATCTGCACGGCTGCCGCCGTTAAGTACAGAGCCTCTGAGGAGGGTGCACAAGGTCGAAAGTGTGTCCATGCAGCAGAGACAGAGAGAGAGAGAGAGAGAGCGAGAGCGCTCTGCTCACACAGTGAGAGTGAGTTGCACTATTCTGAAAATGGAACATAGGATCTGACAGCATCTGTCTGCTGCAGCTTCAGCAGGGCTCTGTTTAACGTCTGCAGGTCTCCAGGCTCCATGCTTTAGAGTCCGTGCACTTAGACGTATAAAAAAAGGTCAAAATAATGACTTTTCAGTTCAATCTGGGGTAGCATGGTGGCATGATGGGTAGGATTTAATAAGCTTCTGGGTACAGATCCATCTGGGCATCTGGGGCTTTTCTCTGTGGAGTCTTCACGGAGAAAGTTTATTTCTGTGCGGTGTGGAACCAGTGGGCACTCAAGCCTCCTCCAACACTCCAAAAACATGCATCTGGTGTGAATGGTCATTTGTAAAATGGTTAATTTTCTCTTGCCTCTCTCCCAGTGTCACCTAGGATGGGTTCCGGTCGACCCACAAACCTGCCCAGGGTAACCGGGGAGAGAAAAATGGATGGATGGATGAATTTGGGATCATGGCGGCCCTGGAGTTTTGCATTATGCTCTGAAAGGATGGGCCTCATCTTATGTTCGCGTGTGTTTCTTTTTTCCGCCTAGAAGCACCTTAAAATGCTGTTTGACGTTAAATGATAATGAATTCATTAACTCCTTGTAACTGCTTATCCTGATCAGGATTGCACGGGGGGCCGGAGGCTATGCCAGCAGGCATTGGCTGAGATGATTTGCCCTTTCAGGAGACTTCAGGAGCATTTAATGGCAAAATAGTCATTTGCATTTGGTTGAACAGGTCCTTTAAAAACCTTGGGCTGGACGGATAAATCAGCGCTCGTATGCTGAATTACAATGCAACAGCGGCGCGAATCAATGTGTATTTTATGACGTGGGTCGTCCAGACTGATAAATCAGCAGAGATCAAAAGCCAACTGCCTTCAGATTTTTCCCAAACAGGACGATTTACTTTACTTTAGGGAAGAAAAAAAAATATCGAGAGGAGAGCACAGCTTTGTAAGATGTTCACACTGAGGTAACGCGACGCAAAAGCCTATCGGGGTTGAGATCTCCAGATGTCAGCGGCGGACGACAAGCGTATTTAGTTGTGCTCTAATCAGCCATAACATTAAAACCAACTGCCTTTTGTTGTGTAGCCTTGTTGTCCTTCCTAAGACAACTATAGTAGGTAATAACCAACGCAGACTGGGAACACCCAAGTAGACCGGCGGTTCTGGAGATGCTCTGACCCGGTCACAAAAGCACAACCTGGTATTTGTCAAAGCATCATATCATTTTGACCAAGTAAAGAAAGCACGCATGTCAGCTTTACACAAATCATTATTCATATAGCAGCTTTCCAAAGGGATCATAATCATAATATATATTATATATATTACATAATATTATATATTATGCATCATATAATATGGTGATCAGAACTAATTAGCTCACTTTACTCAGGAAAATGTGTCCAATTTATGTTTGACTTATTGCCAGCCTCTAAATCTGTTAAAAAATCCAACAAATTCTTCCAGTACCTCTTAAATACTCTGGAACCGGTCTTCTCACCTTATTATTTTTAGCGCCTTACACTGCTGTGTCTCTCAGAACCTCCAGCTCCAACCCCCCACCATCCCAACCCTTCTTCTTTTTTTAGAATTAGTTCACATGAAGCAATATAATGAAGATAATTAAGAATAAGCATCATAAAACCATCGTCTCCGTGTCGGAGTCCAGAAGGGGGATATTTTTGTTCAAGTGGAACGAAGAAATGTGATAATCCCACATCTGTCTGCCCTGCATCAAGCAGCAGACCAACTTTAGCAACTCTCTGTTTAATACAGCGGAGAATTTAGCAGATAATAAGTCAGATATTTCCCTCAGGAGGTGATGGAGACCCGGAGAGAGCTTAAATTCATAGGTTGGTTCGAAAACTTCAAATGAACGCTAACGCTGCTCTGAGTCAGCTGGATGTATGAACAGTTTGCTAACGCATTCCCCTCACAGATGTATATGCTTATATTCTATATAGGCCAATGGTCGCGTGTCAGTATTTCCAGCCTGATCGGCTCTGCCAAGCGGCAAAAAGCAGACAGCTTTTTAAAGTGTTTTATTTTGTATACTCTAAAAAAAAAAAAGGAGATGTAGCAGCCGCGGCGCCAGAGACAGAATTTGTGGACTTTTTTATATTTAAGCAAAACCACACATCAAATCTAACTTAATCAAATGCTTTAATCGCTCACAGCTAACAACATGTGGAATGCATGGTGAAAATTCTGGTCTCTGATGTCAAAGTCCGGTGGGTTTTCCTCTCAGTCATCAGCGTGTCGGTGGAAATGACCCATGTGACCTTCTTCTCATTCCCAGGTCATCAATAGGTCAGCAAACACGGTTGTTTGGTACAACCCTTAACTACCAAGGAAAGTTCCTGGTTAACGTTGTATGGTATGTTACACGTGACAAAGTTAGTAACATGACATGACACGACATCTGTAGCTGACAATTCAATCAAAAAGACACGTTGCGACTCACGTGGGATTCATTGTAGCTCTGAGAAGTCGGGGGCCACCGTAACTTAATAACTGAAAAACGATTTCATGTCATAAACCGAACTTATCACGAGGAAGAACTTGATTGATTTTGGGAAATGTTGGAAGTCTATTTCCGACACAAGGGTGCGCTTTCTCTACGAATGCTTTAGTGCCTTAATTTCTCTACCGTTAGTCCGAATGGGATTAATATGAAGCAACTTGAAGAAATCCATCTCATACATATCGGATTTTACTCGAATACTTTATATTTCTCCTCACTAGGTGGGACTTTTTTTGACAAAAAAAACAGTTTTTCGGATAGAACTTCACATTTAATTTGGGAATTGCTTGTACAACGCAGGGGATTGGGGACCTTTCGTGGATTTATTTTGCTCTCGAGTCCTGAAAGGCGCCCAAAAATAAAATGTATTATTTATTAATATGATTTAAGCTCCTGAGTATTTGAAATGATCTGCAATGTTTGAAAATGTCGTAATATAGTTTTTCTTTCCCCCGAATTTATTGAGATATGATGTCATCGGAAGCTGGAATGCCATTAATGGCCCTGCGAGGAGAGGAAAAGGGAATCATCTATGTCATGGTGATAGCTTACTAAGCTAACGGTAATACTGCGGGCCTGAGTGTGTGGTTTGATTCTGAAGGATGGCTGTGATTGAAGCTACAAATGCTGTAAAGACGTTATTGGACAACATGCTTAACCTCCTTCAACTCATCTGGACCAGACCCAACATTCTCAATGTTTCCAAAGGCAACGGTTTGTTCTGTTGTAAATTACAGAGTGAGAGAGAGAGTGGCAGACGGACGGACGTCGTTGGTGTTCGGTGTGTCATAATGTCACAGCTCATCAGCTCTATAGGGCTGACAGGCTAATCAGCATAATCAGCGTAATGACCACGAGGCAATCCTCTGCATATGTCAATCAAACTGTGACTGTGACTCTAAGGGGATCGTTTCAGCAGAGGACATGCGATGGCTATAATGCGAACACACACAATCAGAGCCATTATCTTGACAATTTTCAGCGTTTTCCGTCGTCAGTCTGTGCTGGAAACACACTTTATGTTCGCCAAGTGCTGATGGTTTGGATAATTCTGTCACGTCAGCTAAACAGTTGCGGAGTGATTCCAAAGTTTGTTTATGGATATGAATTGATTTATGAAACATTAGAAGACAAAGTCAGATATAACATTATCAGATTAAACATTATAATCACCAACTATTGAAGAGAATAACCTTAAATTGACATTTGTTGTCGTCCCCGACGGCAAAGCTGTATCCCCAAAAAGACCCAAGCAAAGCCCCTAATTGAACTCCTGAAATTAAATGTCGATTAATGTCTGAAAAACAATGTATTTCATCAAAAAGTATCCACCCCGTGAGCAAAATGTGGACTATTACACTAAAATAAGATATATGAAAACAGATCTCCCCGAGAATTTGAGCTTGAAGAATTTATATCTGAAAAACAGTTTTTTCGGAAATGATCCTCCTAGTGAGTAAAATATAACTATTTCAGTCCAATGCAAGTTAAATATACAACCGATTTTCCCCAAAAAATCAATCCAGTTCCTCTCGCACATAAAGTTGTGAAAGAATACAAAATTTGAAACTCATGCAAAGATTTGTTTTTGAGTTGTCACCGCTCATTTTATCTACAGCTTTTTGGGGATATAAACAACATGCCACCATGGCAACTGTTGGTTGGCGGGTTATATTAGATGATTTGTTGAAAGCAAAGACTCCAAAGTGGAGAGACGGGTAGCAACATAAGTATGAATGTTTATACCAACAGATGATATGATATGATAATATGTCGGAGAGCCTTTGGCGCACAAACAGAGATTGTGACCAAAGAGTATCGGCTCTGAAGGGCAGGTAGGTATACCCCCCCCCTCGGAGTCTGGGTATGGGTGGTGGTGGCAAATGACTCTGCTGAGACTGATGCGGTAGATTTATCCGTGAAGACTGAGCGGAGATAAAGTGGTGGTGGTTGTGTGCGACAGCAACAGGAAGGAAGTGGGTGGATGGAGAGAACTAACCATGAAGAGGAATGAGCTTCATGTTGGATGAATATGGTCGGTTGATGATATCCCAGCGGACATCATCAACCGACGCCACAGATCATGAAGGAGGTCATTTCGTCTGGGAAGTCTCAGACTATTTTGAAAAACAACTGTGGCCACATTGTGCGAAGTTACAGCCATAATGTGGTGTAAAAAAGGTGGGGTCAGCGCTGAAGTTGGAGGTCATGCCGCCGTGACATCAAACCACGTAAAGATAATTAATTAAACCCTTGAACACAAGAGAGGATCTAATCTTAATTAACTTTTTGAGCTTTTCTACCGATCCAAAAGGTCACATGGGCACACTCTCTCACACACACATTCACACACACACACACAAACAGAAAACACACAAACTAGCACACAACCTTTCACACATATTAACCCACACAAACACACACTTGCAGTCATACACACAAACACATACTTGCACAAACACACACACACACACACACACACACACTAGCACACATACTTTCACACACATTTGCACATACACACACTTTCAAAAACACATATTTGTGCACACACTCACACACACAAATACATACTTGCACACACACACTAGCACACATATTTTCACACACATTTGCACATACACACACTTGCACACACACGGTCCTATTTCATAAATTCAAACAGGAGAAGAGCAGTCGTCCTCCTGATCAGTCCTGAGGCTGATGTATATAGCGAGAACATTTGCGTCGTGTTTTACTTTATGTAAAGCAGTACATAATGAGACGTGCGTTATGCTACATTCGTCTAACTCGTTACATTACTAGCTACATTTGAAAATACGATATTTTTTTATCTCCTTCCCACCCAGGAGAAAACACGTCTCTCCGGATGTGTTGACCGCGCTTCTTTGTGTTTATTTATGCGTTGAGTGAATTTGCCTACTCCGGAAATGTCATTATAAAAAAAACAGATGAAAAAACGTTCATGTTGTTTACTTAACCTCAGGGGTGATTCATAGTGGTCTTACAGCGGTCTTATAGAATGCGGAGGCATTGCTTTCGGTACCGACGTAATGTAATTAACAATCACAGCACTAAAATCAAGGACGGGAAAAGAGGGAAACATATTCAGCTGAAAATTAGCCGACGGTGGAAGTGGGCCAGGGTTTTTTCCTGTGATAAGAAAAATAATCTATTAACACGATAGACCATACACCAGCTAATTAAAAAGAGGCCAGGATATACAATCTGAACCCCACACGGAATTCTGCAGAAAATAGATGACAGCAATACAAGACACAACAGTGAAAAACTTACACAGAATTATTTCCCTCAAACATATTCAAAAAAAAAAAAAAAATCAACTGTGGAAGACTTACAGGAAACATTTAATGTCTCTTAGACTATCTTATAGAATTTTGTCAACAGCAAACAGCCAATCATTTCTTTATGTATTTAAGTCATTGTAACTATGCTGGAACAGACAATTTATCAGCACTTGCATGTTAACTGAAAGGACTATTCCATAAAACATCCCATATTCTATCCTGACCTCCGATGTTATTTGATTTCATGGGTTCTAACCCAAAATATTTAACAGTATTCAGTATTCAGTTTGACCTGTTTGATGTCAAAGGTTCCTTACAGGACGCAAATCCAAGTGAATGGTTTATTTTGGGAACAGAATTGTAGTTTTCTTAACCTCTTGATTTTATTTTCAGGAGATAATAGCAGAAAATCAAATTAGTATCTAATTATCTGATGGATGACAGTACCTTGTCTGTTCCCTGTGTAAAGCTATAATTTTTATTGACCAACTACATACAAAAATCATCTTTTTGACATCATTTTGTCCATTTCTTTTCACAAAGTAAACACAATTCCTTCCTGGCTGACATCTGTATTAATACTGAAAACAGAGAACAGTAAAAGAATGACGGCGGACATTTTACTGCACAACAACGACTTTCTAAAACACTTCTTTACTTTTTACAGTGCTGGATATTGTGGAACTTTGTTCAATTTGGTCCACAGATTATTCCTGTTAACGCGACAACTCAAAAACTGTTTCATGGATCATTTTCAAATGTTCTAATTACATAGGCATTAGTCAGAGGAAGAACTGGATTGATATTGGAAAAAGTTGGTGGAATATTTCCAACACTAGAGGGAGCTATAATTTCCCAGCCTTTGGTTTGATTAAGTCCAAATGCCGTGCATATGAATCGACACAAGGAGATATATTATTCATATTTTACTCACTATGGGGAGTTTCTAAAAGAAAACAAAAAAAAAAGACTGTTTTTGCGGAATTAATTCCTAACCGTTGGTTGAATTTAGTCCAAGTTTCATGCACGTGGAGGAAAGACACTCTTTCGGACATAACTCAATACATTTAATTCAAGTTCAGGGCTCTGACTCCTTCTGGCCAAAGGCTGGCAGCAGTGTACGTTTCTTCACTCAGCAGGATGATTTCCTGCATAATCTTCAACCATTTTCAACCATTCAATTAGGATTTTATGTAATAGAAATGTCCTTATTCTAGTGGCAAGTCTGGCACCATAACAGTGATTCACACATATTCCGCCTGTAAATATGTTGCGTGGGCTTTGCAGTCTGATGGAACACCATATCATCAAAGAGAACTAAACCAGCTGAGCGCCCCATAGATGATATCGCCACTGGTTGTCTTGACAACGGCTCGAGAGAAAACAACATGCGGCAGAGACAATGATAGGAACTAACTCAAACAACATCAAGCAACAACAAAAAGCAGCCCTTGATAAGCTGCAGCCTGCAATACCGTCCACGCTGTAATTGACACTTAAGTCTGGAAGCCACAGGCCAGATGTGCATGAAATGGATCATGCTGGCGTTCTGGACAACGAGTTAAACGGTTATCTGCGCTGCTCTGCTCTGTGATCCCTCTTGATGACTTCCAGATGGTCATTCTCCATCTTTAAGACTCTTTTTGTCCACTAGCGAAGCAGGGGTAATGAGGTCTTTGTCATTGGCATTAATAAAATGTCACCCAGCATCTCAGCTGGGAGGTCGGCTGGACCTCCTGTAGACTGAAGGAAAAAAAAAAAAAATCTCTGGAAAATGATTTCAAATGCGCGGCAAATCATTCCCGCATTAATCAAACACATTCCTCCCAGTGTAGAATTAAGCAGGCAGTATAATTGGATCTCAAGAGAGGCTGGTAAGGCAGAAAAAAAAGACAATGTGTTTAGGCAAGATTTCCCCATTGTACGCAAGTGAACGCATGTCCAAGTAATTCCAGTAAGTGCTAGAAGCACTTGCAGATGTTTGGACAGGAACCCGACTTGGGGTTTGGGCTCTCGGAGAAAAACATAATTAAGACTGAGCAAACAGTGGTGATAACAGCCGTGGGAGTGGCCCTGTGGTGGAACTAGGGTCCATGAGAGGTTTCGGATTGGCACGGAATCAGAGGACGGTCTTGCCTGGAGGTTTCGCTCCACCCTCGACCCCGACGCTAGAGCGAGCATTTGCCAGGATCTTAATCTCGGAGGGCTCATGCGATCAATACCAAAATGACCTTCGGGTGTAAGGCGGCCCCAAGTGGAAGTGACCATTACTTTCTAATAAAATGATTGATGCCCATCACCCCTGTAAGTGAGATCTTCCTCACTGCGAAGCATGCTTAGTGCACTTTTGCACTCATGCATCCTCAGCTCATCATGGCCGCCATCCTTATCCCCGAACTAATTTCTTCTCCTGCCTCCACATGAGAGCTGGAGTTCTATCTAAAAGCCACATACTGCACGTTTCATACAGGAAGACATCTTTTCAACCGACAACATCCTTAATGAATGATCACCATGGGCGACGGACGCTACGTTTCACACAGGTCAAAGCAATAATTGGCATCAACGCACAACCTGAGGAAGGCTCTCATGATATCGTAATAATACGAAGAGCTGGGGATCAGCTCGGTAATTATTAAAGGCAATGGAGTGGGAATGTTTGTCTTTTTTATTTGAGACGCACTCACACACACTGTTATAGTGGCTGTTTTATGGGAACAAACACACACACACACACACACGCTTGTTTCCCTTGAGTAAAGACACTTTAATAAACACATTATTTTTGCTGCTCTGTGGATATTTTTTTTTTGTGGAAAGCTTTAAAAAAGTGTCATCTTCTGGCAGAAAAGTGCACACGATTATTTACTGTGTGGTTATATCCTTTTTGTTGGCAGAAGTGAGCCTTTCTCCTACGGGATTAAGAAAAGGAGCTTAGTCTGACTTAAAATACATTAACAAAAATATATTGAATACACTGTGGCAACCCCAAACTACCGACTCTTTGAGGCAGGAGCGTTTCATACATATTCAAGAGGAAAAAGTTATTGAAATGTGTGAGAAAATTACCGTATTCATTACGTGTATGCATACACACATGCTTATGTGTGAAATTTTTTGCTTTTTTCATGACAATATCAAAGGTATCAGTTGTAGGGTTGACTAATTTTACTGTGAGATAATAGTTTTTGGCCCCTTATCTCATGATTACGAGATAATTAACTGAGCCGTTGCCTTGGCGACACATAAAAACACAACCCGGATGTTAATTAAAGCACATAACGCAACTAAGGAACGATATATATATATATACATACATATATATATATACATACAATACTTTTATCCACTACTTCCCTTTGTTATGAACCGTGACCAAAACAAACACAACTACAACTCCGACCCCTGCAGACATCTCTGATAACTTCCGCATCATGTGGCATCATGTGTATATATATATATATACATACAATACTTTTATCCACTACTTCCCTTTGTTATGAACCGTGACCAAAACAAACACAACTAAAACTCCGACCCCTGCAGACATCTCTGATAACTTCCGCATCATGTGACATTTGATTGTTTTCCAGTTTCAGCGAATGATGAATGTTTTTCTGGAATTTGCATTGCCCGGTGTAGATTTGTGACTACTCACATCTACCAACGGCTTCCCATTGACTTTGTAATCCAGTTTAAGTTCTCTTTGAACGCTACATGAGAATTGAGGGTTTTTTTCCATTTATGTAGCATTGTAGCAGAAAATATAATGGTACAGAATAAAACCAAAATGTAAATGCTATAGAACCAGCACAAGATTGATCATAGTTTGCATAAAGGCAAATATAGGGATTCCAATTTGACTCGAATGAATCACACAGCACTTTATTGTAAAAAATCAAATTCAGAACAAACTGATTTATATTCAGATGTTAACTACTTTTAAATAAGTTTTACCCTGTACATGGAGGTGAAAAATAGTATCACCATCCGTTCTTGCTGAATCTGTGTGACTACCTAGAACTACTCAAAGCTGGGACAGGTAAAATACCGCCACTCCGCAGGAGCAGTGTGGATCTGACCTTGGCTTCAGTTCAAATAACTCACTGTGTGCTATTAACGCCTTCTTCACACATGATATATTTGATTGTTTATCTCCTGCAGGAGCGGGTCAATGTGCCCCAAACCTGCAGCCATGTTGCCGGAAAAATAATGAACTCCAAACGCAAACGTGGAATAAAAAAAAAAAAACAAGATAAATACACGTTAACTGTCTCTTTTTCAAACGCTGAGGGTGAAATACCTCACAGAAATGGCTTCTTTATCTACTGTACATGACGGCGCAGCTTGCCTCATGGAGTCACCTTTGCTTATTCAGACTGCGTGGAGTTCAGTGTCTTCCATTACAGTCCAACTGCAAGATAATAAGCTGTAAATAAACTGTATTCTTAAATAAAGTGAGCATAAAAATACTGTACAGTTAAAGCGAATAATGACTTTTTCAGCACATCTCTATGAATTGCGTTTCACATCATAGATATGAAATGGGCCATATCATTCATGCATATGTCAGCAACTTGAGGCGCTCCAGAACCTGACAACCACATCCACTATTATGGAGGAGGGTTCATGGGATTCACCTTGAGATGCGTTGTGCGTGTTGTCTAGGTAGAGGTAATTAGGGAAGGTACTAGTGCAGCCTTGAGCGGCGCTGCAATCCATCCAGTGCCAATCCCACAGAAGGGAGAGTTGTGTCTAAACATGTTCTCTCTTGGTGATGGACTTTGTGTAGGTTTCCCCGTGTCTCTGACCCTGTTTCTGATATTTGGAGAGGATCTCGAGGTGGAGTAAAGGTGAGAGAGTGTTCGGTTTCTGAAGCTTTAGAATTGCCTCTCTGCTATTTGCAGATGACGTGGTTATGTTGACGCCATCGGTCCGTCATCGTCAGCACGCACCTCCAAATCTGAGGCCATGGTTCTCTGCTGGAAAAGGGTGAATTTCTACCTTCAACTTGGGGCTGCGATCAGGTTTTGTTCATTAGTGATGGGAAAGTGGACCATAACATGGAGAGCTGGATCGATGCGCCATCAGCAGTGATGGAAGCATTGAATTGGTTCATTGCGGTGGAGAGCACTAAACCGGAAGGCGATGCTCTCATAATATGTGTTCCAACTTTTATCTATAGTCTGGGTATGAGTTCTTGGTAGTGACTGCAGGAATCTTAACATGGATAGAGGGAGTCAAAGGTTCCGTCTCTGGGTGGCTGGGCTCAGCCTCAGAGACAGAGAGAAGAAAAATCTGGAGGGAGCTTGGAGTGGAACTGCTGCTCTTTTGCGAGTTCAGGTGGTTCAGGCAACTGAATGCTGCTTTTTAGGTGCCTACCTTTGGAGGTTTTCCAGGATTAGCTAACTTGGAGGAGACCTGGGGTTAAATAAAGTACATGCTGGAGTGTTTAATCATCTCATCTGGCTTGGGAACGCCTTTGTATCCTCCAAGATGAGCTGGAGGGATTCAAGGATGGCCGGACTGAAGGATGGATTGATAGTTGAGAACGCCATCGGCATCTCATGTAAGTTTTTTTCTAACACAGTTATCTCCTTTTTGGACTTTGCTGGCAAAGGTGGCAAACTAAATCAACAGTATTAGTTGCAGTTCCTCCAAACCTCTCATTCATTCTCACCTTATGGATCAGCTTAACACTCTGGGAACCTTGATTCATGAGGATTAGAGTCTTTTTGGCTCAGAATTGACAGCCATATGCTGCTGAAGAGCAAAAAGAAGAAAACATGAATCCTCTTTGCACACTGGCTAAAAAATACTTATCAGCACTCGGAGAGTACAAACCATAGCTCAGTTCCCCCATTGTGTCATTGCACTGAGAAGCAAAAGTCCAATGGTAGTTAGGCCCTCATAATATGACTATTTGACATTGGAAACCTAGCCCTATTTGCTTATCACATTGGTATTATTATAGTTCAACAGTTCACTCAAGAAACAAAACCCCAACATTTCACACATGGTAGTGTTCTCTAGCACTCTAGCTAGAACATTCTTCACCCTTCCATCTAGTTCCATGGTAACACCTCAAACACATTATGTGTTATGGAAGTTATGTCCGAAAACTGGTTTATTATAATTTAAAGAAAAAAGAAGAGGCTCCCTTTAGTGGATGAATTATACAAGATATATATATACTTGGGTCAATTCATAAACGCCCAATTTGGACTAAATCACACCAACAGTTAGGAAGTTAAGTCCGGAAAACAGTGTTTTTTGTTTAAAAAAAAAGTTTGTCCTAGCGAGTAAAATTTGAGCTGCTTGTCTAAAATTTAACGCATAGAAGATAGATCTCCTCAAGTCGATTCGTAATCATCAAACTTTGGACTAAACGGCTGAAAAATGATGGCATTAAATCATTTGGAGATAGAAACTTCCCCAAAATCAATCCAGTTGTTCCTCACACTAAGGTCTATGCGGGTGTAAAATTTGAAAATAATCTATGTCATGGTTTTTGGGTTATCGCATTAACAAGAAGGATCTGCGCGTCTGCGGCGGCAGCTATGACAACGCCATAATACCACTGTCCTTTCAGGGATATAATTCATCAGGTTCAATTAACTATATTTTCTTTACGTTGGTTTAATGTCTGTAAGTCAGTCGGGATATTTGAAGCTCGTTTTTGTTTGTTATTTTTGGTCACGCCCACCACGGTACCAGAATGAATCAATTCCCAAAAATCCATTGAGGAAGATGATGGCACACATACACACACATCCTGGACCTTTTTGGGTTACCCATCTATTCTTGTCTCTTAACTCTGAAGGTGATGCAGCAGCGGTGATGCTAGAATCTTTTGCCATGGCAGAGAGGTCATTGAGATTAAATGCCGACATAAGACCTGTCTCTTAGCTGATGAGGCCTGTCAAGGCTGTGGAAGGCTGAGGGATTGTGCTGCAAAAGAAGCACAAGGGTGCAAAATCCCCTCAGCCTGCCAATAAATACTAGGGCTTAGCCGTGTGGAGTCAGGACAGATGTGGCGGCAGCACATTAGACTTTGCAGAGGACAGAGGTGCTCAGGAGGATTAAGTGGTTAATTAAAATGGAAGTATTTTAGGCCCGAGGGCTTTAAATCAACAAGGATCTTCAATCAATCCCTTTTGGTGAGCGGCGCTCTCTCAGCCATTCACTTTGACACAAACGGCAGCACTTATTCCTCCTTTAACCTGATTATTTTTGATTTAAACAGAACAAGCCTACGACATCCTGAATCACATTTTTAGATGTCAAGATTCGAGCTACATCGACGAATGGAGTTGACAAGATTCGAGTTTGAACGTTATATATGTACCACAAGTCAAAACAGATCCAACGTATTCCACAATATGTTGACAATCTTGATACTAAAAGGATAAAACATATTAATATAATAATAATAATAATGTAGTACTTCTGTGCCAAATTATCTTTAAAAAAAAATCTTTATTTCTGAAACCTGCTAATATTAAATTACAGCATCAGAAGATGCTCCACCTCCCTCTACTATTGGACTTTGTTAGGTTGTTGCATTCCGTTGCCATATAATGAGTTTGAATGAGGTATTTTGGTATAAAATAGTAAAGAAAAAATGAAGTTGCTTGAATGAAAAAGGTCCACACGGCTAATCATATGTTGAAGTCTCTGCCAAGTTTCCCATTTACCCTCTGATGGCCATGCTGCCTCTGTAACACATAAAGACCCTCATAGCTTCCCGGATTTTTGCTGTGTCAGCCGGCGGCCACCATGTTGCCCCCCCTGAAAACCCCCAAGAAGTAATCCTCCTGCTTAGTCAAGCAGTGAAGGGCACCTCTTAGAATGTCGAGTTGTGAAGCACATAGGTAGTGCATCACTTTTCTATGTGTGTGTGTGTGTGTGTGCCTGTGTGTGTGTGTGTGTTCCTTTGTCCTTCCCTACACTATAAATTATTAGTTTGAAGAGTTTCCCCAACAGCTAGTGTTGTGTGTGGGCACAGAACCACCATTTATTTTCAACCTTATGTTAGAACATTGCAAACCCGATGCATAGATCTATACTACCTCGGAATACACTCACAAGCTGAAATAATGTGTTCTGACGCCTATCATAAAACCTTACAGGCTCATTATGAGGTGCATTGCGGTGGCGTAGTGGGTGGGACTGCCGCCTTGCAGCAAGAAGGTTCCTGGGTTCTAATCAACCTGAGAGCCTGGTGGCCTTTCTGTGTGGAGTTTTTGCATTCCCTCCCCATGTTTGTGTGGGTTCTGTCTATTTATTCAACTACATCTAAGCTGTCATCCCAAAGAGCAAGGGTATATCCCCGAAAAGACTCCCAAATCCTCTGCGTACAAGTACTCCCCCCTGATTAAACTCCTTAAATTAAATGTGTGGTTATGTCCGAAGAATATTCAAATATTGATATTGAAATATAAACTGTTTGACTAAAATATGACGTACAAGACTTATATGAACAAAGTTTCGACAAATCCGAACAACGGTTAGGAAACTACGTACGAAAAACAGTTAGTAGTTAGTAGTTAAAACGAAAAAAACGAGTAGAAACTAGAGAAACTCTCTCTAGTGAGTAATATATGAACCACTAGAGTTAAACATGAAGTACCCCAGAAAGATCGCCTCGATTCCATTCATAAGCACCAAATCTGGACTAAAAAAAGGCCGTAGGTTGAGTGATGATGGCCCGAAAACTTGCTGAGGCAGCTGGACAAGGTTAATAAAAAAGGTCAATATAGGTTTTGAGTTATCGTGTTAACCCGAAGGATCTGCAGCGCTGACCATTCCAGAATAACCCGACATTTCTGGGACATTATAATAGAATAGGACTTATTTATTAGAATCCTCAATACGAGCAGATATAGAGGTTGTTTTTTTTTTAAATGCATGGACCTAACTAGTATTCATTTCAACACAAAACTGATGATTAATGTCGCCAAAAAAAGACAGGACTAAAATGTCGTTAAAAATCTCTCGTATCTTATTATATAGATGTGCTTACATTGACGTGCGTGGCTATTATAAATAAATAAGTGGGTATATTAAGCATGTATTTGTTGATTCTTGGCTCAACCGTTGGGTGTTACGATACCGGTCAGTGGGTCAAAGGGGCAGCATCAACATTTCCATCCCGGGGGATCGCTAAGTTTCCCCAGGGCAGATACTTTATCCCTCCAGTGAGTTCTGGGTCCACCCCTGGGTCACCCCGTCTACTGAACACACAGCTACCCTTGAGGAACGTAAAATATCTTTAGCAAATGACGGCAAGCTATTCAACTCACTGAGATATTTCCATGTGGACCACCCCTGTCAATGTCACTGTATCACCAGCTCAAGCACTTTATTTTATAGATGTCATAAAATCTTAGGGCTTTTAAAAATGTTTTATTCTTTAGTCTGCGCTGGAGAGAAGCTATTCGAAATCTCATTATACCTGTGCATCAATAATGACGATAAAGATGATCGTGATTCTGGTTCTGGGTGGATAATATGTCAGGGCATATATCAGTGCGGATGTATGAATGCCTAACTGACAAGAGTATTATTTTAATCCATTATATAATAAGGTGCCTGAGGTTTGTTGATTTGCTTGCAACAGTATTTTTATTATTACATAACAACTTTAAGCTCGAGATGTTTCTCCTTAAAAACATGTGTGGATGGAGATAATCGATATAATATAGAGGGAGTGTTTTAAAAGAAGCTTCAAACTTAAATCTGGAACATTATTTGGACACTAATACTGGCCTGTCCATGACTGTTAGATCTCCTTGACATTTAGATTCTGAAATTGAGACCGCTATTTTATTGCCATCAGGTGACATGAATGGAGTCGAAATAAAAGAAAGGTCGGCGTTTGGATAGGGTGACATTTTATTTTTAAAGTCAGCCAAGTTGATTAAAGAAGAGTTCACCTTCCCCTCATAGAGTTATCGTTAAAAAAAGAAGAAGGCATGATTGCAACGCCACCATGACGGGGTATCACGCCGAGGGCAATATGATATTCTGAGAATGAAGTAGAATAAACTTGTAATAGAGTGAGAACTAAGAATATGGGTATTGGCCAAAAAGTCCCCAATCCCCTGCATTGTACAAGCAATCCCCCCTGATTTATCCTCTCGAATTAAATGTGAAGTTATGAAGTTATTTTTTTTTTAAAGTTCCCAGTAGAGAGTAAAATTGGAACTATTAGAGTAAAATAGAATCAAGATAGATTTCTGCGTGTCCATTCATATACACCAAATCTGGAATAAATCAGACCAACAGTTCAGAATTAGGGGTTGGAATATTTTGAAGCGAAAGCTCGCCCTAGTGTTGGAAATATAAAACCCCCCAAAAAAGAAAAACATTTCCCAAAATGAATCCGGTTTCCCAAAATCATTCCGGTTTTCCCTCGGACTAAAGGTAATGCGGGTATACAATTTCAAATTGATCCATGAAATATTTTTTGAGTTATGACCAAAAATGTGTTTTTTTTTTGTAAAAGAAAGCTCCCCCTAGTGCGTAAAATATAAACCATTAAAGTAAAACACAAAGTGAGCAAGATTTATTTGCACCAAATCTGGATTAAATTGGACCGACGGTTGAGAAAATCAAAGCCTTAAATGATGTGAAATAAAAGAAATGTTGTGCAGCAGGAGGTCGCGGTAACACCTCCTCTTTAGCTCTCTCGCTAATCACCAGGACCCTCGACAGCGAGCGCAGAAATGTTCCGCTTTAACATGCCGGAGCCGGAACATTTACAGCTTTCCCTTGAAAAGTATTGCCATGAAAGATATTCTCCGAGACAATTTGAAAACAAAAGCCCACGGCGTAATCAATCCCTTAAAGAAAAATAGGACAACATTGTGTGTGTCCTGCTTGATTGGCATCCCTTCTTTGGTTTTCTGTTTACCCTTTACTGACTGTATGCAACCCCTTCCATCAGCACACACACATACACACGCACAAACACACACAAGCACAACATGCCAAGCAGCGTTACCATTCTGAAACCATTCGAAAAGCAACCACTTTGATCGGATTTACATATCTTTGAAAAAATGTATCAAACTTCTTGTATTTTTATCTTCTGACACAACAAAGAGACTCTTTGGGTCGCTATTACTGACAAACTAAATTGGTGCTGATGCGGACAGACCATAACCTCTACTGATTTGATGGGGTGACGAACATGTTACATCTTCGTGTTAACTCAATAGCTCAAAATATTCTCTGATTAACGCTATAACCACCGTAATACCGTATAACTTGATTTTGGGAAAGGTCGATTGTTATTTTCCGACAATAGGGGGACCAAAACCGTCGGGCCATAATTTCTCCGTAGTTCCTTCCATCCTAGTCCAATATTTGTGAATATGAATCGACGCAGAGGTATCTAACTGTATTTTAGTGTAATAGTTCAAATTTGAGTCACTGGGGGGAACTTTCTTTTTTTTTTTTAAACATTTTTCAGACAAGACAGAAAGACAGACAGAGTTCAATCAGAGGGATCGCTTGTTCAACACAGGATGCTGGGGGCTTTTGGTAGATAGGGTCTAGTTCCAAATAAGAGGAGCGTGCATTTGTCAGTTTAGTTCATGAGTAGAAAATGTGTCATTACATCTGCTGGAGATCGTACAGAGAAGTCACGTCAAGTTTTAGTTTGAAGAGATGGATTCAATGAAGTACCTTGAACTGGATTCAACTCGAGCAAAAGAGGAAGAGGAGTAAACGCATGCTGTAGCCTGTCCTACCACTCAATCTTGAGACTCTGCACCCGAGCTTTCCTCCCATGCATGACCTCTTCATTGAGTGAAGAGTTTTTTTCAGACTCTTCATAATACATTAACACTACGGTAATAAAGTCGGGATTCCAATGTGAATTTACTTTCAACTTTTACAGCGCGAGTTCTCGCGGTACCGTCCGTACAGTAAAATATAAAACACAGACATCCGTCCGGGGAACATCCTCATAAACAGAAAGACACCTGAGAGGAGACAGATATGCATATAGGGCCGATAAACTGCTGCGACTTTTACCGCGGCATGTAATTAAATCCTTTCAGTGAAAAATAAAGATAAGGGTTTTCCATTAGCCCCTTAAAACATTCCAGGATAATACTTTTTTTTCCTTTTTTTCCCGTGTTTGATGAAGCACCTCATGTGGGACAGGTGGGATTTACTCCCGGGCTGGGCTCGACAGTGCGGCAGACAGGCGTTGCACCCAACCACAGGAGCCAGAGACAACATTTGATGCACCATTGGCACCGGAGGCAAATGAGATTACGGCAGGGGAAATGGAATTGAGTCTCTCCTTGACAGATTTACAGATCCCCGCTGGAGAGAATGCAGGCGAAAAGGCCGTAAAACCCATCATCTGTGGGGTGAATTACACACGGCTTGGAACAACTTGTTTGGTTAAGGAAATCCACACACTGGTCTCTTTTGATTTACCCCCCACCCCCACTACGTCACCGCCCCACCAGCCACCTATTCAAACATCCCTGCAGGAGCGCAGACGGGCGGTGGAGCTTTGCTCCAGCTGATTCAGGGATCTCATCTTATCATCGGTTTGGTAAATTGCTCGGCGGAGCTGTCCTTGGCCTCTGATCTATCGGCTGCGTACAAGAGAACGATTCCACGCCGTATTAATAAAGGCGCATCAGCAGACTTGTAAAATCATCGATTTCTCTGTTGACCAAACAGATACAATCGGAATGAGCCTCTCGGCCCCTGAGCAATAACATGTGGAGGTCAAATATGGCCACGGAGTTGATTCCACAGTAAAAGGGTCTCCACTTTGTGGAATTCCCCGGACAGACTGTAAAGATATAAACTATATTAGATATTTATCTCTAGGCTTGTGCTGCAGCCAGTCCATCACCTTCATCTTTGTTATAATGACATATTCAGCCACACATCTCACCCGTCCTGGTGTGTGTTAGAGCTGCACAATATAACTGACATCATATTAAATACATCATGAGTCTGAGATTTTCCAGGTGACACACATATGAATGAATACATACATGAATACGGCTTTTTTTCTCATCATTTAGCTTATTTTTAAGCTAAACGTACCTGTTACTAGTAACATATTGTATTATTAGGGGTGTAAAATGATTAAATCTTCTGTCCCAACTGCCATTAAATGTTATATATTAATATTATTAATATATTATTATTACCCCAACTATCCAGGGAACTCAAAAAATTATTATTATTATTATTATTATAATTACTTATTATAATTATTAATATTATCATCAGGTTTCCTTTATATGTAAAGCTCCTCCTGCAATTTCTTTATTATTGAGTTTCTCTAAAAGATCAAATTAAGTGAAAAAACAATCAATCTTTCGTTTCAGTGCCTTTTGTGTTGAAAGTGATACTTTTGAATTAATAGATCTGCGAATGAGATTAAGGATTCATAAATAAAAGGAATTAAGTAGCACCAAAGCATAAAAAAGGCACATTAATACTGTTAATGTCATATTTTATCATTTCTTTGGAGCATGTATTCATTTTATGTCTTAAACACTATTTATGTTTGTTTTTAAACAGTAAAAAAAATCTGAATAATGAAATTAATGGAAGAAAAAATGTTGTATTTCATGGAAAACAGTCAATTTGAATTAGATTAGCTCAACCGATTTATTTTCAGAAAAGTATTTGACGCTTGTCTGACACTTTTAATATTGATATCAAGTGACATAATTCTGTTTGGTAAGTCTTCAAATGCTTTAGTATACCCAAAAATCCCACTTATTCAATACGTCGTTCTCCACAGCCCTTTTACCTGCGGTGTCCTTCTTGGCCCCTTACTGTTTATCATATACATGCTGCCACCGGGTTTATATTATAAACAGGTTCAGTGAAGCGCCGCACATATTTCAATAACACAAAGAGACTCAAAATGTCCTCGACCAAACAGTTGAGAATAAACAGTGAAGAAATATCAGCGTGAATGTCGGCCAAGGGTCCGCTTCTTTTTCACCACATTCTACAAATACACACATCCGCTGGTTTATTCCTACTCCTCACTCTGGAGACGAGCGTGAGCTGGCCGGAGTGTTTGCAGACTCCAGGATGTGATCTGATGCCGTTGAGTATCTCCCTTTGGGGTCCAGATCCCCCGAAGACGACTCCGTCAAATTCAACCTTTTTTTGCCACAGATCCCCTTGGATCCTCCTGCAACATTCCAAGATTCCACAAAAGCATGCACCGGCATCCCTGATGCCCCTCCGCTGCTGAGGAGTGACGGCTAAGCGTCTGAATTCTTAATAATTACGGGACACACGCGTTCAAATCCTAATTAAAAATTCTGGGCTGTTTCTGTATTCCTACTGCTTCCGCAGCAGCTTTAATTACGACTAATTTAATGATCAATTTCCATAATTTAGCCCCCACGATTAGTTCTACTACCGTTTTAGCTTTTATTACAACCGACTGTCCTTTTACTATTGCTACGCCACAGCTTTTACCACGACTACTGCAACCACACAGCTTTTAAAAATGATTTCAGCTATGATTAATCAACTGCGGTTGAAGGCGCAGCAGCGCTTCGTGCGAAACAACAGGAAGAGCTGCTGAAAATCACGTCTCCTGCGAAGGATACAGTCTAGTAAGGTGAAGTCAACCATCCTAGCCCTTCGCAGAATCTAGATCTGGAAACTGTAGTATATAGTTTTTAAAGTATCCCCGAAAAGTCGGGATATTAGTATTATATCGATACTATGGAATCGCCATCGCTGCCGCTGCAGGATCCTTCATCTGAACTCTATAACTCAAAATCTATATCATAGATCATTTTCAAGTTTCATACATACACAGACCTTAGTGTGAGGAAGAACTGGAGTCATTTGGTAAAGTTGGATATATATTTCTGACAATCAGGGGAGCGTCATCTCCAAAAGTTTTCGGGCCATCATTTCTCAACTGCTGGTCTGATTAAGACCAAATGTGGTGAATATGAGTCAAGTAAAGGACATCTGTCTTGTTTACGTCATGTTTTACTCTTGAAGGTTCATTTTTCACTCACTAGGGGGAGCTCTTAACGAAAAAAACTGTTCCACGTTTTTGTGAAAACTTTGTGAGAGACTCTTGTCCTGTGCCTAGACCACACTCTAAAAACGGTGTGTTTGAAGCACTGCGACCGAACAACCGATATTTTTCACTTGATAGTTCATATTTTAGTCAGTAGGGGGACGTCTTTTACAAAAAGAAAAGTGTTTTCGGACTGGTGGTCCGATTAAGTCACAATGACTCGACTGAAAGATACCTATCTTGTAAACATCAGATTTAATTCTAACAGTTCATAATTTTACTCAATAGGGGGGGCTTTAGTACAAAAACAAATACTGTTTTGCGCACATAACTTCTTAACCCTCAGTCCGATTTAGTCCAAATCTGATGCATATGAACCACCTCAGGGAGATTTAGCACGTATATATTTTATTTAAATTTAATATTTTCTTTTAAAAAGAAAAGGCTTTGGACATAAGCTTACATTTAATTTGAGGAGTTCAATCAGGGGGATTGCTTGTACAACCCAGGGGATCGGGGACTTTTTTGGGATGTAACCTCAATGTCGTCCACAACAGCATAGGTCTCTTTGGTCGTATAGAAAACATACGGAGCTCCTGCAGCGGGACTTTAACCTGCAACCCCCTGAGAAACATCAGAGAAACATTTTAATCCTTCCTTTTCCATGAGTTTCATTTAGTTCTGGTCGTAAAGACCCGATGCCCGTCAGGTATTTGTGGTTATGGGATAATAGACATTAAACGATCTGTGGTAATTCTTTTGATGCTCCATACAAACACTTACCTGTGCTGCCTTCAGGGACATGAAAAAATATGAATATGTGAACGTTATTAGCTTGATCATTTGATAAAAGAAAGTTTTTGTATTTTTTTAATGATCAATCTAATTTAACCGGGCAAGAATGTGAGACAACATCCAGGCGCGTGCTATTGATGGCGCTGATTAAAAAATGTTCTAAGTTTTATTTAAGCAAACCGGATGCTTAAATGAGTGCGAGCTTTTTTTTTTTTCATCAACGAGACGGAGAGGAAGCAGCAGCAGTAATCAACCAAACAATGACAGACTGCTGCCGCCGTGGCGTCGATGCGATTCATTAGGGTTCACAGACGCATCGTTAATACGAGTGCACTCATTACAATTACATCTCAATCAAACGCCTCGGATTCAGGAGATTTACAACAAAGGGCCACATGTTTCTTCAAAACACATTTCAAAGTAAGAGACATATTTGGAAAAAAAAGCAGATTAAAATGATTGAAATCTTCATATTTCTAAGTAAGTGTTATAAAGGATGCCCTGTAAAAAATGTATTATTTATTAATTTACCATGAAAAAAATGCTTCTAATCTACCAATAATTACAAATACAGAATTAACTGTAAAAATTGAAGACCAAAATATTAACAGCTGTTGATTAATAAATGTTTTTGTTCATGATCAAAGGACGCAAAATAATAACGGGGAATTTAACTGTATTTTACCGTGAAATCTGTAACACTTTAATATTTAGATTACAGATGGTCTACTGTGAAAAAACAAAACAGAGATCCATTCATCCATCTTCAATCTGGCTTTGATGGATTTTAGTTTAAAGTTTAATAGTTTTGATTTATTTTGAACCTTCTTGTTCAGCACCAATGAGATGGAGTCATTCGTCCATCGGTAAAAGTGTGTTTCATGACCAGACTGACGGTCACCGGTGTTTTGGACTCCATGAGACGCTGAGCCTTACCAAATCCATTCACAACCAGTTCATCCACAGTCGGCTCGGGCCTGGACCCTCTGTACCCACTGAAGGCACCCTTAGGTGAGCTGGGAAAAGCTCAGCTGAGGCGTGAATCCTCCATAATCCAGTGAACAGATCATCGCGGATCTCCTCCGGGGCAGATGGAGCCGGTTTCCCAGTCTGCACTCGAGTCTGCATGAAGCCAGCGGCCCTGACCGTGGACAGAGTGGCTCCTTCTGGCCCCCCTGGTTTGTCTTCACCCTTTTTCTTTTCACGGATATCTGGATGGTGAAGACTTTCTCTTCCCCTCTACGGCCCTCTGGGCATTAGGGTTAATGACGTCCCACTCGCTGACGTCTTTTCGCCGCTGACTGAGTTTCCTGACGTCCCTCTCCATAGAAACACTCGCCGTCTATTCCTAGGAGACCTCAAGGCGCACCAAGCCCACATCAAGTATGTTTGACTTCTATGTCAACCCCAGTGTCCTCACTATGTTCAGGATGTACTGTAAAACTCCAAGGGGAACCGCTCAGGGGTCCTCTTACCCAGATGAGCAAACTGCATCCCAGAAACTATGAGCCCCCTCCAGGGGTCCGAACTCCTCGCCCCATTTCTGAGGTTGAGCCCTGTCATCCCATGTATGAAATCTCATTCTTTTGTGGGTGAGTCTCGGGAGGAGGAGCTGTGAGAAAGCTTTCCTCCTGCGTCGGTCCATCTCACGACTTGAATGTCAAACCGGTTTGGGACCCCCAAAAACTGTTCCAGTTTTGATCTTCAATTGTCAAAAAAAATAACAATATTTTCCAAACCATGGGCAAGGTTAATCTAAATTTGAACCGAAAATATACATTTGATTAAATTTCAGTAAATTAAGTTTTCAGATTCATATCTTTCTTTTTTTCTTTTTCAAATCTTTTTTTTTTTTTTTTCCATCACTTTCAGATCAAATGTGATCAGTTTAAAGCCTTAGGCCCTGAACTGGCTTGGGGGGCGTGGCATCAACTGATAAGGGGCGTGGGTTCATAAGCAACAGAACTGTTTGACTCTGAAAGTTATACTGGACTGGTGGGAGGGTCTCGGGGAGTGATATGATAATGGTCCACAGGTTAGGGGGACTTACCTGGCCCTGGGCGCTGGTAACCCCTGCTACACCACTGGTCCCAGCACTGGAAGATTTTAAAAGAAGTCGGAAGCAGTAAGCTACCAACTCAAAGAAGAAGCGGGACTGGAAAAGTCCTCAAATTAGTAAGACATCCCAACCTCCAGGACATTCTTTCCTTCCGAAGATCAACCACCATTTGAAGAGCGAGGGTGAGGGGGAGAGCTTTGAAAAGGTTTTTTTTTGCAATGATAATTCCATTGTTTGCAAAGCACTGCTGAACGCACGTATTAAACATCACAGGCAGACACAGCATCGTTAACCAGCACGTCTCTTTACTCTCCGACTGTACGACACCATTGCTTTGTTCGGTGTTTTTGTCGGGCTACCGCGTAAAAATGCGTTCGCTGTGTTTACAGTTATTATATGGAAAATCGCTGCCCTGTGAAATGGACACAGCTGTTACTAGTGGAGAAACGGTGCCGCAATTAGACAATCTTTTCGTATTCGCAGCGTATTCTGTTTACAGGTGTTAAAAGTATAAAGCGCATAAATAAGACGGCAAGATGTTTGTCGGGAGACAAAGAAAAAGACACGCATGTCTGTGCTTACACAAACACATAATTACTGATCTGATGCATCAACAGCTCGGCAATTTCCTGTCTTGCATCATCGATCGACGGCTCTCTCCCTGAGCTTGAACTTCAGATTTTAGCCCCAGTGCCGGATCGATCCGAACCACGGCGTCGTGGGCAATCGCTTGCTCATCATTTGCCCATAAAGAACCGATAACCCAAACACCTCGGATAATGCCACTCATGAGCCGTAGAGAAGCACCAACGAGCCTTTTCAAATCCAGGGGTGCTTTGAGTAAATAACACAGATGCTGCATAATTTCAAGGTTTTGCACTTAGAGGGTGTGTGGGGGGTGTGTGTGTCTGTGTGTGTGGGGGGGGGACCAAGCTTTCAGACATCATTCTAGATTGATAGATTGGAGCTGTTGAGAGATAATCATTGAACAGTTATCAGGCTGATCAGCACGAGTTTCACTTAGAGTTACTTACTTTGTCCGTGAGGAAGACTGGTATAAATCATGGACGTAACAGTCGCAGACTGAAGATCGGAGATTTAAGATTCTTGCCATCATTTCAGATATTGCTTTCCCGCCTCCATAAGGAGATCTACGACACTTAAAGTGTGACGTACAGTATTTCACGTAAAGGTGTACACTAGCAGCCGATCAGCCTTTTCATCTAAACACCTGTACACCTGTGCAAAACGACTCCGTGATGCACTTCCTGCCAGATCCTGTGTTGTTCCGGATCGCGACTGTCTCTGAATATAACATAAACATATTCTTGTAAAAGCTTAGATAAAAACGCTCCACATCACATGTTGTTATTGGACTTTAAAGTTCTGTTTGCACAGCAGACTCCGCTGAGTGACATCACACTTTTACGGTCCCTCCACACAAAATGATGTTCTGCTGGTTCTTTCTCCTTCATGCTTTTGTTTGTCGACTTGTTATCGGTGCGTAAACAAATACAGAAACGTAGCAGGAAGCATTCGGTGTTATTCTGTTAATACTGCCGACTACTGGCGTAGGAATTAGAAAAAAAGAAAGAAAGACCTTAAATAAGTATGACAATTAATTCATTAAAATGAATTGCATTTAGAAAATACTTGAAAATAAAAGCCTTTAAAAATGGTTTGTATTCAAATGTGTATTTGTCAATTGGTTTTAATTAGTAAACCGATGAGCAGATAGAAATAACCCAACCTTAAATGACATTAACGTTACATTCCAAACATTTATTCCGTAGTATTATTAGTGTGGTCTAGGCAGGGGGCACAGGACAAGAGTCTCTCACAAAGTTTTCACAAAAACGTGGAACTTTCTTCTCCAGTGCGGCTGCGGTCATGCAAATGGGGACAATGGCATGACCAAAAGTGGCACTAAAGTTCGGTCTGACATGCCTAATGGCGTAGATGGAGCTGTAAAACCGTCGTCTGTTATA
Source organism: Lophius americanus (assembly GCA_037951165.1). NCBI lineage: Eukaryota > Metazoa > Chordata > Actinopteri > Lophiiformes > Lophiidae > Lophius > Lophius americanus. The sequence goes on along the minus strand of JBBDHG010000169.1, from coordinate 1,359,028 downwards.
ACAGACTCATTTAAAGTTGGTCTAACGCTTGAGAAGCAAGAGAGTAAAGAGACTTTGTCTCCATTCACATACTCAATTATTAAGCGCAGATTGTGGCAATTTCCGCCAAAGAAATGGCCACTTTGAAGTGTCAGAGGAAAAGAGCTAAACGCAGCGGAGGGCATTACTCTTGGAAATAAGGCCGAGCTAATGAGGGTTAGTCAAATACCAGCGCGTTCTCCTATAAAAGACCTTGGTACCAGAGTTTAGGGGGTGAAATGTTCCCTCGGGATTTCTGTCAAATAGACGAGGATGTGGAAAATGAGGTTGCCATCAGTGGGTCAGCTTCAAAAGTGAATCACAAACAGGAGGAGCTGAAATTTGCTTTTACCTGCAGCGAGCAGCAGGTTCTGAGAAACTAACCAAAGTTGCAGTTTAGATGTAAATGTTTTTTGTAGAATGCATCTGTCAGTGGATGTTTGTTGAAGGCTTTTATTTCCACAAATACTCAGAACTCATTTCTTCACACACTGCAAAAACTGGAATCTAAATAAAATATCTCAAATCAAGACGATATTTGATTCAGCGTTACGCCAATTTATTTGCTACGAGCTATTTTGTTTGATAATAAACCCACATTAAGAAGGTTGCGGGTCAGAACCAGCCGGCCGGGGCAGCTTTGAGTGGATTTGGCTCGTTGAACCTGCTTGGATCCCTCCAGATCTAAATGGTTGACTGTTACAAATCCAATAGATGTGATTGAATTAAAGAGGACTGGATGGAGATATGTCCTCTTTGAGTGCCTGAACACCACCTCTGTTGTTTTAATCCCTCGTCTCATTGGTTTCATGTCATAAATTAAATGTCATTCTTTACTTTTTCCTTATTATTGCTTTAGGACTTTGCAGTAGATCTCAGCTTTAGATGTGATCCTGTTTTGTTTTTTTCACTTATTTCTCCTTTTATTTATCTTATCGCTTTTTCATGCTTCATTGCCCTCATTGCAATTTCGTTGGCTTGTTATTTTGACTTTCTTTAATTTTTTTATCTTCCTGTTTTATATCATCCTCTGATCGTCTGTTTGGCCTTATGGCTTTGTATTTTATATTGCGTTTACCCGCCTTTGCCTTATCTCTCAAAACAATTTGTCAACGGTTGTTGGTGCTTAAAGGTGCTATAAAAATAAAGTTCAGATTATTATTATTATTATTATTACTGTCATAGAACTGTTATTTTTGTCAGTCCTCTGACACTTGCAGTGAGTTAAAGTGGAGCCAAAGACTTCATGTCTATTCATTCAAATATGGTGAAATGTAATTTTTGACATTTATATACATATATATATATATTGATATATCGATAAGTTTTTATTTGTATCCGGGAAACTAAGTTAATAAGTTACTTTACTAAAACAACTTTGGTAAAACAACCACAACAATCCAAGCTCCCCGAGTTTTCCCAAGTGATGCGAACAATTTCTTTTAATCAAATTTCATCTTTTGAGCCTATTATCTGTTTTAAGGTTTGCTTTGCGTTTAAAAAAACCCTCCTAAGTTTTGTCTTTCAGAATGCTGGGACCCAGCCGGAATGTTTAAGAGGTTGTTTAAAAGGTGAATCCCAGATGTCTTTCTCGTAATTGAATACAGTCAATATTTGCAGTGCAGATTTGAGTGTACCAAGGAGCAAACATATTTATTTGACATAATTAACATCTGCAGCGATAAGATCCATTGTGCTGCAGCCCGGCTGTTGTTGAATTTAGCTGAAAATAATAATAATGAGGAAGTCAGCATATGCTACAAATGTATCCAGCATTTGTGGTGTTTGGATGTTTTGTTTGGGTTTTTTTTTCTTTTTGTGCCAAATGGATCCAGAATAATCCCTGACACTCATTTCCATTTCATCCACCTCCTTCATGGTGATTAATTTACCCAACGATAACTGACAGGACAAACGGGAGAAGATCCCACAGCAGAGGTGGTAAATAGCATAGCGATTGCGCGCGGGCACGATCTTAGCCTCATTAAGAGAAGCCAAATGCTGTCTATTAAAAAAAAAAACAATCAATCAATCTTCATTAAGAATGCCTTTTTTTCAGGCCTGCCGCCAAAAATTGCATCTCCGGAGACCTTCTTCAGATCCCTGCGACGAAAGCGAGAGCGGTCGAAAGTAATGCACATCTCTATGATTAAAGTTCAAACAAAGCATCTGAGTCCACGCTGACACCCCCCCCCCCCCCCCCCCCCCCCAGATTCCTTTGTATTCTGATGAATTACCGTGTCTCCCAATGAGATGCTAACCTTGGCTTTGTGGAACTGAAGGCAAGTGCTGAGGTGCAGAGTTGCGGAGGGGTGCTGATTGCAAAGCTGGTGTCAAGGCTGGGTATTTTCACTGAGTCGCAGAATTCTGGCTGGATGTAAGAGCATGCGAGACAACGGCCCCACGATCATAAACGCGGCCACCGCTTAGCAGCATGATGTCGTGAATGAGGGCGTGTTTATAGGAATGGATTGCTGACAAATACGGATGAGCTGAGACGTTATATGGCCTCATGTTGGAACAGGACAAATGCAACATGCTGCAGCATTTTTATTTTTTTTACCCACTCATAAATGAAAGCAAAATTGTTTGTGACAGCTTGCAGAGCTACAGCGCACCCCCCACCCCCAGCCCCCCAAACCCAGACCAGAAAAAAGCTCTAATTTCATACCTAAGTCCACCGTATTGCACCGGGACCAACAGGGTCAGCGGTGTCTGTCTTGTTCTATTACCTGCTGCTGAAAGCACCTTCAAGCATCTCCAGCAGGGAGAAACGTTACCCTCGCTTTTTCCCTCCTAGACGGCTTGAATTGATCTGGAGGCACATGTTGGCAGGATGATCAAGCGGCTCGTTAAGCAGAAGAGGAATTAGGTGCGAGTGTGTCAGATAGGAGAAAATCTTGGCAGTCTCCGGGGCATCTGCCTGGTTTCTCTTTGCGTGACACCTGTGTTCCCGGAGGCAGCAATGCGACAAAGCTCGGACATCTTTTCTATGAGGCGTTTAGCTTTAAATAAGCTTCTTTTTTTTCGTGGTGCAAAGACAAATGAGCTCTGCACACCTGAGGACAAGTAAGCTACGAGTAAAGAGGGTCAGTTTTTTCATGGAATAAAATGCAGAAGTCCTAAAAGGAAATAAAAAAAAAACAGTACCATGAGATATGGGCAATACATCCGTCTATAATGAGCCGTGTCAGCTTCTGCATCGGCATTAGTTACCTAGGAAACTCTGAAGGACGATCAGGGATGCCGAATAGCAGAAGAAGAAAGGGCGTTAATGCAACATTAATACCAGACTACACTGCAGATTGCAGCTCTTCAGCGTCCTCTGTAAGACTCTCTGAGCTTGATTTAGAGAAAAGAGTCTGCCTGTAATCCCGTCCAACAAAGAAACATCCATTATTTTCTCCTCCTGCTGTCACTTGTACCGTTACATGTACGGTCTCTGTTCAGCCCCTGCCTTCCCAAACAGAACAGCAGAACTAAAACAGCAATAAGACATCAATAAAACTTCTACTGCGTAAAAAGCAACGATTGCACCATCAACAGCACAACTGTGTTGTTGTCAGGAGTGAAGTGAGCACACACACACACACACAGACACACACACACACACACACACATTGATGTTACTAAAGAAATCACCAACTTGCCACTGTCTGCATGATTTCTTTTTTTCGAGGTGATTCAGAAAATACAGTCTAAGAATGTTATTTCCAGGCTAGATTGTTGCATCTCCATGTTATCAGGCTGACCCGATAAGTCTCTAAAGTCTCTCCAGCTGATCCGAACTTCTGATACGCTCATACTCACCAGAACCTTTGTTATATCTGTCCCACAAAGCTTCGCTGCAGTAATGTCCCTTTAAATTCCTGAATAGAATTCTAAATACTTCTCCCCATGTACAAAACCCTCAACGGTCCGACACCACTATCTGAAAGTCCTCATAGTCCCCTATTATCCAACTAGAGCGTTCGGCTCCCAGAGTTACTTGTAGCCCCTAGAGTCTCTAAAATTAGAATCTGCTCACATTTAAGTGAAGACTCAAACTTTCCTTTTTGATAAAGTTTATAATTAAGGCTGGCTTCAGTTAGCCTTTGGCAATACAGCTATAGTTTAAGCCTGGACTGGGACTTCCCATGATGCACTGAGCCTCTCTGTGCTCCCTCTCTCTGTCCCTTGCTGCACATTCAGGTCTCATTAATGCAATTCTACAAACTCAACTTCTTCCTAATCTCGCAAGTTCCCGTGGATCAGGATTGCACCTTTCACTGTGGTCTCTCTCTCTCTCTCTCTCTCTCTGCCTGTTATTCTCAGAGTTTTTTCTCACCACTGTCGCCAAGTGGGAATTGTTGGTCCTCAATAGAATGAAGAGGACCTGCTCTTTTTGGAAAGGGCCCCATGATAACTGTTGCGATGTCAAGGAGTCGAGGATCTTTGTGGTTGCATGCAGCAGTATTATTAGTACTACTAGTACTACTGCAGAATATTTTGCCCTGACAAACATATTTGCTGATTAAGAAATATAATAAAACATAAACATATATCAAAACCAGGCCAATGTTGTCACGCCTACCAGCAACAGTATATCCCCAAAAAGCCCAGAATCCCTTGCATTGTACAAGCAGTGCCTCCTGATTGAACTCCTCAACTTAACTTACTTTCTTTTCCTATTGAGTAAAATATGAACTATTATACCTAAATGTAATACAAAATGCTTAAAAGTTAGATCTCCAAGATTCGATTCATATGCACCAAATTAGGAGTAAATTGGACTAATGGTTAGGAAGTTACGTTTGAAAAAGAGTATTTTTCATAAAATAAAAAAAAGCTGCCCCATGTGATTAAAAAAATAACTTTCGACTCGACTTAGCTGTGGAGTCGATTCATATGCACTGAATTTGGACTAAATTGTAACAAAAGTTGCAAAATTATGGCCGGAAAATGTTGGAAATATAGAACTGACCTTTCCCAAAATCAATCCTGTTCTTCCTCATACTAAGGTCTATAAAGGCATAAAATTTGATCCATTCAATCATTTTTGAGTTATCGCGTTAACTCGAAGTCTCTGTCGGATGCGGCAGACCCGATGACGAATCCGTAATATCCCCCACTTTCCGGGGATGTAATATAACATAATGAAAATAAAATTCACATAAAAATGAAAAGTGCACGACCGGAGATACTAACCCATATTGCAAGGATTTATTTGTGAAGTATTTGGCAAGCAAACACAAGGTTTTTTGATGGAAGAAGCCGTTCTTTTCACAAGGAAACTGTTTCACACACACACACACACACACACACACACACACTGCTCTTACAACAGACAAAAAAATGACTAGACAGCAAGGAAAACAATCCTCAAGGGAATTCCGGCACAAGATGCACAAAGGTTGGCGAGAGAGAGACTCTCAACAGGAACAGCAAACCACGGCACAGACGCTGCTTCTAAAAAACCATAGACTATTGCTATAAGACCAACAAATAAGAGTAAGTAGGGATTATCTCTCAGTAATAAATAAACCATTGATGGTTAATTCCCAAATTGGACCCTTATCTTATGTGCAAGAACACGTAGCAGGTTATAGTCATGTCCTCAACAGGTTCTATGACTCCTAAAACCATCATCTCCTTAAACCATCAGGACGGAAGTAAATTACATTTGACACATTTTGTAGAAGCCCTTTTTATCAGCATTTGCTTTTCAGAGAACTTCATGTCATTGTCGCCATGGTCACCTTGATTTTGATATTCAATCGCCTCTTAAACCATCGTCTTCATTTCATTATAGGGTTTGTACAAAGCTTAATTTTTTATGGCTTAATTATTTTTACTTTTATTTTACCTTTACAGGTTATGATCAATGCATATCAGCACAAAAGGTAGGGTTTTATTCTCAGCAGTTGGGCCATCTGTGTCCTTTAAAACACATTTTATAGCCTGGAGGGTTACAAAAATCAATAGCGAAGGAAAGCAGGAGCCATAAGCTATAGTGTACATTTATCAGAAAAACTTATCACTGCTCATGTAACATGGTATCTGAGTGGACCATGTTCTAGTCCTCCATAATGGAGGCGGCTTCTAGCAGCTATGGTCATAAGGTCATTGGTGCCTGTAGTGGTGGCAGCCTGAGAACCCGCTGGTTGACACCTATGAGCTCATGAGATCAGGTTAGCGACTGAAAGAGTGAGGTCAAAGATACAAGTGGCTGAAATGAGTTTCCTCCGCAGGGTGGCTGGGCTCAGCCTTAAAGATCAGGTGAGGAGCTCAGACATCCGTAGAGAGCTCGGCGTAGAGCCGCTTCTCCTTCACATCCAGAGTAGCTAGTTGAGGTTGAGGACGCCTCCAGAGCTCGTCCTTTGGGAGGTTTTTCAGGCACATTCAACTTGGAGGGGGTAAACTCAGAACTCACTGGAGGGACTATGTATCTCATCTGGCTTGGGACCCCCCAGGATGAGCTGGAGAGTGTTGCTGGCAAAAAGGTATATTTGGAACCCCCTTCTTAGCCTGCTGCCACCCGGACAAGATAAGTAAAATAAAAATGGAGGGATGCTTGGATGGACCAACTATCCACCGAGCATAATGAGGGGACTTTGAGAGATTCTGTCCCGGATGACAGTATGAAAAAAACATGTTGTTAACTGTTGAATAAGTGTTATTATTACTCCTGATACTAGATGCTCACATGAATACTGTACAGTGGCAGCATTTCCTGGAAGTGATGCTAATGTCTAATGTCTTTTGCATCATCCTTATAATTGTTCAGAAAAAACGGTTTGCTTAAGCTAACACATTTTAAATTGATATAGGCACCTCCCTTTTGAGACTCTCCTGGAGGACACCTCAGGGTGGACCCGTAACTCACAACGACAACATTGGAATATGAAGTGATAGCAGAATGTAATGCAGATGCCAGCAACACTTGCCACTCAATGCACTGGTCTGTAAATGTTGGCCACCTGTTCACATTCATAAATAAGCCATCAGAAACGCCTCAATATTCATGAAAACGTGGAGAGTGTCCATCAGGCAGACGGCTGCCATCCATGAAAGTCAAAGGGGAGGTAAGGCACCAGGTATAATTAATCATTTAATCTACTACTACAAAAAAAACAACTCTCTGTGACCACGTGTGAATAAATTCAATAAGTATCGCTCAGAATAATATACGTTTTTATGGAACAAAGTCAGTGTAGCTGTGGTTGTTCCTCTTCAGGCTTTGCTTCTGGAGGTCTTGGTGTTGCCAGATCTCACAGATGACACAAGAAACCAGTTCTATGGAAGCCCGATTCTGCGTAGCCAAGCATGTGTGACCTGACACACCACGATCTGCATGAGAGAGGCTAATAATTATTTGTATAATTGGATTTATTTTGCATTTTATGAACAACCAGCATAAAGCAGCTGTAATTTCATGTTGTGTTAATTAGAACACTTTTGAGATCAGATTGCTTTCAAGTTCTCTCTGCATTGATCTTCAACAGTTCTCAAATAGTTTGAAGATTGGAACAGCAGCAAAATTAGCATGTTTATTTGTTATGTTTATTACGTAGATCAATACATCCATCTGTTTCAGAATAATGACATTTTGATTCTGTTTAAAGAAACAGCCTCTTATTTACTTTAGCTGGATAGATTATTATAGCGTTCGGGGCGGGAGGGAGATTAATGAACCACAAGACAAGACAGGGAGTTCAACGCCGCTCCCAAATAAGCAACTATACTTTAGAGACAAGCCCAAAACATTAAAACCTGCCTCTCTCAATATTTCTAAGACATTTACATAAAAGCAAAACTCAAATTGCTTATTTCGACTGTTAGCGACTGAAATTACTGGGTAAATATCAACACAGTGTAATCAACTGTAAAATTAATTACAACTTCAACTACATTTAATTCACTACCTTTATTAAATCAAAGCAGGTTTTGCATAAATTTAGAACGCCCCTTTAAATCCCACACATACGCCTGTAAGCCTGAGTGATCTATTACATTCTGCTCTACGTGAAACTGGTTGATACCAGTTCATATTTGATCCGACACTTGTTCATTTTAATTTCACTTTACTAATGTGAAACTGTTCTTTTAATTAATTCAATTCATGCATTCAGTTCTCATTCATTCTGCTCACCATGTGGCTCCATACAGTAGGTGAATGGACCCCCCTTCTTTGTGCTGGGGAGAATAACCCCTTGGACCTTTCCTCATAATTAAAGCCATGAGAGGGTCTGATAATGGTGCACGGAAATAATAACTTGAAGACCCCAGTGGAATTCGGTATGCCCTTTTCTTTTTAGAAGACTTCTTTATAAGGTTACTTGTGAGTTAAAATAAAGAACATTCATCAGAATTCAAGAGTTCATTGAGTCATACCTGGTGTGAGCGTTGCATTGTGGGATTCATAATGGAGGTCATGCCTCTGCCTTTGTCATAATAACAGCTCGTGACCACAGGTGCAATTATGGAAGTAATAAAGCAAAATTAGCTCCCTTCTAGATGTCTGAGGCCCGAATATCCTTTTTTAAAGAAACTTATTTCAGTCGCTTTAATCTACAATCTCGTTCTTTCAATCCAAACGCAGAACTGAAGACCATACGTGAGGGTTGGAACTTAAAAACGGACTCTTTAAATTTGCCTAACAGCTCAGCTCCCTGTTGTCCATGGTACACCAATCCAACGCCCACACTACTGCCGATACCACACCTAACCATCTCAATCTCCTTCACCTTTGAAGAAGACCCTGGGATACTTTAACTCCTTCAATTTAGGCTGCGCCTCACCCCAAACTTCCATAATCCTAAACTAGGCCACAAATCGATTCATAGGCAGCAAATTTGGACTAAATCAGACAAACAGTTGAGAAATTATGGCCTGCAAACTGTCAGTGATAAAGCTCCCCCCTAGTGTAGGAAATATCTAAAACTGACTTTTCCCAAAATCATTCCAGTTCTTCCTCAAACTAAGATTTAAGTTGGTATAAAATTTGAAAATGATCCATGGAATTGTTCTTGAGTTATCGCGTTAACACGACCAATAAAAACAGACTTTTCGGGGATATAATAACCATATTTTTCTCAGTATTCAGCCAGAATGGCCCATGATTTCATATCATTCTTTATTATTAGTCCAACAAATATGAATTCCAATGAATGGGCGAACCACTTAATCTGGGTAGATGGGGAATGATGGGAGTGAAATGAGCCGTTATACTGTATAGTAGTTGTAACCATGAGCGTATCAACATCGCGGCAGCTGAGATTATCTGCTTGACAAGGACTAATGACACCATTCAAGGGCAGAGCAATTAAAAGGACATTATAGAGAGCTACAGGTGTCTACGTCAAGTTTCAGTGAGCAAGCATGGTATGCAAAAATGATCCTCCTAAATGCTTATTAAAACACTGAGGAAGAAGATATATGTGGGGGAATCGCGGCGATCATCCTCCACCAAACATCCTGCCCTAAGATGTTATTTAAAGCTACCAACTCAGTAAATTACTCATTACCAAGGACTTAAATTTCTTCCGAAACCAATAAGCTCAGGCCATTATGCATTCAATGAGGCAGAGACAGAGGGGGGGGAAAAAAGGATTTAGTCTGTCCATAATTTGGCATACACACGGCGAACAATCAAAGCTGAATTTCAATACCCCAAACACACACAACGTCGGAAGTCATTACAGGTTGAATTTCCTGGGAGAGGTCACACATGCTGTAGGGATAACAATCTCCCCTCACCATCTCCAGCAGTAATAATACTTAGACCACATCTACCTCTGGGTCCTGCAGCTGATACCCGACACTGGGCTTTTTTTTTTTTTACTATTCCCAGCTGTGGAGGAGAAAAAGACACTTTATTCCTTGTTTGACAAGGAATCCAGCTCGCTGTCTAAGCACTACATCATCACACACATCAGATCCATCTCTTATTGTCAGCAGTCACAGGAAAGAGGAGAATTTCTCTGAGTGTGTTTCGGAACGCTAAATGCACGTTTCTGTTCCCGTAACCTTGGCCCAATTTACTTCTTTCTCCTTGCTTTTCTGGCTCCTGGCATTTCCAAAGGGGTGAGCGAGTTGACGGTTTTGCTCAATTAAAAATATGAAGCCATGCAATCTGCCTGGAATCGATGGAAAAACAAAGTCAGCCCAAGGTGATGTCCAACAATTGATAAAGTTTTCTGTTTCTATCGCAGCTTCTATGTCAGAGCGCTGCTGCTTGATCCCCAGCAGAAGACTAAACTAGGTAACTAGCCAATATCTCACTCTATTTCTTTAAAACCTTAAAAAACTTTCAGCTTATTCCCTTTTTAAAATGTTTCCATTACTCTTTCGTAAACTGTTTTGCAGCTCCTTGCAGACATTTCTGAAAAGGATTTGAATTATGTGGCACAGTGAGTCGTGATGGGCGTTTCAAAGACCAGACGAGTTGAAAGGAGGTTTACCACGGCCAAAAGTTATTTTTCTCTAAACCATAGCTCTCATCGGCTTACTTAAATTTAATGTTCCTTCCTTCCCCAATACTGGGAGACACCAGTCCAGCGTCTGCATCCACCATATAGGCCGAAAGCAAGAACTCATGTAGAATCTGGAAACTGTTTAAATCTGTGTGTAACTAATCCAATATTGCAATTAGGCCTATGCAGTTGTCCCAGACAACAATGGTATATTCCCAAAGTCCCCAGTCCCCGGCGATGTACAAGCATCCCCCAGATTGAACGTCATTTAAATGTGAAGTTATGTCCAAGGTATTTTCCATTAAAAAAAAAGCAATTGTAAAATATGAACAATAAGAGGAAAGAAAAATTGACACAAGATAGATAGATATTCAAATGCACAAAATTTGGACTAAATCAGACGGTTGATGAATAATTGCTTGCAAATGTTTGGAGATAAAGCTCCCCCTAGGGTCGGAAATAAACAACTCATCTGTCCCAGAAACACTTCAGATCTCCTTCACAACAAGATCTATGTTTGTAGGACTTAAAGTGATCCATGAAATATTTCTTGCCTTCTGTTCGTAAAACAATGTTTTTCAGACAAAAACACCCCCTAGTGAGTAAAATATGTATCACTAGAATAAAATAGGATATTTGCTGGATAGATGTCAGACGAGATGACGATTCCATAATATTCCTGACATTTAGTCAGGTAAAGTAAAGTAAATCCAAAATGTTCTTTCTTTCAGAGAAAGAAATGTTCATGAATGTTCTTCTGAACATGTTTACTAGCTGCAGTAAGACAGTTGACAAGTCAAGGTGAGAGGGACAAAATCGAAAAGTGAAAACGCAAAGCAACACATTCTGAATATTATTCTTTACTAAGTCCTATTACCTGGAGCTACAAAGGTCATTGGAGCTGCACCACGAGTGAGGAAGGATGGATGCGATGCTTCGCTTCATTGATTTGTCATTAAACCAAAGGTTTGGCCCTGAAGAGCAAGAAGCTTATTGTTGGAGACAATACAGCTTAACTATAATTCTTTAATTATGAGCGAAGAACAATTGCGATACACAACGATCTCATACCGTTCCATGAGGCCGATATCTCCCGCTCTAGTACATTTTCCAGCATATAAAAAGCTGCTAAACATGTTGATTTAATAAAGCATCCAACCGCAGAAGCGTGAGCTCTTTATGTGTCGACTCTCTTCACTTTTGGCTCTGGAATCAAGATCAGGTCTCACTTTTTTCTTCCAAAATTGCTAAATTAACATATTAATACTCCATGACATATGCTCTTTGCCTGCTTTGCCAATAGCAGATCATTTTGTTCCACTATTCGATTGCAATTACCGTAAAACCATCCTGCTACATAAAAGAGAGAGCCCTGAGGCAAAGTGCCTTTGTTCAACATTTACATAACAGCCCCTCATTACAATCTCCAACTGTAAACCTGAAACCTCTCTTGTCTACACAGACCACAGCCACTGAGGAATTCATCAATACCCCGTAGCTTGTTGTGCTTAGAATTCTGATTTCAAACAAATACTCAATTATGAGAGAGGACACACCATATGGCACAGTGGGCTTTGGACCCTCTGCCTCATCATGCTGTTGTCTAAGATCATCACACATATGCTATATTTTATTCATGAGTCCTCAAGGTCCACCGGCTCACGATGGGCCACTTAGTTTGCACTTAGATGAGGGCGACTGAACTCACTTTCTCCTACTGAGGTCAAACAATGATTGACAGCTCAACTGGTTTGCCTGAGTTTCCTGTGTTGGTTACATGGTTTGTTAAATTGGTCTTAATGAGTACATAGTGATCCGATACGTGAACGCTGCCGACTGCCGACAGCCGTGACAGAGTCAGAGTACAGAAGATATCTTATTTATATCCCCAAAAAGTTTGGGATATTACGGCATCGTCATCGCTGCAGATTGGTCATATTAACGCGTTTATTCAAAAGCTACTGCATGGATCATTTTCAAATTGTATTCCCTTCATAGACCTTGGTGTGATGAAGAACTGGATTGATTTTGGGAAAGTCTGCATATTTCTGACACTACGGGGGATCCTGTGTCTCCAAAAGTTTTTACCTCATAATTTCTCAAAACGTTCGTCCAAATTTACTTTAATGGTTCATAATATTTTAGGAAAAGACATTTTTTTTCCTGTATGACTTCCAAACTGTTGATCCGATTTGGTCTAAATCTGATGCCTATGAATCGAGCAGCTCTATCTTGTATATTTCATATTTAACTTTTTCAGTGAATATTCTTCTTACTAGGGGGAGCTTTTCCCACAAAAAAACTCTGTTTTGGACATAAATTCATTTTTATGTCAAGGAGGTGGATGACTTGTGCAACAACGTGGGGTGGGGGTTTTTTTGGGGGATAAACCATTGCTGTCGGGAATGACAGCAAAGGCCCAGTTAAATCTGAAATTGGGTTGCATCACACATATGCAAAGATATGTCAGGGATAATCTTCCTAATCTCCTACATGAAGATAAAAGATTTGAAAGAAAAAAAACAAAAAGCGGTGCATCAAACGTTACATATCATTGGAATAATCTGGTCAGGGGGAGTGATAGACCACCACATATGTTTTTTCACATATATGTGACCTCTTATATATAAACGTAACTGATAAGATACGACTTTAATCCAGAATTCACAGTAATAAAACTACATGATTATATATGAGTAAAGATAATAAAGTATCAAATGGAGATCTATCAAAAGTTCAAACAGATAGACTATCCTCTTGCACACTTTGGCCACATTTACTGCTCATACCACTGTATCATCCTCACTTCAGTTACATCCTCCACAGTCTGAGGCATCACTTGATATCTGCTGCACTCATTCAAGGTAGCCTCATCCAACCAATCACTGAGTCACACCTGCAGGCTCCGCCCATCACCCTCCTAGTGTCTTTAAATATGACTCTTTCAACATTCATGCAGTTCATTCATGCTGCTGGTTTGCATGCCCTCAACCTCCCCATCCCCGTCTAGCCCTCACCGATCCACCAGCCTCATCATTCACCAGGCTCAGCAGAGTCATCAGCCAGCACCACCAAACCAGCATTCCATGCTGCTGCTCAGGACCTAGAGCTTTCGATCTCAATCTCCCATAAGACTCAGAGCAATGAAGACTTTCTGTGACTCATCTAACGCATCTGCTGTTGTAAACCAGTGGCTAGGTAAATAATACTAAAACATAATATTGGACATACCAATGAATGTAATGATATTCAATATAATACTTTTCCGGAAAAAATTGACAAAGAGTTAATATTGCATGTAATGATGCAGTTATATTGTGTGTTTACTGTTGGTATTATTGTTGAATTGGTATTTGTGTCCGATGTTTGAGCTGTCCGTCCTGCAGAACCGGGATGAGTTGCACGGTTTAATGGCCACTGGTGGAAAATATTTCCTGTGGCGTTCTGTGATGATCATCAGTGGAGTCAGTCCCCCAGAGAAGATGCTCTGGTATGACTCTGGTGTGGCGTGCTAGGGGTGAGACGCATTGTCCTTAACACTGAGTAGTTTTCCCAGCATCCTCCTCTCTGACACCTCCATCTCTACCAACAACTCCACTTTTACTCCCGGGACAGAACCAGCTTTTCTGTCAGCAACATCTGCCTTCGCTCTGCTGCTCCAGCACACTACGGCGTTCTCAAATGACGATTAAATGATTGAGAGTGATGATGTAGCAAAGCTGTGCAGTGTGAACCAAAGCGGAGTACAGAGCCTCCCTGGTGTCACAGGAGAAAAATAAAGGAGCTGTGGATAGTTAAGTAAACCGAGGGCACCATTTTGAAAACTGCTCTACTGGGGGATCGTTTTGAGAACAACTGTATCCGCCAGATGAGTCCAATTATCCGGCATTACATTTAACGCAATATATTATCCATTGAACATTTCAGGTCTTTTTTTGTACAACATTGTATTTATTGTACTTTTTTTTTTTTAAAAACTAACCTTTCAGTTGACTATTCTGTGTAAATAGATTTGTGCATGACTCTTATTTTTAGTTATATGACAACTGGGGGCTCCGTAGCAGAGGGCTTAATGAGTCAACATTAAAAAAAAAAGGTCAGGAAGTAAACAAATGCTGTAATTTCCTCATTAAAAAACGAAAATGAGATTCAAGCTGTGTCTCAACTCATAGGCCACATCTTTCGAAGGCTCCGTTTGAAAACAGAATGTGTCGCAGCCAACCCTTTCCCAAGATTCATTGCATGCCAGTGATGAAGACATTGCAGGGTGCATCAGCCTAATGGATGTCTCTCAACAACAGAGGAGTGAAGCTGAAGCATCTCACTCAAAAAAGCAGATGGGCGGGCGGCTGTGGCTCAGGAGGTAGAACGGTCATCTACTCATTTGAGGAGGCTCAATCGGGCCCCTGCAGTCTTGTGGAATGATAGTGAGCCCCAATTTACCTCCAACCGCTGGGCCATTTGTGTTTGAGTGATGGTGTGGATGGTTACTGCTCCTGATGAGCAGGTGGCGCCTTCCACGGTAGCTTCTGCCAGCATTGTATAACTCTGAGAGAACGGATTAATCCGCTTTGAGTGGTCAGTCGGACTAGAAAGGTATAGTATACTCTATGTGTCTATACTCACCGACCACCACCGCCGCCACCGCCACAGATCCTTCGTGTCAACGTGATAAATTATATAATATTGCATGGATCATTTTCAAATTTTTAAACCCCACAGACCTTAATGTGAGGAAGAACTGGACTGGATTTTGGAAAGGTCAGTTGCATATTTACATCACAAGGGGGAGCTGTATCCCCAAATTCACATTTTTGGCCTCTCGTTTTTTCAAAAGTTGCTCCTATTCATTCCAAATTTGGTGCATATGAATCGACTTGAGGAGATCTATCTTCCATAGTGTCCAAGTTTAGTTCATGTGAATGGACACAAGGAAATTATTCTTGTTTCATTACTGAGCTCTGAAAAAAAACAGTAAAACTGTATTTATCTTCATTATTGAGTCACTGTGGGAACTCAGAGAATGTTGCTGGCTTCAGGGAAATAGTTTATGGACTGGTTTTAAAGTCACATTTAATTTTAAAGGAGTTCAATCAGGGGGATTGCTTGTACAATGCAGAGGACCGGGAGCTTTTCAGGGATATACGTACCCCTGCTGGCGGAGGCGAAAGCGTAGGCCCAGTTATTGTTATTATTCATTCTTGAAAGCTAAGGAAGCAACAAACGTTTCAAATAGATCAAAACAAACATTTGCAGTGTATCAGAAAAAATGACACTTTATTTTGATAGGGTAATATATGCCGGGAGTTTAGTCCAGAATCAGTCATATGAAAAGTCAAACTGGCAGGAAAACACAGATAAACAGTTTCTCTTTTACCCTAGCCATGACACAAAAAGACAGAGATGATACGGCAGACACAAACACACACACATACACACACATTAACACACACACACACACACACAGACACTTCTGTGTATCAGCCTGCATCGGTGCCGGACGTCTCGGCTCCATACAGTGTTTGCGACACTGACATGACAGCATTCTTTTATGACTGCGTTATATTCCCCCACAGTGACAGCGGGGAATGGAGAGAGCTGCCAGGAATCATGGAGAGAACTCCCTGTCAAGCATCACCCCAGGCTTCCCCTCCCTCACATCAAGATAGATAACCAGTGGAATCTCATGGGAAGTCAAGCGAGAGAAAGAGAGAAACGGAAGCAGACAAAACCCTGCATTCTGGGAAGGTAGGATAATGTCATTTCACTAAGACCAGATATCATAAGTGAAATAAGCGAAAATCAATACAAATACGTTGAATTGAATTCTGAGGACAGTG
This sequence comes from Lophius americanus, assembly GCA_037951165.1. Classification (NCBI taxonomy): domain Eukaryota; kingdom Metazoa; phylum Chordata; class Actinopteri; order Lophiiformes; family Lophiidae; genus Lophius; species Lophius americanus. Next base: position 1,342,716 of record JBBDHG010000169.1, on the reverse strand, counting down.
GAAGACATCTTGTATTTACATCCGATTGTGGTGCCAGCAGCAGCTAACGGTAACTTTTTAACAGCTGTCAGAGTGTCCTTGACGGCGTGTCTAGAGATATATTACCTCCCATAATAATAAACACTATAATCTTTTAAGTGAATGAGAGACTATAATGGAGAGAAACCCAACGGTTGTAAACCGATGTGCCTGGCGGCGCTTTCAGAGTCTTAAAAAGAGACATTTTATTACTTTGCTTAACTTTTGATAGTGTTTATTTTGCGTGTTACAATGGAGTTTGGGATTTATTTTTGCTTCTTCTCATACACCCCTGCTACTCTACAAAAGGATAATAATTTATGATGGTTCCAAGCCCGTAGCATTTTATGAAGATCTAACAAAGTTTCAGTCAGGAAGATTAACCCCTTGTACACTTGGGTCACAGTTATTTCTCAGACCACTTGGACATTCATACCTTTCAAACAGGCTCAGTTGCAATTACGCAGTCTGGGATGTCAATGTATATCAGCTGTGCTCATCAGCATCATCATCATCATCGCCTATCATCTTGCTGCTGCCTATAAAATATGTTTCTTTCCATCCTTCTAGGTCTTTCATGTTTCTAGTACACATAACGTTCACCTCCCCAAAGCCTCTCATATCCACCAACTTTATCATTAATTAAGTCTCGGTAGAATCATCATTCACCACCACCAGTGTAAAGAAATATGTTATCTACACATCCATACGTATTTTCTGCCATAAAACAGTCGGTCTATCAATCATATTTATTGGTTTATATTTTTTCACAACGAAAAAAACAGGGTTGACAGCGAGATCTTAGGAGTGGATGCGAATACCCAGTATATTGGTTTGTTGTGCTAAATCTTTAACGCTGAATATCCGCATGTGAAAATGTACAGCAAAAGTAAAAACGCCAATGCTAGTTGATTAATCTGTGGTCCGGTTTAGTCCCTATTTTGCGCATTTGAATCGACTCAAGGAGCTTCATCTTGTAAAATTCATGTCTCACTCTAACAGTTCATACATTAATCTCTAGGGGGAGCTTTTTAAGAAAAGACATAACTTCCAAAATGTTGGCCCGATTAAGTCCAAATTTGGTTTCACTTGACTTCTTGGTTCCATTTCCATTGTAAAAAGTTCAACTAAATGTGATTTAATAATCACGTATAGATACTGACAGAACTTTTTTCCTCTACTTCGCGTTAATTAAAAAAAAAAACAGTCAATTATTGACTTGTTTTTTCAATATACATTTTATGTACAAATGTCAGAAGTACTAGAATTTTTCGGCATTGTTTTTTTGTATTGAAAAAGTGACTTTTTAGTCAGATATAATAAACAATGAATGAAATTCAAATAACGTCTATCTGCCTTTCTACGATGAGACGCAACTGTGATGTTTCATGCTCGTTATTTCTGAACGTATCATCTCACTGAGCATTTCTGCTGGCAAACACTCGCTCATATTTGTACGGCCTTTATCAGACAACCAAACCATCAATTTCATCAATTACCCTCAGCCTCAAGGAGCCATCTGAATATCACATGGAGAACAGGATCTCTCCGTTCTGTTTGCTTCTGTCCTTGTTGCCAAACAGCAAACGGGTCAATAACCCATCATTATAGAGCGTCGCACTTCACTGCCTGCAAATTGACTGCCTGAAGGATTAAGGAGAGGGGCAATGATTCCAATGCTGGAGATGAGAGCAAATTGCTCATCTTCTCTACCTTCTAAAAAAAAAAAACTGGTGCTGCTAGAGTTTGGCCAAACAAAGAGAAAGCGGTGTGACGGGACATAATCCTGTCACTCACGGTGGTTCTGGGTTAAACTGGAGGGCATTTACAGTGGAGGAACAAGAAATGGTGCAACAGAGTCTGTTTACTGGAGATGAACAGGAAAAGACACAAGCATCATGAAGAGTAAATCCCTTCATCATTCTATACGAATCCATATCGTAGGAGACATCAGTGGAGAAATTTGCATGAATCTTTCCTAAACTTCGGTTACTGTTGTTCCTTGTTACGGTTTTACACTGGAGAGGAACGGGAATTGACGAAACAATGTCATTTTGAGAGTAGATACAAAGGTAGGTTTGGGCCTTTGGCCGAGGCGGGCACCCTCTGAGTGCCTTTTTAATTTAATTTTGTTCTTTTCTGCACTGACAGCGTATTCCACTGTTGTATTCTGGCGTTGATTCTCCAATCTGGCAGAAAACCCTGATAAAACTAACACGCTAAAGTTATAAGTGATATATTAAGAAAGTTATAATCTGAATACGAGACAATGCAGAGATAGTAAAAGCAAAACGCAGCATTGACAACTTAAGCATAACAAAGGACACGCCATATAAGGAGCACAATAAATACAAATACGGTCCCAAATACTTTGTAAAAACAACAACAACAACAACAAATAACAGAAGGAAGCTGCAGGCTTCAACAGGCCTTCATAATAACATTCTAGAAAGATCACTGAGGAGAAGAAGAAGCCTGGTTTGAAATCCTCCCATGAGTACACTTACTGAGTGTGTGTGAGTGCGTGTATTGTTTCTTTCTTCTCTTATTTTTCTTTCCTAAAATCCGGAGAAAAGCTGCGACATGTGGCTATAAAAGAGTTGGGAGAAGCAGAAATCTTTCATTTGGCGGAGATAATGTGAAAGGACGGGAGAGAAAGGCGATGTCCGTCAATGTGGCTTCACTACAGCAGCGTTTCCCGTGGGAAGTTAAAGGGGGTGGAAGCGTTTGGGAGGGGGGGAAAGGAAGTGTTTGTGATTTCCTGATATCGTTTTATTATCTCTTTGAGTCCTGAACAAGGTGCTGGCTGGCTGCCTGGGCCGCTGGGCGGCATCGCCGCCGCTGATGGAGCTAATGGAATTCGAATGCCAGCGCCTCATCTCTCAGTTGTGATGGCCGGCTGACAGGTTCTGATGGATCGCTGGAGCCGACGGCCGGCCTGACAGTCATGCTTGGTTGATGAATTGTGAAATGAGACAAACATACAAAAGCTGTGGGCAGCCCAGACCCGGACTGACACCCCCTCCCTCCTTTTGGTCAGCGGGCATCAAAGTGAGCGCCGCGACATTCGCATCTATCTTCCACCTGACCGGGGCGATGTGGGCGGTTCTGCTGGGCACCGCAGAAACACATTGCGAAGCCTTGGGACATGGCCTCCAGTCCTTTGATGATGGACTGTGGGCATTTTTCTTGCTGGCGTTTCTCCTGGATATAATCCGAGCAGTATATCCCCTTAAATAAACTTCTGACAGCAGTCCATTATCTACCTCAGTGTCTACATCGAGGGTTGAGTAACTTTAAGTGTGAGCAATATTCTTAAAGCCCACTCATGAAACTTACAAGGTGAGGAATAAAACGGTAAACAAGGAGATGGGGCGGGTCATGCATTAATAGTTATGAAGCTAAACAGAGGGAGAGAGTCCAGCCGAGGGCTGTCTGCAGTAATTACACAGTCTCCCATCATCATCATAATAAGGCATAATTTAACATTTTGATGGTGTTGTTTTTATTAGCCAATCTCAGCAGATGGTATTTGAAGCGTCCTGGATGCGTTTTCAGGCTGAGGGCAGACGATTAATGGGAAAAAATAAATAAATAAAAAAAAAAAAAGGCAGGGAGCTGGGGGATAACAGGAAAACTGCTGCCTGTGGACATTAAGATGACTTACTGCGTGTTTATGTGACAGCCTATTTCTTTCCTTTTAATTATCACTCTCTTCTCCCTGCTCCGCCTCGTTCCGCGTTAATCTGCCCACAGCCACCTTTGGAGGTTTATGTGATCTTTAATTGTGGTGAAATTCGGTGAGAAACTCGGTGAAAAAACTGGCGCATCCACATATTGTGACTACGTACACTACATACAGTACACTAATCCGCCGTAACATTAAAACCACCAGCCTTGTACTGCATAGGTAGGTTTTATTAGTCAAAACAGCTGCGTCATGCGTCATGTGTTCTGACACCAGAATGAACGTTCCCAGCGATTTGTGCTACAGTAGCTCTTCTGTCATGATCTGCCTTCACATTCACATGAATCAGTGAGCTCTGGGCAGCCATGACACTGTTATAACTATTTAGTACTAACCAATGCAGACCATGAACATCCAACCATACCTGCAGTTCTGGAGATGCTTTGACCCAGCAGTGGATTCATCCCTGTCGGTGCTTTTCAAAGTCAGTCAGATTTTGATCCTTGCCCATTTTTCCTGCTTCTACTACATCACCTGCAGCTTAAATGTTCACTTCCTGGCAAATATGTCCCGCCCACTGACGGTTGTAATCATAATCAGTTATTTTTAAATGTTATTTTGATATTCATCGGTTGTAATGTTATGGCTGTTTATTGCACATCCGCCATTATTTTCTCACGCACGTGATCCGGCGAGGCCCACTGATTGTGTCGACTGAATTAAACTAAGTAATATACTCATATTTGTTTACCATCGTAATTTATGGGCATTAAATACTTTCACCTTCCCCCCTCATGAGAGGCTTTTTTTTTTTTCTTTTACCTTTTATGCACTCTATTTCCTCTGTTTCCTTCACTTACAGTGCATTAACATCCCATCCTCCGCTGAAGGTCTCTGCAATGTGGAGGCATGAGTGTTTATGCAAAGGCAATTAATGCCGCCTGCAGCTAAGTATTCAGAAATGTTTGCCTAGGAATGGAGTTTGTTTAGAAATCACAGGATCGAGGTTCATACCGTTGTGTACCCAAGTCTCCTCCAACTGTGGGAATGGCAACCCAGAGGGATCAATTAAAAAACTCGATGCATTATTTGCATGTGAAACACAGAAGACTGTGGATATTCCCATAGAGATCTTGAGTGGGTGGCTGTGATGTGGCGAGTAGCAGTGTGGTTAGAAAATGTTTGCCATGTCGGTTTTACCTCTTTCTTGCTCTGATCGAGGCCCAACAAACCGGATGTTTCTGAAAAACGCTTTGAAGAGTGAGTGGAGGAAACAACAACGGTGATTACTGATTTGCACACACTGTTACAGTTTCTTAAAGTGGGTCCTATTCCACACAGTTGGGTATCGCAGCCAGGATTCTTGCATAGCAATGATTTTGAGGTATTATGATAAATAATGATATATTTTGCAGAAGTCCAATTCTGGCATTACTTACTCAGAAAATGTAAGAAATGTTTAATATATTTACTATATATATATATGTGTGTGTGTGTGTGTGTTGTTATATATTATTCTTGAAGATACTTAAAGATACAAAACAGTGATTTAGTGATATTTATGCTTTTAATGAAAATGAAAAAGTAAAAAAAAACTAACACTTATATGAACATATAATGATAAGATGTCCACATATTTCCAGTTGTTCTGATAAGTGGGTGGAAATCCACACTGAATCCAATCTAAGGATGTTTGAAAAAGCTGGTTTGTTTGGAGGCCTATATAAGACAGATTTTCTTCCAGCTGACTAGAACACAGAGCCGAGATTTGCTTCTAAACTCTGCGCTCATCTTACAGTCTCACAGATACGGACAACGCCTGAAGTCGACATTCCCATAGAAGCGAGAGAACCTACTTTGATGAACGATGGGTACTGATGTCGTTATTGCTCCAAACTATACACCAAGTGGACACATTGAACTTTACCATAAAACTCAGCATTTCATTTCGTCTTGGCCTGCAGACATGAGGGTAAATTGTCCCGTTTCATTAGGTCTTTGTACTGTGGGAGATCACCTCTCCGGGATTCCGTTTTAACAAATCGGACAAATGGGGGCAGAAACCAAAATCTGTGTGGTATGTAAGAAGAAGTAGAAAATTTGGTGTCAAAATAACACAAAATTTGAAATGAAATGTATTAAATAACAGTAAAAAGTTCTCATATGGTGAGGTGAGGTGTATAGCGAGGAAATGCATATAAGAGGAGCTGATTCGGTACTTAGAGGTCATCTGTCACCCTGCTACACAGTATGATTGGCTGTTTGGCTAGTTCCTGATGTAAGTTAGACTTCAGAACCTCAGTTCTCACAAATACATTGTCCAGAACGGTAACAGAATTGCCAGGTTGCCATATGAAACCTCCCCAATAACTTCCCGATCTGTTCAAAGCCATTATTGTTTAATTTTACTTGCATTCCGTGACCTTCGCTTATCTCAGCCGGTCACCCCTGTGTCGCCAGAGGCAAGACATTCTCTGACACTTTTGCACACTTCGTCATCAGTTGCTCTTTTTGGTCTTGTTGAATTAAGTAAAATCACATGAGGCGCCATTGCAGGTAGGTCGGGATAAATTGTTGTGAGGTGTCTTACCTAAGGGCTTGGAACTGTTGGTTGCAAAGAAAAAAAGGGTGGGCCTTTTTTAAACAACAGACACAGAGTGATGAAACCACTCCACTAATACCTGTCATCTTGCTGTTGGCCCCTACTATCCTCCCTGGTGAGCTAACTCCAGATGAGGATGTTGGAACCTGTGATTCAGGGGGATCTGATTCTGCAGCCATTTAAAAAAAAAAAAAGGAAATCTAATCCTAGATGTTGTGACACAGGGAAAGGAGCAGGTGAGAGAAGTTTTGTTTGTGCATGAGGCGGGCAATGATCTGTAATTTCAGGAGTAAGCTGTGCAACTATCGTTTTTCAGACTTTTAATTAGTGTTATGATGTCAGCAACACCAGAATATTTTTGACTGCTCCCCTGATGAAGCCAGATGGCACACCACAGGGTGCCGCAGCACCCCGGTTGAAAGACGCTGCATGGCCTCTCTAGTTGCCACGTTAGCACGAATCAGTATTAAAAGCTCTCTCTACGGTTCCTCCCCTTTGATGTCTTTTATTCATGACTGCGCATCCTTTTGGTTGCTGAATGAACTAAATAGTCTTATGATCTAATTAGCATGTAGAGAGACACCTGGACAGCCATTTAGTAGCCGTCCGTGCACAAACGCTCACATATGCAGGATGCAGAAGAACTTCAACAAATTTGTGTCAATTTGTGTCGAGGTGCTTCAAAGGTATTCACCGTATCTTTTTCCCTCAAAATCTTGAAAGCACAGAGAACGTGGAGGTTACCCACGCAAACACGGGGAGAACATGAAACCTTCAGAGAATAAGTTTCCCCAAGTTAGTTCTTACATTATATATCCAATTCGAGATCTGACTCTTTCCTTTTTCTTTATATTTGCATGAACTTTATTCCTGTGATTTAACTTACATGTGTATTCCTTTTTCATTTCTTAATTTTGGATTGAGTGAATATGTCTGTGTCTATGTAGGTTTATGTATTTTTATATATATATACATATATATATATATATATATATATATATAATGTTTGTATAAACTTGTCTATAAGATGTCCTATTATACAGTATGTCTTAATTTTAAATCACCTTGTATGCTGGAGCTGCTGCAATGACTAAATTACCCTTTTGGGGATTAATAAAGTATCTATCTATCCATCCATCCATCCATCCATCCATCCATCCATCCATCCATCCAAGCCAACCTGCTGCCACTGCTAAAAAAATCCAACCTGAATATGTTCACATAGTCTCCTCTTTCATTTTCTAATTTCTCCGTTTACACATCCTCCATTCCTTCCCTCACCTCCTCTCCCTCCTTTCATGGTTTTCAGACGTGAGTGGAGGAGGCCAGGAGGATGAAAGGATCGAAGAGTCGAGCATGACGCATGGCAATACTCCCTCATCTGTTCATTGTTTATAGGCCGCGGCTGTATTTTATGTCAGATGAGCGTAGCACTGCTCAGGGAAATTTATATGGGCTGTTTATGGGCATACAGGGACATAAGTTAAATGATGGTGTTATCTACAAAGGGCAGAAAGTTTGTTTCATAATCTTGAATAACTAACAGAACTTTTTGGTGACAAAAGGAACATTTCGTAGAGTCCTGAGATGAAAAGATTTCTGCAAATGACACACTTACACACACTTATATGCATGCATCTAAACGTATGCAGACACAACCTTGCTCAGAGCTAGCGCAGATGTTCACCGTACACCATCCAGGCAATGATAATAATAATAATAATAATCACAATAATAATAATAATAATGTATGTTGACCTCATGGGATGCCCACTTCAGTAAAACCCTATAATTAGCATAAACAAGTCAAGAATCAAAGTCAGGATATCTGCATGGGAGTTAAACATTGTGACCACCAGAATGAGCTGAACAACCAACGTCAGCTTGGATAGGCTCCAGCCCCCGCGGCCCAGAACAGGATTAGCTGTGAATGATAATGAATGAATGATACATAAAGACAGATCTCCTTGAGTCGATTCATTAGCACTAAATTTGGACTACATCAGACCAACAGTTGAGATTTCATAGCCTGAAAACTTTTGTAGATAAAGCTCATCTAGTGTCGAAAAAAACTACGTGGGTATGAAATTTGAAAATGATCCATGAAATAGTTTCTGTGAGTTGTTGCGTTAAAGCGAAGGATCTGCAGTGGCGGCGATGATGAATTTGTAAAATCCCAGACTTTTCAGGGTTATGATTATATATTATCATTCTATAGATGTCGATGTAATAGTATGACTCTTTTAGGGTACTTAGTACTCGTGGGACTCAGACATGTGTTTGAAAATGTTAACAATCCACCTAAACTGTTGCCTAAGGAAGCAGAACATCAAAAAAAACATACTGTTGTTTTGATAAGGTATAAATGTTAGAACCATTATCTACAATCGGCCAATCGGAGGCAGAGGTGGCGGGTCTGGGGCGTTTAACGGAATCTATATCCTAGAATTCATTAATTTGCCTCTTACATTTGCAGTAAATGGAACACGGCTTAAAGAGAAGTCAAATAATATTTTTATTTCAGGACTCCTGTCTTTATTTATATCTCATGTAGGATTTTAATATTACTGTTTTAAATATTAATTAAGTAGTAATGCATGTGAATTATTTCCGTTGTAATGCAGATGCAAAATAATTAATGCACATATGTGTTCTGGAAACAAATTTAATTAATCTGAAAATTCTTTAAACGTCCTGTGCAACCATAAAACAGAAGACTTCAGCAGCATGGACTATGTTGACATCATAAAAACTAGACGTAGTTGTTCTACATGAATAAAAAATAAGGTTTGATATACCTTCTCAATAAGAGAAATGTTACGTTTGTTATTAATGCTTGGGTGAAGGTGATTCAGAAGTCTACCTCCCGGTGTTTCCTCGAGACGTATCAACAAGAATTCTATTAACGAGAAGCAAAACTAAGTGTGGCAAATGAAAGCAATTTATTCAATGCGGTTTGAAACTTGTCATCAATCTGTAAAATAGGTAGACAAAATCATGCTATTTTATTAGGTATCAAGGTAAATTTTCCACACATTTCTGTAGGAGTACCAAATAAAGTATTTCCAAAATAATCTAAAATATCACCACAAAAACACCCGCCTCTTTTTTTTTTTTTTTTTCTTCCTGTAATTATTTTAGTATCTAAGTTAAGGACACAGTTATTGCTCATTCCAATCGATTCTTATCACTTTTCACACATGCTCAGTCTCCATTACCTGCTTCATGGTCTGGGGCATTGATCAATAACAGCTGCACTCATTCATATAGCCTCATCCATCCAATCACTGTGTCACGCCTGCATGCTCCGCCCTTCTCCATCATCTGCCGTCTTTAAATATGACTCTCTCTCCATCTATATAGTCCTTTTATGCTGCTGGTTTGCGCGCCCTCCACCTCCCCACCTCCACCTAGACCTCGCAGATCCATCAGCCTCAGCAGAGACATCAGCCACCACCACCACCAGTTTCCAGACTCCAGTGGGGGGATATTCCGTTCTGCTGCTCAGGGAAGAGACCGTTGGATCACAATCTTCCCGAAGAGCCTGAGCAAGAAAAAAACTTTCTAATAGACTCATTATCTCACGTCATCTGTTGTAAAAAATCATTTATCTTTTCTTCATTTTCAATTTCCTCTGATTGAAATAAGATTATAAGAATATGGGGGATGTTAGATCAAGCAGTAATGACCCCTCAATCTTTCTGGTGACATTAAAAACGTGATTAAATGGAGCATATTATTACATTGGGCCCAGGAATACTTTGAATAAACGCTGTCAGTACATACAATTTGTCACAATACCTACAAACACAAGTTAAGGCTTGACCATGTAAGGTTCAAGCCTTATGTCAACAACATCCAGAAACGCCGCGGACTTCTTTGGACCTGAGTTCATCAGAGGCAGTCAGACGTGAAGTGGTCCTTTGATTTGTGGTATCCATATTTAACGTAGCACTTGGTAACGGTTGTAGTTGGCTAAAGTGGAAAAAGGACCTCACACTACAAAATGAAGAGCTTATATCTTTGACGGTATGGGGGTGTTTTAGTGCCCATCTGTGAAGGCTCTATTAATGCTGAAAGCAAAACGTACAGATTTTGGACCAAAATATGCCATACAGACAATATCTTCCTCAGGAGAATCCAAACTTATTAGAGAAAAACAATAAAACTATATATAATGTAGTATATAATAGAACCATGTTCTGCCACCTTCCAACATTACGACTATGGAGTAAACAAGTCCAGGTACTAGATTGCCGCGCTGCAGTCAAAAGCTGGCCCAGCTGTAATAGCGCGCTGCATTTCGATGGGCGAAACGTGACAACGGAGACCTCAGACTGCGACTCAACTGAAGTCATTTATCAAGCAAGATTACTACAGAATTCCAATTTCAAAACAGCAATTAGTGTCCAATCTTCCCCAACACTTACAGAGTATTGAAAGATAAGATGATGTCACACAATGGAAACCGTCGGAATGAACATCACCATCGACAAACCTATAAAGTTGATCCCTTTGAACATTAAATATCCAGTGTTTTGTAGAACATTTGCTTACCATTAGCATTTTACATAAGGTGCCAACTCAATTTGAAATTGGGTTTTAATTTCCTAAAACTGCTATGCTTGGAAAGCAGTTAGTGCTGAGTTTTATAAAAGAGCTCATGAATAAAAAGGCCGGCTTCAAACTGTTATAATATTGCACCCGCTGGTCTACTCACTACATGGGTGGCAGGACACAAAAACAGAATACAGAGTTCTGGCAGGCTGATCTGTGGCAGGAGAGTAAGCCAGCTGCAGCTTTGCCATATGTTGATGCTATTAAATGGAATGCCCTGGTTTTACCTTATGGACCACACGCAGGTAATTGAGGTGTTAAAAACAAGTAGGGGTGTGTTCCAAGATTAATATTCCTCGAGAATAGTGTTGGTGAATATTTCAAAAACCAAATTGTTCATTTTCTTATGTACAAGTCATATACCCATGTCTACCTTGCTTGCTTGGAACCAAGCCAAACCTCTCCACGTTGTTTGTAAGCGGACACTTGACTCTGTACATTGTAATGTACATTGAATACATTGCTGGTATGGACAGAAAGGTGACAGAACCGAAAGACCACCATCGAAATGTATGTGACAAATCGGGGGACTGCATATTAAGAAGCAGGTGGTTTTAGAACTATGACTGATTGGTGAAATGTGTAATCAAGTACAATAGCTTGCCCGAGCCACGTCCAACCCCTTACACACACATAAGAGCTCCTAGCTTGATCCATTCCCAGCCTCTCCGAACCAGGGTATGGATCAAACTCCCCGACAATAGTTCAACAAAAAAGGTGGATGGTTCGGATGGTTTGCACTTTCCCAGAAGAATAAGAGAATCAGAAGAAGTTACGCAAATTTCGACAATACATATAAAAACACCCTAAAGAACTAGGCCTACAGTGTAGTCCCCATCACCGAGGGTATATCCCAAAAAAAGCCCCCAATTCCTTGCTTTGTACGAGTAATTCCCCCTGAATGAACTCCTCAAATGAAATGTTGAACTGTGTTTTGGGGAAAAAGCTCCCCTAGTGAGTAAAATAGGAACTATCACAGTAAAATATGACACCTTGAGTCAATATATTCACCAAATTGGGACAAAATCAGGCCAAATTAGCCTGAAATTGGCCCGGAATTTTGTACATAAAGCTCCCCAGTGTGGCAGAAATACAGAACCGACCTTTCTGAAAATAAATCAAGTTCTTCCTTGCACTAAGGTCTATGGCTTTATCAAATTAAAAAAATGATTCATGAAATACTTTTTGTGTTATGACGTTAACAATCCGCGTCTGCACCGGCAATGAAGATTCCATAATTTACCAGGGATATAAATAGAAAAATGAAAGAACAAGGCGAAGAACGATCCCTTGTTGAGCACTTGGGGAGGAACAGATGAGGTACTAAATAGTGACAAGGTCTGACGAAGGGTCCCAACATATTTTCTGAGGATATCAAAGGAGGAGAGGACAAAGGAGAGGACGCCAGTCTACAAACCAATCAATCACGGGGAGTTGCAGCCCACGTAAATAATTTCTTTTAGCCCAGAGGCCATTATTGATAGGCGAGAGAGAGACTAAGATGACATGGAGCGAAGTTTCACAGGTGAAATCAAAACAGGAACCTCTTCTGAGGTGTAGCAGGCAGTGTGCCTCCAATCATTAGCACTTTATGGGATCTGAGGTGGAAAAAAATGTCCATATCCACAAGGCACGAGGGCTCAATCGTGTATCCATCTTCATCGTTTCCTTTAACGACTTGAGTTGCTTAGTTAAGTGCCTCTTCATCTCAGCAATCAAATATGTTTCCCCATATACAGTACATAACACATTGCTGACCGATTACAAAGACTCGTCATTAAAAAAGTGTTTTTATGAACCAAGCCCGCCCCCTGAGCGGCGTTTCCGCCCACTGCAAACGTCTGACTGCTGACGTAAGCTTGTGTTGCATCGCGAAACAGAGCAGCAGATCTCACCGCTGCGACATTTACGGTCTGCAACTTGTCCATCACAAGCTTTTTAATATAAAAGTATCCAAGCTCAAAGCCCCAGTAGTGTGTGTGTGTGTGTGTGTGTGTGTGTGTGTGTGTGTGTGTGTGTGTGTGTGTGTGTGTGTGTGTGTGTGTGTGTGTGTGTGTGTGCGTGTGTGTGTGTGTGTGTGTGTGCAGTCTCCAGAAACATTATGACCCCTCCCAGCTAGTCTGAGGGTCTTTTTGGCCAGAAGCCTCCTGCTGTCACTGTTTGGTATGCAGAAGCTGAAATGCACGTTGTTGGCGCCCAGCTCCCGCGCCGACTGGAACATTCTCCTCTCTCTCCTGGCTAATTGACAATAATGAAATTGCCGGAGACAATCTTGAGAGCAGAGTTAATTGATAAAGTGTATCATGGAAATGAGAAAGAGGGAGGAGGAGGTGACAGAATGAGGAGGCTTTTGGGGAGTCCTGATGACATTTCCTCTCCATCGGTCTGAAAATAATTGCATCTGCTTCCATTGCGTATGAGTTTATAAGAGTGTGGCGGTGGGATATGGCTATAGACTGGAGAAGCGGAGATTGTGGACGTGCATCCCCTACAATCTGTTTGCAAACGCAACGCATTTTGAGCAGACAGCAAGACTTCAGGCAGAATGAAGCGCAGATGTTTAATAGATTCTGTAACCCCATCCATTGATGTCTTTTCCAGATGAATCCCCTCTCAATGTCAAGCGATTATTATATTATAATGCTGCAAGAAAAATATACAATGAAAATGTAGACACAGGAAAAACATACCTATACTAAGGGATTTATTATGTTTGTATACACAGATCATCCAGAACATTACAACCGCATGTCTTATTTTGTTGTAAGTCTCCTTTTTGCCACTAAAACAGCTCTGCAATGCACTTTATGAAAGCTTGCCACTCCAGACCACTAACACAACAAAATATAGGAAGAGAAGAGTCACACAAATCCTTATTTTTGCCCATTTTTTCAGCCTCCAACACATCAACCTCTGGACAAAGTAGTTCACTTATCCCCTTAATAAATCCCACCCATTGGCAGGTGCCAATATAACGAGATAATCAATGTTAATCAGACTTCACCTGGGAATATGAGGTTGAATCCATGGACATTCAGTCAGTACTTATTCATGAAGAATAAGTACTGACTGAATCTCTCTCTCTCTCTCTCTCTCTCTCTCTCTCTAATGCTGCCCACACTTATTCAGAATTTGCTCGAAGTTTCTGCCTGTTAAATGCAGTTTGTTTCTTTTCACTACAGACACAAAGTGCTTGCTCACCAGAGATGGTTGGGCTTGTGTAGAATAACTATTGTGGACCTGCTCCCTTTGGAAAGTGTCGCTGATGAATAAAATTTACTCAACATGACTTTTATCTCCGCATGTATGCAAAACATTTGGAGCGTAAAACAAGACGAAGGTCCAGGATTCTCCTAAACAGCAGCAGAAGATGGGAATTCTTTTGCTAGTAAGGTATAAAGCTGTTTTTATACGGAACACAAAGACATTTTTCATGCAGCACGATTACATAGACAGTCAAAATTGTTTTCAACTTGAGCAAGAACATTCTTGAAATTCCACTCGCTTTCAACTCTCCAAATGTCATGAGTCTGGAAAATAGGATGCCAGTGGACTTCCTGTCCTTCTGATGTTGATGTGGAAGTAGAGGGAAAGCTTATCAGAGCCATCTGTGTTCTTCTCCAGATAACGCCGGGAACCAACTCCTGACACTGTTTACTTTTGTGTCATATTGGTTTGTTAAATCTTGTTTTTCATGGGAATGGAACTAATATTACATCCAGTTGGGACATGAAACTACCTGGAAGCCTGGTGAGGAAGGGCAGTGATTGGATCTGGTCCATCTACTGGACAGTGCTGGAAAAGGGTGGAAGCCTTCAAAGAAGGATGGGCGGCCCCTGACGTCCTGTTACTCAGAACAAGACTACATTTGGAATAGTTGCGTAGTGTCATGGTTAAATGGTTAATGGTTAAAAGATCAAGATAGTTCCCCCAAAGTAGAGCCATTTGCACAAAATTTGGGTTAAATTGGATCAACTGTAAAACAGCATTTTTCATACGAATACACCCCATAGTGGGTAAAATATGAACAATTGGAGAGAAATATGAAATATAAGAGATATATCTCCTCTTGTCCATTCATATACAACATATTCGGTCTAAATCAGAACAATGTTCGTGATATAATGGCCAACTTATAGTCTTGGAAAGATTTAACCACCGTTTTGCAAAATCAATCTGGTAGATCCGCGACTTCTCAGGGATGTTATTACCGCTGGAACAGTGGAATTCTCGAAAGAAAGAAGATAATGAGCGGCCCCTTATCAGCGTTAAAACAACGGGAAGCTAGTGGCAGTCATTCATTTATAATACATCAATATAAAAATATCATATTGGATTTGATTTGTTGTTGTCCATTTTTTTTTTTCTTCTCCCTTTCGGTCTTCTAAACATCCCCAGTGACTGAAAATACAGTTTTTGGTTGAATTGCTCTAAACTTCTCAAGTTCACAATGATTACACAAAGTTGACTATTCAGTTAGACGGGGCCATTAAATGGAAAGCGTTATTATCTAGTTATTATTATCATTATTGTTATTATAATGCCCCGGGCAGTTGCCATGACCACCGACGTATGGCTTTTTCAAATGCGTGACCATGTGCCATTACAGGGGATTTTGACTTATAGGCTAATTTCAGTATATTCCTTTCACAGTCTCACTAACGTCGGCAGCATTCCCTTTTTCATCCACTGCCACTGAACGGAGTCAACACAAAGGCCTAGATCTTGCCAATAAGCTGGCTGCAGTAACATCTGTGATGAGGGGCTGCCACATTTGGCAGGAGGAGATGCCAGCTGTGTCGACCCATGGATCTCACTGTCCCCTCGGAGCGCCGGGCCACAAGTCTGGGCCCACCAGCAAAATTGCAAAGCGAGCGAGCTGACTGTCATCTCATCAAAATGTCCCTTTGCTGCCATGCAAAGCTGCCCACTGCCAACACCTGGGCTCCTCGGTGCTCGGAGAATAAACAGAGGAGAAAAAGATCTGCAGCGGCCAATGGCAGCGTCGGACTAGCCAATTGGACCGGGGGAAAGTTTGGAATATTGCTCTGAATTGTCTGATGGCACAGGGACAGTTCAGTTTTTTCTTTATGTTAAACTTAATGAAGCAACAGGGTTATAATCAACGTATAAACATCGCACCAAGCTGCAGAAGAAGAAAACAGAAGGCAGGGGAAGAGCTGCACATTCTGGTGGCGAGAACAGGGACTCACTCTATGGGAGCGCGATCAAACAGACGGATGTTTCTCAAAAGTCTGCTGTTAAACAGAGTTCCAAAACCATTTTGGCTTCTGTTTATTCCACCTACTCAAACTTAACTCTTTAATGTCTTTACCAAGAAAACAATATGGAAAAAAAAAAGGTGTCTGCATATTTGATCTAAATTTACCATAAAATGACAAATCTTATGTGTTTTCAAACAGTTAGATGCCATCAGAATTATAACATTATTTCATGATTAAAGTTTGTATTTCATGGGAAATCGTCAGTATTAAATTACATTAACGAAAGCTTTTGGTAAGACATGTTTGTCAGAAACTTTTCGACCATCATTAGACTTTTTTTGGTTACATTAAGTTACATAATTATGTTTAGTAAGTCATCATATGCTTTAATATAACAAAATAAATCCTACTTATAGCACAGGACTTTCTCAATAGTCATGGTTAACGCCTCCTAATCGTTGGTCTCTTTAAAATGAGATGTCCTCCAGGGCTCTATCCTCGGCCCCTTAGTGTTAGCATGAACATGCTAACACTGGAGGAGAATATCACAGAGAATATCACAGTTTTCAATAAGAAATAGTGACTCAAAATGTTATCAACCAAACAGCTGAGCATGGCATTAAAGGGGTAACTATATCCACACCAGCTGTTAGTGATCCTGAACATGAAGGCCTCTGGGGTGACCCAAAACAGGACCAGAATATAACAAGGCAATACAAAATCAAGCAAAAGAAAGACCTCATCAAGTTGTCAGCGATTACAAATGGAGACTTCATCCTAGACTGACCAACAGGTCCTCGCTTTTTTTTTTCGCCGTCCCTTTGACTCTGTTTTTGTTGTTGTTACTGTTATTAGAATTCAAATTACTATCAATATTCACTCTCATAATTATCAGTGTAATGGTTTTTTTTTTAGTTTGACTAAATCCATCCATGTAGCAGAGATCTTCCAACTTTGTGTTCTAAAAATAAGAAAAATCACTTTTTCTCACTGCTGAGAAAATGTTGAGGATGTTGAGTTCAGGAGTCAGCATGGCTCAACGTCTAACCCAGTCAGGCAGGTAGAGGCACAGACTGAGAAACTAAAACAAAAACAATAAAAGAAGAAGACGGGAAAAACAACAGATGTAAGACGAAAGAAATTCTAAGCAAAAATATTAAAAGACAACACTGAATATCTGATTCACGACAACATGCTCTGATGATATGAGAATTGCAGAGACACATTTGAAGGATGCAAAATATCATGTAATTATCATTACTGAAAAAAGTACCACGGAATATTTAGATAGGATTTCTCTATGTTTCGCACAACCCGTCGCCACACTCTGATAATTTGTCACAATAATATAATAATTTGATATTTCTTGTTTTTCTCTTACTGTGTGAATTATTTCTCGTTGGATGTATTTTTTCTTCTTGTCAACGTCACTGATTGAGTAAGTTCATTATTTAAGTAAGTCTCAGTGTTTTTTGATTCACACATAAAACAGCACCTTTTTTTTTATTCCATGTTTTTACACTCAAGACCGAACAAACTACGACTACTCCTCAAATTTAATATGTTTACGTGTTCATATGGTTATATGGGTTTAGTTTAACAAAATATATAGAAGATAGACTTCCTCGCGGTGAATCATGTGCACCAAATCTGGAGTAAATCGAACCAAAGGTTTAGTAGTGATGTGCGAAAAACTGTTTTGTTTTTTTTAAGTAAAAAAAAAACTTTCCTTAGTGAGTAAATTATGAACGTAATGAAAGTAAAATATGATATTTACAAGACAGATGTCCTCAAGTTCATTCTTACGCACCATATTTGGACTAATAGTTGCGAAATGATGGCCTACAAAACATTTGAAGCTCCTCCTATTGCTGGAAATATACAACGGACCTTTGGGGGATATAAACACATTGATCAGTTATGGGTTTTCTTCCAAATCGTCTTCTGGCTAAAAGTCAGACAATCAAACCTTCTCATCCTGGGTGGGTCGCGTACATGAATACCTTTTGTGTCTGCTTGAGCTGCGTGGAGAGGCAGACCGGGTTTGAGAGGCGGTGGAGTTCCGGCGGAAGAGTGGCAGTTTCTGAGAAGGACTTTGAACCTTAAGACATGAAGAATACTTAACGTTTATCCTGGTATGACACCGGTCGCCTGTCAGCTTTAGAGAAGAAGGAGATTATACTGATTGGTCTGACGACTCCTTCAAGCCTGTCTCGGAGCTTTATTTCAGACCTTTGAACACATCGGGCGTCTTCAGGTCCTCAGGCGGTGCGATGTTCGCTCTGTGTGGGTCGACGCTAAAGGAACCGGATGAACAGTCCTCAGCTGGTACAAATCGGAAAGCTTCATCTTTTACTGTGACCAGACAAGTCTTACTGCCAGTTCCTTTCAATCCCCCTCGATTCACCTAATCTACCTTTTCTGTCAAACTGCAGGGCGATTATTTGGTACAAGAAGAGAGCTGCGGACACAGAAGTGAAACAAATGACATCCTTTAAAAAATAGATGTCATAATAAATATCTATATTAAATAATAAATATCTGGGACAAGTGAAAACAAAATCTAAGCCCTGCAGACAGACATTCATTACGATGATAGCGAGCAAAGTCGATAAACAATGTCATGTTGGGGGCGGGGCCAACGGTGGATCTCCACACTGAGGGAAGAGTATTCGCCTCAGTCCGATAAGTCAGCTCATCGGAAGACCTTTGAGAGGATGGGGTGTTTAGATGGGTTCTAAAATTGACAGGATTTAAAAACAGGCAGCAGGATCTTAACCTCTGTGAAGTGTTTAGTTGGTGCCGGGAGGTGGAAGTTGTTTTTCGAAAGTTCATTATAAAAATGTTCATTATTATATCCCCAAAAAGTCACCGCCTCCAGGTCTTTCCTGTTCACGGGATAACTCAAAAATTATTTCAGTCTGTCAGCTGGATGACTCAAAACCTATATATATATATATATATATATGATATTTTTCTCTAATAGTTCATATTTTAGTCACTAGCGTGAGCCTATATTATGGCAAACAGTTTTTTGGACACGATTTAATTTGAAAAAATCAAGTCTCTCATGATGAAAAGTTGCCACCACGGGGCGGAAAACCAAAAAATTCATCTGGTAGTGCCAGTTTGATCCCAGATGTGACCCGAATGAGTGGCAACTGGGTCAAAACGAGGCAGGGTCGGACTTCAGCCTGCTTTTGGAATTTTCTGAGGAGGTTAATGAAGCAACTTCTTTCAGCTCTTTCCTCTTTTTTTTTTAGGAGGTCACCCCAGCACATCGTCTCGTTGGGTAAGCTGGGAGCGTTGAAGACCTTGCCTGAGAACCCACACTGGAGTTCTGCCACGCCCTCATTTTGACTGGAATTTGAACCCCGGTCCTCTGGACTAAAGTCGGCGGTGTAACCCACTGAGCCATTCCGCTGCTGTAATGGAGGCCAGTAAGAGCGATGGAAATAGCTGCGTGATCCTCCATTATATGTCCTGCTGTCCTCATAATGTACCTTTCCCTCCAACCCATCGATTGCAGCCACTGGAGGCTGTCATTAAATCAATTCCTCCCAGAGGAGGAATGGTTTGTGTATGAACAGTCCTTGCCTTTACTATCAATGACAGCACCGGTAGCTGTATTGAAATGGATGAGGATGGAACCGGAGACAACCAGAGCGCGCCGGGGAAAGCAGGAAATCCATTTTCTGCTTGCTTGAGCCATTCCATTAGGCATGCATGCATGTTTGTTTGTTTCCTGATAGGACGCCACGCCGCACGCACGCCGGCCGCCGAGCGCAATATTATCTGACAGGAGCTTTTTCTTCCTCCTTTCAGGAATAAAAGTAAATCCAAAAGTATTGCATCCTCCGCAACGTAAAATCCACTGAGCTGGGTCTCTTTACGTTCACGAAACAACAAACGATGACTTTGAAGTGTCACAGCAGAATGACGACAGGCAGGCATGGGGATTATTTGATGGGCGACTCACTTTCCATACACTCAGTAATTGCCTTCTCCCTTTTGACAGAGGCCTAAATGGGGCACCAGTATATAATCAAAATGCTTTTAACGTATGACAAAGAGCACTTGTAGCTCCCAGTAATGGCAGAGTACGTTTTAACCCTATTAACCGAGCGCCGTTGCGGCAGTCACGCGGTATTAGGCGTAGCCTTAAGGCCTGAAAGTCCTAAATGCACTTCCTGTCTCACAAGCAGGATTATAAAACGCTCACCTTTACAATACTCCGGGAAAGACGTCACTCAAGGCAGAGACGCAACATTGGTTCTATGTTTTTCTAACATCCTGTCATGAAATCCCAACGGGGACATTTCATTGTCTCCCTCTGCTTATCTGAAAACCGCCGAGTCGGGATGACAATCTAAACAGAATCAGTGTGATATTCATGACATCTACACCTGCTTTCCCGCGTCTCCTCACTTCCCTGACATCCTTCTCCCCCGCATGAGGAGAGAGCGCTGAGACAGTGGAGCTCTTCTGCCACCGTGTGGGCGATGAGACGTGAGCTTCCCAGAGACACACTTTAATAGTCAGACGGAGAAAAGATCACCGGGCAAAGTCATCTCCTTTCTGACATCTCACTGAGAACGTAAGAAGAAATATCCGAAGCGCCCTGGAAGGGGGTCGTGACGGCGGACCACGACCTACCGCGGGAAGCACCCAGATTAGCTGAGTCTTTTGTTTCACCGACAAGACTTAAAGTTTCACTGACTGTGTCCAATTTGCTCACTCTGACCCCCCGCCTGGCTTGTAATTAGCACATCTCAGGGGGACCCTTATCGCTAATGGACAACGCTCTAAATGAGGCTGTTATTAAGTTGTTTTCCTGCAGAGCTGATAGCCTCACAGCCACCTATGGCAGAAGAACTGGTTATACTGAACCCCTAGTTGAATGTCCCGACCCCTTTTGGGCCTTAAGACCTACACCGTAAAAATAGAGTTTAAATCTATGCAGAAATATATTACAAAAATATATATATGGAAACTATTCTGCATTAAAAGACAACGCAAACTACATGTCAACCTTTACATTACGTGTTTCTGCATTAAAGCCCAAATGGATGTATTCAAGAGATTTCTGGAGTTTAAATAAAGGAGCATTCCACATTTAAAAAAAACAAAATAAAAACATTAATTTTATACATTCAGCGATTCTGGCATTGGAAGCCTGAAAGTTATTTCTCGAATTGTGTTTTTGAAAATGATTATACGATGCATTTTTGCCATGAGTCCGTAATTATCTCGAAGGGCTAAAAATAAATCTAATTATTTTCCGCATGTGTTATTTCATTCTGTGCGGGAACATTTTGTTTATGCTTTTACAATACGGGTCTCACAGGTGAGTATCGCGTATGAATCTGAGAAGTAGAAAATATCATTACGGCACTTACTTTAAGAGAGATTTAAAAACTTGAGAACAACAAGCTACAACCTGCTCAGTCTTTCCTCAAAGCTGCAATAAAAATGACTTTTGACCAAGTTTATAGTTTAGTTTGATCGTCTGCTGTTATATAATTATAATTGTATTATTATATTTATTATTATTTTTATAATTGTATAATTATTTGAGGGTTAGCTTGGAGCTGATTGGTTGAGGAAGGTGGCAGCTTAAACGGTAGAAACTAAACAAATATTATGAAACAAATTTATGAATATGTTCTTTATGTAATCGTATTTGTGACCATGTGTTGGAAACATTTCCACCACTGCCTTACTTTGTCACTATTCTGGACTTTTCGATTTTCTATGAAAGCTTTAAAACACATTAAAACATATTTTTGGCTCCGATTATTTATCAATTATTAAAATTTACTAATCTTATTGTACTGAAATGTATCTATTCTTAAAATTTGCAATCCTAAATTCTCCAGCATTGAACTATTCAATAATTAAAATTTTACATTCTAAAACATAATTTTTGAAGCATTTTTATCATTTAAAAATCTGTAGTGAGAGAAATAAAATAAACAGGTAACCTCCTTTTTAAAAAATCTCCTTGAAGAGAGAAAAGAAAAAAGTAAGTCCGATGAAAAAATTTAAATAATGACGGTAAAAAAAGAAGAAAAATGGATAATGTGTTATCGGTGTTATCCCTTAATTCAATTAATATAATTGGCTTTCAAATTTTATTGAAGATATAATGAAATAAATTACGAAATAAATCAATAAAATTGTAATCAAATAAATTTGAGTAATGGCAAACGTGTGAATGTGAGTGTTCATGGTTGTTTATGCGAGTCGGCCCTGTGATGAACGGGTGACTCATCCAGGCCCCGCCTCCAACCCAACATCAGCTGGGATAGACTCAAATCCAGCGCAGCGGTATGGATAAGGATGAAGAAAATGCAAGATCAATAGATTATATCTACATCTACATATCGTATGGAGACAGTATTGTGTTTATCTTCTTCAAGAATACAGTAATAAAGTGTATATTTATATCCTAGTATATACTGTAATATGGTTATACACAAAGAAACTGTAAAAATGGTTGGGCTGCTGTCAGTGAGTTACTCTAATTACTAATTACAGTGTAGCCGTGGAGGTTTTTTATTTCCCATCCCAGGCACAGATACGCTGGCTGTCAACAGAACAGAGGAAGAGGATCGAGTGGAAGACAGATCCTGATGAAGATTAGGCGAGGGAAAGTAATGGCCTTGGCTCTCTCCCATGCTCCTTTGCAGCGTGTGGTGTTATTCTAATAAATGGAGTGGTGGAGGCTCAGGATGGCTTCCTTGGTCTTTAAGCGACGTGGCTGGCTGGTCAGTGGGGTGGGCTTGATCTGCTCTAATGAATGGGACCTGAAGTGAATGGGTGCTTTCAGGGAGCAGGAGAGGCAATCTACGGTGGGAGGGTTCTGCTTCAGGGCTTACGTGGTGCCAAGGCCGCTCTGTGGATCATGCTCAGAATTTGAGAGTGGGATCTCTGTGTCAGCTGATTAATGCTTGCATACTTCTTTTTTTTACCTTCTGTGAAATGAATCATGTTGTCAAGGTTGTGAAAAACAGAAAAACAGTTTTTTTTTTCTGGTTTTGTTAGTAGCAGGGAAAATGGTCATATCATTTATTTTGATTACATGTTGTTTTCATTTTATGATGAGCATAATAATACAGGAGCACTTTCTTGTTTTCAGGGACAGAACCGTGGTGGAAAAGAACAAAGTTTAGCTTTTACGGCAACTAAACCATCGAATCAATGAAACAAAGATTCAGGAAAATTCAACAATTAGCATAAAGGGTCACATACAGGTTTTAATACTTGGGTTAATCAACGATTAATTGAAGAGGCGACTTTACTTGGAACGGATAATGAATTATACCCTGATTGATTGATTGATTGATTGATTGAAATGGTTATTTCAAAAAAGTAAAAAACAATGAAAAAAATGTATGCAAGAAAATCTTTAAAGAATAATAATAATATAATCAAATCAAGTTAACTATATTTATACAGCCCGAAATCCCTCAACATTTTATCTCAATGCACTTTCTCTTTATTCTAGAGAAACCCAACAATGTCCCCCATGAGGAAGAACATGGAGACAGAGGAGAGGGGAAAAAACCCAGCCTTTTAACAGTCATAAACCCCGAGCAGATCCCGACTCAGGGGGGGGGGGGCCTTCTGCCTTGACCAGCTGAGTTGAGAGAGAGAGAGTGAAAGAGGAAGTGTAATGTGACAGTTTCCCTCAGAGATATATCAGAGTATGCAGGAAATGTGGACATTGATTTAATTCCACAATAAAACTGTTCCATAGTTTCCCTCCAGAGACCGATATGGAAGAACTCTTCCTCATTATACGAATAATGTGAGGAAATTGGACTACTCAACTAAAAAGTACCTCAAATGTGTTCTTCAGTTCTTTTACTTGAGTAAATGCTCTTAGTTACGGCCCACCAGTACCGGCGGTACCGCCTCTTCTTTCTGACACAGAGGGTTAAGCTGGGACAGGAGCCTCTCCTCATTCGCCCGGGTCAGAATTTTATTCCTGCAGCTTCTAGAGGAATGATAACAGTGTTCAGCAGACCATTAACGCTCGCTGGTGCAGAGAGGTTTTGCGTGTTCGACGCTGTATTGGAGATTATATATTTTTTATATGCAGCACTCTGGGGTATTTATGGAGTCCAGGGTCCAGGTATCTTTGTTTGTGCTGCCGAGCAGATTTGTGCAAATGTGGAAAGAAAAAAAAACTCCCTCAAAGGTGGAGCAGCCTTTGAGGGAGCATGTAAGCGCTTGTAAACTTCACATTACTCCTTCAGATTGACATCATCCTCTTTTATTTTTCCCTTCCACAAATAACCTTGCAATCTATTTATGATGGTGATGATGATGATGATGATTCTCCCGCGAGTCTGGCGCTGGCTACCGAATGCCTTCGAGTACTGGATACATTTCCAACTTAGTTTGAGGACTGTGAAGAAGTATGAAACTAGAATTGTTTTGTTTTTTAACTATAAATACATAATGTCAAAGCACATGGAAATATCAAAACCGACAATGTCTCAGTGTGTCTTTCGACGCTTTATGACTTTTATACCCCATCTGTGGAGCTCTGCCCCGAGGCTGACTCGGTATGTGAAGGAACAAACTCAAAATCATAATTTCACTTTTACAAAAAGGCTCAGTAATTCCCTCAAGCAGGAAGTCAGTGTATTTTCTTACAAACCTTAATCAAAGAGAGAAAAATGCATTTGTTTGGCTCCACGGCGGTGGATTAACTGAGTGAGTGAGTTATTCCTATTAAGGACAACTTCCTGTAGGGTGCTTTTCAGTGAGAGTAGGTACATACAATAATAGTCATAGTATTGTTGTGGGAGTGAGATAAATAATGTCCTTCTCAACTGTCTGGTTGAGGAGATTTTTGAGTCTCTGAATGTGTTTATAGTAAGACTCATTAGCAGCAAGTATGCTAAAGAGTAAGGGGCCAATGACTGGGCCGTGGGGGACACCAAGGGATATATTATTATCCATCAATATTATCTAATGCAATCTGGCATGGGATGGAGAAAATGTCAGGTCCGCCCCATCTGATGTGGTTATGACGTGTCGCTCCACTATATATATATATCTATATATATATAGATATAGATATATATATATATATCTATGCGAGAGAGAGAGACTGAGAGAGGGAGAGAGAGAGAGAGACTGAGGGAGAGAGCGAGAGAGACTGATGGAGAGAGCGAGAGACAGAGAGAGAGAGACTGAGAGACTCACTCCTTATCAAAACATGATACGTCTCCATGACTTTTGAGATCTCCTTCAATCGGGGGCTTCTCACATGAGCAAGCAGTTAATTTAGCGCGATGTCAGTATGTCTTGTATTCTGCTTAGCGCATCCACACGAGATAGAGAAGAAATATCTATGCAGAAAACAAGAAATATCCATCAGAACAAGCCTTTACTTTCACTTTCAGGTTATAGTGTAGACAATACAGAGAAAATAATTTGCTAATATAGAGATTTCTGTTCTTAACAAACCATCGTTATTTTTATTCATTCAAAACTCTCTTTTTTCAAATTAAAAATCCTCTTACTTTAAAAACATTGATCAAATGACTGTTCTTTAAAACGGTTTCTTATAAATAGGAAAAATAGAAACAGGGCGTTTTTAAGCTTCAGATAACGGCCCTCGCCTCTGGTGTAAGTTCCATTTTCAACCTGCGATTAAATAAGAGACAGAGGGCCCGTTTACAACAAAACATTCATCTACCGTATAAAAACTTCTGTTGTTGTGCTTTGCCCTTTCATTCACACAACAGCAGCGCTGTGGGGAGTCTTTTGAAACCGGGTCTCAGATTATAATCTTTTGAAAACAACACCTTTGCCATCACTTTGTAAACAAGCGAAGCACCTTTTTTGGGTAAAACTTTAACCTGACGACCCACTTTGTGCACAGGAATTACAATTTCAATCAACCAGCTACTCACAGACAAAACAACAGCAACAACTAAAGCTAAAATACTTTTCCAGGAGGCAACTATGACCACACCCACATAGCTCTGACCACACCCACATAGCTCTGACCACACCCACAAAGCTCTCTGGCTGCATAACTTTTTGTTAGCAAGGATTTGGTGCTTAGTTTCTGAAAAAAGATACCATGAACTACTGGCTTTGCATTCATACAAGTGTTTTTCTTTAATTGCAAATTAATTAAATTTAATTGCAAACACTTTGCACTTGACTTTTTTCATTGCTGTTAGTCTCTGTGTTGGTCCCGACATAAACCTAATGTCATCTGCTATAGTCTCCAATCCCACTCAGGAGGAGCTGCTGCAGAACATGGATGGATGGATCAATGTTTTCATGTGAAAGGCGCCTTAACACGCCCTTTGTGTGCTTAATTAATGAATAATAGGCCGCGTTCAATCAGCTGACTGGTGCTGTGCACCGATACATCGATCTTTCAGTGTAAGCTCAGGGATTCAAAACATTGTCATCATGTTTGTGTACAGACCTGGCTGACGGTAATCACCACGAATGCCGTAACGGTCATCACTGCGAACGATGAGCAGATCAACCCAGAAAATCAGACCACAGCATTCAGATAATACTTCATTAAATGTAATGGTAACAGAGTCTCTCTCCACAAGCAACGTCTCCAAACGTATGATTCACAATCATATCACACAGCCCGACCCAGTATCGACCAGTTTTTGATTAATGGAACATGCAAGCCAGACTGACACACACGTTTTTCCTGCTTTGTTCCCAGACAGTCCTGTTTGTGGCGGCGTGATGGAGATAAATAGCGCTGCCTTTCCCTGGCAGAGACAGAAGATGGGGCTAGTGCTCTACATAAATTAGCTTCAGTTTTTGCTGTGACTGTTTCTCTCCGCTTCTCTGCAGCGTTTGCGGCAGTAATTGTGTTTAAGACCACGACACTCAATCAAAGCCTTTCTGACTCTCTGAGGGGCAGTAACAGACTTGAAGCATTGGTCAAATTCAATGAAGAAGGCATGTCTGTTTCTTCCTATCACTTGAAAACTAGACATGGAGGAACAGCAATTATTTTGGTAGTGTCGGATAGCTGCAGGGGAGAAGAACTTTCTAATCCATGTGTACAATATAAATAAAAGAATGGGTTCAAGCACTTTCATGCACTATTGCTCCTGCTCGCAACTTCTCTTTGTCAGGCGAGGGAGGACCACCAGCACTTACAAACATAACGTTCAGTTTACACAACTGCACTCCGGAGGAATTTGTAAGTAAATGTTCCACAAAACAAACATGTTTTAATAAGACAAGATGGACAGCAGAAGACAGACGGGATGAAGGAGGTGGGGGGAATTTTGAATACATGTATTGTCCAAGATGCAGGCATCATCCTGGCGTTGGTCCACGTTTGTAGGATCGCAGGTTAGGACTATTCCAACAAGGGACCGGCACATTTGGCCGCAGAGGCTACATATAAAGATCGGGAATGATTTGGGTTCTTAGGCTTCAAGGTTCTTGCACAAACTCTTGTCTTCAAAGGAAGGATGAGACCCACGGACCCGTGGTCATGATGAGCTATGAAGTAACTGGAGGTTAAATAAATAACTTCCCACCTCTCAGTTAGATCTGAGCAGGTCTCTTGAAGTCTTCAACCTCAAGAAGAAGTCTGGTTGTTTCTGATTCAACTTTTGAGGAACATGGTGGATGTTTTATCTCGAGGTGAGACTATACCACTGATAGTGGTTGATGTCTTTGTAGCCTTTCTAATGCTTTTTCGGTCCAAATTTGGACTTAGTTAGACAAAAACCTTGGAGCTAAAAGTCCACTTTGTTTCGGAGACAGGCGACCGATATTTCATCAATCTAGTTCTTTCTCGCACCAAGGTCTATCGAGGTATAAAATAGGAAAGATGCATGAAATACTTCTTGAGTTTTCGCCCTAACGTAAAGAATCTGGCAGAGATGACGATATTAATTATTCATCAAAAGATATCCATCTTTGAATAACATGAACAGTAATCACACGGTGAGAACAATCAAATTCCACGTAGAAAGGTTATAGTACCAAACATAATGCTATTCTTTATTATTAGTTGATTATTAATTTCCCATAGTTGGGCTAATGTTCATGCATTTCCCAAATCTACATCAGTATATAATGAAGTCGACTCCCACTCACTGCATTCACCGCATGACCTCCAATCCGGCAGCATTCCTTGTAGCTCAGCCACAGGCTGCATTTGGATCTCACCTTCATCTAGAAGGTTTCCAAGGTATTTAAATGGATACAAATGTTTTCGCTGTACCATTACAGTGAAAAGCGGGGATCGATCTTTGCGCCTCCGGCTAAACTAGATGAGCTGGCTACTATCTTTCTTCTTCGGAACACTGGACAGTCAGAAAAGCCCTTTGGCAGTAATGTTAGGGCAAACATTTCTTTATGCCTGCACT
Source organism: Lophius americanus (assembly GCA_037951165.1). Taxonomy (NCBI): domain Eukaryota; kingdom Metazoa; phylum Chordata; class Actinopteri; order Lophiiformes; family Lophiidae; genus Lophius; species Lophius americanus. The sequence goes on along the minus strand of JBBDHG010000169.1, from coordinate 1,314,171 downwards.
TCAACATGACGGAGAGGTATTTCAGTCCACCTTTGAGAGCACTGCAAGGCTGATCTTATTACATTTCTTACAATTTGGACCAGATTCAGACCCATAACTTCTGGTGTGTGGAAATAACTGCGGTGAAAAAGGCCTTTCCACCGTTGTGTTTCTATAAAAAAAAAATCAGGTTGAGTTCCTTTTTCCAGAGAATAAAGACTATTCTCCCTTCCTAAGGCCTACTTCTCCTGGGTTTGCTTCAGAGACATCAAACATTGTATGCACATCCTCTCCTGCACCTTTGAAACATTTTTGCCCCGGATTGCCTCAGAAGGATGGGGAGAGAAGATATACGTCCTTTATAAAGTGATACAAGTTTACCACAATGCTTTTGTCTCGGGTCTTTGCTCTTTTTGAGACTCATCCTTCAAACTCAGACAGAGATGATGGTACTCTGATAAGAATGGGTGTTTTAAAAGTAGGAAAGAGAGAATTTTGATTGATTTGTGATATAGCTAAGTTCTAACTGGGATTTGAGTTAGACTCAATTCACATGCTGCAAGAATGAAAATGAATTATGGAATGAACTCGTCTTCAAAAGAACAGTTACTTGGAAATGCTGCAAATGTATTTTTGATAATATTGAGGTAATAGATTCAGATATTGAATATTTTATTTTTCTTTTCATAAAAAATATATCACATGGTAGTGAATTAAAGTTCATGTCCACATAGCGTAAGAAGTGAGTCGACTAAATCGCTTTGTGTATTAAGCTTAAGACTTGACACACTAGTCAACGTGTGAAATGAGACGAGACATGAAAGAACGAGACCAGACAATAAAGAAGGAGACTAGACATGTAAGAACGAGACCAGACATGAAAGAACAAGACCAGACATGAAAGAACGAGACCAGACATGAAAGAACGAGACCAGATATGAAAGAACAAAACCAGACATGAAAGAACGAGACCAGATATGAAAGAACGAGAACAGACATGAAAGAACGAGACCAGACATGAAAGAACGAGACCAGATATGAAAGAACAAAACCAGACATGAAAGAACGAGACCAGATATGAAAGAACGTGACATGAAAGAACGAGACCAGATATGAAAGAACGATAACAGACATGAAAGAACGAGACCAGACATGAAAGAACGTGACATGAAAGAACGTGACATGAAAGAACGTGACATGAAAGAACGTGACATGAGAGGGCGAGACGAAACATGAATCTGATAATTTGGTCAAGGATGTTTTTAAAGTTAAAACGAAAATGGGACTAATACAGAATCGATCCATATAGCATAAATTGATAAATAAAGTTTTTTCTCTGAACGCACTCCTTACCATGAAGATGATGTTTCAGTCTTACCAAAAGTTTACCAACAGAGGATTAAGTAGACCTTCATTTGGATTTTCAGGATGAAGCAACTGTTTTGATGTTGTCGTTGAATGCCAACACACTCAAGAAAAAGAAATAAAACTTTATCTCTCTTTTGTGCAGTTGTTGATAACGCTGGAAGGGATTGAGATCATTCTCGCATCGCATTTAAAGGCCTTTTCTCAGCTGAATTTTTGCCCACACTGGAAAATTCACAGCTACGGTGCATACCACTGCCTTCGATTCTTCTCCTGCTGCTCTCGCGGCTTATCAGCACATTCAAGATTTACTGAATAATTCCAAGAGGTACTTTTCTGCCTTACACAGACTTGTGCGAGGACGATCGAAGGCCACGCTCTGGCTCAGTAACCAGATTTGTGCTGTGCTGAGCTAACGCTATGGGACGGAATGTGATTCCAAGACACACTGTCAATACTTTTTATTGGAAACACACACTCTACTTCAAGGGTTTCAGAAATGATGCCAGAACAAATAATTGCCTCAAAAGCAGCGAGAATCAGTATGAGTCACATGTTCGTATATTTCCTCATCACATTTAAATCAAACGAAATATTTTGGCGGGAATACTGGCAGACAAAACCAGACAAAGAGTGGGAGTATCCTATAAAACAGTCTGCATGGGTAAAGAATTCTGCATCGAGCTTGTTCAAAACACAGAAGGCGGGCCGGTTCCTTCTGGGCCCGTAGGTAGGGTTTGATTTACGTGCAGCCGATGCTGTTGAGTTCTGTCAATTCTGGATCATTCTCGCACGATAAATCACAGATGAACATCAATGCAGTATTCCATCATCAGCTTTGCATTTCAAATAAAGCGAGATACGTCTGCTGTTGATTTACATTTTTAAATTCAGTGTTATATAGCATGCTAAATATGATGGCAACCATAATGCTGTAGCCAGATTATCTCGTTACAATGTCGTTATAAGGGCATCAGCCATCAAGTTGGCGTTTGTCCTGGAGTTGATGTGTTGGTAGCAGGGTCAATGGGCAAGAATAAAAATCCAAGCAACTTTGAGAAGAGATTCTGTTGGGTGTTCTTGGCCTGAAGCACAACTGGTGAAGCGGCAATGGCTCATCTGTGCTGAAGGACACCAATGCGCATGGAGAGGGAAATCTATCCTGCCACAGAATAGCTACTGTAGCACAGAATGCTGCAACAGTTCATGTTTGTTCTGACAGAGAGGTGTCGGAGCACGCCGTTTATCACATAGTTGTTTTAGTGACCAAAAATGGACCTACGCCTGCTTATGTAAGGGGTTTTAATTTTATGCCAGAATGGTTACTTCAATTTAAAAAAAATTAAAGTCATATGACATCAATGCTAATGATCTGATGACCAACTGTGTTGTTGATATTAACATCTTGGGCCTTAAGAAGATTGGATGAACTGATTTAATCAAGCTGTCTTTTGGGACATTTCACACACTTCTGTTACGTCCCGTTAGCCACAAGTGCCCTAAGCACTTAATTAAGCATTTAGTTTTCCTCAGCATTTAGTTTTCTTGATTCTCGACACTGATCAGCCATAACATTAAGATCACGCTCCAAACCAGCTAATGATCGGAAATAAAAGATGCTGCAGCTATTTGCAGCGACGCAGAAAGAGCTGAAAAGAAGCACTTCCTGTGCTGAAGCACAAGACATCTGTGACGGCGGGGGATTGATATGAACTGACAGGGTTTACTCGATGGAAAGATGGAATCAATGCAGAGGCATTGATTCATAGGGATGTGGTCTGAGTTCCAGTTTGCCCTGCAAGTGCCCAAGTGTTAACTGAGAAACGGCTTCAACACTTATTTTTTCTTCTTATAGACGCCGTTTTTGCTCCAAAAACTCAATTTTCACTAATGAACTGAACATTTTTACACACCTGACAGCTTTACTGACTGCTGAAATAAACACTGTTAGATCAATATACATAAAGAAATGCATTTATTAAAGCATTCCTGCCAGTAAGTTTTCATGTCTCTCTTGGTAAAATCTCAGTTCATCCATTCAATGCATTCTGCAGAACACAAACTTTCTACCCAGCACAGCAACTTATATGCTAATTTTACTGATCATCACAGTTGCCCACGAGTTAATGCAAGAAAAGAAAATCTCTTAAGTTAAAAATCCAACTTCCCATGATGCAGTATAAACTTCTCACTTTTCTCCGGGGTGATCAACTCCACTGTAGTAATTCTTCACGTAATTAGACTCACTGGAGCCTAAGCTCAAATACGGCCCAATAGGTTTACAGAATGAGGCCCTTTATGAAGTTAATGAGCCACTTAACAGAATTGTATGTATGCTTTATGCACATTTAATGTTTACTTTTATAACCTCAGCTAATGGAGGCTCTGCTCGTCATTGATTTTACAGAACTTTGGTCAGCTCTTGTTTTTAAATGTGCTTATAAATAAAGTTGAGCTGGGACTCGATGATAGCTATGTTTAATATATTCTTTTTTTGGCTGTTCCCTCAGGACGGACCAACGGTTTCCATCTTCCTCTGTCCCCTGTGTCTTTCTATGTCACACCAACAACCTGCATGACCGCTCTCACCGCAACCTGAAACCTCCTCTTTGGTCTTCCCCTTTTTTCTCCTGCTTGCAGCTCAATCTCCAGCCTCCTTCTACCAACAGATCCATTATCACTCCTCTTCAGGGTCCAAACCATCTCAATCTGGCCTTTGTAACTTTGTCTAACCTGGAAAATGAAGCTTATAATTTCAGAATCACTCTTCAGAAAAGGTCTAATATCAAAAAGTTGACTGACCGGGATAAATGTTCTGATCCGCACATATTCTTTTGGGATTCAGACACATTTTGGTGAAGTTGTGGATTTGAAGATATTTTTGAAGTTGCTTAATTAATTCTTTTTTTCTCATACGTCATCAACATTTGAACTTTTTACACCCCCATTTTCTCTCTCTCTCTCTCTCTCTCTCTCTCTTTCTCTCTCTCCTTAACGCACACACACAAAACGGGATAATATCACGTTATCTTTAAATATCACAAGTAATGACAATTTTTTTTCCTTTTCGCCAAACATCCTCTACATGACAGAAGGAAAAAAAAAACTATTTCCCACTTTGTTGCATGCATCAGTTTTCCCATGGTGCAGCAGTGAGTGCCTGCAGGAGCCTCAGAGTTCTTCCAACCTGGTGCAAAAACCGCATCAAGGCCTGAAGTGAGTAAAAAAAATGCATGAAAGCATTAGGAATCCTTTTATTTGCAACACTTTTTGGCCCCATTTGCATTTTTAACTTTTCCAAAAAGTTCAACAACGAACCAAGGATGGTGAAAACTACTCTTTCCAGTTACATACGTGTTTGGTCCTTCAGGTAAAACGCGACTATCGCTCACTTTAGTTTGGGCTTATCAAACATTTGCTTTAAAATGAACCCCCCCCCAAGTCTGTGACGTTGTCGCTTCTTGCTGGGCCCTGGCCCAGAACCAGATCAGAAACTTCCTTGATCCTAAACGGCCCGCATTCACTGTGGATGCTTTTCTTCATCAAGCTCTTATTTTGTTTATTCCGCATATTTTCTTAAAATTTAGCTTCAACCTTTTGATTTAGATAGATAACTTTTAGATTTAACATTTAGATCTAGATTCAACAGTTGGAGCTATGTAATACTTTTTTAAACAGCACTACATGATAGGAAGCCAATCTAGTCATACATGTGAGGATGACCTCTACAACCTGCTGTGTCATCTTTAAGTCGAAAATTGTTCATGATAACAACAAAAAAACGAGGCCAGCGGTTTTGAATGTGTCCAACAACAGTGACTGGAAGTGAAGTAGAGTTTTTGCTTTTATAGAAAACACGGAAACAATCAGGTCACAAGGTCGGTCCGAAAGTTTCTGTCCTTCACGACGTCACAAAACGTGCAAAAAAAATAGTCTTTTAGAGTTGTATAATGTGAGAAATCTATGATGAAATGTTGATTTAGTGACAGTTTGTGCAGAAAGAAACGTCCTTGAGTTGAACAGTACAGTCCAAAGATGTCTGTTATTACAAAGCAGGTTTTCCTTTCGCATTTTCTATTAAATTTCGCCACATTTGACTCACCATTCATCACAGAGTCAGTGTGTGCGTCTGAGTGGATAGTGTAGATTACTGTGTGTCCTGAGCTGACTGCTGTTCACCAGAAGAACCTGCAGAGGTTCCCCTATCGAGGGAATAAAGCAAATTGCTGGATGTTCCGCTACTGAGAGCTGGACGTGATTGTTTTTTACCTGCACGCCTAATAGGAGGAGTAATTCTTCCTCCTTCCTCTCATGCTGCAAATTTCAAACTCTCAAAGGCTGCAGTGACAAATGAGTTGCAAACGTGACACTTATTGGATAAGACGGGACAAAAAGGTCTGATAGATTGGCACTAACCAGGCTGAAACAATTACCTCGCGCAGCTTTTTGTCCGTATTTATACTCCCCCCCCCCCCCCCTCTCTCTCCGGAGTGACAGTTGTTTTTTGTACAGCAAGTGACTGAAGCAAATGCTTGTTGTTGGATTTCAACAGGCCAGAGGGAAATTACAGGTCATACCTCTGCCGTATTTCTTTCTCGACGGTGTGAAACAAAATCTTTCCTCTCCAATAGACTGAAAAAGGTCACGCTCATATTTGTATCAGCTGATTGACAGGAAATGTGTCACTACAGCTAAATGCACGATTTAACTGTGTCCAATTAGAGAGAAAATAGTGATGGGAGGCAGAGGACTTCACATTCTGCTCCGTTAACCCTCCCTCCTTAAAACTCTTTAGCCAGAGACACTCAAACTGTTGCCAAGCTACGAAATGCACAAAAGATTCTTGCTGCTTAGGATTTGGTATTTTGTAGGAGAGAGAATTTGAAAGATTCTGTATGCGTGAAAACTGAGGCAGATAATACAACAAACTTAGAGGGACAATTGCAGTAACATTTATAATCGATGGAACAGCGAGTCCTCCATGGTTTGTTAACACAGATCAGCCATAACATTAAAACCACTTGCATCGTATTGTGCAGGAAGGGTGATCAGACCCCAGACCCCAATCCGATAACTGGTAAAAATACAGTTCCTCTTTTCAACAGTGAACAAGACTAAACTGTGTTCAATAAACAGACAAGATGTTAAGACGAGATTAAAGTCGTGCCTTTTTTTCCAGTACGCTACTATAAAACACAGCCCAGGGTATAATTTTCATAATAGAAAATAATTAATTTAGAGAAAGGAACATTCTTACTCATTAAAAGGAAGTTATTCATAAGCACTTTGTCCATTCATGAATTAGGCTGCTTTAATTGTGTGCCAGTCTAATATTCCCTAACAGATTCAAAGCGTGGCAGGACTTTTAAAATGATCCGTGAGTTCGTTTTTTGAGTTATTACGTTAACGTGAAGGATCCCAGTCCCTCAAACCTTTTCAGGGATAATATTAACCAAAGCAGCAGTTATTATTTGCTTTAATTCACAGTTTGCCGTTACCTTTTTCATTCAATCAGCCTTCTCTGCAAAAAAATTTGATGATTCATGAAAACAACAATCATTAGAAATGTGGGACAACTTGCTTTAAAAACACACATCAGTGGGCCTTTGGGGCACCCATGACCCTGTCACCGGTTTACCAGGTGTCCCTACTTAGACCACTTCCACAGGTGTAACAACCATCACAAGTCGATAGATCCTTCTGCTGACCAATTGTTTTCTTCTTCCACGAATCAGCCTCAGGAAAAAATGTAAATTTTCCGCCAAATATATCCCATTCACCGACACGTGCCACGCTAACGAGACAATCAAAGGCCCTCACCTCATCTCTCAGTGGTTATAATGTTATGGCTGATAGACCTATGACCCACAGCAGATACCGTTACGACCTCTGCCTGAGGGGATTCAAATGAGAGTGAGGAAGGCAGTGATGACGGGATAAGGATTAAATAGACTTAATAACACTTGATCCCCGGCTGACTGAACAGCAGCTTCCTCCAAACAACAAAATACCGATCAAAGCGCTAAAACATGAAAAGTCCACAATCTGAAGAGTTCTGGAAAAAAAAGTCTTTGAAAAATGTATTTTGTCCCTGCTACAGGAAAAACTCACGTATGATAGTGGATGGAACGTAACCCCAATTAAAGGGGAATGTCAGAAAAGCGCCGTGAGAATCATGTAAAATACTAAAGTTGGACCGCTGAAGAATCCAATTATGGGATGCAAACCATCAAGGAGCCCAGAACATATGTGTAAAAACTCAGACGTCTGTCCTGCGACATAAAAATTTAGGATATTGCTTAAACGAAAGTGTTTGTTTTTTTTCAAAACCTAAATTAAATATTACATTTTTAAAGGAAAAGTTTGTTCAAATATGAAAATTCAATCATCATCACATAATATTACTCACATGAATAATTCGATGAACCAATTGACCAGTCTTTCAATTTAAAACAGTAGCTTGAACTGGCAAAAATAAAATTTTAAAGAAGAAAAATAACAATCTGTCTGAAATAATCACGATTAAATCACACTTGTTACCGACAGCCATCTTGGATGTCTGAAATGAGGTCTTCTGGAGGCGTGCCTTTGGCCTCTGGTGGATGACCAGTGCACCGCATGTATCGGATTGAACACGTCAGGGTTTTCCGGAGAGAAATAACTCTCACTGATGATTTAGAGGTCTCATAAAATCAATTTTGATACATTTGGCGTTAAAGCTGTCCAGATTTCTGACACCCTCCAGGACAGTCGTGCTGCAAAAGAGCATTATATTAAACCCAACCACTTCAAATAAGCCTTCAGAGCGAGAGAGAGGGGGGCGGGGAACAGATTTTCAGTCTGAGTAACTCCTCTATGAATTTTCGACAGTGTAGTATTAGTGTCATTTACAATAAAGCACAGAACCAGTTCTGTTCACCGCAGTTACGTCGGATGCTCCATCCATCACGCGCCGTCTCTGCTGTGACCCGCGGATGTCAAGTTAGAGTCTAACTTTGTCATCTTTCACAGGATGTTGAGGCTTTCTCCACGATTCCCAGAGATGCATCACATGCTGACTGAACTTTAAAAGCGTCACGTTTGAAGAGAAATTTCATTCTGTCACATTTGGATTTCCTGAGCGACGTGATCCATTATCCACAAACAAACGATACTTTTAACCCATGTCGCGTTTTTTAGCCCAATAAATTGAATTATTATTATTATTATTATATACTGAAAGGCTTGTCAGTTCTAACGGGTAGGACCAGCTAAAAGTATTAAAGTATAATCCAAAGGGTCTAAACTGTGGCTTTCAAAGTCACGCGACAAAGAGTCGCACAAACAGTTCCCTATAGGCCGTTCCATCGTAAAGACAAACAACCTACGTTGTCTTCTCTAACAGCTGTTTCAGGAAACACATTTTCAGCGATAGAGCTAGCTTAGCAACAAGTCTTCAAACTTTTCATCCTCCGAGGAATAGACCGGTGTTTTTTTTTATTTTGGCAGGATTTAACTGAGGGAAAATATTGGAATTTGTAAAACTGAGCAAAAATCCAAAACGGACCACATGTGTACTCGTAATACGTCTAACATAGCATTTGAGAAATAAACAAACTTCAACACGTCAAGCTGTGTCATAAAATATGTAATTACGACGGTTATTAACACTACTATAAAAGAATCCAAGCGATGACGCGTCTACGTGTAATTAACGATGAACTAAATATTAAGAATAATAATATGCTCCAATCTCAGAAACGGTGTTATTGGCTCCTTAAAACAACCGTATGTAATAAAGAAGATACAGATGAAGCTGCTTTAATGCAAGAATTACAAAGGTTGCACCACCATGTCGTTCATTCGAATATCACTTCCCGCAAGTGAATGAGGTCACTTCCTCTTAAATGCTGGGAGGGAGCTGGCACAGAACGTGAAAATCTGAAACCAGTGTGTCGCTTTTATTTAGCAATAATGGAAGGGGGGGTGCGATATGTATCTATGAGGATATCTTAAAGGTTTAAGATGTTGTTTTAATCATTTGTGGTCCATGAAAGTAATTCAGCATGAATGTTGCTACACTAAGGTTCAGGACGTGGATCATCATCATCATCATCATCGCTCGCATGATGGCGGTTGGGTACAAAAGAAAGAGACAAACCTCAGCCAACGTACTTCTCCAAATAAACCACCCTTTAGAATATGAAGTAAATTAAGAATAAGTGAATACATAAGACTTGGTATTGTTTCCATGGCAACAATTCCACACAACACATTCTATTAATAAGAGTTGGCAAGCAGATGAGGAGCATTCCTGGGAATAAAAAATATTGCTTTATTATAGTTATCAACAGAATATGAAATTGTGAGATGTAATTTTTGTCAACATCTATGAGCCGCTCACTTATTCTATGCAGTCATGTCTTACTTTGGGAATAATTGTGCAACATTTGGACTTTATTCTCAAAATCTTTTTCTTTTCATGTAATTTCTAGCAGTGGCCTTGATTGTCCCTCATAATGAACATCTCTCTCTCTCCAACAGTGTGTTTGATAATGTGATTCTAACCACAGTCATAGTTGTGAGTTCCATGTTGTGGATTTAAGGAGCGGCTTGCACAGACAGGAAATCAAGTGTCAGCTCGGCGGGTAAACCTCTGACGTGATCCAGTCTGAATATTGAGGCCTAGTGCAAAAGAAGACAGGTGCAGCAGACAAAAGAGGAAAAAGAAATTAAAAACAGACAAATCAAAGTGATCAATGAGTCACGCTGCAAAAATCTCACCCTATTCAACTGTAACGCCGGAGTTTTCCAGAGTTCTGTAAAAAATGAAAAAGGTAGCTAACATTGAATTGATTTGGAGATAAAGAAACGTGAAGGTGATGTTTTTGAGAGTGCAGCAATTATGTCCCCTTTCTCTCATTTTCCAGCGACCCTGGGCTTCAATATCATTCATTGCGTTTGCAGGCGCGTGTAATATGCTGATTTTGCCTCTAGAGGGCAGTAGAGCTGCAATTAAATCAAAAGCCAAGGCTGCTGGGCCTGAGAGTTCTCTATCAAGTGGTTGCAACTTGTTATTTTTTCCCATCCTTACATGGTAAACATACTAGGATCCGTTTCCCAGTCGTCCATCAAGAAGACTGGACTTTGAATGACCGGCTCGTCTCGTCTTCATTGATATTTAGGGGGCCTGAGAAATCCGCCCACCCACAAAGCAACTCATTTTACAGTCCCTAAGTCATGCTGGCAGGGTGCATGAGACGATCAAAGAGGACGAGGGAGAAGGAGTGACTTTCACAGCGGCGTCTGGGAGTTTCCTGTTCACAACTACATACTCAGCAGCATCCGACCGGTCGCTACGTTCAGGGGTGTCAGTCTTAATGATGAAGATTTAATTTATTCCATGACAAGGCAAAGAGAAGGCTTTCTCACCCTATTCAAGAGTAACACACGTGCACGGGGATCAATTTTGTCCACTAAAGAGTTTTCTGGCGTGTCCGGTTAAATCCTGAGATTGTTGGATTGGAAAGGTGGAATAGCTTTATTTTTTTTTCCACCTGAGAGACTCTGAGATGGAAGAGACTGATCAAGCCGGAGTATTTGTCTTGAAAGCCGGAGTAGGTGATATAAACAGGAATTTGTCCAAGGAAAAGACATAACAGAGAGAGAATACTTCAGATATTTTATTTCCCCTTGGCCTTCACATTTCCAGTTTAATTTTGCTAATTGTTTAGTTACTATAATTGTGAGTTATCTAACCACGAGATCGGATGGTTCTGTTTGATTTGAAGAAGTGAAGGATATGCAAATATTGCTGAAATTAGGGATGATTGCTATATTCAGCTCAACAAAAACAACATGCAGAAGTAGGCATAACTAATTACTAAGAGTGGCTGGAGAGTCCTAGAAAATCAGGCTAGTGACCAACAAATAATATTCCCAATGAGGATGATCAAAAGAAACAGCAAAAAATAAATCAACACAAAAACAGGGTAAATAGGTGGACTAAGAAAAAAAAACAGAAATAAGAAAAAGGTGAAAGTAATCAATCAAAACGGGTGGGAGAAATCATAAGTCAGGCACTTCCTTTTCACAGACCTTCCAAAATTCAAGCTAAAAGAACATAAATACACATTTCTGAAAACAGGTGAGAAATAAGAAGTACAATCTGTAGTTCCAACAATCTAAAAGGCAAATATTCCCTTTAAAGGAGCGTTGTGTAAAACTCAGGGTATCCCGTTGCTTAAATAACCCATGTATTTTGAGATAACAGTCAAAATATCATTTTTTCACTTTTATTGTGTAATCTCGAGCTCAGACAATCCTATTTCCGGTTTTATAGAAACACACTTTTATTTTTGAGTGAGACTTCCGGGTGCAGGTGCGGAGTTCTGTGATATCGAACAGTAGCTTAACAGCGCAAGTAACCTGAAAAACGGTAAAGTTTAAGAATAAAAACAAATTAAAGTTTTTGGTACGGCAATCCTCGTAAGAAGCAAAAGTAAATATTTGAGATGAAACAGTGATGTTAAAATGTGGTTATATCAAGTTTCTAATTGTCGTAATTTTGAGTAATTATTTGTTCAATTTAGTTACTGTTAGCTTAATTTGAACTAGCTTTAGCCTATAACAATTTACTGCAACCTATGTAAACATATCTTTTGCTTTATAGCTGGCTCTTACGTTGGGTTTTGGATTTAAATAAACCTGAAGTCATCAGTTAAATGGTCTGACCATTGTTAGGGGACATGCTGGACTTTGAATAAGTTCTAATAACCATGTTTTTGTTAGTGTATAAACAGCAGAAAACGAGATTCCCATTTCATTGAAAGCATCTCACCACCTCCACTGCTCGAAAAAGGGTATTGATGGAAACTAATGTTCAACAGATTTAACCGCCTTCACCGAATAGCGATGAGTCAGATCTGGTTAAGCCTGAATTGATTGATAATTTATTTATATCACAATCGGAATTTTCCCAAGAATCATCATCTTATATGTGCATTAAACTTTTCACATCCTGCATTACCTTTGTTTATCCACATTTGTCCTGCATGATCGGTGTATGAACTGCATGAACTGATAAATATCAGTGTCAGCTCAATAAGGGTTAAATGGAGATATAGTCATGTGATGCTGGCCACCTGTCAGGTGCATTTCAGGTGCCTCTTCAGAGGCAAAGGCCATAACATTGTAACCATCCACTGAATATTTTTCAGGTCTGCCTTTTGGCGCCAAAACGTTCTGTGGGTGCTCTGTGTGGTCTGACGCCTTTCGATGAGAGCCGGCAGTTACGTCTCATCCCCGGAGCGAAACAGGTACCTCACTTCAAAATGTAAGCTGTGGAGTGCATGTTCAGAATTTGTAGTAAAATATCCATACATTCCATTTTCTGTAACTGCTTGTTCCTTGTTTGTGCTTGCTTGTTTGTATTTGAGATGCACGAATGCAAACTGACTTCTGCAGCAGCAGCACCCGTCCTGCCTCTGCATTGCCACGACGTTCTAATATTTGACACAGCACATCAGTACGCCGATTGGGGCGGGGGGGGGGCCCGCGATCTGCCTCCTCTCCTTGCAGTTTACCTCCCTCCGAATATTACAGCACCTTGTAATTTATAAGTGAATGAAAGAACGCAGAGTACTTTTTGGCAGTAGAGGGAATAGGCTCGTGTTAATCTTTTGGTGTCCAGTCAGTAGGTGTGCACGAGGAGGAATGATGATTAAAAGCAGGGAAGTCGTCTTTTACTGCATTTAGAATCAAATTCAAACCTCCTGGGGGAAAAAAAATTACAAGCTCATATATGATCAGTTATTACTTTACCAAATTTATGAATGAAGGCATCCCATGAACAATTATTGTGTGTATCAAATAATTAACCCTGTCTAGATTTGGACTCCATTGTTCTCCAAAGACTTGAGTCCAACTTGATAAACGCAGCCGTTTAGTCTGTAGCCCTAAACATCAATCTATGGCTGCGTTCACGTTTCATGGCTGGAGGGACTCCATTCTGATTTTTTGCTGTAATCTGACACAAATCCGGGCTGTGTGCCAATATGAGCTTTTCAAATCCGACGTAATACATTGGACACATTGATTTGTATCCATGTGACAGGAATGAAAAGCGTCCGATCAGGCTTTTTTGTTGACACATTTGCTGAGTCATCATCAACCAGTGGCAACCAGAGAGCCGAAACCACGACAACAACGCAGTTCATCATCTATTAACCATCGAATGATGACGTTTTTATTGACTTCCAGAGCAAAATGTCATGACTTAAATTATTACTCGCATATCTATTTCTCTTTGAATACCAATATCTGCCAACAAATATAATGTTTGGGTTTTTTACATTGATTTAGATGTCAGGGATCTTTTGCAGTGTTAGGTGGTTCAATACTGATAGTATTTAGTAGATATATATATCCTTGCAACTTACTAAAGTCAATGAATGGGCTTGTTCAGTTGCAATAATAGGGTCATACAGACGGGTGAAACGGTACAGTGACAGCTGAATTCTGAAATTTAGGCTTTTTCTTTTTTTTGCATTCGTTGCCTGAATCAGTTGGCGATACAGGAGATGGTACGACTGCGGAGTACGGGGGTACGGGGGCCATTGCTACGAGCCCTTCTGGTGGCAGTACAACCACACTGAGTGTTGTAGCGATATCCTCAGCAGAAAGTCAGACGCGTTTTGTTTGGGGAGCTTAGAATTGCATCTCTGCTGCGGATGATGAGGCTCTCTTGGCTTCATCAGTCCGTGACCCCCAGCATGCTGTGGAGCGGTTTGCAGCAGAGTGAGAAACTGCTGTTACGTGAGTCAGCGCTCACAAATCTAAGGCCATGGAAACGCAGGCATGTCCCATTTGGGTTGGGGGGGAGTTTAGACAGTAAGAGATGGGTAGAGAGTAACGTTTCAGTATCTTGGAGTCTCGATTGGAAAATGGACTGTAAGATGGACAAAAGCCGTAATGCTGGTGTTGTATTGGTCCAGTGTGGTGAAGAAAGAGCTGAGACAAAGCTCTGAACTTACTGATCCATCTACTTTACAACCTTCACCAGTGGTCATGAGCTCTGGGTAGTGACCGTAACAATGAGTTTGAGGATAGAAGCGGCTGAAATGAGCTTCCTTCAAAGGATGGCTTGGCTCAGCCTTGGAGATAAGGTGCAGAACTCAGACATCCGAAGGGAGCTCGGGGTAAAGCTGCTGCTCATTAGCATCGAAAGGAGCAAGTTGTATTGGTTTGGGCACCAGGTTAGGATGCCGCCAGGACACCGCCCTCTGGAGGTTTCCAGGCAAATCCAGCTGGACGAAGACCCAGAACTTGCCGGAAAGACTATATATCTCCTCTGTGGGAACGCCCTTCTTAACATGCTGCCACCTTAACCCAAACCAGAAAAATATGGATGGATGGATGCATGCATTAATGGCGGAATAACCTACTTTGCTGTAGGAAATAGGAAGTTACTCTTACTATGCAAAGCCAGGTGGTGGGATTAGAATGCTCCACCCTCAGTTTCTCCCAACCACCCAGCTAATGTTTGGAACATGTCAAATGTGTATCTACACAGGGTGATTGGACACAAGGTGCCAAAGCAATTCCGATGGCTTCATTGCCTCATTAGACAGCCTGTCTCCACACATCACACACTAGGGGCTAGGAGCATATGTGTTATCGGTCGCACTAAAGCCATATTTTAGACAGACAGTGACAAGTTCAAAGTACTATGAAAATAACCTTATAATATTATTCAGACTTGTCGGTTTCCCTTTTCTAGAATGCTATTCAGGTCAGGTAGTAAATGCTTTGCAGTTCTTTACCGGTTCTGTGCCTTCAGTCTGGGAACCTCTGATGTATGTCCAAAAAAATGTATCAATGTGAGCAAGCCTAATATTACCGAGGACAGGTGAGCTAACGTTAGAGCTAAACATAGATCGCTCTAACTGTGAATGTGACCTGTCAACTTATCCAAATCTTAATTGAGCAAAAAGAAAAAACTGAATCGGGAAATGAGACTTCTTATGTGAACTTTCCTTTGATTTCCAAACAAGAGAATTTTCCATGTGCAAAGGTCTGCAGTCAAGTTAGCAATTATATACACAGCATCTGTAATGTCAATTTACACACTGTTTGACAACACATCATTTCTTTTACCATGACATGATGTAATTAACACAAAGGTGCATAAAAGCCTGGTTTAAATGAGGTATATTAAACAAAAGGGTCAAGTCCCATAAAACAATTGAGTTAAGATTAGAAAATGAAATGACCTTTGAATAATTTGATTTTATAACTTGAATTATAGTATAGCATGTCAAAAGGAAGTAACTTGGACCATTAGGGGTCTTAGGAAGATGAGGAGTTTTCTGTCGCTGGGTATCTTCTACATGTCATGTCTTTTCTTTTGATTCAATCCCTCATTGCAGCCCCAAACACACAACTGATGTTTATAATACACTACTAAAAGTCTTCGGGTCAACTACTATTCCCTCTTGATTGATTGAAAAAAATGCAGTTTTTTTTTTGTAAAATTAGAGTCTTTTCTAAATTGAACTCCAGTGAGTAGACAGAGACCGAAAGGAACTGATACTTGACTGTACTTGAGACGGAGAGCCTTCGACAGTGTTGTTTTAATAAAGGGCATCGTTTGTTTAGTCTTCATATCGGGTGCGATGACATCAATGACAGCCTCGTCCTTGACCGACTCTCGTCTCTGCATCTTAATAAAGAGGCATGAAGCGGGTTGCAAGCCTCTCATCAGATATTGCATTAGCTGACAGGTGGACAAATTGTGCAGTCATTAGATTAACATCCCTGCAGGTAGCAGTCTAATAAAGGGGATTAGACAAGTCAATGCAGGATCTGGTCCGGTAAACATCCCAGATCCTGACCCGTAACAATACATATAAATATTACAGATATGCTTCACTTCAAGATATTTCAAAGTCCCTTAAATCTCAATTTGAATAAAGTACCTTTTATTAGCTAGTCAAATATAAAACACTAGCGCTGAGTGGTTAGAAGAGAGTTTCTTTGACTCTCAGGTAGGAAGGAAGTGTAGACAGTCGCCAACAGAACGATGCCGTTGATCCAAGAGTGAACGCACTGCATCCTGAGGCCAATTTGCAAAGATCAGTTTACTGAAATGAAAGTTATATTTCATGTCAACAGTGAGTGGGTTATAAATATCAAGGACGTGAGCGGCGCTCATTTATCTCAATGCATGTTGGTAATTATACGACTGATGTTACGATAGTGAGCTCCATCACATACGGAAAACTGAGGATGAGCGCTTTGGGTGATAGAAATAGCAGCAAATAAGAGACTAGAGGTGTGATTATTGCACATATTCTAGCTCCTGGTTAGAGTACAATGATGATAAATATGGAGTTGTTAAAGAGAGAGAAGGATGATAAGGGTACAAGCCATCCATTCATTGCAATGTACATTTAGAGCTCATGCTTCAACTGGCGTCGTTCTGGCTAACAGAATGTGAGTGATGTGTAAACAGGAAGCAAAAAAATTCAGCCATACTTCCTTCCGTCCTGGTGGTGGAGTGAAAATACAATTAATAAAGAGACCGTTTAAATAAACCATGTGCAGACCGACCTCTGATAACTTTAGCAATGGTAAATAATAGAAACAGAGATTTGAACTGATCGTAGAAATCCGAGAGAAGCAAAAGTCGTGGGATTTAACATATTATACAGGGTTTTTGTTCTGCTCATTTTTGCACCACTTTCCCGTCACTTAAATTATATGCCTGTCGGTATGGATTTGTGTACGTATTCATGCATGTGAGTGCATATGTATGTATAAGTGTGCGTGTGTTTGCACTGCCTTCTGCTACACAACCTCCTCCTCATTGCAAGTTTTCTTTTCTTCTTTTTGCTCAGATTTTTGTTGGCTGCATGTTTGGCACCAGGATACGACGTCAAATACAAGTTTACAATTTTGACATTTCCTGCAATAAACTGTTTTCTGATTCTGATTGAAGGGAGACGCATTCAGTCGATTCACACAGCTCACACTTTGACTCCTTACTTACTGACAGCTACCGCCGAAATGTGAGAATATTTTTTAATTAAACACTTTTCTGGTGAAAGGCAGTGATGTCTCCTGAGAAAAGTTTATTTACTCGCATAATGTTGGATGGGGACTGATGGAGTAGAACTCCCAGTGTTTTACTTCTTAGTAAAGTTCAACCATCATCAGAACACATTCTCAACCATTACAAAAAGACCCTGACTGTGGTTCTAGCTTAGAACCGCACTGATGTCAAGAATAATGTTGTGGCACGTGTCACAGCATCTGGTCTCCTCTGTGATTGTTTGTCTGTTAGCAAGATTACTCAAAAAATTTGATTAAGACCTTTTTTCGGAGAGCTAGTTGATGGACATTCCTTGTCAATAATCTAAAATCAATTCAACATCCTTGTCTAAGATTAGTTTGTAACATCGACTGATTTGAGCGTTGAGCTGTGTTTTGTCTTTTTTGACTTTCTCAATCCAGACGGTCTGCCGCTGGAGAGGCTACTGATCGATCATTTCAGGGATAGCGCACGCACAGGCAATCTCAGAATTCCTATTCGGCGGAACAGATAAGTTGAACGCAGCATAATATGATACGTAAAGAAGATTCTACCATGTCCCAAGGTGTGTTCTATGCACGTCATAATTTAATTCAAATTCTCAGGAGTAACGTTCCTTTTCAATGAATGGAATAATGTTCGACATATGAACCGGCATATTTTCAGAGAAACAATGTCGAAGTCTTCTGTTCTATTCTGATAAATGTATGCGTCGTATGCAAAGGTAAAGAAAAGGAGGCAATGCAGTAATTTAGCTGGGAGTTACAAAAGAACAGCATTGATTCTAGCAACAAAGAAGAACTAGGATTGTGTCGTCTCAAGCTTTTCACTTCTTGGCTGCATGAAAACTTAAAATCTGTGGGTGCATTGTGTTTCTGTGTGATGTGTGTTATTACTGCCGTGTCTGCATCGTAGCAAAAATATAGAGGATTTTTATTCACATGGTGCCGAATCATAAGAATGGTTATATCATGACACTTTTCAAAACGGCAGGTCTAGACTCTTTCACAGAGACCCTGCAATCTTTGCACGGTCCACAGGCGTCTACATTTTTATTCCTGATTTGTGAAATACAGCTGCTGTCACTTCTAAAGACTCGTTTATACTCCATCAGTGTTGATTTCAGATGGAGCGCCGCACCAACGGCTCCACATACTTTTTCATGAATCTTTTATATTGACATTGATCAAGAGTGGAGAGTTTCGGCAACAACAAAAATGGTGACAGGCTGCCTTGGAGTCAGCAGGGGCTCACAGTTCAGCATAGCCACAGTGCCAGTCCCAAGCCTGGATAAATTGGGCTGTATCAGGAAAAGCATCCGGCATGTCTTAGCTCCACAATGAGGAGAGTCCACTGTAGGGATTCCTAATCTAACACAGCAGGAAGAACTGACCGACCTGCATAGAAAAAAGTGGAAGCAATGATGTAAGACTTTGACCCAAAAGGCCATTAAGTCATCCAAACATGTAAACTGAATTCTTTGACTTCCTTAATTGTTGTTATTTGCCATGTCCATAGACATTTGTCCAGTCTTGTCTGAAATATGGCTACTGCCCCAAATTGTTTCTGATGGTGCAGCATTTTTTCCATTGTATCCACAAGCTACAGAAAACCTGCAGAGTATGGAAAAAAAGATTCCACATCCATCTTTAACATTGGGCATACTTGTTTTAAGTATGGTGCTCTAGTTGCTAAGCTGGCACTATTTATGGCCGAGCCTTTGGAGTTTCTGAAAAGTGGAAAAATGCGGTTTCGTTTGCGGTTCCTCACGAGAGAACACATTTTTCCACACATTGAAGTTGATTTTATTTGAACTTTTTGTTGTACAGGTGATATGACATATGACATATTCTAGTGTTAGTTACAGATCTATGTCTCCCTGAATCAAACCTTACCAAGTAGTGCTTATCTAGCCATAGCATTAAATCCCTGAAGAATTTCATCATTGTGGAAATACTGTATATATAATTATTAATGCATAATTTCCAATGTACAATGGATAGTGTCATCTGGTCTCGGAGTCTGTGTTAGGGTTGGACGTAGGCTCTGTGGACAGTGGGGATCTCAAGGCTTCGGTTGGCCTTTCACTCCAGTGTTTATTGTATTTCAGGCTTCTCAGGAAACTGGGTTGCACAAAATTGGAATATACTTTTAGTAATGTAACTCCGTGTTGAGTAATTAACAGTCATATATTAGCCGGCAGCATGTGGAGGAGATATAGCCTGGCTTTAATTTAGCAAGAGGGATTAATATCAGATCACACCTATCTGCAGATTTTCCTTTTTTTCTTTTTAGCATTTATCTGGGGCAGAGTCTTTTTAGCAGCAAAGTGATGAAGGTACTCCAAACTTTACTGTTCTCAACTTTTTCCAGGCTTTAGTGGGGAACCTTAGGCATTTCCAACCGAGATCAAAACTAATCCCTCCAGTGATCTCTGTATCTACCCTGGAGTCTCTCACTAACTGCAAATGCTCAGAAAAACCTCCATAGGGAGTTACACAGGAGGCTGATCCTAGAGTGAATCTATGCCCTTGCATCTGAGGAGATTAAAATCAGAAGTGTAGATGCTGACTCGCATCATGACTGGTTCCAATGAACTGGAGGTTGTTGGACTGTCAGAGGTTCTCACACTGGACACCATACCTTACTCTTTTTTATCTCCTATCCATCATGAATATAAACGGTTACTAGGGACAACAGAAAACATCCTTGACTTCCTGTCAAGAATTCAAACTCTGCTCTTCATCTGGTTATGCAAGAACTTGATGGGTGATAGCAATATCCCCAAGAGCCCATAATCCCACTCTAACCTCACTGGATGTCCCTGATTATCCCCACAATGGTAAAGTCCTGTGTTTGTGAAGGAAATTATTTGATCATGTCCCTAACCAAGGTGAAGAAGAATCCTGAAGTTTCTGTTCCTTACAGTACCCCAAATAAACTTGATCTATAAACTTGTTGTATATTTGCAATGCATCATCAACTAGAGATGAGACTCTATTGTGTATAATATCAGAGATAGCAGCGCAGTATTCAATGACAATAAAACCCTTTATAATTGATGGTTTCAAAAAAAAAAAAGGAAGAAACTAATAGCAATAGATAAATGTCGCTAAAATAGATAAAAGAACATTCTCTACAGAGCTCTGGCCTTAATAATGGCGAGTAACTACCATATGTTTATCTTTCAATATCTTCTCTGTCAGCAAATTATACTTGCAAAAAATGCATTCCAGCTGCGTTTGATTTCTTCTCCATGTTGATCTACGTGGAACTAAGACTATTTCTAAAGCACACAGAGCAAAAAACCCAGCAGGGCCACACTTGGAAATGTCTACACTCCATCACGTGTGCAGTGCACACTGGGGATAGGGTGATAAACTGAGATGATTTTGTCAGTTTATTAGAAATCCAACAGCGGCGAGTCGATACCATTCATCTCTGCTGCGGTGACCGCCTGCTCAACTCTCAGAGATGTTTCTCTAATTCCCACTGGGGAATACAAAAGGAGAGACTATGCTGGTTTATGCAAATGAGGTGGCATTTTATTCTCATCCAACCGCTTTTTTCCAATAAAAATGAAACTCCTTGCCAACAGCCGAGTTCACTATGTCATAAGAACAAATAAATATGCAAAATTGTAAATAGGGGATGAATAAATGTATGAAATAATCAGTTGCGTTAAATTGGAAGAAAGACTTTTACAAAGAAATTATTTCGTCTCATTTCCTCTTGATTGAAAAAGTTCAAGATTTTTAAATAAATGTAAAAAAAAAAAAAGCAATCGAAAGTCACTTATGTCCTAATTTTGATCAGAATTTAAAAATCCAATAATCTTCTCCTTGCAGAAATGTATTTAACCTACATCAGTAATTGTTATTGCGTGTCGATAATTTCCCGGGAAAATATAAAGTATCTGAATACAAAAGTGTCACACAAGGAAACTTTTCTATTTCTTTTTGTCTTTTTGTCTCTGTTTCTCTTCTATTTTGGGGGAAATGAGCACTAACTCTCAATTAGTGTGCCTAAAGAGGGTCGTGATCCTTGTGACACTGTAGGAGGAAACTTTTATTTTGAAGGAGTGCAGCAGAGATCCGTTGAACGATTTGTTCCTCTTGCTACGTGTTATGCTTTTATCATGGAGTAGTAGCATAGCAACGTAGTTGTTGCTCGATCTGTAGGGATTGGGACGCGTGATGGCAGAGCCAAGTCATTATAAACGGCA
This sequence comes from Lophius americanus, assembly GCA_037951165.1. Classification (NCBI taxonomy): domain Eukaryota; kingdom Metazoa; phylum Chordata; class Actinopteri; order Lophiiformes; family Lophiidae; genus Lophius; species Lophius americanus. Next base: position 1,292,530 of record JBBDHG010000169.1, on the reverse strand, counting down.
ACAGATCAAAGTTGTCACTTAATAATCTTCTGTTGCCCCCATCATAGATGGGTGGGCCTCCAAGCCTATTCATACAGTGGACAGTGTTGAATGTTATTATTTCAGACCATAAGCAAAAGTTTTAAGTTCTTAAAGTTGTAAAAGCGATGCAAAGTAATATTTGTCTCGGTCATTTTCGGTCAATAAAAATAAGAAATCAGCTCCATTAGGCATGACTGTGATTGGACCCACCCAGTCAAGTGGTAAAAGACAAATTTTGTGGCTTCGGTGAAGAGATGCCGTTGTCTTTAGTGCCTGAAGCATTGTTCTCATAAAGGTACACAGCACAATCTAATAAGATAAAAAAAAAGATATTGGGAGAGTTAAACTTCACACAGATGGAAAGGCAGCAAAACCCAAACCCATAAATTGACAGACCTGTCTGTTGATGACAACAGTGGCTGTGATACTGAGTCTAATGGTGTGGTCAGCGTCTGAGTGCCTGAGGGCCCTCCAGCCTTGAAAGGTGAGCTATGGAAGCGGACTGAAGCTGATGACTCTATTGAACCCAGTCGATGTGGAGAGAGCCGACCGGCTGAGTTTAACAAGAACAGGGTGCTCGGCGATGAAGACACACAGGGCCGGTGCTTCGTCTTCTACCCTCGGGTGACTCGGGTGAAAAATGAGCAGCGCAGGCAAATGAGGGAAATTTTTTCAAATTATCGTTTTTATTGTTTCCCTTCGCCGCACTAGGATTTCCACTTTATATATATATATTTTTTAATTTACCAGCTACAGTTAACAGCTATGCTTTTAAATCCACCCACTGCACACTCTGTGCTGCAGCTGAATACATTTATTAGTAATACCTTTCTTACACTGCTCGGATTTAGAAGCAAATATAGATCAATATGTCCTTGTCTGGCCAGCGAAATTGGGAGCAGGGTGTAGAGAAGAGCTCTTTGCTCCATGAAAGCTATTACAGAAATCACACCCAAAGTGAGAGAGAAAAAGAAGTAATAACATCTGCACCCTCATCAGCAGACCTATTTCCAGAATTGCACATTGGCTTGGTCATTAAAACCAAACCATGGCGGGTGCACCAGCGGATGAGATGTCCTGCTTGTACGTGGTTTATGCAGGTTTTAAACTGTGATGCATTCAGGGGCCATCGAGATAAATCCTTGCGACAAAAAAAACGACAGTAGGATTGTTCTAACCCGTGCTTCGTGGAGGGCGTAGGAACCAAGATTCCTATCGGACTTTTTTCACACGCCTCACAGTCGGCACCATCCTACTATAACAAATATACTTTTCACAGGTTCATGTATACGTACCTTCCGTCTGACTACGGTCTCAGCATCACGTCTGTCAGGACTTAGATAAAGGTTACTTAAATGAAAATGACCTTCTGAAGACGATGATACCGCAAGGCGATGAGGAGTGTCTAACTGGAAGTAGTTAGGTTTTTAACCATTATACCAGTATTAGCTCTGACGTAGGAATTGGCTTGACCTTTATAGATGAAAAGCTCTTTGCAGTTGATCTTGTGTGGAACTACGGCACCATCCATCTTTATCGATCACTGGGCCGTACGGATTACGTGTTTGCTGCTTGTTTTCCCTGCTGGCAAGAGACAAAACAAGCAACATTTACTTAAGCTGCCATCAACGTCCCACATCCTTAAGAGGAGAGTCATGTGACTGATCATCTGACGGTGGGGCCGAGCAACAGTCAATTATAGGAAGACTCTTATTTCACAAGAAGAACCCTCCTATGTCTCTGTGATCCCTTTACTCTTCATGAATTCTCCAGAGTCAAGGCAAAGAAGACGAGACAAAATAGCAGCACTGAAAAACTTCACTGTAATGTTACTTTTAGGAATAACAGCAGGGTCACAGGCAAACTACTGTTCTTTGGTTGTTTTTTATTCCAGATCCCTCTTGTATTTCCATGAGAAAAATAAAAAGAGGAATATAATAGTCCCCTTTGAGTTCCAAACGGCTGGAACATCCAGAAGATCTGAGAGTAAATCATAACTACACTATAATCCCCCTGATTCAATCTGCCCTGTAGTATCACATAATTATATGGTTTAAGTATTTATACTTATTCATTCACAACTTTTTATTATTAGTTATTAGTAACTATTTTTGCTGTATTATCACTTTTAACTTGATTTCATTACATTTCATTAGACAATCGGGTATTTTATGTCGTCTGTCGTTATTATATTGGCAAAAATTCAGGATATCATGTAAAACTCACAACCAACACAGATCCTTCATGTTAACGTAATAACTCCAAAACTATTTAATGGTTCATCTACAGATTTTATACCCACGTAGAGCTTAGTGCGTGGAAGAACTGGAGAGATTTTTGGAAAGGTCAGTTATATATTTCAGGCAGTAGAGGGAACTTCATTTCCAAAAAAAAAAAGTCTCATTTTATTTTATTTTGGGAAAGATCTGATGTATAAATCCGAGACCTTGGGGAGCAACCATTGTTCCAACTTAGTCCAAATTTGGAACATGAAACTCGTGCTCTATCCTGTATCTATCAAATCCGACTCTAATATTTGATATTTTACTCACTGGGGGAACTTTTTCACAAAAAACAGTTTTTGGACAAAACATAACATTTAATTTGTGGAATCGAATTTTTGGAAATCCTTGTAGAACGCAGGGGATTTGCGTCCCCCTGCATTTTATTATTAAGTTTTATTCTCTTTTTCCTTTCTTGCTATCATTTATTTATCTTTATCTTTCCCTCACTTCCATTCCTTTCTGCTATTGTTGTCGTTCCAAGCGCTAAATAATCTGCATTAAATTCTGCACCCTTTTTTTTAACTTATTAAGTTTTATTTATCACTTTTAAAGCCCCTTAAAAGGCACACAAACAGTTTGATATTGCTATATAAACACTGTTTGATTAATTAATTTCCTATAGAAGCAGAAATTCATCCCCTATAGCCAAAATCAGCCTTCGTTAAATTTCTGTTCGGACATTCAACATTTGGAACTATACCATGTGAGCAAACAGACAAATTAAATGTGGGAGGGGGGGGTGTGTATGCCATATGGGAGTCACGTACAGCATGATATTAAGCACACTGCCACAGGAGGCACAAAGCTGTTCAAGGGAGAAGGCAGATGGATGCCTGGCTGCTTTCCCCTTAATGGCTACAGGGATGTTCTTTATTCGCTTTAAAATGCAAGTGTGTGCATCTTTGTATGTGAGCGTGATCAGACGTCCGGGAGTGTTTCATCGGTATGTTCTTGATGTGAAAGCATACGTGTAAACCTCCACAGATGCTCAGTTGTACGACTTCTAATCAAAATTGTTCTCATTATTGGTAAGAAAACAAGTAAACCTACACTGTTGTCTCTGACATCACTGTAATAAACCTGAAAACACCCCAAGTTATGTTTAAAAAGCGATTTTGGTATTAAAAAAAAGCTCCCCCTAGTGGATATAATATGAACTATTAGAGCAACATATGATATATACTAGCTAGATCACCTCAAGCAGATGCATATTGACCAAATTTGGACTAAATCGGGCCAACGGTTAGGAAGTTGAAGAATTATGGCCCAATTTTTTTTTTCAAAGATACAGGTCCCCCAGTGTCGGAAATAAAAAAACGAAAATCAATCCAGTTCTTCCTCACACGTAGGTCTATAAGGTTATAAACTTAAAAACCATGATTCAATAATATCTCTGATTTATCGGAGACATTAACACACAAAGTAAAGTATGAATTTAACCCCTAAATGTAGTAATAGTTCAGGAAATTTCTGAAATCTGCAGTCAAGCTGAATTGCACAAAGACAGGAAAGAAAAGTTGTCTGGTTTCAGCTCGTTCTGTCCTTCTTGACCCTAAAAACTGAGCAGACGCTCCTCACCTTTGCACACATCGAGCTGTTATGGAGCGGACATAATTGTTACCAGGATGATCCGGCCTCGGACCCGGCTGCTCTCTCTATAGGTGCACACATCATTTCTGTTTTTGCAGCAGCAATCAGACCAAAGAGTATTGACTGTCTGGCCCACTTTAGTCCCCGATTATTACCGGTATCACTTTTTTATGACCATCGTAACACTAATAAAACGTAGTTTCTCTATAGAATATGTCCCATGTTATCGTTATGTCATCCTTATGGCGCATAAAGCTGAAACTTTAAGCCGTTGAAAGACGATGAATTATTAATAGCGGAGGGGGCAGTTTTGAGGGGTTATTTTGCTGAAACAACATTATAAGACAACAAATTTCATTTATCCTTCCACTTACATGACTCCTGTGCAACTAAAAAAAAAGACAAACCGTGCCTGACAGGAAATTTGGCACAGCACTACTGCCTTTTTCTGCTTAATGTTTGCATCAGTGATCACAGCGGCCTGATTTCATTCCAGAAAAAACTGCCTGCTTGCAATTTACCTACATTTACTTTCCTTCTCATTCCAACAATGTCCGATAATGGATATATTTAATGTGTTTTTGTGCCAATGTTAAAGTTTTAATTAGTGCCGCTTACAAGGTATTTCTAAACAGTCCAGTCCAGTTGCACTTAATTAATCAAATACCACACATTAAGAGAAATTGCATCTAAAATAATCCTTCTCAACTGAAGCTCTGGCAAAGGTTCATACAGGAAGAGTATCCCCTTGCACACTCGGGTCATAGTTTATTTCTCATACCCCGCTGGCATTCGCACCTTTCATAAACTTTCGGTTTTTTGGGGCCTCAATCATAATGTCATCAGCCGGTCACGTCTATCCAATATCCCAGTGACGCACCATCACCGTTAGACGCTCATCTTTCTGCTGCCTTTTCTTAATAGGACTCCCTCCACCCATTCATCATCAAATCCACTGTTTTGCACAGCCTCTACCTCACCCCTTTTTTAAACAGTCTTTTAAGTTTTATCAACTGTATCACTCATTGGTCTCAGCAGAGTCATCAGCCGCCACCACCAGTATCCAGACTTTAAGGGAGGCATATATCTTGCCGCTGCTCAGGACAGACACCCTTTGATCATGATCTCTTTTAAGAATCGAGCGCCAAAGACTTTCTCTCCTGACTGAAAAACTACTTGTGGCAATACCTTTACCTCACGAATACAATTAGAAATATATAAAAGCACATGGAATATGCTGCTTGTAAAAATCTTCAACAAAAGCAAACGGCTTAGTTCAGTGTCATAAACAGCGTCTTATAGTGAAGAGAGAACTATGATCTTAGATTTCAATACAACGCACCTGTTTCAGAAAGGACTCTGAGTTGGTTACTTAAGACCAAATCATAATCACAGTGACTTTACAATGTAAAAGATGAAGTACTAGTAACGCAAGTAGGAAGAGAAATGTACCAAACATAGGTCCAGTCTCTGAACCACATGTGGACAATCCGCCATGTCATCAAACAGTGATAGAAGCATCAGGAATTCCGGCAGTGTCCCTTCAAGTCGTCCCTCCAATCTGAACAGCAGGAATAGAAGCATAGGGATCGTAGGAAACAATCTATGACCAACAGCAGTATGAAAACTTCTAACATCTAGAAGATGTTTCAATAGCTAATATACTTAGACGGACTATTTCAACTGTTGAGACTGACAGGACAAATTCATTTCCGACAAAGCCAAAGATAGCAAGCTCTTTAGCAAGTCGCCTCTCTTTAACAAGTCACATGCCTCCACCATGTCCAACAGTCATGATGTGTTTTCCTGTTACGCCCTTGTCGGAGACGCATCAGGACAGATTAACATTCATTCTGCCAAAGGCATGTGGTCAAACACGTCCCAGACCATCTCGGCAAATGGTTTGAGTGATCAGAGGAAAATGTGTCTTGCTGTCCACTTTGATTGGATTGCCCCAAAACGCTTTTTAAAACCGAGTCCAAACAGCGTTTATGAGTCATCATTCAAACAAACAAATGCAAACGTACGTCCAATAAACCAAATAATAAACTCATTTTTTTTAAATACAATTCTTACCTTCAAAAATCGCGTTCCTTGTTAGCGTGATGGTTGAGTACTGAACATGTTATACACATGAAAACATGAAAAAACGCAATTCTGTCAGTTACTCCTTGTTGTAAGATGACAAAGGACTTAATCAGACATACATTAACTGATTACTGTAAACATGTTATTTGATGAATCAGACTCTTTATTGAATCATTCTCTTCTACCAAAATCATTCTGTGCTCATCATGGAGTACTTGGCAGTAAAAATAACTCCATGGGGTACATTACTAAAAGTACTGGAACATGTGTGCGGCGCATAATAGACACTGGAGCTTGAGAGCCCAGAATGCATCTGTGAAAGTTCTTGAGATGATGAATGCCGAACATTAGCAGACTCTGTTGTTCTGATTTAGCCTATAAGAGACACGCCCCCTCGCTTTCTCTTCTCTCTTTGGCTTTGACCTTGAAAAATCATCTTTCTCTGAGAGATGGCGAGCAAGTGAGGGAGGGCAGGCGTTTGTGTTAGAGACAATTACTTCCAGTGTGCGTTATGCTCATAAGCGCTAAAGCGAATGAGAAAAAGAGCCTCTTACATAATTTTCCAGGAGTCCCTGCCTTTGTTGTTATCTGTGATTGGAAAGGAGGCTCACGCAGCGCCCGTTAGCCGATAGATTGCTTCGACGGAGTCACGGTGGCAGTCGTGGCGGTTGTTTAAAGGGCCATTCGGATGCAATCTAAGGGATTTCAGCCTAGATTTATGCCCGTCTTATTGCCCCAGCTCCTCGCTCCAGAGCCATAGTAAACGGAAATGAATTATTGTGCCAGCAGGGCCGTGAGCTGAACACTCTGGCTCGCGCTGTGCATTTCATTAGTACTCATCCGTACCTCACCTGCGTGCGCTAAAAACATTAACACCGTCATTAGAGGAACTCGGATCGTGTCTAGTTGTGACCAGAGGAGTCCCCTTGCTGCTGAGAAAAAAAATAAACTTAGATTTATTCAATAGCCATGCTGAGAATGAAACCAAGTCCCAACTGGAAAACCCTACAACGGTCAGCCTCGCTGTTCGCTGTGTTTGTCTGTATCTTAATTTATGCGAGAAAAAGGTTTTATGGCTTTTAGATAGAGATTCAGATTTTTCTTTTAGTCACGCAAGGGCACACAATCAATTTAAAAAAGAAAAAGAAAATGGCGGAAAGAATGTGGACTATTTCTGACTCTTTGTTCATGTGTGGCTCAGGCAAAACATTTTTGAGGACAGTACGAACAGAACATGACACATAGAATCTGTCTTATCAAGTCTGATTAGGGCCACTTTCACATGTGGATCTCATTACGGCCAATGCGATGTCATTTTGAACAGATCACGATTCATGGGACTTTATTTTGCTTCTGAGAACGCTCACATCAGTGTTTGTCAGCAATAACCGATGGAGTTACATGGTCACAAATGTAACCAGGTCAAATGTACCAGATTTGGACTAAATCTGGCCAACTTTTAAGACGAGTTTATATAATATAATATTATATAAACTCGATTCATTATCACCAAGATTGAACTAAATTGGACCAATGAATGAGAAATTGCAGCCCGAAAACCTTTTGAAGATGAAGCTCCCTCTACTGTATGAAATATATAACCGACCTCTCCCAAAATCATTCCAGCTCTTACTCACCCTAAGGTTTGTGTGGTTTTATAATTTCTAAAGGATTCATGAGATGGTTTTTGAGTTATCACAGTAACACAAGGGATCGGCACAATGGCGGATGCGGCCATGATGATCCTTCCATATTATCGTTTTCGGTAATATAATTAATAAAAAGGAAAACTGATGTTTTCTTCACAACATGGAAGTGGAGTCGCAGAACGACGTGTCTCCTTGAAAACTGACAGTATTGCTCTTTACCCATGTTTAAGGAAAACGGCAACCTACTGGTACACATCTGAGTATTTCAGTATTCAGTCCCCCTGCGGAGCAGCTTCACAATGAAGCCTGTTTGTTTTCTCTGTAGAAGGACTACCCGCTGCCTCTCCCGATAAAAAAAACAGTCCGGATTTAGATGCGTTTCCCTCGGGACCAAATTCTAGTTTGCATGCACTGATTGAAGTGTGTCGGAACGACGCCTTCAGTGACTCGCCGCGTCTGCAGCCCCTCTGCATCTCAGCAGTACGATGTTCACTGAAGGCCTCGAATGCATCGGGATCTGACCGAGGTGAGAACTCCGGTCGGATCGCGCAAGTTTGAATGACGTGCTGAATACGCGCTGTAAAATATTGCACTGTAAATACAGAATAACTTAGGGAGAGCAGCTTCACCAGTAATGTGCTTTTTACAGTATATTGACAGCACCATGCGTCCGTCTCCGACTCCACTCGTTATCTGATGCGATGGGAAATCAGGCCGTTACTTCTCAGGATATAGCCCCCTTCACAGGTATGGTGGGCTGAGCATTACAACAGTATTTGGGATATTGTAGCATTAGATTGACAACATTTCTTTCAAAAATGGATTCAGAGGTCGATGCTGTGCCTCGGGCTTTTCGGATCTGGAATCCTTAATATCAAACATATAGATGTCAAACATCTTCGATATTTACGACTGCTGATTGGGTCCGCTCCGACAGAATACCTGTAATAGTCAATGAGAGCGAGCGGGCTGCAAAGCGTCATAGCCGGGTGTTCTACAGCCAACAGAAACCCAAACATACCTGAACCCCGAGCCAGGTGGATTATTGAAGAAGAAGAAGAGCAGCTTGTCGAGGTATGGCAGTATCCGAGTGCCTTTATAAAGAATCATGCAAGATATATCTAAATAGGGACGTCGAGGTGTCAAAATATACAACTGACCTTCCTCGCACAAAGATCTGTCCAGGTATAAAATTGAAGATGATCCATGAAACATTTTTTGAAACATTGCATTAACAGGAAGGATCTGTGTTAAGACAACGAGACGCCAACAATGACGATTCCATAACAAACCCAACTTTTCGGCTATATAATGACAACATACCTAAAGAATTAAGAACTAAAGTCAGAACCGGGATGAGCATCATCTTCAAAAAGATAATTATTTAATCATAGGAGACATTTGTGGATAATTAAGGACATGAATTATGGGTTATGTCTTAAAGTGGAGTTTATGAGGTCAGATTGACCTTTAACATCGAGTAACAAATTATAGTCGCTTGACTTTTGAGGTAAAATGAACATTGGGGACTAATTTGAAAAAGTTCCCTCCAGGTACGATTTCTCATTCATGAGACATGAAGATTGACAACGAGATGACGTGAAGCCTCGAACCACAGCCCTCGTCATCGCAATGACACAGCATGAAGAAAATCTGCCTCTCCTCTTTCCAGAAACCCCGTTTTTACTTTCAGGTATGTGTGTGTTTGTGTGTGTGAGAGTTTGTGAGCCGGCTGCATGCAGCAGATGGGGAGAAATAATTTTCCGAATGTCAGTATGGAGATATGATAAATATTCCTGGAGACGGATTCATATACAGCTTTCCAAGACGGCGCATCTGATTATAAAATGGATGTTAATCACTTGTTGCAACGGTTATAGTGAATATTTAAAGTGCAACAAAGCAATTCATAAATCTGAGTGGGACAAGGCTCTCTGTTTTTTATCGATAACTAAGATAAGATTTTCACCTCAACCTCATCATAAGAGGTAAAAAAAAAAAAGCTTTAAACTAGATTTTTTTCTCTCTTTCTCCTCAGAGCTTCTAGTACACTTCAGGGAGGTTTATCTTTCCCTCTCTCATGAACACATCTTAAAGTGAGAGCTCGCTATCATGAACTATTAATTAATGCCTCTACTGATAAAACAATATGTTGATATCCTATCATCAAATACCATATGCTAATTGCATATTCCCGTATTTCATTACAAACTCTGCTCCAATTACTCCAATGTTATGGCTGTGCTTCGTGGGGACAGCCTCCTCGGGTGCCGGGTGTAATTGTATAATCCACCGCAGCTAGTCGTCTTATCCGCTTCGGCACATCGAGAGCACTCCGAGCTACACTCTGCTAAAAAGTGGGGTTCATCCTGATTGGAGACACGGAGAAGCTCTGATGTGGAAGCGCAGGTTTCAGCTGCATCATCAGGCAATATGCCGTCAGTATCCACGCATAGACTAAAACCCCAGATTAGGATCAATAACTACATATGTTTTTTTTATATACATATTTTACAGCATTTTTCCTCAGCATTTTTTTCTCATGTCAAGAGATTGATGATTAACCCTTTGATGTCCAGTTCAGCTGTTTGGTTGAGCACATTTTTGAGTCACTATTTCTTATTAAAAAATGTGTGCCACTAATTCGGACCTATTTGCAGTACGACCCAGTGGCTGTATATGTTAAAGAGTAAGGGGCCAAGGATGAAGCCCTGAGGGACACCACATGTCAAAGAAGCAGCAAATAGTTAAAAATAGCCGACTTGATTTTCCTTTTCTGAGCTCCTCATGCTTTTGTACAAAGTTTCGATATCGGATTGATGTCTGAGATATTTGTTTGTGTTTTACTTGTTTTTATCAGATCGAAATTAAAATCAGTGGTGTCACACATCACTTGTAGTATCCCCTATATGAAAGTTGAAAACACGCCACACATCCATTTAATTCACACGCTCACCTGCCACCTCCATAAGAATACTCCTTCCTGCAGAGGAAGGAGACAATAAATGAAAGAACAACTTCATACGGTGGTTTTGCAGTTAAACGTCTCGTTGGCTCAGACTTCTGTTGGTGGCGAGAGAGCTGAGAATCCTTGTTTATGTGTTAAGCCTTTTCCCAATTAAATCATACACATATTTTATGAACGAGAAATCAAGAAAACATTTAAGGTGCACAGGGAACGCATATCTCTGCCAAAATACCGGTCTGCCCACCTGAGGTATGCAAATATGGAGCCGAGTCTCATTCAAGGGGCATCAAACCCCGTCCTCCATATGTGGAATGGAACCCAGAAGCGCGAGGATTACCTTGTGCCTCCACAGTCTTTAATAAACCTCTAATGGTAACTCATGGCTGTCTGTCAGTAGGAGTAAATCCGAGAAAATGCACATCGGGACGTGTTTATGAAGTTGGAGAACCAAAAGAATTCTGGAGATAAGTGTTTAGTGGTTGACAGCTTGCATGAATTCCGTCAACTAGGTCAGATTTTGCATCCTATGTGGAAGAGTTTTACTCAAATCGAACCGTGCAGGTGCCAAAACCTAGTCAATGTTCACTTTAATGTTGTAAGACAATGATGGGATGGTTCTGCATGCAGATGCTAGCGAGTAGCTTATTTTTGTTGGGGATGCCAAAATATCACTGTGTGAAAAGCTGAGATGACGATGCGTTTTGCGCGATCTGCAATGCTATGTTATGTTGTTGTGAAGAACCTTCTCACTGTGAGACACCAGTGTTAGCCGCTACGCCATTGTGGTGTCCTGGGCTATGTTTCCAATCTTAAATAAGATTCAAAGCCTCTTATTATGACCATTTAATCTAACCGATAAATGGTAAAGTAAACATGGCTGACACTACCTGTACTTTTTCAGGTCAACAAGTTAATTCATTTAGAGATGGTAAGAAGTTGTTGACTCAAGGTGGAACAGACGCAGTCCCTCTAATTGTCTCGGAGTAATTAAGTGTTACGTTCTTCACACTTTGCTTTATGCATTTGCATTTATATGCTGTTGCTGCTGGGACGACGTGCTGGGGAGACGTGCTGGGGAGACGTGCTGGAAAGGCTGGGCATATTTATATGTTTAGTGTGGTTGCATTAAAGAGAGTACAAGGTGTTATGAAGTGTTCTCATTGGAAAACAGCAGCCACTGTTGTTGACGAAAGACTGCAGTAGACCTCATAGATAAGCGACTGAAGGCCGTGTTTACTCGCCATGTTTCGCAAACGGAATTAACATATTGACGTTGTTGTCTCGCGCCACAATAACTCGGACTCGCGGCTCAAGATAAGAATTATAAATAAATCCCCCGCGTTGCCTGGAGGTGAATCTTCACTGAGAATGGTCGGCCGCCTCAAGGTGTTGAAGGTGTTTCATTGGCTGTTTACCCCCGTGTCCCCATTTAATTAACTGTCATTGATTTGTGTTGACTTGGTGTGCTTTATGTAGCTTCGCCATGATTCCACTTTGAGTGATAGCTGCTGTGAAGATGTGCATCTAAATTAATCTTGCATTTAAGAGCCAATCTCACAACCCAAATGCAATCACTTCGATTTGTTTTGGCTCGGACCCGGCCAACGCACCAGAACCACCACCAATAATTCTCATTAGCGACACAAGGTTTCCACGCACATGCCTTCGTGGCCCGTTGATTGAATATCTTATTGGAATTACCTTAACGCATTACTTGTGATTCATCAATGCCTTCCACTGCCAAGAGTTTCGAATAGAAACTAAGGAATCATTTGAATTCTCATTTGGTTGCGTGAGAGGAGAAAGGAATGTGTAATTTGGGGGGAGATTAACCATTATCAGCATCAGACCAGTTCAGAGAATGATAGTGGTGACCAAAATCCTTCAATTACCCAGCTGCTGTTTGAAATGTATTATTATTATTATTATTATTATTCCGAGGAAAACTCAGACACACAAGTACTTTGTGTGTTTGTACGCCGTATGATTGAACCGTACTTAAAGGATGCCGTTCAGCAGCCAATGAGTGAAGGCGAAACATCTCAGTTTCTTGTTATTGCAAAGATAATAGCTATCTACATTCGACAGTCAGAAAAGAACAGAGGTAGATAAGACATCTTTACAAGAGACAGAAATGTGGGACGAGAGTGAGATATTTTCAGCCATATGTCATAGGTGCTGCGACAGAGACTAGTAGCATTTAGAAGCTAACTCGATACAAGAAGCAGAGAGTGGTACGACTTTTTCAGGAAAGCAGTTATTGAGGTTTAACCGCACAGTTAGCCTGATAGTTAACCTGCAAGTTAGCCTCATAGTAGCTTTACTAGCATAGTGGCTTTGCCCCGACCTCATTTTAGTGTTAACATTTGGGACATTATGGAATCATCGCCGCCCTTACGTCTGTGTCCGCCGCAAATCTTTTGTGTTAGCGCAATAACTCAAAAACTATTTCATAGCTAATTTTCAAATTTTAAGCCCACATAGATATTAGGGCGAGGAAGAACTGGTGTGATTGGGAAAGGTTGGTTGCATATTTTGTGCCATTATTCTCAACTGTGAGTCCAATTTAGTCCAAAATTGATGCATATGAATCGACTCAAGGAGATCTATCTCTTTTTTATTAGCAAGTTTTATGCAACAGGCCTCTGCTCTGAAGTCAATCTAGCCCCTCAAACCTTAATTCCTTTTTAAAAGTCTAAAACTAGTACTCATGAACTGAATTGTTTCTGTTAACCAGTCAGAACAATTATAGACCCAACAGCTTTATATCAAATATTTCACACACGACTGAGTGATATCTTAGTATTGGAATAAAGTGCAATCCGTTTCTGCTCTATTTTGCAACGTCTGTATTGGTGTGGCTGACCAGAGCTGTGTTGTTGAGAAGAGCAGTATTGACTGGTGCTTCACCCACGCAGAAGGTGCTGAAGGGGAAACGGTGGGCAGGGTGTCAATCCATACCTGATGGTATCTTCGCAGCCGGTGGCCAACAAATTCAGGGACTGGGATGAAACACATGACGTCAGAAAACAGCCGGAGGAACATGCTGCACATGAACTAACAGATCATCGGGTTGCCAGACGTATGATAATTATCGTATTCGTACAATGTACGATCAATAACGCCACAAATCCCCAAATGTACCATTGATTTGGACATTTCACCAATCTTACATTTATAGCTGAGTTATCTTATTGTAATTACATTTATAGGTAATTTATCTCATTGTAATAATCTATAAAGCTTAGTTGTCTTGTTGAAATTACATTTATAGCTAAGTTATCTCATTGTTATTACATATAAAGCTTAGTTGTCTCTTAGTTGTAACTATGTAATTTCATTGTAATTGAATCGAGATAGCGCCTTTAAGCGGCTGTTTTTCCAGCTCCTCTCAGGGGATGTCTTTCAAAACAATCAAAATGCTCTGATGGTGAAGTAACGCATGCGTCGCGGCCAACGCATCGTTTTACACGGACCATGGGTCACACGGATCAGGAGTCGGATTGCGTAGAGGCGAAGAGGTACAAAAGAAGTCCAAAAATTATCGGGAAAAAGAATATCCCTGCCCCCACAACAGAACTGAAAAACGCGGTGCTTACAGAGAGAGTGTGAAAAAGACCAACTACACAAACAAGTGTGAAAATAGGAGAGATAATGCCATATTTAAGAAAAACAAAAAACATATATAAAGATTCAATACCAGCACAGAACATCCATTTTTTGAAGTAGCTGTGTATTTTTAAGTAATAATTTAGGCCGTTTCATGATATTTGTTGCAGATTGATTATCTTTATAACGTGTAACACACAGAATATACAGTATAAGTATCAGTCTGAGTCAGAGTAAGACGCCTCAGATAGGACGATGTCTGATTGACAGCTGATAATTGTAAATTAAATGGCACGTAGACACTTAGGTTTACGGATTATGTCATTACTAAAAATCAATCTTCTCATGGTGGTTCAACCCTCATAATGTGGCTCCTTGACCATGAAAACCATAACCTAGATTTTGAACTCTATTTTTAATATTCAATATAATTATCAGTGTAATAATAATTCAATATTTCAATGATGTTGTTTTTCCTGATCTAACTCACTAACTTTTTCAGATTTATCAGTCGGTAATATATCAACTGGCAACCAAATTAAACCAACACTGTCTCAGATACAGTTTGATCTTGGTTCAAGTCTCTAGCATTATTGTCTTTTATCTAGCAGAATTTTTGTGAGAGCTAGAATATCACTTGGATCCAAATGTGGATTTGATGTGTGCTGGACCTTGTCTGATGGAAAGGCCATCAACTCCCCTGATCCCGGAATGATAAAAATGGATGGATGGACCATAACCTCTATCTGCTGACAGCTGCCTATGCAGAGTCGGTTCCTTTTTGAGCTTTTTGTCTGTTAAAAGGTAGTTTTTTTTTCTCACCACTGTCGCCAAGGGCTCGCTCATGGGGAAAAAATTGTGTTTCTGCACATTTAAAAGTGTGGTCTAGACCCACTTCTTTTTACAAAGTGCTTCTAGATATGATTTGGAACAATCCAAATTAAATCAAAAGTTCAAATTGTGCCTAAAATATAAGAATAAGCAAATTGAAGGAACCAGTTTTGAGATTCCGTCCTGTAGGACTCTGACATTTTTTCATTCGTTTTTCATGATTCCCTGTTATGTAAGTACATATAGTAGGGAGACATACTATTATAATGCCGCTTTTGGCAGGGACCTAAAAATTCCGGATCCAGAAGATGATGAAAAATATTGAACAGATTGTTCCCCGTCTTACCTACTTAAACAAATTACATCAAAATCCATTAAGTCAAAATCCGCTCCTTCATCCATTCAAACGCTGCACCCTGCACGACTCGCTGACCATTAGTGGTACCGCTGTTGAAAGAGTCGACTAGACAATACCGCTGATCAGAACTGCTCAATCAACACTACAGCCTTTACCATGAAAGTCCAGAATCTGCCGAGGCGAGACGAGGAAATGGATCATGATCATCCATCCATCAGAGCCACTTTCTCCAGAGGAGCTGTTGAGAGTATCTGACCGCTCTGGATCTCTCTTTGGTCATGGAACCGTAAATCTGCTGACCATAGGCTGAATCAAGGAATGGTGAGATCAGCAGAAACTTCCCCTTCCATCGTTGACATCTGAATGTCGACAATCTACGTGTAGGTGAGGTCACCGACATCACAGCTGACCCCTCCCATCCTTCACGCCACCTCTTTGCTCTATTGCCATATATATATATATATATATATATATATATATATATATACACACATATATATATATACATATATACATATATATATATATATATATATATATATACATATATATATATATATATATATACATATATACATATATATATATATATATATACATATATATATATATATATATATACATATATATATATATATATATATACATACATATATATATATATATATACATATATATATACATACATATATATATATATATATACATATATACATATATACATATATATATATATATATACATATATACATATATATATATATATATATATATATATATATACATACCTGTGCATCAGCTACCCCAGACTGCATGAGCGAAAGCATCAGCACTTTCCTCCATCGCCGCAGTTTTTAATGCTTTTAGATTTGTCTTATTATTTTTTCATGTGCGCCCTGCGGAGAGCAGCATTTCTCTGGCATGTATGCCAAATATGTTTAAACTGGAAATGAAAGCTAAACCTGATTCTGGTATCTTTCGTTTTCCATGTCAGAATCCTGCTTAAAGACAAACAAGCAAATGCCCGAAAAAACACAGTCACCTCTTTGGCAGAGGTTGATCATTTTTAATGAAGTAGGATTGGGAAGAGGGAGAGTCACAGCATCGACTTGTTCGTATGCTAATGCTTTGCTTAAGGACTCAGCAGCAGAAGCTGCAATAGATGACAGCAGAGCATTTATTCATTCCCCCCCTCAACTCCTTATTAACTTAGTGAACATTTTTAGTAGGTTTCTGTAACCTTTCGCTTAAATCCAGGGAATACGTGATATGTTACATAACAACATTTCTCATTATGTTTAATGTCATCCTGTGCTGCCAAGTGCTTTACTCATGGCTGCCATTACGCCTGAGATCCAGCAACATTAGCACATGTAATGGGATTGGAATTCAAATGAGGTATGAAGGAAAAGATCTGAATTTAGTGAAATGACTTTTCGCGTATAATGAAGCTTCACTTGATTTTGAATCTGAGTGAGAAAAGTACCAAATACTATTAGAGTAGAGTCAAGTGCTAATATGTCCTCACTCTGTGTCATAGTTTGGATAATGACTCATGGCCAAAGCATGGACGATAAAAAAAGAAGAGGCTAATCATCATTTACTGAACTATTAGTAATGATTAGTAAATGAACTACAAAATAGAGTGAAAGAGTAATGACCAAAAACATGGCATAAAAAGGACACTAGAGCTCCAGTTATTGAAGTATTATTTAAGTTAATATTCTATGTTTAGTTTATTTAAGAGAAAAAACTAGAACCAGCTGTCGACCCTGACGTCAAGTTGATATCCCCGAAAAGTCCCGATCCCCTGCATTGTACATAGGTGAAGAGGTTCGCTGATAACAGTGGATCATATCATGAGCGAGTATAAAAAGAGCTTAAAAGGCTCACTTCACCATCTACAGACCATCATATCATCAAAAGATGGAGAGAATCTGGTGAAATCTTTTTACATTAGGAGTAAAGATGAAAGCTAACACTGAACATCAGTGAATGTGATCCCTCTGGAGGTCCTGCATTGACATTCATGATTCTATGAAGTCCGTCACTACATGGGCTCTGGAACACTTGTAAGTAAAGAGAGGACTGAGTTGCATCTTAATGCAAGTTAAGACTCAACTATGCAAAAGTGCAAGCCTTCCACGTCGCGGCATCCACGTCTCTGGGCTATGAACTCACCTGAGATGGACTGAAGCAAATTAAAAAAAAGTGTGCTTTGGTCTGATGAGTCCGCATTTGAACTCAAACAGTTTTTGTAAATCAGGGATTTCATGTCCTCTGGGCACAAGAGAAGGAAGGATCGTCCAGATTTTTAGCAGCACAAAGTTCAAACGCAGCATCTGTTATGATATGGCGGGGTTTTAGTAGCTAAGACATGAGTAACTGTCACATCTGTAAAGGTACGCAGAGGATTCCAAACAACATATGCTGCCAACCAGATGACGGTTTGTTCTTTTTAATCAGGGAGGTTCCTGCAAGACGATACAGTCAGAGTACAAGCATAGCTTCAGATAAGAGTCCGGGTACAAGAGCGCCCTCCTCGCAGTCCAAACCCCACCCCTAATGAGAATACGTGGGGCATGTGACACGAATGAAAATGGAGGGTTCAGTTTTAGGGACCCAAAAATTGTCATTTATCTTCTGCCTCTTGGTCACATATTCAGGAAATATCCAGTCCCCCCTCCAGTCCCAAACCCAAGCCTTTCCCTTAACTGGCTGCCCTCCAACTATCTCAAACTGAAAAGTTAACTGCAGGGCTTTTGGATGGTACCAACGCAACGGATTAAGAGTGCAAATGTCAACATTGACAAAGACAATATGGCTCAAAGTTCAGATCAACAATATTGCTAAATATGCTAATTTCCACCTATAGAATATATCCATCGTCTTCACCCTTCCCTTACAAACAGTACTGCTGTTTACCTCCATGCACTATTCACATCCCGTATTGGTTACAGGAACTCCATCTTCTCCACATATTACAAGTGATTCAGAGTCCGGTAGCAATCATCACTGGCAGAACTATGTTTGAACATATCACTACTGTCTTTTAGCGTTAAAATATGCAAACACTCTGCTTCTGACATTCAAGACTCTTCACAATTTGTCACCTGCATATCTTTCAGACCTACTTTGCATGCCCACATCCTCTCCCACCCTCAGATCCCCCGCTTTCATCATTCTAACAGTGCCTCCTGCCCGACTGACCACCATGAGGTTCACGAAATCCATAATATCGACTCTCTTCATAACGTTAAAACACGACTCATCAAACCAACCTGTTCGGTCTAATCGTAAACCTTTTATGTTGTCTACATCAATTTGCTCTTGCTAAGTTGTTTATTTGGATACATAGTCTGGTCTTTTCACTGGTTGTTTTTATACAGTGTCCTGAAAGGTTCCCATGAATAAAATGTATTATTATCAAATACCCCAAAAATATTTCAAGTTTTTATTTTTTTATTTTATACCCTCATTAACCTGAGTACGAGGAAGAACTGGATTGATTTTGGGAAAGGTGGGTTGCATATTTACAATTGTACATTGTACTCGAATACTTCATATTTTACTCACCAGGGGGAACTTTTTATGAAAAAGGAATCCTTTAGGCATCTAGTCGAAGTAGAAATATGTGTAATAATAGTAGTATTGAAGAAACTACAATAGAAGTTTAAGTAACTTTCAAACATTGGGGGCAGATTGGACCTAATATAATGAGGCTAGAGCAACTTCCTGTCTAGTCGTAAAAGTAGGGATTTCGTTTTGACATATGAATCGATGAATTTGATGTTTTGATAATTGCGACGTTTACACATAAGTTACATAGGAGATGTTTTTCCGCAGCTTTTCACAATTTTTGCAGAAAAAACTGTTTAAAGAATCGTTACTACGACCTGTAGAAGAGTCGTCCTGATAAATCTGTACAATGTGATGTAAAAGCTGTGAGACAACATACAGGCATTAAAATATTAATCTGCACACTCAGAAAAATATTGAATATGCGTTCGAACTTTAGGCCTAGGGACTCGATAAATTGAAAACTGCAAAGAAACTTCAGTGCTGGAACCGTCGATATTTACTTTGATGGAATGGAACGTTGGCAGAGTTTGTTGGCTGGGCCGCAGGGGCTCGGATTCAGAACCACCCACCAGTTAATGTGTGACCACAGCTCCACTTTATGTGCCGCGGTCTAAACAAAATGCAAGCCAGCCGGGAGTTGAACCTCTGATCCGTAGTCAGACGTTTTATCTATCGTGCCACTTTCCTGCCTAGACGCTATTCTTCACCTTTCACTGGGTTGAGATGTTATGGCTGAATCCATTGTAGAATTGTAGAACTTTTTTGTTGCTTTTAAATGTGTTGCTTTTAACATATTTCTATAAAGCATTGCTTTGTCCTTTCACAGCGTTATATAAATTAAAATGCCCTGCCTTGCATTGTCTTCGATGTAGTCATGCGTATGTTAGCTCTCCACATTCTCCAAGTAGATTGCCCAGCAGTACCGAACACACACAAGTACGCAAGTCATTACAAGCCGCTCTGAAGTTACACAGAAGCTTATTGTTGTTACACTGTGATCACCTCAGAAACTGTCAGCGCCCTTACAGCGAGCTTGTATCGGCTTGCTTTCACTTCTCCAGCGAGCCAAATAGATCCATTACTGTAACCAATTGTTCGTAGAGTGCACTCATTCGATTCTCTGCTCCGAGGCAGTTACTCTTTCGAAGACTGAGAAAGGTAATGAAATAACATCACTCCGCGCTCTGAGGACCATTCTAACCAATTCTAGCTTCGTGTATCTCTTGCATTTAAATGCTGAAACGGCTGTGCATGTAATTTTGCCAAGAGTATCTGGTCAAAATCGAGGGAGCATTAGCCGGAATGGGGCACAGTGAGCCACTTGGAGAGGCAACTCGGAGCAGCTTGTGACAGGGTCATAGAAGTGTTTCACTGCTGGGATGATGGGATGTCCAGGTTGTAGAAAAGCAGAATATTTTCTGAAATGGTGTCACATGGACCAATAAACCCAATGAATAATAATAGGTGTTGCGCGGTGAGTTCTACAGAACATTTGTACATTTGGATGGTAGTCATCCGAGGATGACATATCCTCCTGCCCTGGACATCCCACAAAACATCGCACATCAAACTCATGAGGAAGTGACACATCCTCCCTCCCTTGGCTGAGCCTTAAGTAGAAAATGTTATTTTTATTATGGATAAGACAACCATATTTACTACTTATTATGAGCCTCCCCCTGGCCAAATATTACACACTGGTCCTTTAAATCATCTTTCCTTGAACAACGTTGTGGAAAAATCTAAATTTTACGACACATATTAATAGCAATTAGGATTATCAGATGATTTATACTTAATATTTGTTGTGAAAAGCATTTAAACATGTTTAAATTCATATAGTGTACATTTTGGTAAATGCATAAACCAATGAATAGATAAACATTTTAAACCTTAGAGGTCAATATATTTAATTTGTCATTCATTCAGAACATTTATTTCAATGTTCATGGGCAAATCTGATTATAAAAGAAAACTAATTCATGACCTGATACTTATGTTGATATAAAAACTTTCTATGCACGGAAAATTATGTGTTTGCAAGTAAATGTATTCATTTCTGTGTTTGCTGTTATCAAACCACATGCCCACTAACGGGGTCTCTACTCAGTTTTGGTCATGGTATCTCATCGCTTTGCTGTGTTAAAAAAAAAACTCGCTCACTGTCTTTCTACCGCTCGACTCTGTTTGGCGTGGCGTTACAATGCGAGGAGAATAAAAGTCGCACGTCAGAAACCCTCCACATCCATCACGTTTAAGCTACGGAGGTCAATACGTGTTCAGTGACATGAAGTCACAGACCGCCCATTAATCAGCCTTGTGTTAATCTTTCTATAATTAATCAATCAACCCAAACAGCTTATTTTTTATTAACCTAATTAAGATTTATTAAGATGAATTATTCATGCATTCTTCATTATTCATTATTCATCAAAAGTCAATTCTGGTGTTAAGCTCTGTGTAGTCAGACTTCATCGCTCAGAGTTATAATCTGGACCAGTTACAGAGAAAACAACAACAACAAAAAGGAAAGCGTTTATCAATGTTAATATATATGTAGTATTAATCAATATCATTTATGAATCATAAGGAATGGGATGGACGGACATAACGGCGACTTTATTGTCTTGTCTTTTCTTTTTAAGTATTATTTTTAAGGCGGCTGGTTGATGACAAACACATTTATGGTTTCATAGCAAGGCTATGGGTGCCATCAAATATTTATTATTCAGCATTTGAACAAAGCCTCTGCTGTTGTCCACGATAGCAAGGTTATATGCCCAAAAAGCCCCCCAATCCCCTGTGTTGCTCAAGAAATCCCCTTGATTGAGCTCCTCAAACTAAATGACAGTTAGTGATGTCAGAAAGAGTCTGCTTTTGTACAAAAGCTCCACCTAGTGAGTAGAATATGAACTATTAGAGTAATTAATAAATATATATATATATATATATATATATATATATATATATATATATATATATATATGGTCTTCCTCACACTAAGGCCTATGTGGGTAGAAAACCTGAAAATGATCACTTAAATAGTTTTTCTGTTATCCCGTTGTAACAAAGGATACTGCTAGGAATATTCCGATACAATTATGACAAACCTGGTTGAAATCAGCAAACTTCCCTTTAGCTTTTTAGCAATTTGGACCAAATGCTGAAGCAAAAGTTGTAGAGTTTAAGTAGTAGGAACTCTTCATGAGGGCATGAAGGGCATCAATATTCATCCTGCAAGACTTTGAAGTGTTAAATGCTTTTTACAGAGACACCAAAGAATTGTGCTCAAAATTGCTGAAATTGTAATCAAACTGACTCAGATTCCAAGGTGAGACCCCTACACCTCCCCCTGCATACTTCAGATACTTGCAGACAAAGATAGAAAATATGCTATTTTGCGCTCTCCTTGATAAAAGCGGAGAGCTGTGGCAGCATCTATTACAGACAGACAAGGTGTTATCAAACCCCACTAAACATTGAGCTGCTGGAAAGCATTTTGGATTGTTGTGTAAATATGGGTATCCATAGCAACTATCTGAACAATGCTGAGAAAACATAAACTCGAATATGTGTATGTGATGGCTTCCAAGTGCCTGCTGTTAAAATAATGATTTTCTGGAGGCGGCAAAAACATACAAATCATTTTTTCAGAGCTAAAGTCGGCCACCTCCTGGACATGACCATCAATCAGATGGGTTTTTGAAAAGCACCCACAGAAGATTGCATTCAAAAGGAAAATTGGAAAATAACTTCTCTTCAAGCAAAAAAAGATGTAACGATTTCTTCAAAAGTAGTGACTGGGATTCTAGTTTGATATAATTTGTAGTATTGTTGGGTTACTTGTGGCTTTCAAAAGAGCAATGACATACACCCACACACACACACAATAAGAAGGATTTTAGATAGAGGGATTTGATGTGACTTGCTATCGATGGGAAACCTGAGTTTCCTGGTGACGGTGGATCAGATTGTAGAGTTGTCCACTTATCTGAAGGTCGATGGTTCAATCCCTGGCCACTGCCGTGATGGTGTGAATGGTTGTCGCTCCTGATGAGCGTGTGGCGCCTTGCATGGCAGCGTCCATCATCACTGTGTGAATGTTAGAGTGAATGTTTGTGTGAATGGGTGAATGCTGGCTCTTCACGGGCACAGCCTTTTATGACTATTTGATGTGCTTGCAGGAGATCTGACTCTTAGCCTTAGTTCTCGGTTACTACACTTTGAACGTCCAGCCTTCTCTCACATCTTCATCATCGATTGCACTTATTGGTTGTGCTACTTTTTCAGGTTAATGCCACACTCTGCTACCTTACTGGGTGTTGATGGATTATTTGTTTTCTGTCTTTCGTAGTTTTCTTGAGATCTTTGCTACGTTTGGCCACTTCCTACCACATACCGTGCACCTTGGTGGGAGGGCATGATAGATCCCCCTGTAGAGATGAAACTGTATGACAAATATAACGGTCACTGTAGTGTCTTTTGTCCGTGCAGCTGCTGACCTCTACTTCCCTCATTGCTTAGCTGCGACTGTCAGGAGAGATTGATGGTTCCGGTGCAGTGGTCTCATTCTAAAGCCTCTCTTATCAGAGATTATTTAATTTTCAACGCTGATTAGTCATATGTTGACATTTAGACATGGACGAAGGGTCACATGAGACAAACTTTGATGTTGTATAATAATAATAATAATACATTTAATTTATAATAAGGCAGGTAATAATTGGCATTTTCATGATAAGTTAACATTACATTGATTTTTGGCGATTATAATACGTGTTATGATATCTGTAATTTCAGAACATTTGTTCATGATGATGCCAGATGGTACACTGGAGTATATCCAAAGTAAGTCACACTTACAAGGAAGAGTTTGAGTATAATGAAGTAATATATATATATGTTATACCTTCCAAGGTACATGAAAATTCAAATAATGTAATGATACCTTGTACCAATGTAATAACCATGCTACAAAATTAGAATTAAAATAAATTACGTGATAAGTAGTTAATATCATGATTATATCAGGACCAACCAAGAATTAAAAGCTTTTAAAAATTAAAAATTTGATATCGTATTGCATAAATTGAATACAGAGGGGAAGAAAAAGTCAAATTGAGGTAAAGCTACTAGGCCTGCCAGTCAGCTTAACATTTCAAAAATGCTTTGGAGAGAGTTGAGTGGTTGAGCTGCATTAACCTTGTGGCAATAATATGTATGTATAGTATATGTGCAATAACACAATTTTCACAGTTAGTGACCTCTGCGCTGCCAATGACGGCAGAGACAGAGCAGAGAAGCTGAAGGGAAGGGGACAATATTTAATTCTGTTGATATAGTGAAACATAAAGCACCGGTCTCTTCATGACTGCGGTGGAAAAAGAAAAATGAATGCATTATGGCTCACTATGAACTCCTCCATTAAGCACTGTGACGCGTTCTTACCAGGAGGGAGATTTATTCGCTCTTGCGTACTTTGTATGCAAAATAAAAACAAACAAACTTCAGCTCAGTATTGATAGGCACTCAAGGAAACTCTTGGTTTAAGTGCAGATATCGTTTGAAGACCTCCAGCCTGCCTGCGGAGATGACTAAGCATAATTCGATCCGGTTACCAAATGGAATTAGGCTTGATCTTGTTTTGGAAGGCACAGGCTACTCCAAATCCATTTAGGATGCCCTGAGTAGTTGTGGCTTCTACAGGCGAGCATGCAGCTAAAGCGGGTGTTAAAGGTGCATCACTTTATTGCTAGTGTTTGCAGGAGTGTTGACATAGTGCTAAAATTTACATCAAATGTTGACTTAAAAATGTTAAGCAACCACTGGAATCAAACGGTCAAACTGTTTCTGTTCTGATTTATTTGATTCATATTTATTTAGATTCTATATTTTAAGTTTATAGACATTTATCCTATAGGAGGGAAGCCATGCGTAATTTCATTATACATTGTATAATGACAATGAAGCCGGTTCTTATTCTCATTCCACATAAAATGGCAGTAAATGACAAAGTACAAAAATCCTACTTTTTAAACCGAAAAAAAACAACATTATTCTGGAATTATGCACCATATATTTCACTCGGAGGGGAAAAACGCAAGAGTCTGATTAGCGGATGTGTTTTCTTTCTCTTCCTTTTTAAAAATGAAGACACGCTCCTCTT
Source organism: Lophius americanus (assembly GCA_037951165.1). Taxonomy (NCBI): domain Eukaryota; kingdom Metazoa; phylum Chordata; class Actinopteri; order Lophiiformes; family Lophiidae; genus Lophius; species Lophius americanus. The sequence goes on along the minus strand of JBBDHG010000169.1, from coordinate 1,267,383 downwards.
CGCTCTTTAAATTAGTCTGGAATAGATAGTTGTATTTTTTCCTTTTTTTCCCCTGCAGCATAAAATGCAACATCACCGTCCCAGCGGGGTTTTAATATGGAAATCCTCCTCGGCTCATGCATTTACATTACCGACTAGTATTTTCCATGAGGGTCAAATCTGCTCAGCAGTGGGAGCCGAGGGGATTTGAAGGACAATTGCAGCATGCTTTTGTATATTTGTGGCATCTTCTCACATTTCCTGCCCACATTCTGTTACTTGTGACTGTTGTTCTGCATAATTATTCAAAGATATTCAGCATTGCTCAGCTTCACATTCATCACCATATGACATGGATCAACATCTCAGAACTTTTTTTTTTCTGTCACAGCATCTTTTCACGTAGGAAGAATCTCAAGTCACCCTAGTCCAAAAAAGAATAGATGCATAGAAATGTATTTTTATTGAGCAGTAAATTATAATAAAATTTAGTTTGGTAGCATCCACTCCGCTAGCAGCAATAAAATAACATAAAGTATAGAATAAAATATTTATACATACACACATACAGGTATGTGTATGTATGCAAATATATATGCAGTATATGCAAATAGACATCTATACATATTAGTTAATAGTCAGAAATATTCAGAAATAGTGAGACAGAAAAAATAAATAGTTATAAGAGTACTGGTGAGAGCAGCATGTAAATATTTCATTTGTCCATTGGGGGGGTTGGAAGGATTTTTTTTGGGGGGGGGTGTATATGAGTTCAGGAGTCTGTCCACAGCTCTGGGGTAGAAACTGTTCTTCATTCTGTTGGTTCTGGCTCACATTATTCCGTTTACCCTGATGGGAGGACGTGGAACAGAGAGTGTCCAGGGTGTGAAGGGTCTCTGAGGATGCCGGTGACTCAAGTGTTTGTCACTCAGGTGTATTTAATGTGTTTTAGAACGAACTCCTAGCATCAGCATCACCCACACTCGGCTAAAAAGACATTTCGATGAATGGTTCGAAATTCTGGGTGCGTAGTATGTAGCTGAGTATGTTTCAGAAAAACAAGGTCATTAATTGCGAATTGAAAAACTGAATTCAGCCTAAAAGGTGTAGGTACTACTGAACTGTACTGTTCAGCCAATCAGTTTCCTGACTTTTGTCTTTGAGTAAAACTTAATATACAGTGTGTTTCAGTCTGGCAGTCATTTAATCCTTGTCTCTTTTGTCATATATATGAGCCTTCACTACTTCCACTATCTGATCATACTAATATAGATCATGCAATTATGTCTCCTAGGGACTCCTTTAATGATACTGCTATACTATTAATGCTTGGCTCACAAACTATCAAATGCGCTCAAAATGTCCTATACACTCCTCACACACTCTCTTATCTCCTGTCTCACCTGTGGAACAATCGTCCAGTAAAGCTAACGTCTTGCTATGCTGCTATTTAACTATATAGGTTTAGTAGACTTCCCATGATGCATTGAGCTTCTCTCTCCTCCTCTCTTTCCGCCTCTACACATTAATTTCCTCATTAATGCATGTGACTAACTTGACTTTTTCCCGATCCTGCAGGGTCACAAGGATCAGGACTGGACCTATCGTTGTGGGCTTGATCATTGTTATTATTATCATCATCATCATCATTATTACTATAATATCCCTGAAATATCATCACTGCTGCTGATCCTTCATATTAACCTCATGACTCAAAAAGCGTTTCATGAATCATTTACTAATTTAATATCCACATAGACCTTAATACAGGGAGGACTGCACCAATGCCCACTCCTCCCTCTCTCCCCACTCCTCTCTCCCCACTCCTCTCTCCCCACTCCTCCCTCTCTCCCTACTCCTCCCTCTGTCCCCACTCCGCCCTCTCACTGTCCCCACTCCTTCCACTTCCTCTACCCGCTGCTCCCTCCCGACTCATCCCTCTCCCCACTCTTCTCTCTCTCTCTCTCTTCCCCCCCTTCCCTCTCTCTCTCTGTGGTTCAAGGCAAAGCTTTTAACCCCTTTTTTTAGGCAAGTCTTCGATCACAAGGTTTCTGCGATTTTTTTTTTTCAGTCACCATTGTTGTTTTATTATTTAGTAATTGTTGGCTCTCTGTAGAATAAGTATTTTGGAAAAGTGCCTCAACGTTTTTTTGTGATTTGGTGAATACAAATGAAGTTGATTAGAAATTGCCTCAACTGTATTGAAACGCAGAACCGCTTCCTCCATATTTTGGGTCTTCAGTGCGGTGCGGAGGACTGATTGCACTGAATTGAGTTAGGTCATTATTTTGCTCTTAAACTGGCGTTTAATGTATTCCACTTAAAAGGAACCTACTTACCTACTTTACTTTGGAGGCATTAAGTTCGTTGACATTGTAAAGTAATCTTATTACTATTACAATGGCTGTCAACTGGCTGAACCCTTCCTGAATGGGAATTTAAGGTCTTAACTTTCATATTTCAGTGGTTTTAGCAGCTTCGATCCTCTGGAAGTCGAACATCCGGTTTCATATTAGGAGAAAATGTGAACCTCCGCCTCATTACGCTCGAATCTTCTGCAGCATATCTGTTTTATCCCATTACAGCTAAAGTAAGCGTTCCCCGACTCGGCTCCCGTTGAGGCTGTTCTGTCAGCAGCTGTTCTAAAACACATGGCTGACTCCTGATGACATTAGAGACATATTTTCCGGAGCCGGCGCCGGGCCGACTCTACAGGTATGTCTTCTGCTTTACACTGAGTGACAGCCAGTGGATAGAGGTATGCTAATGAGGCATTATCCGCCATGTACTCGCTCTCAGCACGCACACACTCATACATATCCAGATGAGGGCGGTAAGCCGCGGCTGATCAATCGACACTGCTCACCGCTGCAACGAGAATAAAGCTTCCTGAATAAATGAGAAAATACTTCAGCAGAGCTGGAGGTGTTTTGCATGACGTGCGCACCTCCTCAGAGTAAAAATGATTTGTTGTTGTGCCAACGCATCGGCTGGTATTCCTGGGTATAAACTACTTCCTGCGTGTGAGCTTAAGACTCAGACTGTTGTGAAGTATTGACGCGACACTGAAAGAGCTCAGCCGCTCTCTAATGTCTAGTCTGTCTCAGAGTTTCTGTGCACGGATGCCTCTTGGATGTGTCTATGTTTTTGTGTATCTGCATACGTGTTCTCACATTTGACTGAGGCTGTTGGCAGTCAATTAAGCATGTCTGGTAATTTTGGCAACATTTCACCCAATTAGCTTCCCCCCATCACTAATGAATGGCTTCAACAGCATCGCCTTCTGCATTAGCATAACGCCAGCACCACTGGAGCATACTGTAGAAAATTGGGATGGTTTTCTCTCTGCACTCAGACGAGGCACTGTTCATCTTTTTTTTGCAGTGTTGTTTCTTCTGATTTCTTATCCCTTGAGTCAGCCGTGAATCAGCACCCAAGGATTTTGGTGTAAGCCCCCTGAGAAATAACATTTACTTCTCCGGTAGGAGCAATAGAGCGGAGGTTAGAGAGCTTCCCCTCTGATGTGCAGCCGAGGCGCCTGAGTCATGGTGCACTCATATCCTGGTGTTGAATTGAAGCAAACGCTGAGTTCCCTTATTATATGTCCACAAGCAGAACCGATGCAGCCTCTTTGACGGAGGAGGTTAGAGTGCCTGAGATGAAACAGAGCCCAATAAAACACTGTGGAACGGTCAAGATATATTATATGATATATAGTCTTATGACTTTCATATTTTTACTTTTAAATATATTTATGCGGTCATATATTTGAGATTGTTTGTGTTGCAGTAATAATAGGTCTGCAACAGTTTTTTGATTCCGGGTGATTCATTTTCCAGCAGGTGGTTAAACTGGCCCGAACTCCAAAAACTTAACTGTAATACCTGCAAGTTTCTGAGGATTCATCTGAAAATCCCAGTCATTTGTTAATGTTTGCCTTCCGGTAGAATTCTGAAGCACAAAAAAATGGTGCTTCAGAATTCCCAGTGAAATTCATGAAGAAGAAATACAACATTTGTGTCCAGGGACACAGCTGAAAATATTTCTTTTGAAGCAGGTAGAAAGATATTTCTTATCATTAGGGACTCCGCAAAACATGGGAGAAATGTCACTGAACCCGGTCCGTTGACTTTTGAGAAGATGTGGACCCACCCACTCCCCATTATTGACTTCCATGATTTACATACAGACCGACGAAAGTCCGCCTATGAAAAGATAGAAGATAAAACATGTTATAGAAGACGAAGAAGAATGTTCAGACAAGTTCTTACCTTCTACTCTAATAAACAACTTATCTCCTGCTCAGTCTTATAGACATAATATTATGATTCTTAATGACCAACAAAGGACAACTGAGAACTACATTCTAACCAAAAGCAAAGGAAATCCAGAAGATACAAAACAATGAACGACGCTTCATGCAAATTCTCCCCACTCAGATTTGGTCCTGAGGTGAATCAATTTGTTTTCTGTAATGGGGATATTTTTTAAAAACAACAAAACGCATCTCTTTGTCTCGTTTCCTCATGGCCACGCAGTCTGGAAACACTTTAATGACTAAATGAAATAAATAGGAAAACAAAAACAATCTCTAGCATAGACTATAAAAGTATGACCTCTGGTGTTATTTTAGAGGACACAAAAGTGGATATGTGTGTTTTGCTCATTCTAGCCACATATATTTTATCATACAGACCAAATTTATAAGGGCTCCACCCATCTTTAAAAGCATTAGAATTTCCTCTACATCCCTTTCCTTTGAAATGGGGGTTTCTAATTTTGCATGCAAATGGAGTATAAGTGATCCCTTACGAAATAGGATATGGTTTATCTCCTAAAAAAAACAAAACAGCTTGACGGGATAAAATGAAATTACACACAGGATTTTTAGGAGTGCATCTCTTATTGTTTATACCAACCTCCTAACTTTTGTATTAAAAGGCAAATTTTACCCTGTGTGATATCAATGTCAGTTACTCACATTTAGCTATGATGAAGGTTACGGTCGGTCCACAACAGCCCAGATTGAGTTATTTTAGTTGCGGGGGGATGTCTGTGATCTTTGAGACAAATTCTTTACTCCCTTTTTGAAACACCAAACTCCTCCTGTGCTCGCTAGGATCTGTCAATTTGCAGCATTTAGCCTCAACCACTTTCCTCCTGAGCTTTTTTCCCCTCATTAATTTTCCACCTTTTTCTTTCTCTTTGTCCTTTGCTGAATTATGCAGACACTGAATGAAGGCAGTATAGACGTTTGTGCGCAGAGAATCAGTCACAGGTGACGATAGACGGAGACCAGGTTAAAAGCACGCTAGCGGCCGATCGGGGTTCTCAGCTGCCTTTGTCTTTTTTTTTTTTTCATCTCCCTTTGATTTACCGATTTAATTTCACATTTTAATACGTGGCTAATCAGTTCTCCTGGCCCCTGGGAATCCTGTTAGTGCTCCCAGTGGCCAGTCTAAGACTGACTGTGCTTCCAAATTCAGGAGAAACAGTGTCTCCACGCCTCTTATACATGCAGTCAATAGAAACCCGAACATAAGTGGTCCCCAGTGGCCTGACTCCATCCCCCTCTAGCTGACTGACAACGTCCTTAAACCTCAGTGTTGGTGCCTATTCCTACGAGTAACCTAAAAAGCAAATATGCCACAAAATATATGTTAAAACACAAAATCCAGCCAGGTGAAGAAAAATACGCTTAATATGCCACCAAGTCAACATAAACATACATAACCAGACGTCACGCATCTGATTAAGAAGAGCAACATGCGGGTCCCTGTGGGGGAAACTAAAACATAAGGGAAATCTGGGCAGAGCATGAAATGTATTCGCGGTGTTTAAATAACATCCAACTGGAGCCAAAGTCTTAATTAAACACACAGGGTTTCAGAAAATGACTCTACAATACCAGGTGGCGCCCCAGCCCGAGCCGGATGGATTAATACAGAGATGTTCTCTCGGGTGATTCTATACAATAAATGCTATGAGGGAGTTTTGAAATGTTTGGCAGATAAACAGGTTTTCTGCATTTGTTTAAATCATATGGCCTATTTCTCTGAAGTATCTAAATCTGATGGTACATTGGTGGATGAGGGGTGGGTGGAGAGAAGGCGGCCAGTGTCCCAAAGCCTTATGGGTACTTTAATATTTGCTGTCATAAGTACACAGAAAATCATATATATAATATATTTAGAGGCGACGTCAATCAAATAACCATGTAGTACATTTTGTTTATCCATGAAGCTCCTGGGATTCCGTGTTCAGGAATATTGAAATATATTATATAACTCAAAAACTGTTTTTTTATTTTTATTTCCACATGAGCCGGAATGCGAGGAAGAACTGGAGTGATTTGAGGACGGCTCGTTTTACATTTTCGATACTGAGGAGAGCTTTATATCCAAAAGTTTTCGGGCTGCAATTTCTCAACCGATTTAGTCCAAGTTTTGTGGATATGAATCGACTGAAGGAGATCTATCCTATACATACACACACACACACACACACACACACATATATATATAACTCTAATAGTTCATATTTTACAAAACCCAGCCAAAATAGGGGTTACAAGCCAGTTTACTTCTAGTGCCGGTCCCAAGCCCAGATAAATAGGGAGGACTGCCAAATCCACATGCGTAAAACAAAACTGATTTCCAAACCGGATCGGTTATGGGGCCCGGGTTAACAAATACCATCACTGGTACAGTTAGCCAGCAGGGTACCGACTTATGGATGGAAACAGATGATCCACTTTGACAAACCCTGAAAGGGAACAGCCAAAAGAAAAAGAAGTTCAAATTTTACTCGCATGGGGAGCTTTTTATGAATAAAGCTGTTTCTCTGACACAATTTCCTAACCGTTATTCTGATTTACTCCAAATTTGATGCATGAGGATCGACTTACTAGTAGTTCATATTTCGCACACTAGGGCGTGCTTTTGTAAGTAAAATGCTCTTTTTCATTTGGTGCCTATGAATCGACTCGAGGAGACCTGTTTGTCTAGGTCATACTTTACTCTGATAGTTCTTATTTAACTCACTAGGGGGAGCGTTTTATGAACCAACACAGTTTTTAACAGAAATAACTTCACATTTCATTTACGGAGTTCAATCAGGGAAGGTGTTTGTACCATGCAGGGGATTTTGAAACCCTGTTTATCCTTAAATAGACACGGAGAGATTAAAGACTATCTACAAACAAAAAGAAAACATTTAAACACACTGTATGACTACATCGTGGATCACCACCGCGTAAATCACTGCCTTCATGTTCCCCTTTTTACTTATCCATTGTCACAGCCTACTCTCACATTGACATTTTTACGACTCTTCCCCGCCATCATGTACTTGTATCAATGTCAACATAAAGGACAGGCGGAAGCGTGCGCCGGCTGACGGATACACCGTTTGAAACAAATCTCTTTTCTTACATGGAAGGATAATAAATCAGCCTCAGCAGGTAAACGCGATCAGTCAGTCGCTTCCATTGAATATGAATGAAATGCAGATCTCACTTCTCATGCGGAGTCATTGAAGTAATAATGAACACATGCAACAGCAGGATGCGCGTGATGGACAGTAATCAATTAGCTGTAAATGAGCCGAGCGTTTCTCCCTCAGCCGTGACGGCTGACGGATGTGAGCAGAGTCATCGCGCGTCGGTGTTTGGATGTTAATGTCTGAGGAACGGAGAGATTTGTCTACCGTATGCCCTCACAAGACACGAAGCAGTCCTCCATTAATTGCTCTGATGGGTAGCTCATATTCAATTTGAACTCAATTAGGCTGTGTGACACGCAGCCAGATTGAGTCAAACGCCAACGCGGTGACTTCACCTCGGCTCCGCTGGCTGCCAGACAGAGGCGGAAAGACGCTCGCCATGAGTGGCTGCAAATGATAGGGGCTGCACAAGGAGGGACATGTCAGCAGATTTGACAGCAGACATGTCCCGTAACTTTCCAAAGTATCTACCGGCTTTGTTCAGTTACCGAGGGTCCCAGCCCTTTGAAGCCCTCCCCTTTTGCCCCAAAGCCAAGACACTACATCCAACTTTTCTCTCCACCATTTCAGTCTCATTAAAAACGACCAAAATAAGCTGCAGACTTCCGCCTTGCATTTATTGTGAAGTCATATATACGTCTGAAAACAAACGCTGCCGCGTCTGTGTTAACAGGATTCTCCAGAGACGGACACCCCGCGTTACAATTAGGCTGTTTTTTCAATTCTGTAAGAACGTCCTACTGATGTCCAAATATGGACATTTGGAGAACGCCGGTAGGTTGAGTTCCCACATTTCTGTTTTCCTGTTTGTGTCCATCCCGCCAGCATTAATTAAACTTTTCTTTTCAAAGAGGATCATCTCTGAAAAGAGCACATGCACTTTTGAAATTTGAAGTTCAAAGTGCATGTATCTATAAGAAATGTTTTTTAGCGATCATGGAACAAACCATGAATATAGGTTCAGACAGATGGAGTAAAAAAAAACAACATATTGACAAAGTTTCCTTTGTATTAATATACATACAGTATTTAATATCTGTATGCAGAAGGGTGAGACTACATAAGGGTTACAGTTAAATATTATTATGAGCTCCAGCTTCAGCTTACTTTCTGACTTCCAGAATAGTATAGCTGGTTCGTACATGCACATCGTTTTTCTTATTTAACTGCAAAAAAAAATCATGTAAAACAACAAGACCGGGGCTCAAAACAAGTTATTATGTGATAAAACATCATGCAAATGTGACAACAGTTTAAATATAGTAAAGTAAAATTGCTCTGGTGTGTGAAGACGATAAAGACTTCACATGTAGATAGAGGGGCTTCTGAGGTCTTCTGAGAATGGCCATATGTTGTTCTGGTAAATACACTCAAACCGAAGACACTCATATTTACACACCACTTCTTTTTGACGACAGCTTGAGACAGCGTCTGGCTGCTCGGCCCTCAAACGACCTACTGCAAACCGCTTTAACAACAGCACTTCCTCAAAGGACAAAACCAAAGCGGTCCACTGCGCAATCATGCAGCAGAGCCCTGTCAAACCGCTGGAGTACATCCAAAGTCATCCCTCTACTTTAAAGTTTGTGAGATTCAGCCACACGGATTTCAGCGAGTGTAGAGAAGCATAAAGGCCGGGTACTGTACCAGAGCTGGGTGTTGTAGTTGAAAGTGATACCTCAGGGCAGTCCACTTTCAATCAGCGTGAGCAATTTGTTTCACTTACCTAGAAAGAGAGAGAGAGAGAGAGAGAGGGGGAGGAAGAAGAAGGAGAGAGAGGGGGAGGAAGAAGAAGGAGGAAAAAACAATTACTCCGAGCCTTTGCTGCGTTAGCACAAGGAGAGAATTCATTCATTCGGTCATTGGCTCCGATGCCCAGAGGAGACTTGATTAAACAGAAATATTAATCCGGACGGGAAAGTACGTGAAATAGAACTATTTCAGCCTGAACACACAGATCTACCTGCAGTCCAGTCGTTTCAAGCGCACAGCATCAAACTGTGTGGGAGAGTTTTGATGGTGACAACGAGTGATTAGCAGAGAGCCGCGCTGGAGCACAAATGCTGCTGTTACAGAAAGTCAATCATTGATTTTTTTTATGTGGGAGCTGAAGGAGCTGTTCAGTTTTCTAGGCAGTTATTTAAATTGAAGCAGATTCAATTGCTTATTGAGAGTAGATTAAAACCCTCCAAGTCCATCTGCACTCCTGAAGCTGATGCTAAATGAACGACGACGAGATTTAAAGCCTCCGAAGTCGAGAGCTGCGTTGGCTGCATTTATAAGGTGGCTCAGAAATGAAAAACGCAGTTGTTAGAATAACGGGAGACACTTTTATCAAAAGTGGGTAAACATATGTTCAATATGGACAGGTACAATACACAGGAAGTGAGAATCAGAATAGGGTTTATTCATCAATTCCAAATATACCTGAAGCATTCTTGAAAGTGGAATACCATTTTTCTACTATGTCAAAGTGAATGTGTTTATTTTGAGTTTTTATTATTATTGTTATTTTAATTGTATTCAATAAAAGAAATTGGATTGTGCTGTATTTCAATTGTATTGAGTATATAAAAGAAAAACCCTTCAAGATAAACAAGCGTGTAATTTTCAAGGGTCTTAAACAAAAGTATACAGACATTACGAGACAACAAACCGAGTAAATACATTCCTACATCCATCCTTCCATCCATCCATTGTCTGTAACTGTTACCTGGAGCCTATTTCAGCTGGCATTGAGCCAGAAGCCATATAATACTACATTTACACATTCACACGCAGACGTGAAAGTATTCCCTGATATCAGGTCTGACCAGAATAAACGAAACACAAATAAACAAAAGGAGGTTCAGATCTGACCTCTTGTTCCGGTTAAAAAAAAAGGACTGTAATTTAAATGCTCGTCCCCATATTTCATGGAAACCTCGTTGTAGATAAAGGAAAAAATGGATACTCAGTGTTCCCACTGCAGTTGAGAGGCGCTGAAGTTCCTGTGCCGGTTTTTGTCAACCGAAGACACACAATCAGGCTTCTGACTAGCTTTAACTATTTTGTAAAAACAAGAGGTTTATGTCATGACCAAAGGTGATAGTGTACCAATTGCGCCCCCTGGCTGACATAGTTGATATGGTGCCGTCAAAATCCCGTTTTTGTCACTTTTTCTTGTGAAGAAACAGAGAAGTAGCGAGATATTGGTATTTATTGTGTCTCATCACAGTCGAACACTAACTTAATGTAAATGGTCTCATTGCAGGGGGGCAGAATTCTGGGTGCATCCGGGGTTTATTGATCAGGGGAAGCCGGCATCATCATCATCATCATCATCATGCGATTTGCAAATTTTCTCAGGGGACTTTTTTCCCCATTTTGTGAATTTGTTTTTATGGTTCCGATTTTGCTTTCCAAAATGTGAACCAGTTTTTCTTCTGCCACTGTGGCATTGGCATCAGAATTACTGGTTGACCAACGGAACAAAAACTCCCCCCGGCCTTTTGTTGCTCCACATAATCATAGCGGAAGAGTCTCTGATGAAATGAGCTAGATATAAATGCACTATTATGTGTAGAGGTTGGTAATAGTCGCAGCTTTGTGCCATGATTACAGTGTCATTAAACAGACAGTGAATCAAATTGTCACCAGGAGGATTTGGGTGGATTTCTGTTGTTTGTATTTCTAAGAGTGATGATTGTAAGACCAGTGATATTCTTCCACTGTGAAAGCATTACGGTCACAAAGGTTGGATACAATTTGAAGCTTCCCTCTTGTGCTGCGCGCCGTGCCGACACCCGAGAGCATCTGGTGAAATGATTTAAACCAGTAGCCCGTGAGTGGACGTTAACATTGTGTGTATTGAACTAGCCTTTTAAATCCCTCCATCTGTTCCCTGTGACATTAATCACGCGAGTAAACATTGTTTATGCCGAGCATATTCCCACCATGTGTTTCTATTAATGCAGCGGGCTATGAGCAAACTCTAGCGGCTACAGGAGCAGATGGTCGGTATACCTCCGAAACATTCTAAGTAATCGAGGCGTGTGAAAACATTATGACGATGAAATTCCAATGACTGCACAATCCTAAAGCGGAAGGGCTACAGGTGTTTATATGTGAAGATACGACGTAGGGCAGCGATAGTTCAGCTGTTCGCAGAAGCCTGTTTCCGAAAAAAAGTAGTTATGGTCAAGTAAATTTGTCCGTCTAACACAGCACGTCTGATCTTTAACGCTCTGATCTGGAATTTTCCAGCTCCTGTTTTTCAAACAATCATCTGCTGTTTTATAACTTCACCGTTTAAGACCCTAGAGGTGTGATAGGTACCAAGGGTATTCTGGGATTAAAGAGAAATTTAGGTATTGAGGGTGTAGAACATGGGCGTGGTCAGTATCTATTTATTGTAGCCTGTTTGTATCTAGGCTGCTGGCATGGATCTGGTTTGACTCCAATAATCCAAACTAATCACTTCCCTTCGCTGAGGAGCAGTGGGCCCCTGATCTGCAGCGCCCGGGGAGCAGATTGGGGTTCAGGGTTTTTCCCAAGGAGCTTGAACCGTTGACCTGCCAATCTTCCAATTGGGAGACGCCTGCTGTACCTTCCGAGCTACAGTCGCTATGTCGGGGGAAATAATGCAACCATTGTCGTTATCTGCAACAAAGACTGTCATCGTGTGTGGTCCAGATTAGTATGATGCTGTTTAGACGTGGTTCAAAAAAGCGTTTTTGGCGATCGGGTAACAGGTGGACGGCGAGACACATCACTAGTTACACCTGTGTCTATCATGCGTCTCCAAGTGTGTCCAGCAGACCTCTTGGGTTGAGATTTCGTTGCTGTGTATGTCACTTCTGCTACAAGGTCAAAAGTCATCAGTCAAGGGCCGGATTTGTTTAGCCAGCTGGTGTACCTAACAGCTTGAAGATGTTTCAAAAGCTAATATGAATAAATATATGGACTATTCCAACTTCTGAGACTGATAAGACAGTGAGACTCGCTAAAGGGCGCAGGACAAGGCAAAAAGTTGAAGCATGCTAGAAACATGAGAAGGTGTAAAAGCTATGAGTAGGAGCAAAGAAAAAGGATTTAATGTCTGAATTTAATACGATGTTCAGGTTCTGTTCAAAGAGGTATTGAAGCTGAGAAATATTGGGTTTTGAGAAAAGAGAGAGGCAGGTACCGTTCACCGCCAGACGGAGAGTCTAGATGAAGGGATAAAGGATAAAGGAGGAAGGTGGAGGGCCATGTGAGAGCCACAAACACCTCTGACAATCAATGTCAACATTCCAAACCCACTAGTGTGCTAACATTTTCAAATTTTCTGTCTGCGAAATACAACCATAAAGAAAACACGGAGCGCTCTTACGGCCACCAAATGATACATTTCCTCCATCTACCAGAAAACAAAATATGGCCACTTGAAAAAGAACCACAGGAGCATTCACTTATTTAGCATACATTCAGTTGGGAAACAAAGTACACCAATCAGCCATCACCTTATAACCACTGATAGATGAAGCCGGAATGACGCTGAATAACTCACCACCATGGCAACTGTCATTGGGTGGGATATAATAGGTACCAAGGGAGAAGGTGAGGTTGATGTGTTGACAGCAGGATAAGAGAGCGGGCATAAAGGATCTGATCCACTTTATGACCTGGTTAGAGTCTCTCCAGATCTGCTGTGTTTAGCACCCACCACAATGTTCTAAGAAAGGACAACTGGTGGACCAGGTTCGTGAGCAACTGAGATTCATTTACGCACGTGAGAAACGAAGGCTAGCCTGTCTTGTCCGAGGAAGTGCTACTGCACTATAAAATACTGAAAAAGTTCATTCTGGTTCTGAAAGAAACTTTACGAAACACGCGGTGCGTTATAGAGGTGCTTTTGTGGGGCAAAAGGGGAACTGAGCAATATAAGGCAGGTGGTTTTAATGTAATGGCTGACCATGTATGCATCGGTGAATCTTCCATTCAAATACATGTTTAGACAATGAGAAGTGTTATCTCAGTTTGTTTGATAAAGATGATGCATATACAAATATTCAAAGTTTCCCATTTATTGGTAGATGACAAGTTGAAAATAAACATGGCGTCTCTCCCTCTCTGAACCCTTCCTGTCTGAACCACTCATCATTTTCATTCCTTCATCACTTACTTTGGCTCGTTGCCACTACTGCAAACAAATCCACTGTGCTGTGTCCACCGACTCAATGAATCACAGGAACCAGAGGGGAGAGAGAGAATTTATTCACTATCGCCAGACTTCATGCCAACTATAAATTATAAAAGAAGCACTAATGGGATGGTCCAAAATTTATAATATTAACTAGTGCCTGAAGTGGACCGGTACTAACTGAGTTCCAGAACTGAATTCCGGCACAAAGCTGGGTCTGCCATATCGACAAAAGTCATAACTTAATATTTTATAGGATTTTGCCTATAATGATCATTTTGCATCGTTGAAGATTAGTTTTACGAGTTAAATAAACTTGATTCTGTTCAAACTGTGTTTGAGATCTGAAGGTTTGGGTCCTGAAAAGCACTTTGGCTAGATAAAAAAGGTTAAATTATGTGAAGCCTCTTGACTGAAGCTATTTATAATATAACATGACCCTGGGAGAAAATGTACATGCTAAAGAGTAAGGGGCCGAGGATGAGGCCATGGGGGAACCCAGAGGTAAATGGGTCCACCACTTACTACTACCACTTAGGCAGTAACTATGGACATATTCTATATAGGATTTTAGTTTGTTGGCTTATTAAAGCATGTGAGGAATTACTTAACTGAATATGTTACTTTATATAACTAAAAAAAAGCGTAATGACGGTAAAACAGTTTTCTTTAATCCTTTTTACCAAAATGTTGAGTCAATCTAGTGAACGGACTATTTTCCATGGAACACAAACATTCATCATTAAATAATTTTATAGATCGGATTTTATTTGTACAGTTTAAAATACGTTGGATCAAACAAACAAACATCATTTTATGGTAAATAAATGTCCCTTTCCATGTTTTTATTCTTGGTGAAGACATTAAATTTTTATTACCAGCTTTATTTCTGGAATAATTCCCTCTTTGAAGGTTTGATTTTCTCCTGGGTTTGGAGTTTTTTTTCAATCAGTAGGTCGAGCAGTCTTCCCACAACCGGAGGATTGGTTTTTCACTCCTAGTCCTTGACGCTTCACGTCGTTGGTCCCAGAGAAAGACCCAGAAACTCCCGGGGCACTTCACAGTCCGAGGTCCGAGGATGAATCGAACTGTGCCCCGCTAAGTTGTAAAGAGGTTTGCTCCTTCGGCCACTGCAGCAAACACCAACATGGACAAGAACCAGAAGTTTCCCAAAGTACACACACTGTATACAGTACCAGTACTTAGCCAGATCAGATAGTGGACGGTGTTTAATTTGGCCGAATCATGCGACACCTGGTAGCGAACGCCTCCCTCGTCTTTAGAAGAACAAATCTGCAGCAAAAAGAAGAGCTCTCTGATGGAGATGTACGACAACAGACGCCAAATGTGAGAGGCGGGTGACAGATTCCCGCTGCTGATGACAGATTGCCGACTACAATTGGTTTCATCATACAGGCTACTTTGGAACGTCCTCCTGGAAATTAATGTTACGCCTGATTTGGTGCACGACGGCACTTGAATGCACCTTTAACTGATATCATCAACATCGGAGCCACTTCATCTCACTGCAAGTCTCACGACAGGAAGGAGGAAATAACATTTTCATTTTCCAGATGACGCGAAGTCGGACGCTTCAATGGCAAGTTCAGCTTCATGAGCCTTCCTCATGGGGTAATTTGTCACACTGCGACACGAGGCTTCCTGAACGTGCCATCAGTCTTTTCAGAAGGGTGTGTGAGCAGAACCCATCTCGTGTGATGGGTGCCGGATGCCTTGTAGCTTTGGGAAGGAATATGTTTCTTGTGAAAGGTCAATGGTTTCCATATTTTAAATAACAAAGACGTATTTAAAGCTCGGGGTCCTTTTGAAACTGATGAAAGAGAGAAGGCAGACAAGATTTTTGTAGGTAGTTTGAAGGATTCTAATCCCATCAAGGATTTGCCGAAGCAGTGTGCAAAGATATATTTGTCGAGCGATTTGCATCTTCAAATCGTGTGCAGTCAGAACTTCTTATCTGTATATTAATACTGTTTAGAGGATAAAAGGTACCTTTTCAGTTTAAAGCCTGCATGAAAAATGAGGTTTTAAGCCTTTATGAGCGAAACGGAGCAATTGTCAGACGCTTAGCTCTCGTCGGATGATGTCTGAATTTCTGGAGTGGCGTTGGCTTTTTGTCACTCTTATCATTCAAGTGTATGCATTGAAATTCAAATGAGAGCGCGCCACTCCCTGAATGAGGGCCGTAAATAGAACTACCTCAGTGCGATGGGAATTCAAAAGTAGTTCACATGGTTGAGTTTCACGGCACAAGGCCGTCAGTTAAAAAGGTTAAGCGATGACAGTTATCGGTCCCTCTTTGAATCCTCGGAGCTCCAGCAGATGGAAATATAGAGGCGGAATCAGACTGGAAATATGTTTTTTTGTCATGAATATCTCAAGATGAATAAAAGAATGTATTTTAGGAGCCAGGCCGTTTAAGTATACTCCTCGGGCCATGTTTAAATTATATAAAGTGCACAGTCAGAAGTCCATGGCACGTTTATGAGGTGTATAAGTCCGTTTGTGCGTGATGAAGGATGCATAATCTGGCCTTAAAATACGGAGCAAGGCCACCGATGTCACTGCCCAGTTAAACATAATTCAAGAAGAAAAACTTAAATAGTGTAATCACCGAGCAGCAAGAACATGATCGGTTGAACTGAGATAAAATTATACATCCAAGCAGATAAAAATCACAAGATTAAAGTTCCATAAAAGCTTCCAACATTAGGAGACACTGATTGTAAAAGCTTTTTCCTCCCATCCCTTCTTCAGAGACGTAAGTCGACCAAACACTAGAGTTCCCTCCCGGCCAAGGTTAAACCGAACAGAACCTCCACTGCAGGTGATTTATGCGTTTAATACATGTCAGGCTAACTTATAAGACAGTGGAGAAATAAATTGAGCCTTTAACATGAAGGATGAGTCCATTCAGCTAATGCTACATATTAATGACGGCTTGAGTCGGGCCTGAGCTGCAGACTGAGGGAGATTCATTGGACAAACCTGTCTGGCTTCCCTCTTCATGTTCGAGCAGGTGAAGAGTTCCCGCCGGGCAAAAATGTTATTTTATACTTTGTTAGCGAGCAACTAACTCATAATGTTTAGACATCACATGCAGGGAGTCGCTATTAACTGTTATGGCCCATTCTGCTGATTCCCGCAATTAACTCTGAAGCGTCGAACCCTTCCTTGTAAATATTTAATAAACTAGACATATTAAGGTTTTTCACCAATGAGAAAAATACAAATCCTGGCAAATGTCGGTCGGCATCCTTTTTTAAAAAGACAATTACGGTATCTACATATCAAACGAGCGTATCTTATCCTAGTAGCCTATTATTATATCCCTGAATCTCAGCAATATTATGGATCCCATGGATAATTTCCAGTGTTTATACCCACATAGACCTTAGCGGGAGGAAGAACTGGATTGATTCGGAAGAGGTCGTTGACATATTTTTGACTAACTTTACCTCAAATGTTTTCGGGACGTAATTTCTCGACCGCAGGTCTGATTTACTCAAAGTTAGATACCAAGAAATCCAGATATATACCTTAAACATATCGTCTTTTACTGGAATACTTTATATTTTACTCACTAGGGGGAGCTTGTTTACGAAAACACTGTTTTTCAGACACAACTTCGATCGAGGAGTTCGATCAAGGAGATTGCTTGTACAATGCAGGGGATTGCGGTCTTTTTTTGGGTGATGCCCTTGCTGTCTGGGACAACATTCAGGGCCTCGTTAAAATATATAATACTTTATGTTAACTCAGGTATTTACAAGCTCATAAAGGTGCTCGTTTATCACGGTTTATTATAAACACTATTTCATTCGTCGCTGCTTCCCATATCCCACAATGAACATCAGAGTCATCAAACGCACTTCTACGTGTTTTCTCTCCGTTCTTTGCTGTTATTTAATTTCACAATAACCGAAAAGAAAAGAATATATGCTGATGTCAAGTCTGATTCAGCTACAATGCTAATGTACCAACTGTTGATTGTGAAATACACTGTTTTTTTTGAGAGGCTGATGACTATCCTCCTTTAGCTGAGATGCTCATCCGTCGGCCTATTTTATCTTTCATGCTGTATCTACAGTATTTTAATCAAGCCATTACTCTTGACTTTTTGTTCGGTGCATTCAATTAGCCTCCGCTGAAGCAGTCGATATGCGACCTCACACAGCTTTCCGGAACACGCATCACATTGTTGTGTGTGTCTCCGACTGAAGTCGCTGCTACCCATAATCCTCTCCTCCCAAGCACGGGTGCAGATTATATCAAACAATTCTGAATTTTCAACAAATGTTTGATGTCATTATGTCAGGTGCTTAGCGTCACCTCCCGAGGGGAGGACAATTAACTTACATTGGACGATATTCGTACTCTCATATGTAATTGCTCATTAGGAATTAAAATTCAATTTGACAACGAGGGTAGAAACGTGACTGAGATCTACGCCTCCATACTTAATGAGCCCTGACTGCTCCGAGCCCGGTCCCCCCATCACCGTCAGAAACCCGCCGTAAAATGTAACCCTTCCAACAAGGTCATGCAGCACATTAAGATCCTTGTTTATCTTTGTGAAATAAGACCTTCACAAGCCACTTACGTTTTAATAAAATATATTTATTCAAATGCTCTGAAGGTGACTGTGACAAATTGTTGCGCTGTCTCTTCAGGGAGAGGATTTAGTCCTTGATTTCTCCTGTGAACGTTGATTTAAACTAACAGGCTTTAGCATTGCACAAGTACAACTACATTTGAAAGGCACAATCTGAGCGAGCGGTATTAAAATGAGCAAACAGGGGATAAATTGAAGGTGTGAAGAAGGGACTTATCTTCCTCCACTGCGGAGTGAACAAGCGGGATATGGTTAGCATGCTTTGGCCCTATTGTAACCATCTACAGGTCATGTTCTACGGCGGCACTAAAACATTTAGCTCGTGTCCAGCTGGTTTTTACTAGTAAATGGCAGTAAAGTAACACACAAACTCATATTATCTCAAGGTACCTTATTATTCATCAGGCATAGTAACAGTCGTGGTGAAATGAGACAAACAGTTTCACATTCTAATCCCTTTAGAAAGCCATGTCTGACCCCAAAAAACAAAAATCCCATACACCTACAGACACACACAAAGATGACCAAAACCTTCAAAGAACAGGTTCTACTCAAGAGGCCCATATTTGGGCTTTGTCTACCTAGTTATCTAGTTTTTGATTGTTTTTCCACTAGATTTTCATACATCGGTTTATGTCAGGGTCGAAACTTAAAGTTTGTTCCCCCTAGTGGACATTGGTGGTATTTTGCAGCCAAAATCCCTCTCTGGTCAAAATCCCATCTTTGGCACACGTTGGGTACCTTGGCTATCCATCCGTGCCAAAAGAAAAGTCCTCCTGGTCGCATCGCACAAAATATGCGTGGAATAAAATGAACTTTGTGGAATTTATGTATAATTGGATGCAGTTGTTTTTGAGTTTCTGGGCAAATTTATTGATTTTTCTTTGCAATATAAAATGTTACAGCTTTTTTTTATCCAAGAAAAATCAGGCATGGATGGAAATGTTTTTTACTCACATGTAGTAATCAGTTGTGTCTAGGTACTGAAACTGAAAATAAATTATTTTACGTCCTGGACATCAAGGTTATGCCAATGCACCTGATAGTTGTGGAGCTATTTATAAGTTTATTTTGGGTAAATATAAGTCATCTTAAAATAAACATTGGGCTTAACAGATTAATATAGTTTCCCTGGTAGCCTCGGAAACTTTGCCCGATGAGTTTATGCAATAAAAAAAGGTCCCGCAAACCATTAAATAGGACGAAGCATTCGTACTCGTCCCGATGGAAATTCAGTATTTTTTGAAACAAAAAATTTAAACCCTTATCACACATTTACTGCAACCGCTTATCCTGTGTGCAGCGTGGCGTGGAGACTGGAGCCTATTCCAGCAGACATTAGGCAAGAGTACATAATAATAATAATACCGTTCACACTCACAAGCTTACCTCTAAACCATCAGAGTCACCAGTATTACATCTTGTAAGGCTTTCAAATGTATCCATTATTAAAGTGTGTGTGATAAGCGTACCAAACAAATTATCCCCATAAATATTCACAAAGCCGAGTACAGGAAGTCATTTTCATAAATCTTGCACTTGACTTGACCCTGTGTCTGCGAAACTACATTCCGTCATGCACGGTGAATCACTTTCCCAGGTGTAGCAGGTTGTTTCACAGATTACCGACTTTGATTGAGCAGTCACCACAGCGCGTGGATAATCAAACAACGAGTTTGCTGACAAAGAAGGTCAAAACGCAAAAGAGGCTTTCAGCCACTTCACATCTGTATGACAGGAGCTTAAAGTTTAAGGATTTTGGAAAATCTCATGGATTTTTCCGTGCAAGTTTTGAAAGAGGTTAACTTGAAAGGATGCAGATTTTCAGCAGACGGTATTTCCTGTCCGCTCATCTCATATTTTTTTAGTCTAGCAAAATCCACAGTCAATAACCTCACAGCACAGTTTACAAAAAGACCGTCACGCTATCCAGCTATGCTACTGTCCCCAAAAGAATATCCCGACTTTCACCAACAAGTGATAGCCCTTGTGTGCGGTTAGCTACAGCCCGTAGTAGTGTGCTGAATGATGAATGGGATGTGAACTCAGGCGCTCTCTCATATGACGACCCATGAAATGTAAGTCATTTCGGTGAGGCCCGGTGGGATTCATGCAGCTTGTGTGCTAAGGTCCAGTGCCTGTGGGGCGGATGACGCATTGCCAACATCGAGGGGTCCGCAACCTGTGTATCAATTCACAATGGCTTCAGTATATTATACATTATCATCCATTAATGGACACCCTGCGGCTAATAGGACTCGAGCGTGGTATACTCAACACGGCCCTGAAAAATAAGCATACCAATCTGACGTTAAAACAAGTAATTAACTCTACTGTCGGACATCCACGGTCGGATTTTTGCCCTATGATTATGGCTCCATATAAAATGTTCACATTATGACGTGGAAGAAAAGCTCATTTTCCAATCATTCTGCTGCAGAATTACAGACTAGCCGCTCCTGGTTGCTCAGACTGGCCCATGTCTGACATTCATATACAGTAGCTGCACGATAAAGTCGAGCCAATGAGAAGCCACTGCGGTCACGGTAGCTTAACCTGTATTGTCTTTGGCTCAGACTCACTGACTTGATGAGGCTTTGTCCAAAACTATTCTGCAGATTTCTTTTTAACATTTAGACAAAAATCGTTGCATTTACAGAAGGGTGATCGCGCGGATAATTCTCAGGAGACTTTAGACTTGAATAAAAACAGTGAAAAGGCATTGCAGTGGACAGACAATGGAATCCTGGTAATCCCTTTGGTTAGGTCTCGACAGAGTACAGAAGAAACTTCTTCTTGGGGATCTTCTTCTTCCGGCAAATATCTTTAGGGGTCTCCACAACGGATTATCTCCTTCTGAATATTGGTCTAGCATAGATTGTTGAGGTGGACATTTAACATTTAATTAAGGTTTGTTTTTTATTAACCCTGACTATAGCTTTGTCTAAACACAACAGTACAGGTGCTCTGTAAATATTATAGATTCAAACCATTCAATTGAATGAATTGTGATGTTTTGCAACATACAGGATCGAAGATCTGGTTCCTGTATGAAAACATGAAGTGGATGGATTTCATAAAGAGGGGCAGCACTGTTGCATTAAACTAATAAGGTTTCGGGTTCGAATCTAGCGTGGTATACTCAACACGGCCCTGAAAAATAAGCATACCAATCTGACGTTAAAACAAGTAATTAACTCTACTGTCGGACATCCACGGTCGGATTTTTGCCCTATGATTATGGCTCCATATAAAATGTTCACATTATGACGTGGAAGAAAAGCTCATTTTCCAATCATTCTGCTGCAGAATTACAGACTAGCCGCTCCTGGTTGCTCAGACTGGCCCATGTCTGACATTCATATACAGTAGCTGCACGATAAAGTCGAGCCACTGAGAAGCCACTGCGGTCACGGTAGCTTAACCTGTATTGTCTTTGGCTCAGACTCACTGACTTGATGAGGCTTTGTCCAAAACTATTCTGCAGATTTCTTTTTAACATTTAGACAAAAATCGTTGCATTTACATAAGGGTGATCGCGCGGATAATTCTCAGGAGACTTTAGACTTGAATAAAAACAGTGAAAAGGCATTGCAGTGGACAGACAATGGAATCCTGGTAATCCCTTTGGTTAGGTCTCGACAGAGTACAGAAGAAACTTCTTCTTGGGGATCTTCTTCTTCCGGCAAATATCTTTAGGGGTCTCCACAACGGATTATCTCCTTCTGAATATTGGTCTAGCATAGATTGTTGAGGTGGACATTTAACATTTAATTAAGGTTTGTTTTTTATTAACCCTGACTATAGCTTTGTCTAAACACAACAGTACAGGTGCTCTGTAAATATTATAGATTCAAACCATTCAATTGAATGAATTGTGATGTTTTGCAACATACAGGATCGAAGATCTGGTTCCTGTATGAAAACATGAAGTGGATGGATTTCATAAAGAGGGGCAGCACTGTTGCATTAAACTAATAAGGTTTCGGGTTCGAATCTAGCTGGTAAATTGGGACTTTTACATGAGGAGTTAACATGTTAGGAAGGGAAGAATGGAACCCACACAAACCAAAGTCCAAACAAATGCCGAACCGGTTCAAATTCTCTGTAGTTGTGAATATGAGTGTGAATCAATGTTTGTTTTCTTTGTGTTGGCTGTTTCAGTAACTGGCAAATAATCCAGGCTGTACCCCTGGATTGGCTCCAGAACCCATGTGACCCAGATAAACGATTGCAGAAAATGAATTGATGAGTTAATTATACAGAAATAAGCTATCTGGCAACTCCATAGTGTCCAACGTTGCTTGTTTGGCGTCCGCTGTGTTGTGAGGATTTACAGCCTTATTGATGAAATCAGCTGGGTGATTTGGACACATTTCAAGTGGACCTCGTCCAATTCCTTTGATCCAAGACAAACATGTTACTTATAGCCTTTATACAGCCTGTTTCTACAAAAAAGACAATTGTATTCATTTGTTTTATACAACCCTGGAGCTCATTGGATGTGTAATGACATTATGAATTTGCATTTTGCTTCACGGAAAACATTCTCTACATCTCTCTCCATGGCCTTCCTTTAATTTACCTCTCGTTTCCCTTCCGTCTCTAGATTTGTATGAATGCGGGAATGAAATTAGCATTAATCAAAGTAGGCAGGCACTCAAGTTATATAATGTGCTTGTTTGCCATCTCCTCAATAATCATGCAGAGGTCAGAGTATAAAAGTAAAAGCCAGTTATAAAAGCCACTCTGAACTTTAAAACCGCAGAAATAAGACCTTAATAGGCCAACTACATTGGCAAAACTGTCAAGATGACAGAGACTTTTTTCTGCCCTACAAACATAGAGGGAAGATCTAATGTTAAATAAAATAAACTTTGTTTTTCATCGTAATATAACAGCAAAATAAGTTTCCCTTAATTAAAAGGCATGAACTCGGTCTCTAACCGTTCTTTCTTCAGGGAGCAGAAGAGAGTTGGATGAGTGGGTGTTTCTTCGAGTAATTAACAACTTACTTGGCATGATGCTTTGTCTTGTGAGCCGACCCAAACTGCCCATAGCCATAATGGCTTGGCCCGGATGTTTGATAGTCCGGCTGTGTGTTTTAATACGTTTGGAAAGAACCTAAATATCTGCAAAATCATGTAATGTGACAAAAGATGGATGTTGTTTTAAAGTACCTGTTACTTAACCCTTTGATGTCCATCTCAGCTGTTTGGTTGAGCACATTCTGAGTCATTGTTTTTACTGAAAAATGTTTCCCACTTGACTGAACCTGTTAATAAGTGCCAGCATGTATGCTAAAGAGTAAGGGATCAGAGATGGAGCCCTGGGGGACACCACAGGTCAAAGGGGCTACGGGGGAGGAGGCATTAACCATGTTGAATAAGTCGTAGGATATTTTGGCATATTAAAACATTTGAGGATTTATTAAACATAATCATGTGTATTTAGGGCTTAGTAGTTTTCTGAAAACATTATTTATGAAAAGGTTCAGCTAATCTAATTTTAAATCGACTGTGTTTTTTTTTTTAACTAGAAAGTTTCATCATGAAATAATGTTATATGTCAAAAATTAATTTTATGGTTAATTTATAGTCTTGTAAGAGGAATAAAATATGCAAAGAAATATTTTTTTTATTTTGGTGAGGACATTTCACTGGGACTTTTTTCAAAGAGAGGAAAAAGCTCTCCTTCAATTGCAGAAAAGGATCCGTCCTTCTCTGAAGTGAGTGACAGAAAAGGACATTTGTGTCACTCATTGCAGAAAAGGATCCGTCCTTCTCTGCAATGAGTGACAGAAAAAAACATTTCTGTCAGTCATTTAAGACTTTCCAGTCTGTCATTTATTTTATTGAAAATACAAAAATATCAAAATCCCACCCAGTGCATGTCTGCTCTAGAGTGGTGGGTCATGAATCAGACACAATGGACCCATCAGAATCACTTGTTGCTGGTCAGGCACAAATAGGGTTGCTAGTTCTTTTCTATCACCCATTATGACCTCACTTTTTCTGAGGCGGAAGGAAGAAGAAGTGAGGAGGATGTACGGAAAACCACACATAACATTTTCACAATCCTCCTGACAAGAATTTGGCCAAAAGCAGAGCATTTAAACGCTTATTCGCACTCAAGCTACGCACAGAAAATAACATTTTTAACATTCAAATGTCAGTGTACGCCCCAACGTACTTCCATGTGTCCTTCAGTTCTACAATAAAAACATCCACAACAAGGAGTATAAAGAGATAAGAACCGTGATGGTAAGAGAGATTTTCATCATGTACATGGAAAAATATATAAAACCATGAAACGCAGAGGCAGTTGCGTCCTTGGCAATGGACCATGAGGCCATTTAAAATCAATCTGTCATGTGGGTGGAGGGAGTTTTACATTTTAACCTCAACTTTTTTCGTCTTCAGCATGTTGATAGATATTAATCCTGTTTTTGTTGAAGTATTTCACACGGCTTTGCTAAGACTTACTGCAGTTCTGCTCCGTTTTTTTGGCCATTTCGTCTGTAAGCTTACCGATGTAAAAGCAGTTTCAATAGCCATGTTTGATAGTGAGTATCACTGAGCCTTTAAACCGAGCCTGCAGCTGTAGCTCCTCCTAGCCGAACAGCAACAACAGCGACATTAACTCAACCGCATCTTTGCCAGACCCCCGGGAGATACAGAAAATGACTTTCATGCCTGCCAAAGTTGAGAGTCTAGCGATGTACAATCGGTTCATGCATGCATCGTTACAATCTTCTGTATGCAAAATGAGATCAAGCATTTTTGCATGCAAGGATTGTGAAATTTGACCGAGGGTCATACGTCTACTGGTTTGTTCACGTTAAGTCGTATTGTCACGCCGTGACTTTCATTAAACGCCCCTACCTCTATGGCATTAGCTGAGCTGTGAACCATCTTATGTGACAGAGATGGTACGGATTACTGAATCATTTTCTGTTTCGCTGAAATAGTAACACCTTGGATAAAAGGGTCCTTTTTCTGTGTCACATATCAGCTGACTGGTTGAAATATGCCAGGATCCCAGGGCGGTGTTAATTTAATACCTTCTGCTTGCTGGGATAGAAAGTGCCTTTGCCCGATGGCAATCATCGCCCAGCTAGCTCTAGGGTTATTGCATTCAGTCAAAGCTCCTTAACCACGTACCCGAGTGGATCCTCGCCTCCTTACGCTGAATAAGCCTCGCAGTTCAGCTAGCTCAAGCTAATAGCAATTAAAAAAGGTGACATCGCCCCAGGCTGAAAAACAAAAAAGCTGCTCTTATTCAGAACCTGCTGTGAAACGCTATCTTCCCTCCACTGTAAATCCATCCCTCAAGGGACAGAGCATTGGAGCAGCTAGGTCTCCTCACTTAACGGACTGGTATCACTCAGCACGAACATAGGCTTTCTCCGAGAGCCATCATTGCACTCTGATTCAGTCAAGGCTTCGCGACAATGTGCTGAATGCAGGAAGACGCAGTTAGATCCTCTTGTACAACACAGATCTCTGGTTTATGTGAAACCTTCTGGCGTTAACCTTATCCAGTTAAGATATCGTAAATACTGCTATCCAGTTTCCCACCTGTGCCTATATATGATTGCAAGTAGACAACCGTGACAAAGTGACAGTTTAAGAGGCGTTAGTAACGTTGATTGCAGGAGAAGGCATGTGCAAAATGCCCTGAAAACTGTTTTTGTGCCTTGCAACAAGCTCCATTTGCTGTTTGTAAAAGTCACTCCTAAAATATAATTAAGCATTGTACAGGGAGAGGTGATGTCTATTATGCGTCAGGATGGGCTGGAAAACAACTTGACATTTAAGCGCTCAAATTAGCTGAGTCGTTAACTCTGTCACATTAACATTCAAGTGTTTTCTAAATAGCTGTTTACGCTATTACCACAGATTTAGCTTCTCCGTGTCAAAATGTTCAACCCTAATATACTGAAAAGTTTAAAGACAAAGGCGGAGAAAAGTCCTAATTATGACTGGGCTGCAGACTAAGTATTATTTACTATTTACTAGTAAAAGGTGTTGTGCATGTAGACAATGACATCTTCACCCGAATGAGGACTGTGAGCTGCAGTGACAATATACAGAATCTCTATAGGCATGACATTTAGGTATAATTAACTTTTCAGTCCCTGGCCCGAAATCTTTCAAATGAAATCCTCTTGGCGGACTCTGGCTTTCAGACATTTGGATATCATCCAGCGGTCACTCAGATATATCTAAGATGTTCTACGATTTTTCACATCTTTGATGTGAGAGAAGTAAACCCCGTGATTTTCAGAAACAGTGTTACTATTTAGTAGAAATGTATATCGGCAGTACTTTAAGAGGCAACGCAACGGCTATTTTCATCTACAAACACACTAAAGCGCCTGCAGTTTGCCAACCACCACTGGGACTTTCAAGTGGAACGAGGTCAAAGGTCAGATGAGACTGAAGCAGAGCATTTTGGCAACAAGAATGAAAGATGCATGTGCCTGGCAAGAAAGGAAGCCATAGAGAAAAGCCCCGCATGCCCACTTTGAAGTCTATTGGTGGACCTCTGATGCTGTTTTTCTTTCAAAGGCCCTGGACATGTTACCATTTTTGGCACCGTGGACTGCATGCAAACCTAAAAGCCTCTGCTAGGAAACTTCAATACTGGCCCTGGTTGGACCTTTCAGCAGGAAGATCTGACACACCTCAGAATTAACCCGAGAGCGGTTCAGACATCACAAAATAAAGGTTTTACGATTGGCCACCCCGGTCACCTGATCAATTTCTGATCGCATTCTGCTTATTTTTTAAAGGATGCCAACATTTCTCGAGTAAACTGTGTATCACATGGTTTCATCGCTCAGCAGCTCAAAACTTGGTTGCGATCTTACGTAGAAGGTTTCCACTGATCTATGATGGTGGTATGGATGTTTCAATAATCCCCAATTTGCAAATGTGCCTCTTTTCTGAGAGATTCTATTCAGGTAAAATTATTTTAAGACTGCAGTAATAATTAAAGGTATTATATTTTTATGTATAATCATTATTATATTCCTAAAAAGTCCAGGATTTTATGGAATCACATCGTCCTCACAATGTGAAGAATGTGTGATTTTCTAGACCCACTGTTAACATTTCAGACCATAATGCGTTGAATAAATTGCTCCTGTGCAGAGCGAGGAGATTGGTCTTGTAGGGCAGCGGGCTTTAAACCCATTCCCTTCAGACTCAAATTCTACCTTCAGTAGTTCACCGTGTTCTTGGTTGACTGACTCTGCATTGTGGTCAACCGCCGGTCTTGTCCCAGCATTGTCTGCATATCATTAAAACTGATTCTTGCAGCTAGCCAAAAAAAAAAAAAAAAAGCAATCAAAGTTAGTGGAGCAAGAGAGGCCTTGACAAATCTTCACGTTTTTGCACTACCCTTTTAAGGAATAATGCATAGAGGGGGATTAATGTTCACGCCTCAGGCTCTGCGCCCAGACAACAACAAAAGAGTCTATATTCAAGTGAGAGCTTCTGCATCCTTGCCTGCAAAGTATCACAACTCTTCCTCTGTGATATCAATTCAGAAGCGAGACCTTAACCCCTCTGCGAATCCGTGCGAGTGAGATTTTCAGGGTTGACCCCCCCCGCTCACCTTCTGCTGACAGCTACCTTATTCTCACATCATTGCAGTGACCTTATTCTCACCTCCGCTGAAGGCTGACTGAGGTCAGCACTGATGGTTCTGTTAAAAAGGGGGCTCAGAGGGAAACGGGAGACTTTCCAAAATCAGATAAAGTTTGTAGAGTGAACGCTATGTGATTATATTGAGTGAATTGGAAACTTTTTTTTTTTTTTTAATGTGTGGCATGAATCCAGATTCTCACAGAGAGAGGGCGGTCGATAATTAAAGGCCTGAGAAAAATCTCTCTCTGATTAGCCTCTATCGATCATATTCCAAACCCGGTGGTTATGAAAGGATATTTGTCGATGAAAATAAAACTCATTTCACTTGCTTAATGATCCGCTGTTTTTTGATTTAAAAGAAAAAGGAAGTCCTCTAATATTAATCAGACTTATAACTCACAAGGATAAAAATGTAGAATGGTACTGACTAGCGTCCACGGATGGATCCTTCCGGTCATTCTAGTTCTAATATAGAAAAAAATCAAACAAAACTGGAAGTTGTTTAATAACAGAATTGATTAATTTTCCATCAACATAATAATTAATAATGAGAAGACGTAAAAAAGTTCTTATTATTGATGGATAATCTCTGAGACCCTTTGAAAGAACTGCTTGTTTCTCTGAATCTCATATTTACCACTGAACATCTGACTCTTTTCGTAGTGACGTTTTCAAATGTGTTCTTGTTGTCCGGTACATCCCGCTCACTGACAGGTGCCTCATAAACTCGATCATCGATTTTATTTTCGACATCACCTGCAAGTTGTTAGAATCTTATGGATGGACGTTGCATCTTTTCACCAGAGTTCAGAATCTGGCCCTCAGTCGTTGCCTGTCGATCAATCACTGTGCCTTTAGTTAAAGCAATGACTGATAACTTAATTCACCCTTGAGGAGGTACACACGTCAAAACAGGAATATGACCTTCAAGCCAACGAACTAATGTTGAATATTTCAACAACCTCTTCAATTATTCATGACACTCACAACATTTCCTTCCCCATCTTTTTTTATTTATTTCCCGCTCGGTTTTTGCGTAGGTAGCGGAGCTCAAAGGAAGCCCCTTTTTCTGAACTTACTGTATTATTCATCAGGGGATGTCCCCATCTACATCCTAATGCCGCTGATTCTAGTCCCAATGCAATTACATGACAAATATCTCTAAAACGTACTTGGCAGGGCTTAGAGCACACGCTAAGGTGTGTGTGCGTGCGTGTGTGTCTGTGCATGCGCGCCATGCGTAATCATACGCATGCTTAAATATTAAACATGTGCATGTTTTTGCCATCCATCAGGGAAACGAGGAGCTGTTATGATCTGACAATCCACATGCAAAGCAGAGAGTCGGCCGTACAAAGAAACACACGTTATTATTTAATCTTGAATACATGAGTACACAATCATGGAGCGGCTGACACCTCTTCAGTTTCATCTGCTGCCTTTTATTTCAAATTTACCACGGGTTTGGGAAATGGAAGTTTGTGACAGGCGAGCGATACCCTTGTTGTTTGTTTGTTTGGAAGCTGTTTGATGATAAGCGCCTGTGTTGTGATTTTTGTGTGCATCAAACTTCTGATAGTTCATCCAGAGTACCAACAAAGTGTCTTCCTATTTGAAGTTATACAGTAGTGGTCTGGGATCTACTGTGACTATTTCTTCAGTCTCTGTGGTAACGGTAACCACATCGATCAGCCATAACATTAAAACCACCTGCTTAACCCTTTGATTTCCTGCTGAGCTGTTTTTTCGTTGAGCACATTTTCAGTCACTATTTCTCATATTAAAATACGCGCCGCTTGACCGCTATTAAATAAGCGCTGTGATTTTCTTTCTGTCGCCTTTCTATCAGAACCGGCATGAAGCTTTTCAGTGAGTGGGATTTGTGCCACAGTAGCTCTTCTTTGGGATCGGACAACATTGGCCTTATCTCCACACGCGTCAACGAGCCTTAGGCAGCCAAATCTGAAGATCCAGCGAAGCACTGACGCGTTGTCCTTGAAGCCTCCAGCAAGACGGGGGCAAACTGGACATAATCGGGCCTGAGCTGCATCCGCTTGTCCTGAATCTCTGCTGGCTGAAGTCGCAAAACAGAAACGAAGCTGAGACGACAGCAGAGGTAAAAGTCAAAGTCCTCAAACCCAACGTCGGCATGGTAACGGGAGATTGTGATGTAGATGAGATTTTCTCTGAGTGATGAGATCCTGTCCTGTCCACTGAAGAAAGAAAGATGGCACCAAGATCACCTGTTGGAGAATGTGGACTTGGATGAAATAGTTTTTCCCTTTCATTTGTGTGGAAAAACCTACTAAAACGGATATTGGAAACAAAAGAAAATAAACAAGAGACGCTTTGACCTTGTTGTCTATATAAAAAGCATTGTGGCGGCTGTAGCTCAGTGGTCGATCACTGATTAGAAGGTTGGTCATTCAACCCACCTGTTGAAGTGTACTTGAGCCTACTAAACCCACAAGCTGCTCCCGAAGGCTGTTCCGCTAATGCATGCATAATGGTTACTGTTTCTGATGAACAACCTTGTGCGGCAGCCTCTTCCACCACTCCATGAATGTTTGAGTGAATGCATGAATGCTGGTTCGCGTTCAAAACCGCTGTGATTGGCCAAGCGGTCTAAGACGGTTAGACAAGTACAGTCCATTCGCCGGTTAAGACGACAAACACATCCATACATGTTCTCTATTTTTTCATGCTTCCAATACGATAGCGTCAGTGAAAAATGCTCACTACCTTTCTCATATACACCCCACCCCCTGATGGGTAATGAGATAATCAATGTTATTCTGACCTCACCTGTCAGTGGTTATTATTTCACGGCTGACCGGTGTAAATCGCAGCACTGATTAACGTCTTTCCAGTAAATCCCGTACATACACACACCAGCGTCAACACTCCCTCTTGAATATTCTTGCAGTAATTTGCGGATAAGGACAAACTCACCTCCATCAGGGTGGGGGGAGAGACACTGCTGATGTTTTGTTTTTGCAGATCAGGCAGTGAAGGACGATTTTGTATTAAGATGAGTTTGTACCTCCATGTTCTTTATCCAGTCAGACCATATCTAGGTTCAAAACGCACACAGAGTTCAAGAAAACGTTTTGTTTTTGCTTTGTCTGCAGGAGGACTTACGCACTGGCTTTGCTTGTGTGGAGTTTTTTCTCTCCGATAAAAAACATTTTCATCTTGTTGAAACATTTAAAATGTCCTGTTGAAATATTTAGAATGTGAGAAAATGTTTGTGAACTCTGCGTCGGTGCTGAACAGGAATTATGAAAGATTTTATCCTAATGTTATTCTTATGAATAAGTTATTGATAAAATTCAACAATATGTAAAAGAATTTCCTTCAGCTGATGCAATAGGGATGACTTAGACTTTGTTTTCACTGAGGGTGAATTCCTTTCCATCGCATTTCACATGCCTGAAGACATTTGGCACAAAAGAACGCGATAATTGGAATACTCCGACACAATGGTGACATCGAGTGACGGACAGCAGTCCACGCTACGGCCGTAAAAGTGTTTTCCGACGGCTTCATACTGTCAGGTGCGCGAGGATTGTGGTTTCACACTGGATTGGGGAAATGGCCAAAATGCTGAAATTAGGATATCAAGCACAATTAAACAATAATAAAAATTAACAAAATCTAATATATTTTTTAGGGGTAAGGACTGAAAAGTGGCTGACATTGAAGAATTACCTTGGCACAGAATGGACGAGCAAAAGAATGAACACCAGGTCCACCATGAAAGGGCTGAAAAGGTAAATTTCTGGAGTTTACTGTAACACTGACCGATTATCATTGCCTCAGAATTTATCAGGAGCGTGGCTGCTCTACTCCAAACTATTTCGATGCATGAACCTGGAATGTGTGAGACCTTTTGGATGTGTAGACCACACATAATGGAAGGTTTTATAGTTTAGTGTTAGAGATATAGTAATAAATGAAGTTTGGACCGCTGTGTCTTGTGCATAAATGGCACAGACAGGTGAGTCATGAAATTTCCTATTCATCAATGTGCCACTTGACTGAACCTGTTTATAATATGACCAAGTGACAGCATGTGTGCAAAAGAGTAAGGGGGTGATGATGGAGCCTTGGGGGACACCACATGTCAGAGGGGCCACTGAGGAGGAGGAGGCATTAACCGTGCCTATTGAGAAAGTCCTACTCGGAAGTAAGGATTTCCTGTGCATTCCATGGCTTGTGATAATTTACTTAGCAGAACAAGTCACTTGATTAAATTAAAATCAGTATCCCAAAAACATGCTTTAACAAAATGGTAAAAGAGGTTTCACTTCATAATAAAGCAAGTGACAGTGAGCTAATCTAAATAAAATGGACTATTTCCCATTAAAGTCTTCTTCTAACTGTTTAAAAAAAATACATGACCACACAATGTGTCATTTTATGGTAAATTTGGAGTACTTAAGGTATTAGATAAATTAAATGAAATAAAAATATTACCTTTTTTCTTTTGTAAAGGACATTTTGACACACCTATGAATATGATTATGACTCCAAACGAGTCTTAATATAAATCCCGTGGGGCCAAACGAGTCTAAATGAAAACACTGAGTCCAAACGAATCTAAATATTATCCCTGTGGGTCCAAACAAGTTTATATAAACCCTGAGGGTCTAAACAAGTCTAAATAAAAAAAACCTGTGGGTCTAAACGAGTCTAAATAAAAAACCGTGTGGGTCTAAACGAGTCTAAATAAAAACCCCGTGGGTCCAAACGGTGCTCTGTTCAACCCACAGAAGAGAGTTAAATGAACTCCACGGCGGGAGCAGCTCCTCTGTTCATGATACAATGCTAATACCGCTGCTAATATGGTTATATGAAGCCTCTCTTCCTCCCATCTGGTCTCCAGCTGATCCCGCTCCTCCCACCATCTGGGCTTTCCTGAGTATCACTCCTCCCTCGTTTTTGCCTGTTAACCTTCCATACTTTAATCCATGTCCTCAAGAACAATGTTTTTTTTTTGTGGATGGCTGGATGCGGATAAAAAAAAAGATAGATGGAACTAACGGTGTACATTTTTCAAACAGGAGAGGAATCTTTGTGACGGCTGCATGAAGTATGATTCTTAATAACAGAGAGTGCTGTCCAGGGGGATCACTCAACAAATTAACAGGCTTTTCAGGATGAGGGGAAAACACAAATCATGGCAGGACTGACCTTGAATCAGTAAAATCACAAATTCCATTTTTCATGTTGAGCAAAATTCTGGAGAACTACTCTCACACGTTGTTTTATTTCCATTTTACACTTAGCCTGCATTTAGGAGATGCATTTAGGGGATCAATAAACTCTTGGAGTTTATAATGGGCACGTCGCTGCTGGGGGGGGGGTTTGTTTCTCCAAGCCAGGAGAGTCAATGCAGGAGGTGCAGACAGTTTTAAACAGTGAGCTTAGATATCATTGTTTAAAAACATGCTAGATTAAATGATTTGTCAACTTATGCTGAATTCAGACTGTTACAATGAAATAAAATATGCAAATAAATTTTTTTTCCCCATTAAGTTCTTTTAAGACTGGCGAGGGGAAGTTTTGCAAAATGGGCTTTTATCATCTACTTTCTTAAGTGTTGTGCAATGCCCACCCCCAAAAACACACACACACACAACGTATTAATGAGGTAATCAGACATTTCTTGTACAATCACAACTTTTTTCTTTTAAAATTACAACTTTTTTCTCGCAAATTATGATCATTCTCAAATGTATTTTGTCAAAGTGGCTTTAATTTATCCGTCCCGGTTCTGAATTTTATATTTTTTATTTTTAACATTTGTCCTACTAGCTGAGACATTTTTCTATAACTGTGCGTTGTCAAAAATCACAAGAGCGAACATGTCCTCTACATGTTGTCAGACATTAACACCTGCCTGAGTCACATTTAAAATAAAACTTTTTAAATCAGTCCCTACTAGAATTGGATGGATAGAAGTGAGGACGAGTGTTTAGCTGCAGACAAAGACATTCACTGACGTCCAGAACAACATTTGGTGAAAAGCCAGAGGACACACAAACATCCCATGATAAAGAAATAATGTTTGCTGAAGGACTTCATTAAAGCTCCAGACCGAAAAAACAAGATCGGTCATCTAATAATAGAGCTCTCACTCTATCTGCCCACTTTAAAAATAAAAACACACAGTCTCAAACGAGAGCCAACAAACTACCATCACATCTATCCTGAATTACCCAGCAGCCTATCTTTTGTCACAACTCCAAAGCGCAGAAAATTACCATTGAAAGCAGTTTCAACACGATTATGTCTCTTTTTAAAAGGTGTTTATGAGGGACGGCCAACATGAGGAGCGTCAGAGTCGGGCTCGGCTCCCAACCGGTGGTGAAATCAGGAGCGCTACGAGATTCAAAGACACAACAGGGATCACGCGCGGCGGGATTTCATTGACATTCACGTGCATGAGCGAGCTGAGAACGCACCACATCCAGTCACCTGCCATGACGTGTAAAGCAAATGACTGACGATGTTGCCGTGGCGACCGGCCTACTCTGAAGCAAGAGAAGGTGAAAAAGTATGAAAAACTGTGTTTTTCGTGAAAAAAGTTCCCCCATGTGAGAAAATGATGAAGAACTAGAGTCAATCAGATAAACACGATGTTGATCTCCTCGAGTTCATTCATATGCCCCAAATCTAGATTAAACCGCACCAACGGTAAATACATTTTGGCCGAAAACTTTTGGAAATCAAGCTCCCCCTAGTGTCCGAACTACAGGATGTGCGGCGGACGCATCGATGATGACTCCATGTTATATACCTGACGTATCGCTGATATAATAAGTAAGATGAGTTTATGTTTGAGGGCGATGGAAGTTTTGATTGACCTTGGATGAGTTTGTTCCAGAGAACGGGACCGAAAGCATCCTCACCTTCCTTCCCGGTGACTTGAGGGGTTCTCGTTCTATCAGCGAGAGAATCGGAAACCTACCGAGGAGCCAAAATAAGTAATTTATAGACGTCAGTATTTTGAAGGTGATTCCGTGCCGGGAGCAAATGAAGTGGTTTGAGCTCTGGAGAAATATCTTCTAATCGTTCTGGCACACTCAATCAGTCTGTCTGCTGCATTCTGAATGAGCCGAGACCGGAGCCGTCCTATCGATCGTTTGTTTAATCCTTCAAGTAACGAGCCCCAGTAGTTTGATTCACTACAGGAGGATGCATAAAACTGTTTCTCAGTGTCATTTTGTGATATGAATCTTTTAAGTTCTGACATTTTACAGCATTGACATTGTTTTACAGCATTGACATTGTTTTGACAGCATTTGGAGTAACAAAATAGCCCTGAAATAAATACTACTTCTGGCCCGCTAAAAGGTCCAATGACAGAGAAATTTAGAGACAAACAACCATTCATTCTCGCAATTATATCGATCCACAGGTCAGCTTTTTTACGTGTTTTGTAAGCGGGAAGAAGGAGTCTCGGTAGTTTTTTCGCAGCACCGAGGTTGTTCAATAGGTGAAATCCAATTTTTTGATTTACTTGTAGCTCTGTTTTGAATTTCCTGATGAGTTTATAATAATAATTAGTAGGGGTGCGTGTTTGCAATTTTCTTGGCCGAGTGCTGATTTTTCTTAAAGACCGACCGGCTGAAGCCGATTTTGGGAAAACCAAATTTTCTGTCTTCTAAATTTTAGAATCATGAGCAATGTGTTTTAGGTGCTCTTATTTTGAAGGATTAAAGTTAAAGTCAAGCTGATTGGCATTGTGTATGTACTCTGACCTGGTGAAATGAATGTACCCTTCATCCTCCCAGTTAGTGTGTTTCTTAAACCGATTGTAAGACATTTAAAAGTGAATATAAACCTCTGTAATCTCCGTTCAGTCCATTATATGTTCTAGGTTATCTTTTATCTTCCTTCAGGGACCTCAGGGATTCGTGGTTGGCTCTGAGCCCTGAAGCATCCATGCAGACACAGGGAGATCATGCAAACTCTAAACTGAATTACATATAGCCAATATAAATAATGACAGGAATATTGTCTTCCCTTTTACAACTTATTGTTTTATATGTTTTTAAAAATACAGATTTTTCTATGCAAGTCATTTTGACATATTATAGGTTCGGCGGCTTAAAGGACAAAATTCCCTCCACCAAAAAGTACATTTTTTGGAATGGTTCCATATATGGTTCGAAAAATGGCCCATTGGTTTTTTCGATTTAACAACGTAAAGGTACAAATATCTGAATCTAAAAGAGTTTTTTCCAATAAAATAGTTGAAACAGACAAAATTCTTGGAACTTGTTCAGGTAAAATCCCTTGTAGTAAAACAATATATATATTTTGAAATGTTTCAAAACGGGAATTACATACTCATGTGTCCAACGCAGATTTTATTTTAAAAAATATGCGAACTAATGGTTAGTTATTTAAAATCATTTTAGGCAAAAACTATAAATGTTTTGCTAAAAAACGAATTATGAATGCAATTATAAAGGAACCTATAAGGGGTCGGTAATACTCTTTTAAGGTACAGAAAAAAACTTCCCTGTTCGAAGGTTCGGTGCTGGTACCGGCGCTGGACGGCATTCGTACCATTCTCGGTCCATTCCTTTGATTCGTTATTGTGTATGCGCCTCCACCAGGGAGCTAAGAAGCAACACGACTGAATATTATGCAGATGTATTTGCAAGATAAATGAGGAAGATGCTCCTCTTTATTAATCCTCCTTCAGACTCCATGTTGGCTACAATCCTTCTTAGCCTATTAAACCCTTGCTGCTGGTCCAGATTTCCCCGAGGTCTGGTTCTGTCATCAAGGGGACTCTCGAAGATGCAAACTGAGTCTTCCAAATGACATTTTATGATGACCTGAAATTACTTAAAAAGTGATAAGAGCCGAACATGTCAGCTCTGTGGAAAACAAGGCAGCTGGCCCGCTTGACCCAAAGAGGGGTGGCAGCTGTCTTAATTTTAATGCCCCCCCCCCCGGCCAGAAGATTCCTCTCATCAGCAACGCCACCCCTGAACCACACCCGTCTGTGCAGATTCATTTCAGCACATGCTTCTGATAAAACCACTCACCATAACGGAGGTAAACGTGGATTCTGTTCTCTAGCAGGATGTTCTACCGGAGAGGGTCGGTTCGTCAGTGTGTGATTTGATTCTCAAGTCCGATCCCAGCCAATCAGAGGAGGACTTCTGCTGCTCTGAACATCCGCACCTGAATCCCTCTGACATGCAGGTTCAATACTTTATTACTTTATGACTGCACTATACGGGTTTCCTGTTTTCTTGTTCTTGTCTACTTCTATTTAGCCTTTAGTTAGAAAAAGAACGGCTTCCCACTCTTCTCTGATTAATAAAGGTCAGGAGACAAGATGGAAGCAGAGTAGTCTTATAAATTAGTGCAATAGTGAACATTCAGTGCAACTTCCTTCTGTTCTCTGCACTTGCGTTGTTTTCTGTTAACTACAGGATGGATTTTCAGTGATAAATACTTATTTAATAACCTAAAAACCTACCTTTGTCAACTGCCCTTTACTTAGTATACTTTGCCTTTCCCCCCATCCTCCTGTCCAATGTCAGATAGCGCGCCGGAGGAGGATGCTGGGGAAAATGCTGGGATTGCTCTGCAACATTGACCAGGACAAGCAACTGGATTACAGATGGAACATCTGGCAGAAGAGACGCAGGAAGCGAGGGTACGTATTCCATTTGAAAAGTTGTGATAATGGTGTGGTCGGAGAAACAAGAAGAAACTTAAACAGACTCACTGTCTAAAGAAATTTGAAAATGTGTCTCGTCTTCATTAGTGGTAAATCTGGGACCTCAAGGAAGTGGACTTTCTCAGTCTTGTACCGTCGCTATGGAGGAGAATCAAACAGAAGACCAAAGACACTCCAGTCCAATGCCCCCCCCCCCGTCTATCAGCTGCCAGACTGCGAGAAGAATATAAATGACAGGCGAGTGATTTCCCTTCATTAGGCTGGCGCTGTGGGGCCGGCGGTGACTTTCAAACCAAAGGGGAAAGAACAACACAGAAAAGGTGAGGGATTCCCATGCGTGGCTTTCACTTTGAATCCGCGTGCTCTTCGTCTTCAAACATGCGTTTCATTTTTTTATGTGTGGTTCAAGGGGGACCTGTGTCATTTTATCTTCATGTCTGAAGTCCTTTGTGGTGAAGCAGAGACATGGACATGAATATTTTATGGACCTTCTGACTTTCTAAAGTTGAACTTCCCATGTACAAATGTCCAGTGGCCTCCCGGAGCGCCATCTTACCCGGCCGCGGCAATCAGAAAAAATATGAATGGTGACATCACTGTTTGGTTTTTCGTAGTTTTCATGCTGCAGGTTCTGTTAATTATAATGTCATAACATGAAAATTATGTTGTTATAATGTCTAGTTTGAGAGCAGACAGGTTTCTCCCTGCAGGAAGTAATCCCACCATCAAGGGTGGGAGGTGGGGCGGGATATAGCAGGTAGTTGACGGATATACTTAGATAGACCTGACCTCCATCCAACTACTTAATTGCCCCACCAGTCCATCTCCATATTCGGATCAGAATATTTACAAAAACACTCTTTTGGACAATTTGACGCGTATGAATCGATTTCAGATCTATCTTGTATATATATATATAATATTTTACTGTAATAGTTCATATTATACTCGCTATGGAGAGCTTTTAAGAAAAAAAAAAAAAAAAATGGACACATTTTATTCAATCAGTTGGACTGCTTGTACAATACTGGGGATTGCAGGAGACCCCTGCCCTACTAGACCCGGATAGATTAGATATACTGGACTTGAATGCATCTCCAGTGGGAACACATACATGCCAATCAGATAAAGGCTCCTCCTCTTTTGTCTGGCAAAACATAGCTTTTTTTCAGTCTGGACTTAACTCCAGGGAAGGGTTGGATCCGCCAGTCACACAGTAGTTACACAGTAATTAACTATTTAAATGACTAAATGATTGACTTAGGGATATAAAATAGCTGGAATGGGCAGTGAGGGGGAAGATCAGCTACTTCAAAACCTATATTCTCAAAATCATCTTGTTGAACTTTACTCCATCCCTTTCAAACTTCTCCGGCTCACCTTTTTCTATTCCTATCCAAACCTGTAATCAGTTTTCCCATAACAGAAGCCATGCAATTTTACATTTCATCCTGACCCACTTTCCTGATCATTTCTAAAGAAGCCTTCACAGTGTGTGTTCTGTCTCCCGTGGATTTTTTCCTCCAATGGAATTTCTATCAAATAAACTCCGGCTAGAATGCTAGGTTCCATTTGAATACTGGCTCGAAGTTAACTGAGCCCTTTTGACGGAGATCGCTTCAAGGGCTGCTTTAGCCAAAATGCCGATGCCAGAGGAAATGGATGTGACGGATGCATTGTTCGTCACAGAATGTATTTCCTTGTGCCGCCGATGCTACATGTGGAGCTCAAAGTTCTAGTGCTGGCACTGTTGTACTTTGCCAGAAATAAACATTTGGACGCCGTTAGAAACTTCTGAAAACCTCTGAAAATATATTTTTTTATCTAACATCTAACAGAATAGACTAGTAGATTTGGGATACCTGAGGGTTATCAAAGCAATATTTCAATAAAAGAAAAATAATATATATATATATATATATATATATATATATATATATATATATATATATATATATATATATGTTTGAGAAATCTTTGATTATCACTATTAGAAGCAGAAAATACCTAATGAAGCCATATTAAAAATCCTTATGCCCCTTCTTCTCGCATCCAGAAGGATAAAAAATAGGTTTTGCAAACTCCTCATTTTTGACAAATCTTGCTGACTTAAAGAAAAGTTCAAAAAGGAGTTTTGTAGCACCACGACTGTCTAAAATACTCATGTCGCAGGATGCTTTTCAAGTTTTCCTGCTCTTCCAGTCTCCATGACTGTCCAGCATCTACTTTTTAACTCCTTATGTACGCCTTACTTGACCACACAACTTCTTTTTTTCCCCTGTACCTCCGAATCAATCGTAACAATCGGGACAAAACAATCACATTTTAGACCCACATACACCTTAGTGTGAGGAAGAGCTGGAGTGATTTTTTAAAAGGTTGGATGTATATTTTCAACACTATGGGGAGCTTTATCTCCAAATACAGAAATGATTCATTATTTCTCAACAGTCGGTCCGATTTACTCCACATCGGTTTGAATCCTCATTAACTTCTGTCATTAGAGCACTTCTGTGGGGTTTTGCCCGGACCCAAATGCAGACGCATACCATGTAGAGTTGGTACAAAATATATTTATTTCTCCACAAGACACGAGGAAATAACAGGAACAGAAATAACTGGAGGTTACTTACAGTACACTGGGAGGGGTTGGGACGCGTGACGACAAGAGGAAATCATGCAATGAACTGGCACAGAAGGGAAGGTAAGGACAGACTTTATACACATACATAACGAGACAATGAGACACAGCTGGAAGGGAAACACAGGTGAGCATGATGACCAATCACAAGACAGACACAGATGGAGAAAGGAACACAGAGGCGTGACAGTGCTGTAATCTTAACACGATGACTTCAGACTCTCTCATGATCATGTGATCTCATGGCCTTCATAGTTTAGACTTGATTGATTGAGATTTAAATTGCTACAAAGTATGATGTTCCTATTGGTCCAACAGAGTTCTTCGGTCTTCGTTCCTCCTCAATAAAATGCTAATAAAGCTTTATTTTACGAATGTTATTGTAATATGGAGCTAATAATAGAGAAGTCACTTTCTTTTTTAAGTTAAATTTGTTTGAATTAACCGGATTCATCTAGTGCACATTTACTAAACAACTACAAATGACTAAAATCCAGAATAACGGGACTACAGCCCAAGCAGAGTACCAGTCTATGCCACTTGCGTCCAGTGAAGCTGATTGGAAGGATTTTGCAACTGAAGACTTGGCCACCACACCAAAACTCCTCCAACTCCAAAGCTTTGTTAGCGAGCTCAGAAATCTACAGACGGAAGTGAAACAAACAAAACACGGGGGCCCTCAACATTGTTGGTGGTGCAGTTGGAGAGATACAGTGAAAAAAACTGGCAAACCATTTAGGAAATTCAAATGCAGAACCAGCCTGGAGAGCTTTAAGTGTGGGAAGCAGCAACACAGACTGAGAGAGAGATTTTAGCTGCATGGCCAGACAAACTGCTAACTAGATGAGGAGGAGGAGGAGTAGAGGAATTTATATCTGCAGGGCTGCAGAGATATTCCATTCCAGCTTTTCTGACTTTATGAGGGCACCTTTCGCCTCTCGGCCATCCCTTCATGCCATCTTTCAGTGATGTGTAGAGTGATGCCTTAAGTAAATCCTGGCTAAACCGTGCCCGGAGTAAGTTTCCCCTCAGCATGAACACAAACGGAGAGATCTTTCATTTCCGTGACACAATGCAAAGACAAACCAGACATTACTGGCTTTCCAGTCCATCTATAGTCTAAGGCTATGATTTTTCATTATAACACCAAAACCAACACAAGCCTTATTTAAATTCAAATGGCTCAGACTGTCCGTAGATGAGACAATTCCCAATATATATGATAACTACAACACTCCTTCACAACGCTTCTAGGATACAGATGCCCCGGTTACAGGATTTATTCAACACATAGGTGTGCCTCAAGTCTAGGCCTTCGACCATAAAACCACCTTCATTGTGAACAAACAAACATGGCACTTGCCTGAGGTCAAATGTGAATAAAATGTGAATATAATCAAATTGAAAAAGTATTTAAAAGATGCACATATAGTGAAATATCATCAAATTCATTAAAGCATTTTTTGTGGGGATGCGGACAGACTGTGACCCGTGACACAAGAACTTACTGTCAACAATGTGACCCTTTGTGGGGGTGTAAAAATGTGAAGGGATGCCTGTAAAAATTTGTTTCCAGTCAAATTATACTTCTTTCCAATTGTTTATAGTAAAAACATCTTCAGTGTTACAGGATTGTAGCCTTTTCATTTTCCGGATCTTGTCAGTGTAATGGTCCATAAATGACAGAAGGTCAAGCGAACAGATCGTTGAAGTCGTAATACCAAATACACACCGTGAGACGAAGACAGAAGCGTCACAAGCGTTAAGTCTGCAGAACAAGTCGGAAAAATCAATGATAAATGAAAATTTATGCCAAATTATGAACACATTTAACTAAATATAGAGATCCGCCAACATTAAACCCAGTGTCTCAAAGTGCGCCACCATTCAATCAGAATCAGCGTTAAGTTTTCTCAGTAATCTGCTATAATATGTGTCTGATCGGACATTTCAAGCAAGCCTTCATTTCTCCGAGCCTTGGGCACCCTTCACCCTGTTCCTGGTCCACAAGTTATGCTTTCTTAGATTACTTAGTAGCTACCAAGCTCTGACGCTCAACAAGATATGGAGATCTATCTAAAGTTCAATCAGGAAGACTATCCTCCTGGATACCCGAGCCACAGTTACTTCTCATACCACTCTATCATCCTCAACCTTTGACCCATGGACAGTCTCAGTTACCTGCGTCACTATCTGAGGCATCAATAAATGTCCGCAGTCCATCAGCCACCACCACCAGTATCCACCAGTACTCCAGAGGGGATGTGTTCCATGCTGTAGCTCAGGGCAGAGACCGTTCGATTTCAATCTACCAGAAGAGTCTGAAGGCTAAAGATTCTCTAGTAGACCAATTATTAAAAAAATCATCTGTTGTAATAAATCATTCCCGGTCACGGCGCTTGTTAAAGTTGCTCAGATCCTTCCTCTTAAGGAGAAAGTGTTCTGTTGCTGCCTGGTATTTCCTGCCCTCTGATGGATGGGTGGATGGATAGATAGATATAGATGGATACATACTTTATTGATCCATCACAGGAAATTGTTCTGTCCAAGCAGTTACGTTCAGACGTCAAAAGATAAGTGGAAAATAAGCAAAAACAATGAAGAGAAAAGAACAGTGAACTAGCGCTAAATAAGACATTAAGCAATGTGCAGTGGGAGAGATAACCAATATTAATAATAATAATATCCCTGGCCCCTTACTATTTAGCATATTCATGCTGCCACTGGGCGAAGTTATAAAGCGGTTCAGTCAAGTGGCTCACATTTTTCAAAAGGAAATGTGACTCAAAATGTGGTCAACCAAACAGTTGAACTGGACACTTAAGATTTAAGTCCATAGATAAGCAAAAATGAATAAGAATTACCAGTAATAAATGGCAATTTACCTTACATAAAAACTATTATTGGAGTTTCACTCTCAAATCTATGTAGCGTGGAAAAGTGCAGTCCTTTCTGTAGGATATAAAATCAACACAAAATGACTATATGTGGCCTTAGGTAACGCTAAAAATTCCCCGTGGGAGCAGAGTGAGGAGAAAAGTGTTGTTTTCTAAGTTGCTTCTCCACCTTATGTCTCCAGCCTGTAGGTGGACACTTCTGTTTGTTTGCAAATGTAAAACGAAGGAGGGAAAGAATCTGGACCACAGCACAGCCTGTGCTGGTAATGATTTCCATTTTCATTTCAACAAGTTGTGAGAAGCACGTTTTTTCGAGCCATGCGGAGCTCACACACGAGGCAAAGCGAGGTGTAAAAACCATCTGCTCTCTGCTCATTGAAAAACAGTCAAGAGGACGAAAGCCTCCTGGGAAAGGAAACTTAAGAGCTGGCTTAGTTTCCTTTAGTTAAACTCGTGTCGTACCTCGATTCTTCTTAACATGCGGATAAAAAC
This sequence comes from Lophius americanus, assembly GCA_037951165.1. Lineage (NCBI taxonomy): Eukaryota > Metazoa > Chordata > Actinopteri > Lophiiformes > Lophiidae > Lophius > Lophius americanus. The sequence continues at coordinate 1,223,704 of JBBDHG010000169.1, read as the reverse complement.
TTACTCTAAATTTTGAAAAAATTGGAAATCAGCAATTCATGAGGCAGGATATGTGTTGGATATGATAACTGGGTCCTGAAGATTAAGGATAAGGCTTCAGTTCCGTGACAGAGGAGAGATGAGCGGCTCCTACCTACATCCATCTTTGAGCATAACACTCTGTGTTCTACGCCTTGTATTTAATAACGCAATAAAAGTTAGAACGTGTTTGGAGCAAACACACAATTGGCAATTTGCGACCTGAAAAGGTTTTTTACTTTCAAATATGCAGGTTTACGAGACAAACTCTGGCCTCGGGGGTTTGCTGGGTATTTTTTGTCTTTCCCTGCTGGCTACACCTCTTATCCACTCAACCCGCTCAGCCTGGCGTTTTGTATTTCTACGTCTTTTATGTATTGTTTGCTGCGACTCTTGCTGAAAAAGAAATATATATCTACGGGTACAAATATAGTAACCTGAGCCTTATATTTAATCATCTTGTTTTAACAAGACGTTTTCAGTGGTAGTATATATTTTTGAACTAACCGATTGGAAAATGGATAAATAAGATTGAAATATAAACACATCATACTACACTTATGAATTTAATCTTCCTTGAAATGTCAACATTCATTGGAATTTATTGGAATATGGAATGTAGCCTCTTAAAGGTCCAGGTCTGTTTCTGTTGTAAATAAGTTTATAAAAAGTCCAAATACACTATTAAAAACAAAATCGATTTTGGTTGTTCTTGTTTTCTGGGCGCAGTGAAGCGTGAATGAGCTCGAAACGATGAGAACCTCCCACATCTTCATTCCGACCTGATAAACAATCATTTCTTCCCTCAAGTTGATGCATTTGAGTTTGAAATCCTGAGTTTATTGATAATGAATTGCAAAAATAAGAGCATTAAACATGAATTTGTTCATCTGGTTTAAGATGTGGGTTTAAGTTATTCAGTGCTCTGCCGCATGAACCCATGTGACCCCGCTGCGTATCGACGGAGCGCTTGGGTGAGCAGAGATCGATACCGTTGCAGATGCAATTATTTGTTCTGATTCTTTGGGAGATGGCAATAAATTAATAAATTTTTATTGAAAGTCTAATGACCTAACTAGAAGTTCAATTTCTCCGTTCAGCAGAGAGAAACGGACAACGAGGCAGAACGTGCGAGCTGTAAAGGCAATTGAAGGCGCAGTCAGCTCACTCCAATGCGAATCAAAGAACAAGAAAGTCTCGCCTGAAGCCGGTGTGTGTGTGTGTGTGTGTGTGTGTGTGTGTGTGTGTGTGTGTTTGTGTGTGTGTGTGTTTCCCGAAGGTAATTGGAGGAAGAACACAAGTAAAAACTGTGTTCAGAAGCGACTGATAAGGAAAGACGTAACACACGCAGCGCTGGAATATAAAGGAGTCTGGACCCTTTTAGTTTTTTTTTCAAAATCAGTACAATAAAACTCTCTGTTAAGGCAAATTGTTATTGCAAATCTGAAAGTGTGTCTTCAACTTGAAAGGAAGCCAAAAAAGGAACAAGAAGAAACCTGAAGAAAAAATGTCCCTCGACCCCTAGAGGGAAAAAAAAAGGAAGAAAAATTCAACAAATGCATCATATATGAATATCTTCATCATATGTGAATATCTCCATCATATGTGAATATCTTCATCATATATGAATATCTTCATCATATGTGAATATCTTCATCATATGTGAATATCTTCATCATATGTGAATATCTTCATCATATATGAATATCTTCATCATATATGAATATCTTCATCATATGTGAATATCTTCATCATATGTGAATATCTTCATCATATGTGAATATCTTCATCATATGTGAATATCTTCATCATATGTGAATATCTTCATCATATGTGAATATCTTCATCATATGTGAATATATTCATCATATGTGAATATCTTCATCATATCTGAATATCTTCATCATATCTGAGTATCTTCATCATATATGAATATCTTCATCATATATGAATATCTTCATCCTATATGAATATATTCATCATATGTGAATATCTTCATCATATCTGAATATCTTCATCATATATGAATATCTCCATCATATATGAATATCTCCATCAAATATGAATATCTTCATCATATATGAATATCTTCATCATATGTGAATATCTCCATCATATTGGAATATCTTCATCATATGTGAATATATTCATCATATGTGAATATCTTCATCATATCTGAATATCTTCATCATATATGAATATCTTCATCATATATGAATATCTTCATCATATGTGAATATCTCCATCATATGTGAATATCTTCATCATATATGAATATCTTCATCATATATGAATATCTTCATCATATGTGAATATATTCATCATATGTGAATATCTTCATCATATCTGAATATCTTCATCATATCTGAATATCTTCATCATATATGAATATATTCATCATATGTGAATATCTTCATCATATATGAATATCTTCATCATATGTGAATATCTTCATCATATGTGAATATCTTCATCATATGTGAATATCTTCATCATATGTGAATATATTCATCATATGTGAATATCTTGATCATATATGAATATCTTCATCATATGTGAATATATTCATCATATGTGAATATCTTCATCATATCTGAATATCTTCATCATATCTGAATATCTTCATCATATCTGAATATATTCATCATATGTGAATATCTTCATCATATGTGAATATATTCATCATATGTGAATATCTTCATCATATATGAATATCTTCATCATATATGAATATCTTCATCATATGTGAATATATTCATCATATGTGAATATCTTCATCATATATGAATATCTTCATCATATATGAATATCTTCATCATATGTGAATATCTCCATCATATGTGAATATCTTCATCATATCTGAATATCTTCATCATATATGAATATCTTCATCATATGTGAATATCTTCATCATATCTGAATATCTTCATCATATCTGAATATCTTCATCATATCTGAATATCTTCATCATATATGAATATCTTCATCATATGTGAATATATTCATCATATCTGAATATCTTCATCATATGTGAATATCTTCATCATATGTGAATATATTCATCATATGTGAATATCTTCATCATATATGAATATCTTCATCATATGTGAATATATTCATCATATATGAATATCTTCATCATATGTGAATATCTTCATCATATGTGAATATATTCATCATATGTGAATATCTTCATCATATGTGAATATCTTCATCATATATGAATATCTCCATCATATATGAATATCTCCATCATATATGAATATCTTCATCATATGTGAATATCTCCATCATATGTGAATATCTTCATCATATATGAATATCTTCATCATATGTGAATATCTTCATCATATCTGAATATCTTCATCATATATGAATATCTCCATCATATATGAATATCTCCATCATATATGAATATCTTCATCATATGTGAATATCTCCATCATATGTGAATATCTTCATCATATATGAATATCTTCATCATATTTGAATATCTTCATCATATGTGAATATCTTCATCATATATGAATATCTTCATCATATATGAATATCTCCATCATATATGAATATCTTCATCATATATGAATATCTTCATCATATGTGAATATCTCCATCATATGTGAATATCTTCATCATATATGAATATCTTCATCATATGTGAATATCTTCATCATATGTGAATATATTCATCATATGTGAATATCTTCATCATATCTGAATATCTTCATCATATATGAATATCTTCATCATATGTGAATATCTTCATCATATGTGAATATCTTCATCGTATGTGAATATCTTCATCATATATGAATATCTTCATCATATATGAATATCTTCATCATATGTGAATATATTCATCATATATGAATATCTTCATCGTATGTGAATATCTTCCATTCCTTCGGTGAGTCCACGCCAGAGTTTGTTGTTGTGGATTTACGCTGTGGAGAAGATGACCGACCTTCAGTCAGATTAAAAATACTGTTCTATGGAGAATAAAAAAATTAATCTCAGAGCACAGCTACTGAAAATACGCCGACCAGCCGTAACATTACAACAGATGGATCATGCTGACCCTGTCTATAGCTGAAGTTGGAGCAATGCAGGGAGGTACCCTCCCTTAAATTATATTTATATTATACTTAAGCTTATATTTTATATGATTTAGGCAAAAAATTATTACAATTGAAATAATTGAGGACCCTCGAGTTTAAGATTTTATTTTTGTTTCATTTCTTTTGTAAGCAAAAAATAAATTTTTTGCATTAGTAAAATTGCCTTTTCCTATGTTACGTTTTCCCTTTTTTTGAGGAATAGCTGCCGAAAGACGAAGAAGCAGAAGAAAAAGAAGAACAAATAGTTTCCTCAAGATGGAGACTGAAGAAAACTCTTACTAAGTCGTACGTTTTTGCTGTTGGTCCCTGCAGAAACTGATCAGATGAGAAGCTTCAAATGTGAAATAGCCAATCAGTGCTCTCATCCCATCACTCTGCAAACCGCTGCTTCGTCACGCTGCCGTCTTCCTCGCGGTTTCTTCACGTGAAACTCCACGTCTGAGGCCGCAAAACCCAATGACTTGAGTTTCAGGAAAAACATCCGTGACGCGCGTTTCCTTCACGGTGGGACCGGAACCCGTCTCCACCGCTCTAAAGAACTCTGCACAGCTTCTTTGCGTTTGCTCTGATCCTGCAGTCACACAGATGTCCTTCCATAGGAGGTGGATTAAAACCTGCGAGGCACTGATGGATGTCTTAAAAGCTCCTCTCCAAATATCCTCTGGGTGAAATGGGACTAAAGTAGGATTGAGTTTCTAGAAATAGACAGGACTCATTTAACCGGCAGGTTAGGATAAGGAATGAAGAACCAGGTAATCTATGAAAACAGGAAGCTGCTTCTAGAACAAAACTATGGAGAGATGGAAGAAGAGCTTTCGAACAATGGACCCCATCTAACACTCTGAAATGACCGGATTACCTTCCAAGTGCCGGCTGTTTTTACAGAACCAAAAACAGTTTGTAGTTGTCGCAACTGGGGTTCTCGGCTGTATTGTCAATGAGGTTTCTACCTCAACGTATTTCCGAGTTGAAGCCTATAACCAACTCGGACATCTCCTTCAGTAATAGAACCATCTGCTGAATGAGAACAAGTAACTTCTCATAGGGCAAAGTGAAAGCAAACATATTCAGATTTTGGAGATAACCTGGGACAGGATGTGGTAAAAGTGACTTGCAGATTGAATCGTAAAAGTAAGCCGTGGTGGAATCTTGTGCACACATTTTGAAGCCTGGGGGAAATATGACAATTGACATATTTGCCTGACAGGATGCCGATAAACAAGACGTAAAAGAAAAGAGGGAAAACGTCACGAACCCTGGCCGACTACCTCAAACTCACATTCAAGCCTGCTGTGGTTCAGATTAGTTCATCATCCCAGGTAAAATCCTCACTCCTGTTTTTCCGTAAATTAAATCGGACCATCGTAAATTATAACTCAACAACATAACTTTTACAAGATTCAACAAACTTTCTTTTATATTTGCTTATTTTATGTCCATCAGTTACTCTTTGGAATCATTTAGATCAATCATGAAAAGTATTTTCGCATATTTGAATTTTTCGCAAATATGTAAAAAAAAATCATAAGCACTAAACAATTCTGTTGAGTCAACATAATGTATGTAGGTTGAATAAACTCTAATAGGTCTAATAGGGTCAATATTAATACGGCAAAAGAAATGAAGTTAAACACGATCTTTTCTGAACCCTAACGGCAAATTTCTTGAGATTAAATCTGAACATACAGTGACCTCAGAACCTTCCGGGGAACACTAGTTCACTGTAAAACTTCCTTTCTTCATTACTGCACGTCGGCAGGACTTTGAAGGGAACTCAACACAAGGTCCTTTTACGGATCACTTGGCCGAGGACTAACCTGCGGGCTCCACCGTCGTTTGCGTTGAGGTGTAGTCATTTTGTGAGGGGGTAAAAGTTCCTGTAGTCTTCACAATACACCGTCACGCCCAGCCTGATGTGTCACTTTATCACAACATTGACATTATGTGTGGGTGGACGACCGTGGAATGTTGCCCCACCTTCAGCGGATAAATCAGGAAAATGACAGTGGTGCCATTTAGTGACACCCATTAAACATCATGTGTTAGCGGTGAAGCCCGGCGGCGGTAACCTTTATACTGAGGCTGACGCTCCATAAGTTACAGCCCTCGCATCGGCTATCACTGCTTTTCCATCGGAGGATGGATTTTACCATTAGACATTTGTGGAAAGTCCAGGCTGCAGCGGAAATGTTTTCTGGACAGAAGACGCTCTGTTTGCTGATGAAGCAGCTTTTCAATCCTCTGCTGGATCAAGATAGGCTCCTATATTAGCGGAGGAGCTCATAGTTCCTGGCTTCCGTCTCTAATGTAGTAGTTACTTGACTTACAGCGAGGATTATTCCTATTATTCATTTATGTGTCAGCACATTTCGCATCATTACATATTTTGAAATAATTGGGGCGGCTTATTATTAATAATTGGGGCGGCTTATTATTAATAATTAATACAAAGAATACCTTATAAAAGTGTTCACCAAAGTGTGCAACAACAATTAAGACGCGACTTTGAATGAATATCAGTCAAAACTACTTTAGAGCATGGCAAATGATTCACGTATAAGAGATTATATTTTCATTTTACATCAACAAAAGCCTTTTTAATTATATCCCTTCAAGCCCACTCCTACAAATTTAATTTATTTATGACTTATTTGGATCGGCATACACGTTAATCGAGATAATAATTCCTACCAATTGTATTTTCTCCGGACATAATGGGAAAATGCGTTAATTAATATGTCATATCGCGTAATGAAAAGCCAGGGCTGACAATGTTGACGTGTTTGCTACAAAAACTGACATGTTAATTTTTGTTTTATTTAAATCATGAGGTTTGACCCCAATTTATCTCCATAATTCCAGCCCGGATTTTTCCGTCACTGGGCCGCATTAAACGCAGATAACATAATGACTGTAGAGCTTTTTAGCAGCGAGTTTATAATTGTACATAAGATGATTGTCAATCATTGATTAGGATGATTGTTATGTTCTGTTTACTGAAAGGTTTCAAAGTTCCTGAACGCCTCAGGAAGTCGCAGTCATAGAATAGATTGAATAATAACGTGATTATATCCGAGGCACAAACAGAAATACTTGTAACAGGACAAACGGATCAGAATCAGAAACCTGAAGTGTTGAGTCTCATAAAAGGAGCCAAGATTTGATCTTTATGCATTTATAATCATAAATATTATTATTATTATTATTATTATTATTATAAGGACACGTAATGAAAGTGGTGGTTTTACGTGATCATTTTCACATTATACGTAATAATTCTGACGTTATAACCTGATTTTAATATAAAGCGTGATAGAAAATGTTCGCATTATTACGTATTAAGTTTCCAGCTATCCGATCCGTTCTCACGTTATCATGCGATCATTTTCACATATATATGCTTCACGTTTTAACTTGATAATTTTCACCTGATAACGTGAAATAACATGAAATTGCATGACAGCAAAGCATTTTACGTAATTTTTGAGTCATATATAATTGTAAATTATTGTAAATAATTAAAAAAACCCTGAAAGCTGAGAATGTAAATGTGAAAAAACACAATGTCCAAATGTTGAAATGTAATTAATACACAGCAGAGTGTTAGAGCTGTATTGACAGAATAAATGAGAAATTGAAATTACTAGATTAAAGTCTTCATATTTTGAGAAAAAGTCCTAGTTTTACCAGAAAAAAAGTCGTAATTTTAGGTGGAAAAAAGTCGTAATTTATCCAGAAGAAAAGTTGTAACTTTACAAGAAAAAAGTATTACATTCAATAATAAGTTGTAAGTAAAAGGAATTTCATAGCTATCAGCTCGTACAAGAGTAATATCTGGCTTTTAAAAAAAATGCCTCGTATCTGAAGAAGCTTTCAGGCGCATGAACGTACTTTTGCTATAACTTATTTACCTTTCTGAGCGGGAAATCTTTCAAGTGTGAATTCCCCTATTGCAAAACAGGAAGGATTTATTAAAAATGATCATCTGTGGTTTTACCTGAGTGACCTTCTCATCCTGATCACTTACAACCCGGATGGGAGATATGCGCTGGATTCCTTGCAAAAACATATTATTTTGGGGGCAATTATTGCAGGACTTAGTAAAAAATTAAAACTTCTACTTCCCAGAAGTTTGTAAAATTACTCATTTGCCCATATTTACAAGCAAAAAAAAAACATTTTTTTGTCTCATTCCAGTTCATGTTTGAACTCAAAAGGTGTTCTTTGTATTAATTATTAATAATTATTAACTATTTCCATATCAGTAAATGGGTTTCTTTCAGCACCAAGCAATTCTGTTGTGCCAAATTAATTAATTTTTGGTTGCAATGACTCCATTATGTAGTGCAATTTCCCCAATTAAAAATTACTGTTTTTTATGAAAATATTGAGGGTTTTTAATATAAGGCTTAAAGACACGCCAGCAGATACATGTCGTAATGTTTTTGAGCAAGATACCGATCTCCAATTTGCTCAATGGTGGTGGTTTTAATGTTATGGCTGACCTAATCTGAGAAGCCAAGCTGAATCAACTGTAATATATTTCACTGAAGATGATTTTATTGAGTTCATTTAATTTTTTTTTTTTTTTTTGAGACTGCATGTTTTACTTAATGGTGTGCATTAATTACATCAATATTTACCACATCATTCAATACGTATGCGTTGGATTCCCTGCAAGATCATATTATTTGGGGGGGGGGGGGGGGGGATTTCTCTCATGGAAAAACTTACCAAAGTTGGAACTTCCACTTCCCTGAAGTCTGTTTCCAACTTCTGCCGAGGATTATCTGGACAGTAAAGACTTTAAACACGGCAGGCATCAAGTTCTCAGACGGGGGGTTTAGTTTTACAGCTTTCCATTTTAAAGCTAGACTTTCTTCTTTGTTTAATGTTACCGTATCTTATCGATCGATGCTCCCTCAATTCAACGGGTCAATTCTCCGATCGGCGCTGCACAACACTCCCGACCAGCCAATCACGGAGTGATGAGTGTTCTGAATGCTGCAGCGTGTTCAGCGCCGTGGGAGTGACCCAGAATAGCTCGGAGGAGAACCTCCGGAGGAATGAGGCCAGAGTGAATCTGAATGTGCCACATCACGATGAAAGGGAAAACATCTGGCCTCCAAACATCGCGCCGCCTCCTTTTAATGTCCACAATAGCTGCTCATCAGAAAGGTTTGCCGTCTGGGCTTTTGTGTCACGCCTGCCTGAACACCAGAACCGTCCCGACACATAAAAAGGTCAAACTCATTTTTACAAACAATGTCCTAATAGATCTGCTGGTCACGCTTCAACTCTTCCCTTTCCAGCGGCACAACCACACACTGGTGTAAATGAGACGGCTTTCATGGGCCGGGTCAACGTCTTCCTCTGCCGCCTCGCAGGCAGAACCACACGGGGCAGCCGGCGCCTCCCCACAACCTGCTGCGATGACAGGATTGGTCGAGTGAGTTTGTTTGGACCTCGAGGTCATCTTTGTTCGTAAAGACAGACTTTGTCCTCAGTGAGATTTCGCTTTCTAAGTGTTAACTTCAAGAACATTAATATGAGTTATTTAAAAATCGTCTGGCGGTAGGCGGGTTTACGTGGACAGCCTGACTCCCAATAGTTTGGGAAAAGGCGCCTAATCGTAAAGATTGTCGCACCCCTTTCTGAAAGAAAAGGCACTTTCCGATTGAGATTTCATTCCTTTGCATGGAGGCGGTCTACGTCCTTTCATGAAAGCCTTTCCGGTAACCAGTCGCCGCATGTAAACGCTGTTTCTGGAAGTTGTCTGTTTGAGTCGTAAATGTTCACGCCTAGCATCGTGACGTAAACATGGCGACTTCAAATCACCACCGGTCTACATCGGGGAATCTGTCACTCATCGCAACTTTGAAAGAGTTGATCATATTTTGACGGTTAGATGGACAGAATTCATTTCCGCTTATAACCTCTTTGTGGTATTCTTCTTCTGGGCGCATGATGGCGGTCGACACCAAGAGCATCGTAGTCACGACTTTGTGTTCGTTAAGTATTCTTTCATCGTAAAGGTGCGTCGGTTTTGGCCGTGTTCCTGTTTTAGTTTGACAGTTTTATGTATGTCATTTAGTTAGTTTTACATTCCTATCATGTTTCCTTTGTTTTGCATTTATAGTCTGTTTATCTGTTTTTTTTCTTCTTAATTTCTTTATTCCTTCATAGTCTAGTCTTTGTGTGTTTCACTTCTGGTTCTTCTTGTTTCCGGCTTCTGAAAATCTTGAGGCTTTAAGACTTTTTAAGTAAATAGATATAGTGTTAATGTCATAGTGTTTTTTGGGAGGGGGGGTTTTCCTCCATTCAATAGTCATGTTGGAGAGGGAACAGAGGAGATGATGAAGTGATGGACAGGTATGCTGTCAAGGAGAGGGACATGGAAGGACAGTTGGTGGTAGATTTTGCAAAAAGAATGGAAATGGCTGTAGGTGAACAGGTATTTGGAGAAGAGAGAAGAGCACAGGGTGACATATAAAGTTGGAGGTGGCAGAGTTAAAGGTGTTACGATTTCCTCGGGAGTGAGGAAGATGGACAGGTTTAGAAATGAAGACATGAGAGGGACAGCCCAGGTTAGACGTCCTGGAGACAAAGTCAGAGAAGCCAGACTTTTTCCTCCAGACAGCTGAAGATGGAAACAAATGATCCGCTGTGGAGACCCCTGATGGGAACAGCCGAAAGAAGAAGAAGTGTTTTCTTTTCTCCGGTTTGCTCACTGCCCACTGATCTTCAGGGATGTTTCCAAGAACTCATTTCACTTGGTTGCACAACATATTACTGCACTCAAGAGAAGGAAATAATTGGTTGTTACATTGTAGCAAATCACTTTCTTCATTAAAAAATTAATTCATGCTCATGAGTCTATTGTGGCGGATCCGCATGAAATCCATCAACTCAACCTTTTTATGTTCCATGGAGTCGGTACAAAAAGATACGATCAAGTTTTTATCTTTGATTCTCTTATTTGTCTCCTTCCTTGACCCAAAATATATTAAAACTTAAATTTCTGTTGCTGTTTCAATTCCGTTGGGCTAACTTAATTTATATGGGTTGCATTAACTCCATTAAGTAGGGCAATTTCACCACGGCAAAATTACTTCGATGGCCCATATTTTAAAAGAAATGTTTCTACGAAGTAACTCAACTTGAATCAACCCGAATTATTTATGTTGGACTAATCCAGAAAAAACTAAGCGAAATCATCTGTAATATATTATTTTAAATCAACCCAAGCGTATGATGTCATAGCAACATAATTACCTTATATTGAACGAAAACCATTCACTTGTGTGGATTTACACAATTTTATTAAGTTCATTCAATTCATTTTTAGTTTTTTTTTGTTAATGGTGTGTATTAATCACATTAATATTTACCATGTAATCCCAAACTTAAAATTAGATAACAAACATAACATTCCAAATAAACAAAAGATAAGACATAAAAAAAAAATCCCCAAATGTCTGTTCCACAGTTAAATGGATAAAAATATACAAAATTGATGACTAAAAATTTTCCCTGAGATATAAATTTGTATAGGATGATATCACATGCATGATTGGAGGTAAAACATTGAGAGTATCCTCTGGGTTTGGAGCTTGACACCTGACTGTGTGACACCTGACCACAGTTATCACCTCAGTCAGTACGTCAGCATATGTACCTCATGCAGGCCGAGCTTCCAACCAAGCGGATTAAGACGATTAATCAGCGATCTCATTTCTTACACAGTTGTGTCTGGAGGAGGGATGATTCCTCCGCTTCGCTCCCCCCGCCATTCAGAGAAGAAACGATCTGCATTTGTTCCAACTGCAGAGAATTCCCATATGCAAGAAATGGTTTTCTGTGAAACTTTAACTTTTCCTATTTGACGCATGCTTTCAACCAGCGGGGGTCCTGTTTACTCAGAAATGAGTCCCGCTCCCACACATTCTTTATTGTTTTCCACCAAAGCTCGTTCAGGGACACCCAAGTCTTGGGAATTCCTTGCAGGGGAAAGGGCTCCAGGAAGACTCCAGCGACGCAGCGGAGGAACAAGAAATAACGAGGAGGTGGCTCGGAGAGCAACTTTCTCAACACCAGTCAAATAATTGGCGGCGCTTGAGAGGCAGAGGGGCGGAATGAGGACGAAAAAAAACAGTGTAATACAAACGCTGGTATTACAGTAGATTTTTCAAATCCCCCCGATGAGTTCCATTTGGTACGGATGAAAAGAAACCTGAGGGGAAGTCACGTTGTTTGCTACGCCCAGCAATACTCCAGCCCGGCCCCACATGATGCTTAATAACTCCACTTTAACACAGAATGGCGGGGAGATAAAAAAAAAAAAGAGCCTTTCATCCGTTGGAAGATCCGGCTGTAGCTACATCTGAATGAAGCCTTATGAAGAGATCGTGTTTGGGGCATCATCGGTTACTCTTTCCTTCGTCTTGGAGGTTAATTGCTGTCGACCAACGGTGTTGCATCAATGGGTCTCAAAGTACGAGAGCGAGTAGTGATGAGTAAAATGGGTCAAGCTGATTTTTCTGGAATTTTCGCGTGTTTTAAGGCAACATTAAGTTAAAACCATAAACTCGACAAATGTTTGTTGCCCATCATTAAACAATTATGAAAGGAATAGCCACTCACTAATTTATAATCAATTGTTTAAAAGCATGACCAAGAAGTCGTAAAGAAAAAAGTAAAGGACTCTCAGTCTATACGTTGTTATCAGCGATCAACAGTGACACATTTTTGCGTAGGTTGCCTTTTCACCACCGAACCCGTTCTGTGTGTTTTGACACCATTCTACCAGAACCAGCTTTAACTTTATTGTTTCTGATCAGGCAACACCAGATACCTTTAGCTCCCCCGAAGCGCCTTTCCACTTTACCTTTTGCCCTTCCTTGGAACACTTTGTCCAAACCACTGCAGGTCAAACAAGAACAACATGATCCGTGGTTCTGGAGATGACGTAACCCAGTCATATATAATCACCATTTTTGCTCAGATCTCATGTTTTGTCTTTTTTTCCTGCTTTCATGACATCAACCTCAGGACTAAAATGTTCCCTCGTTGCCTAAAAAAGCCTCCTGGAAACAAAGTTTGTTGGATTGAATTGAATTAGTACATTAGTCCCACTGACTGTCGTCATGGTGACATAATTGTAACAGGTAATCACAGTTATTCTAACTTCACCTTTCTATGGTTTCTCTTTGTTCTTTTTTAACAGCCTCAGAGACATGGAGGCGTAAATCATTCCCTCCGCCTAAATCCGCCTTTTAATCATCGGGAAAGTTATAACTACCTCTTCTGTTATCAACATTTTTGTGGCTGAGAATGTCGACGTTTCCCCGCCATGGCGGTTGCCAATGGGCTCTGTTGCCTGGACTCCCTGAGATTATAAAATCAAGAGAGGTTAAATATAATTAGACCTACAGAGCATCAACCCATTTTACCTCAGATGTAAACTGGCTTGGTAGCGACAAGAACATGGAAGCAATCAAACCCTCCAAAATCACATGCATGAGAAGGTTTTTGGCGATGAATCAAATATAGGATATAGAAAAAACAAACCTCTAAAGGTAGAGATCAAATACAGAATTGGGAGAAGAAAAAAAAACTGTATCGACAGGAAATACTTCCTTTATATTCATTCAATTATTTTTGAATAAAAACTTTCTTTTCAGCTACTTCAGGATTTATATTGTCATTTATATTTTGTAATCTGGACTGAAAATAAATTGCTTTGACAATCGCATTTAATTTGTATCAGTGGCAAAAACAAATTTCAAAAAATACGTAATTGGCTCTGCGTATGTAAAGTTGGTAAAAGTTTAGGAAAACAATGCAATAAAGTATAAAAGGAGAAAGAATCAAAACTCTAATTTTGTTTTCTGGGCGACTTGGTTGTCGTGTCGGGGGTCAATAACGCTACAAGTATCATTGTTACCAATTTGACTGAATTCCTCGCTAGCTTGTCGGTCCTGTCATTCGGTTCTGAATAACACAGCGTCTCTGTGCCTCAGCTGGCTCACTGATCGGGTCGCATCCACACAAGATGCATTTCCCCCAAGTGTTTCCCAAGCTCTAGCACGGAGGAGCTTTCTGTTGCATTCGGCAATGAGACTGCAAATGATCAGAAGGTGATGCCTACGCCGCGCGCGGGGATGCTGCCCTCTAATACGATGATGACATCACTTACCAATCCTGGGGTTGATCCTGGGAATACAGGCACGCGGCAGAGCTGGAGACGTGACGATGAATTGTGGCATTGAGAATCTCATTAAAAGCTACACGGCTGTCTCTGATTCTCTGGAGGGGGGGGGGGGTGTCTGGTCCAGAAAGAGTGATTCAGACCCTCCCGCCTCCGCACGCCGGGACAGAAAGTTGATACTGGAAACCAGTAGCACTGAAAGGCACTTTTTATTTATTTATATATATATATATATATATATATATATATATATATATATATATATATATATATAGAATTTTTCAGAATAAGTCTGTTTTGTGACAAATATGTGCGTGGGTAGCAGCGGGGGTCTCTCGGCATGAGGGCTTCTCAGAGGTAACTATGAGAGTAAACAAAGCGGCGCCGATAAGGAGGACTGCATGAAGCAGTGATTTTAAATCCATGTGTTTACAAGGGAGTACAATAGCATTAATCCAGGGGCGATTATTGATACACCACCTGATGTTTAATTCATGCACTGTGATGAAGAAAGCTCCACCAAAGAGATGGAGTTTGAACAGTTTTAGACTCAGTTAAAAGTTCTTCTGGAAAACAATCGGATGGCTAATCCAACATGGATGTTTTTTTTAGCATCCGCCAGTCTGTTCAAATCAGTTCATGACAGGTTTGCATTTCTTTTCTTTTTTTTAGCATAATTGACTCTTCACCTCACAAAATATCAATATCGATTAATATGCACCAAAACGTGGAATGAATTGGATTAACGGTGAGAAACTTTTGTCTAAAAAACAATATTTTCTTGAAAACGCTCCCCCCTTGTGAGCAAATTATGAAATATTTGATAAAAATGTACAAAAGAGAATTTGGACTTAAGTGGACCTACAGCTAGGAATTCATGTCTAAGAACCAGAATGTAAATAAACGTGAGAAAAAAGCTCTGCCTAGTGAACAAAATATGAACTACTAGACTGAAAATTATGATAGATCTCCTTGCGGCGCTTCTTATACACAAGATTTGGACAAAAATCAGTATAAAAGCGAAGAAGTTATGTCTGAAAATCAGTGGGGGGTTTTTTCAAAAAAGGAGGCTGCCCCTAGTGGGGAAAATATGAACTATTGAAGTAAAATATGATATAAACAAGATAAATTCACAAGCACCAATCAGAAATGATGACCCTTATTAGACTTTTTTAAATAATTATGTTAGTCAGTCCTGACAGGCTTTAAAATGCTAAAAATGCCTCCTCCTTAGTGGCCGCTTAGACTGTTGTGTCCCCCTGGGCTCCATCCTCGGCCCCTTCCTCTTTAGTCCATACTGTCACTGGGTCACATTTTAATCAGGTTCAGTTTAGTGGCATTATATCCATAAGAAATAATGCTTCAAAACGTGCTCAAACAAAAAAAGGTGAGCTTCTTTGGAAATATTTATTGAGACCTGAACCAGATAATGGGCTGACCATCCAGTTATTACCTGGGTCTTGGTCAGTGTAGCGCCTCCTGTAGGTGCTAGGGTGTAAATACGGTCAAATATTTCAATTTTTTTTTTCTTTTTTCATAGTTTTGTAAAGCAGTTATTAATAATAAATGTGAGTTTTACTTTGAATTTATATTTTTGTATGATGTTCCTCAATTAGATACTACAGGTAATGACCCGTCACAGAAGTCCAAAACACATCAGTGCAGCAGTGATGGGTTCTGGCGGGGTAAATGGCTTTTCTGTAAGGGAAACTCATTTAGAGAAAAAGGGATTATTGCACATTTAAAGAATTAAGTATATTAAAATAAATCATCCAGACGGTCTTTGCTATCTGTATGTATCCGTTTATGTTGTCTATAAATAGTTCTAAACTAGCGTTGCACATCTGCTGTTTATCAAACAGCTGGCCTCATTTGCATATTAATGAATAATGTTAATTTTGGTGTAGTTTCTCCCTGCAATGTCAAGTATTATAGACATACCCAACTGAGACGTTTTTTGTTTGTTTTCCTATTATTAGTAATACTATAATAATATAATACTTTTGGCTCCTTCGTGTGAAATGGAGAGACTCGGGCCGAGTCATCTAGTCATCACAGTTTGGTTCTTGTCAAAGTCACTGAGATCCTTACGCCTCACCACTTATCTATTTTCAATGCATCAACATCAGGACAAAATGTAAACTAGCAGCCAAGTAGATCCCACCAATAAAGTCGTTAATCGTCTGTCGGTTGTTACAATGTAATTACTATGTAATAGCTGATTTGCATTCCTTTACTTGGCTACATAATACGCTTTTGAGAAAATCCTTGTGACGCTACGGATTAGCCTTTTGACATTTTGATAAATCATAGGCTCCATACAATTATAATTATTCGTATCATATTCATGATAAACGGTAAAATCCTGACATGTCGTATTTCATGTAGAATGTCTCTGTACACATGACGGATGGATTTCTGTGAACACTTATTGAACACAGAAATTATTTTTAATATTTCTGTGAGATGTTCTCTGAGGGAAGAAAAAATTAACAAATTATGAAAATGTAACTAACTTTAAAATGAAAACTACAACAATGTAACCACACCAAATAAATATAAAATATATTTGCATGACCAAGAACATACTACAAGTTTATTGAAATACTGCCTGATTGTGAAATCTAGTTCCATCACACACATATAATAACCATCTCAGCAGTTTAGCCTCATTATCATAAAGCAGCATATATTACAAGATGTAAAGGCGATGAGTCATCACGTGTTTCAGCGGCTGCACTGACTCACATGATCTCTGGAGAAGCAGCTGTCTAGCATCAACAAAATTGTTCTCATAGTGATGAGCCGGCTTTAGAATGAGAAAACAAGAGAAATGTTGATAGATGATTTTAAATACAAACGTTTTGATACTTTTAATGTTATTTCATCTTATTCACGCTGAAAAAATAATAAAAAGATTCTGTTCGCCGGCACATATTAGTCGTTTTAATACCGTAACTGAAAAACCATTTCATGGATCGTTCTTAAATTTTGTACTGTGCTTAGAGCGAGGAAACACTGGATTGATTTTGGAAAAGATCGGTTGTAATTTTCCGACACTAAAGGGTCCGATTTAGTCCAAATATGGTGCATATGAATTCAATCAAGCAGATCTATCTTCTATACATCATGTTTTATTCTTAGAGTTCATATTCTACTCATTAGGGGGAGTTTATTCACAAAAAAACACAGAAATATTTGATAAGAGTAGTTCAATCAGGGGATTTGTTGCTTAGGCGGATATACCGTTGCTGTTAGGGAATACAGCGTCGGTTTGTTACGAGCCAAAAAACACCTCATATTCAGTTTTTTACTTATTTTTGAAGGGAGAGTTTTTCAAATGTGCCAGTGATTATAATTTTATAGTTGATCAATGTATTTTGAACTATTTAATATAATGGCATGCTTAAACACTTTCTTCATTATAGGTTCCAAAATGTATTTAAGATCATCAGCATTGAGGCACGGGATGACTGGGAGGTCCAAAAGAATGGAAGGACGGACGGAGGAAAGGAACGGACGAATGCCGACATTTTTGTTCCGAGTGAGGATATAACAAATATTGCTCAAGCAACAAGAGAGAATCAAATATTTGGAAACAATTTTAGGTTTTTTATAAACAATGGACCCAATATGACCCTTAAAAGTTCTTCTTAGTTTTCCAAAGATCTTCTAATCTGCCACAATGATCTCCAGCCTCAACTATGTAGATTATGCAGAGACAACTTAAAAAATGTTGGAATTGGACATAATCCAAGAGTTAATGCAGAACTATGTACGCTCAGTTCTGCCAATAGAATAGCACCAACTAATCCGCATTGATTTGTCCCTAGCTGACCTCCGAGGTTTGATATCTTCAGACTACATTCAGACTTTTGTCAAATCCCTCATCCTCTGTGTGTTTCCTCAAGAAGCTCCAATAAAAAACAAAACTTTGACCAACCTTGAAAAGAAAGATTTTAGTCTCGAACACGGATCCATCCAAACATAGGTAGGCATAACAAACGGCGCCGCAAGCGAAGAGTTAATCATAATAGAGGGATGTTGAAATCCTCTATCGTCTGCCAATTAATATTATCTCCACCAGTATGATTATTCACACTACTAGAGAGGCTCTACACAGAAACAATCTATTTTACATTGAACACTGCCGTCCAATCACATCTGTGACTGAGGGGTCTCGCTTGATTGGGTCCGCATTACATTTAGTTTCATAATGTTTCACAAATTTGCCTAAAGTTATGCGCAATTATTTGATTCCCTGGACATGAATCAGAGGTTATGTTATACTGGAATGGCCTTGAGTGAGCCGGATGAATGAGAAGTGAAATAGTAATCAGGTGAATACAACCACTAATCCTGATTAATTCCACCAGCTGCCGGCCAATATATATTCCTTACACTGGTTCGGAGAATAACCTGTGAAGAGCTGCTGGGACATTAAATCATAACTGTTCCAAGGTTAACTCAAACCGCCTTTGGAGAAGACGATCCCTCCCAGCAGATGATGACTGATGCGACGAATGTAATAACAGTAGTCGAAGCATCAGGCGTCAGTTAGCTTGTTATCTGCAAAACATTTTAAGATCCAGTTTAATGGATCTTTATACATACAATTCTTTATACATTGTGATTGTTGGTAGGTTGTTTAAAGGTTTGTCTTATTATACAAGCCTAATTTAATAAAAAAAATGTAAACTTGTAAGTCTACTGTAGGCTTTTAGAACTGTTCCATATTAATAACTCCTAGCTGCTGTAGTCCCCATCTGCAGTGGCATATCCCCAAAAAGTCTACAAGCGATTCCCTGATTGACCTTAAAAGCGAACGACAGTGTTTTTAAATCAAAAAAAGCTCCCCCTAGTGACTAAAATATTAACTATTAGACTCAATTGTGATATACAAGGTAGATCTCCTCGAGTTCATTCATATTCACAAAATTGCACTAAATCGGACCAGCGGTTGAAAAAGTACGGCCATATGCTCAAAGTTTTAGGGATATTATCCCAGTGTCACAGACTCATGGCTACTCCTTCGAGGACATACTGTGCAGACCCCAAACTGCTTACCTCGCAATTGTTTCACGAGTTTAGTCTTCATATTTTCTCTTCTAGACGGTTACGTTTCAAGCTTTAGCAAGATCCTCTATCTGTTAAAATTTTGGTTCTACCTTTGGCCATTATCTTACATGTAATCTCTGACTAATAGTTTAAAGAAGAAGTATCTCAATACAATTTGTAAAAATATCTACCTAAATATCACTTTATAGTCCGCAATGTTGTCAAGGACAATGACATCATTTTGAGCGTTGGAGCCCGCGGTAGACTCTTGGATAAGCAGGGGGTTGAGCTGAAGTGTAAAATTGGTTGCAATCGTAAACTTAACTGCTAGATGCCACTAAATTTGAGACACTGCACCTTTAATTTACTAAAATTGTATTCTATTCATTGACGGCGGTTGTTTTTTAGTTTTTTTTTTTACTTGGCACAGCTTTTTTTTCCGAGAGTTTTGCAACACCCTCGGAAAATGTGAATTAATATGATGGCAGTAATTTGATGACTCTCGTTTCAAAAACCCCCTCAGGCTGAATCCCAATGCTGGATGTCGCCTCATTTTTCAAACTGCGCAAAGTTGCTTTCTGATTATATGTTTTTTGAAAATGGTGTAATCTCATTAAAGTTGAACTGCTAAACAAATTTGTGCTGTAACCATTTTCCCATTGTCAGAAGTTACAAACGGAAGATTGATGGCGGTAAGGATGTCAGTAATTATTTTTAGCTGACTGATGGAGGAGAAAATGAGAAGATTTTGAACAGCTGTACATTCCTCTATAAAAGTATAAGCACTGGGCTAACCTTCTCATACATACATTGCTAAATTGCTAAGTTGTCGGTGGCATTGATTGATTGGAGCATTTATTGCTGGTTTTGGTGACAGTACAGTCAATTTGAGCTACTTGTGAACTACTACCACTAACCTCAACACGGTCCCTCCGTTCTACCCATTCATACCGCCTCCTCCTTCCCCGGACTAAGCTCAGCACCATGGGTGATCGGGCCTTCTGTTCTGCTGCCCCTCATCTGTGGAAGGCCCTCCCTGACCATCTGAGGGCTCCACAGACGACTGAGACATTTAAAAAAGGACTTAAAACTTTCCTTTTTAGCAGAACCTATAACTTTTAATTAACATTTCTGCTTTTTGATCATATTGTAGAGAATTATTATTATATTTTTTATTGATGCTTTTATCTGCTTTTACCTTGAAGCACTTTGAGATTTGATCCAAATGTAGAGTGCGTTATAAATTAAATGTATTATTATTTATTATTATTAATTTGTTTTAAATCTAAGTCATAATGTGAACATATCTTTAATAATGCGTGTCAATTATTTAGAGTCCGAGCACGGGTGGTGTGCTAAACATTCCTGGTTTGTTTTCACACTATATCTTTAAACACGATGTACAACTGATGTGTCTCCTCTCGTGCCAACAGTGGACATGGATACACGACATGGACGGAAATGGATATAAGGTAAATTTGGAACTGTGTTCACCTGCAGGTGTCCAGTACTGAGGCTAACTGGTACTGGTCCAACAGACACCAGGGTTCATTGGTCTGTTCAATACTACTTCAATCATCCACAAATCCAACCACTTCCCTCCATTCATCCAGGCTCAGGAGTCAGTGCTAGCAGGCTCTCCAGATGTCCCTTTCCCCAGCAACCCTCTCCAGCTCATCCTGGGAGATCTCAAAGCATTCCCAGGACAGATGAGATATAAGGTCCCTCCAATGAGTTCTGGGTCTTCCCAGAAATCTGAGCTCTGCACCTCATCAGTAAGGTTTAGCCCAACTAGCATATGAAGAAACCTCATTGCTACTACTCAATGCTACTTCCTGCTTCAATAACAATCACGTTTTGTTTTTTTATTTGAAACTAAGTATAGTTCTGTTTTTATTGTCTTAAATCTTAAATACTGTATGCAGATATGGAGTGGATACGTTCCATGAGATTTGCCATGTTTGCACCATTAGGTTTCTGCAGCAGACCAGGACAAAGAAACCACTCCTGTGAGTAGCTTTTGCTTTTTTTTCTGTCTTTTCTTTAATTGGTTTAGTTTTCCATACACCCTGGGTAGTGAGGATTAGTGGTAATCAGTTATTTGCTATCTGCAGCTTTACTCCTAGATGCCCGTCAGTCCCACATATTACCTCCTCTAGAGACGTTTTTACTTATTTTGCTTAACAAGATCTCTCCTCAGGCTACTGGGAAGGTATAATCAAGCTTTGCCTGTTGTACCTTCCAGGACCAATTGGACTGTAAATGGAATGTACTTAAGTGGTGCATTTCTAGTCTGTCAGACCACTCAAAGCACTTTACAAACACCAACAAGCACTCGCCAATGCAAACACTCACACACCACTGGAGCAGCAACCTGAAGCAAATTGAGCCTCATTGCATCGCTAAAAGACGCAAGGACTCTGCGGGGGTCAGGGACGGAGCTTAATTTCCAATCTCCATTTTTGAACCGTTCACCCCATAACTGCTCTACCTACAGAAGCACAAACCCCTTAGCCAATTTCCTATTCTTATTAGTCAAGAGAGTCGGGTATTATCATATAAACATCACCTTGGTGATGCACTACACACTAATTATTTTAAGTATTTACCAAAGGATACACTAGACAGATACGACAGGGATTATTGATAGCTGTGATTTCAGCTTAAAGTGTCTGTAGCGGCCAACAACTATGGATTACAGTAAAGTACCAAAGTAAAGTACATTTACTCAAGTAAATTTGCCAAACTCCTCCTACTTTTGAATATCATACATGTAAAAGTAATTAAACTTGTTCTTAAAATATATCATCCAGTCCATCTGTTAGCCCCTACTCCACTTAAAAAGAATAATAGAGTCCAAACTACGAAGGAACAATCAGTTAAATGACATTCTCATCCTCTGCAACATTTTGCCGACTGTTTTCCATGGACGGACATAAAACGGGGCTGCAACTATGTCGGCATATTTGAATGGACCCAGAGAAACTGGGACAATCCTGCAGGCATCCATTGCCAATTCTTTATGCATTGACTTAATATATGTTTGGAAGACATTGGAAAAAATGTGAAATCGCCAGAGGTGCATTTGGATTTCATGCAGGAGGTGGTTCATATTTCAAAAAACTCCCCTAAAGAAAACATGTTCTAAAACTTTAAAAATGAAAGGGCCTTGGGTAATAAGTCCAAACAAATCACATCCATGTCACAATTTGATGCAAAGTCATCGTAGCGCCGTTTCTGCCAAATAATAGAATTAACTTGAAATGTCTGTTTTCAAGAGAATACTGTTGAAACGTTATTACAATTAAAATGAGGTCAGACTAAACTACCTCAGTATCTCCCAAACGTACTCTTCAATCACTGGATGCTTCCTAGAAAGTTTTCAGAAAACGTTTAGTCCAAAATGTTTTGCAGAAAACATCGTGAAGGACATACATTCGTATCTTGACCCGAACTCTGGACACTGCTGCCGGCCACTGGGAGCTGCCCACCGCATCCACATCCACAGATCGTTAGACGCCGCCCGGCTCCACTGCAGACTTTATGGGTTACATGCTTACAGGCACTTACTGACTCATTTTTCCCCACCTACACTTTCCTGACGGTTGCCGTGGGCAATGGTTACATCATAATATAAAGCTTAAATTATTCATGTAGTGTGAAAGTTGCAGTGTGCAGAGGAGAAATCCGTCTCGTACTGCACAACTACCAGCAGGATGTGAGTTTAAGCGGGGGAACGTGGGATGCTCATGATTTCCCCTCTCTATAGACGACTAATGGTTTTGTGTACAATAAGGTGAATTAGTACAATTTTTAACACAGTCTCGGCATAAATCCTCACACCCAACACTTTGTCTAGATTAGAAACAGTCTTCCTGCCAGGAAAAACATGATTTGCATGAAACAACGATTTAATTCTCGGAAATTTTTATCTCAGAAAAGACTTTTTGGAATTGGAGCCGCTGATATTTGTTAACATGATAACTCAAAAAATGTTTCATGGATCGTTTTCAAATTGTACACCTGCATGGACCTCGGTGCGAGAAAGAGCTGGATTGATTTTGCATATTTGTGGTGGCATATTTCTGACACTAGGGGGAGCTTTATCTCAAAAAAAAAAATTTCTCAACCGTTTGTCCAATTTAGCAAGCAAAAATAAAAAAAAACCTAGTGAGTGATTATTATGGGACCAATGCACAACAGTACATTAGGTTACAGAAGAAAAATTCAGATCTCTCCAATAATGTCTGAGTTATTGCCAGCCTGACAACTGCTGCAAACTCTCTTAGCATCTCTCAAATACTAGGTTGCCAGTCGTCTTCGCACCCTCCACTTCAGCTACTCTGTTCAGCCCACTGAGCCCCCAGCCCCACCTCCAAAGGAACATCAAAGGAATCATAGGAACTCTTGAAACTAGAGGTGGCATTTTCGAAACATTTCATGGAGGAAAAGTTTATATTTTCAGGACCCAAACGGCCGATGAAACTGCAATTTACAGTTCATTGCAGAAGTTTTATGAAAGCAGTGTGAATGATCCCGACATGTCGTCTTTAGGGAAGATGATGAACCAAAACTTGCTCCAAATTGCTCTCCTTTGTTCTTGAACCGATCATGAATGGTTTTGTTACTAATCGGCGGGTGACCGCTGTGTGAATGTGTGAATAAATGAATGAATGAATGCTGGCCCTGTGCTAAAAAGCACTTTGAGCAGCCAGTCCGACTATATTGGTCCAACATAAAGCTCAATCCGTTTCCTATGTGATCATTTATTTTCTGAGTTAAAAGGGTCTTGGATCTATAGTTCCCTGCCACAGCTCTGCATGGAAGAGTGAAGCAGGGCGATGTTGGAAAAGGCCTTTACTCTCTTCTAAAGTCTTTACTCAGCATTCCCAGGATAAATAAAGGCTGAACAAGAAATTGCTGCATGCATTTATTTGCTGCTCTCTCGGGTTCCTGCGTAATGGGAAGCAATAAAGATATCATTCATTCATTAATCACCAGAGGGAAGATTGACCTCGAGGCTTTGCACTGAGGGCTCTGGGGTGTGGACCCTGAAGAACAGACGCACTGGTGCAGTTTTTGCTCATTGCTTAGAGGATTCTGTTTGTTTGCTCTAAATCCAACAGTCACATAATTTCCAAATACAGTCAAATGTATATATTTGATACCTCATGGTTCACGAACGCACCGGTTTTGAATCTCTACAATTGAGGAGATTGAAATGTTTTGATTTATTTTCTAGCTTGTTTTTGAAGTGCTGCTCAAACTGTGTCAGACGGTACATTCTGTGTTGCGGGGAAACAAGAATATAGCAAGGTTGAGAATACAAGTCACATCTATTTTTTTCCACAGCAGGGATCTGGATGGGGGATTAAGATAATTTCACATCTATAAGACAAATCCCCCCTCAGTGCTACGACGTGGCAATGCAATTCAGACTCTTTCACGGCGTTGGGTCTGAAATAACATTCTCCTCCCGCTTCAGTACTGGTGTGGGAAGTGGACGGCCTTCTACACAGAGATAAAAGCTCAACCACTAAAAACTCTACAATCCAATCTGACAGATGTAATACGTGATGACAGCGTGAATGCTAGAGTGGCAGGATTGTACTGTAAACAGCAGGGCGTCATGGGAGAGTGAAAGAAAATGAAACAGAAGCTGCTCAGCCTTTTAACACAGATGTCAGGATCTGCATTGCTATGGAAACCTCCACTGAGTAATATAAGTATTTATTACAGGGTATATTCTTTAAAGTCACGCTTGTCTGCACCTATTATTATTTTTGCAATTTTAAGCCAATTTGAACCTTGAATTTTGCATTCAGCTATTACCCTGCTGTAATAGAGGTTATGGCTTAACCACATGAACACGTCTTTGTTCCAAATTGGGAGTCCTTGGATGCGTAACTCTTAGATTTCTCGCTGGGAAATGACAAACTATTATCCCTTTCAAAATATTATGAAAAATGTATCTTCTTCAGTTAGTAATTATTCATTGTTGGTATTGTGATGGAGCGGGGAAGTCATCTTTGAGGTCAGATATTTTTTTTTAATTTTATTATTTGGTCTGAGTCCTGTGTCAATAATCTTTAATTGTTTTAATCATGTTTAAACACAATAGATTTTTATATGAGGCAAGTCAGAGTCGACAAAACGTCGGGGTATCTTATCTATCTGATCTTATTTAGCCAAAGAAATTGTATTTTAGCTGTAGAACTAGGAATAAATGTAGTTTTCTTTGGCTAGAACGTTTCTAATATAGTTTTAGATATTTTGGTGAATAGAAATTTATGGCATTTGAGCCTTTTTCTAGGACATCATCGATCCTCTGTAACCACGTCTTCGTTCGGGGCGGTTGTTGGGCTGAAGTCTAAACCAGCTGGTTGGGTGGGAGGCAGGGTCGACGGGTCGACTGTTCATCACGGGGCAAACATACCGAGACAAAAATCAATTCACACTCGGCTTCACCCCTACAGCCCATTTATAGTAATCCGTTAACCTTTATTAACGTGTTTGGACTGTTTGCGCTAAAATCCATTTATTTTTTTCATTTTTCTCTGTTTTCATATACTAAGATTGATCTGATCCTTATCTGATTTAAACAAATGTTGCTACCCAGCACAATAACTGATGTTGGGTGGGTCTTGGGCCCATTACTAGTCATTGGACTTTTGAGATAAAAGCTGTGTGACTGAGCGGGAGGGAACCACTAGGTGGTTTCATTAGTAAAACACAGTCGGACGACCCATTTGCGCATTGGGCCTGCTGCTCGACTGGTTTCCTCTTGCTTTGCCCCGCCCATCGTTCATCATCCCTGACAGAGTGGTGGGGTGGGCTGATGTGTGTCGACACAGAGGTGCTGGGATTCCACCAAAACTGAAGCAGCACTTGAAACAAAAATGATCCATGGGTTTTAGACATATTTTCTTTCCATCAGTGATACGACATGCTGATATAGTCACAGTCAGTAGGAAGGTTTACATGGGACCCTTCTCCAATCCCAATGAAACCTTTCCGAATCGAAAAGTCGGTCGCCTGTTTACGTGACCAGTGGTCTTCTCTGAAACTGTTTTCATGCATCGACTCACCTAATCGGAAACAGCTTTCAGACATGCGCAGATGATCCACACTCCGGATCATGAATTGGCGATAATGCTATGATGAGCTGGGCGCCGATAGCAATAAAGCGCCCAGAAGAAGAATACGACAGCGGAAAGAGGGCATGCGTGGAAGAGACTTTTTCGTCCATCTAACAGTTTAAATATTTTAGACTCTCTCAAAGTTGCGATTTATTCAGGATAAATCTCCTCGAGTCGTTTCATATGTACCATCTTTGGCCAACGTTTGGGAAATCATGGCCCTCAAACCCCTTAGTGTACAATCAACCTTTCTCAAAATCACTCCAGTTCTTTATCCCACTGAGGTCTATGTAGGTACGAAATTTGAAAATGATCCATGCTACAGGTGTTGATTTATCGTGTTAACAGGAAGGATTTGCGGCGGCGCAGACACTGTGGCGATGACGATTCAATCCATCAATGCTAGGTGTGACACAGGAGGAGGAGCAGCTCCCACTCGGTCGGCGGCTCGACCCTCAGGCCTCTGAAGGTTTACATGTTCCATCTGTCTTATTGTCTGTCGTGCGTCTTGCATGCTAGCGCTTGTGTTTGAATGGGTGGATGCAGACTTGTGTTACAAACGGATCTGATTGGTCAGAGGTGCTTTATGGGAAAGTCTATGTTGTGGGACTATCATAGCAAAAGTCTTAAATTTCATATGAATCACTTCAGACACAGTTTAATATACTGTCAATATCGATTACTGACGGTACTGTGGTCAGTACTGTGTTCTAAATCTACAACAAATCATATTCAGCGCTCTCTCCCTCTTAGCTTTCACTCTATATCGTTTCATAGAATAAAAACCAGGTGTAACTTTTAGAGCTGATAATGTGTGTGTGTGAGTGTGTGTGAGTACACATCCGCGTTCTTGTAAGCGTGTTGTCATCACTACACTAACCAGAATCCCTTTCATCATCGTACTCGGCACTTCTACAATTTGCATCGACCACAGGCGGGATATCAAAGATTTCTCGGTGTGCGAGGAAGCTCGTTCTGTAAGGGCAGCCCCTGCAGGATACAGAAATAACAGATACAGAGATTCATTGCCAACCATAACCGAGAAAGAGAAATCTAATTTTCTATAAGATATGATGTCTGCCACTATAAAAGGTATATTTGGCTCCCTTTCTCTCATCTTGACATTGAGAGGTTAGGCTTTGGGTAAATTGAATAAGCTCGGTTTATTTCCAGCCGACTCGTACCATAAATTTAAATGCATTGAATTCCTGACGTCTGCCGCAGATCTCATGCGGCATTTGTCAAAAACAGACAAGAGAGGAATACTTCCTATATTTCCCTGATTTGTTTTGAGATAGTGAGAGACCTCTGGGCCATTCTGCAAAAATGAGCAAAGAAATGATCCTGAAGGGGTTGTGGAGAACTATAAAGCCTCTGAGGTGGAACGTCATTCGTCAGAACCGGAGCCTCATGGGTCCCCGTTTCTGCTGTCTTCAATTTAGTCCGTGATGCTCCGTCTCTTCAAAACTTCAGAGTCAGAGAGACACAAAACATGGATTTCTAGCATCAGTTCCTTCGTTTCTCCTGCAGACCGAGTATCACTCGGCCGCTGCATTCAATGATGCGTGTTCAGTCCAACACTGGAGAGTGTGTGTGACATGACATCGTAGCATGTGCAACAGTCGGTGCCCGATCTCATTTCGCCTGCCTAATCTCCTTCTCGACACCCTTGCAGCGTGATGGCAACCCCTCCCGTCGCTGCCGCCACCGACACTTTAGACCTAGATAAGTGCATCGGCGTTGCCAGGAGGATGAATCCCCAGCCTGCCAAGAACACAAGCTTGCTATTCACATCAATCACTTTGACAAGGTCAGTGACAGAGCAGAGCCTACGGCAACCTGAAGCCTCAGCGCTACACCCTCCACCCAGTTGGTCACCTCCCCAAAGCACCCATCCGGCTCCCTCTGATCCATTTCTGAAAATACAGCACCGGCATACTGTAGCAGAACAAACCGGGTGAAGGAGAACCAAGACAGCGGGGGGTGTTTGGGAAAGGTCCGTGATTGAGTCTCTACACAGACTTGGTAAAAATGGATTTCAGTGACCTTGTATAAAGTAGAGAGAAGAGAAGGTTAAAGACCTGAAGAGCTGTGAAAAATGGGATGGGAACCACTTTTGACAATGTGCATGCTGGGAAGTATGAGCCCTGAGTGGGTCTGTCAGCTTGTGAAGCGTTCAGCTTGCTGCTACTGAGTGTGTGTGTGCTGACAGACAGCCAGACGGCCCAAAGTGGGAGTGATAACAGCATGCTCACTAAAATGACAGCCAGGCAGGATGTGCCTGATCCCCTTCTTAAACCCTTTCTGGAGGTTCTGGGAATCCATCAGGAATCTGCTGATATTTGCTGAGGACTTCACAGATGCATTCTGGTGTGGATTGATATGAATCAAGGGTGAAAGGTGATTTCAGATTGCATTAGCTTTAGCCGCTAGCAGTAGAATGTTAGCAGTAGAAACAGAGGAGACTGTTGGCATTGATTTGGTTGACCGGTTCGAGAACTACGGAGCATACGATAATTTCATCAAGTCAGAACACATACAAAACGCCGACCAACCTCACTTCGGCCGTGATCCTTCAAAATAAGAGCACCTGAAATACACTGAGCTGCAACAGGAAACATAGGCATGTGCTTAAACATAAATAAATAATATTATTTATAGTCACAAAATCATTTTCTAACAGCTTTTGTTCGTAGATATGGGATCGTGATCAGAAATCATTTACTGAAGGACAGCAGGCAGCAGCTAACACACGTGGTTTTCAAAGATGCATCCCTGCCTTTGCAATAATACAAAACAAGGTCATTATCTGTGTGCACAAGATGAAAAAAAAAAATTGCAAGAAACTTCAGAGGCTCCGTAGGATTCTATTTCATCACTTGCAGAAATAAAAGGAAAAGCTCCCACTTATGCAGGGAGCTACAAGTCTGCTGATAGTGCTGAGCGAGATAAGGCCTTCTAAATCTAATAATCTCCGATCATTTTCTCGCATCAGTACCGTCGAGGCACGGGTAAATGAACTCACGACTGAACTGGCGTTATTCCCCGCCACACCCACTCTGACTCTCTCTCATCGGTTATATACATGATGTACAGTCTAGTACACCACGCAGCAGCATTCCTGAACCCGTTCAGACCCACAGCACCATATAATGTCCTCAAAACATTGAGTCAACACGAGAAATCACCTCATTGACTCATTGAGTCGGTGGTTATAATGAAGTATAACATTATAACCACCGATAGGTGAAGCCAGAATAAAACTGATTACCTTGTTACCGTTGCAGCGGTCAGGTGGATAGCATTATTTGATTTACTTTTATTTAACCAGGAAGTCGTGTGGGGATGGAAAAATCTATTTCCCAAAAGAAACCTGGCCAATCACACATTTAAAAATGCAACTATCAAGAAAAAAAACAGACGATAACCTCTAGAGACGTTTTTACTTATTTTGCTTAACAAGATCTCTCCTCAGGCTATTGGGAGGGTATAATCAAACTTTGCCTGTTGTACCGTCCAGGACCAATTGGACTGTAAATGGAATGTACTTAAGTGGTGCACTTCTAGTCTGTCAGACCCCTCAAAGCACTTTACAAACACCAACAAGCACTCGCCAATGCAAACACTCACACACCACTGGAGCAGCAACCTGAAGTTAGATGAACGATATGAGTTACTTTCACAATGGGCCAGGTTCTGATGGCTGGACGACTGGGTCAGAGCAGAACTGTGGTTCTGAAATGTCCAATTATTATTTTCTGTAAAAACTCAACAATAATCCATTTCATTTACTATTTCTTCATGTTAGATGGCGTTTAAGGGCAAAGTGTTCCTTTCAGTCACTTCTATTCCATTCTACCTTTGATATAAAGGGCTTTTTCTAAGCTAACAATAAAAATAAAAAAAAGGACTTATTTCAGCTGATTGTACAGAAAAAATTGATATTATATTCCTTTTATTCAAAGAGACACACCTGGATTTTACAAACTGCACCTTTAAGTTTGGCAAGCAGCAACAACACGTAGTTAGATTATGCTTGTAGGCCACTGTGAAGGTTTTATTTTTAAATCAATTTTAATAATGTTTCTTCATAAATTCAAAGCGCCTTATTAAAATTTTCTGTTTGTGCCTTCAGCTAAAAGAACATTTCTTTGAAGGTGTGTCATAATCTTATGAAAGGTTTGACATATTGGGGAGAAAAAAAAACAAATTAAATCTTTTTTCGGCCCGAGTTAAAACAACCGCCGTAAAACAGTAAAGCCTCGGCTCCTAACGATGAATGTTAATTTCAAAAGTCAAGTCAAGTATTTGTACGATGCACACGTGGCTGTAAGTACAAAGAGAGGATCAAAATCCGTTTGGACAATCCTTGGTGTATTTCATGGAAATTCGGAGAGGCAATCTCTTCGGAGGAGTGATGGAATTCTCTGACGGCCCGGCTGCGGATGAGAAAATCTCACGGAGGCTGTTTCATGTGAGAGAAAGAACAAAAAACCTTTTTCCTTTTAGGATATAAACTTTC
The DNA here is from genome assembly GCA_037951165.1 of Lophius americanus. Taxonomy (NCBI): domain Eukaryota; kingdom Metazoa; phylum Chordata; class Actinopteri; order Lophiiformes; family Lophiidae; genus Lophius; species Lophius americanus. Next base: position 1,192,639 of record JBBDHG010000169.1, on the reverse strand, counting down.
AAATTGTGTCAAGTGAATTAATAGCCGGCCTGAGATGTTCTTACATGGATAAAGACGTCATCTTGAACATTCTGACTTGTAACAAGTTAACATGAGTGTTTATACCTTCTCCAACAAACTTTCAGGACTTTCCTCTCTCCTTTCTCTTACCCCTTTCCCAACGAGCTGGTTCCAGGGCTAGTTCGGAGCCAGAGCCTGACTTAGCAGCGGTTCTTTGCTTTTTGATAGCCTAAGCACCAACTCCTGGCTCTCAAAACTAATGCCAGAAAAGCATCAAACTCTTTGCTGGTTAACCGAGTCGACCGATCTACCCGATTACGTTACTCGGTGATATAATATCATGGCTCTGACTTGGCTCCTTGCCAATGGAAAAGCAAATAGGTTCTTAGGCGGAGGGCAAGTTGAATCAACTAAACACTGGCACTAGCACCAACACCGAACTAACACCAGGTTATTTTTGGTGGAAAAGGGGTATCTTATACCCCTTTCCACCGAGCTGGTTCCAGGGCTAGTTCGGAGCCAGAGCCTGATTAGCACCACTTCTTTGCTTTTCGATAGCCTAAGCAACAACTCCTGGCTCTCAAAACTGGTGCCAGACAAGCACCAACTCTTTGCTGGTTTAGAGCCAAGAACCGATTCCGTTATACGATGATTTAATGGCGTGGCCCTGACTTAGTTCCTTGCCAATGGAATAACAAACAGGTTCTTAAGGGGTGCCCAAGTTGAACCACTGGCTCTAGCATCAAATTAACACCAGGATATTTTATGGTGGAAAAGGGGTATGAGAGACTTAAACCCTCACTAGTCCGCATTTACATATAATATTAACATAATAACACTGAGCGAATCTAAGCTACATTAAATACATTTGCATGAATCATTGATAATGTGAGATGCAAACTTTTTTTTTTTTTTTTACTCTCTCTTTGTTAAAAACATTTTTTTCCAGACCCCCGTTGGCTGTCGGCTGCGTGCGAGCTTTTACCTGCTCGGAGCACGCCGTCAAATCAAACGGTGTGCGTTTGTAAATGTGTTGTCGCACAGCAGTAAGAGCAATATCACCGAGACCTCAGGAGAGGTATGTCTGACATCGCCAGCTGACAGTCAAACGAGTTCTTTACATGGCATGCTGGGAAAATCAAATGATCATCCAACGTGAATGTATCCCCAGCATGTCTCGAGGAAAATACAAAATGTGTTTGAGGGAGTCAAAGCCGGACAAATAAAGGTCTATTGTGTTAAACAAGCACTCTATGACGGCTGATATGTTGACAGTAGGTGCAGCATTAAGAGCCTGAGCCCACCCAATTGGATGGCTGGCTCACCCTAAATGACCCCAAGAACATACACATCTTATCCATAACATTATAACCAGTGACCATGTGACATCAGCACATCTCAGTGCCGTGACACCTGTCAGTTAAAGGTAGTAAGTGAACATTTTGTCCTCGAGTTGATGCGTTGAAAGCAAAAAAATGGGCAAATAATGGCCTACAAAAGTTGGACGATGGGTCCGAAATTCTCCAAGGCTGCAAGTCTCATTGGGTCTTCCAACTCTGCTTATTATATTCCGTAACTGTCAGGGATGTTATGTACTCGTCATCATCCCAGGCTGGTTGTCTTAACGCGATAACACAAGAACTATCTCATGGATCATTTTCATATTTGAACAACCCCACAGACCTTATTGCGAGGTAGAACTGAATTGGCTTTGGGAAATGTTTGGTTCCATCACTGAGGGGAGCTTTACATTTTTAATCTCAACAGTTGATCCGATTTAGTCCCGATGTGGTGCATTTGAATTGCCTCGAGAATATCAATCTTGCATATATAATATTTTACTCTAAAAGATTATATCATGTTTTACTTTAATAGTTCAATAGGGAGAACTTTTTTCAAAATGCAACTTTTCCGATATAACCTAACCGTTGGTCTGGTTTAGTGCAAATATGATGAATATGAATTGGCTCAAGGAGAAAAGCCCCTAATCCCCTGCTATGTACAAGCAATTCCAAGGGACTGAACTCCTCAGGTTAAATGTAAAGTTGTGTCTTCACATTTAAGCAGGTTGTTTTGGGGGGTTTCTTTGAATGGTTTGTTGTGTTGTATCTTTTTAGTTATTCATGTTTATATTTCTGTCAGGTCATGATGTCGTGTTTTTGTATTTCGTCTGATTATTCGTTCTTGGGCCTGAAAAAAATGAAAATATATTTCTGAAAAGAAAGAAAAACATTACATGCATTTTTTTAAAATTGTTTGAATTAGGACCCGTAAACTTTTGGATGTAAAACTCCCCCTAGTGTCAGAAATAAAACCACAACCTTTCCTAAAATCAATACAGTTCTTCCTTGCACTGAGGTCTATGAGGGTCTATAATTTTAAAATGATAAATGAAACAGTTTTTATGGTTATCAATAAAATATTGCTTATGAATCCCTCCATATGTTTCCTACCTGCAAATGAATGATTTGATTTGATAGTTTTTATAGCAGTACACATGACCTGTAAATATCTCACCATATTTCTGTCAAACCCAGAGGACACAGCCGGTTACGGAGCGTTTGGAGTCACTTCTACCATACAGAGTTGCAAGATCTGCATAACATGTGCACTTCAACCCATTTTAAAGCTTAGCTGTTACAGCCCGATGTAACCAATGTGCTTGTGTACATCATTAGCGATGGCTGCGGTGGATGGAAAACAAACTGGATAGACAAAAAAATAAAATTGAAATACAAGGCACGAAAGCTCTGAAGAAATGGGGAGAAACTGGCTGATTGATGGCCGCCGGTAGGCGCCGTTAGAATCTCCATCAATGCGGATACGCATTGCTGCATGCCTGATGTATCCCGGTCCCTTTGTATCTCCCTCCAACAAAGGAAATGAATACAGCCCATCATGTCCCCTTAAGGGACCCCAAAGACAAGGATGATGCTCTGAAATGTGAGGACAGGTGTAATAACCTATGAGTCAGCATATGATTATGGCAGGCGGGAGTTCGGGGGCTTTTGAGGTGAGGCTATGAAGGGCTGTGGTGGTTATTGGTGGTCAGTGGCTTTTTGTCTCTCCTTCCAGGTATTCATGACTAAAAATAACCCAGCTTGGAATATTTTTTTTACATCTATGGCTGAAACTTGCAGGCACATATTTAAATTGTCAAAGTGAACAGTCACAAGAAATCTTCAATGAGGAGTCAGGAGGAGCTAAAGGTTTCATTATCAATCATCTCTTCCTTAGATCCATTCATATACTATCAAATAGGAGGTAGATTTTTTGGGACATAGCTAGTTAGGGAATATGGAACATTGATGTACTGTAATCCATGAGTCTATTGTCTCAGCTTTTTCTTTTTAATGTATAATATAAATACATTTCTGTGGGGTACAAGAATGACTGTATAGTATCAGTATTAGTTTAAAGTGTCACGGCACCATAACCTCAAAGACTTACAGGCTACTTGAAAAAGATTTCCATTTGGGTGTGAATCAGTGATTGTGGAATTGTAAAAACAAAGTATTTTCTCTTTAAACTGTGGGTTTTTTTTCTCATTTTCAATAAATAGGTGGTGTTTGTTGACAGTAGTTATCAAAGAAAAACAATAATTCAATCATGGTGATTAGGATCAAGACCAAAATGTAACTGATTTTATTCTTCTTTTTTTTGACAGAAAAACAAACCAGGGAAACCTTACCCTCCTTACTTGAGGTAATAATGGACACGTATTAATGTTGTACCTGTAATTTGGCTGCAAGCACTAGCATCAAGGTCTACAAATGTATTAAAACTGAACAGATTCATTTTTACTTCCTGTGTGGAGTTGTGAAGTTCGAATTTTATGGAGGTCAAGGTGGGCTGGTTAAAAAGAAAGGCAACATTTCCCAATCATAGGCAGGTTTGGAATCACACATCTGTTTTTTGATGTGTGGGTCACCTCATGGCATTGACTCGGAACTGATTCATAAATATTGTGAGGTCAGATGACATTACATATTTTTACAAGGGTAAAAATTTGAATACGTTCCTCTGTCCCTTTCTGATGGTTCCCTCAGTCTGAAAACTAGTAAAATCCTGATTTTTATGTATATGCTCTTGCAGGCTTGCTCCACCTCTCAGGTCATGGCGGTTGATTGTAGCCTCCAGGTTTGGGGTGAGTACGGACCCCCAGTAAAGAGGCTTTAGCCTGTCTTGCTTGAGAAGTGACGGTAAAATGGAGTTTGGAGATGGTCGAGTGTTTTGTTGTGACTACAGCGGTAAATTGGGTGTTCTATTGGACCCTTTATGGTGAAGAGGAAGCAGAGCCAGAGGGCAAAACTCTTTATTTACCAGTAGTTCTATATTCACCCATCTATGACGCTATCTATTGGGACCGAAAGAATGAGATCGTGGACACAAACAAGACAAAGTGATTTTCTTCTATCTAAGCCACAAGTTTCGTTTAGGCTGAAAGTTCAAATAGGATGCAGAAATTGATTTTGGACAGAAACAGTTTGTATCAATTTCTGCAGTTCAATTTCAAACAGTTGTCTCAAGGTGCTTTCAAGAAAGAGCAGGTATACAACAAAATTATCTACTTATATATTTATGTATAGTTGGGAATCTGCAGCTTAGAGTTACGGATGGAACGGAGGAGTACAAACGGAAACCGTCTAGGGTCAGTGTCGCCATAACACAAACAACGTGATGAAAAGTGAAGAAATAAGCTCTCCATTGACATTTTACAATGTATTGTTACCTGCTCTTCCCTCACTATTCTTCTTGCTGTTGAAACTTTTCACTTTTCACTTCCATCTGGACTGTGACAGATGTGGATATCTATCGAAGGCTCTGTCGGGAAGACTATCCTCTCGCACACTGAAGCAGACAGTTAATGCTCTATTTTCTTTATTTTCCTCACCTTAAACACGGGCTAAGTCTCAGTCTCATTCAGGTAGCCTCATCCATCCAATCACTGCCACACCTGCATGCTCCGCCCATCACCATCAGCTGCTGTCTCTAAATCTGACTTTCTCTCCATTCATCTAGTTCTTTCATGTCCTCCAACTTCCCATCTCCACCTAGTCCTCGCAGATCCACCAGCCTCATCTTTCACCAGCCTTCAAAGAGTCATCAGCCACCACCACCACTATCCACTCTCCACAGGGGGGATATCCCAGCAGCTGAGCTGATGCTCAGGGAAGAGACCCTTCGATCTCAATCTCCCTGAACACATCTCCTGTTGTAATACATTATTCATGTTTTCTTCCTTCTCTGTCTACTCCATTTAAAAGACTATTTGTGAGGGACATATTTATTTTTGTGTTGAAAGGGTACAGATAATACTTTAAAGACATCCGGAGGAAGGAAGTTTGGCGTAGAGCGGCTGCTTCTTTGTGTCAAAAGAAGCCACATGAGGTGGTCCAGGCATCTGATCTCCTTTCTTTGGAAGTTTTTCTGACCTGTTCAACTCAGAGAAAAGCCTCCTTCACTGCATTAAATATCTCATTTAAATATGTCATCTAGCCTAAAAATACCCCGGGAGGAGCTGGAAAGTCTCATGAATGAATGAATTGGTGGATGAATCCAAAAATGTATTCCATTTGGGTGTGAATCAGTGATTGTGGAATTGTAGAAATGTTAGATCATCATGTCCAGTTTGTTGTGCCGACCAAACAATACCACCTTGTCGGCAATCAGCACAAGAGGCAATCAGGAGCCATTTTTTTCCCTTTGCTTTGATTGGCTCACAATCAGAGGGTGTAGTAGTCGTCGAAAGGGATACGCTTAAGAACAAGTACAGGAGGCTTAAAACACCAAATCGAGAAGGCTTTAAAACACACACACAAAGTTTAAAACATCAGTCAAAAAAGTTACCAGCCAGCACATTGGGTGAAACTATTGATTTATCTGCCAGAGACAAATTTGGCAAATTCCTTTTTAGTCTCAAGTTGAGGTGAATGGCAGGAAATGTTTAGAAAGTGTTCACTCCTCGGTAGAAGTCCTGAAAACAAATTAGGGAAAGGCCACAATCTGCTGCCCTCCGTTCGCCCGTAGACTCTCAGGACCCCCTACCCCCTCCTTCCCCAACCCTGTGTTCCCTTCCACCTCTCCAATATTTTACCCAGCAGGGCTCTCAACACTTAATGCTGATGCACCGACAAGACCAGCGACATCGCAGGCCCAAGAGAGAAAGAACACACCCACATATCAAGCAGACTTCATCTCCCGCTGAGCGAATGAAAGTGCCGTGGATCCATTTTCTCGAACGATAGGTGACAGCGCTATACGGGGGTCCACAGCCTGAGACATTGTCCCATCAGTAGCCACGCCAACAGAGTGGGTTGGAAGAGAGGGAGAGACCGAGGAGGGTGAGTTATGACGAGAGATATGTCCAGAAGACACCCTGACACCCGGGAGGAAAGATTTCACGTTCACATCCACATTTTAATTCTCCAATTTAATCCAAGCATAAATATTAATTGGGAGACCCTCAGAGTGTTTTTCAGTTCTCTCCCTTGGTGGAGGTGCTGAGATTGCAAAATTCTCAGGTCCCGCAGCTAGTTGCCATTGTGAGGCCCCAGCAACCTCCAGACTAATACAGATGTTTTGTTTCGTATACGGCTGATGGAGAAGAATTTGGCTCATATGCTCGAGGAAACAAATCTAAATGGAAATGCACGAACCCCGTGACCGAATGAGTCACATTACGAGATATTTTCCTGCTTTTGTGATGACATACTTCATACGTTTGAATGCCATATATAGCATTGTGTTGTTGTTTTGGAGTTAAAAATGTATGTTCTGTCATGTTCCCCCAATTTGAATATCTGCGCTTTGATTTTTACTGAAAAATGTTTTTGAAGTGCTGATATGAAATTCTCTAAAGAACATTTTGTCTGGCATTCAACGTTGATAAACGGACACGTTGCTCAGAACAATCCTCACTTTTTCCTTTTTGTTCTAGTCAAGTGGTGTAATGTTGTAGAAAAAAAAAAAATCAACCAGCACAGAAACAGACTCTGCAAACTTTGTATGACTCGGTTTAATGAAGTAAAGTAAATCTGTTGTCGGTCTCCCATCATTGGCGGCAAAACGTCCCGTAAACCTGGAAATACTGCGACTGAATAACTCAGGAGTGACAGATTGTGAACACCTTTCAAACGCAGCATTGGTTAAATTAAGTTATGTGTGGCATTTTTAGAATTTAGAGTCTCTTCACAGCAGCATCTATATTTGAATCAAAGTCCCCCTCCGCCTTTCTCAACCAGGATGCTGCTCACGTTTTTTTCTGATTCCCCTTTCCCCCATGTCAAGCAACATAGTACGACTCACCCTTTGAATAAATAACACTTCCTGCTTCAATTTTTTATTTCTTGTCCAACACTTGATGAATGTTGCCGTGGAGACACACACACACACACACACACACACAAACATTAGGATGTAGTGTTTTTTGGAAAAGAAACACTGAATCAGAAATCTCACCATCAATATAATCATCCATGAGTAACGTAGCAGAGACGGATGTAGCTAAAAAAATGTTTTCTAGTTTTCTGCATTCAGACGAAAATGTCACCAAGAAGCTCAGACAGGTCAGCGGTTTGTGGCAAAACCTAGTCAACAAATCAACACCACAGAAGAAGAGCGACCAGGAATGATCTCTGCTTATCACAGTAGCCGTGCAGCAAAGACTCTTAAACTCAAGAGTCTGCAGCAGCAACAAAGTCAGAGGTTTTTTTGGCGATGCCCTCGCCGTGTGCGGCTTTTAGACCGAAACCGCAACAACTGTGAGCTAAAGTGAGGTTTTGACCTCACAGTTTTCACAAGAGATGCATTCTGCCAGTTTACACAGAGAGATAGATGTTTTCAAGAGATGAGAGAAGTCTGGAACCAGTTTACAAAAGTTTCTGTTTTTTCCATTAAAAGATAGTTGGAAAAAAAAAAACAACATCCGTCATTCTTCAGAGAGGTGTGTGTGCTTGTCATGTTTTTAAGTGTATTTTGAATCGAAGTGACTTGATCATGCTTTGAAAGGGATGCCAAGACTAAAAAAAAAACGTAGAGATACGCTCAACTCTATGTTCTATCAGAATTAAGTTTATAAGCCAAACATGAACAGGACATTTGACTTTTTTGGTCTGTATTACTTAAAGACCTCACACACAAAGCGACAGTGCTGGAAAGCAACAAAGCACCAAGTACTGTACTCGAGTACATAGTGGAGGTACTTGTGCTTTTTTACTAGGAATAACCGTAAAATGGGCCTTTGCATCAATGCAGCAGTAATATTAACCCAAATCATAATGAATAATAGTAAAAATATCCTCTCAGTGAGTACATGTACGTCTAATACATACATCACTGCTAACAGAATCACCAACAGCTGAATGGCTTTGCTTTAACCAAATGGGTCCTATTAGACTTTTTGCATTGTCCAAGATAAAAAAATATACAGCTTGTTTCTCACTGGAAAGTCTTCACTGAACATTTAAATGTCATTATGGTGATAAAGTACGATTTACCAACAACTATAAGAACTACGGGGCATACAGCTGCAAAGCCTATTTCTAACATTTAGTTGATTTCTGACATTAGGGCAGATGTTTTGCCATCTGGAGATAAAAATAAACGATCATCTGATGCACAATAGTGACTGACGTCTTTTGTGTTTCCAACAACAGACGTCATCTTTGAAGCTCAGTCTAAGTTTGAGTCAGTCTTTATTCTCATTATTCATAATGTAGTCAACCCATGCTCCATTAGGGGAGTTTTATACAACTCTCCTCTGAAATAAAATAACAACACACAAAAACTATTTCTTAAAATCTGTACATGTTATAGAAATATCAGTTCTTGGTTATGAGAGTCTTGTTGATTGATTTCGGTCCAACTCAGACTGGATAATAAAAAGAATGTCATGACATTGTTCAGTTATTTCATTTCCTGGAGCTACTTCTTGGTTTAATCTGTTTTGGTTCCATTTTTCGACTTTGGAAGATTCATTGTCATTGTCCCGTTCCGTGTTTCCTGTTTTATTTTGAAAGGGTTGCTCATGGTTGTGTGGGTTAGCTTCACACTTCCTGTTTTGTTTCTTGGTGATTAGTTTTCTATTTCGCATGGTTTTTCATTACTGCTTCTTGTTTTAATTTGCAGTTTATTAATGGTGGTCGGGTCTTTGTTCAAAAAACAAAGACTGGATTCATCAGTCAAGAGTTAATGACTGATGAATCCAGACTACAGAGCAATGAAAATATATCGTTCTTGTGTGATTGTATGTGACATCAAAGACGTCTTCTTCTATTTCTGATCACGTGATGATCGCTGTGCAGCAGTGTTTCCCCCTGAACATGACATCCACAGCAGAAAGAAAACGTATGCTCTGAAATTTTCAATTCCACCTGACCCACTGTGAGTGGCCGCCGGAAATACGGACCACCATGGGGCAACAAAGTGTGGCAGAGCCTCCCCTCCTGGTGAGAGGCAGCTTCAGGACACGGGTCTGGTCAGTCTGTGTGCCTTTGATCTGTCAACCCCCTGCAGCAACTTACCCCCCACCCCAAACACCTGAGCGAGCTCGACTGGCTTAGAGCGCATTTTAATTCCGTTGTTCCTTCAGTAGAAGAATCCCTTTGCAAACGCTACAACCAACATCCTCAAACCTTAAACATATAGAAACGTGTTTTTAAATGGGACTACGAGCAAGAAGATGAAAAGCTGTCAGCAAGAAGATGGAGGACCTGAGGGTTTGAGTTTCAATGTTGTCTGGGTGTGACTGATGAATCCAGACGACGGTAGTTCTGGATATGGTTGTTTGTCTGCATGTGTTGGTATTATATCCTGTCTCCTTATTTCTTTACATTTTTGATTTGTTTGGGGAATTTTTTTTAACTCAATATCTCAGATACTAAATACATTTTAAATTACATTTTGTATTTCATAGAAAACAGTCCATCATAATCAGATTAGCTCAACCTTTCGGTAAAACATGCTTTAGAAAACTATTTGACCCGTATTAGACTTTTTTGTTTGCATCAAATAACATAACACTATTCAGTAAGTCCTCACGTGCTTTAATATACCAAATAAATCCTACTTACAGGACAGGACTTTCTCAATGGACCTGGTTAATGCCTCCTCAACCAGTGGCCCCTTTGACATGTGGTGTTCCCCCAGGGCTCCATCCTTGGCCCCTTACTCTTCAGCATATATATGCTGCCACTGGTTCATGTTATGAACGAGTTCAGTCAAGTGGGAAACATTTTTCAAGAAGAAATAGTGACTCAAAATGAGCTCAACCAGACAGTTGAGGATATTAAAGAGTTTATGTTAGCGTAAAAAAAAAAAAACATTTCTATCTAACGCTCTGTCGTACACTGTGGGTGTCGCAGTCTGCCGACGAAGGAGCTGCTCAAAGCTCTGCTGTCTCATGTAGAGGGGGGAGGGGTTGTCCAGGAGGGATGTCAGCTTGGTCAACATTCTCGTCTCACCCACCTCCTCCAGAGTCCAGGGGACAGTCCAGGACAGAGCTTGACCTCCTGACCAGCCCGTTGAGTCACTTCCTGCCCCTCTCTGTCCAATCTGACAGTTGCAGATTCTACCACAGTGTCATAGAACAAGTTCTTTTAAAAGCGGAAGCAAAACATTTTTTTTTTACGGTTTTATCTGACAAGCTTGAGCAACTGTCTTGTTTGTTGTTGTTGTTGTTTGTATAAATTACATGTTTGTATAAATTACATGCACTGTCTGCTTCTGTTTTTAATAGAACCACCGTGAGCTTTAATTACGGAGGCTTAAGCCTATCTGCTTGCTTTGCTCATATTTTATGTTTTTGCGCCCCTGATCTGCATTCTGGTGCTTTTTTTATATGAAATTCCATTAAAAAACAACTTTTCTTCAACACGTTGCTAAACGGTTATAATGCTGTTTGTTTGGTGTCTGTTGAAATTGCATAAAAAGGTGAAATATTAAGTGAAAAAATATGATTTTCTGATATTATATTATATTTTAGGAATCATATATTATAAAAGTGAACAGAACAAGGTGAATGAATAAAATAAAAATAAAAACATAAAAAACAAGAATCAAATTGACTGAGTGACTGACAGGTACGGATACTTTTTATCTGGCTCAAACAATAAAGTTTAGAAAAAAGTTCAGCTGCAATGCAGATTATTCATTTATTTATTATCTAGCTCAAAGACAACAAAAAAAGGTGTTTTATGAATTTAATGATGGATTATTAAAGAAAATAATCCATCCATAATTCAAAATTTGCATAAATGTTTTAGTAAGTGGGTCAGGCACTGATGCTACAAACATTTTTTTCTTCTAAATATGTTTTTGAAACTCCAGAAAAAGTCCCAGAAAGGTTTTATTCGGATAAATATTCTTGAAAGCTTTTTTCTTTTGGGTAGGCCATCAAGTCAACATTATGGATTAACACTGTCATAGCACTGTTAAGAAGAAAGAAGAAGAAACAATCCTTTATTAGTCACATAGTCATACAGTACAACATAGTGAAATTACTTCTCTGCATTTGACCCATCCCTGAGGGAGCAGTGGGCGGCCCCTCGTGGAGCGCCCGGGGAGCTAAGGATTCAGGGTCTTGCTCAAGGACCCTACGACAAGTAGACCCTGGTGGGATTCGAACCGGCTACCTTCCGATTGGGAGACGGCCGCTCTACCCACTGAGCCACAGCCGCCCCCAAAAAACACATATTGGTATATATAAGTGAAAGTATTAAGCAAAAATAGGTCTGAATAAATATAATAGTTCAAAATGTTGACTTTTGTCCTGGAGTTTATCAATTTATCACAACGGCAAAATCCCTGCTATTAAAAAGCGATAATTCGCTTTCCATCCTCTGCTGGGTTCTGATCAAAGGTTTGCATACAAAAGCCAACAGACTGTGCTGGGACATCTGGAGCACATGGGGACGTACGTGAGGACGGCGTTTGTAGGAGTCACCTCTGCATTTATAACAGTGGTCCCCAGCAGAATGGAAACCGAACCGCTCAACCCTGGCTGTCAGTGATTGCATCTGCATAATGGATTAACGACTCTTCAACAAAGCGAACACAGACAGTCAGGGTGGGATCCCGTGACTCCTCTACTCCGACGGTTAGCGGCGGGGCACCACGAGACTGTGTGCGGAATCCTCTCCTCTGTCCCCTCTGCACACATGATCATGAAAGGTAGAGTTCTCATACATCACAACAGTGGCACTTGTTGCACAGTGGCACAGTGGTTAATTCTCAGCCAACCATTATACATTTAGGCAGGGTCTCAACTTCCATCGGCTGACGTCAGCGCCTTCTTTTCGAACTGCGTCTGTGAGAAGCGGCGCCTGAGCTGCCGCGGCGGCACGACGCCTCGTGTAGATAATAAACAGTAAGTAGACATAAAGTAGAAAGTCCAGTTTGTGGCCGATGGCAACTGAACGGCGAGGACGAATAAGAAAGGTTGACTTTACTGTCCGCGGGCAGTAAAGTCCAACGTAGCTCCCTTAACTCCAAAGCTGTCTGCAAAATAGACCATCGGAATCATCCGTGGCGATTTAGACGTCCTTGGAGTCCAGATACGGCGACACTTTTTCACCTCCGAACTCTTGTGTGTGGGCCATGTAAGAACTGAACTCAATTCCGGGCATTATCATTCCAGATGTGTGCAGAGATAGCGGCTGCTCATATTGACCCAATATTCACTGTTTATAGTTCTGGCGTTATTATCTATTTTATATTTGGGCTTATTTTGTAAGTATGCATCACTGAGAGGAACCACTTCATTCTGTTGTACAGCTGTGCAATGACATTAAAACCATTCAGAATCTAATTCAGCATATATCCAGGGTTTTTTTCTCGCCGCTGTCGCCATGTCCCTGCTCACAGGAACTGCTGGAATGTGATTCAAAGCGATAAAATTTAATCGACCGGCTTCTGGGATCTCATGATATCGCTCCACTGATCATGCTAAGTAATTAAAATGCATACATTCCAACAGAGGGGAGTTAAATTGTAGGACTAATTGTCAATATATTTTTGTTTAGAAAAGAAAATCGCATCCTTGTTCCACTGGACCGAGAGTGGCTTCCAGTATTTGAGTACATCTCAGCACACATTGATAAAAAAACAGCATGGAATCAAACACTTTTCACTACATCGCTCTGTGCTCACATACGCCGTCGCCCCCTCACTATTTTCATGTTGTGCAGAAGTGGCAGCTTTTTTTTTACGGATGGACGTGTTTTTTTTCCTTGACATAGATCCACTAAAGGAAAACCGCATTGCCAACTTTGGGACTGAACTAAGCCGAGCCGACAGTGTGCTTATCTATATTTTCACTCTTGCAAACTTGCAGCAGAGGCTGGGACGCAATTAGTCTGCCGGCAAACCACGTCTTGTGAGGCAAAGGGGTAAAAAGTTTTCTTCGTTCGTGTCTGACAGGGATTGAAGTCTAGAGCAGCTTGAGAGCTTGATTAAATGAGAGTTTCTTCATATATATAGACATATATCTCTATATACATACATATATGTGTGTGTGTAAAAATATGTGTATAAATATATGTATATGTTTATAAATATATGTATATGCGAACAGCCGTGGCGGCAGGTCATTATTTTTGCCCGTTTTATCGTGATAACGAGCTGCAAATTATCACAAGAAAAACAGCGACTGTTTTTTTGAGAAAAAAAAGGTGGTTTAATTTTATTACCTTAATATTCATTGGCGATCAGGAGTCTCGTAGCTGTATGGACTGATTCACGACAGAAATCAACCGCCGTTTTTTTCCCTCTTTCTTACGCTTATGCTCAACTTGCGGGTCATGTGACTCAGAATGAAGCCTTAATCAACGTCGTGAATGAAACAAATAATACTCAATACTCACCAAGGAGTTTCCATTATTGATAAACTCCTCAGATTATATCTCCATCAAGGGCAGAAATCGCTTATGTCGCTGTTCTACGACCGATGTGTACATGTTGCCATAGCGACACAGGGATGTAACGTGAGCAGATTTCCATTTGTGGATGAAAGTTTTCTTCAGCAAGTATAAAAACACCTTAATTGCTGTGGCTTTGGGTAAAGTGTATGTTAAGGTTCATTTGTGGTTTTCATTCCACTGTTTCTGCCATATTTTTGTCGCTATGCTTAACTTCAAGGTCGCGCTCACAGTGTCGCCGTGGCGACGGCAATATACGCGTTTGTTATCTCGAGTTAATTATCTCGTTACGACAAGATGTCGGCCCAAAAATAATGAACTGCTACCATGGCTGCTCTCAGTTTCCACACGATTTACACTTTGGGTAAAAAGTTTTTTTTTAAATCTGCTGTTTGAGGAAACGTTAAGAGAAGAGGGAGAGAGCTTGATCTTAATAAAATATAGCAGCAATAATCGCACAGAGCCAAGTCTCTCCTTAGAAAGCGAAGCTTCTCCGTGTCTGAGCTGACAGCATCACATCACAGGAGGCCCAGATTGTCCCGAAGCCAGCTTGGCTTCAAGTTTGTGCCAAGATGTTTGCTATTAAAGCATCAATAACGGACCAGCTCTGTATTCCCACACTGGTACCAATGGATATTCCACAGATACCACTGGTGAACCATCAGTGAATGTCGGGCGCTGCAGGAGACAAACGTATCGTCCCTCCAGCTTAAATGTTTCACCCACCGGTGCCCCTCCACTGGACGTAACGTTATGTATGTTATGCATTACCCTCAAGGGTGGGACGAGGGGGCTCAAAAGTGAGAGTGTGAGTATGTCAAAGTGATGGAATGTTATTCTGTGCCATGCTCTCACTTTTAAACTGTATTAAATATAGTTTAAACTTCATTTCCAGAGTTCTGTGAAAAACACAACTTCCATTCACTGTCACTTACACAAACAGCTTCAACATGAATCATAAATCAAAAAACCTCTTAAACGGTGTCTAATCAGTTAAGCCACGCCCCCTAGCCTGAAAGCCAACCAAATGAGCCACTAGGAGATGATGCGTTGCGGATGATGTCCGACGTGCCAAAGGCGTCAATACATGTTTTTTTCAACCCTTTCCTGTTATCCCTGACAATTTATTCACCTTCCTTATCATCCTTAAGCTTGATTCTATTTGATCGTAGAACTTCTTTATCATGAATCGTATTTGTCGATTTTGTCATATGAATTCTCTCCTCATCGTTGATCTTTGTTTCTGTGCTTTCTTTAATTTCTTTCTGACCACCGTATTTTAACGGTTGTTGTTGAAGGCTCCAAATGAAGTGCAATGGTCTCCACTCTTCACTAAAATTGATTGCGTCAATCAATTGAAAAGCACCTCGAAAGCCGTTTGAACAGCCGTCGTAAAAAAAGTTGTAAATAAAGTTGAACCGATCAATATGGGCTGTCTTACACATTATAGAATGAACTGGCCTTTGTGAACCTCTAATGCCTTAAAACCTGTGGTAGTAGTCAATAATAAAATGATTTTAATATTAACCGGTGTCTAATTTCTGCATGCTGGTGCTGCATCGTTCTCAATTAGTACGTTTTTCTTCCAACTCTACAGAAAACCTGAAAATGCAGATTTTTTTTTTTTTTTTACTCCTGTCCCTTGTGGAATTTCCCTTCACACCTCTTCATGCACTTTGTGCCACAATGGAGACGTGCAAATCAGCCCCCAAGATTTCAAGCTGTCTTAACGATGTTCGTAAAATCATATTGCGTTAGAAAATAACCCCACATGCCTCCCTGGAGGGTCTCAGCCCCAGAAACACACCAGCAGATTGGTTGGATGATGAACAGCCTGATAACTGCCTCAGGGGAATCTGGACCGTTGGGGAAGAAGAGATGGTTACCAGTAGGGAATCAGCACCAGCAATCAGGGTTGTTGGTTCTGATCTATCTCACTGATTGATCCAAAGAATGAAAAGGCATGACTATGAAAAGATGAAAACCGGCATAATTTAGAAACATGTAAAAAAAATTAGGGTACAGCTCCCATTGCGAAAACCAACCTAAGGCTTTCCATGGGCTGCCCCAACAGAAAAAACCTTCTTGGGTTTAACGCATTGGACCTGGATCTGCCATGGTACTGAACACTATCAGCATTTAATCTTTTAGCATTTACCAGCCTGTCAGTGAAAGTGAAGGCAAGCTCTCCGCACTTGCGCTGAGGATACCTAGCAGTTAGCATTTACAATGTTTGACGCTGATGCTGATGTTTTACCATCCACACTTTTGGAAATCTTGCCCTGCATGACATGCTGACTGGAATCAATAGAAAAAAAATATTGACACCTAAATCTCCCCCCTAGTGGGTAAAATGTGAACTATTAACGTCAAATAAGATATAATACAAAAATAGATCTCCCAAAGTCAATTCATACGCACCAAATTTGGACAAAATCAGGCCCGCGATTAGGAAGTTTTATCCAAATACTGCCTCCAGTGGGTAAAATATGAGCTTTCAGAGTCAAATAGGATATTTACAGTAAATATTTCCTTGAGTCGATTCAATTTGGACTAAATCAGAACAGCGGTAAGGAAGTTCTGTCTGAAATAAAGTGTTTTTCATAGAAAAGCTCCCCTTAGTGAGTAAAATATGAACTATAGATAGATCTACTCAAGTTGATTCATAGGCACCAAACAAAAGTACCAAAAATCCCCCTAGTGTCCCAAATATACAACCGACTTTTCCCAAAATCGATCCAGTTCTTCCTCGTACTAACGGTCAGATTGAGGTGAGATTTAGTTCTAAAAATGTTCTTCACATACTGTAGTTTTAAAAAGCTGAAAAAAAACCTTAAGAAAATACAAATGTTTTTCAACGACACACACAGACACACACGCAACCACCCACAGACGCACAAACATAAGCCCACACACAGCATCCCCTGTGGTTTCATCTTTTATTCATTCCTTGTCTCAGTCAGAACCGAAAACTGTCGTTTAACATTGAAAAGGTTTGACTTGAATCATATCATCGACGGACAAAGTTATCGGGACTCCAAAGAATATTCAAATATCAAACGACATTTTTACATATATGACATGATATGAAGAAACGTTTTATATTTGTAGGTGCGTAGGGGCTACAACTCTGCCATAACTTGTGATGTATATGTGCAGGAATGCAGGGTTCAGGTTAACCGAGCGGTGAGACCACCAACCTGACAGGCGAGCAGGATTTACAGCCGCTGTGTAGCCGTGAGCTGTCGACTCCATTCTGCATTTCACCGCTACTCAGGATTGTGTCAATATGCAGAAACCCAGAAAGACAATATGGGGTTGAAATGTGAAGATATTTGGTCCAAGAATGTTCCGAAAAACAGCAGGATAAAAAAAATAATAAAGCAAATACACAGAGTGCACAGAAGCTTTTCCCAAATGACAGGCTTGTGCTGGATTACAGGGTTGTGTGCATAACGGCTGTGTGAACAAACACACACTCCTTCAGCCTCATCTCTCAAGCGAAGGACGGCGCTGCGGGTGATATCGAATGCACCGCTATGAGCAGGGAGACGTCTGGCAGGAATATCAACAACCGGGTGAATGGGTGAGCGATCGAGCCGTTCGATTTGTTGGAGCGCGAGAGTTTAGAAGCAGTCAAAGATTATTTTCACTGGGAAACTGGGAACCCTCATGAGAAGAGAAGCTGTGTGTGATAAATACTGATACTTGGTGTCAGTCGGTGAGTAAAATCAGTGAAAAGGCCGCTTCTCAACAGCCGAGTCGTTTTTTGACGGGAAGGTTTTGACCACGTCACATCAGTGAGGCCGCGCTTCTTAAAGGTTTTTAATGACGTCCACTTCAACACAGGCGGAGGCGGCGTTTCACTTTAAGCGTCAAAGGAGTTCACGGCCAGTTGACCACTTCAGACAGAGAAATGGGGGGGGACTCCCTGGATTGAGTCCCACCTAAAGGACATCCATTAGGTTGTTTTTATAGATGTACATTCTGAGGCTCACTCCCATAAACTCAGATTACAGAAAAAAGTAAAACGTTTTACATTAATTATGCAGATATTCTACAGATTTGCATTTTGGTTCTGCAGGAAAATGGTGGACTGTCCCCTTTTGGTATGGGGGTGAGTTGCTGCCTGAGGTTTATATATCTTGGTGTCTTGTTCTCCAGTGATGGGAGATTGGACCATGAGATGGACAGGCTCACTTCAGTCCTGCATCAGCACCAATGCAGGTGTTGTGGTGAACAAAGCGTGATCCATCTCCGTAGCAACCCTCACCTACGGTCATGAACTCTGGGAAGTGACCGAACGAGGGTCAAGGTTACAAGAAGCTGAAATTAGCGTCCTTTATAGGGTGACTAGGCTCGGCCTTAAAAGGAGCCACACACAGGAAGAACACCCAAAACTCGCTGGGGGGACTTTATATTTCATCTGGCTTGGGAACACATCAGGATGAGCTGGAGAGTGTTGCTGGGGAGAGGTACATCTGGAATGGAGTCCCCTGTTTAGCCTGCTGTCACAGAGACCCTGACCCCGGATACGCGGAGGGATGTGGATGTATGGATGGATGGATGAGACATTAAAAAAGATTTAGATTTAGTTTGAAGTTTAGATTTATTATTATCGATTTATGTGAGACTCCTGTTCTAACTCACCGACTCTCTCCTCAGCCCCGTTCACAACAAATTGCCGTAATTACGTTTTTTACACGGCCCAATTAAATAAAAAATCATTGCAAAGCCGCGAGCATCGCTGCATGAATCGCTTAATTCGGCCAAATTGAAATTTCCATATTCAGCATGAGAAAGCAAATTATTGACATATTATGGGATGACGCTCAAATGACAAAATTCCAGCCTAAACCCACAACATTTTCAAAATTGATGCAAATTACCTTTTCAAAACCAAATCTATTTAAAAAAAAACATTTAGACATAATGGTAGATGACGCACAAGCCCACCTGACCCATGCTGTATTTCACAGCTCCACCTCACCCACCTAAGCAGAAAATATCTGAAACACAATGAGGCCATCACACCTGAAAAAACTCAGCGAGAACTTCTGCAGATGCATGATCGGAGGAACCCACCCATCAGACGTGGAATGGCACTTATTCCTTTACCTTATGAGAGCGGAGCCGGGATGAGATGACGGATTGTTCAATTTATGTAATATACTTTGTTAAAGAAGACGGATGGTGGTGGCTGGAGAAGGTAAGTGCATTTTCTTTCCCACTTCCCCTAGTCCAATAAATGTAACAAATACCTGGAGGGCTGTTCCTCATAATGACACATTACCTGGTGTAATATCGGCACCGTATGGATCACCTTTTCAATTTATCTGTGATTACGTGACAAAGTGTTCGCGGAGCAATCGTGACTTTCCCATTTTCTCCGTGGCCAAAATGGTTCCTACAGGAATGACAGCAGCTGGCTGTAGGGTGATGGAGAGGTCTGACGAGGAAGGAGACTCCAGGGAGCCGCAAGTTCGTGCTTCCATTCATCATATTATCAACGATGCATCATCAATGTTTAAAATCCATTTCCGCGTGAAAACGAGGAGCGTCGTCCTTTATGTGAGTGATGGCTTTGGTTTATAGTAGCGAGAGAATGAGCAAAGCCAACACTGGACCCACGCTGTCGTTCCAGGTAGCAAGGGCATATCCCCAAAAAGGGCCCAATCCCCTGCGTTGTACAAGCGAACTGCCCCTCATTGAAATGTGATTTGGGTTTTTTGATAAAATGATAACCCCAGTGAGTAAAATATGATATATATAAAAGAGAGATGTCCTCAAGTTGATTCACATGCACCAAATCCGGCTTAAATCGGACTAACAGTTAGGAAGTTATATCCAGAAAAACAAGGATTTTCGTTAAAAATAAATCTATAATTCCGTGTGAAAACAAAAATGTTCCTCCTACCATGTCAGGGACAAAAAATAATCCCATTAGAGCTTAAACTTTAGATCGTATTGGCGTCAGAGGAAAGAATTCATAGTTGGACTTCCATTATAAGGCAACTTAGCTTCAAAGTGTTTTTTTATTTGGTTGTTTTTATAGAAAGTATTACCCTCAAAGTTTCCCATCATTTGGGACAGAGGGAAAATACAAGTTTCCTAAATCCTTGAATTAAATGATATAAATTAATATCTGATAGTTTGATAGTTGATCAGCACTGATATTAAACTCATTAAGTTTGTATTAGTGTAAAATAACAATAAGTAGTAAATGACAGTAAGGGTAAAGGGCTTTTTTTTATTAGAATAAAAATCTACTTTTGAGCAAAATATGAAAATGCAGCTATTAAATAACACTTTCTTAATGTTTTGTCTTTTCTTTTTTATAACTTATTAAGTGGTATTTTTAATTTTAAAATAATCACAGGTATTATGTTAACAAAGGGGAATTTAGTGGATTAAAATCCTGAGAATAAATTCATATTTTTAAACATCGGGACTGATGTTTAAAAAGATCACTTCACTGAAAGTGAAAAATAAGTAGAAATATATAATATTTCATGGCGGCTTCAAGCACTTTCACGTCCTCGGAGAGGATTTTGTGCGTTCAAGTCTGATGAAGGGAAGCACAAAGGTTAAACGGCGACGCACCGACACACGTTTGATGCATTCATTGAATGAACACAATTCTTTTGGACCTTCTTCTTCGCCTTGGTCTAAATTTAAACCACGTGCTTTAGACTTAACCCAAAATGCAAATTGAAGTATTCTGGCTTGCTGAATGCCATCCTTTGCATTCTGTTGTCACATATATCATATTTATCTTGCTTTCGGGGTTGAAGACCTGTTTGAGTGAATTTACATTTTTACCAACATTTACTAACATTGAGCTTTTGTTTGTTTTATGGGGCAAGAAAAGGAGAAATTGAAAAAGGTAAAACACACAAAAAAAAGAAGGGAGTGATTCACTAGCAGGCTGACGGAGTGTCAAACGTCAACTGAGGAGAGCAGAGAACGTTTGGTCCAGTTAACTTTCGTTGAGCTGCCCTCTCAGTGAGGAGAATGTGTCGGAGTCTTGCATTTCATCTTAAACTGCCTAATGAGTGCTGAAAATGTGCTCAAGATTTCTAAACTTGCTCAAATTCCCTGTTCAGAAGGTTTTGAAATTAGCCTGGAGTCTGAATTCATAATACCCTCCCAGGACACACGTGCAAAAAAAAAAAAAAACTTAAAAAAAAAACACATCAAACTGGAGCAGATGATTATTAATCAGGATTAAGGTTGCTTTGAATAATTTAAGGCCGCCTTGTGAGCTCCCAATCGACATGAACAGATATCTTTTTCCTTTTTTTTGTTTCCCGCAGGGAAATTCGGCCATTATTAGTGCAATGAATGTCACGTTCGAGGCTGCACCGCGGCCGGCCCGAGTCTTTACATGGCGGGCACTTGAGAAGCATGTGGGTGGATTGTACTGGATTCTTAATGAGGTCCAGGGACACTCTCCTGTAGAGGACCAATAAATACTTTGTCAAGTTTGTTCCAGACTGTGCGCTCAGAGATGATCTGACCAATTAAAAAGGATGGAGAGACTCTCTGCCAACTATGCCGAGCAGATCATCTGACACAACATCAAGGTTGTGATTTTGCATTTCATATTCCTCGGATGATCTGAAGGGAGACATGCATGTCGTTAGCGGGGAGAGGCTTTGACTGAGGGTGCCTCATAATTGACGCGTTCTTCCCTGCCTCATGCCCAACCCACCCGTAACGTTTCATGAATCTCTGTAAGGCCGTTTATGCCTAGTCCAGTGACAGTAATACACACAAACCAAAAGACTTTGGAGCAAACATAAAACCTGTGGTAGGAATAAACTCAGTCGTGAGCAGCGCTTAAGAAAAATATTTAAAATTACGTTATTTGTGATTTGAAGGTGTACATAATGTACATGAATGTAAATAATGAAGAAGAAAAAAAAGTCCTTCTGGCCAACATCCGTTTCCATGATGTATTTCTTTCTGAGCCCTTCAGACGGCCTTTTCAAAAGGCTTCCTCCAAAGAAGATAATGGGGGTTCTGACACTCCTCGTCGTCTGCCGGAGCCGTGGTTGGTCTCCATTAGCAGAGGAGCAGGGCACCTGGGAGAGCTGACGGTCGGCGGTACCCGGGCCGCCTGACTGGGGTTATCAGAAGACTGCCTGCAGTGGTCCCCACACTCTCATACAAATCTGAAGAAGGCAAGTATGAGAGATAAACACCCTCGAAGAAAGGAGACGTGAATTAAGATGAAAAAAGGGGGGGGAAACATCACGTTGTTAGTTTTCCAGTGCTCATAGGAAGAATGGAACAAAAAGCCTACATGTGCTTTAGCCCGGCGTACGATTGTATGATTTGAGCCCGTTTCACACTTGCTAATGGACCTCAGGACTGCCGGGCCATCTGCGGGTTTCAGCTTTTTTTCGTTTGTCACGCAAGTGAACGCGGGGGTCAAGAGCGGCAATAAGCTGCTCCTGGACGAGTCGGATAATCGGAAGGTTTTATGGCGTGTCAAAAATTTTCGATCAGCTGACGTCAGCGCTTTCTTTTATCTCACCGCGCCTGTCCTCGCTGAGTTGCCATGGTGATACGATGTGATGTACAATACAAAATAAGATGTAATAATTAGTTGTGAAGTAGAAAGGACAGTTGGTGGCTAATAAGAAAGGATAAATAAGAGGTTCACAGCTGTCGGAGCGCTGCTAGCTATCAAGATAATACTCTATAAAGTCAAAATTATCTCACTAAATCTACAAAATAGACCAGACAAGCGTTCTAGACTTCTTTCGCATCTTTAAAAAACAAAACAACAACGACAAAAAAGACTAAGGAAGAACTTCGTTGACTTTTGGAACCGTCTGTTATATATTTCTGACACAAGGGGCAATGTTGTCCAAATTTGGGGGGGGCAACGGGTTTTTTAGTGCAGATGCAGAAATAGGGCTGGTTCCAAGGACTATAACAGCTGTTGCATTTTAACTCAAAGTAAAATATATTTTGCAAACTCAAAATGAACAGAAGACATGTCAATTGGACTTTCTCGCTTTTTTTCACATGTCTTTTCAACAGATGCATGCGTGGAAAATAACAAAAGTGGCTGGGAGTCCCTTAAAAGCTGAGTACTACAATACGAAAAAAATGATCGCAGTGGAACTGAAACCACAAAATCCACAAGGAGTACTCACAGCAAAAACCCACAAATATGTGAAGTGTAGACAACTAACTGCATCATCACACACAGGGAATAAGGATGTACGCCTGAAAGTGAGGGCCGGCGAAAACCCAGTGTGCGACGAGGGAATGAGGAGGTGCAAACGAAGAAATGAGGTGACCGGGGAGAGCAGACATTTATATAGAGGGAGATAATGAGGCACAGGTGGAGGCGATCATTGAGGAACAGACACAGGAGGCAGGCAATCAGTGACAAACACGGAGGAGGGGAAAACAGAACAGTGGCGAGACGTGTAGAGCCAAGAAAAACATGAAGGAGACGAGTGTGTGACAATGCAGAGGAGTGGAGGAGGAGTGGAGGAGGAGTGGAGCCAACAGACCCAGGAGGGGAGAAGGAGTGGAATCACAGAGGATATATATATGTCATATATTTACAGATTGATGTGTTTAGTGGGGTCTATATAATAATATGCATAACACTTTGCCATAGTGGTTTAGCGTTTATTGTGTATTGATAGCATCAAGGCTTTTTTCTCGTTTTTCATGCCTCACTATTAGTGCCAGACAGACGTGTGTGAGGTTCACACAGCCTTGGTGGAGCGTCTGAGTACTATTGTACTTTCACTCAAAAACTGCATCCTCTGCAAAACTGCATGTATCTTAGGCTACGTTCACTCTGCAGCTCTTAATGCTAAATCCCGATTTTTTGCTGAGATCCGATTATTTTTGCGTGGTTGCTGAAATAATAATTCAAATGCAGCCGCCTTCAGAATACAGTGTGAACAGTAAACGACCCTGAAGTGACGCGAATGCGCGCTGTGTGACGTCATGCGTGCTGCGTGACGTCACACGCAGCTCAGACAGAGAACGATTTGAATAACATCAGATTTGTATCCCATTTAAATAAACGTATGGAAAAAAATCGGAATTGTGCTGTTCAGACTGTCAGATATGGGTCAGATATGGGCAAATAAGTCGGATGTGGGCCACTTTTGCCTGCAGTTTGAACGTAGCTTTAAATCCACAGCTAAAGCCTGATATGCCTTAAAAGTGAAGGATCAAAACGATCCATGGAATAGTTTTTTCAGTTATCGTGCTATCGCGACGGGTCTGCGGCCGACGCGGCAGCTGCGGCGGTGACGATTCCACAATATCCCGGACTTCTTCGGGTATATATTCAATAATAATGAAGGTGTCTCAACTCTTGAAAAAAGTGTGGAAGCTAAAAGCACAGGAGTTTATTTCAATATGCGAAGCCTGTCATTTCTGAGAAGCTTCCCAAATACTGACTCACTGCAGTGGCTTTCTGAAAACAGCAGAAAGCCTTCATTTATTCTACATCAAGAGCAACTAAGATGAGACTTTTAAAACCAATGCAGAGAATACTCTCCCTGTGTCCTTGATCAGTATTCCTGCATCTCTGTGTCTTCATTAGCAGGTAATGCACAAAAACTGATGTCTGTCAGGTTCTCTCATCTCTCCTCCCATTCAGCCATCAGCCATATTTTTGCTATTCTGCGGGCAACACATCGAGAAATAGCCAGAGACCAAAGGAGTGTGTCCTACCGGCACACCCGCAGAATACAAAACAAGGCGGTTTAATAAAAGGGAGGGCGTATTAACCCCAACTAGTTTATTTATGAGACGGCGGGCCTACAAGGATCAGACTTCTTTGTCCGGCTCATCCCAGACATGCTGGATTGGTTTAAGATCAGGGGAATTCGGAGACCAAGGTCAAACCTTGACCTCATTGTTGTGCTCCTCAAAGAGCATCATCCTGCTGGAAGAGACCCGGGTCACTAGGGAAAACAGTTTCCATGAAGATTTGTAATGGGTCTTCAACAAAATGAGGCAGTGGCTACACATCAAAGTAAAATGTGCATGGGAAAAGCGTCACACTGCCTCCTCTAGCTTGTCTTCCTTCCATCCTAGTGTCATCTCTTCATGAGGCACATGGCCTGAACATCCACAGGAAGTCAATATAGTTCCTCTTCAAACTGAGGCCTAAGTGGGTATAAAATATGAATAGTATCCATGAAAAGGTTTCTGAGTTCTGTCCGGGAAACAATGACTTTCAGAAAGAAGAAAAACTCCCCCTAGTGAGTAAAATACGAACTACTAGAGTTAAACATGATATTCGCTGGATAGAGCTCCTTGAGTCGATTCGTATGCACGGAATTTGCACAACATCGAACCAAAGATTAGGAAATTAAGTCCGAAAAACTGTGTTTTCTGTAAAAAGCTGCCGTTAGTGAGTATCAACTGATTATTAAAACACAAGGGAAACAAGACGGATCTCGTGGAGTTGTTACAAAAGTATCGAATTTGGACGAAATTGGACATACAGTTAAGAGATAGAGCTAACTCTTGTGTCAGAAAGACATCAACCTAACTTTCCCAAAAAAAACTTCCAGTTCTTCGTTCCACCGAGGTTTACGCGGGTATAAAATTTCAAAAATATCTATGACATAGTTTTTGAGTTATCGGATCTGCAGCCAATGCGACCCCGGCGATGATGATTCCATAATATCCCCAACTTTTGGAGGTTATAAATATGATATTGTGTAAACAAGATAGATACCATCGAGTCGATTATGTACACCCAATCTGGACTAAATCCAGAAATAAAACATTTACAACATGCATTTGGAGTCGAGGTACCCTTCATTAACATAAATTCGATATGATATCAAATTATATATTATTGTATACTTTATTGTTACCATCAGATCAGAGATTTTCTGCTAAACTGCATTCTGCAACATTCAATACTTGTTCTTCATCAGATCATTCATGTGATGTGAATTAGATTTATACTAAAATAACTGCATTGAAATTAACATTCAGTGCAGAAGAAGACGAACATAAAAAGAACATGAAGGACGTGTATTTTTCTGCGTTGGGGAGAGAGGTGGTAAAAGCCATATAATTATTACCGTTATTATTCTCTGCCTCCCAGGTGATGTAATCTGTCATATTTCACAAGTCGGAAAGGGCAATGGATCCTGACAATGACAGGAGGCGGGACACCGCTCTCCGGAACACAATGTGGCATCGCCGACCCAAACCAACTCTTTCACATGTACCCTCAGCTGTCAGTTCATATTGGGCTATGTCACTCATGACACAGCGGTGATTGATGGCGAGCCCCCTGGCCGTTTGTTTGCCTCGCTGTTCTGTCTGCGCCTCTTTGCAGATTGTCATCTCGCAGCCATCCGACGCTCTGCTTTGTGTGATGCTGGCTTTGGAACACGAGGCGAGCCACTGTCAGCATGGTGCTAGCCGCCGCCAAGCGAATCGCCAGACAAGATGTCAGCCATCGTGACTCATCATCCCTGCTCTTCCTCTCAACTCTTGAACTGCAGCTGACTGATCCGTTTGCAGACTGCCGCCAAAATGTCTGCCTGTGTGTGGAACCAGCTGCTGTGCACCGACTGCTGTACTGTAGTCATTTCTTCCACAGGTTTAGCCGTGGTGAAGGGAGCTCTGCTCGCGCTATACTTTCTGCACCTCCTGCTATTTTATCTTATGTCTGAGGATGCATTTATTCCAGCGTTGCAAGGTACATCAAACCACAGAACCGCACACATCAAAAACAGAGTTTTAGTGTGTGAGGATATTTGAAACCACTAGCCAGTTCCATCTGCAGGATCTGCACAAGGTCTTTAATCATCTCGACTACTGATGACGGATGAAATTGCCTACCCCGAATCCAAATACAACTTAGACGGTGGCAGCAGGGAGCATCAACTGTTGCTGCTCGGGATCTCATGTCGGATTTTTGGTGATTGGAGCACCATCATATAAAGATGCATCAAGAAAATTTCAATGAACTGTACCTGTAGTACCTGTATTTGTAAAACTCTGGGCTATGCATGATATGCTACCAGTCCAAACAATGTTCATAGAATCTTCATACTTATGGACAACACATCTATCGTGATGCCGACATAACTTTCATGTTAATGCCTCAATCCTGAACCGCAGGTCCTCCTTCTGAGTGTTTGATTGGAAAGTTTATGTACAGGGACTTCATTTACTTTCAATTTTGTACTTCTACGTTTACAGTTTTAAATAAACACACTATAACAACATACCCTGCGTAAACCTGCGTTCGTGTCCGTCGCGGATCTTTCGTGTTAAAGCCACCGTCTACAGATTTCATACCCACATAGACCTTAGTGCGAGCAAAAACTGAAGTGATTCCCTCAAAAGTTTTCAGACCAATATTTAAGATTAGTCCAATGAATGGACCAACTTGATGAAAAACAAAGTTTGTCGGACATAACTTCAGTACATTGCAGCGGATAGGGGACTTTTCAATGACATAACTTTGCCGTCGGGAGGGACAGCATTAAATAATGCACAAGTCCTATTTTCAATTTCCGGAGCAAAACGGGGACTTGAATGCTTTCATTGCATTGCATCAGCCACCGACAGGAAGGATGTTGCTTTCTGTAGAAGCTCAATCGGCAGCAGGATTTCAAAAGGCCCGGTTAGAGAATCTGACTACCACCTGTATGAGGATGTGGGTTGGAAGCTCTAGTTCGCTGATGCCATTATACCCGAAATCACTCGAGCTCAATGTTGTATTGTCAGGTGTCTCACAAAAGGGGATCATGTCAGAGCTGGTTGGGACGTAGGTAGATCTGATCTTGAAGGCCCGCATCAGGAGCTGGTAGAACAGTCTCATTGGCTTTTTGCCATGTACCCTCAGCGGTGGGTTTGCAGAGGATTTGCAAGCTGCAGACTCTGCAAACATTCAGAGGGCTAGGTATCAGAGAGGCTGCTGACAGTAACTCAGGAGGAAGTGGATTTAGAGTGATCCACGGGGCAGTGCTGCACGAATCGCAAGTCGGGTCTGATAAATCCTGGGTCACCGGCACTCATGCATCATCACAGATTATATGTCTGGGCCGACATCAGGTGCAATCTATGTATATAGGGTGACATAATCATATTACTGAATTATATTCTGAATCCCAAAGAAACAACATACCAGTGGCTTGTCTCAGGTTTTTTTTTTTTTTTTTAGACACAGAAAGACAAAATATCGACATTTATGTTGCTCAAAAACAGTTTTACTACAAATTATGGGTGCCGTCTTTTTCTTTGCTTTTTTGAATTAAAGACGCTATCAATAATTTAAAAAACAACTTAAACAAAAAGAGGTTTAATATAAGAAAAAGAGGAGCTAAATGAAGACCACGGTGGCAAACCAGGGAGCAGTTCAGGGACTTAATGAGATGAAAACTATGGAAAAACTACAGCAGGCGATGACAGGAACATTAGTGTCTTTTGGTTCCATAGCAAGCAGAAGAAAAACAACTTAAGCTGAGGGGAAATATAAAACTTGACAGCATCTGACATAAGCAGCTAAATCCCGGCGGTAGACAAGCATCCGAGAACAAGCAGCAAAAGGAACGAAACAAAAATGGACAAAACGGCAAACTAAGGAGGAAGCACCAATACCGTCTAGAGCAGCGAAGGCCGACAAACGAGACACGGGGGAAATGACCAGAGGCGAGGAGACAGACAGGGAGAAAGAACCTTGAAAATAAAACACCAGCGCGCTTAACCCAAAACCAGCGGGTTCATCTTCCACAAACTCAGGTTTCAAAACAAACCCTGACTCTAAATCATAAGATTTGATTCAGCTCTTAGTGTAATAAACAGTCTGTAATCGTAGCCAATAGACAATATAATGCATACAAAGACATATTTATATGAATAGGAATAGTAACATTTCTGTTGAATTATGAAGCAGGTCTTTAATTCCACCATTTTTTTTCCTCATTTTACAAAACTCTGAAAAAACCAACAGAATAAGAAATACTCAAACAAGGGATTGAATTCAAAAACTTATCTTTTATGTCTTCCTATCAGAGGGGGAATAATTTTCAATTAAAAGTTTTTATTCGCAGGCAGCAATAACAGCCAGAAAACTGTTTGTTTGTTTTTTAAGTTACAAATTAAATCTAAAAATCAATTGTTTTTTAATTAACAATATCAACAAAAATGAACTTGACCCTTGGTAAATGGCTGGGCTGATTTTGCTGATTTAGCTGTTTCTTCAGCCAGGAGCAGCAGCTCTTCAGAAAACAGCAAAGCGCATGAATAGCCTGTTGAACGGCTGGAGGATGTGAACGCACCTCGCCAGTTCATTAAAATGTGCGCTCTTTACTAATACGCGCGTTGCGACAAACTGAACGTTTATCATTCATACTCATAGAAAAACGTGGTTATCTAAATCGCATCCTTAGCTCTCTTCTATTTTTAAAAGATGAGCCTAAAGTATATTAAAATAACTGCAATTTGTGCCGTATACCAGCGGGCCAGTGGTTTTAAAAATTAGACAGTGTCTCTCGGGCCGGATAAAAGTGTCAGGCGAGCTGGATGTGGCCCGATGGCCTGGAGTTTGACACAGGTGGTTGGGAGGGTTTAGAAGAACATGATGACTCCTCCCCTCACCTATGCTGAAAACATCCCTCTAAAGAGTCTAATTCAACGCGTCAGCTCAGATCCTCTCACCAGCCTTTTGAGAAGAACCTGGCAAAGACCCTCGATCCTGTTCGGTGTAAAACAGCAAAGGCAGCAGCAACATCAGCCTTAAAACCTAAATCCCGATTCAAGAGGTCCACAACTTTAATGCGACAGGGATGAAGGTGAAGTTTGTTAGATAAAGCAAAATGTTCAATAAAGGGCAAGAAAAGGACAAAAAAATCAAGAAGCAAAGACTTTCAGCTTACCAGCCTTATTATGATAAAAGCAACCAGCTCATGAAACACACTGGGGCTAATGCAGTATTTTATATGACGAGGTTGATTTACTATAGGTATTTAATTTCCCTAAGCTGTTAGTGAGCTTAAAGCCAGCTTAAAGGAAAATCAGAATTTAAGAGTATACTACAAGTCGCCCTCTCATTTGCAGTTTTGATAAAGATGCCCCTAAATTTATCCTTTCAAAATAATGAAATAGAATAGAAATAATTTTATTAATCCCTGCATTGTACAAGCAATCCCCCAGATTGAACTCCTCACATTAAATTTGAAGTGTTTTATTGTGAAAAAAGATAACCCTAGTGACTAAAATATGATCTATTAGAGTAAAAAATGACAAACAAGATTGATCTCCTCAAACTTTTGACTAAATTCGGTTTAGAAGGTTATGTCTGAAAAACAGCATTATTCACAAAAAACTCCCCCTATGAGTAAAATATGAACGATAAGAGTTCAATCTATAATAAGTATACATGATGGATATCATTGTTCGTATGTACCGAATTTGGACTAAATTGAAGTAATGGTGAGAAAGTTATGTTCCGAAAACTTTTTTTTATTCATAAAAAAGCTCCCCCTAAAGAAGAAAAATGGAACTATTACAGTAAAACACAATATTACCTGCTTAGGTCAATTCATAAGCACCATATTTGGATTAATTTGACCAACGGTTTATAAATTACTGTCCAAAAAAATTGAGATAAAGCTCACCCTGGTGTTGAAAACAAAAAAACAACCTTTCCCAAAATCAATCCAATTCTTCCTCGCATGTAGGTCTATAAAAGGAAAATAACCTATGAAATAGCTTTTGAGTTACGTCTAAAAAACTGTTTTAGTAAAAAGAAGGAGAAAAAAAAGCTCACCTTATTGAGTAAAATATAAACTAAATATAGGATAAGTAAAATAGTAAAAGTAAAATATGATACTTACACGATAGGTGTCCATCGTGAGAAGTTACAATGAGTCCATAATCTAACAGCTACGCCACACTTAAGGGCGATACATGATGTTATAGCTTTCTTGTCGTGAATTGCACCGTTGAGGTTCTGCAACAAACACCTCCTCAGGTGTGAGTGCTGACATGTACTGGTGGTGAAACGGCTCCAAGCCCATCATCAGGGTCTTTGCTCTCCCCCTGGATGGGGACTTGTTGTCAAGACTACACCCTTCAGATTCTTGACCTTTCGTGGTGGGAGGAATCAAAGTGCGGCTTTGTTTCGACACGTTGTCTTAATGTTCTGCTCGACACTGAACCCGCGATGCTCTTTAAATCCCACATGACCACTACATCCTTGTGGCTCAATGGTTTTGTGCAAATTACTGTGTGAACCCAAATGGCTGGTTCTGACTCCTAGCCGTGGCTGGGCTCTGGTGTATCTCTTTATTGGTCACAAAACCACACAGAGAGGGTAGACAGCCCATTAAGAAGTTCTGGACATGCTCTGATCCTCATGCAAACACTCAACCGGAGCTAAAAAAAAGTTCAGCAGGGTTTTTTTTATTAACCATAGATGAAATTTATACTTTTGATTATTTTTTGATGTAATTAAGTAGAAGGTCGACCGCGTTGCTTCTGTAGCCGCAAACAAATGGTTTCTCTGATCCCAGGTAAAAGCATGAGACAAAGGGATTACTTTATTTTGCTTTCAAATATGACTCAAAGCGTTCATCATGTTGAGAGAATATTTATAAGTAAGTCTGAAGAGCTACAGTGGGAATTAGAAAGAGCGCAGCTTTTAGACTACGACTTTAAAGAGAACTTCCTCTTAATGGAGCCTGGTCCCATTCCCAAAGCATTAGATACTGACATTTTGTCACACCATCGGTCCTCACGGGGAACCAGACGCAGGAAGACTTCTGCGACTGGATGAGGCGCATTTATGCGCCTTCAATGGAAACGCGCTAGCTGACGATGACAGAAGCTGCACATGCAACAATTTTTTTACAAAGACAGGAAGTCCCAAAAGAACTCAGGGCCAGGAACCTCAGTCAGGCATGCGAGAATCGAACCAATAGTTCTTCTGAATGATTCCAGCCATGATCTTTTTGTACGGTGAACTGATACTAAGCTCACATCAAACCTCTAACCTGCATCAAGTACAGTAAGACCTACTGCCAGGAGGTTCAGGTCTGAAACGGACATCGTCTCATAATTAAAAATAAGTTCTAGGTGTACTTATCCACGTTCACAACAATTATCTTATCACCTGAAGAATTATAACAATGATGCTGTAAGTCTTATAGGCTGGATTTTGGATTTTGGTGACCCTGCTGCTACATGACCAACATCATTCCAAGCCAATCAGAGGAAGAGGAGGATGTGTCATTGTCGTTACATTTATTGCCATAGATGTAAACCTGGGTGGCAGCAGTTTGTTCTCTCTGACTAACCTCCAGTTCCAATGCATTCATTCTTTCCAGTCTTTTGATCCACTCTCTTGGGCGAAGCTGCTTTTCAATTTTTTAAGATTCACTAAATTTTCTTCCGATCAAAACAGCAGCGGCTAAGTTGCTCAGCCTCTTCGCACGTGCGATGTTTTCACGCCGCAAACGTAGCATTTCAGCACGCGTGTGCTCTTCCCTGAACATTTCGTGCAGGAGTTCTCCTCCTCCCCTTGCGAGGCTACAAAACCGTTGCGGGGTATTTTTTGGGTAGTAATCCCATCAGAATGCGGGGAGTGCTTAATTACTACATATTTTTAGAGGACTCCTGGGATGTCCCACTGAGCTGGCGGGGCTTTTTGAGACAATACCATTGCTGATAAGTCTGTTGAGAAGCTGCTCAGCCTTTAATCTCCTAATTAAAGATAAAACCAATGGCTCATTTTAGCCATCGATACCGGTTAGAATATTAAACGCTGAAGCAACTGGAACTCTAATACACCGATGACACTTAGCTCTTGTTTTATATCATTTTTGTGGAAAAAATGAAAAAAATCTTTGGACCCAGTGATCTGTAGTCGAGCCTCAGTGGAGAAAAAGAACAAAACAGACCGGAGGCTCACAAGGGTTTCATTTAGTTTCTAAACGAGTTGCAGAAAAACATCCTGGTGTCTTGAAACATGATTGAGCTCACTCATCACTAAATATGGCTGTAAGCACCGAGTCAGAAAATCATATTATGGTGGATGAGGGTCTGGGTGGAGGCTGGGGCAGGGGGCGGGGAAAGTCACAGCACAGGAGTTTTTGAGCTAGAGGTCAATTAGGTATGCTAAATAGTTTGGGCATCAGTTCTCCCTGCTGCTGATCTGTATTCCGTGCCTGATCCCTCCGCTGATCTCCAAGTCTCCCTGCATTCGCCGCTCCGAGGATAACACGGGCCGAGCGAGGGAGGTGTGGGGTGAAAAGGAGGAGAGAGTTCTTCTATCCTCGGCGGTTTAAATGGGGGAAAAGAGACAATAGTCCCTTCACATGTTAGCGCCTCTAAGTGAAGCGCACGTGGGATCAGTGCCGGCGCTGTGGGCCATCACACGGCTGGCAGTTAAAACGGGATGGAGAAGGTTAAAAACATGTCACGCAGTCAATCTATCAAGCAAAGTGAAGTTACTTGTTCGTGGCAACAAACGCTGAACCCGTGCAGAGACGGAAACGATTCCTATTTGCTGGAGCGGTTTTATTAGACATGCAGCATCTTCCACTGGAGGGGAAAACGTGGTTGGCAGGCGTCTGTCTGCTCCCCTTGTTGTTTTTCATTAGAACTGGGAAGCTTTTACTCGTGAGCCAATATCAGGGCACGGGATGCAGGATTCCAGCGGCATGTAGAGGGTGAGATGGGTTCCACCCAGAATGAGAAGAGCCTTGAAGAAAACATCTCGCCATTTCTAAAGTCAGGTCAGTTTTATCTATAAAACTTGTGGCACTTTCCAAAAAATTGCACTTGGCAAGTAAGCACTTGGCAACAGTGAAAAGAAACAACTGTTTTAATAGCCGGAAATCTCTAACAGATCTCACCTAAAGGTGGCCGGACCTCTGCCGAAACAGCCGCCTGATTTCTATTTAAATACAGCTTGTTGAAGTCCTGAGGACACAGATATCCTCGCCTCTCAAAGAAACTATCTCTGAGTCAACGTGGACAGACTGTGTGTCACGTATTCTAGGTAGCGGACGGACACAGACGTGGTGAAAAGTCAGAGTCAACTCTATTATCGATTACATAATAATTTCCAGAATATAAAAAACTATGCTGTCGTCCCTGACCAGCAAGGTTATATCCCAGAATTGAGAGTGAATTAAAGAAACAATAGGAACAATTACAGTAAAATATGACAAATAAAAGTTAGGTGGTCCTTGAGGGGGTTCATATTAGAAAAATGTGGAGTGAATCGGGGTAAAGGTGCAGGTATTTTTGGTAAAATAGCTCTCCCTATTGAGTAAGATCTGAAATGTTGAAACTAAATCGGACTGACGGTTGATTAATTACGGCCTGAAAACGGGGATTATGGAGATAAATCTCTGCCTTATGACAGAAATAAGCAGCCGACAATTCCCGAAAACAATCCAATTCTTCCTGGCGCTAAGGATCTACCGGTTTGTGAACTTTGAAAATAATCCACCACGTTTACGTGTTAACACAAAGGATCCGAAGCAAAAATGCCACAGACGAAGCAGCGGCGATGACGATTTCATAATTATCCACCATAAAACAATATGCAATTCATGCGCTATAAGCATACTTGTAAAAACAGACAGATTAAGAGTCTGGCTGTGTGCTGAGATTCACTTTTTCTCCAACACTAATTTACTCCCTGACCCCTCAGTCATCCCATCAGGCATCTGTGGTAAAGACCTGAGTTTAGTTACAAATCCTATCATCAAGTCGGCCCAAAGCCATCAGTATCCTCCGATCAGGCAAATAGGGGATGGACAAAATTTCTCACGTTATCCGATCGCAGAACTAATTCAGATCTGGATTCCTACATTTAAAACAGGACCTTCCATTTATTTCCCTAGGCCAGCATAAGTGGACGAGTTAAAATTAACTATTACCTTGTTTTCCATTCTCTCGTTTTTCATAAGCCAACGGTCCAATATGTTCAGGTTTGGGGACCCGTCTTCAATTTGGAGCCTTTTAGCCAAACGGTAGCTGTAATTTGTTTCCCCCGTCAAGCTGCCATTTGCATTTAAATTCCTCATTAACGTCCATGTTTCTCCAAGATTTCCCAAGAACGTAGGTGTCAGGACACTTGAGTGACTCGATGTGACTCCTGCATTGAAAAATGTATTCTTTTGCCAAAGAACACAGGGTAATTTTCCTCCAGCGGTGAGCGTGACAATAAATTCTCCAAAGGTTAAGTAAGGAATGTGATATGAAAACAAGGGCGGACCTTCAGCTAGTCCTAAATCACATGGCGGCATCAGGCTCTCGTCACATGTGCTCGGATATTCCGCCATTTGCCCTTTAGTGAGAATTGACTGATTAGTCTACAACTTGTGGAAACTGCCTGATTCTGGAAACGGGCAGCTTGATGAATCACCAATTTAGGAAAGGGTCGCCGTGGAGAAAAAAGCTACTCCCGACACTTGGACACCTTAAAGACTGCCACTACTGCCACGTGTGCTCATTAATACTGTATTTCATAAGCAAAGACATGTAAAACCAGTAGTATTTATTTAGATAAACATCATTTACAGCTGTACAAAGAATGGATGGCCCCTTATTACAATATGACCCATACCCTAAAAAAGAATGAGGTTCAGTCAAGTGGTGCACATTTTTCAATATGAAATATTGACTCAAAATGTGCTCAACCAAACAGCTGAGCAGGACATTAAAGGCTCAATTATTTCTTAGCTGTATCATAAAATTGTATCAAAAATGCATTTGCACACCCCAACTTTAAAAAAAAAAAAAAAAGCACTGAAAGATTTCTCAAGCAAAATAAGCTTCGACCCAACAAACCCTGGAACGGGAAATGCGTCTGGCTTCAAAAGAAGCCCTGCCTTTCTGGGAGCCGCTTGTCACTTTGCCACTCGTTTAATGCTCATAATCTCAGCGCGGCTATGTGCACTTATCTCCTTTATGAGTTTCGAAAGACTTTAATCAGTGCCACCGCAAAGTCTGTGTGATGGGATGGAGACGGGCCCCTAGCCCGGACATCAGTGGCAGAGATTAGAGTTTCATACAATTTCTTTGGGAGCTGTTGGCGCACCTGTAGCAGAAGCTGATTGCGGGCTGAGAGCAGTCACTCCGCCACGGTTTACTTGATATATTTCTTTTTGCTGCAGAAGCCCTGGTCCTATATGTTGATTTTAATGTCCCTCAGTGGGTTCAGTGGAATCTTCTCTCCTCCCTCCTCTTGTGTCTAGTGTTTTCATCCATCCTCTGTGTTTCCCGTCTGTCTCTTCCTCTCTCTGCTTCATGCTATGGCTGCTTGGTCACTCTTCATCCACCTGATCCTACCTGCTAGAAGATCAGAACACCTGATCAAACTGACACAAGTTGGGGGGGGAAACAGATTCCTCGTGTGAACGCGATTTAAAAAAATGCATTCATGGATAATTTTATACCTGCATAGACCTGGCTGTAAGGAAGAACTGGATACATTTTCTATCAAAGATTGGTTGAATATTTCTGATACTAGGAGAAGCTTTATCTCACGTACATAACTCCTTAATCATCGGCCTGATTTAGTACAAATTTTGTTTAAATCTCTGGTGTATATATCTTATTTTACTCTAATAGTTCAAAATGTACTAACTTTGTGAATTTTTTATATCTATATATATATTGTGGAAAAAACATTTAATTTGAGGAGTTCAATCAGGTTTATTGCTTATACAGCGCAGGTTCAACGTAGTTCTTATTAACACACATGGAGACTGCTGCTTATGAACCCCACCTCTGCAAACATTCTTCATCATCAGATCATGAAGAATGTTTGCAGCACATTATTATTTTTCTATTTGCTCGTTCAGTCTCTGCTGCGCTCAGGTTAATCAGACCAGCCCCTTTCTTCTCCAGCTGTGCCCTGGTAACCCATCTTTTTCATAGATACATCTGAGGTTCCTGCTTACATCTTGCATAGTATCCCGCCTCTGTCTTTTTATGGCTTTATCTTTTTGGCCAGTAAACAGTTTTTTGTTATTTTTTACTCCACCTGTCTTTGATTTTCTTTTTTTTTGCACTTTTTAGGCGCTGAAGTTTTACCAGTGAAAACAAAGAAAGTTATTCTTTTCAAATAATTTTTGAAAAATAAATCTTTTTACAGTGTGTAAAACTTGTCTTGAACGTTGCAGGAAAAAAAATTATATCAGATTAGTCCACCAAGAATTAACAAATATTTGTTCACTTTTTAATATTTGAGGTTTTTTGAATGTAAAAGTTTTTCGAAAGAGATTTCAAGAATTCCCAACGCTGGAAATAATGCCTTTTTATGCTTCTGAGGTGTAAAAATGCACTGTAAAAAGAAAGTAGTTGATGAACTTACTTCAAATATAGTATTTTTGAGTCCAACAAATTAGTTTCAGTTGTAAATATTTCATTGAGTGTTGTCGGTTGAAGAATTTTTTTTGAGTTCTTCAATCAATTCTCTATTTAAAGTGTTAAAGTGCACAATTCCTATAATAACTCATTTAAAAGGTTAAAGTGTGACCTACATTTTATCTTCAGTCTTACTATTTTAAAAGCAACTGTAAAGAAAAACAATCATGTAGACTGTGAGCAGGATATTTAGTGAGTCAGGTTGGA
This sequence comes from Lophius americanus, assembly GCA_037951165.1. Lineage (NCBI taxonomy): Eukaryota > Metazoa > Chordata > Actinopteri > Lophiiformes > Lophiidae > Lophius > Lophius americanus. The sequence continues at coordinate 1,155,101 of JBBDHG010000169.1, read as the reverse complement.
TATCGATCGACTGTGCTCAAAATCAACGGGAATTCCTCAGTGAATAAGCATCGCAGCTAAAATCACAGAGAAAGAAGTACAAACAAAAATAGAGTCGATAAAGTTAGTAACTCGGCTCAATTCTGACTGTGCTTACTTTAGCAAAGTTAGTTTTAGCTTTATTTAAATTCTATTTAAAATAATAGTTTTTTCAAGAATACATGGATGGATTATAAACATTTGAAGACATCAGGCACTCATGGTACAACACTATTACTGTATTTTAGTATTATCATGTTCTACGCTGATTTAGGGGGTTCCTGGGGGGAGCCGTGTTGGAAAACATTTGACGTGGACCTCCATTACATTAATCTACATCTTTACTCTTTTAAGAAACCCCTCAAGCATAATTATAGAAATTTAAGGGAACTTGTGGAACGGTTTTCCTTTTTTTTCAGCTGGAAACGGCGGCTCTCAGCCTCCGACGGATGAATGCTTTCTCTTGACAGCACCTGGATGGTCTGTCAGCAAGTATCCAGCACAAAGTGTGACTTCATCTGTCCGCTTGGACAGAACCCGCCCAGTGTTGGAGACTTTTTATTTGACCTTTTCTCAAACTGCTTGACCTAAAAGTGATGGAATTTCCTGGAAGGGTGGGGCATGTGTCAGGCATGCTAAAAAGAAATACACCAATCAGCCATAACATTAAAAACTACCTGCATAATGGTGTAAAGGTCCGCTTTTGTGACACGTTTCTATCAGAACCATTATTTTTCAGAAATGTGTTGTTACTGCACCACTACTGGGATCAGTCAGCACAGGCTCGCCTCCCCGATGCGCACCAGCGAGCCTTGAGTACCCATGACCTTATTGCCATTTCACTTAGACAGCTTTGGTCGGTGCTAACCACTGCAGGACGGGGACACCGAACCAAACCTGCAGCGGTGGAGATGCTCTCAGCCAGTTTTCTAGGCCATCACAATATAACGCCGGTCAAAATTGTGCAGATCCTTGAATTTTACATTTTTTCCTCCTGCTTTCATCTAAACAACTTTGGGGGAAAAAACGTTCATTTGCTTCCTAATAAGTCCCACCCACTGGGAGGGTAACAAGATATCTAATGTTAATCTGACGTCACCTGTCCCGCGGTTTTAATGTTATGGCCGATAAGTACAAATATCGGGCCCTGGCATAAGTATATTTTCTGCTGCTAGTTTTACTGCTTGGTTAGTCACTAACACGAGTCTGAAATCCTGCTTTTGAGTACCGTTCACACTCGGAGCAATCACTTTAACCTCAGTCAGTCAAAAAGAGTAATGAGCCGTTGCAAATAATTACTCAACAAAATCAAACTGCGTAAAATGACTGAACACACAGAGCTTCAACAGGACAAATGGGGAATGAAAGAATAAATAAGAAACATGGAGAAAAATTGTCAGTAGCAGTGAATTTATTTGAGACTTTTTTTATATCACAAACTAAATATAAGATACCCGGATCTCCATTCAAAACCCCTTAACTCTTCAGTCTGAGGGTGTGATTAAACGGAAAGATGGGTCTATCAGCTCCTGAGTTCAGACCCTGCAATGAGAGAAGCCTGTAAATGACAAATAAAAAAACTCTAACATACATTTGATGTATCGTTAATAAAAAAAAATGAATGGATATAAAACTGGAGACTGTGGGCTCTGTGTCGTACAAGCCATTTAACAAAGAACAGGAAAAAACAGGATCAATCCATTTTAGTCCGACAGACTCTTAAAGCATTTCCCTTCAGACTGGTTTATACCCCAGTCGGGAAAATCCAGGTGAAATGACATTTAATGACCCTTCTAGGGTACCATAAGGCCACATAATTTAATAATGACGGGTTTTCACGTTTCCTTATTCCTACTGACACATCTATCAATCACCACCCCTCAGTGTGACGTCTACAAGAATATCTCCAAAACGATAAGCGGTATGTCTGTGAGACAATCCAATAATAATTTGTGCACTTACTGGAAATCTCCATTCGGAATGACATTTTAATCCGTTTGTGACGTTGTCAAATGAAAGCCCAGAGTTGACTCGCTTTATAATGACAGGATATTTTGAAAACATGAAAGGAATATCAACCTTGACACGATCATGAAGACGTTTTCCCTTTACTCTCCTGAACAATCACAAGCATTGGTATTACCTTTATTTCCATTACTCCTCAATGACATGATCGAACATTTCAGTTTGATATAAACCGGATAGTTTACATTTACAGACAGTTTGCCCGATGAGAAGTCAGAACCATCCAACAAACGCAGCTTCAGTCTCATAGTACGTTCTAAGAATCGGAACAAGTCTTCGAAATTCTCTTGAACGGCTGAAGCTCTTGGTTGCACAAACTCATGACGCGCAAGTACGTTTTCCAAATGATCAGCAAACTAAAGCAGAGTCACGACTGGACCAAAGCCTCGGATGTGATCTGCTCGGTTCATTCCAGCGAGATGATCCCCGATAAAGAGTTTCTCCGATTCGAAATCCATCAGGCGAGAATCGACCGCATTACATACCTGTAACCAATACAGTCACATGAGACACTGCGGTATGGAAATCAGGCTTCAACAAGCCATCAGCCAGCACAGAAGATCTCTGATCTTCTTGTTGGCACATTTCTTCCCCATCACTCTTTTGACAACATGCTGAAAACTCTTCAAAAGTCTCGACTTCTGTCGGGCCTCATCCATCATCCCTGCTATTCCGCCATTGAGCTTGCAGGTGGCGCTGGAAGGGAAGGCAGCTCAGCCGGTCAAAGGTTCAAGACGTGTATCAAGTAGTATCTCAGAGAAGAGAAGCAGTGAAGGCTTTGAAATGGGGGGAATTTATTTTTCTTCCTTTCATTTGTGCGGTCCTTCAGTGTTGGATGTCAAGAGCCATCGAGCGAATGTCGGCGCCGCACTGAGGACTGTGGGAAGCAGGTCATATGACGCGTGACACAATCTATAAATGGATTTTTCCAGGCTGCGTCCTCATGTCTTGCAGCCCTGTCTCAGCAAAATTACATTTGCATAAGAATGAATTGATTTTGTTCTTAAATCATGGCGAAATGTAATCGGTGCCAGAGAAAATGTTTATTCCAGCAAATGACAAACTAAATTGATGTACCACATCGGAAGGGAGGGGAGGGGAGACGAGATAAATGGTGGACATAGATGTGGGTCTGTGACACCAGAATCCAGATTTCATGTTGAAACTGATGGACATTGGTGAGTTTTAGGCACCAATAGCACTTTGGTTTGATTTAGAGAAAAAGTTTGGGCTTTGTTTAAACTATGTGGGTTTAGGCTTATCAGCAATGTATTACTTAAACTAAGCCTAGGCTGTCATCCCCTACAGCAAGGGTATAGAAATTCAATAGGAAGTTATCTCCACAGTATTTTTCGTACAAAAGGGCCCCCTTGTGAGTAAAATGTCAACTGTTAGACCTTTAGACCTTTAAGTTTGAATGTTTAAGCATTCATGTCTGAAAATAGTGTTTTTTGTAAAAAAAAATTAAGAAAATAAAAGAAAATTGGGCTTTATTGGACCAACGGTTGAGAAATCATGTCACGAAAAACTTTTAGAGATGAAGCGCCCCATGGTTTTGGGAACATACAACCGATCTGTCCCCACATACTTCATCGTCACGCTGAGGTCTATGGGGGTATAATAAAATTTGAGAATGATCCATGAAATAGTTTTTTGATTTATGTCCCGAAAACAGTGATTTCTGTCAGATGAAAAAAATCATCCTCGCCTGAGTGAGTGAAATTTGAAGCTACTATAGTCAATTACGTTATTTATAAGAAAGATCTCCTCGCGTCTGAAATAATCTGGACCAAGGATTGATAGATTGTACCTGAAAAACTTTTTGACTTATCGCATTAACACAAGGAAAAAATCTGTTCAATATATATCATACATAAAAAAAAAATGTAGTGTTCAAGGCCCTTTACCACTCTTCATTTATACACATCACTCTCTCACATCGACAATATTCCACTTACAGCCATTAGCCTTTTTTGAAACTACTAAATTGAAAATAAGGACTGTTACAAGAAACAACAAAAATAGCATGTACAGTAGATTCATTCAATCATGGTTTCACATCTTCACCGTTATTATCTTGCTGCTGTCCTTTTAAATACGACTCTCTGCACCCATGTTACCGGCGCATGTGTCCTCCATCTTCGCATGTCTGCCATCAATTTCATCAGTCTTTGCAGAGTCATCAGCCACCGCCACCTCCTCCAGATACCCATTGATGAGGATCTCCCTGAATCTTCTCGGCACCAAGGACTTTCTGACAGACTAAGTATCATAAAATCACGATCATTTATCTTTTCTTCATTCTCTGCCACGTCTGTTTACGTCTTACAGGTTGAGTGTGATTGAGCTGCAAGTCATGAAGTAACAAATGTCTCTTTGAACCAGAGAATTGAATACAACTTCAGTCATATTGATTAGTGCCAGTGTCTAGATGCTGAGCGCATCTCCACGAGAGCATTAAGTGTTTATGCGTCTCTGTTACAGATGACACAGGAATTGCTGAAATAACACTCTGCGAATACACCAATGTCCTATTTCCCACAGTGCACTGATCTATAGGTACAGCAGACACTGACTATAGTATTATAGTATTTGTATGTACAATTTCCTCTACAGATCTTACACTCATGCCACCTCCCGCTCTTTAGAGACTCCAGTCTCTTCTCCAGAGACTTGGTAATCCACTGAAACATCCCTTGAGTGTTGCAAATGAACGCTGCTGTTAACCCAAATGGGAAAAACAAAACAAAAAAAGGTCCTGCGGCTACAGAAGTGAAATTTCTCTTTGAATTCAGCATCTCATCTCTATGTGCCGTTTTACCCTCGTCTATTTTTGGGTCCTAATTAGGCTCAATGCTAGATGTTTTGATATAGACAGGTAAAAAAAAACATATCGTCATAGTTTATTATTCAATCAACTCGTAATCAAGGAGGCAGAGGACTAGTGGAAGAACATGCATCATAATCTTCTCGTATTTTTGACGTTTCGGAATTTCCGAATTTTTCTGGAAATCCAAAGCGGTATCTTTATTTCTTTTTTACTTCAGCTAAAAGAAAAAAAACTATTTCAAGATAAAGCGTGAAATGTTCAACAGTCAAGTCATCTGTGGAAAAACTTTAGCTCAAACATCCAAAAGAAAATCCGAGAAAATTACATCTGACGGCCCAAAATGGAATTCAGAAATCAGAAGCTGCTAACATTATAGCAAGGAACTTATGTCAACGCATAAGGGACAACATGTGCGAGTATACAGCCTTATAAACTAAACTTAATGAGAATTCCATATCATGTGATGGCTAGGTACTCACAGAGGGAGAGGACACTTTTATGCTTCGAGTGTCTTGATGTTTCTGCAACGCTTCAGACGCCCTCCTCCTTCTACATTCCATATTCCCTGTACAGTGTGTGATGTGACAGGCTTTTATCACATGTGTTACTCATTTCATTTGAATTCTCAGCTCTGCACTTTGCAGATGTTGCTGAATGTTTCAATTCATGATCTAAAGACGCAAGATGTTTGTAAAAAAAAAAAAAAAAATACGGCTCAGCAGAGCCAGCAGACTTGAAGTGCAGATCGACGCCCGACACTAAGAGTGAAACCAGATACTTTTATCAGAGGCCGATGCCAACATTTGAATGTGTTATCAATAGTCAGCTCTGATAGAATAATCAACACCTGCTGGAATTTATCCGATTTATTTTCTGCTGCACGTTGGGAGGAGAAACCATCAGTGGTGAGTAAGTGTTTTACACAGAAGGATGAGAAGCAGAATAATTAGCTGATTTTAGATGCATCATCCAGTTAGAGCTCGACAGACTGCCAGCAATAATGAGCATATTATAAAATCCAATCAAAATACTGGGAACCTGTTCAAACATGGAATTACCCGGCTTTCTGGGCGATATGTTCACAAGGTGACAGCACTACCTATAATTATATCTAAAAGAAAGAATTGACTGAGATGAAGTCTGGTTACAGAGTAGATGATTCAGGGATGCTGCAACAGAACCGACAATTTTTTACGATGGGGGAGAGGAACGAACTCGATGTGCTGCAGTTAACGCTGAATTTACAAGAAGTGATTCAGAGCCATTTTGTAACTTTATTAGGTTTCTCCTGACTCAACACCCTTTAAAACTAGAATTTGACACAAGGCCTGCGACGTCAAGCAAAATATTGCACCACAAACTTCATCATTAAAATGACATATTAATTTCTTTGGTGACCCTAGAGGAGAGTAAATCCTTTCAGATACAAGCTGGGGAGAAGAAGAAGAATTGTCTTTCCATTAAAACTAAACAAATAAGAATATGAAAAGCCATAACCAACAAGGCTTATGCTGTTGTCCCCATCAGCGGGGGGGTACACCCCGAAAATCCCCCAATCCACTGGGCTGTACAAGCAATCCCCCCCCCCAATTGAGCTCCTCAAATTAAATGTGACGCAGTGTATGAAAAACAGTGTTTATCGTCAAAATATGAACTATCAAAGGAAAACACGATGTCTCCTGGAGCCGATTCGTACGCACCAAACTCAAAACTAAACTAGACCAAAGCTTGAACATTTTGGTATGAAAACTTTTGGACTAAAGTTCCCTTAAGCGTCAAATATTCAACCAAACTCTCCTAAAATCAAACTAATCAATGGTCAATGAAACAGCTTTTGAGTTATTGCATTAATACGAACGGCCGGCAGGGGCAGCAATGACGATTTCCTAAAACCCCCAACTCTTCTATAAGTATATGGTTAAATCATGTGTTAAACTGGCATGTGTTAAGCTAGTATGCCCCTTCAGCACTGACCCAGTTTTTTAAGCATCAGAAATTGGAACTTGATAGTACATCAGCTTCAATGACAATGTTTTCTTGCTGCATAATAATAACCACCACCTACTCACAGGTGTCATTGTAATGAAAGGATCCATGCTATTATGAATTCAACTGTCAGCAGTTGTAATGTTATGGCTGATCGGGGTACACCGATGGATGGATGTCAGTATGGGCTTCAATTAATATTCCGGGCGGTAGCCAGCTCTGCTAGCTTTCCTTTTGTTTTCTGACAAAGTTTGACAAAATCCCTTTCTGTTTTTTTTGTGCAGCTTGTAAATTAGATTAACTGGTTCTGAACTCGAGTCGGGCCAAAATAATTGACATGGAATAGGAAATGACAGCTGGATCGATACAATTAAGCAGCTCAGTCTGAAGGCGCAATTTGCTGAGATATGGCGTGCAGCTATGTCCTGAACTCTCCTGTGTGTTCATCGCACGCATTTAGTAATGAAGCATTCTTAAAGCTCCCAACGTTACGTTTTCTCCTCTTCCTTAATCTCCTCATCTTAGTTTGGAAGTGACCTCCAGAAAAAGTTAGAGACACACATTCCCCCCCCCACCCCTCCCCCCGTGTCCTGAAGCATGATGTGCATACACAGGTGATAAAGTGTCAATATGACCCAGCGACGCTATAAAACAGTGTGTGCATCATGGCGAGCATTAATATTCCCTGCACTGGTTCCCATGACGATGATTGCTGTTTTCCACACTGATACCAGAATGTCCTGTTTTTCTATTCACAGCTGAGGGTCACTGCCTGGTCTCCGACTTAATCAATAAGCTGCCTTCATTGTCATCGCACTTCAAATTGTCTTTCATCATTTATTAGTATACTAATCAACTGCAGTTGATTAGCAGTTGTCAGGGTTTAAGCGGCAAACTTCATTTTAATCTTGTGATGTGCTCTTTTCTTAAAGCAGATGTTTGGGGGTCGGATGTGACGAGAGTAAAAGCGGAATCTGACAGTGAAGAATGCCTGACATTTCCTCTACTGACAGCTTCAAATAACTTGGTGGGGGTGGGCGACTAATTACGATTATTTACAGCCGGGACAAATTTGAAATTCATGCACATCTGGAGCAGTGACCTCTGTCGACACGTATGAATGTGCGAGGGGAAAAGGAAGAAATACACAATTAAGCGATGATATTTGAGCTGCTGTTGTGGTAAGAATATTTGAGGATTGATTAGAAAGAAAGAAAGAAAGAAAGAGAAGTAAACTGCACACTAAAGATTATAGCACTGAAGTACAAATTCATTAACGCACAGAGAATATTTAACTTGAAAATTTTTAGCTCATCCCCAACAGTAAGGTCTATTCCCCAAAATTCCACTAGATTCCCCAATCCCCTGTCTTGATGAAAGGAATCCCCCTTACTGAGAAAGTTATGTTTTTAATCATAAAACTCCCCCTAGCGAGTAAAATATGAACTATTAGAGTGAAATATGATATATGCGAGATAGAGCTCCACGTCAATATCTCTTTATGTGAATCGAATTCGGACTAAATTGGACCAGAGGCTAAGAAATCACAGGCCGAAAACCTTTGAAAATATGTCCCCCTTAGTGTTGCAAATATATAACAAATTGTTTCCCAGAATCATTCCAGTTGTTCCTCGCACTAAGGTCTATGTGGGCATAAAATCTGACAAAAGATCCATGAAAACAGCATAAAATACTGCATGTATGCAGATACTGTCTTGGGCAGTGGGGTTTGGTTACATCAGGGGGAAAAGAGAGAGAGTATAAATGTCTCAGGGAATGGTGCTAGAGAGAGAGGCCGATCAGGACATGTGTCTTGTGTTGAGCTGGACCAGCAGGAGGGACTTAAGGGTTGTACTCAAAAGCTGTTTACACATATAATTTTTAAAGTACTTTGGCCTCAGTGTCGTCCGCGCCTAAAAATTGCAAATTTCTGAAATCGGGATCCAGAGTGAAATCTTTTGAGAATACTGCCAATACTCTGTCTGTGTGAACTAGCAAAACACCGTTCTTGTGAACACCGAAATGTCTTATCCCCGCTTTGCGCATAACTATTGTCATTTCAGTCGATTGCAACGTTCGCACAGAACTCAACATGACTTTTTATTTTGGGCACGATTGATTATTAAGTCAATGCAAAGCTACGATAAAGGCCCATGTGAATTTGTGCTGGCCGATACGAAAAGCACACCAGTTGAAAAAATACTCAACTAAAGTAAGAAATTTGCATGATGCTGTGTGACGCAAAACTTTATCAGTGTGAAGAACTTCAAAGCGCTACATGTTTAGATGTCAGTAGTAATAGTAGTAGTAGTAGTAAGAGTAGGAGGAGCAGTAGGAGTAGGAGTAGAAATAGTGGTAAAAGAAGTATTAGTAGTGGTAGTTGTAGTAGTAGAAGTAGTAGGAGTAGCGATAGATGTAGTAGTAGTAGGAGTGGGAGTAGTGGTAGAAGAAGTAGTAGTAGTGCTAGTTGTAGTAGTAGGAGTAGTGATAGATGTAGTAGAAGTAGGAGTATAGGTAGTAGTAGTAGTAGTAGTGATAGATGTAGTAGTAGTAGGAGTAGTAGTGATAGATGTAGTAGTAGTAGTGATAGATGTAGTAGTAGTAGTAGGAGTAGTGGTAGATGTAGTAGTAGTAGTGATAGATGTAGTAGTAGTAGTGATAGATGTAGTAGTAGTAGTAGGAGGAGAAGTGGTATTTGTAGTAGTAGTAGTAGTAGTCATTGCAATCCATGTGTATGTAGAAAAAAAACAAAAGTTTAGATTTTAACTGAGGAGTTTATTTCAGTGTCTTAGTCTTAGATCCCCTGCAGCAGCTAGTGAGCTGAGTTTATTTCTGTGTGAAGGTTTACACCAGTACCTGAGCTCCATCTGGCCGGTCTGATTCTCTGAGAGGAACCCAGTGTGCCGGCTGCATTAAGCGCTATGAAACCGTGAAACACAGGTTGTAAACGAGATGTCGGATTTTTTGGAAGACACACAAACTGTCGTTCTGCGATGGTCCACCAACTTTGAGACATTCTGAAATGTCGTAAAAAGGTTTTATTTTCCCGGTTGGTGCCTGTGTTCCGTTTTCATAGTTGAGAGAAATCGACGTCCTGCTCTTACATAAGTGTGTGGTGGGGAATGTCATCACAGTCCTCACAGAACACCGGCCTACAGCTGTGACGAAGGTTTATTATCTGTTCCAGAAAAATAAAAAACAAGCTGGGATTGAATTCCGTTTTCACGGACCCACGAGTCGCTGCTCTTCAGATCCCGGTGTGGCAGCAGTTATAGCCAAAATGGGAAAACGTGTAACTGTTGAACTCATGAAGCTTCGCTTTATGAATAAAGTAAAGTAATACCTAAATAATGAATATAGGTGTGTTGTTTGTAGCTTGTGATAAGTAAAAAAAATTGCTTAGTAGGATTTCTTATAAATATAATGTGAGATTTAAATGAAGGATATCTTAAAATGAGCTGGTTAATCTAGTTTTTAACTGTATTTTTTAACAATATTGGGACGTTTTGTGTCTCAGAATCAGCCAAACTTTAGTTGTTCCCCACTTTTTTATGCAAAATCAAACCATATCACTTTCCCTTGTTTTTCTATTTTAAAATCTGCATTTTTGCATATTTTTTCTCGTTTTTTTTTTGTTGTAATTATATCTCCTTCACCACCTCATAAATCCCTCCTGCGGAGATTCATAAAGATTATATCTATCTTGCAGAGACAGTGTTCTAGATTTATGACCGTTTCCACTTTAAAATGAGTTAGAGAGTCGTATTTTAGCATTTTGCAACCAGATTTCTGCTGGAAATGCTAAATTTGAGCTTTTGAGATCATTTCTAGAGTCTTTGACCTGACAAGATGTTTAACTGCCTAAATATTAATCCCTATATATCAGTAAAATGTTACTTTTTCAGTGAGTGTCTCTTAGAGTAAGTCAAATAAGATATTTTGACGAGGAATTAGACAAAGACTCTTGGTAAGATTTTGAGATTTTAGCAGTGTGGCAAAGATTACAGATGGAGCTCTACCTCTTTACCATCCGGACCTTGGAACCCAGCGACGTCTCCAATTAAATCCTCTGATCAGAAGTTTTCCTTCATGAACTCAACCCAACATCAAGCCATGGGATTTCTCCTCCATACAGGAAGCGGCTCATTTGTCCGACATCCTCCCTTGTTGATCTAATATGTGCCGAGCATCAAATAAAATAGATAAATATGATCTGACTTCACTTTAAATTGAATCTTACTTCAGTTCTGTCATTCTTGTTTGCTCCTCTTATCAATCTCTCCTGACTGAATTACTTTCAGATAAATAAGTATCTGTCCAGTTTGCAGCCAGCCCACAGAAGTGTGTCGTTACGCTGGATTAGACAATTTCACGCAGGACTGATTTTCAAAGAAACGTTTTTTGTTGCTGTTCAAGGAGTCGAACAGGATTTTCACATGGAAGCTTAACATTATAACGAAAAAAACAAAAAAACTGACAGTTGACGCCTGACGTCAACTGGGCCTACACTGTACCACAGCCAGGGTATTTCCCTCGAAAATCCCCCAATCTCCTGCATTGTACCTGAAACCGATTGAACTTAAATGTTGAGTTAGTTAGTGTTTTTTTTGTTGTTTTTTAAGTCAAATATGAACTATTAGAGTAAAATATGATCTATACAAGATAGATGTGTCTGTAAATTTGAAATGATCCATGAAACTTTTTTTTTTAGTTAAAATATTAACACAAAAGATCTGGGACGGTGGCGGCGGCCGACACGGCGATGATGATTCCACAATTTCCCAAACTTTTCAGGCATATAATTATGAGCAAATATGAGAAAATTGAAGAAACTAATTATGAAATGCACCTAGAAAGTAAGTTGGAAAAAGAAATAGAAATCCCTCAAAACTCAGAATATGATGTTTTAAATACATAATACGAATAAATAAAACAAATACAACCAGGACGATGAGTTTAAAACAAAGTAGTCCCAGACAAAGGCTACACGTCTCTGTTTAAATCACATAAGGACGGATGGACAGCGCTGAATGGGTGCAAGACGTCCAATCATGCAAATAGCAGCACAAAACACTTGATAACCAGCAAGTATCCGTGTACAGTAATAACTTATTATGGTCCCGTCTGATTTCACTACATTATGCAATAAATAAGAAAGGGTTCTGGCTTTAACAGACACTTTCATTGTTGTGTCCAAAATGTCCTTGAAGCCGTCAGTAGTTCCTGCAGAGCGACATCAGGAACAAGAGCTCATTAACACTCTGCTCACGTTTCCACGTACGTCTACCCTCCGTGGCTTTTGTGTGACCAGACACCATCGCGTTACGACCACGTCAATCCATTTCAACTCAAACGGTCATTCAACCACATTCACATTATATAGATGAAGGAAACAACGTTTTTCTGGAGACCATCAAATAACAGAAGACTCAGACGTACAACCTTTTAACGATGCAACAGACTGACATAAGACATGAGACAAAAGATCAGACTTAAAACAAGGAATGACGATATCTCATGGATGCCTGACGCAGACAGGAAGTGACAGAACGTGGATAAAAAGTCGATATAGTGCGCAGGTAAGGTGTAATAATGTGTATGTAAAGGGATAATTAGATGAACTGACTGCATCAGCACTCACCAGTTCTTATACAAAGTATAATATTTGATGATGATATGATCTTCTTCAAAAGGTCATCACCTCTTGTCTGACAGACGACAGGATTTATTCCACTCCAGCCCTGTAAGATGACCACTCCAGTTCTAGTACGGTGAATTAATAAAGTATTAAACGTTTTTTTTTAAGTTCGCCGGCCGGGTCGCTATTAGAATGTGATTTGATGAAGAGCTTGTGTGCCTGTGGGAAAGGTCAGTCCCGCCAATTTTAGCCAATGGGTAGTCCGGCTTATAGTCCCTCCCCGTTCAGCTCTGAATCCGACTTCCTGTCTCTGTCGGCGGCCTTCCTACCAGCTTACCTCACGTATTTCCTCCATAGTTGGATTCTTCCTGCTAGCTGAAGTTAACGTCTCCCTGGACTACTGGCCTGACCCGTTCATCCATTTAAATGTACACGTAACTGGCTGAAAATTAAATCTACTTGCACACCGCTGCAACACCCAGGGGTGCTCAAACCACAGTTTGATAACAGCAGCTGGAAGCACGAGTGAATTATCAAACAGAGATGGTGTCTGTTGTTTTTCGGTACTTCTTCTGAAGTTCTGTCATGAAGTATTCTTGTCCTTGGTTTCCCTTACTTATTTCATGCTTAAAAAAAAGGGGAGGAACATAATGATTGACAGCTAAGCCATGCTTCTACGACATTATGGGTGGGAACTCTCTGCCCTCCTACCACCACCCTTTAACTGTTGTGCTGAAGAGCAAGATGCACCACCCGTTCTGACGATGTGTTCGTGCGATGGGAGACACGGCCTCCATTCTTACCAGTCGTTGGGTTAAACCCACATGTGTGCGATATTCATGGATAAGAGGCCGGGAGACGTCTGCAGATGACATATTCAACAATCTCAGAAAAGTTGTGTATAATAAGGAATTGTCATGTCAACACGATAACCCAAAAACTGTTTCCTGGATCATTTTAAAGTTTTAGACCCTCATAGTTCTTGGTCGAGAAACAACTGGGTTAATTTTGGGAACTTTGGTGCATATGGATCGATCATATTTTAGTCTAATAGTTCATATTTTACTCACTAGGGGGAGCTTTATTACCAAAAACGTGGTTTTTCGGCCATAACATCAATCAGGGGGATTGCTTGTACAATGCAGGGGAGTGGGGACTTTTCAGGTATATACCCTTACTGTTGGGGACGGCGTATGCCTTGTTAACAAGAGCAAGTTTAATTACAACATAAAATGCTTTTATCTTACATATGAAAATATTGTCTAATTATAAATTAAGGAAATCCCAGAAAACAGATTAGGACATTTTCATGAGTATCACACGACAAATATTATATCAGTTAAGTATAATTCTGAGAAAGATATGAATTCCAAACGGCACCACCATTTCTCACGATTAGAATCAGGAGTAGAGATTTGGTGACGGCAGTGAGCATAGTTAGCGAGATCGTACAACCCCCAGCGCAATCATTTCACGCTTGGGAGGACGGAAACAGTTCTCGTCGCTGAACATCGAGATAAAAAAACACCGCTGGCAGCAAAATGCACGTATCTATATTTGCAACCGCTGCTGCCTCCAAACAGCAGTTTGCTGATAATTGCTGTATTAACATTTTGAATTCAGGTTAGACTGTGGGAGTCGGGGCCCAGTGTAAAATATTGTTACCCCGCGGCGGGCTTTGTTCTCCAAAGCTTATAATTCCTTTCATTACGGCGGATACTTAAAAGGCCTCGACAGCACTGTTAGAAAACTTCCCCATTATCATTAAGGAAATTTTGTGCAGCTGTGGAGGCGTGACTGTCGTGTCCAAAACACCTGATATTATTCAGGGACCGGAATATGCAAATTTGTGAGGTCAACCACCGAATCCTGGCCTCCCGTTTGAGTGACAGCTGCTCTACCCGCTGATCTAAAGCCGGCCCAACTATCGGATAAGTCTTATCATCTACGCTGCCGTTATTAAGTTTATCTTACACACTTCTCTACTAACTTTATAACTGGTTTTGTTTGTATACGATGTTTGTCACCATCGTATGATTATTTTCGTATGACGGCTGACAGGACCAGGACCCTTAAAATGTAATATTCTATTTATACATATGTCTTTTTTAATCTCAAAATATTAGCGAGATATGATTTTGTACATGTTCTATAATCATACCAACACTTTGAAAAGTGTCACTACACCAGTGAACCATAACATTATAACTGCCGACAGATGAAGTTAGAGTATTAAGTCATTATTTCGTTACCATGGCGCCCGTCAGCGTTGGCAAAGTGGTGGTATACTAGTGCTACAAGTGAACATGTTTAACCTGAGGCGAAGCAAGAAAAACGGGAAGGCATAAGGATCTGAACGACTTTGACAGTTCCATTAATTTTCTTTTTCTTTTCATCAAACCACCCCCCCCCCCCCCAAAAAAACATACATAACCTCTTTGTGGAGGTAAGATTCAAAATTTTCCTCCTCCCTGATTCTTTTGCTTCAATAACTGATGGTCCGTGTGTCTGTTTCCAAAAAGCTTTTTTTTCTCTCCATTCTCTCCGGTTTTTTTTTTTTTCTCTTTCAATCAAAATCTCGGGTTCTTTCTTTGAATTTCTGTAGTCACTAATTGCAGTGCTGCTTCTATTTCTGAGGTAAATAGAAGCAGCAGGCTTTCAGCCGAATCCCTTCCCGCATTACTGCATGAGGGCAAAATGAAGAATAACGATGGAGTCTTCGTAGTTCTGGATGAAGGGAGTGAGCGTGCACAGTCAGAATTCTTATCATTCATTAAAGGTTTAACTGTATTCAATTTTCTTCTGCTTCTGCGGTTCAGGCGTTTGTGTTTTCCTTTTTGTAGTATCGCAATTATTTTCAGAAGCTTTTTCCAACCTTGTTGCTGTTTTTTTTTTCAAAATCTATGAAAGACAGTGTCACAAAAAAAGTGAAATTCACTTTTTTCTGAGGTTTCTTTATAAAAACCTACTTTATTTATAAAACCTACTTTAAATAAATGTTTTATTTAAGTTAAGTTAAAAGTTATTTTCTGTCAAATCAAAATTCAAGGTCCATGAATTCATCAATCATCGAAACAATTGAGTCCACAGTCTTTCTTGGTTTGTGTGTGTGTTCGTGTGTGTGTGTGGGCGTGTGTGTGTTTGTGTGTGTTGGGAGGAGCATTGTCTATGTACTGCTGTGCTTTCAGTCTTTTGTTGGAGAATATGTGTGGGTAGGAGAAAGTCTCAAATCTATTCAGAGATGTTGAGTAAGAGGATATTTCAGTGAGCTGGGGAGTGTTGAGGGAAAGAGGATGTCAGGAGAGTTTCTGATGAGTAGGACTTATGTGGTGTTGGTCCACCTAGGACAAAGGACAGGTAGATCAACATCCAAGCAGGCCGATTACTGGACAGCATCCAAAAGCTGATCCGGGGATGAGAAATGTCTTCCTTCCATTTCTTTGTGGATCCAGATAGTTCTTTTGAATTTGGCTAGATGTTCGACACTCAATAATGTATTTGGTGATATGAATTTATCTTTGTTAGTATTTCTTCCATGCCAAGAAACTAGATTTTATACATCTCTTCACCAATTAGCTCTCACTCGTCTGTCTGCTGCAGCTTTCTCCTTCCTCTGCAGGTCACAGGTAAGACTGATTTATAATTCTCCTCTTTCACATTGTTATTTTTCATGTCACACTGCAATAAAAAGTTATTTCAATGAAGTAAAAAAAAAAAAAAAAGGAGAAAAGTCTTCATGTTAGGAAATTAAAATTGTCAAACATGTTTTTTTTCCATTAGAAAAATAATCTAATTATAAGATAATATATCTTACTTTTTCCAAGTCAAATATTCCAGCTAATAATGAGCTTTAATCAGTAAAAAAGGTACAACGACAATATCCCGGGAGAGGAACAACATTCTTGTTCCCACAATCTTAGCAAAAGCAACTTATTTGGCTCTTTCCCTTTTTTCAATGGTCACCACAGCGGCTGATCTTTTCCCACATGTGGCTTTGGTAGGATAGGTTTTTCCATCGATGACCTTCCTGACACAACCGTCCCATTTACCAGAGTTTAGGACCTCTTCATGTTTGGTCCGTAGTGCTATGCTGTAGACTGATATTAGGACTATGGACCTTTCTTAAGGACGGACATTTGTATTATAAGCATGCTTGTCTTAATTATAAATCATGGATGAAAGTATAGATTCCTCAAAATTGGTAAAATTCAAAGTTTCTGTAAATCACTCTTGAATAAATTGCTTTTTATTGCCCTTAATGAGCCAAACGTGGGTGGAAGGCTGTGGCTCAGTGGGAGGAGCGATCATCTCCCAATCGGAACATCGACGTCGCCAGGTTGCCTTCAGGGATGGGTCATCAGAAGAGATATCGTTTCAATATCTAGTATGAGACTTTTATGTGATTAATAAAGGATTCATGTGTAGTTAGGGCGTAAAGTTGGAAGGATTGTCGACTTTTTGATTTATCATTTGTTTAAGTGGGGAATTTCTGGTCATTTCATTGTTACTTTTTTCTTTTATTAAACCCTATTAACCCTAGAGTGTGTGTGTAAAATGTATTTATGTAAAAAAAAGAATATATACACACACACGACTTTTATATTAAAAGAATGAGCATACATTTATTATAGGTGACCCATTGCTCTTGGTGGTTAACGCTTCACAAATGTATTATCCCTATTGCTTTTATGTGTTTTTAGAAGAGAAAGTGAAAAAAAACAGGAAGCTTTGCAAGTTTCGTACAAACAAGACGGTCATAAAATACAGGAAAAAGTCCCTTTTCATTGTTATTTCATATAATAGCTCATGTTTAATATTCGCACCAATCTGTGAAGAAGCACACCTAATCTTTGAAAAAAACTTCCTCCCAAAACATTTCACTGGCTAGTGACATTCCATGAAGTATTTCTTCCCTGTAGTCTTCATTGGAGAGCGTTGCTCTCTCATGTGTTTAAAGATCAGTGAAGTTTGTTTCATTAATACTTCTTGCGTATTTTTTTGCGCTTTCGCGCATTTGTGGTTTTTGCTGTCTTTGGGTCCTGACACGGCTGAGATAGTCCGTCCTACGTTGAGCTCCAGTGTGGCGGGTCTTGATTGGTTTGGATCTCAGGCAAGAATTAAGGAAAAGATGGAAATCAACATGAGAATCTTGATTATGAATGTTATCCTGCACAGCAACAACGTGTTGAGAGCATGTGGCTCATGGATTCTCTGGCTCCTAAGTCTCTAAAGAAAAGAGAAGCTGCAACAAACTGGACTGGAAAAAATTGCACCTTGTGAAAAATGAAGCCATTAAGACCTAAATAATAGCAAACTCAAAGCTTTGCCACAACAAAGAAAGAGAACTAAGTCTCTCTGTCATCCCCGACAGTGAGGGTATATTTTCAAGAGACCCCAATCCCCTGTGTTATAAATGAACTTTGGACAAAATTTGACCAACATTTCAAAGTCATGTCCAAAAAACACACCATATTTCACAAAAAACATCCCTCTGAGTAAAAATGAACTTTTAGACTAGAATATGATACAAGGTAGTTGATTCATAGGCAACAAATTT
Organism: Lophius americanus; assembly: GCA_037951165.1. Lineage (NCBI taxonomy): Eukaryota > Metazoa > Chordata > Actinopteri > Lophiiformes > Lophiidae > Lophius > Lophius americanus. The sequence goes on along the minus strand of JBBDHG010000169.1, from coordinate 1,137,047 downwards.
GGGATAAATCAAGTCGATGGTTAAGAAGTTATTTCCTGAAAACTTTTGGAAATAAAGCTCCCCATAATGTCAGTTCTTCCTCCCATTAAGGTGTATGGGGTTATAAAGTTTGAAAAAGATCCACGATAGTCTTTGCGTTATGTCCCGACAAGTGTGCTTTTCCTAAAATGTCTCCTAGTGAGTAAAATACAAATATAAACGCGATAAGACGTGAAGATAGATTTGATTCAATTTATATAGTTTGGACTTAATCAGACCATCGGTTGAGAAATTATGGTTTATATACATTTGGTGATAAAGCTCCCCCTAGTAACAGAAATATCCTACCAACCTTTCCTAAAATCAACCCAGTTCTTCCTCGCACTAAGGTCTAAGTTAAGGAGATTTAAAACTATGTACCTGTGGGGGCAGCGATGATGATTTCATAATAAACCTAGAACGCAATAGTGGCAGTGTTTACCTTCAAAGGTTTTCTCTGAACTGGATTCAAGACATTTAAACAAACATTCTGATTTTTGGCCAGACCAACAGACATGGGGTCTTTGTCACCTCAGGATACAGCCGTTTGCTCCATTTGCATAGATCTATTGGTTCATCTCCATTTTACTTTTATCCTTGTGTCCTATTATTGCGACATTGAAGGCCAATTGTACCACACCTGTTCTAAATTGCTTGACCTCCAGCTTCTATTCCCCTTGCCCTGATGAAGGCGTCAAAGCCGCAAACGTTAGCAGGAGTTGGAAATAAAGACCCAACAAATCTGATTGATATCAGTCAACATGCACAAGTAATCTTTTTGTTGGTGCATATTTTCCTTCTTTTTACTGTATACTCATTTCATGTTGTAACACATGAGGGAAGACTAGTCCTCTTCCAGTGTCCTATTAGATTCCGTAATATTCTAAAACTTCCTTGGAACATTATTTTAAGGCCTCAAATTCTGTGTGAGACTTTTTGATATTCTGGTGGCAGAGACGTCTGGGCTTCTGTAATTTCTCAGGTCTTAGTGATGTTGAAATAAAATGGCATTGCAGGATAGATATTTTGGTAATATTTTTCTGTGAAATATGTGGGAAAAATTCAGAAACTGCCGTGTCTATTCATTTGAAGAGATACCTTTAATCATAACACTTTCACAGCACGGTTGGTATTTTCCTCTGGCAAAGCCGCACTTTGAGACTTACGACCGGCGTGAGCCACACAGAGAGACTAGAGCGCGCTTTCATAATTCATCACTAGCATGCTAGACTTCTGCTCTGCTCCGGTTCCTCCTGAATCCCTGAATTCAATAAATCAGCCACAATTACATCAACACCATTCTGCATCAGGACAAAGGAAAGCACACACTTCGGTCTTTTTTTGTATCGACACATATTTATTCTATGAGTTTGGTTTGGTTCACCGGAGGTTTCCTCCGATGATCTGGTTATGCTCTTTATAGAGTAATAGAGTAGCAGAGCTAGAATATTTGGTGATGCTGCCGTCAGAAACCGTTGGAACATCCTGACAGGAGATCAAAGATTGATATTTAAAAATTTGAATAAAATAACATTCTTTACTTTTGACGCATTCATCACACAGTTTCCAAAAATAACCCCCCCTAGTGTTGAGAATCTATAACTGACCTCTCAAAATACCTCCAGTTCTTCCTTCCGCTATGGTCCATGTGTGTCTAAAGTTTGAAAATGATCAAATACACAGTTTGAGTCATCGTTTTATAAACAAGCAGTACAATATAGAGAAATTAGTTTCCTGCATTCAACCCAGAAATGATTCTGATTAAAATACATCAACGTGAGCGCCGATGATGAGAAATTAAAACACCCTCATATAAGCAGATTGAAGCACCTCCATGTTTTTGATTTATTATGTTTGACAGTGTGTCTGCTCAGGCAAACTCTTTGGCAGCGTCTCACACTCAAACCTATCCAAAAAAAAAATCCTGTGGCCTCTACACTCAGCTGGATACTTTCATTGAATATTTAATCTACCAGCTCAGCAGCACTGCTGCACACTAACTCCAAATGCTCTTAATACATAAACGAGGCGCAGCTAGAGCAGAGGAGGAGGAACAGCAGAACCACAAAGCTTAACTTTATTGATCAGCTTACACGCTCCATCCTCCACTCCAGAACTTTTAAATGAATCTCATAAACACTTTTTTTTTAATCTTAATTTTAAGAGCTAAACGCTACGTACCGTATGCGGCGTCTGTGTTGAGGGGATGATTGAGTATGGCGAATATGGTCCCTTATTTTTTCCATCAGAAAGCTTCTGAATGGATAACCAGCCTGAGAGCCTTTTACAGTGTTCTGATCCATTTATCTCTGACTGCCTCCCACAGCTGGTCGCGCCATGATTTTTCTGCCAACCAAACTCCGGATTGGGGTTAAAATTTAGTGACTAACCTGTCCAAAATATCCTTGCCAGAGATTACAAAGCATGCCTTTGTAATCTCATTAAAATGTGTTTCCCTTGGATTTTATTACCACCACACAACTTGTTCAGGCATGAAAGCAACACTTTATGCGATAATAATGTCCCCTTTTTTTGCATGGCACCAGCTCGCAAACACCAAATGCAGAAAACACCCCCCATACCATAATTCCACCTCTTGTTTAAAATTGGTGCCCTGCTCAACTGTTATGTTGAGCAAATTTTGAGTCGCTATTTCTGCTTGAAAAATGTGACTGAACCTGTTTATAATATGACTCAGTGACAGCACGTATATGCTGAACAGTAAGGGGCCAATGGCGGAGCCCTGGGGTACACCACATGTCAAAGGGACCACAGAGGAGGAAGCATCCAACCAGCGAGACCAAAAGATTTGTCCATTAATGGTAATGGAAGATCAAATAAGCAAATTCCCCCCAAGAAAGAAAAACTTCAATAAAATATTTTCTTCTCATAGTTTTTCCTTGGTGAGGACATGAAAGGGTTCCAGTTCCATTTGCTGAAAACTCCAGACTCACCAGTACGGAATGATTTTGACATCAATTTAAGATATTTTTTAAGACAATAACTGAAAACAAGTATCGGCTTCAACCTGAATATGAAACTAGGTCAGCTTAATATCCGATAAACTTTGGTATTGTTCAGTCCAGTTGAAAATCTTTATTGATTACATAGTGGTATTTATTGAGAACAAAATAATGGCCTCCACTTGCCTCTGTGCACTCCCTACAACATCTGGACCTGCTCTTGATGAGACCACGGATGGTATCCCGGGGGATCTCCCCTCAGACCTGGATCAGGGCATCAGTCAGATCCTGGACAGTCTGTGGTGCGATGTGGCGGCGGTGGATGAAGTGATAGATGATTTCCCAGAGGTTCTCGATTGGAACCAGGTCTGGGGAACTCCTTGCACAAAGGAGCAGATAGTGGTGCTGCTTCTGAGTTGTTCCCCTCCTATGGGGCCCTCCACCTCTCCTGGTGTACTGGCCTGTCTCCTGGTATTTCATCCACACTATTGATACCGCCTCATGATACCACTAGTGGCGAGGGCACTGGAAAAATTCAAAACTAGCCCAGAATCAGCCAGAAAGGATGAGGAGAGGGAAACAGTCTGTGGCCACAACTTGCAAAACATTTCCTTAATAGAGGTTGTCTCGCTAATTGCTTTGTCTTTCCACCTGTTGTCTTTCCCCATTTCCCAACAGCAGGTGAAATTGGTTGACAATCATTATTACTTCCTGACTGAACAGGTTGATATCCCGCGACAAAAAAAACAAAACAATGTTTTTCCGACATAACTTTTTTCATGACATTTAATTTGAGGAGCTCAATCAGGGAGTTTGCAGGAAAAAAAATTTGTTTGTACATATAGATCCTTGCTGTCAGAGACAATAATGTACACCTAGTTCCTAAAAGATTTCACTGGATTAAGTTCATGTGTGTCAGTGACACGTCACACAGAGACACACTAAAGGGTGATTGAAGCGAGCTAGGACCTAAGAAGTGATATCTTTCAATTTTCTATAAGAAATGGCCTCTCTCAGGGAAAATGTTATTATAGTAGCAACTTAAAGAAATTAGCCTGTCAGCTGCCCTTTCATTTAATCCATAGTCTCGCACCAAAATACCATGACGAGAACAAGGGAGCCATCTTAATCGCATTGAAGGATGAAAAGCTTATTGCTTGTAAAACTTTTCCCTGCCTTTGACATATTAATGGAGAAGAAGCAAAACCACTGGAAGTGTAGTAACCCCACCACTGCACCACCAATCCCCCCCAAATTTAAGAGCCTTAGCTTTCACAGCCAAAGGTTGAGATCCCGTTAGTGGCGTTTCAAAGTGAATCAGAAGTGTCATGGAATGTCTGAAGATTAAGAAAAAGGAAAAGCTTCTTCTCTGACACGGGCTGAATCAAAGTGAGGTAGCAGAAAGGGTATATATGTGGCTAATGAAGAAAAAACTGTTATTTCAATTGTATCCAATCCTATCACGTCACATTCCCAGTTCTAACAATCTTGAATAGATCAAGCATGTGTAAAAAAAAAAAAGTTGTGCAGAAGTGTTGTCCGGCTTATTGAGCTGAACAAGGCTTTGGTGTTTAAGGTTATTTTGTTAGTGATGCACAACACATCTCCGGATATGTGGGCTACACCATGTGTGAGCCAAAACGAAGGGGTGTTTTGGAATGGAGCGGCAATATTGCTTATTGCTCATTTAAGTTACTCAACTATGTGGTTTTCCATTTTTAATTTACATCGCTAGATGTATTTAAACATACAGAAATGGTTGGAAATGTATACGTTTCATTGTTTGATGATTTGATTTGTATTGACTGTGGTTTGACTTGTGGGAGGAGCTATTCCTATGAAGCAAGTATTACTTATAAACAAGTACTGACCTCCAAGAGGAATCAAATTGGGAGAGGTAAGGGGGTAAGACAATACAATTAGGGGGGACCTGTAAAGAAGAAATAATGAAAGCCTTTGGATATGACTTTGAAAAAGAAAAAAAGCAAGAAGTCAGACGTCCCAGAAGTCAAGCAGGTAATGCCAAAATATAACTATATTTATCTGATTTTTTGTCATTATAATTATAATTCAAATTCAATTGGCCTGGTTGAAATAGACAGCGAGTGTATTCGTTACTAAAAGCTAGGTTTTGTAGGTGAGGGAAAGGTGTTAAAAAATGTCATCTTAAAATCTTTCCGCAAACATACTGACCGACAGTGTAAAGAAGCTAAAATAGGAGCCATTTGAATGAGTCCCTTAATTTTGAGATAAAACTGGATTTTGTGGTGATGCCGTCCTTACCCTGTCCTCTGCATCTTCCTCTGTTACCCAACCAACTGCATCTCCTCTCTCACCAAATCCAGAAACCTCATCTTCGGTCTTCCCCTTTAATACTTATAGAAGTAGGACTGGACAGCACTGGCCTCCATTTCAGTGGAAAAGGACCTCCCGCCACCGGCCAACCTGGTGACATGACTGTCAAGATTTTGAAGTTTTTCACCTCAAGCAAGAAACGTGCGAAAGCTTTTGTGTGTTTAGATCCTCCAAACATCGCACATCAGGACTTTGATGCAGAAGTGGTGGAAAAACTTAATGGAGTTGTCCACATCTGGATGATGGTGAACCCAAACAAGGCAGTTAATGGTTTCCCAATGTATCTGACTTTTAGAGCAAATACAAAGCCGCAGATGTGTTCACTTTAAAACAGAGTGGAAAGATATATTAGTAACGATTGCCGAGAAGGTTTCGAATTCCAAGGTTTGTTTTACACGTGTGAGATGTGAGTACAGCAAAATGACAGCATCAATCTTGGACATAATTATTCAACTCAGAACTTTTCCATTCTATTATTGCAACACAAAAGAAAACAGTTTGCCTTCTGAATTTACGAAACGTTTCAACGTTAACACGCGTAAAGTTATTAAAAATCTCAAAGGAAGTTGTTTTTTCTCAACCTGGGAACAATCCTGTAATACCAGAGAGGGAATGAGAGAAGTAGTCTTTGTCTCCACAATGGGAATATTAACCTTACTTTGAAGCCCCCAGCTAGCAAACAATGATCTATCCATTCAATACGCTCAGGTAATTCCCTCAGCCAAAGCCCAATGGATGAAGCAGAATGCATATTCACCGACATTTATTTGCTGAATGAAGTGCCTCCGTGAAACAGGACTGTCAAAAGCAAACAGCCAGAAAAGACAATAAAGTTATTAACCATTAAATAATGGCGTGATAACCATCTGTGTTTCTGGATTATTTTTCTAACTAATATCATCCACGGAGAACAGAACTTTCTCCTCTCACATTCCGCATGGCTTTTGTTCCCAGGCTGATATACATCTTCACAGGACGTGATTATTTCTGAGACCAATGACAGGTTGTTATTAGTTTTCCCCTAGTTTAGAAAAAATTCTTATGAGAGAAATATCCAATTTCAATATATTCACTGGAACATTAAAACTGGAGAAACAAGTCAGGTAGAATCATCTTTTACAGCAGCAGAACACCGCATACAACCTGCTTCTACCCATGAGCCTCACTGGGGACAGTTTTGTCTTTTCACTTTTCAGATAGTTTTGGCCATCATAATGTACTTTGCATTCATTTCGGAAAATGTTGTGTGTTTTCGGGGGTATTTTTGTCAGTTTAACCTTAGATCCAACAGTATATCAATAAGTTACACTGTTCCCCATAATAAAAGAATAGAACAAACTTTATTGAATTGAAAAAACTAAATAAAAGCTCAATTAATATGTTGAGGGCTAACTCATTTCGTTTTCATTTTGGCATCTTAGCTTCAAAATTGTTCTTTTTATATCTTTTTTTTTTAAATCTAAGGTGCCTTTTCCCATTATTTTTGCCTCGAAAGGAAAATACATGCTGATATACAGCCCAGAATTAAACCCGGAAATTAAAATAGTTTTAATATTTGCGATCAGGGATGATTTAAGTGAAAATCATTACATCAGAATCAATATTGAATATTTTATGGCAGGCTAAACGGGACCGACCAAGCCACTAATTATTTTTGATTTCCTAACCACAGGATAAATAACAGACATATTGCAGGATTTACACTCTTCTCAAAACACCAATCCGGCCCCTTAAATGTCAGAAACATTCCGATTCAACCTGTCACTAACGCTGGACATGCAGGGCCTTTACCCTAAACTAAAGAAGGAAACATCGGTGTTCTGACAGTCCAGCACACAAACACTGAGCCAGAGTTAAAACATCACACTCAGATCCCAGCCGAGCGTCCAGGAGCCGGCAGTGAGACATTTAAATGTTGCTGAAATGCGTTGCCTTCCATACTGACGAGTGCTCCATTATCTCCATACCGGGGAGAAAGGCCTAAAGGTGGCATTTGATATGCAGGGGAAGGTGAAGAAGAGCAAAATGACCTGACACAGTTCCTGCTCCAGGCCGGGAGGGGAACAGCATTAAAAGTAATTATTTTCGACCTAATCTTTAGTTGCAGGGAGTATTTTCCCACAACACAAGGGGGAAAATGACAGTCAAGACCTTCACATTTGTTACAAATATGCAAATACTCAGAGCGAGTGTAGGATCCCGGTTGCAGGAGTAAAACACCTCACATGAGAGCAACAAACAGACTCTCCATGAGGAGTAACGCTCCTCAACATGAAGGGTTGAGGACAGCTTGAGTGTCAAAATGCATCAGATCCAAATGTATGAACACAAAGAAACTACTTCTGTTATGTTATTGACAAAATGTCTCCAGAAGACAGAGCTGCGCCTGATGCATCTTTGTACAATTATTACCTGTACTAAATACTAATGGCAGTTTCATAGGTTACATCGTTTATGTTTGATGGGGGAACCTTGATTAGTTGGAATAGTAGTTTTAATGAGTGTAAGATATTCAATATTTTTTCTATAAACTCTTCAAGTAGGAACTCTTAAGATGTGAACAATGATTTTCTGTTTTACTGAGGTATGAATATGAGGCGACACAGGTCTAATTCTTTTTGCCGTTCTTCAAAATGGGGGAAGACACAGAACACAGCAATGATTGGTGAAGAAAAGTTATAGAGCTGCCGCAAGACATGGAGACTAGAACATCCCAACAGTTAAAAACGTCCATTGCAAACTTTCCATGATTCATTGAGACGTTTTCAGAGACTGGAGATGTAAAAAATAAGCTTTGAAGAGGACTTGTCTGCAATCTGACCTCGCACGCTATGAGCAGGATGGTTCGACTGGCAAAAGTCTCTCCAAGGGTTACAGCCAGAAGATTGCAGAGGTCATTTGAATCTAGGGGGCCAGAAAGTTTCCTAACCACCATCAGACGACACTCACACCAACACAAGCTGTTTGAGAGGGTAGCCAGAAAAAAAGCCTCTGCTATGAGCCACACACGAAATAAAGCACCCAATGTTTGTCAAACATCTTGTTGAAAAACTTTGTATCATGGACTCTATCAAAATCCAGCAGATATCAGATGGAAATCTAACAACCTCTGTCAGATGCGCTGAAGAGGAGAGTTCAACTCAGCACACGCCACAAAAGGAGACTCAAAAACAGGGTTTTTATTGCAGCAAAAGAGGGGATGCACAAAATGTGAAATGTAAAAAAAGAAAAAATCCATTTGAAGTCAATACACCAAAAGGAAATCCACTAGTGGAATTAATGTTTTTAAAAAAATTTCCAAAATTTTAACATTTTTCAGTTTCAAATGGGATATTTTTAACCTTGAAAAACAATTAGGACACTGAAATATTAACATGTCCCAGGATCCAACATAACTATGACAGAATACTCAAACTTTCCAAAATTGAAAGCAATAATATAATACATGATCTGAAAAAAAAAAAAGAAGGAAAGTGAGAAGTCAAAAAGTGATGCTTAAGAGTTAAGAAACCTGAAATAGGAAAAAATTCTTGGATACACCCTTCTCTACACATGTGCACTAAAAAGTAAATGACTGATGCTCTAGGAGACATAAACAGGTATTTTTTTTTAGGTAATCCTGCTGAAAAACCAACCATCAAAACGACAAGTCTGGGAGGAAAAGTCCTTGGCGGATGTGACGATCTTAAATTCGTAGTCAACATGAGTCCTGTGCTGCGTATAAGCAGGTGTTTTACAGGCTCTGAATACATTCAGAGATGACAGGGGAAATGATGGATCTCCAACTCTAAATCTAGCATTCAGATGCTACCTGTGCTCCTAATTTTGTGCAGAAATCATAAATAAATGTCAGATTACAATGTTTTCCCCGTGTGGCACCTGGTCCTTACTCTTCCAATTTGCCATGTTTTTGAAAGGAAGAGCCGTAATTCACAGGAAGTCTGCTATCCTCCTGAAATTACTTCTATTTTTGTGTCTCCACCTACTAGAGTAATTACATTTTTCTGGGGCACTGATGTATTTTTTCATTGCCTCAAACAGGGAAGGCAGAGACTTCCTTCATGAAAAGGGGTGTGGATTGGAAACCTGAGTTCCTCTGGTGTTAATTTATCTCGCTAGCACTGCCGGCTATGATGAGCCCAGCTTTAAGGATGATCCTACAGAAAACTACGGCATCCCTCATTCCTCTGTGATGTGCAAGATCTTAAGAGTATCATAACTGAGAATTAGTGTAAAGTTGACCCTTGTGCTTCATGTCACCAGGCTTTACCCATATCCTTTTTTGAGGACATAAAAGCCCATTTCTCCAAACAGCCATAAAATGTATATATTCAACAAGGCCTTTGTTGTTTCTATATCCCTGAAAAGATTAAAGTTAATTCAAAAAAATCATTGTTATTCGTAGAAAAAAGTTCCTATTATTGAGAAAAATATGAACTAAAAGGGAAAATACGATATTTTCATTCTCGAAATTATGGCCCGAACACTTTTGAAGATCAAGAACCCCCTAGTGCCAGAAACAATGAGCCGGCATTTCCCAAAAATAAATCCAGTTCTACCTCACACTAAGGTATATGTTTGTATAAAATTTGAAATTCCATCCATGAAATAGTTTGAGTTATCACGTAAACAGGACCGATCTGATTATTTATATGCTAGCGCCGAATTTTCGGAGGCTTTATGAATATATTTCCATTTTTACAGAGTGAAGTTTTGTAAACAACATGAGTCATCATCTTAACTATCGACTATTCATTCCTTTTCAATAATTCAACACAATACCATGATTTTTACATAATACCACCATTTATTAAAACGGCAAAAGGGAAGAAAACAAAGTTCTCAGTACACTGAATGCTAAAGTCCAAAGGGATTCATTTATATATTTATTTTATCGTCTAACCAACAGAGACATGAAAGTGATTTTCATTAAGTCTGATTAAGATGCCTTTTAATCTTTTCTTCAGTATTTGATTTCCCTATGTGGCACCTTTCAACAGAAAAATGTAAACAACTATTTTGAGATGACAATGAAATGAATAATAATAATTATTTCTGATTGCCAGAGATTTTAATTGGGTTCGAATTGGGACATGTTTGACTTAACGTGTTTTGTGACACATTTGTTTATACTGTCAATTTGACATATTACAGGATCTGGAGTTGAAATGATAAAATGAGCCCCAAAAACACACAAATGCACACTCACACACACACACGCGATAAGATAAGGCATGTTTCTGTTTTAGGACTTTAGGTATGAGTCTATTATTCTCTAGTAAGTTTGATTATAATTGTGTCTCTTTATTATTTGTAGTTGGTTTCAAGGTAGTAATGGTTTAAGATTGGCCATTAATACTAGTAAGATACTGAGATTCAGGATTAGAGTGTGGTTTGGATTTCAAACGCAGTTACCTCTAAAAATGAACTAGTAATAACTGAAATCTGACTTCAGATTTCTCGTGGCTCAACGATTCAACCTCCCATTCTCTCCGTCTGTACGGTTCATTTCACGCACTCGGTTTGCCAAAAGATGGTTAAGAATATCTAGAATAATATATATAAGACCTATATGCTTGAAAAATGGACGCAAATAAATCCACATGCAATATTCAGGAAATGTGTGCCAAGCCTGCAGAATCACTGATGCCATCTATTACATCGGTTGTACCGCTGTACGTTCGTTTTTTTTAAATGCTTAAGCGTGTCTGTGATTGACAGCCAGCATCACTGTTGTGGTTTACTCTGCACCTGTAAAAGTCTACTTTTCATTCTGTCACGGCAAAAGCCCGAGAAAAAAAAATGTGATAAATTATGCACCAGAGGCGATTTCGTGATCAAACTTTGGTGCACGGGAGATCAATACATCATTTTCTTCTGAGATTAATGTCTGTAACGTGCTGCAGCGCTCCTAACCTCGCGGTCTGCATGGAGGCTCTGCGGTGAATGCTTATGAGCGAGATGGCACGTATGTAATGGCCTGTAATGGGTAAGAGTCATAAAAGTTTGGGTGGATGAACGACGCTATGGCCCACGTCTGACAGTGATGAAACACTGAGGCCTCTTCTATTGTACCTGGGGTCGCAGCGGTCGTTGTGTATGCTAAGGTGGAGTTTCTCCACCTCATACTCTGAAAGGATATCACAGACCAATGGAATGATATTATACGGAAAGGGAATAGCCAGATAACATCAAAGAAGAAGTACATTTCCGTGTAGTATTTAATCTCCCCGATCACCTAATCAGGTCTAAAATGAATTAAAAATGTACACTCCGCATCACTGACAGAAAATATGCACACACACAAACTACCCACTCACTCACACATACGGGGTTACTGAGGGAGGGAATGCGACTTACCATCAATGGGAAACTTGAGCTCGGGAGGATGCCCAAACCAACCATATTCTAGCTAGGATGGATAAATGGCAGACACGGAGCCCATAAGTCCTTAAACTTCAGACTTCCTTTATTTGATCATGGAATTTGGTCTTGAAAATCTCAGTTGGCACTAATTTGTTCCAGAGGATGGTCTTAGAATTGTAATGGTGCTACTTCAAACCATGAGGTACTCTTTCTTTTGTGATAATCAAACTGTGCAATGTCATATCTGGACTTGATAACATGCAATCTTTCTTAATATATCTTAACCTTTACACACTTCATCACTTGTGCTTCTCGATTATGTTGACAGGGACTGATGATTAGTTGTCAGGTGTCTTTTAAGTTCCCCGTCAAACACGAATGTCATAACTGTCTCTTCATCTCGCCGCTGGCCTCTACTAAGCCACTAGTGGATGGTGAAGTCAGATCCAGAGGTATTTAATTTTTCAGCCTGTCTTCAAACAAACTATTCCAGAATAGTCTATATGCGTCATGCAACACTGTCTTCATGCATCGAGCACAAATGAAAGCTTTTAAAAGACGCTACTACGAACTTGTGTGGCGGCTGACCAGTCATACGATGAGTCATATGTTGACATTGCGTTATTAGGAAAGGGGAGACAAATATGATCTATGAGGTGGTTAATAAGCTATTTTTTTTATCATAACTTTCATTCTAGAATTTCAGATTGTTCCACGATTTCAGCAGCACCGGAATACTTTTCCACCGGAAAATAAAGCCAGACAGCACCTCAGGGTGGGTCTCGTGGTATGAATTTTGATGGTTATCATTTGCTTATTACTTTTTAAAAAGCAAAAAAAAAGTTTTTTATTTTTGAAAGAAACAGCAAATGTAAGAAACAATTGCGTGGGACAAAAGTGTCTCCTAAGAAGGAAACACGTCCAACAGCTAATTATACAGCCACTTCACTAAAGGGACTAAATTGATCGATATCGATAAGTTATTTTTCTACAGACACTAAAAGTAAAGCGTAGCTCTTATTTTCTCCAGTTTCTTGACGGTTTCTGAGGTAATCAGACACACTTGTATCTCTTTAGGATCCTCTCCAAGTTCTGAGACACTTAATAACTCGATGAGCCTCGAGAGGTATAAACAAACGCTTTGTGTTTATGAGCGTCCCTCCCCGACAGAAACACTTTGTAGCGCTGCGGTCTGGCTTAAGGTTTGAAGGACAGGTTGCATTCAGTAAGTCCTTCACATGCTTCAGTTATAAAACATGAGACACGGTGACATAGCTCCATCACGCTTATTAGAAAAAGCAAGTAGGTTATGTTCCTATACCTTTGTTTGTCTGCTTGTTATCAAGATAACGGAAAAATTTATGGATTTGTATGAAATTTTCACCCAGAGGCAAGTTTTGGCAAATCCTAAAAATGACTTAATTTGGGCGAAGTTATGTTAGGACCTCATGACGTGACGTCATGTTTTTTCAAGCATTGCGAGATATGGCACATTGAGTTTTTATTTATAGCAGTTATCAATGTAAGTTTTGGTATATTCCAGAAATTATTTAATTTAGTCCACATGACTTCATGACATGATGTCAAAACATTGTTTTCTTAACCATTGCATTTTTGAGGTTTTTTTGGCAGTAACTCATAAATTAATTGACAAATATGCTTAAAACATTCTTAAATAAAGTGATTTATTGATTTTTTGTCACATTCATGTCTACTTTCGGTACTGTTGCTACTTTGTTGAGGTTAGTGCTTCATAGTTTCTATTATGAAAACACCTGAAAGTGAAGGTTCATGCTGCTATCATAACCTGTAGGCAGTAATTTTGAAAGTGGGGGTCTGATTAATGACATTTTTGACCCACAGAGTTAACTTCTACAGTGTCTCGTAGGTCAGATTTTTGCAGATTCGATTGTCACATGACACAAATTCCTCATGGAACGAGCGCGGGTTGAATTACGTGATGTAAACCGTTATATGACTTCAAACAATTAGAGAGTAGTCAGCTGGAAATGTTTTAATGACAGACCATCTGGACCAGAGCTGGTGTTTTTCCCCCACCGCCAATAAGAGCTAAAAAAGCGGAGAGATGAAATTACTTCCTGAGCAACAATCAGACCCAAATATCAAACAAATTATGGTCCCGATCGAGAGACGCAGACCTGACACAGATGCTGCGCTCTTAATGCCAGCCTCCTTGGCCCGACGCCGCCATCTGCTGATCATGGCTTCCAAAGGATTTAGCAATTATCTGGTGAAGATAACCTAGCATCGAGAAATTCATTCCAACGAGTAATTTGTATTCTCCCCCAGTAAGTCACTGATCGAGTCTGTTCCAAACCAGCCGAGGATTAGATTAAGAAATTGACTGCCGCGGGAACTTTTCAGCACCTCTGTTTTGATTAAGTTTCACCAGCTGTGCGCTCCTCGCGCTGGATCAACCTCACCCTAATTCATTCAGCAAATCAACCTAGTATCGAACCACAGATAAGTTATATCGCTCTTAGTTTCTATTGTAGCGTGTAACATACGAATCCTTGCGACGTTTGATTAAGGTAGGAACCTAATCAGCATGCTGGAGGAGAGAGGGGTTAGTGGAGGCTGGGGTTTCCTATCATCTCAGGTTACACCATAGCAAATTGTCTCATTCCAACGTCAAAATAGCTGAATGAACAACGATAAGACAGATGTGCATCCAAATTCAGAATCTACGGATTCCACTGCTGCCTCAAAAATGTTGATAATCAAGCCAGCTGCATACCTTTAGCATCCCTGCAAAGCATCGTTTGTATTTCATTGATTGCTGTGCAGCAGTTTGAGATGTGGATATGTGGATTCCTGTCCACATATTTTTATTCTGCATTCTCTTTCATAAATATGCTTAATTTGCTTGATTTGTGTTAACAAATGTTTGTTCTCCACTGTAAGTTACAATTGATGCTACAATTTATATTCCGACCGAAAAAAAGGACACGTCTTTACAAAAATCTGTAAGATGTTTCGCGTTTGTGCGCAGTCAAGAGAAATGCATCTGGCTCATTTATAAGCTTCCGTGTGAGGCCAAATGCCGAATTTTATGAGCTATCAATGATCTTATAGGACTAGTGCATCACCGGCACTCAGTGATGCAAGTGCATGAATAATTCAGAATGCTGTTCAAGTACTGAGTGCATTGTTTCAATATGCATCAAAGGAAGCCATTAATGATAAAGATGAGACAAAATAAAGAGATGAGGCTCTATCCGCACATCTGATGGTATCTTCTCTGCTCTAATTATAACAAGGACAATATGGAACTTGGGGACATTGCCAATGACATAAATCTATTTCTCTGCCTGCCTCTTGTCCGCAGATTGCCTTTCCTCTGTCATTTTGGAGGCTACTCCTTACCGCCAAGCTCATTTTTGTTATTACAGGTTCATCCTCTCTTATGCCATCAATTCACCTCCGCCTGTTATCTTCTCCCTTGGGCCTACAGGCGGAGATGCGCAGTTGGGGTTCTGAAGGCGAGATATGGGGGAAAAGTCTTTTAAGTTGTTGCTTTATCAAACGGGAATCGAAAAAGCTTGAATGTGTTTAAATGCTGACAAATACCTGCCTGTTATAGAATAGTAATTATGGCCTCTCCATTTCTTAGTTGGATGCTTACGGGCACAGCCCTGTGGAGCTCACCCTGATCGCAGGTCCCTGCAGTGAGGAGTGTATGGAATAAGAGCAGAATTTAAACTAGTCTCCATTGAGGACCAGCTTTCAGCATATGGAATGCAGTCAACTGTGACCTTGCCCTGGCCTCAGGGAGGCAACTGGCAAATTCCAAGAGGTTATGCAGTGCTCAACATTCAGCCGGCCATCTTCCCAAAGCCACTTTACACCAGCTTGTCACTATTGTGCTCATCATCAATGTTTTCTATAGAGAATGACAGGAAGGCTGAGGCAAAAGGACACATGACCTATAGAGAATACAACATTTGAAACAGGCTTGTGATGGTACAATGGACATTCTGAGAATTGAAAACCCCAGTGACTTTCATGTTGAGGGGGAGAACAGTTCGTCTTTTGTTGCAGCTTTTTTCTCAAGTGGTACCAAGCCTACAGTTTTGAGGAACAACAAGAAGAGAATCACATACAGCCATACAGAAATATGGAAATGATTTCTCTGCATATAATTATTTCTCTGCATTTGACTCTTCGCTGAGGGAGCAGTGGGCAGCCCCTTTGAAGCACCTAGGTTTTCAGGGTCTACAACAAGTATTCGAATCCCTGGTGGCATTCAAACCGGCTCTCGGCTGCTCTACCCCCTGAGCTACACCCGCCCACTGGAGGTACTGGAAAGCAAGATTCAAGTCAAAAGCATTGACGTCCCAGTTAGGGCTGTGTCATCAATGCATTACCCAATCATGTGAAATCTATTGTGGGAGTGATCTCTCTCGGTTTGGTTTTTGTTTGTTTTTGTTCGTGGAGAGATACAAAACTGTGTTTTGGTGTAGCAGGACCTCACTTTATTCCGGAAGGTAAGATAATAATAATACATTTAATTTGTCACAACTTGTGTCGTGCCAACTTCCTTATAAGAAAGATATCCGATATAACACATCCGGTGGTTTTACCGGCAATATATAAAGTATGCGGGAGGTAGTAGTGAAATATATCGCATATGGATGGGAAATTCTCAAAGGTGTCCACTTTTAAGACACAAAAGACTTTCAACAGGACTAAACATGCGGCTGAAATACACCGTGATGCAGTCAGTATTTAAGATACATGTGCAGAAAACCTAGCTATCTTCTCCAGAGACCAATGAACAGTTTTTAATGACTATTAACTTTCATTTCCAATGCATGTGTAGTAAAGCTGCATAAACTGCAAACCAGGTATATTCTCCATCATTTTCTAATAAACTTTTTTCTATATTTTTCCTTTTTGTGACAGCATTCAAGCCAAATTTGTTTCTGTTAAAGGCACATTTGCAAAAACAAATTGGGTACATTTTTCGAGTATGCATATATGCTGACACTGCGGAGCTGGGTAATTGAATTGCAAAATTAAATGTGCACACTCTTTTTTTACTTGAAGGGCTCTAAGGAAGGGAGCACACTTCTGTCAACGCCAACAGTCCAATCCTCTATGCAAAACTGCCAGCACAACTAATATATGTAAGGGTGTATTTCCAAACCAATTAGAATTATGTCAAAATATGGTTGTAGGTAACTGAAGCGTCAGCATCGACTCTCAATCATCACTTATGGCTTGGTAGAAGCGTGCAGTGATATCTGCAGAGACGATGTGCTTCCTTTCTTATTATTCTGATGTGTGTGCGATGCGGGAGATTTGTGTGTGTCAGCGTTTTCCGGTGGTGGGTTTTCAGCTTCCAGCCAATAATGTTACCTTTAAGGTTTTGGTGTGTAACATTTATTTCATATGGAGGCCGCTGAGTTTGTACAAAGGAGAGGGATTTTAGCATTTTAAGTCTTTACTTGGGTTTTGTGTTTTGACAAATGGAGGCCGGCGGCACCGGCCATGAGCTTCAGAGCACCCAATCCCTGCCGCGGTCTTAACCACTTCCAAGGATTACGGGCTGAGAACCTGCCATCTCTCCTCCTGTGCACCGGTTGCTATCTGTAGCCTGTTGAGTTGGTTTCAGTGGGTGAACTGGACCGACCTCTCCAGAACGAGAGCTTGTTCCCGGTCAAACTTACTCTGTGTGTGGCTTCGGGTCAGGGGGGGGACTCATGGGTACATACATGTAACCATTATTTCATGAATTCTTGCCTGGCCCAGTATAAGACATATAAATAATATGACGACAGATAACCAAGGACTGTGATGCAGGTTTTTTTTAATCATCTATCATCCACAAATCCTGAATAGTTTCGTGAATGAAAGACGAAAAACAGAAAGCCAGGATGAGAAATGAAAAAAAAAAAAGAATTATGATGACACTGCAGTGACAAGCAATATACATATATATGAGTATTTGACAATTTAACTGCAAAAACCAAATAACTTAATGTCAACCTACTGGCTTGCATTATTATTATTGTTTGAAAAATAGATTTGCTGTTTCATTGCTACATATTTCTCCAAAAAA
The DNA here is from genome assembly GCA_037951165.1 of Lophius americanus. Taxonomy (NCBI): domain Eukaryota; kingdom Metazoa; phylum Chordata; class Actinopteri; order Lophiiformes; family Lophiidae; genus Lophius; species Lophius americanus. The sequence goes on along the minus strand of JBBDHG010000169.1, from coordinate 1,119,260 downwards.
TATTAAAAAAGAAAAAATACTTTTGACACAGGCAAGAATTCTATACAGGTAGCTCAAACACACACACACACACACACGGAGGAGGAGGTAATCGAAGTATGATTCATCCTGATTATGATTTTAACACATAAGTGTCCATTCTATTCAGCAATACTAGCAGGAATTGACCATCAGGGAATTGAGATGTCACAGGAAGCTTTTTTTAATGAAACTGAAACTGGATTATATAACAGTGTAACTTGACATCAGTCATTTATGCTAACACACTAGCCTTCGCTCAATACGTGCATCAATAAGCCTCGGGTGATGATGATGACCCTGCCACTAGTTCCTCTGCTGTCCATCTCCTTAAATAATTTTGTGGTTACAAACCAATGAAGACAGGAAACACCCAAGAAGACTTGCGGTTTTGGAGATGCTCTTAGTCTGTTGTCTAGCCGTTTTAATCTGCTTACAATATACTTGTTCGCTTGCGGTCCAATATATCACACCTACTGAGGGACTCAACGTATCAAGATAATCAATGTTACGGCGACCTCACCTGTCAGCAGTTATCTAACGTTAAGTTCTGGCTGATTAGTGTCTCATCCGTGACAACGGTGACTTAGAAGCAAAGGAGATGCAGGAGGAGGAGAATGAGCAACAGCACGAAGCAAGAGGCCATTTGTGAGTGACAGAAAATAACAGCCTGCTACAACACAATAAATCATCGACTACTAATAAAACCAATGCTATCGCTGCAGTATTTAGTATTTTCACCACGTTTACCCAACAGTTACTCCCATGGGATAACCTTCATTCTCCATTTCCCTTCTACAAAATAATAATTCTCATTAGATATGATGCGTTGAAAATTCAGATCTGTTAAGAAATCACAGAATTAGCTGAAATTGCAAGCCTTAAAAGTGAAGTTTCAGGCTTTTTATTTTCTAGTTCAATTACATTCAGATTATTCTCTCATGTGTTGGATAACAATACAATTAGTTCTGTAATCATCTATCGCTTTGCGCCTTTGTAGCACACTTTAACCGGCACTTCTCCAATTTAAGCACCACTGCCAGCAGGCGATTTTCTTATCTGTACAAGAATACTGGCATATTTGTGATGACGATGTAGATTTCATGTCTGGCATGTTTATTCTAATTAAAGGCTTTGAATATTAATAAGTGCTTGCTTGATCTGAGAGGAAAACACTGCCAGAAATGTAGCGATACCAATATTTGTATTTCTTGTACGATGAAAAAAAAAAAAACCTCACTAATCCTTGTAACACCATACTGCTGCAAGAAAAACGACGTGAAACATACAAGGCTGTAAAATAAAGTTTAAACTTGTTGTGTAACACTTCGCAGTCCCAAAGAAAGCAGGAACAAACACATTAATGATCATATGATGCCTCACAGGCATTTTCTTCCACTATCTCAGCCTTCAAGCGAGCCCCCTCTGCCTTCTTCCACTCCCAGCAGCTTCCGAGCTGACATGGGCCACCCTTTTTCCTCTGACATATATCAATTACAGGCTTGGCTGAGGCGAATTGCTGAGGGTTTAGACTCCGGCGGGATCTCGTTGTGCGCCGGATTGCCCGGCTCTCACCATTGGTAAGGATCTGTAGAAGCGTTCCCTTGCCTGTGTTCATGCTAAGCTCTGACGCATCTTTTATAGCGGTTTGACCCTGACTGACAGGGAGATCAAGCACCCGTTTGATAGTGCTCAGCCTGAGTCGGTTACGTAACTCTCTTAAGTTCTTGGCTTTCTTTTTAAGATGGTAATTGAGTCCAAATAACTTCTTAACGGCTTGTTAGGGCTGGAGCCTATTCCGGCTGACATTTGATGAGAGGTGGAATGCACCCTGGACGATTCTGCAGATTCATCGAAGGACAAGAGACAAACGGTCATTTTGTCTCATTCTCACATTCACTGCTACCGGCTATTTGAGTCACCGGTTCCACTGGAGAATCCACGAACTCTACCCAGAAAGACTTCATGTCCTCTGTTGGATTTGAACCCAGAGCTGTCTTGCTGTGAGAAGAAAACAGCTCCCCACTAAAACCAGGTTCAGACTACACAATATTTTTCTCTTCTGCAATGGCGTTTCAAGATTCAAATGTCGGTTATGGCAATCACGGTGACATAAATTCTTGCAATTCTGGCAAAGCTATAGGTTTGACTTCAATCGTTCGTTGGGGCATGTGACATAAGAGGGGCGACAGGTTAGAGAAGAAAGTGAAATAATAAGATTGTTGATCTAGTTGGCTACAAAGAGGGCCCCCATCTGTCCTTCAAAGAGAATTGAGGAGTGTTTCAATGAGCCTTTTTCTTCTTCATCATTGTTCCTCTCAGCACCAGTGTGATTACTCGCCTGTTTGGTATCAAACGATCAGATGTTCACTCTTTCATCCTATGGGTCAACTTCAGAACAGCTCGGGAGGGTTTTGAAAAAAGACGACAAAAAAAAACGACATATAATTCTGACATGGACGTTTCCAACTTGTGGTTCAGAAAATTAGTCAGCAACGACCAGATTATGTCAAAATTTAGCTAAAATTGTGTAGACTGATAATCCACAATGCTTCCCTAAACTGCGCCGCTAACAGCGTATGTCCCACCTCTTCACACGACCCCCTGATAAAATTTGCATAGTGGACATAAACATACTTGGTTTCCACTATACTGTATTCAACCAATTACTGTTGTGCCTCAAGCCCCATTCAAAACCACTTTCCGACAACGTTAATACACCCAGATTATTGTGAAACTTGAAAATAATGCTTTCTTTACACTTCATGTCCTGCGTGGACATGTTTTCCAGTATGTTTAGTGTTGGACTTCAAATTAAAACCTTGGATTTGTTCTCTGACTCAGCAGGTTTGCTGATGTAAGAAAAAATACGTAAATCTTTTCAGTGCTATCACAATTGTATCCATACAAATTTAATTCTGGAGATAACATCCAGGTTCAGAGAACCGAAATCGAAAAGTAGACTGAGCTGTTCTGATACCAACTGGCTATCATTAACAAGAACTAAGATTTAATCCCATATTTCACGCAATAGAAACAAAGCAAATGCACTCAGCTCTGCGGATAAAGGAGGAGGTTGAGATTTCAGTTACCGCCTGAACACAAAGTTGTTCAACAACAAGTTTCACGCCTCTGCACGCCTTGACAACGCAGGCTAATCAGGGCTCTCCGGTCTTTCTCCCTAGCTCTTGAAGGGCATCTGTTTTGTGCCGAGTGTGCAACAACATTACCGAAAGGTCAAATCAGGCTCTTAGCAGGAGAGCTGTTGAGATATCTACATCACTCAGCTGTCAATGCAGCAATTATCACACTCAAATATCATGACATCTTAAGAGCTTTATGTCGATATTATGAGCGATGTCCTTGTTATCCTTTATTTCACACGTTCACCAACTTTTTTAAGGTTAGATCTATGGAGGTGACGCAAGTTTGTTGTGACGATGCAATTTAAAAAATCCAGGCCAATCCAACAGTTTTTTGTATACCAGGTGAAGGTGGATAAGAGAGGAGAGCGGGGCGGGGGGGTAGTAAAGACGTCCTGCATGATGAATAGATCTGGTGGTCAGCCTCTGGGCGCAGGATTCTTAACACACAGGGTCAGCTTCCCACATTAGCATGAGTTTGCTCCTGCAGCAATGCGCCACACCTCTCATTCCTACAACAGGCCCCAGCAGCTCTACTAAAGCATTGTTAAAATATTTGAGTTGGCAGCTTAGAAGAGTGACTTCCAGCGAAACAGCGGTGATTTCCTCTGACAGTACGGCCGATAAACAGGCATTGGTGTTCATTTAGCCACATATTTAAATTCACCTTCCTCTGCAGTAAAGGCTATACTACAAAAGGATTATTTCATCCAGCACTTCAACTTAATGAGCAATGTTCATTTGTTATTGATGCAAATTTAGATAACAGCTCAATTAAAGCTTTGTGGCAGGAAGTCATTCATGAATTCAATGAGACTCAAGTGGGGTCTGACAGTTTTGCTACCCCTAGGCAGAACGATTTCACTATAATGACTTTTATATTATCTACAGAGATCCTATAACTACGCAGCTGGCACCCTGCGACAGATCAAGACCTGACAATACCAGAGGTAGAACAGAACAGGGATTACACTGTAAAACTTCCAAACAATATTCTAGTGGAATGTGAGTGTTCAAAGATAAAAAGGTGGCATAAAACAAAAATCTTGGCCTTTTTTTCGTTCGTCTTTTTTGAGACGAACGAGAGACGTTTGGCCTTAGGGCCTTCTTGAGAGCAAGACAGAAATTGGAGGTAAGGAAATTTATAAACAGGAAGTGGTATGTGATCAGACAGTCACATGAAGATGTCCCCTGAAGCCACAAAGCCTTCTGTCCTATTGATATGACAAAAACTAGAAACAAGTTAAGTAATACAACTTAGAATTAACTTTGGTTAGTGATGGATTCCGGCTCAGTGTCACTTTGCGTTCTTAGCTGGTCCTCGGATGAGAGCGTGAGGTCGGTGAAGTGTACTTCTGGACATCCACATGACTTAGAGTTGTCTCTTGTCCCTGGTTTAGATTTCTTTAGCCAGTTATAGAATTTTCCTACTTTGCAGTCACGGATATCCCCTTCATATTTATTTTATTGACGAAGCAAGTTTACCCCGTAGCTGGACACAATCATTCGATTTTTGGATAGTCTCACTTTGCTTTTCGGGGATTTTTATGGCTCGTTATTTCTTCTCTCTTCTTTTCCCTCCCTGTGGCTGCATGCCATAGTAATCAACATTTGGAAATGTGCTTACTATGGCATGCAGCTACACTATCAGAATATCGAAGGCAACAGTGGATATAATGAATTAGTAATGTATTAATCGTCCCCTGCATCACCACAACAATCAACATTTGGCACCATATGAAGGTTAGTTTCATGATATTCTGTTTTTTAATATATTTAGATAATGATGGGTAGTCTCAGATTGTGGTTTCTATATTTTCTAACAGTGTTATGTGGTTATTTGGGGGCTTTTTGGAGTCGTTGGGAACCAATACATTTTTTTTACATAAGTTGTCCAGTTGCTACATGCGACGGTTTGCTATATAGTCATGCACCATGAAATCAATTAACGACTATATAGGGTACTCTTCTGTAACATCAGTCAGACTAGGAACAATAGTTCACTAAACATTATCGCAGTATCGCGACATCACTCTCATTCCATCTTCTTTCATGTAACTGGGGTCGGGTCGTGGTGGCAGCAGGCCAAGCATATTCCAGATGTCCCTCCCTCATGCAATGCTGTGCACATTATTATGGTAGATTCCAAGGTGTTTCCAGGCCAGTGGAGATATGCAATGCTTCCAGTGTCCCATGACCGGTTATCCCTGGATAACCTCCAAAGGAAGCGGACATGGTTGTATCATTTGTGAGCTTGAATAGACTCAGATTGAGCAATGCTTTAATTTTCCCCGTATATGTGCACCATTACCAACAAAGTACCATATGCACTGTGAATAAATCTTGTGATCCTAGTTGGAAGTAAATATATGTATATAATTATACTTTATTAGCAGGATAGGAACAACATTAATACATCTATGGAAGGCACAGAAATTGGTGAGGCATTGTTTTATGGGCTTGTCAGCCCAGGATTAAAGGACTGCAATTGGACACAGGCAGATAAAGCCTTCTAAAACTAACTAAAGAAGCTCAGGTTATTCCTGTAGTGCCACGAAATTACAATTGACTGTTGGGTTTTACGTCCCGGCGGGGAGTGGAGGTCAAACCTTTACCATAGATTTCAGTAATGGCTGTTGGGAAGACTTGCAAATGAGGATATTGAACCAGAGCAAGAGGCAACACTAAGGGATCTAGTTCGTCATCAAGATTAGGGGTGGAGGTTGGTGAGCCATAGCCAGGTGGTCTGTGAAACGATTTACAATTGCCTATAAAATTGTGCTTTATCATTAAAAATTCATTAAAAGCCAGAGCGGAGTAGTCAGCGCCGAGAACATGGATGACATTGAAAACAAGACAGGGAGGTAGTTGCATCATTTGCCGTACTAGAGCTCCTCCATGTCTCTGTGAAGTCGCACTAATCTCCACTATTATGGTCATAATCTTCGTTTCACCACCTACTTTAACTGCAGGACAATTACAGCTACTTTGGTTCAGCTAAATCCACTGTAGTATGTTATTCTTAAGAAACTTGTTCAGTAATCTCAATAATCTACACATGTTTTCAGGTCTGTTAGCTTGTTAGCTGTTATCTTGTTACCTAGTCCTGAGCTGCTGGGGAATGTTTTCATACTTTGTGTAAGAGCCATTACATGAAAAGTTTAAATGTCGTCCCAGAAATAAGGTCCATCAGGTTATTAGACACCCTTTTTTGTACAAATAAAGCACAGTTGAAAATAAAGCAATATAATTTATACCAGAATATAACGTGTTTTACTGTTTTCAAAAGGAAAACCGTTGAAAACAGATCCACAGAACAGAAACCCCAATTAATGTCAGATTACATAACCCCTTGGCTTTTTTACTGATTCTTTTTTACATCACCCAGAAGAAAAGTGCAACTCAGCAAAACTTAGAGTGCAGTATATTTTCAGAGGAACACAGGAGCAACAGGTAACAGAAGAATTTTCATCTTTAGGTTCATCTTTGCTTTGGATTCGGCCGATGGCAGGCGTTTATCCGCGACCATCAGACATTCTCCCAGAAATTATTGCTGTGATTTTGCAAGATTCAGACAAATATCCAATTTAGATTGAGATCAGATCAGATTGAAAAGACCCGCTTCCATGTGGTGTTTGCTGTGGACATCGTCATGAAAAAATCCAATCACATCTGATTAAAAAAAATAAAAAATAAAGATTCGAGTTTCATTTATCCTGCATTGTGAACATACCATAAATCTCACTGCATACAAATCTCTCACCTGTTCTGATATATCGCCAGCTTTCCTTATCTCTTTCAATTCTACATTATACTGAAAAAAGTAGAAGGATGCCTTGCAGGTCGATCACAGTCTATTTCCCAGCCTTGACTTAAAAAAAATGATGATCTCAGCATATTTAAAAACATCTTGCAGTATTACCTACACGGCCATTTGAACGCATGCACATCATGATGGAGAGAGAGAGGAGGAAGTTTGGTTTGTGAATCAGGCTGGATGACACATCCAAACTTTCAACATAATTATAACAACAAAGTTGCTTAACTTATTAACTTGATAAGCGGCGGAGAATCCCTTTCAGCCTTTTAGAGGGGCCCTCATTTTGCATGAGCAGTAAAAAGATAATTTAGAATATAGAGTTTAATAATGTTTGATGAATGGCTGATCATAAAATTAATGCGCCTATAAATTCCGCTTTATTTTCTTATCCACCTTTGCAAGAAGGTTGCCTGGTCTGTATCTCCCTGCAGTCGGTGACAGCGGATGGCAATCCTAAAACTCCTGCTGATTCGTCCCACTTTGTCATCTGATGATGGGTTGCTTTTTCTCTTCTTTTCTTCTTCTCATCAGCGGCTACAACGTTGAATACAAGGTGATGTTTCTTGAAGTGCTGCATCTGTATTCCCTGTACTCTGGTGATTCTTCTTCAAATTGGCTGGATGGTAAAACAATTCACTGTATGAGAGGGCCAGAGGGAGTCTGGAGGCTTGCTGTGCCAAAAAAGCAGTTGTGCAAACAGGCACTAGCAACCTGGTTCCGTTTATCTGCCCAGTGATGGCCCGCCCCAAGCCAGATTTAAAAAAAAAATATCTACTCCTGAAAACAACAACAGCGCTATCTTGACTGAAAGTCTGAAAGCTGCAGGCTCTTCCTTATCGTTTTGAAGGCTCAAAGCTACGGCACATAAAGGAGCCTAGTTACTGTGGAGTGCTGCTACGGCAGACCTTATATTTTAATATAGTTACACAACATTTCACATAATCACAAACGTGCAAAGACGTGAAGCATGAGAGCAGTTCAGGTGGATTATTTCCATGTCATGTGAAAATCATTGTATCATAACTATTCTGCCAACAATGCTTTACTTCAAATCCAATTCATGCACCTACACAACTGCACTGTAAAACTCTGTAATCCAAAATGTGAGCTTGGAAAAACTAGGCCTACGCTGTCATCCAAGACACTAAAAGTTGCATTGTACAAGTAAAAAAAAATTGCACAAATGGTTAGGAAGTTATGTAAGAAAAAAGTGTTTCATAAAATATGAACTATAAGAACAAATATATTGAAGAAAGATCTCAAGTTTATTAATATGCACCAAATTCGGACTTAATTGCACAAATGTTTAGAAAGTTATGATTCAAAAAAAGCATTTTTTTCACATGAAAAAGTGGTTCCCCAAGTGAATTTAATAAGAACTAATAGATTAAAACATATGTAGATCTCCTGAAGTACATTCATATGCACCAAAATTTGGACAACGTCAGACCAAGGGTTGAGAAATTATGGCCCAAAACAACGTTTGCAGATAGACTCCCCTCGTATCGAAAATGTAAAGCCGAACTTTATCCCAAAATCAATCCAGTAATTCCTCACATTAAGGTCTATGGGGTTATAAAAGTAGAAAATGATCCATGAAATAGTTTTTGAATTATCACGCATTAACAAGTAGAATCTGCGGCGGCGGATGTGGCGATGACGATTCCATAATATCCCCGACTTATCTGGGAAGGACTATTCTTGCCAGTTAATTCACCGTGAAGTGTTTTACAGTGTAAGGAAACCCAAAGTGGAAACCTTTGCACTTATCAGTCGAAGACACATTTCAGTGCGATTTACCGCAGTGCTACCTATTTGTGTAATCCAGGTCTTTGCAGCAGCTTAAAGGGTGAACTGACGGATCCCTTCATGCCTCACGCTCCTCATTCATATCTGCCAGCTGAAGAGACGACGGCGTGTGTGAGGCCGCTGCTCAATCACAGCAATATCTGCAGACAACTGGGGAAAAATCACTTGTTCCCATGATGCACTGTGACTCAAACACTTTGACACAAGCTGTTGTGAATCAAGAAGGGCACTGCCGTCCCCTCGGGTCTCGCCTTCAGCATCAAATTAACTCAACCAGTGAGATCAGAGCCGGGGAGCCTCCTGCGCCGAACGAAACTGAAACCACCTCCAGGGAGGAAAATCTGGCCCACGGGGTTTTTCTCATGCGGACATTTATAAGCCTGTTAACCTTGTCGAGAAAGTTAAAATAGATGACGGTACATAAAATGTGGAGAATCGCCGAAATAGCTGCGAGGATCCACGCGGCGAGGATGGAGAAAAGGTAAATGTCTGCTGAAAGATGGATGTTTACAAAGGAAGGAGATAAGCGGAGAAACTTGAGATGACATTAGCTGGATTGCTCAGGTCACAGCCAACGGTGATGGAAGTGGGGTTTGAGAGGAGCGCGGATACCTGAAACTGTAAAGGGATTTGCGGCTGATCAAGTTTTCCACTCCGCGTGTATAATTGCATCTGTTCTTCTCATAGTCGGTCACATGAGACAGCATATTGTTTCAGCAATCATCCCTCCTTGTTTCCTCGGCTGCTGTTTCCCAAAACAACCATTACGTCGTGCTCTCATTCCCTGTGAATGCCAATATGCCGTCTCGCTGAAGCAATCAGCGAATAATTAGAACACCTCTTTGAATTTGGGCAGAACAAATGAAACGGGGAGAAAAACATCACAGTAAAATGTCCGATTTCCGTATCTAATTTCCATGCCCAACAAAAGCTGAAACTGTGCTTTCATTTTTGAGAACAATTAAAGAGTGATGGGAAGCAGGACTAAGAAAGCATCCTTTATGTTCATATCAAGCATTCAGAGGTAACTTAATATTGATGGAGATCAATTGAGGGTGATCTGGAAGAAAATGAGCCGCATTCATCATAGACGCAGTATCAACTTCACTGGAAGGACTAGATTCCCCTTTATTTCCCCCCGGCCTCAGACTGAAGTGGAGAGAGCTGACAGTATCTCCTTGCTACGATCCAACCGCCCACCCTGTTTTGACCTTCCCATTAATAAAAGGTTTGCAATGGCGCTGTGCAACGTTCAATCTGGAAGGCTAGGCTTCGGCCAGTGGTTCAGAGGCAGAGGCCAGATTGGTAAAATGAACTTCTTGCACAATCCCCAATAAATCCCAGTGATACCCATCACTGACATTTCATTTCAGGTTTTAGGACAGGCAATGCAGTAGGATCTAAGGGCTTGTCATCTCTGAATGGATTAAATTCACTGGGGCTAACTTTAGACAGTTTAAATTTAATTGTATAGTCTCTACATGTTTGACTTTTAGACACGTTTTTGCACGTAAAGCATTGGTTAACAACGGCGACTCTGTGCTGCCCAGGTAACTTAGATTTAAAGAGTGTCTGGATATGCCTATCAAATCTGTTTCTCGGAAAAGGACTTATTTGCACTAATTTTTCACTGGAACCCTCAGCCAGGTGTGAGTTTGCCTGCGCTTTAATTGTAGGACAGGTGTTAGGTGTTCTGAGTCGGGCATCCAACTGCTACAATCTAAAATCTGCACAGCCATAAAGTCCACCCATTACCTCCATAAAGGGAGGTAAAGGGTGGACATCTGATGTTTTTCCATCAGATGTAGACTCTGATGAGCAAACAGACTCTACGTCTTCACCCATCAGATTGTAGACTCTGTTTGCTCATCCCATCCGACTTTGAAAACTAACTTTTGAAACATTCTTGTCCTTGAATGCATGGTTAACACTTGACTCCTTCTGCCACTCTTGAGCTCTGACTCCACTCCTACCCTGGACCTCCTCCAACTGGACTTACACCTTCAACAGCCTTATCTGGACTTGTTCTGTACAATAATTCTACTAGATTTAACCCTGCACCCCCAGATTGAATATTTTTAGTGAAAAAAAGCTCCGTAAAGTGAGTATGATATGAATTATTAGATTAAAATATGGGTTAACTACAAAACAGGTCTCCTCGAGTCATATGCAAAAAATTTGGACTAAATGTGACTAACGGTTTAGAACTCATGGCCTTAAACATTTGGAGATAAATCTCCTGCAGAATATCCCTGACTTTTAGGTGATATTAGGGGATTTACCTTTTTAACCACATCTTCTGTCTCAGTTTGCATTGGTATTGGAGTTCTTACCTTGAATTGGACTAGAGAATCCTGGAAAACTGGCATTGGACGTCAATCATGAATTGCCTTAATTGTCTAAAATGGATGTAATTCATTATAGTTGACTTCCCAAAATGGTCCTATTTACAGGAGGTGCAATGTTTATGATAATGTAACACAAGTCACAACCATATAAGAAAGACTGGTGCGGCAGAGGTAGCCTGGTCTACAAATGGAATTTCCAGATTTAAAGGATCAAATGACTTTGGCACAGACTGAATGTGAAATTCTTAATCACCGTCTTTTTAAATATTTTATTGTGATGATTTAATACAGGGACGTCCGTCCTGGATATGATCATGACTCATAATGTAATTGAAGAACTGTCCAAATAATCACAATATGATGGGGGATTTATGTGCCAATATATTTGTATAGGTCTTTATCAGCAATAAACACATTGTATCTATGTGTTGATCAATTTCCAATTAACCATGTGGTTGCATCAATGGGAAGAAAACTGCTACTGTATATCCACTCATGAGGCCAGACTATTGAGTTGCAGCCATAATTTCCTGACCTTTGGCAGCAGCATACGTTAAGTTATTGATTTCACCGTAATTGCAACTATTTGTCAGATAGTTGATTGATAGAAAAATGATCAGCAACAATTCATATCTTACATTATTCAGTTTAGTAATTCCAGATCGATTGGTCCCTACAATGGTTGGTGTAGAGCTAAAAACAATCCATCAATACTTAGCCTGTACAGGGTTACGGGGGAGCTGGAGCCCACCCCGCCTGACACTGGGGTAGAGGCAGAGTCTACCGCTTAAGGGTTTTGACCACTAATTGACATGTTCTTGCTCACATTCACACCTACAGGCAATTTAGAGTCATCGTGCCACAAAGGGGTCACATGCCGGTGTACTTCTTTTGCCGGTCCCAAGCCCGGATAAATGGGGAGGATTTTGTCAGGAAGGGCATCCGACATAAAACCTATGCCAAATCAATATGCGAAGCGAAATGATCTGCTGTGGCGACCCCTAAAAAGATAAGGGTTGAAAAGAAGATCAGGAGCTGGGGCACCTGGAGGAAATCCCACGCAAACAGGGGGAGAACACTCAAAATCCACAAAGAAAGGTCCCAAGTGCAATTCGCTGCCATTGTAATTGACAAAAGGTTGGAGAAGAAAAAGAAACTCCATATCTTGCAATCTATTAAATAAACTGGAAAAAACATCCAAAGTCTGATTGTTTTTTTTTCTTTACTGAAAACTGTCATAAAAATACACTATTGACAAATAAATCTAATTTTGCAGGGGAAGAAACATTACAGCTAGGTGAGACTCCAGTTTCGGTCTTAATTTTTTCAGTCAACATTGAGAACACCGCGGTTCACCAACCTAGTGTTCCTTCTTTGCTGGTGAAAAGTTTGACTTCTAAGTTTGTTTACCACTGCTTCTGAATGTGCAGCAGGCTTTCTGCACCTCAGGTCGCAGTATCGAATATCAACCGAGCTGTGATAAAACAATGCCGCAGAGCAAACACAATCATACTTGTTTATCTTTTGAGCAGTGCAGCTTTAATATCTAACCCACACCTGGCCAAATGTAATCCAATTTTATGCATGACATGACATTCAACACATGCTGCATCTCCAAACATCCTGACAGCAGCATCATGGCGCTGCCCAAATTGAAAATGATGGAGGAAGGAACCATAAATGTCACAGGGTGTAAAACCTTGTTCTCTGACTCATAGGCGCATATTTTTTGTGTGAAATGCAAATTTCCACCTGCGCCATGCATGATATTAACCTCAAAATTCCTCTGTATGCACACGCACACAAGGTTCTTTAGGGGAAGGTACACTTCCCCTAAAGTCTGTTTTCATTATTAAACAGGTAAAAAATTATAGAAACTTCGAGGACTTGAAGAAAAAAAAGAATTTCACATATCGATATAATAACACATTTTATTTCTACTTAACATTTGGATCAAATCTCAAAGTGCTACAAGGTGAAAGCAGCTAAAAGCATTAATAAAGAAATGTAATAATATAAAAATATTACCAAAAATAAGCAATTTTAATTCAAATTCGTTTCCCCTTTCCGAAAACATTTGCAGTCTTGGTGGTGTTTAAGTCCGACTCTTAGACGGTATGCGCCTCCATCAATGGCTCTTTGTTAAAAGAGATACTTCTGTTTGTATCTCTTGTTGTTGCCAGGAGTTTTCAGTGCAGACAGAAAGGGATTGGACCCCTCATCATGAGAAGCAGCGTCTTGTTAATGAAGGATGATTTTTGCAGGTCTAAACGGAGAGACATGAATCAGATAGCGTCAACAGGAAGAACAGGAATGGAACTTTGTGAAATGGGTGGGCCTGCCTCGTACCCCGCATTTGTCAGGAGATTGGCTTATGACTAGGATATGCTCGATAAATTCAAGCCTCTTGCCTTTATGAGTCTTCTCAGCGATCATTGAGCAAAATATTAAATGTTGACACGGATGGCTGGAGTGACAGGAGGTAATCATGCTGTGTCAATGACATGTAATTGTTTTTCTGAATTGTAATTGCGGGGTGAGTTAAAAACATCGGCTAGTAAATAACATTGAAGAAGTTTTTCCAGTGCACAATTGGAATTCTTTGGGGACGAGAGCTCAGGATATGTGTACAGAGAGAATGTAGGGAAAGACAAGCAGAGCAGATCAATTATGAGGCAGAACAACAAGTGCCTTAACGTTATGAGTGTTTATTCAAACTGTATACATTAGAGATGAAAATATGGGTGACGCCTCATAAAGGTGAAGCTCATTATCCAAGTGCTAGATACACATCGAAGCAAATTTATTCAACCCCTTTGTATATTAGATATATTGGCAGAATATATTAATTATTTGCTGTTTTTTAGTCTTCAACAGTTTAAGTAGCAGAAAGTTTCCACACTCAACAAAAAACCTCAACTTTCACTGATAACGGCTGGCTCAAAATTATGCAACCCGCTGACTAGCTTCCAAATGAGACATCTTTACAGTGAGATGTTGTGAAAAGACTGTACCTTCCTTCACGGGCTTATTTTTGAAGTAGAATGCCATTTTGTTTGCGTTTTTTTTTTTTATATTGAAAACCTTGATTATAGCCCCAAAACGTTGAAATATTATGGAATCCTCAACGTTGCAAATTCTTAGCCTTACCTCTTAAACTAGTATTCCATTTATTATTTTCAGTTTATATACCCACATAGACTTTAGTGCAAGGAAGAACTGGATTGATTTTGGGAACTTGTGTTTTGAGGCCATAATTTCTCAACCGTTGATCTGATTTTGTCCACATTTGGTGCATATGAATCAACTCAAGGATTCCTTTCTTGTTTATATTATATTTAATCCAATATTTCATATTTTCCTCATTAATGGGAACTTTCATTCCAAAAAACTATTTTTTACACATAAATTCACTTTTAATTTGAGTTTGAGTTCAGTCAGGGGGATTGCTGGTACAACGCAGCGGATTGGGGGCTTTCGGGGTTTTACCCTTACCGTCGGGGACGACAGCCCAGTTTGCACAAGGTGTCCTTGCCTGAACTCTAAAGGCAAGGATACCTTGCTCTGCAAAGGAAAAGTCAGCTCCATATAGAATCATTCAGATTAGACACAGGCGTTTTGGGATGCTGTTCTATAGAGCCGTGATTCCAATTTGGAACTTATGGATCGACGTCTATAACGCTAAGGCGTCATTGGAGGAGTCATTCCATTATGAGACATTCCAAAGACCCCAAGTTTTTAGGAATGGGCTGTGTTTCCTCAGAAGCTGGTGTTTTGCTATGCATCATATTTGCAGCAGGTTATAGTAGCAGTAGGGCTTGACACAGAACACAAGATTCTTGTTTGGTTTGGATTCTAGGTTTAAATGATTATTATTATTGTTTTATCTTCGGGTCAACAACATCCGGCAAACGCGTTAATTGTCTGGTAATGCTGTGATGAACAAAAATATATCAAACATGTTGAATATTATTTAAAGGAGACACGATAATAACGTGTGTACACACATCTTTTATTTCTTTCATTTTCTTATTGCATTTTCAAAAATGGCATGTGTGGGAGGTGTACAACGTTTTATTTTCAATGATTTGTTCATTTTCCTTATCAGCTTGTCCCTCTCAGTGTCTTTGAGACCGAACTCTATCCCAGTAGACCCCGGACGAGTCGCTATATCATAGCGGGGCCGACACATAAAGACAGACAACCACTCTCGTCACATCACTTTGTTTTTTCTTCGCCTTCCAAAATTAAAGAATTTGAAAGGAGCTGTCCATGGTGCTGAATCTTTAGATTCCCCAAATTTTCCGTGTGGTTTGGGGAAATCTTATGTGTCGTGCTGCTCTACTAGCCATGGCTGGTATAATAATAATAATAATAATAATACATTTAATTTATAACATCCCACATGGTCCTTCTAAGGGATCTAAAATCTTAGAGGCACCTGCAATAGGGGGGTTTGGAAGGAGCCAGAAGCTAGAACATGGAGTCTTTCCAGAGATTTCATAATGCCAGGTATTTCATGGTTGGGTGACAGGCTCTATCTAATCCTTGATCTCATCGAGAATATTAAGAATCAGATGAGCTGGCAACCTGTGTCTTCGAATAATATCTTTTTAGGGTTATATCACAAAAGTAAGATCCAGCGAGATCCTACAGATGTCCAAGCTCTTCATCCTTTCTGTAAAGCTGAGCCCAACCGTGAAATGAAGGAATCTAAATTCAATATTTAGCAGCCATGATCTCACTCTTTCAGACTTGTCCATCTCACGGTTCTTTTTCCCCATCCCTTCTGAAGACCCTGAAGACCCCAAACTCCTTCAGTTAGTTAACAAGTTACCAGAAACCAGGAGGAAACTGACCCCTGATTGCTGGCGTCTAACAACTGCATCAGATTTTGACTCTAATGCAAGCCCCTTCAAACTTGGCAGCAACCTTTCCCAGTGGGGACTGAAGATAACGGACAATTAAAGACTTGACTAATAACTTAGGGGTTGTGACACTGGATACGTCAAAGATGCTTCGGGGAAAAAACATGCTAAAAAAACACATTATATGATACAAGAAATGTCATTTATAACACTGCTGCAAGAAAAAGGAGTATATGTCAGGCCACTACTAGAAAAGATTCATCAGACAAACACATAAAGTATGACGTTGGATAGAGGCTGCCACTTTTTTCATAACTCAGATTATGGTAAGGCTTAACGTGACAACATTCTAGCTAAGTCTAAATAAATCCCTTAAAATCTGTTTATATTTGCATTGTGGACCGTTAATTCAAGGTGGTCCATGACGTCCATATGTTTATTAACTGAATTGGCTTCGTAAGACCTTGTCATAACTGACAATTAAATACCGGCTCTTTAACCCACTAAAGGGAATCTAAAGGAGTGTCAGAGCGTCACATAGCCCACACTGCAAAGAGAAGGACTAAATTGGTGGAAGCAACGTGTGTGAAGTCTGGTTGGGCCCTACTGGCTTAAGGCTACTACTGGCTTAAGGCTATTGGAAAGAGGAGTTGTGTGAAACAGCATGGAGCACAGTAATCATAATTCGCCCACTCTCTGCTGCCTAAGCCCGTTCCATTTTTCCCTTCACGTCCTCTCATTGCTCTTCTACTTTCTCCTCCTTTCCCACATCCTTTATCTCTCCCATCTCCCCTCCTCTCTCCACCTTTCAGTACCCCACCTCCCCTCCCCCCTCTCTCAACACCTTCCCTCTAGTGTGGCCCCATTAGCACCCAGTGAGCTGCTCTTTCCTTCTTCCCTCTGAAGGTGGCCATATAGAAAAGCAGCTATATTTTTCGTAGGAATAAATAGGTTGGTTCCCCAGTGAGAGACAAAGAAATCAGCATGAAATGCAGATAGGTCCCCTTTTAGGCAAGAGGATATGATATTTTTGTGGCCTTGCGAAGAGACTATTTCCTTCCTACATCATTTACCGAAACCCCCTAACCCTTATACCTGATAAGTAAATTGGTCCTGTCACTGATACCGCCTATCCTTTCTTTGTGCAAACAACTGGCACGCCATATCGACTACCTTGTATTTGGTAAGAGAGAGAGGATGTTATATTGTAGTAATAAAGTTACCCCCTCGGCGAGGGAAATCTCATCATATACAACCTAGTAATTGCTTTTCAAAGTCATGCCATGCAGGAGATCAATAATGTTAAAGTTTCTCTGGGTATTAAGAAACAAATGGCACCTCCGCCAGGACTTCTGCATCTGACCTTTAAGTCATTACCCTTCTGTATTTTATGAGTAGTGAATTATTTCACAGGTCAAATAAATGACTTTGGTGCATGCAGGCAACAAATGAGTCCTTCCTGGCGCAGGGTAATATATATTTATGTCTTTAATCAAAGGTGTGTTGCTGTTTTTGTGTTTGGATACTGGTCATACAAGCAGGAGCGGGTAGGTGAGAAAAAAGACTGGCTGTTTTTCATCAAGAAATGCACCTTGCTGTCAAACGATCATTTGTATTTTCAGGTTTGTTCACACGCACTCATAGTCCAGTGAATAAAATTAATCAGGTTTCTATTAAACAATGACAATGTCCATTCAACCAGGGTTAGACTGGACCTCCTGTCCGTTCTGAGTCGAGCGAGGCACTGTCTGATGTAGGGCCAGCAACCCACACGGAACTTAGTCATAATATTCTAGAAATTTAGCTGAGCCTGGCCATAACATCCTAACCAGCTGCCAATGACTATGTTCTGACACCTTTCCATCAGAACCAACATTAACTTGCTTAGTAGCTGGTGCTAAAATAGTTCTTCTGTTGGGATCTGACAACACAGGCTAACCTATGCTACATTATGTTCTAATCACCAATTATGCAACAAGAGTGGATTTTCTGGAGATGCTCTGACCCAGTCATCTAACTATCACAATTTGGTCCTTGTCAAAATCACTCAAAACCTTACTCTAGTTATTTTTCTTGCTTCCAACACGTGAAGGACAATATTCAATGTTATTCCGACTCCACCTGGAAGTGGTTATAAAGCTACGTCTGATCTGTATATACTTAACATTGATCAGACTCAAAGAAGGCTGATTTGTTCTTCTTGAAAGTAGAACCTACGAATGGATCTGGGTCCATGTAGGTACTGTGAAATGCTACTAGTTCAGCCTTGAATCTCTCAAGCCTTGACCTGAATATTTCTGGTCTTGAGAGCTGGTAATTTATGTATCAAACCGGACAAAACATGGAGTATCAGAAGTATGAGAAAATTGCTGTGTCGATTAATTCGGTTCAACGTGTGCTCCATCGATTTAGCTTTAGCATGCTACGACCTTTTTGATCAAGTGCATTCAAATTCGTTTCCGAAAGACTAACATTGGTTGAAAATTGCAGAGTCACCTGACTGAACATTGTTATAAATGGGTATGCAGTAACCGACATGACCAGAGGATGATATTGACTTTGTACAAGGCCGAAAAGTTGCCTAGCTGGAGGGTTCTGGGTTTAAATCCCCTCTGGAGTAGGTAGGTTAGCATGTCCATGTGTCTGCATGGGTTCCCTCTTGGTACTCCAGCTTCCTGTCAAAGTCCAAAAGCATTCTACGCTGGGAAAGTTATTTCCAAGTGTAAACACTTATGCAAGCATGAGCATACCGGTCCAACCAAATGCAATGCACAAGTTTGGAGGGCACATGAGTGAAAAACTACAATGTGCACCGACAAACCTTAAAAGTTGAATTTTTTGTACCCAGGAATATTTTGTTAACGGTTCACTGACTCCAGACTTGATTTGGAAATCCAAATGTCCATTTTTCATTTTTCAAAAGTCAGAATCCTTTCCTGAAAAGTTGGGGGTATTATGGAATCGCTCACATAGACATTAGTATGAGGGAGAACTGGAATGATTTTGGGAAAGGTCGGTTGTATACTTCTTACACTAGGGGGAACTTTGTCTCAACCTCCAAATTTACGTCATAATTTCTCAACCTCCAAATTTACTTCACATTAAGCACCTTAGCGGAGCTATATCTCATATATATATATATAATATTATGCTCTAAAAGACCAGATTTGCTCTATTAAGTGGGGTTTTGTTTTTTACAAAAAAAAATTCTTTAGACATAACTTCGCATTTAATTTTGAGGAGTTCGATCAGGCTTGAACAACACAGCGGATTGGGGTCTTTTTTCGGGGATATAACCTTGCTGTCAGGAATGACAGCCTATGCTGTTGTTTTTTTATGAGCAATAGCTTGATTAATTGAAAGCTTGTTCTCTACCTATTAGCTTTTGCTATTTTGTCTAAATTACACAAACAATGTAAATTAAAATACAAGAGGAAAAAAATAATCACCTGGCATGAAAGCCGTCTAAACAACAACTCAGTGTGTTGCCCCAAGCGGAAAGTACACGCAAATCCTTAGGGATTAATTTAGGGCTTCAGTGGAGTAAAATAAGACTCAACCCTGTCTACTTACACCCGATAATATTTTCACCAAACAGAAATAATTTAGTACGCTGCAAACATCTCGTTTCTGCACACTCTGATATCAACCCCCTGCAGACCCAAACCGAACCCTGAATGAAGTTCTTTGCAAGTTGACACCTAAAATAAGGCTTCTATGCTCCTCTTATACAATCCATTACACAAACATTCTTATGATAGCTGAGAAACTATTCAAGCATTATCTTAAAAGTCAAAACAAAGGAGCAGTGGGAGGGGGCAAGTAGCGCCGGGCGAGGGGACGTTATCGGCAGAATGCAGTGAGCTGCGCTCTGCGGCGTTCCATTAACAGCTTTCTTTTTTCTTTTTTTGGTCTGACAGGCACCAGAGCATTCAGAGATCCATGACCAGGTGCATGTTGGTATGTTTGTGTGCGTTCGTGCATGTTTGTGTAAAGCAAAGAAGATTTAAGGACATACTGGAAGAGCTACGGTTGCTTTTTTTGCATACAGATGCCCTCAGCCTGAGGTCAGTGATCCAGCTTGAAAGGTGTGACTAACGGCGGACTTTAAAGAAATCAGTGTGTCAGCTTCAACGCTAACTATGATAATATGGTGGCTTTGTCTTTGGAGTATGAAATTATACATCCCCATGTTCGCTTTGTCCGGCAGATCCCCTTTTATTCCGCTGTGCAGTGAGCCACTGGTCAACCTGTGAAGACGGAGCTGGATTTCGAGGAGCTTTGCAAGATAATAATAAGAGATTGTATTTCTGATAGAAGGGAATTTCACTCTATAGTCTTCTTCCCATTAATAAACAAGCTCAGGTCATGTCTCGCCGTGCAGCACACATCATCATTCACACCGCTCTTGTGAAATGCGAGTAAAAGAGGAAATGGCCCCTGTTGGTCAGGAAATGGATGTATGAGAGGTGAATACATATTTTACGGGACCGTTTCTCTCCCTACAGCTCACAATGTCATCCACCAACATCCAAAGATACTCCTGCTTGACCTCATCTGTCCGTCACTATAGCAAACAAGAAGGGGCTTAGAGACGATCCTTGGTGCAGTCCCACCTCCATCTTGAACCCGTCTTTCACTCCTGCCGCTCACCCCTGCCATGCTTCTCCCACTTGGTTCTTTTATTATACCATAATCCATAAATATAAATATTTTTATGTTATATTAAATACAGTGTGTAGATTTTGTCCTTGAAGTGACTTTGGTTCGCAATTGTTTTGTCATCCATCAGTGGAAGTCCAGGTTTTGCAATTCCCTGCAATAAGATTGTCTCTTCCACAGGTTATGGGAGATAGAGATGTCCACCCTATCCTGGATATCAGTTTTCGATCAAAAAAAAGGGGCTTAAATAAAGTTTCAGTGTCTTTGTGGCGATCTCTGGATATTTCAAGCTTTTGATCCAAAAGACGTCAAACATACTTGTCAGCCCTCCATCATTTATTTATTAGCACTTTGAGATTTGATCCAAATGTAAAGTGCATTATAAATTAAATGTAATATTATTATTATTATTATTTGCATGTTTGAGGTCCAGCACTGACACGGATTTTATTAACTAAGGGGTCAAAGATCAACTCCGTTTTATTACTTGGATCATCTGCGGTAAGAAAGTATTGCTCATATTCTGTTGACAGCAAAGTCAGCTGGTGGACTGAGAGTGGTCCGGCCTCAGTTACCCTCAAAATCCCGGCTTAAGTTTGGAGCATGTCAAATATGCTGCTTTGCAGAGTTCATGTATTCCAGGAGTTTAAGCTGTGCTGATGGCGTCATGCCTCATCAGGTGGCTTGTCTCCATGAAAACACAGACGGAGCTTTCGAAATGCGAGTCGCAATAAAGGTATGAGTTTTCATTTTAGTTCTCTTTCTTTGCATCATCATCATCTTCATTGTTAGGACACCTTTTATCCCCTGTCTCCAAAGAAGAAACTCCCAGCGACATTCATTCATTCCATCAGCGTGTCGCAACTAAAATAGGCTCACATTGCGTATTATTCACTTTGGCTTTTTTTTTTTCTTAGCCTGGTAAACGCTTGGCGGATGAAGGCTGGGGGCCGTTGCATGTGGTTCAGTCCATAATTTGCACTGATGGTGTGTCCAACTCTCCTTTGCAAGTTAAATGGTCCATTAAAAAGTGAAAATAAGGCACCAGATGTAAAGGGTTTGTACATAGTACCTTAATTATTCGTAGGTGTGTTTTGTGTTGTTCTTCAGCTACCTTCCATTACCTCTAAATGCTATAGGTGTGTATGCATCTGGCCAATGACTATTTAAACAGTAGTGCTACTTTTGTAGTAGGACATTGGTTGTTGACCGGTGGACCTTCTGCCTCCACAGTGTCCTCACGGTCTTCCTCATCAACATCTGTTTGACGGCAAATTCGCTGATATTTAAAAGAGGAGGAGGCTGCTGCAACTACTACATCTAACTATGTACAAGGAATATAGGTCTGAGCATGCTATACACCAATCAGCCATAACATTAAAACCACTGACACAAAATGAATCATGACATTCTTTATTATAAAAAATTTCTCAAATAACTATTGATTTCTGTCTGAGCCTCCCCGTCATTAAATGAGTTTGCGATCATTTTCTATCCATCACTTTCTCCACTTTTTTTGTTTATGGTAAACCCCTACTGAAGTGTATGACACTGATTTATTGATTAGAAAATTAACTTGAGAAAGTTAATGTTGGTTCTGATAGAATGGTGTCAGAACACAAAATTAACGCCTTAATGTTGTGGCTGATTGATTTATAGTCCAGTGCATCATTTCCCTTTGGAAATCATACTGACTTCACTTTTAAACTGTTCTGCATGGCAGAACTGATGAACACTAGGGAGCTTCACCACATGTTGCATCGAAAATCACAAGAAGATCAATGTCACTGAAGCTAATCACAACATTTTTCAGAAATGCCAAACAAAACAAAATCCTCCTAACTTCAGAACAGGAAAAAAAACAAAGAAACAGCAGGATTGCATTTGGGCTCGGAAGAAGACAGCATGGGCGTGTGAGAACACAAGAAAAAAAACAAGCCTCATGATCAATCGCTGTCTCCCATAAGATGATAAAGAGGCCATTATTCTACTCTTTACTTCAATCTAGTTTTTACATCTTCATCTCTGAACTTAATATCAGTCGGGTAATTCAGCAATGGGTGAATGTCATAATTTAAAACGCGTGTCACTTGCAAGACAAAATATTAACACCGGCGCCGGAGTGTTCAGCGTCTTCACTTTCAGCTCTGGGAGACATATTTCTCAGACATTGTCAGCAGAATGCGTGAGAGAGCAGGATTGATCTGATGCTGAGTAATTACCCAGCAGAAAAACAAGCTTGCTTTCTATGGCAGGCACATTCTCGTCTGTTTCTAAACAAGATAATCTCTTCTTTCAAACATCGCTGTTACACAACTGGTTCCTTATTAACGTCAAATCCCTGCGAAATATTAAATTAAACGGATCTGTTATATATTTTAATAACAGAGTTCCTGGTTCGACAAACTTGCCCCAACCCTTTATAATGTTTCTCGCACATTGTTCCATTTGTTTTGCACAGATGGGCTGAGTGCAGACTTTCGCCAAGGCCCAACAGTACCCAAGGTTTAGGAGCCCTTCAGGCAGATTCCGCCATTTATGTCTGATTTATTATCTGCCTCCAAATCTAATGAGAGCTCCAACAAACTCTGTGAGTATCTCTCAAATACTCTGTAGGCGCTCGTCTACTGCGCCTTCCACTTCATCGTCTCTGTTCAGCCCACAGCGCCAACCCCCAAAGGAATATCAAAGGACTCAAATTAATTAAAGGCCTCAATAGCAATTATTCTTACATTATATTTATTTCTAATGCTGTAAAACACGTAAAGTCATAAAATATAATTACCACTAGAATATGCCAAAACCGACCGCATTGCATTCATGGATTTTCATCCTGTAGTCGTTCACAATCCTTCTCACAAACAGACATAAATATAAAGGATGTGGAAAACATCCTACTTGTTTCAAGAATACTAAACCATAATGATAAACAATAAGATTTGTAGAAAGTAAAAAAAAGCATAAATGCTCATTATATTTAATTTAGGTGTAAAGTTTTGTGAGGCTACTATGTATTTCTTGTGCGATATGCTACAAACATAACATGATGACAGATGGATAGATAAACTGACCCCTCGTCATTTGAAAGGTCACGGCATATCAACCTTTTTCAGAAATATGCAGTAACTATTTAACTCTCATTCTTTGTGAAATGTACAGCTCACGCGCAGCCATTTTCAGATGCTTCTGCAGCTTTATGACCTCCAACTGCAGAGGTGGGGTTATGTGATTTCCCCCTTAAAGCAAGTGGTCCAGCCTGGGATCCGGTGGGTCCACTGCTCCTTATCTAATAAAGCAATTGTCTGTCTGGGACAAGATTGAAAGGGCAAAGGCAGGGACAGAAGCAGCGAGAGAATATTGATAGCCAAGCTTTCACCTCTGGCTTGAGCTGGGAAACAGACGGAGTGATTGCCCAGCACTACACTAAAGCCACTTCTCCTTTATCCCCATGATGGAAGGCTGTGACATGGCTTTACAAATCCACTGTGGAGGGGTCCTGAATCACCAATAACATGCACTGGCCGTGCTGGAGGAGCTTGTTTCCGAAAGGGTTAACTTAACATGAGGTCTTAGTAAATGTAGATTCGCCCCCTGCAGAATTTCCCCCTATCTAGAAATAGACGTGAATGCCATAGTGATGTAGTGATTCATGTGAGTGTGTGGGCAAGAAGGCCATTTAAGAGGAACCCTCATCCCAAGTCGTGCCTCCGGCTTGCTGAAGGGGGTTTGTGGGGGGATTTAAAAATCACAACCACTTAGGACTTTCTATTAATTACCATTTCAACAAGCTTACTTGGCTAAGTTCAGCACTTGCAAACAACCCAACCCCACAAGAAGCCCCTTTAAAAAGACCACAAAGTTTAATAATCACAATAACCCCAAGCAGCAAATAACATTAACATTGAAAACAGGAAGTGGGACACAGTGAGGCGAAGCCGGCAAGCTTTACCAGAGTAGCACTATATTTATTTACCCATGTGATGCAATGGGTGACGCTTTGATTCCATTCAGATTTGATTATATATTAATGACATTTCATCAGAGTTGAATTTGTCGAGTCACCCTGGTGACTCAATAAACGAGAAGCAAAGCAGTGTAGATTGGGAGTGCAGAACACGCGCACTTTTTATTACCTGATAATTACTTCACACTGTAGTAACATCCTGAACAAAAACCCCACCCAAAACTATGTGAAAATAAAATTAAAAAAAAGTTTTTTTTATTACAACAATTCAAAAACATGCTTAGTGAAACATTTTAAAAAATGAAAATGAAAATTTATGTTTTAAATGGGAACATATAATTGCCGAAATTGTATGTACAAATAAATTAAAGTCAAGGATTCCCAAATAGTTTAAATGAGCCAAGATGATTTTGTGTTACACTTTTCAAACTATACCTCCGCTTTTGATTTGTTCATCAACGTCAAATCAAAACTGTTAGAGTGTGTCGGGACTTTAACGCTATATTGAATCCACTCCTCTAGGCCACTGTTTTCTTGTTGAAATTCTTTCAAATTGACGGGATTTCATTACTTTTTAGAGCCTGACTAGATCGTAAGGCTCAGATGGTTAAATTCAATATTAAAACAGACAGTGATTCCACCAAGGTTATTGCTAGCTGTTAATTCACAAGCCAAAAAAAAAGAAACCATTAAAAAACAATTTGACAGTTCAGGGGAAGTGGATGGATTCTTTCGACTTTCGAAACTCCACTCTGCTTCTAAGAAGACTCTAATATACATTACTTTTTAATACTCTACCCTTTGTTTAAATATAATTTACTTTGAAGATTTTATTATACAAATCGAAAAAAATAATGTAAAAGTGGTTGGTTTGCCAACGCTATCCCACCTGTTGGAGGTTTTGGGAGCATGAAAAAATGTTGAGGCCTGAAGGACTTAGACAAGGGAAAATCTGTGATGGCGAGACAACTGGGTCGGATCATCTCCAGAGTAGTAGGTCTTGTTGAGAGTTCCTGGTCTGCAGTGGTTAGTAGCTACCAAAGTGGTCTAAGGAGGAACATCCGCTAAAGTGACCATAGGGTAATGTACGCCTAAGGCTCGCTGATGTACGTGGTGAGTGAAGGCTGGCCCCATTTTATCCGATCCAACAGTGTCGGAACACACAGATCATCGGAGAGCTGCTTTGGCATTTGACCTACAAAATATTTTGTTTCGGCTGATGAGGGGACTATGTCAACTGTACATGAATCTATTTGAATTTTTTAAAAGACAGTGATAGTGAACCAATGTGCTGCTATTTATATCAAATCATCATATAGGACCAGTCAGGTCAACAGGAGGAGCGGAACTCATTTGACTTCTACTTAACACTTAGGGATGATGAAATTGTAGGGCACAGGGAACAGTATCCTCAATAAATGGAGGCACGTTAAAAAAATTTTACGAGCGCAGCTCATCAGAATACAAATATAAAAAAGGCCTGATTGCATTCATGTGCTCTGATCTTGAGTTTGTAATTACGTCCTCTTTTTGCCCGGATTGGAGAGTCTAAAAGGTCAATTGTGTCTGAGTTTGGGCTTAATAATAAGCCTTCCTGAGGAATCGTCAAGCGCCGCTCCAGTCTCCTCTGGCCAAGGACAATGGCTATGATTATTTCCATCAATTTGGTGTTCCTAGCTAGGTTCCAAGTCGTGAATTAAAATCTATATGTTGGAAGAAGCAGAGGACAATTTCCAGCTCAATCAAATGACCTCCAATATAGAAGTTAAAATATTTTCATTTAATGTGATGAACTTCCTTTTTCTTACATTACCCCGTTGTCCACCACCACACCAGTTTTCTACTCAGAGCAGATCTTTATCTCCAGTGTTCTTTTCTCTTTTATTTCTCATTCTATTGTTGATTTTTCTCTCCTCTCCTCTTTACACAGTTTTATTTGGAGGTATTCCCCTTGTCTTGCTGCAATAACACTGGACTTTCCCCACTGGGGATGAACAAAGTATCTTCTTCTCTTATCTTGTCTTGTCTTAAAATAAAGTGCGCTCCCTCCATATCGCCTCTTTGCATATTCACCAACTTCATAATTCTCATCAGTCTCAGGAGAGCCATCTGCCGCCACCACCACCACCATATATGTATATATTAACTTAAAGAGCTCAAATTAATCAGGCATCTGCTGGTTCTGCCTCCTCCGGTCGTCCCATGCCTCACAGAGATCATGATCCATTTTCAAGATATTAGGGGCCGTTTCATCTTAATTTCATACCAAACTGCCAGGATACAAGGAGAAAAGTAGCATGTGAAGGGGAGTTTTGGTTAGAGCCAAGTAAGTTCTAGACCACCTAGGCATTCAAACAACTTATAATCAATTCTAAACCTTTTTTCAGTGCTGGGGCCATGGAGCATGTTCATGCAGATGAACAATTTCTTTCGGATTAATTATTTAAATTGCTTTGCACAGTTTCAGTGCAGGTTGTGCCAGGTCTTTTTCTACACCCAGAAACGTTTAGCCTAAGGTTTAGTTGTGACGGAGCTGCAAGTGGATTATTTCCATGCTCATTAAAACATTAGAGACGGGCTTTCTGTGTGGATGGAAAAGTCTCACCTTCACTCAGAAAGGCTTTCTAATATCTATTGGTTTTTATCTGCCCAATGAAGGGACGAGATAATGAAAGGCCCAGGGCTGTGATGATAACCATTTGACTCGGTTCCATGCCAGCTCCTTACCGTCATCATCACTGATGTATGGTCAAGGTTATTTGTATATGGGAAAATAGGTTGCGCTTCAACAATGGGATTCTCAGTGGAGTGCAAGACCCAAAATCCAGTGAGCACATCTCAAGTCTTCAGAGGACAAAATACTCACATTCCACTTCTTTATTCCGCTCACATCACAATGAACAAACGTTTATACCCGCTCCGGCGCTAAGCCTTCATCAGAGCATTTGCAGTACTCTGTGGGTTCATTTTTTTTTATGTACATACAAGACAGTAGAGAAAGCACACGGCTTCAATCGCTTTCCTTTTCCCGAAGCTTCCAGAACCAAAGACCAATCACAGATAACCCCATTAAATACAACATGAAGCTTCACAAAACACTATTTGAGGCCATCATTCATTATTAAAGAGACACCTCCTTAAATGATAACCTCATTTCAAAAAGCATTTTCAGCTGAAATCCTCCTTGAGTCCATTTGGAGCCATTGTCTTGAGTGTGTTTATCTAAAACATCTCCCTCTGGGCCGATATTCTCTTCTGGGCGACGCCATGACTTTTTAATTTCCGCAAAATCTTATTGAAGAGGATGAACCATGTTTGCTTCATCGTAGTGTTTTGCAGTTGCATAATCCATGTTGCCTGTGCAGATTGCATTTTTGCGTTCAGATATGCATTGTTTCCGAGGCCGTTTGCTCTCTCCCACTTATACAAGCCCACAGGGACCTGATAACATGTCAATCACATGGGTCCTTTAGATATGGTCAGATCACTGATTTAAAAGGATTTTAAGTCAAGGTGTCTAATTGCTCGAAAAATCAGAAACATGACAATTTTTAACTCAATAATTGAAATGGTTCTGTTCTTGGATATTTAATAACGGATTGATTTTCCCAATTGGATGTCCTGATGACTATGTAAGAATAAAGAAAGAATTAGTATTATTATTATTAGATGACAAATCTTCTGAGGCTTATGTGACACAGGAACCAACACAGGGAAGGCCCACTTGTATTTCAAGGCTTTCATTATGAGCTTCCAGACCTTACTTTATTTTTCCCACAACAACCTAGTGACAGACGTTCTCTGCTGAAAGTGTAAATGACTATATCTACATCCATCAACTCAGTCGGGAGTTTGGGTAAAGATCCTTTTTTTGACTGCATCAGGGAGACTTTCCCATTGCAGAACCGCAAACTGTTCGAGCAAGTTGTGAGAATCGTGACCAGCTCCCAACTGCAGTCTCCTCTGCCTCACTCGTTCATTCTGACAATAACCACCAACTGTCTCAACAAGCCGAGAAAACTCTGGATTCCATCACCAGCAAGGAGAGGAGTGTTGGCAGATCCATACAATGGTGAGTGCCAACTAAATGTTACTGTGCTCGGTTTAAAGGTGTATTTCTCACCTTGTCACATGTTTGTTGTAGTTCCTTAGCTTACAACTAAATGACTAGAGACTAGTAAGTTTTCAATCTTCTCAATAATATCACTTCATTTAACATTCTTCGGGTCTGATATTTGCGTACTTACATTGTTCCACAGATCTGGAGCTTCTATTTACCTCTATCTTTGTCTGAATGTATGCGTACCTGGTATTGCTCCTACTTCCACAAACTGTTTCCTGTGGTACGTGATTGTTGTCCAGTCTTTGCTCAGATTTTCAAATTCAAGTCAGGAACCCACCAGGGCTCCACTCATGCTTCCATTTCAAAGATGCGAGACAGTGATGATGGCTCCATATATTCTCGCATTTTTGGTCACAGAGAATATAATAATATTGCAAGCATACGAGCTAGTATTTCGGGTAAAAGAAAAAAAAAATCCTAGCAAGTTTTGCAAGAATAAAAGACCATAATTTAATTACTTTTTATTAAATTTCTTCCAGAAACAAACCACCAAACCTTGGGGATATATTTGTTTTAAAACAAAACACAAAACAAAAAAATCTGTCCCATTCAAGCTATAACGATGTAATACAAACATTCAGGTGAGCACTTAATGTTTATTGATCACGATATTGGTTTTATTGGGATTTTCAATAGTTCTTTGTTGTTTTTTCCACCCAGTCGTCCTCACTTATGGTGAAACATTGTTTCTGCAGCTTTTAACAGCAAGGCGTGATATCAAAATAAAGATAAAGCCTTGGGATTAAGATTAGTTTGTTTTTTCCTAAACTTTTTGTGCAGAAACACGGTCTGAAAATCATCCAATTTTGTATATAAAAAATACATCCCCATTTCACTTCCTTTGCACATATGAGACCATCATCTGCTGCATATTTATCACTGAACCTATGAGTCCCTTGGAAAGTCAGATGCAACACAAACAGCAGGCCTACAATTACAGCAGATATATACAGAATTGATTTCATTACTGCGTTTTAGCCCCATGAGAAGGCGATGTTTGAATTAGCCATTTCACACAGGGAGGAATCTGACAATGAGTCAGAGCAAGCAGGAATAAAGTGTAATAAAAAAAACAGCCTTTGCATCTCTTTGCATACTAATGGCTTCAATCTTCTCCAGTGCTTGTTTTAGCCTTCCTCATTCTACAGCTGTAGAAGCAACTTAGTAGACCGGAGATACAAAGCACGCAGAACTATCTATGATACAGGAATGATTCATTTCCAGAATCGTGTGATTGATGTATAATTTTAACTTCTCTGGTCCACCACAAGAGTGCGTCAGCCCATCGGTGATCTCAGCGTGGGCTTGCCTTATTTTAGAACATCGAGCCCGTACCTATGAACTTATGGGCCGATTGTTTGCATGGGAGGGGTACAAAAAGCATCCAGCACGAGTATGCATTATGATAAGACTACATGTCTGCCCGAACGAGTCTCAGCTGACAGTTGCTGATAGGGAGACACAGGACTGCAAACCTTTAGGCGGCCAGCTTTAATACAAAACAAGCACCACAGCTAGTACCGTGAGCGAAAGACAAAAGGCCAGCGTCTCACATTTTCTGTGCTGTCTGGGACACTCAAACATAAAAAATAAAAAAACAACTTAGGGATTTTCCCGACTGGCGTCCGACCTCCCAGAGGGCATTACCAAAGCAAGGCCTTCTCAAATGGCCTCAAGGCAAGCCTGAGGGATGTGTCTCAATCTGAGACAGGTTGAGTCCGTTTCCGCTCCACTCATTTTTGTGAGCCACATTAAATATCCCGGTGAATACATTACTGCAACAGCTTTAAAATTTCCTTTTTAAACTTTCAGAGAGAAAAATCAGGGATTCCTCAAGAGGGTGTTGACAGAAGAGACAGAAGAGAGCTTTGTTTGCCGTCCGTCATAGCAGTCCCTAAATCCTTTATGGCACATGCCTGAAATATAGAGTTTGAGTACACAGACCTCAGTGAGTACTCAAACTCTATATTTCATATATTTTCATATGTCGGACAGTCGATGATCTAGTAATTGGTGGCGATTTTTGGCTAAAATTTGTTGGATTGACAATTTCTCTATCGTCCAGAGTCAACCAGCTTTAATTACAAAACAGGTGGAAAATAATGTAAAAAATCCATAAACTATTCCACATATTTGAAAAAAAATCTACCATACCACCAGTCCATCTTTACAAAAGGAACATATTTGTGAGCGCTGCACAGCGACAGAGAGAACCGGCAGAAAGGAAATGATCTCCAGAAACAAGATTAGGGTGCAGCAGCAGCAGCGAAATAGAGGAGGTGACATGAAACAAGAAACAAATAACTCTGAACAGAGAAATGTGAACGTATAGTTTGGAATAATAATACCTGCAGTGCATTTAACATAAAACCTCTGGATATTGATAGACATTTGTTTCGGGGAATAACTAAGAACCCAATGAAAGAAAGTCTTTGTGCTACTTTAAGCCATTGTTAAGCACTTCTGTGGGGTTTTGCCCAGACCCATACAACGTATAGCTGGTGCCAAATATATTTATTTTTCCGCGACATGAGGAAAAGACAGGGACAGAAAAAACTGGAGGTTACTTACAATACACTGTGAGGGGTTGGGACACGTGACGACACGAGGACATCATGCAACGAACTGGCACAGAAGGGAAGGTAAGGACAGACTTTATACACAGACATAACGAGGCAATGAAACACAGCTGGAGGGGAAACACAGGTGAGCATGATGACCAATCACAGGACAGACACAGAAGGAGAAAGGAACACAGAGGCGTGACAGACATAGTGTTGGTGATAATGAAGACAAAGCATGAACGATAAAAACTCAGTCGCCCAGTTGGGCGACCTTGGATGTGAGAAGACGAAGCAGGAGAAGGTTAATTTCATCATACCTGTGCTGGTGCCCGTACTGAAACACAGTGAGCTAATATATGTCTGCATCCGAATGGCTATTCACAGATTTTTAGAATATAATCCAAAACTCAATTTTTTTGAGCCCCTGAAGTTCCAGAGGGAGATTTTTTTGCACCTTGCTAGAATTCCTGCTGATGATGATCCCGTATCTATTTACAACAGCTGCTAGAATTTGATTTTGTTTTATGTTTATGGCCTAAGCAAATGCATATCTATACTGTTGTTGAGCGTTGTGTATGAAGTGCTTTAATTTTGAAAACTTATTTTGAAAATAAAAAACTTCAAAAAGCGCTCGGAGAGCGAAAACCTCCGCCAAAGCCCAACACTACCCTAGGTTCAGAAAAAATACATGGAGATTTCTCCATTAATGTTCAAGTTAATGCCAGCACCTACATCTACCGACAACTCCAGCAATCTCTCTGACTATCTCTCAAATACTCTTAAGCCGGACGTCTCTTATGCCTTCCACTTCAGCGTCTCTGTTCAGCCCATTGAGACCCCATCTCCATACCCCAAAGAAACATAAAAAAAAAGCCATATTGTGATGCCATCACACCAAATGTTTATTACTTTACTTATTTGATTAAAAATTGCTGAGAATACCACCAAATTGAAAATCAACATAGATATGCAGCATTCTATCTCCGGGTAAAATTTCATACAAATTAGTCCTGCGGTTTTTCCTTTATCCCACAAAAGCAAACAAACAGGAAAACACACGGGAGACAAAACATAACCTCCTATTTGTATATAGTTAATGACATATATGTAAAAACGGAGTTCATAAGCCTAACTTGCAGTCAGAGCCAGTGTAAGGGAGGGACTGAGGGCTTTGGAGCAGGATTATCGACTCCGCCTCTCATCCATCCCTGCACACAATCGAATGCTTGTCTGCATCTTCCTCCCAGGCTCAGGTTTCCCACTGATGATGAGTCACATTAACCCTCTATCTTTAAAACCTCTGTATGGTGCGTCTACGTGGGATGCAGAGAGCAAGTTTTAAAATACATTTTATATTCTAATGCTGCATACTCTGAAAGTTTGCCGTGCATTAGTTGATATTATTTTACACACCACTGACACAAACTTTAATGCCAATTCAACAAGACATGAAAATAAAAATACTCATTGAACACATAGTATTTAAGAGTTGTTGCTTCAAGAAACTTCTATTAGCCGCCTCTCTCTCTCTCTACGTCTCTCTCTCTCCCTGCTCTTTGGAGGCTCTGTAAACAATGTGCAACATGCAATACGAAGCTGCATTTGTAGCGCTCCATTTACCTTCACTAGCTACAGTCCACAATTAGCCTATTACTCTGTTAAGCAACTATGAGCACTATATCTATTATGCAACATAAATATAATCAGAGATAAACAGTTTCGATACCGTGGCCATGAATGTTGTACAAATTGACTCATTGATGATAAACAATTAAGAACAAAGTGGTCATGAAGCATAACTTGAATCAGAAGAAATACAACCCTATTATCGAAAAAAAATGTTTTGTACTGTAATGACCAGCGAGGATGAACGAAAGAAGAAAAGATAAATTGATATATTGGAGAGCAGCTGCCTACATAATGACCCTGATTACGCCTTGTACTCCACCAAAAGTGACACGAAGAGTATTCCCAAATAGAATTAATTTGGGGGGTGCAATATAATCAAATCTAAATAAAAAATAATTGATTAAAATAAACCTCTATTTAAATAAATAAATACATATGGGAAAAGCATGCCATTTAAAGTCCAGTCAACAATGTGATCCAATATATTGTTTGTCTAGGACTCAAGTTAGGGTAATCTGGGGAATGTCCTTCCAGAGAAGTCCAAGAGACCCCTCTCTAAATTTGTTCTGCTCCTATGTACTTTAAAAAGGCATCCCCAATTTTTTATAAAACATTGATGGTTTGTCCCTAAGCCAGTTGGTCGTAGCTTCCAGGGGTATGAGCTCCATTAAAGCCTGTATCCACTGTGAGAGTGTTTTTGTGTGTGTGTGTGTGTGTGGGTGTGTGTGTGTGGGGGGGGGGGGGGGTTGTCAGAAATCCATTCAACCAAGATTCACCTCCAGGCCACAAATACTGCAAAAGATAATCGCTCTGTGCTTATGAGGCACAGCACAGCATCATGAATCCAGCCCACCACTGGCAAACTCCCCCTAAAGCACAAGTGAGACAACACTACTATTTTAAAGCTGTGATTAACTGTGATGAATCACAACTGATTATTGCGATTAACTCGATGACGTGTCTTAATGGAATGACACGCAGTATATCCAACATCTTTCCCCGGTCCACGAGACGCTGAATGCTAAATGAGGAGGGCCGTGCCTCCAAGACAGAGATGGACAACAGGTAGAAATAAATCAAAAGAAAGAAAAAAAAACCCTCAAGGTCACATGCCGTGATTCGATTGGTTCTGTCAGCGCTGATGGCACCTACAGACGATTCCACATCAAACGTGGCGCCATGAGCAGAATACACACTCCCCTTCTCTGCATTAATCTGTTTACGCTTAAGATGAGGTTCCAAAGCTCTCATGCTCTCGTCACAAGCCGGCTGAAACCTAATAAAGTTGTTAAAGTAAAAGGTTATTGGATTGTGTGTGTGTAGGGGGGGGGCTGGGGGGGGGTGTATCAAGATGACATAGTGTTAAATTAATATAGTTCAAAACAAAGAGATGAACCGGGCAGCAGGAGTCTCTTATTGCTGTTCTGCTTTCTCTCGACAGATGGCTTCAGGTGAACGGCGAGGAAGGTGAAGCACTCGGCGGCTAATACTTGAGGCTGGATTGTAGATTGCATCTGTTAGAGTTGCCAAATACACTAGGGCACCCATTTAGAGAGTCAACACAGCTCCCACGTCTGAGGTGGGTCTGACAGAAGAACGTCCTTCATGCGTCTTTGAGACCAATAGTCGGTTTAGCAAGTGTTTTGTTCAGAAGAGTTCATAAATATTATTCTGCTCGTAGTCTTGCTGCTCCGCTCTGCGTCATTCAGCGGAGGCAGGTGTGAAATATTCAAAGCAAGATAGAGAAGAAAAAAAAGGGGGAGATAAGGTTTTGAAGATGTGCTTGTCTGCAAATCTGGTATTTTGCAGAAAATTGGATTTGTGTTTCATTTTTTGAGGAGCGCCCTTGAATCCTGGCTGATCGCTTGAACGCACACAGCATAATATGAGACGGTGAACACCGGCAGCTTATATAGTGTTTGTTCAGAAAGTCCAGAAAGTTCAGAAAGTTTTCAGAACACTTAATGAGCTCTTCAAACAGATATTGGCAATAATTACACCATAAATTAAAGCCAATATGCGGTTGTAAATTTCACAAAGGCATAGTGTAGGACATGGAGATGAATGACAGAGTTAAAATAACTAGGCCTACGCTGTGGACCCTGACAGCAAGGGTATATCCCCAAAAAGT
This sequence comes from Lophius americanus, assembly GCA_037951165.1. NCBI lineage: Eukaryota > Metazoa > Chordata > Actinopteri > Lophiiformes > Lophiidae > Lophius > Lophius americanus. The sequence goes on along the minus strand of JBBDHG010000169.1, from coordinate 1,084,181 downwards.
CCCCCAAACCCCTGTGTTGCACAAACCTCAAGCCTCAAGCCTGAAATTACTGTAAATATGTAGTTAAAAAAAAGCTCCCCCTAGTGTTTAAACAGCAAATATTTGATTAAAATATGATATATATAGATGAAACTCCTCAGGTCGATTCATATACACCGAAAAATTTGTACTAAATCGGACCAACGGTTGGAGATTATGGCATGAAAACTGTTGGATAAGATTTATGGAGGTATAAAATGTGAAAATGATCCATGAATTGGTTTTGGTGTTAGGTCTGGAAAACAGTGTGTTTCATTACAAAAAAAAAAATAGAAGCTCTTCTAGAGAGCTTAATATTAATCACTGGAGTAAAATATACAGTTTAAATGATGGATCTCATGCACCACATTTGTACTAAATAGGCCCAATGGTTGAGAGATTTTGGCCTGATCGCTTTTGGAGATCAAGCTCACCCTGGTGTCCGAATTCTATAACCAACCTTTCCCGAAATGAATCCAGTTCTACCTTGTACTTAGGGCGTTGTACATTTTCTATTTGAAGACGATCCATGAAATAATCTTTTTTGTTATCCCGCTAACACAATGGATCTGCCGCGTTTTCAAATTCACACATTTATGAAAATACATTATAAAGAGGATATGGATCTGGCCCAAGGAGATTCTGTCGTTCTCGGTCCTCGGGATGGCTTTGATGACGAAAACAGAGCTTTGGTTGAGGACCTGAGGTTATGTCGGGGCATGTAAGGTGTCTGGAGACCAGAGACGTGCTCCAAAAGAAACACAAACAAATAAACAGATATTGATGAAACAATCATCTCCATGCAGGTGTAAAATTATTATTCCCAAAGTTCGTTCTAAAGCCGAACAGAATAATATTATCTCTATCAAGCGAAGAGTGCCTCGGTTATATTTTGGCGAATGCTAATAGGCTCTCATGCAAGGTGGAAATAATTAGCACTTTCACTAAGGTGCTTCTAAAATAATGAATACAGCTATTGGCCCTCGTGAGGCTAGAATCACAAAGCGTAGCCACTGATTCCAGGCCTGCTGATATTGAACTGCAAAATTTTTGGACATTTGTCAAATGTTCAAGAAGCCTTTATCAAAGCAGCTATTTCCCCGTGCGGACAATAATGTATAGTATCAGTAATAAAGAGGGATAAACAAAGTTACTGTCAGTTTGAGGTGATGACCTGTTTGTTCTCAAAGAGGAGAGTGTTTTCGAAGTGCTCAGGAAAATGGCTCAGCAGAAATCACAGTAATTCTTTAATTAAGAATGAATATTCATTTTTTTATTGACCATTTAAAAGACTATTAAATTTGCCACTCGAGCGTTGAGCAACAATCATGAGGCGGGCCTGCATAAGCTTCCATGAAATTTCATGAGCATGGTAAAGTGATGAAAGGAGCTCTGTGGAGAATTAGGTCCTGAAACAATCGTCAAAATTAAACTATTCCTGATACGTTTGTTTCCGGCGCACCACATTAATCATATCATCTTCTACCGATGCTCAGAAAAAATGCACATTTTCTCCCCGCGACTGTAAACACTTAAACCGGAGGGGAAAAGGATATTTTACTTATTTCGGGCAGAAGATGTCAAAAAGAAGAGAATGAAAGTACAGTAATAGAAATTCATGTGTATTCATGTGTATTCAATAAGATAACAAATCATTTCTCATTTCTATACCCAATGCCATCTTGAAGTTGTATTTTCAGTTTACTGGTGTCTGAAATTGTATTTTATTTTTAAAAAATCATATAATTTCAGGTCTGTTATAAACAAGCAAGTAACCGATATAATTTCTGTCGGAACTATCTTTGCGATTCGTGGATGATATCATAATTAAGACATGATCATAATTCCAATAAAAAAAAAATTTAAATGGAAAACAATTTATGTGATTGAGTACATTCCTCCATACTAACAGAATATAATATAAAATATTTATAAGGAGTATATGAGACCTCGGATTATTTCCAAATGCATTACGGAACATTATTCATAGAATCGGACCCTTGTCCGCTCCCTTGTCTGCTGCTGTAGCAACCAAATTATGTGTAGCTCAAGACGAGACGTTTGAGGTCAAACAAATTGTGTCTCAAATAAAAGAACTTTTTTTTCCTTTCATCTGTGAAACCTTGTTCAATATGTAGTGCAAAACATCCACACTCTCTTTGTTACAGTCAGGCTCCTTCACTAACCAATATGGGTGGGAATTGTAGTGAAATGGCGATATTATTGCGATACTTCGTAGGCATTGCGATACACATGGTTGTTAACTTCAGCGAACCACATTTAAATGATGTTAGGTCCAATAATGCTTAGTTCCTACAGCAACACTAAGCATGAAGAGGCCTTATGAAAAAGATGTAGACAGACAGACAGACAGACAGACCCTTTACAGCAAATTGTTCTGCTGCAGCAGTAACATTCAGATGTCAAAAATTTAAGTGGAAATATAAGCAAGAACAATCAAGTACATTGAAATAAAGTGAAATCTGAGGGGTAACAAGCTACAGTGGAGAGCAAGAGAAAACAGTTCTATGATAAATAAATAACCTCAAAAAGAAAAGAACAGCACAAAAGAGTCAAATAAGACATGGTGCAGTGGGAGAGAGAACCCGTGAAAATAATCATCAACGGATTGAATAACTGAAGTTGTGCAAGAGGAGAAAAAGTGGTTTGTGTGAATAGAGAAGTGTCCCACCGTATCTTGATTTGCAGATTTTTTGGTTTTAGTCCATTAAACAGTCTGATGGCGGCGGGCAGGAAAGACTTCCTGCGGCGTTCAATCCTGCACTTTGCTTGGATCAGCCTGTGACAGAAATCAGAAAAACTACAGGCCTACGCTGTCGTCCCTGACATAAAAGGTATAGCTCCAAAAAGCCTCCAATCCCTGGCATTGCACAAGTAATCCCACTGATTGAACCCCTCAAATGAATGTGAGGTTATGTCCCAAAAACTGTTATTCATGGAAAAGCTCCCCCTTGTGGGTAAAATATGAACTAAAGATCTCCTCAACTTTTGAAGATAAAGCTCCTCCTAGTGGTGGAAATGTAGAACCGATCTTTTCCCAAAATCAAACCAGTTCTTCCTCCTCTTAAGGTCTATTGGGTCTATCAATTTTGAAAGAGATCAACGAAATAGCTTCTGTGTTACCTAGTTAACGGAACCAATCTGCAGCGGCGTACGCGGCCATGATGATTCCATGAAGTGCCTGACTTTTGGGGGATATAATTAAGATAGAGTGAAAGTAACAGTTTTTATCGGTGGCAAATGGATGTCTGGAAATTACCATCTAAGACACGGTCCAAGAGTTGATGCTGATTTCTCTTAGATGGTTCAGCGGTCACATCAGTAAAAAAGAAAAAAGCCGCCGGTGGTTTTAATGCTAACGCTAATCTGTGATGGATCAGTGCATGCTCCGATCAGCCATCAACCCTTGACCTTGTGACTGTCACGTGTGGATGAGCAAATCCTGAATGAGAGCGTCACGTTCAACAACAGGCAGAAACGTGAAGCTTTCTTCAGGCTCATAACTTCTCTCCGCCTCTGCTGATGTTGTGATCAGCTGTCTAACACCATCGTCTGAGGCTGTCGTCCTTTTTCCTGCCGCACTCATCGGTTATCTTCGTATTCATCAATCGCAAGGTTAGAGGAATGACTCACACAACATCCCGTTCTGTCCTCCCCTGGTGGGAAATTTAGAATAAATACCTCAATGCCCTGATGCATTCTCCCCCCTGTTGGGAAGACAGTGTCACCTCTGTTTGCAGGTGGCTGCACATCATCCTCGCTGTTCCAACAGAACCAAAATCCGACAAGGGAAGGATGAGCCGCTTGAACAACTTAGCAGATCAACTATGGGTTTCTCAAAGGGTAAAAAAAAAAAGACAAATGAGAATTCCCTCTTCTCCCGAGGGTCTTCCAAGTCTCAAAGGCTTCTAAGAGAATGGAAATGCAGCGCCGTCGATGACGGCGCTAACAGAGATGTGCTTCACCCAGACGCCCAGGCATTTTCCACCCGTACTACTCCAACCGCCATGTGCTGTCTAACCACAGATCTCTGCCATCTGCTCTGACTTTACAACCATTTCACTGACATGGTTAAGCAGCTATTGTGCCCAGCATCTGCCCAACTGAGAGACCCCCCTGGGGTAACCATAGAGAGCAGACGTGGTCTCGAGAGGCCGCCTCATCAGCGTCGATGGACAGGAACTGGGAAGGTGTGAGTGGATGAATGATCCGAGAATCTACTGCTTGCCCATCTAGATTATACAACTGTGAGCATCCACTGAGTGTATTTAAAGGCACGTCAGTATCCCGGTTATGATGTTCATTACAGTTCGGGTCATATTTGGGGTTTGATATTTTGCATGAACACAGAGAACTCTTCATATTCCTCTAAACGTGACAAATACTAGTATCCCGTCTACTGCCTGCTGCTGTAAGGACGCCCTGTAAGATTAATCATGCAGCATTTGTATCTGTCATTGCTGCAACTGCTACCTTAATGTAATCTCCAGTCATACGGCGTAGGCCTTGCCAGACAGCAAGGGTATATCCCCACCCCACAGAATCCCCCAATCCCCTGATTGACTTCCTCAAATTGAATATGAAGTTAGGACCGAAAAACAGCAATTACAATTTTTTAAATGCCCCCCTTAGTGAATCAAATATGAATTATTAGAGAAAACTATGACACACGATAGATCTCCTAGAGTTAGTTCACGTGAACCAAATTTAGACTAAATGGGACCAACGTGTAGGAAGATATGTCCATAACACGTTGATTTTTATGACAAAGCTCCCCCTAGCGAGTAAAGAATGGTATCTCCTCAAGGCGATCCATAATCACCATACATAACAAAATCAGCCCAACCCCTAGGAAGTCATGTCAGAAAACCCACCAGAGAGCGCCCTCTAGTGGGTTGAATACAAACTGGTTCTCGTTGTGTCGATTCAAACTTGGATTTAATCGGACAAACGTTTGTGAAGATATGGCCTGAAAGCTTTTGGAGATAAAGCTCGCCCTAGGGTCAGAAACATTCAAACCCATCTTTCCCCATAATCAACCCAGTTCTTCCTCAAACTTAGGTATTAAGGAGTTTACCATTTGAAAGTGATTCATTAACTATTTTTTTGAGTTATCATGCTGATACGAAGGATCTGCGACGGCGGATACGGCAACGATGACGCAGCGGGTTCCGTGATATTAAATGTCAGCAGGGTCTAGAGAATATGGTTTATCCACGTTATTGCCAGCAACGGGAGTGGGGAACAACAAACATTATCAAATAAGTCCGTATGAAGATACGAAGACATAACTGGTGGGGAGAGAGAGTTAATTCTTCATATAAACAGCCGAGTTTATTCAATTCTTTCGGTACGGAGAGACAAAACTCGCTCCAGAGTTGAGACGCTTTCAGTGTCAAGGTGTGTTTCAAGTTTTGGTACGTCACTCAGCGACTGCGCAGACAATTCTTTATTCCAATGGAATTAATTAATTAATTAATTATTTAAAAGATTTTTAAGATTTTTCATTTGTAGAAGATATGGTGGCCTAGCGAAACGCAAGATACTGTCATCGTCAACAAACCACAAGTAGCCTGTCCAGGGATAAGGATCCTTTAAAAAGCTATATTTAGAAAACATGTAGAGGTTATTTGTCTTGACCTATTGATCGGTCTACAAGCAGAAGAAAAAAAAAATAATTCACTATCTGTTTTAAAACAGAAATAAAAAAATCATTCAGTGGGGCGAAAAGTAATTGTAAATACAGATTTTACAGATATACGAAGGATTATCTTATATTATACTTTTGTTGCGTCATGTCCTGTGTCCTTTTGTTTTCAATTTCCTGTTCCTCTCCAGTATTAATCATTAAAGGAACAAGGTACAAAAGAACCCAAGGTTTAGAAAAAAAATCATGCCGAATTCTCAATTAATGTCTGAGGTATTGGCAGCTTCTAAATCTACCGACGACTTGGGAATCTCTGAAATAACAGTTGTCTGCTGTGTCTTCCACTTCAGCGTCTCTGTTCATCCCACTGAGCCCCCAGCTCCACCCCTAAAGGAAGATCACAGGACTCGAAGGCCACAAATAATGGGTCACGGTTTCAAGATAGCGCCTCACTACATTGTCACGTCAAAAAAAACAAACTGATTATCTTACTTTTATTTCATTTTAAATGCCACGAAACACGCAAATTCACCAAAAAACTGTTCATGCCAAAACACGATTTATTGTCAAAACTTTATGCAAATCTGTCAATCAGTTTTTCTGTAATCTTGTGCTAATCAGACAGACAAATAGAAAAACAAACAGGAGTAAAAACATAACCTCCTTCCTTGGTAGAGATCATTTTCTACCTCTTCTTCTTCTTCCTCATCTTTTTCTTCTTCTTTCGGCTGTTCCCTTTCGGGGGGAGGCGCCACATTATCTGTTTCTAAACAATCTCCACTTGCAGCTTCTTGGCTAACAGTACCCGTCGAACGATCCCGAGCCCCAACAGATCTGGTTCGGAAACCAGTTTTAAAATGGAAACAAATACAATTTTGGCTGCTACAAAATGAATTTAGTCATTTATTTTGTAAAACTATAAGTCAATCTTACATGAAAGATAAGCTATTTCATTATTTCACCCAACAAACAATAAAAAAAATATTCTTATTTTGAGCTGATGATAGCGTTTGAGAAACATCGGCATCAATACGATGTTCCATTTATTCACAGAGACACCCCTACATTTCACACACTGCACCTTTAATTGATCATAACTATAATTTAATATACCAAATTAGGTTATATTATGTAAATGTTATCCAGAGAGCAGGAATAAGATCCATGAATTATGACTGCATATACTGGGGACTGCTTCCATAAATCAACAAATATTGGCGACTTGGAAGTCATTTCTATTTACAGGGAGTTTTTTTTTATTTGTGTCAAAAGTCAGACAAACAATGCGGGTGTTGTAAACAGCTCCCGGCGCTCCGTCAAGCCCAGAGAGCAACATCCACATCCATGCGGCTGCTGTAACGCTGCACGGAAACAAGCAGAACACGGGCTGATCTGCATTCGCCTGACATGACAGCCTGGTGAATGGGCACAGTCTGAAGTCGCTATCCCTGTGGATTATTAATCAGCCTTCCCTGGCACCGTCCCTTTTGGCCAGCGGGTCACATGACCACTTCACTGAGACTTTGCAAACTATGTGGCGGAGGAGAAAGGCTTTCATAAAACGCTTAGCCTTCACTTTTTCAAACCCGGCGTATCGCCGCGGCATGATGATGGTGCATTTTCTTAATATCAAGCATGTGCAGAGTAAAAACTTTATTCAGCACCTTTCCGTCACATTAAGTATGAATTGCATTTTGACACATTTACAAAGCAACGTTTATCTGCAAGTTTCCTCTTGCAGAAAATGAACTCTCTGTTTGTTATTCATGGATATTTTTTTTTTTTTATATAATTTTATCCATTTCTAATGAGTACAATATGCTTTAATAGTCCGATAATATTCCAAAGATTTCTTTTTCACAGAGATCTGCTGCTTTCCGTCTCTGTCTATGAAACAGCCTCGCTAATGGAAGTCCTCAGCGAACGATCCCATGAAGCAAATTGAGCGTCGATACAGGCTTCCATTAAAATCCTCCAACACACTTTCTGTTCCACAAAGATGATTGATTTGTGCAACACTCACACAACAGCATTGCTAAACACACAAACAGAGTGGCAAAAAAAATAAAAATAAAAGCAAACCGGTAAATTGCCTCGCAGCACAGGAATGAAAATGACAGCTGGATGACAACTACCTGCAATTTACAATTTGCTTTTTCATAAAATTTACAAGGGCTTCTTATTATTCTTAACACGGGAAAAGTGGCAATTTTACATCTGAGGAGCAACAGTCGTCAATAAGATACTCATCATCCATAATAAGTGTTATTTCCTGTACGATTTCTTAAAAAAAAGGAAAAGTTTTCTATTCAGAGGAATGTTTTGATTAAATCTGTGACTGGAAGAAAACAGCTTTCAGCGTTCAGCTTTAGAGATCAATCTTGAATATCTGGGTCTATATATACTTATACTTGGTGCTATATTATTCTTATTTTGTGGACGTCACGTTCTGACACTTTTAGTAGAAGCACAAATGTCAATTTTACCAGTAGGACCACTCTCAATAGACCAGAATGCAATGCAGTCCCATCAGATGAATATGTTGGGTACAAGAGAAGAAAAAAAAACTTCTCATTCCACTCTATATTGGAATTGCTGTCTGCTGCCACACCGAAGCTCTCCCTTTATATTCAATAGTCTCCAATTCCAGGTGGGATAATGTCAAACATTAGGCTCTTTGGTTTTCTTCTAAACTGACATGTCTCAGTGGATATGTAACTTTTACTCTGGCAGGACTAGAGAGGCGGGGTTGTCGTGCCTTATAACACTCTTCCCTTTCAAAACGCCGTCTTACATTATTCCCACGAATGACAACCGTCACCATCCATCACTTCATACAGGCCGGGTACTGAGCAGTAAAATAGAAATACATGTAGAATGTGAACACGAGCATCAGAAACGCTCATAATTTACCACCATGGGCGCATTTTCATTTCATACAAGATAATTCAAGAGGGCCGTTGGCACCAATTCATTAAATTCACGGCTGCAACATATGAATGTAAATCGTTTGATTCATTTTGTCGGATCCGAGGGATTAGTGTGATGATTGTTATCCGCTTAATAATGGTAATTACTGCAACTCAAACATGTGACATTTAAACTCAAATATCTGCAATAAGCTGATTAAGATAAAAAATTTAATTAAAAAAAGTATGACCATAATGTAATTTGTGACATGTCCTGTGGTGAGCTCCTTATGCTAGCTAGGCGTAGCTAGCACAAGGGTATATTCCCAAAAGCCCCAAATCCCCTGCATTGTACAAGCAATCTCGTTGATTGAAATCTAATTGTGACTCATTGATGATCCCAAACAGTTCCTTTAGAGTCAACCTAGCGATTTCCAAGACGTCAATAATATGTTCGATGATAAGATTCCTTAGTGGCTCGATGATGAAGATTAATACAGTTAACTGGTGTTTCTGAGCTCAAGTATGAAACACAATAGATTTCATTGTGTCAATTAATTGGAGCAGAATTTAGACACAATTGGACTTATGGTTGGGGTTGGGATGGTGGTTTTGAAAAAGTGTTGTTTAAGATAAGACAAGATAAGATAAGATAAACCTTTATTAGTCCCAAACGGGGAAATTGCAGGGTTACAGCAGCAAGAGCATATTATAAAATAAGAAAATACTTGAAATGTGGACATGTTGAATAGTATATTGTCCCATAGTGCAAAGTGCCAGTGATGCGTGTGTGTGTGTGCGTGTGTGTGTGTTTGTGGGTGTGTTTTACTAGCAGTGCTGGTTGAATAGTTGTTTGTGTACAATCTGAATCATTAGAGTCAAATTGTATACGCTATTAATCTCCTGGGGTCGATGCATTTATGGATCGACCCCCAGGATGCACATATGGATCCAAATTCGGTTGAGAAATTATGGCCCCGGAGCTTTTGAATATAAAGCTCCCCCTTATGGCATTTCATGAAAAAAAGAAATGGAATACAGTTTAAATTGTGCTCCAGAAACAAAATGGGACCCCCTCGATCATAGAAGGCAATCATAGTATCAGATAATTATCCTCTTCATTCAGAAGAAGACGACAAACTTTTAGTTTTTTGTCAAGGGAACGCAGGTAGTAATATGATCCCCATTAGAGCCTAATGTTATAACAAATATTAAATGACTTAATCCACTTTTTTCTTTACAATATTTCATCATGAATTCCTTCTATAAGTCTGATTTTTTTTTTTTTTACTGTTTGAAACTTGCTTGACCCAATGATTTGTCATTTTATTTTTAATTTCGAGAGTCTCAGATATTAAATCAGTAAATGCTCCATAGAAAGAAAGTTTTTTTTTCCGTGTTGAGGACATTAAGGTCACTTTAAAGAATGTTTGAAACATCATTGAATTTTCTCCTGTCGTCGTTTATCTGATGAGGAATGAACATAATACTCCAGGTCCACAGAATGTATGGATGGACCCTGGTAACCCCCATGAGCCCCCTTTTGTCAGGGGCATAGAAAGTAACTCAGCCCTCTCTCAATAAAGCAGTATCTGAGGTTGAACCCTTTCCAGCTGAGGAGCCACCTTGCTTTATTAGAATCTCACAGCAAAGTTAATCCATCACACCTTGATATCACAGCTTCTGTACACAGGTGCCAAATATCTACCTGCCGTTGTGATCCATCTGCTCGGTCTAGCTGTTCGCTCTCCTCCCAGGCTCTGGGCGAACCGGGCAGTGTGAGATGGAAAAAGACCGTTTTTTTCTCTAGCAACAGCTCTTCCTCATTTTCCCTGAGATCCCTGGTGAGCGTCGCTGAAGCGCTGTGATAAGGGAACACACTCAACCCATCAACAATGATCTCAATGTCTTTAACAAAAGGCTGGAAACAAAGCGCCACGGCTCCCACAGCAGCCCTATCCATCTCAGCTCTGCTCATCCAATAACAGCTGTTGCTCCAAATTTCCTTCTACCCGGCGATAACTCTCATCTTTGGCTGACACGAGCACCAAACAAGGGCACAATACACAGGGAGTTTGTGTCGCATCCTGGCAACACTGCCGCCACTGTCTTCTCCCAGCCACATACTGAGAAAGAGGGGGGGAGGCCGCCCGCAGACACTGAGGCTGCCTCATTACCAGTGTTTATCTAAAGCTGGATTAATACTCCAGAAAGAAACGCTGGTCTTCTCCGTGGAGGGAAAAGAACATGTGCTGAGTCTTTGGTGCAGTCTGATAAAGGGAAGTGGGTTTTTTTGTTGTTGTTTTTGAAACCTTTTTCACATTTCCCAATGACACCGGCATGTGATTGTCTTTTGTGGGAATCTGTGAATTTGGCGTCTTTCTCATAAAAGATGATCAACTGTTGGAGTTCAGAACATTCGTGGTCTGAGGGAAGATTTTGAACACGATTTTGACAAAATCAGTACAACCAACTGAACGCCTGACCCAGACTATCGGCCCGCCGTCCCCAAAAACATCGTACAACAAATTTATCAGTGTATGGCACGTCCTGCATTCCTTCTGTGAGCCGAGAGTAGTGGACATTGGTTGGCCAGATATGTTCCAGAGTTCTTGAAGAAAGTTACAAATGTTAAATGAAAATCTACTTATCATGGTTATATTATGTATAATATATGTCTAAAATATAGGTATAGTTAGGTGGAGCTAGAATGCTGAGTTTGTAAGATATTCTCCAGGCAATGACTGCGGATGGTTAGGGTCAGAGGTTAAACAAAAGAGTTCACAATTTGTGAGCGTCAGTCGGTTTCATGCCAAGAAAGAGCACCGCTGATGAGATGTTTGCTTCTAGAGTGCTGATGGAGAAGTTTAGAGAAGGTCAGAAGGAGTTGCATTGTGTCTTTGTGGATTTATAGAAAGCCTACCGTGGAGTGACGGAATGGTTCAAGAGGGTGGTGGGACCGCAGCCAGGATTGGCTCTGAGCCCCTTTTTATTTGCCATGGTGATGGACAGACTGACAGATGAGGTCAGGCTCCATGCACTATGATGTTCGTGGATGACATTGTGATCTGTAGAGAGAGCAGGTAGCAAGTGGAGGAGAACCTGGAGAGGTGGAGGTATGCACTGGAGAGAGGAGGAATGGAGGTGCAACGGGTAGTGTGGAAAAGAGGTTTAAGAAGCGAGTGTAGGCAGGGTGGAGCGGGTGGAGAAGAACGAGACCAGCTCTGCTGTATGGTTTGGTGACTGGGAGGGGATCAGAAGGCGGCAGGGTTCTCGTTGTTAAGATTCTCGTTTGGGAGTGACGAGGATGGAAAGATTAGAAACGACTACATCAGTGGGACACACAGTACACAGTATTGGAGAAAAGGGAAGAGAGGCCAGACTGAGATGGTTTAGTTGAGAGATGCTGAAGATAGAGCTGTCAGGCAGGACAAAAAGGGGAAGACCACAGAGGAGGTTTGAATGTGCATGAAGCCTCAAGAAGCTATGAGGCTTCCTGAGGCACATAAATCGTTCCTGCAGCGAGATGTCTGTCTGATTAAACAGAACTGAGGAGGGAGGCCCGGTTGGAGCTCAGTGGTAGGAGAAATGGTGGGAGCGGCTCATGGAATCTGGCCGGAGAGGGTAACTTAACATATGTATATTATTTATCCCAGGTTTTTTTGTGTTGCACTCATCACCTTCTCTTTATCCCTTATTAACAACAGCAAACTCAGAGTGAAGGACAGATTTAAAGCCTCTTTAACACATGAGAGTGACATGCAGACTCTCATGTAATCTAAACACATATTATATCTATGCAGAGTCATCTGCCACCACCACCAGGGTCCAAGAGCAGAGCCTTTCGTCTGCTGCTCAGATTCCCTTCCATCGGGAACTCTCTCGAGAGTAAAAGTGACAATTAATTATCCATTGTCACATATCTTCTGGTTCTAACACACAATTATCTTACCTTTCATGTTGAGTCTCTCCTGGTTCAGATAACGTTTTTCCTATTTATTGGTCAGCCTGTGACGGTTTTCACCGGTTTTGGTCGTTTGGCTCAATGGGGTTGAGTTCTGTATGTTTTTATAATTATCATCTGACACGTGACTCTGACTTGAGGCCGACTTCATATAGAAAGCGTTGTTTTGTGCCGTAGCTTTGACCCTGACGTCGATCAAGAATCAATTATGAATGCATAGTCTGTGCCAAACATAATAAAGGTAGGGGAATACTCTCAGTGGGGTGGGGTGGCTGACCCTGACACAGTCACACACTTCTACTGAGGATAACATGACACTGATGTTGGTTCTGTATGAATTGCAAGATAAAAAAGAAAAAGTCAAAAGAGGGTAAAAAAAAAAAAAGCATGCAGCAACATCCATCAGTTCCTTATTTTGGAGGAAGATTCACCGACTCAGTCCAGACAGATGCAGCCCTGCAACAATTTCAGCCTCAGGCTCGTCCCCTTGAGGTTCCACCAGGAAGCTCTTGGAGCACTAACTCATGTTGACTGCCATCAGACGAAACAACGCTTCCTGCCTCAGCCGCTGAAACACCAGCCGGCCAGTGAGAGAAGTTCTCCATCTCAGGTGCCTCTTAAAATCTCTAGCAATCTCATGAGATGGGTTTTTTTTCCATTGCTGTTGGATCTGCTCTGCTCTCCGCATCCTCCCCATCCAACTCATCCTGACCTGCAGGGCCCTGTGCAAATATCTCTACACGCCTCTCCGCATAGAAGCCAAGATATCATCATTTCTCTGATGGGATGTCGAGCTGGGCACAAGCAACTTTTCTGCGCGTTTATATAATCAGTTGAGAGGAGAAACGCGAAAAGATACTGTCAAGTTTAAAAATAGATCCACGCCCCTGCATGTTAAAACAAAGACCACAGCGTGCCGTTGAAGTTAGACTCATATAGATACAAAGAATATTGCAGTGAGTAATAAGAAAGAGGATATTTTTCATTTTTAGTGAGGCTGGGGTTTGGTTCTGAAAGTCGAAGGTGTGGAATCTCTTAAACCTTTTGTCTCTTCTGGACTTTTTTTTACCAACTTTCTGCTGAATGCCGTTATCTTTTGAAGGGATTCACAGATGTGGAATTTGAAATAGATACCCAATATCACCTTTATCCTGTGCAAAGTTCTCTCTGTAATGATAGAAATATGATGTAATAATTGTAACACCGGGATTGCTTCAAATGGAGCAGGTGGAGAAGCAGCTTTACTCTGCACACTGCTCTCATGATGAATAACTGGAATAAAATGAAATATTAGAAGGAGCATTAAGACAGATTTGCTCAGCCTTATGCAAAGAAAAAGAATCGCAGGGTTCGCTTACCTGCTGCTTTTATGATTACCAAAGTTAATATATCCTCATATACAGCATTTCACGGTAGGGTGCAGTCTTATAAAATGAAACATGGATGTTGTTCGCATTGCATGACTTCTTTTATGTTGAAAAAGAAAAATAGTTAGATAAAAAAGTGGGCAAAAGTGTGCCCCCAACAAAAATCAACCCGTCCAAGTAGATCGATATCAATTACTCCAATGTTTAAGTTCTTTATTCAATTTATAAAACTCATTTAGTCAAAGTGAGTTTTCCACATTTATTCTTGTTCATTTGTTATAGTTTTGAGGGACTTGCTGACATAATTAAGTTCGGTACTTTTGGTGTTATATTTCTTGCAGTGTAAGGAATTTAAGTCTGAGACATCTCCTGGCTTAAGGTTTGAACGCTAATTATGTTCAGCTAGCATGATCCAAGACAGCGAAGAAAAAAAACCATCTTTACCAACAACTTATCCAACTAATTGACATGATGAAGTCTATGAAGTTGCCGATGCCTAATTAAACATTTTGTCATGGAGGTTATAGCTCTTTGTGATGAAGGGCAGCACTGGCTACTATTATTAGTAACATCTGCTGCAAGGGGGGGCGTCGGCTTCAGATACAGAATCAGAATAAGCTTATCTCATGCTCCCAAAGAACTTGGAAAGATACACAGGAAGTCTTAAAAAGTATTTGTCCGATTTACTTAATTTGGTTATGTCAACAATTTCCACAGAACTAAATTGTGTTAGATAAAATTGAATAACCTTATTAAGATAAAAATGATGGCTGTTTAGTTGCAATCAACATGACTGTATTACGCAATTGCAACATAATCTTCTCAACCTGGTTCCATTAACGTCGGTGTCCATCAGACTGATTATAGGAGTCCCTCAATTTGGTCAAGTTGTGTCAAATCAACCAAATTTTGTGGCTTTAAAGTTAGTTTGAAACTGTAATACAGATATATTAATTAGAATGGATTATAGGTACACTTCAGTCAATTCAACAACTCATAAAATTAGCTTTTTTGAGTATAAGGATCATATATTTATTGTCTTTGGTGAGTCGCAAAGTCAAGTGTAGAGACGGAACAAGGGTTCAAATCGTGCCAAGAGAATAAATACTGAGGTGTTTAGTTGTGTTGATGCACTGTAAATGCTTAGTACAGAATTTATACAACTATAAGAGATGATATTTGCTTTATAAGCTACGTATTTTAGCTGTAGGAGATGTTTTGATGTCTGTATGACCATGTGTCGTTAGCGTGAAGTGATCTGATGCGCCTGCCGGGGGGTAGAGAGTGGAACAGTTTTTTTGCTGACCCGGCGCGTTTCATCAGGTGGTTTGTTATTTCTTCATCTGTTTGGAGTTTTGTAAAACATAGCCGCAGGAACACGGGTGACAGGGTCTCTGTGAATTTGGCACAGATCAGGTCCCGGCCCTGACGAACCTCTACAAAACCTTCGGCGTGGTTTTCATTTTTAACCACAGCCGTCTGATACTGACATCAATTCAGTAAATAAAAGCTCCTAAACGCCAGACTGGGGTTTGCACCCGTCAGCAAACATGACCTCAGCTGGGAGGAGAAGTCTGTCGACCACTAAAGAGCGTGAGGGCTCTGACTTTCTCAGGCACCAGAAAGGTTATTCCAGATATAAATTGGATGTTTGACGATTTTCTTATTATCTATATCTTAAAGCAATCTGAAGCCCTAATTGAGTTTAGTAGGCAAATTATTTTGATTTGAGCAAATTCTATGGTTTATTAGAATTGGATTAAATTTAATCCAATTCCAAGAGAGTAAAAATGAAATATTCTCAATATCTTCCTCTCTCCTGCTCTGCTGTTTCATCAAATATGATCTAAACTGTCCATGTCCTCACCTGTGCCTTATTCTTTTACCCTATTCAGTTTCCCCTCTAATGGCCACTTAAAGTTCATCCGCTCACACGCAGGTCTCATTCTGCAAGAGATCTGCTGATACGCAAATCATCCCAGCATAATTCAAGACGTCACTTCTGCACTCTTCAAAAACACTGTCTGCTAATCAGAGGTTTTTATTCCCATTAGACATTTATTCCAGCCTGCAAAAGTGATGAATCCTTTACGACATAGCTGAAGTAGCAACGCAGCAGATGAGGAAGAACTGTGACGCCATTCTTCTGTCTACTTTTTTAATTTCCCTCTCTTCCTCACCGCTGACATTTCTCACGCTCATAATCAGGTTGAAAAAGCAGAGAGAATTGTTCCACGGGTTTTTGACGCCGCGACAACGGAGTTCGAGTTTGACGACGTGGCTCGAGACGCAACTTACTCGGAACAGGAGGAAACGGGAGTCGACGAAAGAAAAATAACTTTAATGCTGAAAAATGTGTCCGCATTAGCCAAACAGGCAGGATTTAAACTCATGACGTCTTTTAAAGGAGTTATGCCTGATTTAAACATCATTATTTCAGCTGTTGATCGTCTTTCCCGCTCAATTCTTGTTCGTATGTACGTTTTCACGTAGCGGCTGTAGATAGCTACGTCTGAAGATTCTGTTACACGTAAAAAAACAAAGTGTGAGTAAATCATTTACTGCACATTTTCTAATATCATTAATTAACTCGCCTATTTACATATAAACTCCACGTGTTTATTCAATTATTATATAAACGTTTAAAGGGATCCTCAATCTATTTCAGCATTTCTTTGTTCTGTCTTTTTCTTCCGAACACAGGACCGCTCCTATCCTTACTTGTTTTTTTGGGGTTTTTTTCACTAGAATCAAATTGTCTTTGTTTGAGGTGCTCTTCATACTGATGAGTGTAGATATTGAAATTCAGATGAAAACCCCATGGCACTCTCTTTTGAAATGATTAAAAATATTTTTATTGCCACCCTATGTTGGTATCAGACCTATTAACACAAAGTCGTAAAGGCATCTCGCCATTAAGCCCTCATTAGAGTGTTTACGCAATTCAAGTATTATGTGAAAAGGTCCTGCAATTCAAATTACTTTTTGATTTTATGTTATTAATATCACTAAAATGAGTTCAACTAATCACTTTGACTCAAATGCGTTCTCTTAAATTTGGCTCTTTAGCAAATCAAAGTAGATAGATTCTGAATTTGAGGCTCTTTTTTTTTTTTTTTGGAGTGCAGAGATGAAGCAGGCTAACATTGACGAGGCAATGACATGTAGAGAGCTGATGAGGACAAATATGCCTCCATCCTCCCGACAGTCAATGACTCCTTTCCTCTGTTCACGCCTTCATTTATTTGACTGATCGCTTCTGACTGTCATTGTCTAAGGACTGAGTGGATTTAACTGCATCAATCCTCAGTCCCCTGCAGACTGGTGATGGAGCTTGTAGATAAATGAAGAATAATATAGTTTACTAGGGGGGGCTTAAAAAGGAGAAGTTTTCTTTTCTTTACATGTGTCTCTATCTGGCCACAACAAAGTATTAATTGGATTGGATTTTTAATGTCAGGTGTAAACAAGGTCAGGAAGAGAGAGCTGCTCCAGTGCTCTCCAGTCTCACAACAAAGCCCTTTGGCTGCCTGGAGAATACATGGCTTAAGTTGGATGACCTGACCACACTGTCAATGTGGATTACGAACTAATACTTAATCAACTTTGCTGCAGAGACCTCCGGTCCGTGAGACTTACCATGCATCAAGATCACGTCCGGCAGAAGGACTCAAAAAGGACAATTGCGCAATTTGAATTGCAGCTGAATTCAATATTGTTGGGATTTACAGAAGGCTGCACATGAGAACACGTCACTTCTTCTTTTTCTTTCTCCAAAGCAAATCAAAAGCAAAACTAATAGTGGAAAGGATTAAACTTTCAGAGAAAAGACTGCAGCCCAATATAACTGGTGTAAAAATACATTCTGAGCAACCAGTCGGATACTTAGGAGAGTAAAGCCACAGGCACCAAGATAGCTCAACTGCACCTCACTAATCGCTTAATTTTAAGCTGCAGCTTACATGGCATGCGTTCATTCTGTCAAATGTAGGCGCAAAACTGTCCACCACAAACATGATTCAACTGACACGCAGTCACGTCCAAACACTCAAAGACAAGCAATAACAGGGATAATTAAATCCATCACTTACCTTGCTCCATCAGCAGGATGACCATCCCGACCAGCATTGCCCAGTACACAGGGTTCTTCATGATCAATGACATTAGGTTTGTCTTCGTTTGAGAAAATTAGTCTCTGAAAATCCTGAAAAGTGCTTTTCTTCAAGTCCCCGGTGCTCCTGTGTGACCGTACAGCCTCAACCAACGATGCGCTCTTCGCAGTCCCTCCTTCAGCTGGGAGCTCATTGGCAGCGCTACGGGAAATTAGCTTGCGGCATTAAACGCAACTACTTCCGGTTTGTCTGCGCTCTCATTCGTCCGCTCACTCACATAATGAGGAAGTGGTGGTAGTACTCTTAATTTGAAGGTCAAAAAAGATCAATTTCCTGTCCTGTTCTAGATGAATACAGCCAGCTTGAAGTCGCTATTAGTGGCGGCTTCTTGAGGAGGCGCTGCCGACCGCTGTCCGACAATGATTACCGAGCTGTCACCGGGAGCCGGTGGAGGTTATAGGATCGATGCCGTTTAATTTATGAGGCCCCTTACTGCCAATGAAGAGTAAAAGACCACTCAAGTCATTACTATGACTTATCCAAACTAATTACATATCAAACTAAATACTTTGTATGTCCTTATAATAAGTTATGTAAAATTAAGACTTAATACATGAAAATAATGAATTATTAGTTCAAAATAATGGCTTCGTATACCAAACAGTGACTTAGTAAATCAAAATAATCAGGTAGATTTTATCTCAAAACCATTGTACAGCACAACAAACAGAAAAAACATCAAAATTATGACTTATTGTGTTAAAATCACGACTGTATGTTAAAATAAGGACGTATAGTCTTAAAAAGGGTGACTTTTACAGCCTAAATTAAATCATTAGAATTACTTATCTCACTATATTGAGTTTTTTTTATCTGCTAATAATGACTTATATATCAAAATATCTAAATAATGACCCAATAGACCAAAATATTGACTTAAAACAAACTAAATACATATTATATCAATATAATAACTTACTACATCAAAATCCTCACATTAAAAATAATGGCTTATCTCAATTTAAATACATACAAATAAAAAATAGCATGTAATAACTAAGCCTAGCAATTGCATACCATATCAATATAATGACATTACGTCAAAATAATTATTCATTATCTCAAAATAATGATTTATTATATGACTTTATATCTCAAAAGTTAATAAGGTTAATGGAAGTGATTGCCATTTTTTATAACAACATCAATTCCATTGAACATGTTGATCATGTGACATTAGTGAGTGTCTTTTCTTTGTAAGGAGGATCATTTTGTGATCCTCGGCGAACAAAACAAACAAAGCTGGGATATTTCTTGCTGCTGCTTATGTTTTTGTAATTATTCTCTTCTGACATCAGTGAAAATATGCACAACTTGCATTTACCAGGACCTGTGCAATTACTTCTGTGCTGTGAGCATCTCAAGGCATCTACTGGATCTATTCTGGGCTGCAAAAGGACCGAACAGGTCGTAGTTCAGCGGGTACTTTCTTAAGACTTCTACGTGTTGAGGAAAAATATGTTCCAGACGGTACTGTGCATCTCTTGTTCAGGTTTTAGACAAGATGTTCTGACCCGTGTTCCTCAGTTGCTCTGGTTGCCACATCCCTCAGAATGTAATAAGTGATGTCATCATTCATTTCTGTGGTCGACGCGGCTTTATTTCTGCAGTTTTAACATTTGATCTCTTTTGTTTGGTATGACCATCACTGAAGGCAAGATGGGTCCAAATGATGAAATGGTGGACGCCACGTTCATTTAAGGTGGAAGCTCCACTGGTCAGGAGCTAAATTGTCTTCAAACAGTTTGCGCTCCTGTCATCCGTGTCTCAAGCAACGGAGTATGATGTGTTCAAGGACAGTATCAGTCAAAATGATCTACATGGCTGAGGTTACGTTAGTAAGAGGTTTTAACCGTGATTTTTCATTAGTCTTGATAAAGTGCCCAGCCTTACAAGGGCTTTTCTTCATCGGTCAATCCTTAAACTGAACACGGATGCTAATCACGTGCAGAATGATTCTTTTGTTAATGTTGTGTCTCTTTGTATGCACTCTTGTTTCCTTTGTAGAATTTATCTCTGATTTGTGATGTTGCAAATGGAGCAGCTGAGATGCTAGAAAGCACAATCATCAGCATCATCATCCTCAAAGGGAGGGTCATCCCATTGCTATATAAGGATTTGTAGGATCCATTGGTAGAAATGTTCTATTTGTTCTACGACTACTTTGAATACGTTCTATGAATCAATCATACACACTCCAGGTCCTTTTTTAGTGAATAATAAATACAAACAGCCTTGAAAAGCAGCTTGTTGACTGGTTTATAATTATACACCCCTTCTTTTATGTCAGGGTTAAATCTCACTGATTTACAAGTTTGTTATTTTCATAAAAAATGTAGTTCATTTCATCTGTTTGTCATACGGTTCTATGATTATTTTCACACATGGCATCTGCACACACAAAATACATTTTGGGAATCTTTATTAAATTGTGCGTCTTTTATTGAACTTGTATGAATCCGTTGTGTTCCAAGTCACAAATGACTGGCCATTAGAAATGAAATTCCCAATTGTTCTACACGCACACGCACACACACGCGTGCACATACGCGCTCACACACACACACCTAATGCGGGGAGCATAAGGTGTTTTTGGCTTCACAAAAATGGGAATTTTTCCCTGGATGTCATTCCCACCGGAGAGGAGAGTTCGGCTTTCATCTAGAATGTCACCAGGATGACCCCAGGGCCAGAGAGGGTCGTTATATCCCGGATGGATGACATAAAGTCCTGTTTCCAACTGTTCCTCACAGAGTCAATGGAAACCATGGTGTCTACCGATCAAGGAATGAATCTACAACCAGCCAGTGGGATGCAGAGTCTGGTCGTCCTATTTTTCACGCAACGATGTCAAAGGAGAAATTTCATGTATCTTCGGTAGTTTCAGTGACCGAAGAACATGAGCAGGCCGCCGTAGTGGGTGGTGGGCCTGCAACTAATTTAAAACCCAGGTCCTGACATCACTGTCGATGAGCGTCTTATCACTTTTAGGGGACGATGCCCATTCAGACTGTACATGCAGAGTAAACCACCACAGTGCGGTATAGAGATTTGGGCTGCATGTGATGCCAAGACGACTGTAAAGGGAAACCTGCTGACGGTGTTCCCAAGAAGAACCAGAGGAAGAGGAAAGCTCCAATATTTTTATTTATGATCACGTAAAAAGGATCGGGCATTTTTGATCGTGAACATTGTGACAATTAAGCTGAAATGGACAGAATAGAAGGTTTAATCACCTTTTTAATTATACACAGAAAAACATAGTGAAATTATTGATCTGTATTTGAACCCACCCCTGAGGAGCTTTGAAGCGCCTGAGGAGCACGTTTGGGTTCAGCTCCTTGCTCAAGGACCCTACGACATGATGGCCAATGGAGTCAAACCGCCGACTTTCCAATCTTTGGATTGGGAGACGATCTCTTTTTCCCCAATGAAAAATGTTGAAAACAGCAGAAATAAGCAAAAGGAATTATAGAGGTATCACTACAGAGTTTTCTCTTCAAAGGTTTTTAGATTCAAACGGCGGAAAGGAAAGTTTAATAGCCGGGCAAATCCTATCACTCTTGGGTTGACATCTCAACATTACTTTGCTCCCACAAAGTTAGAAGCCAAGAAGAGTGTGCAGCACCGAGCTGTCTGTGGGGGTTTCTGATGGTCGGTGATGGACTGATTGCACAGACATTTCAACCTGTCACAGCAGGAAGAATACGGTCCGAGAGGGCAAACGGAAGAAGATGAAGAAGAAGAAGAAGCTTTCATCACAATCAGACAATGTGCCTCATGTTGAAATTTGTTCTTGTAGCTCATTGGGGTTCGGTATCTTGCTCAAGGACGCTTGGACTTGTAGGCTACAGGGGTCTGGTTTGAACTGCCCATCATCTAATAAGCGGGCGACCATTCTACCTACTGAGCTGCAGTCAACCCTCCATTTAGAAACAAAGTTATTCTACCCCAGTGGATATCTATTAAGTGAATCGAAGAAGAACTGTTTCAATAAATGTTTTCACAAATACAACCTAAAATACTAGTTTTCCTTATGGTCGCAGTCACTAAATGATTCCTAACAAGCGCCTATAATACCGTTTAGAGACCCTTCGACTGCGTTGACGGGTTGATGGATAGTCAGAGACCACCATCTGGCAGCATTTCTTAGGAATCTTAGCCCACTCCTCATGTTGTTGTTTTTTAGAACAGAGTGTGTGTTTTATCTCTAGAAGTTTTGGGCCAAAATGTCTCGACCGTTGGTCCCATTCAGTCCAAATTTGGTGCTTATGAATAAACATGAGGAGATCTATCTTGTATAGATCACGTCTTACTATAATAATTCATACTTTATTCACAGAACACCGTCTTTCTTATGTAATTTCCTGTTGCTTGGATTAAGTCCAGATCTAGGGGATGTCGATTGACTCTTTGATTATTTTACTCTAGTAGTTCTTATTTTACTCTCTAAATGAGCTTTTCTATAAAAAACACTGTTTTCATGGCATACTTTAAGATCTATGGCATAGATAATTTTCAAACTTTATACTTATATAGACTTTAGTGGAAGGAGAAATTTAGTATACTGTGGGATAGCCCAGTTGCATATTTCTGACACTAGAGGGAGCTTTATCTTCAAAGGATTTTTCGACCACATTTATCAATTGTTGGTCCGATTCGGTGCAAATTAATCGACTCAGGGAGATCTGTCTTGTTTGTATTATATTTTGATCTAATGGTTCATATGTCATTCAGTTTGGGAGCGTTTAACAAAAAGAACTCTGGACATAACTTCATATTTAATTTCAGGGGTTCTATCAGGAGAATTACTTGTACAACACAGTGGATTGGGGACTTTTTGGGGACATACCTTTAAGTCTAGTTATAATAAGAATCCTTTCTAATCTAGGCCTAGGCTGTTGTCCCGATCAGTAAAGGTATGTCCCTGAAAAGCTCCCAATCCCCTGCATTGTACAAGCAATTGAATTAAAAGGAAAGTTATATCCATAAAATAGTTTTGGTAAAATAGCTCCCTCTAGTTGGAAAGATATGAACTAATGGAGTTAAATTTGATATATGTATAGAAACAAGATACATTTACTCAATTCAATTAATTTCCGATCGGCCAATCACCGACTTTTCAGGAATATGACAAACTACTCCACAGAAATGACATTAACCTAAAATCACATCACTACTTAATCACAAAATGAGATCATTATGAGATGACATCAAAGTTCCTGATGATCAAACATTAGACATACAGACATGATTCCGTTCAAAATGACCTACTTGAAATCAAAAATTACAGAAAAATCCAAGTAGATTTTTTATAATAGAAATATAAACATGGATATACATTCCATGGGTTCGCCCTCACTACCCAGGAGCATCAATGAGCTTTGGGGGCCCATGTCCTTGTCGCCGTGCCGAAAACATTTAGTACGCACATGCTTCCAACACATAAAAGTCAAGGACGAGTCTTTTCATAGGAAAAGGAATGAATTCTATTAAATTTACACCAGGATTAAATTAAATCTAAGATAGATTTGTTGCATTGGTTGTTGTGAGTTTGAAGATGGCTGATCAATGCAATCTGCACTCTAGACTACCTGTTGTAGTGAGGACAGGAGATTACTGAGCGTGAGTCGGACTGACAGTTGATTTTCGCTCTGCTGCTCAGCTGCTGAAGTGTCCACTTCTTCTCTTCTGCTCTTCTGACTTTGAGAGTGGATCAGGGTCTTTCTGGGAGTCAAGATTGATTCTTCTTTGAAGAGGCCTTCCGCCTGTCTTTGGTCTTCTCCTTTTTGTCCTCTGTGGAAGCTCTAGCCATATTTCACTTCGCCTTAGAAAGCCTCTTTGGTAGGCACGCGTCGTCTCGGCCAATGCAACTTGGACCACTTCAGCATTGAACGAACATGTTCTCCAATCAGATGCTTTCTCATGTGGAAAGGGTGGAGCTAACTGGGGTGCCAGAGGCGTACATCGACCATGTTCAGCTTGGTTCGTCAACTTATCTTTTTTCCAACATCCTGTTTAGAAGTCTGACAATAGTTGATTCAGGCTTGGCTGTTCTGAAAGACTATTTCATCCACTTTGGACAGTCAAGTCTAGATTTAGCAGATTTTCCAGAAATTAACAAGCACAGCAACTTCTTCTGACATCTTTAAAGGATATCAAGTGGGAATAGAGAAAAAAAACAGTATATTATTTATATTTTGCCAGCATAAGCGTAAAACAAAAGTCTAGACTATCCATGAATCCATCGGAGGGTATTTCTGTCTGTATTGCAGCACAAACAGTTCAAAGAGGCAAAAAGACAATTTGACATTGCAAACAGACATATTTAAATATCAATTTGTTTTTTTTCAGCAGTATTACTTCTTTCAAAGCCAAATCACTGCAATGAACCGATACACCCCATTCCTTCTTCTGTATGAGTATGAGGCAGATTTAGGGTGGGATGCCATGTCGACATGTAATGTGTGTGGGTCGCATCCAAAGACTTCAAAACTGCTACTAGCAGTAAGCGCCAACCAGCAGATAGCATCTACTAGCAGATAGCAGCTACTAGCAGTTTGCAGACACTAGCATTTAACATCAACTAGCAGGGCCGGCGGTCCCCACTGGACCTGGGTGGTTGTAGGGTGTGTCTTTGGGCCCCTACTGCCTTGTGCCCCTGGTAGTGTACCTGTGAACTCTGGTGGTGCTGGTCGGGCTGTTGCACTCTGGGGGGCTCTGTGCACAGGTTTGGGTTATGCTGCATGATCCTGGCCCAACACATCACTATCTACCGCAACCCGATCCTCAGCCTTGATTGGCTGCTGAGCCAGTGTTTGAGGTCAACATCACCGTTCCTCACTAAACACCTGCAGCACCTGACAAATGCTTATATTACGTATAATCAGGCGTAACCCTATATATTTCATTCCCCTCTTTTAACAGGGGCTTTGGTATAGTTTTTAACATTACTGATGATCTGTATTCTAGCTGCTTCATAAACACTCAATGTCACACCTCAGACCAGGAAAGGTCAACTGATGGCTGAAGCTCCCAATATCACAGTATTTCACTGGAGTGGAGATGTATTTAAATGAGTGTACAGTTACTCCTCTGCAGTTGTCTTATTCTGTCGCTATCTGTCAAGCGTTGGTTGTGCTCTGAGCGTCTGCAGCCTGAAGATAACTTATTTCTGATTGAATTCCCAATGGCGAGATTACCTGTAATGCTCCCGGAGTTTATGTGCAATCAATCAGTGTGCAATACAGAGCATTTTGGAATGGGGTTTTTGGTACGAAGATATAAATACAACGGACGTTTATGGGGTATTGATATTTCAAACAGGTGCAGGTTGAATTCAAAGCCATTTATCTGACAGCTCAGCTATACAAAGGAGACGCAAACCAAACATGTCTTCTCGAGAAAAGATTGATAAATATGCAAATGATTTGCTGCACAGCAATTACCTTTATACAATCGAGTTTAAGTAACAGAGAGGGGAGGCGTTCTTAGAGGCTTGTAGCCCGTTGTGTCACGCAAACACTGTTGTTTGAGCCCTGAGTAAACAAATTAAAATATTTTTGTCATGTCATGTCATCATGTTATAAGGGTATTTTTTTAAGGCATGTTAAAAGCCATCCACAACATCAATCATTCTAAAGAACAAGTGGATTCATCCGGCGTAGAGGTTTGAAACCTTCGCACCATTATTTTAATTATTTAATCATTTTAACAAATTTGGGCAGTAACTAATGAAGTTTTTTGCAGTACTATTTTAGTGGAGCTTATGTCACTGTGGATTGAATATAAGACGTGCGGCTCTGTGCTCTACCAGAAGGTTGCGGTCAAGTGAGTGGGATTTTACATGACCATGAAATCAAATTAAAGATAACGGGTGTTCTCATTTGTATTTTCAGCTGGAGTGAAAACCTTAGGAAAGAAGAACTTTGACAATGATTAACTAGTCAAACAGTAAATTGTATGTTGTCAGTGCCAATTTTCTAAATTGAGCCATCCTGGTCTAATAGCTGCTGCATCAACTGTGTGGCAAATGTTCCTTTTCAACTCAGTCTGTCTTCCATCCGTCTTTTACTCTCCCTCCGCATTTTTTGGTGTCTCAACTATTTGTTGAGCCCCGAATCATTCCAAACATGTCAAATACCAACGGTTTGATGTGACAAATGCAGGTCAGTTTTGGACAATATGAGCAATATCACAATGCAACAAGTATTTTTAAAGCACAACGCAATACAGCAGAAAAATTATACAGTACAACAAAATCCTGTTCTGGATGGATATCAACTTTCGATGATGGCTTAGTCACATGACTTTCACCGAGGAGAGTCTTAGTCTCTATGAAAGTTAACGTTATGGGTAATTCCCCATACTGGACCAGGAAGATTTTGAGTCTAAGCTTAACAAAAGTTCTGTTTTATGTTTAGTATGTGTAAGAAAAAGAAAAAAGGTTTTGGTTACGGGAAGTGTGTGCCTTGGGTGTGAAGAGTCTGTATGGATCTTCATCGACATCCCCTCCAATTTCATGGCCCTGAGAATATCATTTTTAAATACAGACCTGAAAAATTAGTTGAACACTTGAGCCAATATCAGACTAAACAAAAACAAACCAATAATGTACCAATATGGGCTGACAGAAAAAGAACACAGCAATACCAGTGGACGTTAGGTACTCAGATGCAACAGATGTAAGCCACTGAAATTCTCTATCCTTCAATTTCTATTAAGTATTCGCTGCAGGATCATCAACGGACTCCTTCCAATAGAATCTCTCTTCTCACCATAACCCCTTCCTCTTTTCTGTTCTTGCAGCTCATTCAATTCACAGCTTGAAAATGATTGATAGAGTTAAACTAGTCAGGCGTAATATCCATAATCTCAAAAATGCCTGCCTATTATTGTATGGGTCCCCTCTTCTAACAACTGTCTATCAGAAACTGCATTTAATTTTTCCGCAATCTGTGCAACAGTATCTCCTCTGTGAGATAAGACTCCACAAGTTACCCCAACTACCCCATCCACTTCAATGAGCCTTGGATTCCCATGACCCTATCACCATCAATTGTACTTCTTTAGAACACTTAGGTTCTCACCAACAACAAGAACTGCAGTACTGGAGATCCAGTTGTGTAGTCATCACACTTTGGACTCAATCGAATTTGATAAGATCCCTACATGAACCAATTTTTTTTTCAACACATCTAATTCAGGAAAAACTGTTCCATTGCGGCTTAATGTATCAAGCCCACTGACAGGTGCCATGGTAACGAGATATTGTTAATATCTTAATTATCTCATCAGTTGGTGGTTGTTATGCTATGCTTTACCAATATGTTACCATAAGTAACGGTAAAAGTATTATGTAACATTTGCGGGAACATATGCATAACATAAACTGCTATTTTCACACCGACCTGTGGCCCAGACCCACTGGACTCTGTGGAAGCCTTAACTTTGATATGACCGAACTCAGAACTTGATATCAGTGATTTATGCCACGCTAACTTGGTTAGCACACATTAACCTACTGGGCTCTACGGTTGTGAAGGTGATAGGGAAATGAAAATATTCCCTTTGCCCCTCTGAAATCTCTGTCTGGCGAACGATGTGTGCACCGTTCTGTCTGAACGACGCAACACAGCATGACCTGGCAGATTGACCCTGACGTTGTAAGCGTGGAATGATCCTGCTGGATCTGAGTGGCAACATTCCGGGGTGAGACTGGTGTCTGAGCGAGGCGGGTTCTTCTCTGTTATAACAGATCAGTCCGTAATAAAACCATACATTTAAGTAAGACAACTGAGACTCCTCGAGTTAATTCCCTTTCCTTTAATGATCAGTCGACAAGATTTTCTCTTCATCAGACGGGCTGTAAATCTTTACAATAAAATCCGTGACAGGCCTCGGACAGACCGCTGCTCTCGCATGGTCTGGAAATGGTGAATGGGTTTGACTTGACAGTTTGTGTTTTGACGATTGAGTAAGGAAGTTAATTGTTCTATTGACCTTGATTGAAATCCCACTGTATCTCAGCCGAGAGGCTACACTTGAGGATGTAACGGAAGATCTTGTCGGATGTATCCAATGCTAAGTGACTAACCTTGTGAGTTACATCCTTTACACCCCGCAACCTATTTTCATACACGTTTTACATTTTGATTCATTTTTGTTCAATTTTGTAAAGTGCACTCTTACCTGTGAGTATCTCACCTTGACAAATAGACCATCCCTCCTGTCCCCCACTGATTCAATAAACCGCCAGCCGTTTTAAATGTCAGCTATGTTAGAATGGATTGGTGTAACGTAAACAATGACAGCAGCACCTTTTCTCCAGGAGCTTAATGGTACTTTGGTAATGGCTAGTTTGGAACAAGAAATACTTTTTTTTTTCCACCAGTGTTGTTTTTGTACTTGGGGTAATTGTTGTGGCAAATAAAAAAAATATTTGGCACTATGTAGAATGAAAATTTACTTGATTTCATGAAACTTTAACTTCCCTTCAAATTGAGAATTTATTCTGGACATCAGGTTTCCTAGCTTTCCATTCCTTTTCATAGTATTTGTGATGCCACCTGTAACCTTTGTATAAATGGTAAATGGAATTTACTTATATAGCGCATTTCTAGTCGACCACTCAAAGCGCTTTTTGCCTCACGAGTCAGCATACAACCATTCACGCCATCACTCACACACCAATGGAACAGCCATTGGGGGCAACTCGGGGTTGAGTATCTTGCTCGGGGACGCTTTGACTTATGGACCACATGGTTGACTTATGGTCATAGGATGCATCATGGTGTGGTGTGGGAACACTGCAGAGAGTGGTGAAAACTCCTGAGAAGAAATATCTCTCCTCTCTGAAGGGCGTTCACAGGAGAGCCTGCGGGATAAACGACCCACTTCCAACATGGACGTTTCACACTTCTTCCCTTTGCCAAAATGAAAATGTGTGTGAAAATGTAGGCTCTCCAAACTCCCAAACAGACTCTTCCCAAACGTCATCTGATCAACAGATCACATGGTCTGCCCATGCCAGCCAAATACTCACACACACACATACAACACAATATTCTACCTTTGTGAGAGTGCTCATTATAAACTCAGACACTTTGTTTGCTTGAACAATACATGTATATATATTTATTTATTCTTTCATCTTTTCCTATGTTTAACTTAGTATTGTTCATTATGCATATAGCCAAAGGCTTATGAAGAGCTTTTCTTATCGTTTCTTATATCTTATTGTCAAGCTGGCACCACAATTAGGAACCACAAGCACGACTAATACAACGTCTGGTGAATAAACTCTTTACTCGTAAGGGCAGGCAAACAATAACCGAGGGAGCAGGCCAAAATACAAGGTTTCTTACAAGCAGAGATCAGAACCATGGAACACTAGGAATTACGCTGGATAGGTTGGCACAATGGAACAACACGATCTGGCACAGGTGGGAAGGGGAGCACAGCTTAAATACACTGAGGCAGAGTCTTAACAGGACGCAGGTTTTAACAATCAAGGGGGGAGAAGCAATCAGGAAACCAGATGACAACAAACCTAATTACAAGGCATGACACTTATAACACATGACATTAAGTTATTTGCTTGTTACCTTAGAAATTAAACTGAATAAGAAAAATATTTAAGCCAAACTCAAGGCTTTTACTTTGCATTATGTCACGTTCAAGTGTGTGTGTCCTTTTGTGTGTCCGTGTGTGTACATGTGTGTATATGTTTGTCCGTGTGTGCCTTTGTGTGGACATGTCTGTCTGTGTGTGTGTACATGTATGTCTATGTGTGTGCCTGTGTAAGTATGTGTGTATGCGTGTGTTAGTATGCGCGCGTTTGCATGTGTGTCTGTGTTTGTCCGTGTGTGTACCTGTGTGTCTTTGTGTGTGTGTGCACGTTTGTCTGTGTGTGTATGTACATGTGTGTCTGAGTGTGTGTGCATGTGTGTCTGTGTGTGTGTACTCTATGAATGTGTACGTGTGTGTGCGTGTGTGTGCATGTGTGTCTGTGTGTGTGTACTCTATGAATGTGTAAGTGTGTGTGTGCGTGTGTGTGCATGTGTGTCCCCGTGTGTGCATGTGTGTCTGAGTGTGTGAGTGTGTGTACTGTATGAATGTGTACATGTGTGTCTTTGTGTGTGTGTGTGTACTGTATGAATATGTACGCGTGTGTGTGTGTACATTTGTAGAACAGTGTCTACATTTTGTTATTGTGCCACATTTGTCTGAATGAAATGACAGCACATGAACTTTGTCCGGCGTTAAGATCAATCGATTAATTAATAAAGTAATCGATAGATTAATCGATGGATAAATATTCGTTATTGGCAGCCGTATAAATTTCACCAATGAACAACGTTAAATGTCAAACATGGATAAGTCTTTGATTTCAGCGAATGACCTCATGCTGTCATTACGAGGGAGGTAGACTGACCAAACAACCTGCTGTAAAGGTTAGAACATCACTGAAAGCCGATATAATCGTCCATGTTTGAAGTAACTAAGTAACTATTCAGAGGTGAATCCACAGAAGGCCTCGTTGGAATGTCAGACTGCCAACGAGGCCTTCTGTGGATTAATGGCCCTTAGGGTCATTAAGGGCCATTCGTGGAAGCCAGCTTCCAAGAGAGAAGCCGGCTTCTCTCGTGGAGAAGAGCAGCGTCTGACCTCCGACATCCGACCTCCTCACCCGAGCTCAGCCCACTCCCCCTGTAGAGGAATGTCATTTTGGCTGAAATGCCAAAATGGCATTTCAGCATTTCGGCTGAAATGCAGGTGCATTTCAGCCAAAATGACATTCCTCTACAGGGGGAGTGGGCTGAGCTCGGACGAGGAGGTCGGAGGTCAGACGCTGCTCTTCTCCACGAGAGAAGCCGGCTTAAAGCATATTAAACCTTAATAGAGTGACAAATCCTAGAGTGTATCAGTGAAATTAGTTTTTGACTGACAGCGGCTCGACCTCCCATTTTAAAGGGACTCATGGATCCACCTGCTGATGTGAAGGGTGGAGGGGGAGATCTTTAGGAGAATAGGCAAAACACAGAGCGTTTGATAGAGAGTCGTTGTGCAAAAACACGATTTGTTCCTGAAAGTGTGGCAGGAAATTTCATCTGCGACTCCAGAACCAGGGCCACATTAACCTTTCAAAAATGTCCTGAAGACTTCCATCTGGACATCCGGCCCGTTTTCTTAGAGGGAGTCATCTCTCAGGGAAACGTTTTATCAGTACAGCCATTGATTTCTTTTCTGTTTTTTTTTTTTTTTGCAAAACCTCTATTGAAGTTTGTATAAGAGGTACTTTCAGGGAGTATTTGCTTTTGGACATGGGTCTCCTTTAAATGAATAATTCTTTGGGGAATTAATTCACACGAAAAAACATTTCAGCTCAGGTTTTTCACCGCGCTCAATTTTAATAACGCACTGAGGAGCTCTTTAGATGGACATAGTTAATTCATTATTTCGATGAATAATGAATTAAGCCCCCCTGTCTTTTTTTTTCTTCAGATGGAGGGTGCAGTCACGGCTTCTGACTGCATTCCATTATGAATATAGGTTAATTAATATGTTTGGCTTGGGGTTATTTTGCTATTAGTTTGTATGATATTAGTTTTTGCTAAGTATGTTTTTAGCAAATATTGCATGTAGTTTTGCTCTTGATAGTGAAAAAAAATCACTGTCAATTTTACAGTCATTTTCAATTTTAGTGATTATTGATCTTGATTATTGATCAGAGCGTGTCAGTCAATCAATTGTCAAGTTAATTTACTGATGCCGAGCGAGGACTGGGAGACCCAGATTGAACTTCTTTTTATTCCATGACTTCTCTGAAGGACGTTCTTCAACTGTGCATCTGAAACACCTCACACTGTGGACGTCGCTCACCTCCAGGAAAAGTCAGAAGCCGATATTATAAATGTTTAAAATTAAAGTGAGATATCATGATGAATCTATCTGCCGTCCATTAAGTTTATAGGGATATACTTTATGCCTGCTGCAGTCCTCGCTGACGTCCCGTGACCCGCCTCGGCTCATCCCGGGGGTTGGCGGGGGCGACTTTCACGCGCTTATTCTTCCACTTTGTCACCACAATATTCAGAGAAAAAAAGGGTAAAACTAGTAGATGCATTTATTCAGGCAAACGTTCAATCCCACGCAAGTGTTCTCTCCGTCTCTGATGAAGCCGCATCTCATTTTTTTTAAATAAATAGACTTGTGTGAGTGCATTAAAACGTCCTGCTTAATCAGCATGGAGTACCGCCGCGTCTCACTGGTTGCCATGGTGAATCGCAGTATCTACTCTCCATTGATGATGGCTTTTCATCGTTTCATAATATGTCCAGGCACCCGTTCAACTCGGTGTTCACCAAGTCTGAGTGGATTGAACCACTTCACATCAGCTGTTCTGAAGGCTGTTCTCATCTCAGGCTTGCTCCAGCTCGGGCTCAGTCACTAACTCGGGGTATGTTAAGCCCCCGTCTTCACACATCCCCATGAACTGTAGTTCTTCTTGGGTGTTCTTTGCTTCCAGTGATCTAAGGAAGGACAACTGGTGGACAGGCACCAGGGTGATGGGCACCTAAGGCTCAGTGATTGGCATTAACGGATGATTGGGATGTACGAGTAACAATTTAGCTAAATTCTTAACCTCGCTTTACATTTATTCTATTAAAAAAAAAGACAAAAAATAATAATAATACAACAAAAATAGCTTGTCTGACTGAGGCTGACTTTCTCTTGGTTTATCTTTCCTCTAACGGCCCTATTTTCTATTTATTTAATGTATTTTTTTGTCATGAGTAAACCTTGACGGACAGAGAAACACAGTAAGACATTAAAGTGCCTTTTCAACTCACTGCTGATGCCTGACAATTTAGTTTCTCCGCCACAAACCCTCCAATCTCTGTAATTCTCTAGTTTAAAGCATTAACACGTAAATAATAGAAAAAAGTTGTGGGAATATTAGTTTGCGAATGAAATTGGCTGCGACTTTTTTTTTTTTTTTTAATGAATCAGCTGCGATGAGAAAAAACATTTAGAATAAACTGTCACCACCAGGTTGTCATCATTTTTTCGCCACATGGGTATGAATTAATTAGCTTTGAAACTGTGAAAGCTAATGGGAATCCATGTATGTTATTTATCTCTCTAATCTTCCGTGCATATGTACGTATGTGATGATGACTCGTCTTGGTTTTCCCCCTTCTCCTTCCTCCTGGGTCGGCCAGTAATGAAGTGACGTAAGGGAGATAATTAGTTGACGAGTCAGCTTTTTTTTTTTTCCCCATGTGATAATTTTTCCCCCAGCAAAATGTTGGTTTGATTGTGATAAATTTATACCGTCTGATTCTGTAATTTCAGGCAGTAAGTACCAGAGAGAAAATCCTCCTGCCTTTCTGGCGTAGTTGTTAGCACACTAGTCTCAAGGGCAGAAGGTTCTGGGTTTAATTCCTCTTTGGGCCTTTCTCTGTGGAGGACCTCCTGCATGTTCTCTCCAGGTTTGCGTGAGTACTTCAGCTTCCTCCCACAGCCCACTAAGATTGTGCATACACTCTAAGAAATAAAACATTTACTTAATTTACTGAACACGTGCCACGAGATTATCTCAACAAAATGGAAAAAAAAGATTTAAAAAAATTATTACTACTAAATAATATAGAAGAAATGTCACCAAACGCGCTTCATCAAGGGCGACATCCCACCTTCATGTTGAATATGATCAACAAAGTTCTGTTTTATTTACTGAACACGATCATGTTGATTGTACTAAACGTAGTTATGTGATTCCAAAAACATTAAATTTTAGGTTAATGCAATGAAACCCTTGTTTCGATTGTCAAATCGGCTTTTATCTTGTTGATTCAACATTCAAAAAATCATGTGATCAAATCAACATCTATATTTCACTTATTAAATAGAATAATGTTGCATGTACTTACAGCGTAGTAAGTTTCATGTCCTAAATATAATGTTATCATAAAATCCTTTTACTTTTACATAAAAACATTGAAGGTCATTGTTTTAATTGCCAAAAAAAAAGGACCAATTTCGTTTTTTCAACATGAAAATGTCATTTAATGCAAACGAGAACCATGTATCACTTCTACAGGCAGATTTGCATAAAGATTAATAAGATCTGATGACCTCATCTCATTGAGAATTCATACCTTCGTGTCTGTGTTTTCCCCACTGCATACGCATGGGATGAGCCAAATCTTTATTTTACTTGAATTTACTGACATTATCCCCCCAAGATATGATGGGGGGGCCGTAAAATCCGCCGCTGCAACCAGATCAGCTGTCAGTGCAAAGGGCAGCGTCTCGGCTTGGATGTCAGTATGTGATTATGTCCACAGCACCTCAGCATAACTCATCTGGCAAATATCATAAAATATCACATGACCTCTGCGTTTGGTTAAATATTTTCAGTGGAATTTCAGCTTTACAGACAAATTACTGGTACGGCACATTCAAACGATCTTAATATAACAAGCGTCACCTAAAATGATTACAAACTACTACAGTACCCCGAGGAATACTAGTCCCGTGTGAATACGGCTCAAGAGAATTCTCGAGCTGAAGAGAATCAAAACTTTTTTATATTCCTCATTGAAGAACTGCAGTGATGATTAATCCTCTTATTGTCTGTATCGTCCTGAAAGGGACTTTAACGTATGTATTTAATGGCCTTTTGCTCTACTATCTCTATAAGTTAACGTTCTTCAATATCCAAAAGCGAGCCAGTGAAAGTTTGGTTCCATCCGAAGGTGCTGCCGGATGTCTGGATCGTCTTGCATACAGAGCATCCTGAATTGGTGAAAAAATCCCGCTGTGAAGACCCCGATGCCCTTTGCAACAACTATTATCTACGTTAGACTGAGTTCTCAGGTCCGAGTGTGTGTGGGAAAAGGATCTTAGCTTGAAAACGCCTCCTCTACAGCCTTATATTACAGCCTTATGTGGGGTCGTTCAAGCACATCCCACTCATTAATCTGTGCTGAGGTGAGGCGTTATGTGTTTAAGTTTAATTTGCCCTGTTTTAACCTTGCAGCGAAATGCTCTGCTGCCAACTGATATTATAAATGTGCTGTGCGTATATAAAAGAGGGTAATGGAATAGTTTTGAAGAAGTTTAAAATAATTGTATGTTTGTAACACCAGTCCTGATCATAAAACCTGAATATTTACTTATTTTCAGGATTTTATTTTCGGGTACTTCCCTCCTTAATATATGCCTCCTTCAGATCTAAAAATGCAAAATCCATTTTGAAGACAAGACTCCCGTATGAAAGCTTAAGAACTAGGAATGCAGTTTATTTTTTTTTCTCTGATGACAGTGAGATCCAAAAATTGCTCACCAATGGGACATGCTGTGAGGAATAATTTAGTGTACAAAGTGAATTATCACTTCAAAGGATCAAAGGATCTGGGGTTGGAATGACAGAATTCCATCTAAAGGACATAATCTTTCCAAAAACTGAATTAATCACTGGCAAAATTCTCAAAATAAAAACAAAAACAGAACAGAAGTGAAAAATAAAAAATGTCTCCAGTGAGTCACAAAGGTTAAACAAAGAGGAGGAGGACAAAGGAGCCGCCGTTAGCTTAGCTTACAGACTTGCCCAGGATGTTCCCATCTTCTGTACCTTTGGGCAGGAAAGTATGCATGCACACATTTTATTGCAGGCTTCAGTATTTTACAGTATCCCATTAATTTATTTTTTTTTCTCCTACAATGACTGTATCTGTAATTCCACCCTTAAAGAAAGATAGTGACTGCTTTCTCCTGTGGGTTCCCTCCGGGTTCTCAGGCTTCCTCCCACAAGCCAAAAAAATGCAAATAGAGGTGAATTAATGACTAAACCAAGCCTACGCTGTTGTTCCCAAGAGCTAGGGATCTCCTCGAGTTGATTCATGTGCACCACATTTGGACTAAATCGGACCAATGGTTGGAAAAATGATGACACGATAACTCTTAGTGATAAAGTTCCCCGACAGTGTTGGAAATGTACAACCGACTTTCCTCCAAACCGTGAAGGTATTTTATACAGACGTGGTCTTTCCTCACAGTAAGGACTGTGTCGGTATAAAATTTGGAAATGATCCATGAAATAGTTTTTGAGTTATCGCGTAAACACGAAAGATCTGTGAGGAAGATGAGGATTCCGTAATATCTCTGACTTTTTAGAGGGATGATTAAGCCCAGGTGAGAATGAGAGCATGAATGGTCGTCCGTCTGTCTGTGTTGGCGGGCTGATGAACTTGCTAATGCTTGGCAAACACCCCTCAATTAATATCAGCTGCCTCATTCAGGTAGTCTGATCCATCTGTGTCATCCGTCACTTTGTCTCATCTGCATACTGATCCCATCACCATCAGCTACTCGGTAAAAATGACTCCCTTCATGCTGCTGGCTCATACGATCTCCACCTCCCCATCGCCGCCCAGTCCTCACAGATCCATCAGCCTCATCAGTCATCCGGCTCAGCAGAGTCATCAGCCACCACCACCAAAATCCAAACTCCATAGGGGGGGTATTCCATGCTGCTGTTCAGGCTAGAGACCCTTCGATCACAATCTCCAAGAAAAAGTCTGAGCCTCATTCTCCGTCTTCTCTGATTGAACCAATGTTGACACGAGTAGTGACCATTCATTCATTCCTCTGATATTAAACCTTGAGAAACAGGCCGGATTTAAACAACAGCAGGGTTAAGTGGCCATTACAGTTACTCAGGCTGGTTAAACATGGTCGAATGGACGGCAATTATTCAGAGTCTTTCCAATCTGAGCAATAAATCAAGACGCTTTAGACATATTTGACTACTTATAAGACTATACTTCACATATTTTTAATATAAAACATTTGGAAATGGGTTAAATTTGACCAGCATTTATCATGAGCCCAGATTTCCAGATGCACCAATCCTCAAAATCCTTTCTGTCGATCCAGCAGGCAGCTTCATAGTACAGTCAGTCAACTCCTCATTTCTTCAAACTGTAGTGTCTTTGAAGTTTTCAGATGGACCACAGTATTGAACTTGGATAAAAATTCTTTCTTCTATCTAAGAGTGGAGTAGAGTCTTTGTAACTGCAGTGAATACTTCTACGGGGGATGGATTGTACCTGCCATTGAAGAGACACCGCTCCTACCAAGTAAGCGGACTGTTGCCGTTTAACTCTCCCTCTCTCTTACTCTTTAAATCTCTTCAAACATTTCCCGACCTCTTGGATAATAGATTTATCATAGCCTTCAGTGGTCACGGAGGCTGTACACACTGAATTGTTAAAGAAACATTAATTTGTTCATGAGCCAGCGCTTCCAACTTGCTCACCTCAGGAATCCTCAAAGCGATAAAATAATTCACTTAGTTCGATCTCCTCCCTCTGTTTGCTTGGGCTTTCCTGCTTCTCTCCGTCCCTCAAGGTGAAATACCTCCTGAGTGATTTTGCTGTTGATTAATAGCTTCCAAACGCCTTTTGATGAGCAGTAAAATGCCCTGCCAGAGTTACCGGAGGGCTTCTCAATACGTTATGGATGGCAAGCTCCCCACCCTACCACTTGCTGCAATTACTGGCGCTGCAGCGAGGAGTCTATAAAATCTTCACTTTTCTGAATCTTGCGAAAGTTATAAATGTGTCCTTCTGGTTCAGGTGAAGAGTGCCATCTTTTTTACTGGACATTTTTATGAGCACCATTGATCTGATTGGCTTGTGCTTGGTTTAGTTTCCATTCGGAGGCAACGGCCGAGACTTAGCAAGTGACAGAAAGCTTTATGATTACTGTCAGTCAAACCGTTAGAGGAGTCAGTGAACAAATGCTTCTGCCCTGGAAAAAAAGGATGAAGGATGAAAAGAGAGGAATACCATTAAGGATTTAGAATATGAAGTTGCCATGATGATCCTTCACATGCAACAATATTCATCTGAATTCAGTTAGAACTGCGTCATCCAATCAATCCCCCTGATTAAAATCCTCAAATTAGAATTAGTTATGTCCCAAAAACAGTGAAATATTAAATATTACAGTAAAATATGTCAAATGTAATAATATATCTCCTCGGACCAATTCCTATTTGACTGTCATAGTTTATATTTCAGACATAGCTTTGCATTTAATTTGGGGAGTTCAATCCAGTGGGTTGTTTGTACAACGCAGAGGACTGGGGGCTTTCTGGGAAATACCCTTGCTGTCCAAGATGACGACGCTGACCAAGTTCGATCAATAGATTCTGTATTGTGAAAAAAATATATATATTTGTGACGACTTGTTTTAATATTGCTTATATCAGTGTGTCTGTAAAGTGTTTCTTTTTTTTGTGAAGACACAACGTATTTACAACCTGCATAATCAATTAATTCATCAACATTAGTACATTTGCCTGCACACAGTCCAACAAGTAACATCATTCTGATGTTCAAGTTGTATTTTTTATTTTATTCCTATTGCCACTGGCAACTATGGATCCATTTCCCCTCCTCCATTTCTCATGACGCTGACTAACATAATATGTATTATTAGGCGTCGGAAGTGCACTGGATGGTGTTTTCACAGGAGGATTATGGGGGATTATAGTCGTCATTGCAAAGTGTGCCAATTTGAGTGGCTGTTTGGAAAGAGCCTTCACAAAATTGTCCTGGGCCCGGTTTGCCTCTCCTGACAGCGATGCAATGCTGCTTGAACACAATCATGATACCGTTCTCTGCTGTTAACCTCTTTGTCCTGTATGTGTGTGTGTGTGTGTGTGTGTGTGTCAGGCCCACCCTTGTCGATGTAAACACACAGGCTGTGACACAGACAGAGCATAGGAGAGGGAGATTAGAAAGTTATGTAATGCTGTGGTGTAATAGAGTCCTAACCTACACCTTTATCAGCTGGGGTCTACATTCATGCTGTCAAACGTTGACCCTCAGGTTCCTCCCCAGCACAACCAATTACTATAAAGTTAAAAGGTGCGGGTACCGCTGCAGATACAGACTGCATCATATATTTCCAGTAGATCTTTTCTTTTGTTTGTCTTTTTCTTTTGGGGGGGGATTCCTGAAAGTATAACTTTTAAATATGCTGCTGCCAACAGTAAAACCATGAAAAATACAATTAATTCCTCGAGCAGGAAGTATAACCCCTGCAATTAGTAGCCCAGTCAAAGAATATTTGTCAGAAAGTTGGAGGACCATAAATTTTTCTACACCCCATCCATGAATGCACAATATTCGAATGTGTGTCCGTTAACAGAGTGAGAAACTAATCATTGGGAAATACTGAAACACGCTATATAGAAAAACCTAGAAGAATTGGTTTTGTGCTCAGTCACACATCAGGGGTGGATGAACAGCCGCACATATTGTTTTGTAATCAAGAGAGAAAAGAGCTAGAACCCCTCCAATCTACAACATTGTAGAGTCCTAACCTTTAACTCCGCCCCTCTCTTCTCACTTTGACCGGGCTCAATGAGAACTCCCCTTCTATTCCGGAGGGATTTTATAGATCCATCATATTGACTCTATTTCTGGCATCAGCCTCTGATTCTGCAACACTGCAGCCACCTACTAACACAAGCAGGGAGTGCTCATCAGTGGTCCCCAACCGGGCCGCAAAAGCATTAGCTACTGGGTCGCAAACTGGTACCGGGTACCACAATAGGATGCAGAAAAAAAGAAAGTTACAATTGCAGTGATTTACAAGCAGACAAGTTTGCATGAAATCGTTAAAGTCACGAAAATTAAAAAGTTGTTGTTGCACCTTTGGTTCCATCGCCCACTGATTCAGGGTCGTTGGTGAGTTCTAGAAAGAAAAATGTGCATGCTCTGTGTTTAATGTGTGAGTATGTATACGTGTGTGTGTGTGTGTGTGTGTGTGTGAATAACCACTGACAGGTTTGCCCAGAACAACATTTATTATCTTGTTATCATGGCGCCGGGCGGTTGGAGGGATGTTTCAGGCATTAGGTGAACATTTGGTCCTGAGAGTTGAGGAGTGTGAGAGATACACAGAGAGAGAGTGCACTGGTTTGTTTCAGCACACGGAGATAAGATATCTGCGAGAGAACAAATGACTATAACTGCGCAGAGCTGTTGTTATTGTCAAACACAGAAATGAACTTAATGAGCCCAGAATAGATATTTCTGGTTTGCTCAGGTAAAGAATGTGTTCTCTTCAAAAGATTTATTAGCTCGCGAAAAAAAAAAAAAAAATGTATGTGCACACAAAATTCACAAAATGAAATGCCGTAGAATAATAGGCATAGATCTGAGTAACAAGGGACGAATTGTGATGGCGTGGTGAACTGCTCGTGGGAAGTAAAGGCGAGCCATTATTCTCTGATCCCATAAAGAGTCACTGCAGCACAGGGTGAAACTGTTCATGCAGGTTCTGATAGAGGGTTGTCAGAACACACACAGCATCACAGAGCTTGGGGGACCTACACGATATTAGGCAGGTGATTGTGTTAAATATAAATTAGAATGCTATGGTGGCTAATCAGCATTCATGTAAGCGATTATGAATGAGTATCAGGAGACAGGAGAGCCAACAGGAAGAGAACCCAACAAGAAGGTTCAGGTTATGCAAGTAGTGGCCACAGGCCATTTCTCTCTCCTGAACCTTCTTAACGGATTATTTTCTATTTTTGTGTTCTGCAAGTTTCCTTGTCTCTAATGGTGGCATGATGTGGGACCTTCAGCCTGTTCAGGTTGTACAGGTAGTCCAGCTCCTCAAGGATGGAACATCCATACATGCCGATTCAAGGGGGTTGGCTGTGTCATCCATAAGAGTCTCAGGAGCATGGTGGAGATACCAAGAGGAAGGCCGCTACACAAGGACAGGGCCATAGAACAACAACAACCCAGCAGCAGGACCGATATCTGTTCCTTTGTGTGAGGAGGAACAGGAGGAGCACTGCCAGAGTCCTAAAAAATAACCTCAAGCGAGCTATTTGTGTACATGTTTCTGACCCAGATGTCAAAAACTGACTCCATGAAGGTGGCATGAGGTCCTGATATCCTCTAGGGGGACCTGTCCTCACACCCCAACATGGTGCAGCTCGATTGGCATTTGCAGATGTGAGCACCTTCACACTGAGCACACGTCACAGACGTGGCGAACGATACGCTGCTGATCATCATTAAGCAGGACCGGTTTGCCATTGGTCAGTGATGGTTCTCACAGACCTCCATGTGTTAGCCAGTGATACCCTGACTTCTGTTAGGTACCGGGATGAACTCCTCAGACCTACTGTGAAACCTTACCCTGGTGCAGAGGACACTGGGTTCCTCCTGGTGCAGGACAATGCCGGGCCTCATGTGGTCACAGTGTGTTGGCATGCGTCCTTGACGTTGAAGGTATTGATGCCATTGACTGGTCCCCATTTTCCCCATACCTAAAACCACCTGAGAACTTCTGGGACGTCATGTATCGGTGCATCAGAAACTACCAAGCTGCACCACAGACTGTCCAGGAGATCAATGGTGCCCTGATCCAGGTCTGGCAGAATACTAAGACGCCATCCAGCATCTCATCAGGAGTAAAGTGGTGCAGTGGTGAGACAACAGTTCACTGTAGACTGTGTTTGGATGGGTGTGTTTCCATTTCAAATGTTCTCTTCCCTCTCTCCTTAGATGTTGATGCATCTGTAAGCTGGTTCGTTTTTGCCCTGAAAAAGCCTTGGTGCTTTTAGGAACTCTTTGACCTCGGAAAATGGAGTGATGGCTGTTTAGTCAACAAGATGTTGAGTCAACGTAATCTTTCACAGCATTCTCTTCTGCCTCTGGACATTACTTGTCCTATGACATACAGTGGCCAATCACCGCTTACCCTTCTGGTTTTCAGTTCATTGGCATCAGATTGAGAGAATGCAACATTAAACACTGTTTCTCCTTGCTTCCTTGAATTGGTTCTGATGTTGAGTTTGCAGCAGAGTCACCTCACATTGTCTGTCTTTCTAGCTTGATAACTACATGGATTCATCGGTATCGTGATGAATAGACGCGTGAGATAATGACATTATAATATGTTAAATGTAATGGAAAAATGTGACAGAGACCGGAAGAAGATTAAACGTAAAGCTGTCCCTGTCCACTGAGTCATTATGATGTCATAGGAAGTGATATCAGTGGCAAAATAAATAAATATGATCTATTATCAGTTTTAATTTGGGACCGTCACTCTGTCCACTCCCTCCCTGTCACTCAGATGATCTTGTATAAGCAGTCCATTTGTTAGGTTGTTAGATACATTAGTGATGCACTTTTAGGACCACCGTCTGAGTAGATAAATATGCAAAGAAAAAAAATCATTAACAAGCCCACTGCCACCAAACATTCAGCAGAGTGCAACAGCAGTCAAGCACATGTGTCTATAAAATCCCCTGGATCAATTCAAGAAATCAGGGACGAATCCCAAATGGAACAGCAAAGCTGATCAGCGAAATTAGAGTGACTGGGGTTACATTGATTATTTGACAGTCCTGCTTAACTCCACAAGTCAGCCCAGGCCTTATAGATTATCATTACCCACATGCACGTCCACGCACAGAAGTGTGGCACCGACCGACCTGAATATCAGTAATTGTTACACGAAGCATAGAAGAGAGCACTTTGCTGTTGATCAATAATCTGATCCTTAATCAGGAACCACCAATTTACTCCATATATTTGATATCAGCTTTTGAATATGCAGAGCCGTTTAAGTCCTTGACTTCCTGTCTTCTTTGGGTCTAAAATAAACTGATGTGTTTGTCTCCCCCTGTTTAGGTTTAAGACTTTGGCAGAATCTACACCAATCAGCCATAACATTCAAACCACCTGCCTTATATTGTG
Source organism: Lophius americanus (assembly GCA_037951165.1). Taxonomy (NCBI): domain Eukaryota; kingdom Metazoa; phylum Chordata; class Actinopteri; order Lophiiformes; family Lophiidae; genus Lophius; species Lophius americanus. The sequence goes on along the minus strand of JBBDHG010000169.1, from coordinate 1,041,271 downwards.
AATGCCCCCCTCAATGCGGCTGCACTGCATCTTCTGATACTAACGCTTTCATCAATCTGTGCAACAGCAGCTCTTGTGTGTGTGTACAACAATGGGCCTTAAGTGTCTATGACTGATTCAGTGATAAAAATTGCAAGTAGGTTATTGGGTTATGTCAACGATAAGCCATAACATTGAGATGCATGTATGTCCCCGTGTGCCAAAAAGTGCGAAATGGTACCTTCAGCAAGAAATATCTAGAAATAACAACTTTGAAGCTGGATGATGATGATGAATATGATAGAATGAGAGTCTAATAACATGGAATGCATGGCTATTTCTTTTTTCTCTGATCCCAGTGCCTTCAGAAATTCAAGTTTCCGTGGGGAAATTAGTGTCCTTAACTTGCAACAAGCAGAAACTGTGTCCACACAGTGAATTATAGACAATAATAATAATAATAATAATAAATTTAGTTTATAACGCATTATAGATTTGGATCAAATCTCAAAGTGCTGCTAAACATATCCATCTGAGGCTGAAAATCCAAACCCTCTGAAACTAATGCTAATTTCATTATTATAGCCAAATCAATCAAAAAACAAAAAGTTACAAGAGAAAAAGATAGAAATATTCCTTCATGAGCCACAAGAGTTTATATGTACCTCAGTAGCAATATAAGACATAAGGAATAACAAGCTCTATTAAAACTAGAAGTGCTGTTCCAGGACGGTGCACTGAAAACAGAAGATAGGGATAAACAGAATAAGAAAGAAGGACAAAAATAGAATAATGGAGACAAACAACAACCAATACAAGACAATGGTGAAATTTTGGCAGTACGATACTGCTCGGTGGAGGCAGTATACGAGCTCTCGTCTTTCTCTGACCTCCTTGCCATCAGCTATCAATATAGAATATTAATTTTTATGACCTGACAATTCCCCTTTTTGATGGAAACTGCACCCAGCATGGAGCAGCTGTCGTTTCGTGTTATATTGAAACTACTTGTTGTTTCTGGTGGCACTAGAGAACTTTACCTCTACGACTACATGCAGATCTCCAATGAGCAGACATATGTAGAATTAGTTTAACGGCTTTTTCATTCCATCCATGCATTTTCTTCCGCTAGTCCGGGATCAGTTCCGGGCCCATCGCTCGAGAACAAAACACCAAGATCCTTATATTCCGTTGCATGGAAGATCTACTTTTTTTTCTGTTGTCTTATGAGACCCTGATCAATGCTGCTGCTCGCTGTACTTCAGCATCTAAAGGTTAACATAGAGCCCCAGCAGGCAGAAGTGATTGTTGCTTCCAGAAGTGAGGTGAAAGGTTTCAGGTTGGGACCCTCCAGAATCGACCCCCTCCTCTCAGCGACGGATGTTTCGCTGGTCGTCGGCCCCTCTGTCCATGGGTTCATGCATATTTCTCTCTCCACTGTTGCTACATTCCAGACAGCGACTCAGCCCCACCTATTGCGACAGTCATAGAACATATGCCCACACTGAATTTCATCCATTGAAGATTGAAAAATAGAATCACCCGTTTCTTTAATAATTCATGCTTTCTGACCTCCGAGAGAATAAATATGTGATATTATTCGCCAGGAAATTGCAACTGGCCATCTATTCCACAATTTCTCCCAACACCGCTGCTATAAAAAGAGTAATAATTGTAATGTTCCTGCATTGTATTAATTGTTTTGAAGCAGTTGGAGAAAGAGGGTTGAGGATTTTTGATGGACTTTTTTTGTGGGGGCCGATAATAAAGCGAAGAAAAGATGAATATGCCAGAGGCTTCAACTCCGGGGACCAGCTGCAAGAGGAAAGCATATATAATGCCTGGATTTTCATGCATTTTTATTCACCTCGTGCATCTCTTGTATTGCATATAAAAGCAACTCCCAGTAATATTAATCCACATGTAAATTTCTGTGACGTTTTTTTTATAGGGACTGCATGGGGATTTACAATGACTGCTAGAGGTGAATGGTAGATGTGAGTGTGGGGAACTGTAAAAAATGTCTGTGTGTGTTGGCGCTGACAAACCCTGCGGCCCTGCACTGGAAAGCAATGTTTAATTCTCATGGTTTAAGATGTAGTAGGGAGTCTGGATGGAAGTTGGTGATGGAGTGGAGTTTCAGTGCGGCAGAGAGCCTGCTCGCCGCTAATGACGCCCCGAGTTAAGTTTGATGAGTTGACGCTTGCTGCATTCATGCGCTCAAACGCTTTGCAGCCACTAATTTTTCCCACTAAATGACACTCGCCATGAAGGGCTTGACTTTTTCTGACGTTTATTAGTGTTGCTGCCCGGCACGAAAATCCTCACCGACCATTTGATAGTCTAGCTGTCAAATCAGACCTCACTAACAGCAAGGTCGAGGTACCAGAGATCATCACATCGTGCTCAATCATATCGGCTGAAAAGCTTCGGCTTCCTTTCTTATTAGCCACTAAATAATGTGATTGCAGGGGCCGACAGGAAGGATGTACATTTACATTTTAGCAATAAGGGACTACTTGAATCTGATGGGGGTTTTTTCAGGCGAGCACAACAGATAACATAACATCTGCTGAGGGTAAAAGACAAAGACCACGTTTACTGTATGTGAGTCATTGCGGTGCTGAGGACAGCTCCAACTACAAAAATAAAGTGATTAATGAATGTAGACGCTGCCTTACGAGATAGAAATTCAAACTCATGCTCAAAGCTGAGCTTTGATCCTCATGCCGGAGAGACGACAAACATTACGGTTTTGTTCTTTTCAACAGGAGTCAGAAGAGAAGCGACACACAGTAGATCCGGCCTACACGCATTTCACTTCATCAATCAGTCTTTTACATCAGACTTGATTTCTAAAGCACTTTGCATACAGATAAAATTTAACACAAAGTGCTTTACACAATAAATACAAATAACCCTCGTCCCCGCCAACACACACATACCTACACACATATATGCAGAAACATGCAAATACACTCATGCATCAATGACATTGTCATTCATTAAACAAAGCATTAAAGAAGATTAGTGCTCGTAAAAACAGGAAGTGCTCGTAAAAACAGGAAGCAACAAGGACGGGGGGGAAACGCTGTCATAAACCAGGAACGCCCACGCTTGGAACCACAACCAAAGCCATGACCGCGAAAAAACCACCGCAAGGGCCACCCAAAGCCCAGCGAAAGCCTGAGTCAAAACCAGTCAAAACCCTAATTGGAACAATCAGGTTCTTAAGCTGAACTTGAGTGCTCATACTGCACGATCCATCATCGCGTACAACTAGATTTCTTACAATGTCCTTCAGACTGTTTTTGCTATTGACAATTGTCAATAAAGTTTTGTTTGAAAGCTTTGCGGAGGGATGAAGTTTTTGCCATACTGTGCGCCAAAAGTTCTTAAAAAGAGAGCCGGCGGTGCATAAGTAATCATAGGTGGTTCTGGCGCCCTGGAGCTGATATTCTGTAGCTCTCCCTTTAGCCTTTAAATCACATTCTAATTCTAACATTCCGATGATACTTGGCGCCAAAGCGGAATGAGTTTTCGCTCTCTTCAAGAAAACAGTTTTGCAAATGGCTAATAAAAGACGGAGCACACCTTTCTTCATCAGTCCGCACATTTTGATTTATGTTACGCTGCGAGTGGTGGTCCACTGCGAAGAAGAAAACCGCAAGAGAAATAGTAAGAATAATGGTGTCTCCATCAAGGACAGGCAATTAATAATTATGGCTATGGCTCCTAATCTAATCAAGTGGCAAATATATCACCTGGGTAATCCGTCACAGCAATCAGGGAGAAGGGAAATGGAGTTAGACTTCGACGAAGACGACTTAAATACAATAGAGTATTTGTCCGCTAAACAATGATGTGCGCTTCAGACACTGCAGACAAAATAACAGTAAATTTAAGTGACAGATTTTAAATAATAATAATAATAATAATACATTTATAAATGAGCCCCACTGCTGATGCCCATCCTGGCAAGGAGCAGTGGAGTCATGGAAGCAAATGTTATTCATTTAGCTTAAAATAACAAGCTGTTTCAAAAGGATCCGTGCACCGTAAGACACTCATCTTTAGACTCTCATTCCAGATAAGGAAAATCTAGAGAAATTCCCTCGTAATGAAAAAAGAGGAGAAACCTCATGAAGAGAAAAAGAGGAGGCTAATCCCCCTCTACAAAGGAGACCCGCAATAATCTTGAGGTAAAAGAAAGAAATTGTTCCACTGACTAATAAAACCTGGTCTAATGCCAAAGGCACAGTATTTTTCCTGTGTTACTTAGTTAACATAATGACTGAAGACGTTAAGCTCCTGTCCCTCTTGTGTAAATGGCACAGATGGGCAGATACACGTTTATGCAGCTGGGGCTTTGCTGCAGGTAATAGAATGAATCATTTATTCATTAATTATTTAGAAATTCACCCACCCATATTTCATCTAGTATTAATCACAATGATAAATTATGCAGTATCGGCGTTTCTTCCTCTGTTAAATATATCTGCGTCTGCTCATACTCTGAAGTGGAGTTGTGATTGGGACGGAGTGGACACAGTGGGTCCAGAAGCCAAGAACCACATAGCTGTTCCACAGTGAAGATGACAACTCTTGCTGACAAAGAGAGATCTATTGAAAGTTCAATCAGAAAGACCATACTCTTGCACACTCGAGCCAGAGGATAATTTTGACTCAACTACCTGCTTCGCGATCTGGGGCATCAGTCGATATCAGCTGGTCTCATTCAGGTAGACTCATCCATTCAATCACTGTGTCACACCTGCATGCTCCGCCCATCATCATCAGCTGTTGGCTTTAAATACGACTCTCTCTCCATCCATCTTGTTCTCTCATGATGATGATGGATCACACACCCTCCACCTCTCCATCTCCAACTAGTCCTCACAGATACATCAATCTCACCATTCATCAGTCTCAGCAGAGTCATCAGCCACCGCCACCAATGTCTAGACTCCAAAAGTGGGTATATTCCATGGTTCTGCTCAGGCCTGAGACCCTTCAGTCCTAATCTCCTCCAAACTGTCTTAACCCCAAAGATTTAATAACAGACTAATTATCACATAGCCAACTTCCAACACATTCCAACTTTTTTGTATTATGAGAATTGTATTGCAAATTTTGAGAGCCCGAATTTTGATAAATGGAGGATCTTATTTTTTGGACAGGAAAAACAAACAGAGCATGAGATGGAGCATGAAAGTTCACCGTCACAGAACGCAAAGCACAGTAAAGCAGGATGAGAACAGGAGACACAATCAGGTAATTAATCATTGTGGTCTACAGTATATTTGTGGTTTATCTGTGTTTGACTCGACAAACAGACAAAGACAAAGCTCGTACTTTGTTTTCAGTCTGAAAAAGTTATTGCGGTAGAATGTCAATACTATTCTAGACAACCGTTGGCAAGTGTGAGTGAATACAGAGTCAGAAAATTAGATTGAAATTAGAAGCATGGATAGGATCCATTATGGAGCTAAGATTAAACGCTGGCAAAGGTAGCGTTGGAGAAGAATGAATGGTGGACAGCTGAAGGTCAAATGACGCCATGCTGGATTTGGTGCATACGTGATGGCGAAGTGGACCAATTCCAGGACCATTTAACTTAAGCTTGTGAGTTCACGGGCAATTTTAAAACTCAGTTCCAATAAAAGTTGGCTGCTATCTCCATATGAGTTTGGCACTATTCTTCCTTATTAAATTGTGGCACTGCCTATACTCTTCATCTTTGTGATCATTAATTAAGTTGTCCCTGTTCGTCCAATACTGAACCAATCAATGTAGCCATTAACAAAGGCTTCAGTGTTCAGAGCCCATTATTACAGTTTGCATAATGGGACGGATGCATTAAGTGAAAGATGAACACCTCTCCACCAACGGAGGGGATGATGGAAGATGTAATGGTGTTCCAAGGTGAACATTCAACAGCATGAGGAACCTGAAGCTAATCATGCTGCTGCAACCACGTCTTATGTCTGACTATCGGCAGCTTTTACCCTGCAATATCCAACAATATGTAAGAGAATAAATGAAAATGCAAATTTATCAAGGTTTTTCTTTTCTCTTCTATTATTGAAGGAGTTTTCACCCAGAGCTCAAGCTGCATTGGATCCAGTTATGGTTTTATTTCTTACTTATTTCTCTTACTTCTTGTCACTGTCACCTTCCTGTATCTTTTGATTGTTGATTTGTTTTTCCTGTTTCTTGTGTTTCTTCCTCCCTGGTGCATTACGTTTTTTGGCTTGCCGGTTTTTCTGTCTTTGTTTTTCATTAGCCTGTTTCAATGTCTGTTAGATTATTTATCTGTGTGTGCGTGAGGGTGGATCGCCACAAAATAAACCAGACTTACGCTGACTGAAAATTCCCTGTTACTCTAAGTTGATCAAGCAATCCTAACGTTGGAGGTCCTAATTTACATCAAATTTGGAATAAATCAGACCTATGGTTGAGAAATTATGGCCGAAAACTTCGGAGATAAAGCTCCCCCTAGTGTTGGAAACATAAAGCTTTCCTTTCTTAAAATCAATCCAGTTCTACCTCGCACTAATGTTTATGTGGGAATAACATTTGAAAACGTTTTTTGAGTTATCGCTTGAGGGAGATGAGGATATAAGTAAATTACAGATTTTCATGAACTTATTTTGTGGCAAGGAAGCAGCTGATAAATTCTGAAGTGGTACGGAGCCCTGGAAAAAAAATGTATTATTTTGTGCGCTCTAGCTTCACCACAGAAAACAGTAAACTGCACGACAGGATGAACAGCATGCATTTTACCTTAAACTCAAGAAACATGATATTTTCTCGTTTTAGTTTTTTTGACTTGCATCCCACTGAACCTCTGCAGAAATTTAAGCTATTTTCTTGTGCTCAGTGTAGATAACATGTTATTCCAGGGGTTCAATACAATAGCACTAGGAATAATAACGTAACTCTTCTCTCTACAGATCGACGAGGACCTCGCATCATTTTTGTAAAACTCAGGATTTTTGAGGAAGACAAGGTAAACAGCTCTTCTTGCTTTCCTGATATGGTTGGTTCGATGGAGGATGAAATATTAATTAGTCTATTGACAGTCTTTAAAAAGCCCCGCCATTCTTTCATAATTCATTTGCAAGAACTTACCATTGCCACTGTTGCTTCCTGTGTAGTTTAGATTGACGATGAGTTAATTATAGTTTTCGATTAGCACATTTTAACATCTTGATTTTGGTCTGTCAAGCTTTCTCTTCTTTCTTTCACTCCATTTTTTTTTTTCTGAATAACTTCTGCCCACAAACCTCCTTCCCCCCATTCGTCTACCACCCATAACTTTTCTATTTCTCTTCATCCTTCTCCTCCTTTCCTGGTCTTCATCTTCACTCCTGTTTTCTTCTTCTTTTTTTTTTACACATTTTTATGAATGCCATTTTTTGTTTCAGACGCCTCAGTGATTACCCTCATGTCTGAAAAGGATCTGGAGATGTACCTTCCTCTCTATGGTGACAGAATTTTGGCTCTAGCCTTCAGTCAAAAACTGAAAAGAAGGATAAAAATAACGGCCTTAAAAATAGGATTTTACGAGCCAAGAAGTTTTCCAGCTGTGCGTTTGTGTATAGATTATGGATTATTTTACGTTACTTTCCCGCCGGTCACTTGATAATTAAAACATTTTGCAGAAGTTTGTTAAATTTTTTATTTTGTTTTAAATTGAATGACTCTACATTTCTTACAACATTAAAAAACGATAATCCTATTAATAAATTAATGGCTTGACAGATAATTACGACAAATTTTTCTCAAGACATTTTCCCGTTAACACTGCATGATTCAGGCTCATAAGTAATTTAATTATCAAGATAAGAACCACTACTCTTACATAACGTCGTAAAAAGCTCAAACTTGAGTTTATCCACAACATTTTGGGGATTATGTCACTATATGTTGTGAACTTCCAGGTTTCAACAGCTGTTTTGTTTTTTTAAAGACTCGGTGTTATGCACAGGTATATTTTAATAATGTCGAAGTTTATCCTTTTCCCTGTAAAAGTGTCCATTACCGCTGTGAATAATTGTTTTAATTACAATTTTCATTATTTTGCAAAGGAAGAGAAATCAAGTAATGGAGAAAATAGTGAGCAGCTTATTCAATAATGCGAAAAGATGATTATAGTCCTCACCAACATATGCAATTCCCAAATTATCTCCACCTTAACTGATAGTTAATCCCTAATTCCTAACATTAATAAGTGACTAATTATATCGCCTATAACATTTTACTCAACATTTCCGATAAAAGACTTAAACTTGCAACATTATTCTTTACAGTGGATACTAAGAATGTTCTCTGGGGTAACTGAGAGAAATGTAAAAACTTCAGTTTAGTTTATATGATTGTGTTGTAAAATGTAATTCTATCTTGGACTAATGGAACATTAGTTTCAAAGATATAAAACGTATTCGGTAAACAGGTCTTTAATTTACAGAAAACAAAGAAAAAGTTTAAACGAAGATAGCGTACTTCACAAAAGTTTGTTATTATAACTGTTTCTTATTCACACCAAATGCAGAAATAATTACTAAATGGAAGTGAATTATTGATTGTTATGCAACAGCAGTAAATGAGAACTCAAAGTCAATGACTCTATCTACTTCCTGTCTGTTATTCGTTTTAAGATTCCTCTCGCTTAAAAATAAAACTATGCACTGCTATGCTGGCAAGTATTTCTTCATGATTCAAGGCTAAAATGATATACTATAATATCAGATTATTTAGATGGATATCCCACTGGGTCAGTTGCTGCAAAAAAAGACAGAAGGTCATTCACCATCTGAAGAGAGAAAATGTACTGTACGTTGAGTATTTCATACTTCTTCATTCCCTTTCTCTAAAAAAGTCTCAAACGTTCGACACATTTCAAGCATTGCCTTAGCTTAGTTATTAAAATAGGGTTTTATTGTGTAACAGCAGTCCCGATAATGGTAATTCCCAGAATTTTCATAGGTTTTAATACCAATATATTTGAGCAGTTCCTTGAAAACCGCTATAGAAGTACAAGGTAGTATTATTATTATTATTATTATTATTAGTAGTAGTATTATTATACCAGATTTGCTTTCATTTGGCTGTGCATTGCATTGTAGAAATTAATTGTCGCAACGTATTTGTTTATATTCTGTTATGTGAGCAACTGATTAATGAGGACTGTGTTCTCTGTCCATGGTGCTGAAATATTATGTGAGGTGGAAAAAAGACGCTTTAATGGGTAATTTCATGCAAACATTGGACTTTTCTTATATTTCTTTTACATCCCATCCCTACCGAATATTTCTGCCCCTATCCCTGGCAAAGTTGACAAACTTAATATATTTGCACGTATTTAGGATTAAGTTCGATAATAATAGTATTACGTATGCGATCCTAAATGGGATTACGGAGTAAAACTTTTTTTTTTTGTAAATTTTCCCTTAGGTCAATGGTTGGAAATGTAATTTGAAGGGAATGTTGGGCCTGAGTAAAGTTAACCCAGTAAGCCATAACAATATGACCGCTGAAGTTCATGATTATGAATCACCCTCACAGTTAACTGCAAGAAAAAATATCAATCTCCTTTTAATTACAAAAATCCTCACAGTTCAGCACATGCATGTTTTATTCCATCGTATTACATAAACCTTTATGATGTCGTTAAAATGTTGCATCCCCTAAAATCCACCTCTCCTGAAAAACATCTTCCATATTTCTTATTTTGTGAGTCATTTTCTCCATTAATTCCAGCTCTTGAATCGTAGAGTTTGTCATTTTCAACCGTTTTGTTGTTTGCTTCATAGCTGTTATTCTTAGGATTCTAATCGAAATTGTTTAGATTAGAATCTGTTTGTAGAGCAGCTTGAGCAGATAATTTGTGTACATTAAACAGTTGCTTCTCCGGTGATGCATGTATTGGTGCTGTCTTGTGTAGTGAATTAAACATTATTCTCATATCCTTGTAGTGTGTTCATGTTTAACATTCAATAGAGGATAATCTGTGGATATAACTCATTATGTGTGTGTGGGATCAATTTTTGGGAAAAGGTCAGTTGCATATTTCCGACAACTAGGGGAGCTTTATCTCCAAAGAGAGCCATCTTGTATATATATATCATATTTTATTGTAAAAGTTCATATTTTCAGCACTATGGGGAGCTTTTTTTTAAAAAACAGTTTTTGACAAAAAATCATAACCATTTGTTTGATTTATTCCATATTTGGCGCACATAAAATTGACTTTAGGAGATCTATCTTGTATATATATCGTAATTTACTCTAATAGTTCATATTTTACTCACTAGGGGGAGCTTTTTTATGATAAAGAAAAAAACTTATCAGATATATTTTCACATTGATATTTGAATCTCATTTAACATCGTAGGCCTAGTTTAAATGTTTGTTAGCGGCAATAAATGTGCAAATAAATATTTCTGGGCCATTAAACCAAAGCACACTGAACATTAAATTTTATTCTAAAAAATTGTAAAGATAAATGCAGATTTTGAAAGTGCTGGACAATTATTATTATTTTTTTTTAAAGAAAAAAGATGTGCCTTACTTTAATACCACCAAAATGAAATGACTCTTTTTTGGGATACCAGGAAAACTATTTCTGGTTAGTTTTAATACTTTAGTAATATCATTTCTCCTCTGTCAGTGTGAGTTGAGTAAAAACAGTTTTTTGTGTATTTTCTTTGTATTTCACAGTTTAAACAAACTGGGCTCCCCTGGAGGGAGACAGTAAAGGAGATAAAAAATAAAAAAAAAACACAGAGTGTGGACAAGACAGAGGAAGCATGCTGAGTATGGACAGAAGTGCAGACGCGATAAGAAAAAATTAAAGGCTCAGGGTTACTCCACGTCTCAGGGTTTTGTCAGTTTTTTGCTGCTTACTGGACCAACAACTGACGGCTGACTGAAATGTGGGCATACTGGATATGTTTCTGTAGGACCATGTTAAACATTTATAAGATGTCTGAGTCCTCACTATGATACATTCTTGTTATCGTTGAAAATAAAGACATTGGTCACCTCTCGCTGGCTTCCGGCTCCCGTCTCACATGAAATCATAAAACATGTCCGGAGAAAGCTTGATGGTTTCGGGTTTGGGCTGTGATATACTATCTCTGTGGAAAATATTCATCTCTTGAATTGAGCGAGGAAGCTGAAACAGGTATTCAGTACATGTAATGGGATTTTTCTCCCTTTTTGCGAGACAATACTGTACAGTGCTGTGATTTCTCATATTTTGTGTTGATTTTGCGGTAAAAAAAATTGGATCTTCAATGTTGAAATACTCATTTCAGTATTTCAACATTGCCTATAGGCCACTGCAAAACTTTAAATTAATCCGCTTGCTTGGGATTAGCTTCTTGCTACATGAACTAGTTAAGTTGATCTTGAACTTCCATCCTGGGGACTTCATATTCTCCATCAGAATTCATCCCAGAAACTTATCAAGATGTGTTGTGGCCAAATTCAGGTGAGCCTTGTCTTCCCCTAAGTCAGCAACCCATGATGCCATTTTTGGATACTGGAGCCATGAACTCTAACCTCTTTATCGAGGACAGAAGTTCCTTGGATGTTTTATTTGAACCTTTTGTGACTTCATGAGTGATAATGGGGCCCACACCTTCAAGTCATTAGCTAGGCCTACGCTGTCGTACCCTGAAGTGTATATTCCCGAAAAGCCCCTAATACCCTGCGTTGTACAAGCGGCTTGAAATCTTCAAATTAAATGTGAAGTTATGTCTGAAAAACAGTGATAAAAATCAGTGCGTTTTGCGAAAAAAAAACCTTCAGTGAGTAAATTATAATTATATATTAGAGTGACACGTGAAGATAGACATCCTTGTATTGATTCATATGCACCAAATTTGGACTAAATCGGACCAACAGTTACGGAATTATGTCTGAAAACAATGTTCTGCCTAGACAGTAAAGCTTGAACTACTAGAGTAAAATAAGATATATTTGATATAGATCTCCTTGAGTCAATACATATGGACCAAATTAGACTGAATCGGATCAATGGTTGAGAAAATATGGCACCAAAACGTATCCTTCCTTTCCCAAAATCAATCCAGTTCCTCCTCTCAGTAACATCTATGTGGAAATAAAATTGGAGAATTATCCATGCAATTGTTTTTGAGTTATCTTGTTAACACAAAGGATCTGCGGCGAAGGCGGCAGCGGTTGTGACGGCGGCAGATGTGACGGCGACTCATGCCGCAATGACGATCGGGAATAGAATCAAAACCAACCAGTACCAATATATATTAACGCTCGACTGGTAGAAATAGAATATTAATGTCGTATTGAAATGTGCTTCCATCACCTGACGATCACGTGTATCTATTTGAAATCTTATCTTCTGGACTTTTTCAACTGTCATACATAAAAAACATCTCAGTTGATTAGTTGCTTTTATCCTTCAACAAACGCCCACTGGCGGTTCCTACTGTGTCTTTGCAAATAAACCCTCTTCACAGCCACTTTTATTTAATTACAGCATCACACAGTGCGCCAGCGTTTCCACTGAGAGAGAGTTGAGCCCATTGCCGTTCTCCTCATCTGATCTCACTGAAACACCATGCGGTTTTTGCCGCCACACACCCACGAGCTGTTAGCAAAGCTGATTAGAAAACTGTCGGCTGACGTTGAAGGATGAGTCTCCAGACCTCCGTCATGTTGAGAAAGCCTGCAGACAAATCCACTGAACTTCATAAGCAGACTCGATCAATCAGTCAAGACGCACGCACACCAGTAAAAGGAGTTAGGGACATTCGATTCAAGACGTTGGATATTGGAATACACTGGCTGTTCCCATTGGTGAATAACGTTTCTGAATGCATTCTGGCTTTGCAAAAAAAAAAAAAAAAAAAGGAGAAGTTTTCAAATTTTGATAAAAAAATGTCCACATTTATATGACAGTGTCGTAAAAATGATTCTCAAGCACAAGGATCTGCAGAAATGACAGACCAGCAGTGAGTGGTGTAACAAAATGAAACCCCACAGAATAAGTGCCGGCGAGCAAACTCTTTTTTTATACAGTGGGGTGAGCAGCAGTTGTCTGGACTGACAATGAAGTGGGTTGATATTCAGAGTGACCTTGTACTAGCGAGCAAAAAAACTAAATAGTTTTCCATCGTTTGGCTGTTCTGTCTGTGCATAATTATGAAGCTGAAAACCCAATAACCATCTGCAGAGTGTCTGCTGTGAGACACAAGGGATGTTTTTCAAATATTACAATCCGTAACTCTGTTCGGAAAAAACCCATTTGTTGTATCCTGAACAAGGTACTGAGAAGCGAGGTGCGTCCAATGGCGTGATGTTTTTAATGATTATCAGATTACCCAATTTTACTCCCTCTATTTGTCCCGCTTTAATAACAACAATGCCCCCTGGAAACATTACGGTGGAAGTTAGAGAACATCCGAAAATCAGTATTTTTTTCTAAAAAACTAATTAGTTTTAGCTGCACCTATTGAGTAAAATATGAGCTTTTAAAGTAAAATATGATATATACAGTACAAGAAAGATCTTCTTGAGCAGATTCTGTTATGCAGTTCTGTGGGTTTTTTCCCGGACCCAAATGCACACGCATAAAACGTAGCGCTGGTGTCAAATATATTTATTTCTCCACGACACAAGGAAAGACAGGGACAGAAAAAAAACTGGAGGTTACTTACAGTACACTGGGAGGGGTTGGGACGCGTGACGACAAGTGGACATCATGCAACGAACTGGCACAGAAGGGAAGGTAAGGACAGACTTTATACACAGACATAACGAGACAATGAAACACAGCTGGAGGGGAAACACAGGTGAGCATGATGACCAATCACAGGACAGACACAGAGGGAGAAAGGAACACGGAGGCGTGACAGATTCATGATCACCAACTTTGCACTGTATAGGACCAATGATTAGGAACTTGTGTCTGAAAAAAATGTTTTTTGTAAAAAGAACTAGTGAGTAGAATATGAACTATTAGAGTAAGATATGAGCTTAGGTCTCCTCAAGTTGATTTATATGCATCAAATTTGGACTAATTTGGACCAACAACTTTAGATTGATTTGAAGACAGAAAAGGAGGACACTATGATTTATGGTGGGTTTGTGCTATTAAATTTGTGGATTTTGGCTTCTTCAAATTATTGCCAGTAATGAGAGAAGAGAACAACAGGAGAGTTCTGGATGAAGCTACACATCCGTGACTGGTGGGAGAGGCTCGTGGTGATTGGAGTTCAGTTGGTCCGCATGCGTATTGTGTCCTTAGAGACACGGTTAGACCGCTAATGAGACCAGAGGAACCGGCTCAGTTACATGTTAAAATTACAATTGTGTTGAAAGAACTGGGCAGTAGTAGGAAATATAGTGTGTCTCCTAACGAGTATGGGTTGCAGAAAAGCCCAGTCAAAAGATTTGTGCTCATGTTCTGTCGCGGTCCGGCGGACAAAGCAAAGAGCCGCTTCCACCACCATCGTGTGCATTTCTGTTACGTCCCTTTGGCGTCTGCACAGTAATCCATAACTGTCCGAAACCGCGATAAAATGTAGGCTGTTGGGTGTGTATCAATATCCCAGTTTCTAAAAGTGTTTCCAGCTGGAATATTTTAGGATCATCAAAGTCAGGATAAGGTTTTATCCCAGTTTCTGACATAAGGAAGTGACTTCGACATAAACACAGACGGGATACTTGAGAAACACAGCTATGACTGGGTTATTGGTGCTGATTTAAGCCCCTGCGTATGAACTGGAACCAGCCGTGATAGAGAAAAGGCACTGAACGGTTTCTCTGTTGGCGCATCTGATGAGGAGCGAGACAAGTAATCTGCTTTGATTATGTCGTGACAGTTTATATCTTTACTTTCTCGCGTGTTTCATGCTCTAGCGACGGAGCCCTCTGGCAATCACATATTTATGACTTGTTTGTTGTGTGAGCAAAGCAATAAACAGTGTTTCGCAATCTGATTTAACAATCAGTGCTAATCCAAAGGAATCTCTGATCACTCTTTAGCACAGAGTGCGTTGCGTCAACTATAAATAAAAATGCAATGCCACGGTTTGGAAGTCCTTGTCAAATTTAAGTTGAATACATTCCAAAGACCCAGCTGATGCATTTATTTATAAAATATGCAAATAAACCCCTTAAATCTGAATTTTATACCGACGACACATTCCAAAACAGTTGAGAAAAGGAGTTTGTTCGCCCTTGCGGTACTTCACCTTGTCTTTAGCGAAATTCTCATTTCGCTTCTTGGAACCAAGTTTTAGAAAATGGTTCCCATTTCTACTCGATGGACAACTTAATTTGCTCAACAATATGGGCCTCTGTTGTGAGTTTTTTGTGTCTTTTAATGTACCACACATTTGGTCTGGACTGCAGGCAGGCCAGTCTAATACTGCTTTGCTACGAAATCACACTGTTGTGAACATGCAGAGTATAATTTATAACTTAAACTAACTTATAATAGATACTAACTATATTAAGAGGGGACGTCAATGAAACCAAAGTCTGTCTGTCAGCATTCCACTTATGGCGGTATGCTTGACTAAACAACAGAGTTTGATGTTTTAGAGGGTTAGTTTCCCCAAAGGGGAGACAACTCTGGTGGACACTCCAACACAGTAGGTGGCAGTAAATCACCTTAAAGGTGATTACCACCAAACATTTTGGCAAAAGAAGAAAATGTGTACGGTTCTTTTCACACCTGATAGTCTGGGGGATACGGTTCGATTTGGGGGTGAATTAGGTTTAGGGGTTAGGGCTTTATTAGAATGAAACAGAAAAATTAATAATCCAGTGCTGATAAAGTGCAGGTACCTTTAAATACGGTAGCAAGCTGGGATGAACTCTCTGGTTCACACCCTTCCGTAACTCACGGCCTGTGGAACAATCTTTGTGGCTCAAAACCGGTGGGCCTTTTTTCTCTGCTTGAGATGTTTTTGTGTATTCTTTTAATCAACGAATAAAAGTGTTTTATTCCCTGACTCGGTGCTGGTGTGTCTGACCTAAGCCAAGCAGCTTTTCGTTTTCTGCAAAGAACCTGAAGTTTTGGCGAAAGCCATATTTTTATCCTCCGCCCACCAGGCGGCCCTCCTGACACCCCGTCATCGCCATAGAGGATGCACTAATAACATTGTGGGCCGCTTCCATTTCATCATTCCTCTCGTAGTCTAGATGGCACCCCCGGTGCATTCTGGGTTGACGTTCGCCTGGGCCAGCACCGACCAACTTGTATTAGGGCCTCAGCAAGGCCTTTGGTACGCACAGGAAGCTGTGTTCTTGTTCTGGCTGGAGTCCCCTGACTCCAGCCAGAAAGTGGAGTAGGTGGAGCACCATCGAAGGTGGAGTACCATACCTGCAGTCGAAGATCTGCAGTGTAGGCGACCAGAACCTCTCCATCTTTCTGCAACTTTTCCTGGGAGTCTCAGGAAAGAAACACAGCCGCCCAAATGGTGCTGCATCACTTTTTCAATAGCCTGCAACCTGAGGCGCTCTTTTGGTTGAAGGTCTGTGAAGATCTGCAGAGCTTTACCCTCCAAAGAGAGGACGACTTGTGCGGCTGACTCCTGTGCTGACTCGGCATTAAACAGAGCAGCCAGCTGCACCTGGACAATGTGGGCCTCTGGAGGCTCGTCCCCATTATAACATAGCAGCTTCATTGTTCCCCGTTAAGAGCCCTCTGGTCAGCCGGTGGCGAGGCTGGGGAGGCGGCGCCGTCACTCGTCCCCATCATCAACTCAGGTGCACTGGCTTTCCCTTGCTTGGTCTCAAAGCGGCAAGTTTCCATCACAGGGTCGTGAGCAAGAAGCACTTGCCGACAGTTGCGAGAAAAAACCTGATAACAGACAAAAACCTCGAACCTCGAATAGAATTCAAATCTACCACATACAGTGAACACACCAGACATCCACTTGGGTGGAAAACCTTAGACATTAGGGGAACCTCGCTCTGGTTGCATGAAGAAGTGGTGGGAAACACCCCCTGCCTTCCATCCCAATGCGCAACAATATACTTTGTTAAGTACAACAAAGAACTTCCTTAATTACCACGTTTGCTGCTTGGCAGAATATAGAACAGTTAACTGTTAAACTTGCTGCATTAGTCTGAACAATGGCGCAAACTTACCTGTGTGGTCATCAGAAACGGAAGAGGACACAAGAGGATGGAAACAACACCGGGACGGTGAAGTGGAAACAGCAGCCATAATTTAATGATTAGAATGATTTTTGTTTATGCACACTACGCCCTGTTCTAAGGTAGGCTGCGTAAAGTATCGGGTCATCTCATTATGCATGCTGTTCTAACATGACTCTAACGAGTCTCAGCTCCCGGCAGCATCCCTTATAACAAATATTTTTAAATCAGTTTTCTTTGCTGCTTGAAGATGACGCACAAAAGTTTTATCCCTGCCTCTCGCTGCAGTCACATGGGAAGCCCACCCCCTTGAGCCTGAACAGAATACATGGTTGCAGAAAATGGATGGATTAATATATCATACATATTAAACTGGCACAGGTCTGACGTGAAGCAGGAGCTGTGTGGAAGTTGGAGAGGCCACCTAAGAATTTTAATGCCACCGCTGAAATCAAGAACCAATAAATGCAGCAATAGAAACTGGACCAGAGCCAGAGAGAAAAGCGGTGGCACCAGCCAATGTAGACGTCCTCATCTCTATGAAAAATCATCCTGAAATGATAGGACTTGGCTTACTTTCTTGTATTTGCTCTTCACATTGATTTGGACAATTCAAAGTTCAAGTGCAATGTTGATCAGAAGAAGAAGATATTATCACGCCTCATATTCCACTTTAATTAAACATATCACCGACCATTTTAACCAAACAATGGGCATCATAAATGCTGTTTTGATTTAAGTGTTCAGTATTATATTTAACTGTAATTCTGTTCTTTTTTCTGACTACCAAAAACAAAGAGAATCCAATCCAAAACTATAAAACCACGATCCCCTTCAGACTGTCAGTTATCTTATCTGTTGGACATCTAACATTTATATTATAAAGGATTCCACAATCATCACATCATATTTATATCCTCTAAAAGTCCGGGATATTATTAAATCATCATTGCCACAGTGTCCGCCCGCATCCACCGCCGCAGATCTTTCGTAGTATCGCGATATCTCAAAGAAAAAATATTTTGCATTTCAAAATTTTGTACCGTCATTGACTTCCGTGCGAGGAAGAACTGGATTGTTTTGGGGAAAGGTCGGTTGTATGTTTCTGACACTAGGGGGACTTAATCTCAAAAAGTTTTTGAGCCATAGTTGGTCCAATTTAGTCCAAATCTGGTTCATATGAATCGTCTCGAGGAGGATTGTCTAGTACACTCCGTATTTTACGCTAGTAGTTCATATTTTGCTGACTTTATGAAAAACATTGTTTTTCAAACATAACTTTGCATTTAATTAGAGGAGTTCAATCAGGGTGCTTACTGGTAGAACGCAGGGGATTGGGGGCTTTTCTGGGATTATACCCCTGCGGTCGCTGATGACAGAAAAGGCCTATTTTATTCCTGCTTTGAACAGCATCTCCCCTTTTTCTCCAATCAGAGTTATCAGTGTGAATAGTCTTTACTCAACTCCCCTGAAAATCTGATCTGCTCTCAGATTTGAAAAAAGAAAAAGAAAAAGAGAAAAAGAAACGCTGTCTTTTGTTTAATCTTATTGTCAGAAAACTAAAATGGTTTCCTTTTTTATTTGTAACACAACTGCCATAAAACTGAGTAGTTTTTCATGTCTGTGAGATAAGGTTGTGCCGCAGCTTCCAGGCTGGATTATTACTATTCCCTTCTATCAGGCTCTACGACTAAATACCGTCTGACATGACAGAGCTTCCTGTCCGTTCTCATTCCGTATGTTTATGTGCACATTATCATTGTGAGCTCAGAGATACGGACAAGAGGGACGCCATGGAGCAGTGATGGAACGTTCATACCTCTTTTCAGATGGAAATGGAATAAAAATGAGCCCTAAATCCCTCAAGAGCCTCCAGCTGATCCAGAATACTGCTGCACATATACTGACCGGAATAAGTATAAGAGATCGCATCTACACCGTATTAGCTTCTCTGCTCTGGCTCCGTGTGAAATCCCTGATAGAAATCCCCTGATCTTCTTTGACGCCTTCAGTTATCAGGCTCCTGTTCCGTGGGATCATCAGTCTTGGTCCAGGAGGCAGACACCTTGTCTGTTTTTCCGATGTGGCTTATAAACATCCAAATTTTAAAAAGCTTAAAATTAGGGCCGGCTATGGCTCGCCTATAAAGCCTCCCTTTGGAGTTTTTCATCTGCCCTCCAACTGGGAGAAGACCCCGGGGTAGACCCAGAACTCACCGCAGGGACTCTATATATCATCTGGCCTGGGAACCTCTCAGGATCCCCCAGGATAAGCTGGAGAGTGTTGCTGGGGAGAGGGACATCTGGGAAACCCATCTTAGCCCTGCTGCCACCGCAACCCAACCCTGAACAAGTGGTAGACAATGGATGGATGGATGGATGGATGGATGGATGGATGGATGGATGGATGGATGGATGGATGGATGGATGGATGGATGGATGGATGGATGGATGGATGGATGGATGGATGGATGGATAATGGCTCAAACTGCTTTGGTTCTTCCCAAGATGCAGTTTGGGAAGAAGGGTTTGAGTAAAGAGTTTCTCTTTTCACCTCCTCCAATCATTTTTTTCATACTATTAATATGTGTTACGAGTACTTTGTACTTTCCCATGGATGGCATATTATTATTATTATTATTTATTTATTTTTTTTATTTTTTTTTTTTTTTATTATTATTATTATTATTATTACTATTATTACTATTGTAATTACATAGTTATTATCCATCCTTCCATTCATTTTCGGTAACCACTTTTCGTCTCCCGGGTGGAGGGGGGTTTCTGGAGCCAATCCCAGCTGACATGGGGGAAGAGGTGGGGTCCACCCTGAACGAGCATCACCACTATAGTTGTGTTTGTTATGAAGACCATTAAAGTATAGAGACAATTATTCCTGTTGTTCTGTCTCTCCCTCACCCTCTTCCATATTTCTCTCCCTCCTTCCATGGCGGTGGCGTCCTGAAGCCCCCTGCCTCTCGCCCAGCAGCAGTGGCAGCTGCAGTTGATCACTTGATGATTAGCCGCAGTTAAAGTCATTGTAATAAAAGCCGTGATGCATTCAGGGTAGCTGCACTACAGTCGGTTGCATTTAAAGCTGTGGACTTAGCAATGATAGCAATAAAGTTTGCTGTAATTTAAACCATTGTAGGAAACAGATATAGAAGTAATGATAGGAGAAATGTAGCCAGAAACTTTAATTCATAGTCAATTTAATTAAACCTTTTTTTATGTGTGTCCTATTAGATGATAAGAAATTGAGATACTTCACCTTCACTCTGACGCTGCTGAAGGGCACCTATGCCAGTTTTGAGAATAAAAAGGTAAACCTCACCGGTGCACAATGAATCTTGGGACAGGTAGTCACCCACGGAGTTCTGGCTTGTGGTTTATGGTCCGTTTTTTGTCCTCAAGCGCTCTCTCATGGACGGAATACTGGGTCTCCGTAGAACGAAAAGCACGTTCTAGACGTTCTCTCCCTTTGGGAAAAAGCTTTCAGATAAACGTTTGTGTTGATTTGGCACTACAGAGGAAGAGGAATTACATTAACCTAATCATAGATGATGAAAGGAAGGTTTCATCAGTAAGTGCAGAACGTTAGAACTGGACCTTGAACAGTAGTGAGACACTGAGTTTGCTCAAAAGCCACAAGAACCGTGTTTTAATGGCTTTTCCTGATTAAATCATCTGTGGAATGCCCTCCCTGACCATCTCGGGGCTCCACAGACGACTGACACATTTAAAAAAGGACTTAAAACTTTCTTTTTTAGCAGAACCTATAACCTTAATTAACATTGCTGCTTTTTGGTCAGGCTTTTATATAGTTATTATTTTATTTTTTTTATTGATGCTTTTATCTGCTTTTACTTTTAAGCAATTTGAGATTTGATCCAAATGTAAAGTGCATTATAAATTAAATGTATTATTATTATTATTATAAAGCATAGCTGGTGATGATGGTCACTTGAATTAGCATTGCCTCAAATTAGCATTGTGATTTACACATACAAGGAATCACGGTAATCCAACCTATGGGAGAATAAGCAAAAGGTTTGTGGCCTCAGCAGCCTTTCAAATAAAAAAAAATAAAAAAAACATTTTATTTCATCTATAATGTGTGGGTGTCACAATTATAGCCACCGCTGGGAAATTCTGGAATTAAAAGATAACAGTAGCATATTTCCTGTCCTATTTTATATTTCTAGGTTCCCCTGTTTGAGTAGGAACTCTGAGGCAGTGAACAATGACTTCCTGTTTTACTGGGGTATAAATGTGAGGTGACTCAGGCCTAGTTCCCTACGACACTCTTCACAATGAGAAATACCAGAGAAAACGTCCGCCTCGGAGCGGACGTGTCTGCAAACTGACCCGGCAGATGGCGAGGAGGATGGTTCAACTGGCAAAAGACTCTCAAAGGATTTCAGCCAGAGAATTTCAGAGGTCAGCAGAATTTTGTGCTCAGAAAGTTTCCCCAACGATACCAAAATAGAGTTAAAGATGGATGTGGCATAGCAAGAAAATAACCCATACAGATAAGCTCCTCCTACCCACTGTGAAGTTTGGTGGTGGATTGAAGATGCTTCCAAAGGGCCTGGGCGTCTTGTTAATATGCCGGAAAGGGATCGGGCATTTCAAGGGTTTTTGATGATTGGCGTCGTTTGTGACTCACTTCATCCACTTACCCAACTCTGACATTTATGAGGCCGTGTGTTTAGTCAACAGACTACGCGAGGTGAAGCTGCTGTGCCTGTTTTTTTTTTTGGTTCGTGACCAAATCCTCTTTTTTAACGAGATCATTTTCTCTCTACACATTCTTCTCACCCAAGAGTTTTCGGTCCTGTTCTGCAGAGGAGCTGGGAATTATTTAGGTGAAACGATACATTTTATGTCTGACAATGTAGGTAAACTAATGAGCAGCGGCTTTATGTTCTTATCTTCACCCGAGCGAGATGAGTTTGTCCGCCTGTCTGTTTCAGTACAAGATCCACAAGAAAAGGTTATAACTATGATATCGATGCAGTTTTGTGGAGGGAGTTATGAGACTTTGAGGTCACCGGCTCTTAGGCAGGGATCAGGATCCTGTGTTGGTCCCACGCTTTAAGTTAAAAAAGAAAAGTGACCCTGCTTTTAAAGTTGTGTCTCCTACTCTTTGGAACTCTCTTCCGTTAGATAAACGATTTGCAGCTTCAATCGGAGGTTTGAAAAAGCTCCTGAAGATACACCTGCTCAAATTAGCTTTTTTTTCGCTACTTAAAATTTTTAATTTTTTTTGTCTTTGGTGTTGAAATTTTTTTATTTAGTTCTTACATCTTTGATACTACATTTTTATTTCTCTGGTGTTATTTGTGACTTTACTGTGTCAAATTTATTATTATATTCCTTTTTTTTTTCTTATTCTTTTATTTTGGTGAAGCACTTTGTGAAATTATTTTTGTGGAAATGTGCTATACTAAATCTAATGCATTATTATTATTATTATTATTATTATTATTATTATTATTATTATTATTATTATTATCATAATTATTATGATTACTATTATTTCATTATTTTTAATATTATTATTATTATTATTATTATTAGTGAAATAGTGAAAATTCTTGCTCAACTCTGAAACAATGAATAAACAAAAGTTTATTTATTTTCCGATATTGAAGATAATAATAATAAATGATAAAAGATGTGAATATGAAAGTGAAATAAAGTCAAGTAACACAATAATATAATATATAAAGTAAATTTAGTCCAAGTGTGAATTAGAAAATGCGCTGCAAAATTTACACCGATCAGCCAAAACATTAAAACCACTTGCTTCATATTGTGTAGGTCCCGTTTTTGCCTCCATAACAGCTCTGTGCGTCCTATTACATATATATAATATAATATAATAATAACAAGAACTGGAAAGACTTACTTCCCATACAACCTTTAAAAATATTTACTTTTTATTGAAGCTGCTGTACCCATTTCACTCTCAGGAGGGAGACAACATGCTGTGGTTTTAAAAGGTTGGGGCTGAGCGCCATCTGCTGCCCTTTCAGGGAACAACAAGTCTGAGGGTCAATAAATGAAACCCTCACAATCCATCAGCAGCCAAATCATAACACATAACACATTTGTCTGGCTCTGGGATTAGGAGACAGTTTAGTTAGTTTTTTTGCATATTGTTTGATTGTGAATGCTGCCAGCGCTGGTTAGATCATCGAAGGCGGGTTAAATATGTTAACATTTGCACGTGAAATAGAGTTTTTATGTTTTTGCATGATCTTCTCTGACCCCTCCCTCGCCGTCACCTTTCCCGTCCAAAATTTGATGTGTAAGTTATTTCACAGCAGAACCAATCGACTGTGACGTCGGGATCGAGCGACAAATTCTCAAGGGTATTTCTCATCTACTGTAGAAGCAGCTTGGCGTTAATGGGAGCTGTGAGGCAGGCATTACCGAGAATAATGACTTTGAAATGGGCTGAAAGGGTAAACAGTATATCAAATGAATAGAGACAGAGAGAAAAGTCGAGATGAGGTAAAAGCTTTTCCAACAACAGGATGAGGCTCTCTGGTTCCTGTGGGTTGAGAAATAATGCCTGAAATGGTGTTTAAACTTAGTCAGAAGTTGTTTTTCCTTTTCTGCTATTGGCACTTAACATTATAGGATGTTTATTTCATATTCATATATAAAAGAAAAGTGTCATTCTCATTCTGTCCGTCATTTATTTGTCTGCAGTCAAATTTATAACACCCAGTTTTACTTATGAGAGGAAAAAGTATTTAAAGAGAGATTTGATGTGTATAGGGAAAAGATGAAGGGATTTGAAGATAATTGATACAGAGGGATTCATCGGCTATTGCATGCTGGGATATGCTCCAGCTCCATACTAGATTCAACAACCTCAGGAAAGAGTGGTTATTTTATCGTTTGGTTTTACTTACGTCACATGTGGAATTTCAGCCCAGGATAAGAGTTTTAAAGTTTTAATCACCTCCAACAGGTTCAGATGAAAGACTCAGCAGGCCGGAGACAGAGATCTAAATAATGACATTCCCTCTGGATTTAAATTGATTATCATTATGTAATGATAATAATGTTATTCAAAATGCAGTTTATGATTACGTCATACGTTAATAATAATAATAATAATTATAATAATAATAATAATAATACATTTCATACATAACGCACTTTACATTTGGATCAAATCTCAAAGTGCTACAAGGTAAAAGCAGATAAAAGCATCAATAAAAAATATAATAATAATTATAGAAAACTATGACCAAAAAGCATTAATGTTAATTAAAAGTATAGGTTCTGCTAAAAAGGAAAGTTTTAAGTCCTTTTTTAAAAGTCTCAGTCGTCTGTGGAGCCCTCAGATGGTCAGGGAGGGCATTCCACAGACGAGGGGCAGCAGAACAGAAGGCCCGATCACCCATGGTGCTGAGCTTAGTCCGGGGAAGGAGGAGGCGGTATGAGTGGGTAGAACGGAGGGATGGTGTCGAGGTCAGTGGGGTGAGTAGTTCTTTCAGGTAAGGGAGTGCGTTACCATGGATACACTGGTGAGTGAGGAGAGAGATCTTATAATCAATCCTGGTGGAGATGGGAAGCCAATGAAGGGAATGAAGAATAGGGGTGATGTGTTCATGTTTACGCACTCTCATCAGGATCCTTGCAGCACTGTTTTGAACATACTGAAGTCTTTGAAGACTTTTATCAGAGATCCAGATGAGAAGGTCGTTACAGTAATCCAGTCTGGAGGAGACAAACGCGTGGACCAGCTTTTCAGCATCACTCAAGGTGAGTGAAGAACGGAGTTTGGAAATATTTCTGAGATGATGCAAGGACATCTTGCAGATGTGTTTGATGCGGGATTCAAAAGTGAGTTAAGGGTCGAATCTTACGCCGAGGTTGGTGACTGAGTTGGACATTAATCGATTGTCCGTTTTGGCCGAATTCTCCGTCACACTTAGATTTGATTTATTTTATAACTCATTTATATTATTCCTTTGAAATTGTATGAATTGGCTAACAGAACAAAAGATTTCAGATTGATATATGAAACATTTCATTTTTGGGAATTTTCTTTAAAAAAAGGACTTAAAAAAAATCAATAAATAAATAAATCCATCATAAAATCCACTTCTGGATCCTGATCCAGTTCATTTCCGGCCGGTCCACGACTGATATTAGGTTCTACATAAATGACACAGCAGAAGACTTCTCAGGTTTTAAAGTTTAGATTTTTCATTTAACATTCCTTTTTTACAGTAACTAAAGAAAAGTGTATTTCTTTCATTGATCCAAATGTAAAGTGCATTATAAATTAAATGTATTATTATTATTATTATTATTATGTAGGGACATGAGATCTCAGAGCTTCTGATGTTCCTGCTGTTCCCACTTGTCACCAGCAGGGGGCAATAAAAATCAGTGGGTTCACTCTGCAAACTCTACAGCTGAGTAAATAATGAGTATGATTCTTTTAGAAGATTTCAGAAAGAATCGATTGTGAAGATTATAGATAGCAGAATAAAAAGAGTAAAAGAAATAAGATATTAAAAAAAAAAAAATTAATCAGTGGACAAAAAAAATAAATAATAATATAGATAACTCATAACTCAAGAATGAAGACAGCAGTGGCAAAATAATAATAATATAATAAAAAGACAAGAATATAAGTGTGCTTTATTGAGGGTGAAAAAAAAAAGGTTGCGGTTGTGATGCCCCTCTTATTCATATTTCAGACATGAGTGAAATCCCAAATTGTAATTTTGTATATTGGTATATTGTGTATTT
Organism: Lophius americanus; assembly: GCA_037951165.1. Taxonomy (NCBI): domain Eukaryota; kingdom Metazoa; phylum Chordata; class Actinopteri; order Lophiiformes; family Lophiidae; genus Lophius; species Lophius americanus. The sequence continues at coordinate 1,015,343 of JBBDHG010000169.1, read as the reverse complement.
GCTCATTTCCCCGATTATGTCAGTATTATTCCGGTTCTATCTTCAAGGTTTAGGTTTAAGTTGTACGACCAATAATCTGATTGTTTCATTTTTTCAAGATTTCTCCTGTGTGTATCTTTGTATTTTCTTGTTTATTGTTTTTTTGTTTCGTTTGCTTGTAGCTTTAATATTTGGATTTATCCGTTCCTTTCTGCTGTTTTGGATGGCCTCCATGATTTTTGCACATCTGCTCCGCTCTCGTTCTGGGTGGAGGTGGGGACCCGTGCTTCATGGTGTGTTCCCAGTCCAATCCCCAAACATATTCCAGCGGGTCGGCACATCCCCGTCCCTCTCTTCTGGGCTTCCAGCTGACGTCCTGTCACTGCTGATCGATGTAATAACGGCTCCATTCCCACAACAAACAAGATGATTCACCCCCTTACGACACAAAATACTGCTTTCATCCTAATCCTTGGGTTTTATCCTCTATTCCCTGTGTTGCTTCAGGTGGGCATTTATAGATGCTGCCATTGTGGTCCACAGGTTCTCCTGGGTAGATGCAGGCGCTGGGGGGTCTCTACCACAGCTGGACACCTCCTGTCCAGAGTTCCTCTGTGTCTGACTAAATCCCCAGAGCCAAAGTCCAGAGTCCTCCAGCATTATTCTGAATTCTTCTACAATGGTCTTTAACGTCACATCCCTCCTCATGGTCCAGATTCTTACTCTGAAACTGCTCCAGGTCCATTTTGATGACCTGGCATATATCATTGTACCCCCTCTCTGGAAACTCTGGAAACATGACCCTCTTTCTGTCTCTGTAGTTTTCTCGGTGACCTCTTGACCTCTTGAAGCGAAGGATCAGCGGCGAGAAAAAAAACGATTCCATAATATTCTGTAATCAGTGAAAGAACATCACCGATAATCAGCTGTCAAAGGAAAACTCTGGAACATGAACTCATCCAGACATTCATTCATCTCACAACTTATTCTTTTTTAATGCAATCAAGCTATTAATAATGTGATTACAGTTAGATAAACTTTAAAGTTTCTGTCCCCCCATCCGTCTTACCTCTCGCCTGACTCCCCACCGCAATTCTCCACAGCCCACTCTCTCCCCTCTGCTCCGGTGTGTAATCCCATTATTCACTTGCCAGTGGAAAAGGGATTTATTGAATGTATTTGAGGAACAAAACCACCAGAAGCTTAAAATCAATGTCTTCGGGGGGGTTTTTCAGGGAGCTGTCTGTGTTTATGCCTCCATGTTTTATTTTTTTCGTCCGTCTCATCGAGTCCATCCATCCCGGTTCTCCAAGTTGGAACGAAGGAGCAACTAGTCAGAGTTTTGTGGCCAGAGGTCGCTGTGACTGCACTTAAAAAAACATTTTCTCACGGTTCTGTCAAAACTTGAGATCAACTCCGCCGTGGTTTCGTACTTTTTCTGGTTGGATCCCCATAACTCATGAGGGGGGGGGGGATTGTCAGAATATTTCATATTTATGGACAAATACTTGATTTGTGATGTTGGGATTGGGATGACGATGGGTGTGAGCCCCCCTTCCCCACTGACAGGTGCCATCGTGAGGAGATAATCAATGTTGCTCACTTCACCTGTCAGCGGTTACACTGTTGTGGCTGATTAGTTTATATTCTGCCTTCAATGTGTGTGGACCAGTAAAGCGTAATTGTGCCAGATCCCTTTGATGACATAAGTTAATAAAAAAAAGGCTCATCTTTCTTCCTGTTGTATCAAAAGGTTCCGAGCTCCGGACGGAACCGTCTCACGGTCTGGACCTGGCACAGAGTCAAACATGTGGTGACCCCCGCCTTACTCTCTTTAAAGCCCATCTATTGAAACCCGGAAACTTGGATTATCTATAAGAGGTGAATTACTCATTGTCTTCTGTAGTACCTGAAAAACAAATTCCCATAATGCATCATTCCTTTCACATTAGAGGAATAACAGGAGCCCGGTTCCCCTCTTGGAGAACCATCATCCCCATCAAAGGACAGTCGAGACAGGAGGAATGTTTAATTAGAGTGGGAGCGTGCTCCGCGGGGTTACTGGGTAAAAGGTCTGGTTTCCAGACCAGAGCGTTTGACTCCGGTCTCATCCAGATCTCCTCAAAGAAGATCACCGCAGAGAAGCCTTGACGAAAGGGATTGGAAGGAGAAGCATTGCACGGAAAGATTATCCCTCTGCTTTTAAACCGGGGTCCTAATTGGAGCGTCTGTGTTTTCAGACGTTCATTGATGGGTTCAACCTGTTCTTCAAGTCGGTGGGAACACGAACTCTGGCTTTTCAACCTAAGGAAAATGGCCGACAGTCATCAAGACACGATCAGTTTGATAAACAAGTTAGTCGGAATGACGTTTTCCTGAGGGAACTGGGAGGAAGTGACGCTTCGTGGTCGTCTAATTATGAGGCAGAGGTGAGCAGACAGAAAAATCTGTAGTACCAAAAGAAACTCACACGAGGCCTTTGATGACCCGATCATGTTCAAGGCGGTGACTTATTTTGGAGAGTAAATGACTCAAAAGATACTTGGGAAGGGTCTTTCTATTCCCAACCTGAAGGCTACGAGTAAACTGGGCCCCAAAAAGCCCCCAATCCCCTGTGTTGTACCAGCAATCCCCCTGATTGAACTCCTCAAATTAATTGCGAAGTTATGTCTGAAAAATAGTGTTTTATCATAGAAAAGCTCCCCCTAGTGAGTAAAATATATACTATTAGGACAAAATACGGTTTATTTACAAGACAGATTTCATCCAGTCGATTCATGTGCAGCAAGTTTGGGCTAAATTGGACCGACAGTTAAAAAATGATGGACTGGGGATGAAGCTCCCCCTAGTGTTGGAAGTATACAACCGACCGTTCCCAAACTCAATCCACTTCTTCCTCGCATCGAAGGCCGGATCTGGGTGTGAATGAAGTATGGAATAGTTTTTGAGGTATTATTATTGAGTTAATGGATGCACTTTAACAGCGTTTTAACTAGAATGGAACTGGAATTTATTGAAGAAAAAAAAAGATTAATATCCAGTGGGCATATTTAAAAAATAAAAGTGTTCTCTCCTGTAAAAACTCAATCCCAAAAGATCAAAAGAATTTGAACAAAAGACTTATATCTAATAACCGAACCTTTCAGAAACTTTTTACTTTTCCAAAATTCCCTTAAGGCCTCGGTAAAAGATCTTTATGGAAATCCCGATTTCATTGTTTTCAATTTCATTATATTTATATTTTATTTCATTTTATCCTTTATCTCTTTCACATTTTGATTCATTTTATACATTTAACCATTTAATTGTATGCAGTTTTATTTTTTGTGTAATTTTATAACTATTAAAATTATTATAATACTAATAATAATAATAATTATTATTAATATATATATAGTGATGAATGAATGAAGTTGTACATTTAGCAGAAAAATTTGGTGGCATTAGCTACTGCTATTTAACAAATTAATCATTTAAATGTATTGTTTTTATTTACATTGAGGCTATTTTATGTTATATTATAGTTTGAATCAGGAGATGCTCCGGTACTTTTTTTTTTTTTTTTACAGATTTGTATCTAACATTGGCCAAAGCTAATATACAACTTTGGAATATATATTTTTATATAATTACGTATGATTAGATTAAATAGTCGGATCATCTGGGCCAAATTTTGGTTAAATATTAAGACATGTCCTTTTCATTCCAGGTCCATCTCTTCAATGCCAACACACAAAAATATATTGAAATCCATTCATGACCTTGTAAGTATGAATTTCACAAAGTCTCTCCTTGTGTGTTTTCACTACGTGTGCTCCGATGATGAAAGGTTCCCCTAAACATTCACCACCTGGTGGCTTGAATATTGAATCTTACTCATACATATCTATGTTTGGGATGTTTAATTTAACTGTATGTATGTTTCTGATGTTCATTAAATCTGGATTTGACTGGCTGCACTTTGCCTGATTGGACACCAGAGGGCGCTGCTGCTCAAGCCTGGACTCTGGGTAAGTGAGGGTTGCACTGAGGCGCTTCGTGGTACCGGTACGGACGTACTGATCGGTCCATACATTGCTCTGTTTTTCCAAACATAACATTTAGACAATCTAGAACCTTTTTACTGCACTTTGGTGCATGAATTTTAAATATTAAACTATTAAATATGAGATAAAGATGAGATGAGATGCTGTTGTGATTTTAATAGGACTGTATATATATTACTCTTTGAGATGAAGATACATATTCAGAGGGGTTGATTACCTGCAAAGAACAATTTAGATTAAAAATTAGCAGCAGTTGTATGTAATGTAATGAAATACTTGGATGTACACATGTGTGTGTGTGTGTGTTTGTGTGTGTGTGGCAAAGGTAGGCAAAAAACAAAGATAAAAAGTTTATTTCTATAAGTGGGCCTCACTGGATAGCGAACCGACTATGATGATGTTGCTTAATCACCAGGATATAAAATGAATATTAAGTTAAAACAACATCTGCAGTATATACACTATCAAATATAGTATAAACATTAATTGGTTATAACATTGTAACTACTGCCAGGTGACGTCTGAACAGGTCGATAGATTACTCCATGCGATATGTGGTTTTAATAATATGGCTCATTGTTATTTTCCCAACTTTATAGTAAATTGTCACAGGACAAGAGTAACTTATCTAAATCCATTTCTATCCTTTTAACCTTTTTGTCTTTATTGTTGATCCAAACTCTCTTCTGTTCGTAGGAGGTTTTATGGTGAGGCCGTAAATGTTCATAGTAAAAGACTTTAATACACCATCACTAGCAGTAACATCCTCTTTGTGGATGCCTCAACATCACGGATACATTATATTCTTTTACAGCCTCTTACTCTTCGGGGGAACTTAGAAAAGTCATGAATTCTTATCTTGAGTTTTCAAAAGAGATGAACACCATTTTATTTAATAAACCTAAATAGTAAGGCATTAAAACCAAGTGGCCTTGGAAATAACTTGGACTTATGTGGAACTTAGAAACTGCCACCTCACAAATACAGAAGAGGTTCTACTGCAGCAGCGTCACAATTTGGCACCTGCGCTTTCACATTGTTTGTTTTCATCGAAAAAGCTGAAGTGGTCGTGAATTATTCCTGTTTTCATTGCATCCCCGAAAAGTCTGGGACGTTATGGAATCGCCATTGCCGCCGTGTCGGTCACCGCTGCTGAGCCTTTGCACTACCTATATGACGAGGATTTGAAAGACGTTTCCATGGGTAACTATAAAATTCATACCCACTTAGATCTTAATGAGAGGAAGAACTGGACCTATTTTGTTTTAAAAAGTCGGTCGTGGGTATCCGACAATAGCGGGAGCTTTATTTCCAAAAGTTTTCATGCCATAAATCCTAAACTGTAATTGGGATTTAGTCCAAATTTGGTGCGTATGAATTTTAATTGTAATTATTTTTACTTTTAATGGTTTATATTTTACTCACTAGAGGGAGCTTTTATTCTGAAAAGTAAAAGAGAATAGTTGATTTATGTGACTGCGAGGGTATAATAATAATAATAATAATAATAATAATACATTTAATTTATAACGCACTTTACATTTGGATCAAATCTCAAAGTGCTACTAAGTAAAAGCAAATAAAAGCTTCAATAAATATTGATAAAACTTTGATTTGTAAGCCTATTTAATCCCGAAAACGCTGAAGCCCGTCTGATTGCCTCATTGTTGCCACAACTTTCCAAACATAGGTTGTCAGAGAGCCAAAGAGTGAAAAGAAGAGGAAAGAGGAGGCTGTGGCGACGTACTTAGTAAAAAAGAAATGTCAAAAACATTCATCAATGTCCTCTTTGTGTTCCTTTTTTTATTATTTCCAAAGACATTTGAAGTGCTTTGCTTGAATGTCGGCCATGCGGACCTCCCAACGATCTCTGGTGTTGCTGTTCTGGAACTTTCAGAAACCTGATTTAAGTGCACTTAATGAAAGTAAAAACAAAAAGGTTCCATCCAAATCCAGCAAAACAGCTTATAGGGGTAGTTGAACCTTCAAAAATGGATCATCATTTGTCGATGGCGAAGGTGAAAATAGATCATCTTAAGTTTCTCTGTTAGGCACATGAAGGCAAATTAAGAAAGTACTTAAAACTGAATTACTATGCTCTTATTCTGAAATAGTTTTGGCTCCAAAACTATTTCAGAATAAGAGCATAGTATTTCAGTCAATTTTTTTTCGAATTTGTCTATCAGACTACACAGAAGATATGATCCAATGGGAACATTTGAGAAGCGCTGGCTCTTCCAGCGGACACATGTAACCCAGGCTCCGGTCCTCGGCCCAGCCACTCCGGCACGGCCCAAGATAGACAGCTCTGTTAATCCCCATGTGACTGTTTCCTGTATCGACTCCCCTCCAACGCATGATTCCATTAATCAGTTCAATTTCCCTGTGGGCAGTGGTTTATTTCCGTCATAAAATGCCTGATGAAATCTTTAGACGCTGCGTATTAGGGAACAATCCCTACAAATAGCTGATAGTGTTAACTAGTCACAAGCTGCGCCGAGGCATCGCTCAGCTCTAATTTGAAGGAGAGTGAGGTGATAATGCGGTGTGTCATCCTTTTGTGGGCATGCATTAATGGCGCTAGCCAAGATGGCAATTGACGGCAAATCAACTTCTTCCAGCGGGAAGGGAACGGAGGAGGGAGGGGGCCGGGGTTAGAGGAGAGTGACACAACATCGACTGGAAAAACTGCCGAGCCACAGCGGCCTTTAATCCATTACTTCTCCTGATGGGGAAGGTTTAGTGCATCTAAGCCTTAGATGGCATCCTCTCTTTTCCCTCCATGCCCCTCTCGCTCTCAAGCAGATATGAGCGGCGGATGTGTGGCGGCCATGATGAATGCGCTTCATTGATCGCATCCCCCGGAAAAGTCGGGAATATTACGGAATCTTCATCGCCGCATCCGTGTCCACCGCAGATCCTTTGTGTCAGCGTAGTGACTCAAAACTATTCCATGCATTATTTACAAATGTTATAACCCCTTAGGCCTAATGTAAGGAAGAACTGGATTGATTTTTTTAGGAATGGTCGGTTATATATATTTTCGAGATTTATCTCCACAAGTATCTGAGAGAAATAAGTCATGAAAAACTTTGTCTTCAACTTGGAATTGAAAATCCTAAACAATTGGGAAGAAAATCAACACGGTACCATTTGCATACTTGCTAAATGTGTTTGATTTGTTTTCTTTGTCTTTTAAGATAAGACATTTAGAACTCCATATTAGCTTTAACGTTTAGCTCCTTTTGTTCCGTCATCACACCTGTCCGGGGTTCTTGTGAGCATTCTGGTCTGGTCTGGTTTAAAACAACCCACTCAAAAGTTGACTTTATCCTTCACTTTGTGAATAATCCCCAACTATATAATATATGAGAGGAGATGGATTTCTTCCCTAGACCAACAGAGGCCAGTTCGGGTCAGAACTTTCAGCTCCAAACAAAGCCAAACAAACATTTGGTGGCTGTGTGTGAGCAGCACATCAGGTTAAGTGATTCACACCTCTCCGAAAGCTGATTTAGGTGGAGCTACCCAGACACCCTCCATCTACTCTCCATCATAACTGATGGAGCAGCCGCCGTCTCTTTGCCCACTGTGTCCACCGCCAAGCTGGGTCAGAACACACTGACTATCCAGCAATGACTGCACATCGATGGAAAATGTCAACGTTTGTACACTTATTTATCCGCCAACTTAAAACCCTTCAATGTCAACACCAAGAAAATAGAAGAAAAAAACAAAACAATGGAAATATCGATATTTTTTGACATATTTTATGTCTTTACTAATTCAATATCTTAGACGCTCTAAATTTAACATTATATGACAATTGATTGGCTCAAACATGTTTTTAAACGGTAAAAAAATAAATACAAAATAAGACCTATTAAATCATTTCATGATGACTTTTCTGTATTTCATGGGGAAAAAAACTCAATGTTATTAAGATTTACTACAAACCTGATTTATTTTTCTGGTTGAAACAAACATCATTCTGTTTCATAAGTCCTCACATACTTTAATATGCTCCCAAAGAAACAGCCATGGTGGATGCCTTTGACCTGTGGCGTCCCCCGAGGCTTCATCCTTGACCCCTTACTTTTGAGTAAGGCGAGGGATCGGATTCATAACCATGGCAGCGACAGTGGAGGTAGTAATGGAGGCGAATGGAGTAATACTTGATAAATACCTTACATTTATTGGTAGTATCAGATGTAATTATTTGAATACATAATAATGGCTACTAAGCATGGAGAAAATATCACATGTGTGGAGTCTATTTATTATTTTGGAGCATATCCTTCGGCGTCACACGCTTTGAAGGAAGAAAAAAAACAAAAAAAAAAAACTTCTGAGGATTCCGTGAGCTGATGAAGTGAAGTGAAATCCATCTGTTCTCTGTGATTAGAATTGCACAGGTCCAATCACAGAGAATTGAGACAACAAACTCTCCCAGCCTCCAGCGATCGGGCCTCACCCGCAGTAAAACATTCACGCCGCCTCATCACAAAGACCCCTACTTCATCCAGCTACCTCCAGCCTTTTTTTAATGTACACACCAGCCACCTTATTTCCCTACGAGGGGGCATCTTCGTAATAGCCAATTGTTTCTCCATCACAGCCGATGCACAAACCTCAGCCAATAAAGGAATCCTATGATCAACCCTACGCACATTTCATCACACTGCACCTATGAGTGTATGCGACGCATGAGATGAAGAACGAAAGTAATATGCACGGGTCCTGCCCTTAATTTGTAAATACATTCTTCTGCATTTACGGGGGGAAAAAACGGCTGAGGGGCTGGGTTTTGTCGAGATTCTCCTCTTTGGCAGCTCTACAACGCCAGAGGCGACAGCTGTTCATTTGATGCCGCTCGCACCTTTCCTGACCCCATATCTGTCTGTGCCGTCGCCGAGACAGTGGAGAAATTAGTTGTATTACCCGCTCCCTACCGCGGCAGGTCTAGCTGTGATTCTGCCCAGATTCTGTCCATTACAGTGGCCCCTCTGTCTGATTAGCTCAAACACACTCACTAACATGCCAAATCACTGCCTCGCTCAGCAAACCTCCTCTCGCTGGAAAATACGGCGGCGAAAAAAAACCCAGCATCTCCAAGGCAGATAGGCTTAAATGCAGATGGCAAATAGAAAAATGCTTTTCTTTTCTTTTTTTTTAGCAGACTTAATGTCTAGATTACGGCAAATATAAATGAAAGCTGTTATAAAATGTGATAAATTACATTTATATCTTCTTTACTTCTTATCTTGTTGGTTGAATATATATGAAAGACAGGAATGTTACATGTGAGCATGGGATTAACATTTTCTTTTTTTAACCTTTATTTTACCAGGAAGTCTCGTTGATATTAAAAATCTCTCAGCAGACACAGTAAGAAACATGTCATATCGAAAAATCAATCGACATCGGGAATCTGTCTCGTATATATCGTATTTTCGTTTTTTTAGACGTGAATTCCTAACTGTTAGTCCGATTAAGCACAAATTTGGTACGTATGAATCGACCCGGGAAGTGCCAGTAAGATCTGATCCGATCTGTGTTTTTTGGTGAAATAGCTCCCCCTTGTGAGTAAAATCGGAACTAGAGTAATGCGTTATGCATAGAAGATAGATCTCCTCGGGTGGATTGGTACGCACCATATTTGGACTAGATCGAACAAACGGTTAGGAAAATTGAATGTGTAGTTAAGTGTGAAAGAAACTGAATGTGTTGACCGTTTATTCCATTTTAGATGTTCTGCTGAACGGATGGTTTCTCCTTAACTCACAGCTGTTGACAGATCAGGTGTTTTAGTCACGTGTGCATTTGTTCTTATAAAAAAGGAAACAACGACATATCTTTAAAATAGCATCGATGACCCCATGGAAGGTCACCTAGGGTCAACAAATGGACACTATACTCAAATCCCCTTATATGGCTAGGGTTCAATGGATTGGACGCCACTATTCCCTAATATGGAACCCAATGTATGCCTAATAAAGATCTACCAACCAAAGACATGATATCTTGTCCAGCACACTGATATATATCTCCCCTCTTATAATACTTATTTTGAAAGATCTACTTACTCCGTTTCTCTGATCAAGTTTTACTGTTTCTCCTATATTGGAATTACATTATATATATATATACATTTTTTTTTTTTAACCCTATCAGTGTTTGGTGTCTTCAATTGTGCTCAGAGGGCTTTATTACTAAATCTTCCACGACATTAATTCCCGAAAAAACAGTGTTTTCTGCTTAAAAACATAAATAAATGATATACACATGAAATATTTGAGTAGAATTAAAAATGAAGAAGTAGCATTCAGGTTTTATGCACCAAATATTTGGAACAAGCTCCCAGAAAAGTGAAGGGCCGCTCCGACTCTCAGCTCTTTTTAAATCAAAGCTTATCATTAAGTGAGCTTAGAGCCTTAAATTTTATATCCATACATTTTTTCTATAAGCGTGTAACATTGTAAAATGATTAAACACGATTCCATAAGAAGCCCAACTCTTCTGGGATTGAACTACAGTAGAAACAGTTTACAGTAATAAATATCTCTTAGCCTTTACTGACTGAATATAATCTATTGATAAATTGATGACGGATGTATAACGAATGTGAGATAAAAGCGGAGGGGAGGAATCACGGCGAAGCGCCGACTTGATGCACATTTTAAATGTCACATGACGGATTAGCGGGTACTCTCTGTGTTAGAGACAAAAAAAACAGTGGCTTCCAGGAAAACCGAGAGAAAAGAACTACGGGAGGTCTCCGAGGAAACACTTCCTCAATTGTTTATTATGAAAACATTTTATCCAACGGTTAACATCATTCATGCTACATTATTAGGATTACTATTTTCAAGAAAACTCACGTGGACTCGGCAGCACAGAGCGCATTGTCTCCACGTCCATCAGCCCCCCCCCCAACACATCCATTTCTATTGACTTCATGCACAGGAGACATTTGAAACGAAATACCCTTTTTTAATATTCACTCTCGACACAACGGCCGCCTAAGTCACATCGATTGTGGCTGAATTAAAAGTACCTGATGCAGGGCGTCTCTAATCCACGGGGTCTTTTAAGAGTCACCTGGTCTGACAAATGGGCCCTTTTAAAGGAGTATAATGTGTTCTTAAATTATTTTATTGATGGGAGGGGGACCGCCACTCCAGGTACCCATACAAACTGAATTAACACGCTGTGAAAGGGTCAATTTGGCCTCCATTTTCCATTTCTTGGTTATCTGCATTTAGAGTCCTACTGGGCGGCTCCGCGTGAGGCGGGTGGGATTTGAGGAGGTTCTGTAAATTTTAGCATGAGTGGCTCTTGCATCGCACCAGCTTTTTGCCACTAATGTTTTCTATTTGCCGTGCTGTAGGATTGCAGACAAAGGATTGTTTTATAGCTTTGGTTTTAAAGGAGTATATTATTGTGTTGTTTATTTTTTGTTTTTTAAGGAATAGGAGAGTCTTTGTACTTTTTCTTTCCGCCAAAATGATATTTATGGCGAGCGGCTGTCTTCCAGGCTGGTAATAATAGGTGTCGCCTTTTCTTTTTTTTTTCTTCCACCAGCTTTTAAAGTGTTACTTGGGGCAGCTGGAATCACACAAATTTATAAGCCTGCCAATTTTTGTTCCCCCCTGAAAACGATTGATTAAATCTGAGTGGAGGGAGAAAAAGTGTGTAACGCTTTATGAATCAAGGCGCTCTGTAAAAGGGAGACCGCTAATTACGTTGCTGTTTGTATGACCTCTGCTTAAGTGCATGAAAGCCTCCTGCAAATGCCAGGTGAAATTACATTTTCAAGTAACATTTGAAAGGTCCGTGTGGGCACTCCGCCTAATAAAGCCATTAGTAAATGACTCCTCCTTTAGACTCCATTAAGAAGTGGAGCGAGGAGCATTTCATCATAGGATTCAGAGTCAATAAGCATATAATCAGGACATCCAGGGAATGCAGCAACCAGTGAAGGGGATAATTAATGAGATTGCCTTATGAACTGCTTAATTACTGACTGTTGGCCTCTTCAATTGTCCCCCAAAGTGCCGCATTTGCTCCCTGGTTGCCATTACGCCCTGATTGACAGAGGTGGCAAGCGTGGGCGGGAATCATATATTAATTGACTATTTACGCACGGAAACCCCGGCTGAGGATTACCGTTCATCGCTAAATGATGTGACTGACGAGGAAACGGCAGAATACAGTCATGGAGCGCTGGAGTATAAACGTGATGTCGAAAAGGAAGTCAAAAAAAATACGTTTGAATCTAATTGATGATATATTATAAGACATGGGTATTTAGGTAAATACAGATTAAACATTTATGTGGATTCAAACGCTGAAAGTTCTCAAATGTGTGAAAATCTGCTGAGGGGGGTCGTTTTTATCATCCAGATTACCTCCACGCACTCCAGCTTCCTGCCACACCCCCAATACATGCAACAACGGGGAATGGTTGATTCTAAAGTGCCCATAGGAGTTATTGTGAATGTTAGCGTGAATCCTTCCTTTTGATTGTTTTTGAAATGGCCGCTTGTCACTCCTTAAACTAGAAACAAAAAAACGTCCAGACTGTGTGAGTTCGTCCTCATCCATTCCTAGGTTTAATTGAATGTCTTCTTCCTCACAACATACCCGACCCTTCTATCCAGTTTAATCAAAATCTCTGAGGTGGTTTGTGGTTAATAGTCCTGCTTTGGTTGAACACATTTTGGGTCACGCCGTTGGTTGTTGCGACAGAGAAGAAGATGAAGACGACGGGGAATGATGGAAACGATGTGATCGGCGGTGGCGACCCCTTAAAGGGAAGAAGAATAAAATGCTTTTCCACACTGTTGAGCTCATCTCATTAAAATTGACTATTTTTTTGCATAAAATACTAAATTTCATCATGAAATCATTTCAAAAGTCAGATTTCTTTTACTATTTAAAAACATGTTGGACCTAAGGATTGTCATTTTACAATAAATGTGACATTTAATTGATAAATGCCACATGAAAAAATAAAGTACGCTGAGAATTCTTTTTTCCATAGTTTTTTTTTTCTTTGTTCGGACACTGAAGGGTGAGAAGAGGGTCTCAGTGGGATTTATTCTCCAACCCGCCCACCAAGTTTCTTGAAAATCTATTAGGCAGTTTAAATGCAATTCTTCCAACAGGCAGACAAATAAGATCAAAGAGGAGAATGTAACACGCACACACAGACACACACACACAGACACACGCACACACATTTGTCTCCTTGTTCAATGATCTTCTTAATACCCAGGAAGGAGGTAGAACAAGTAATAATGACTCATGAGAGGGGTTAAAGGGGGTTAAAGCATGTGAGAGTCAGGGCGGAGAACCTCATCCCAGTGTGTGTGTGTGTGTGTGTGTTGCATGTGTGTGTGTGTGAATGTAGAGTTGGTCTACTTGTTTTTTTAGACGCCATACTCAAAAAAAAATAATTTCCATAACATTGACTTTTAACACATGAAGTTTTTCATGAAAATTAAATAACATAACGTCTGATCACATTACATTTCTGCAAACTCATACTCGGCCCCTTATGTGTGTGTTTATTCAATTATACATACAATCAATGCGTTACACATGTTTGTAAAGCATCGCAAATGTACTTACATTAACATATGTCATCAAATCAGTCGCTTAAAAAAAAAACTTTTATTTCCTGCTAAACACATAAGGGGACTTTATGTGTGCCTTAAAGAGTAAGGGGCCACCGATGGAGCCCTGGGGGACACCACCAAGGAGGAGGCATAACCATGGCCATTGAGAAAACACTATTAGGTTGGGGGTTTTTTTGGCATATTGAAGTATGTGAGGACTTAATAAACACAATAATGTAATTTGATACTGCTATAAAAAATAAAAGTCTAATGAGGGTCAAATACTTTTCCAAAAATATACTTTACCCAAATGGTTGAGCTAACATTAGCTGAAATAAAATACAAATCCTCTTCATGAGATAATTTTATAAGTCTGACATTTTCTTACTGTTTTAAAAACCTGCTTGACCAAAGAATTTTTCATTTTTACGGTAAATTTGGAGCGTTAGAATATTACATGAATAAATGTACCAAAGAAAAAATCTTTGTTTTAGCTTTTTTCTCGGTGTGGATATAAAAGATTGAATCTTAAATTTAACCAAAGCGCCCAAATTCAATGTTCTGTGCTCTTTTCTTTTTGGTGTTTTTTTTTTGAGTGTGCATAATTACTGGCACCTCTGGGGTCCAGATCTGGGCTTTGTATATCCTGGCTAAAAGAGGAAAAAAGGAAACACTGTGTGTACGCTCTACAGGGATGGAACTCCAAAAAACAACCAAACCCCCCCCACCCCCTGCCACCCGATGAACAACACTCATACGCAAGCGTGTTAACTGGTGTGTGGGTCCGCTGACCCGTTATGACCTGTCCTTTCTGAAGGCAACAAAAGTGGGAGTGAAAGAGGTGTGAGATCACACACATTTAAATCAACTGGATGGGTGCTCTTATTCAAGCGATACCAACCGGGACAAACGCTGACAATGTCCCGCTTGTTCACCGCCTCCAAATTAGAGCAAGGCAGGCTGACGCCGCAGCGGCGCCGGCACACTACAGCTCATCGACGTCACGCCATCGCCTTTACGATGTTTGCGGACGGAGATGACATGATTGATCCATTATTAGCACGATGTCCTCTTCTCTCTAGATTCTATATTATGTCAGATTGTTTCAAACTGTCGAGGGTAGAAGCCTGTTGGGATAAATAAGTACGTTAAATTCAAAAATATTTTTATGTTGTATCTCATGTATTTATTTCTATTTCTCATTAAGCGGACTACAAAAAAGAAAAATCACTAATGTTGTTATTCATAACAAGTTAAAAACAAATTCAACTACAAAGTCGATCATCGATCTGCGCCCTAGGGTGCCCTGGTGGACACCCCCTATGTCACATGGTGTTCGTTATGGACAAACTGTGACTACCACAGAAGTCCAATACCTGAACACCACTAGGGCTCAGATCCGTCAGGCCGTTTCCCCCGATCACGCCACTCCAGGTCTCGTTGTCATTGCCTACATGTGCATGGAGTCCCCAGTTGGGGCGCTTTCCAGCCCCCATTCCAAGGATTCCAGAAAGGGTGGGTACTCTGAACGCAGCAGTCAGGACCCGTTCCCCAACCCGGAGGCGCAGGGAAGTAACCCTTTCATCCCCTGGGGTAAACTCCAATACATGGGCAGAGAGATGGGGAACTATAAGTAAGCCCACACCACCCCTCCGCCTCTCACCTGCAGCAACTCCAGCATAGTAGAGGGTCCAGCCCCCATCGAGAAGACGAGTCCAGAACCAGTGCTGTGCGTAGAGGTGAGCCCGACTATATCTAGTCGGTACCTCGCAACCTCTCGCCCAAGCTCAGACTCCATCCCCGTCAATGAGGTCACATTCCATGTCCCCACCGTCAGCTTTCGTAGCCGGGGATCGGATCGCCAAGGCCGCTGCCTTTTCCTACGGCCCGATCCACAATGCACCGGACCACTGGTGATAAAAAAATATATAAAAAATATATAAATATGATTTTACTCTGAAAATACTGAGTTTTGTAACTATTAAAGGAGCAATACCATAATATCACACACGAGTAGTTACTTTAAAAGCGTTAATCTGTATAAATAACATATTTAGCCGCCATGAAAACGTTAATAAACAACTTTAATCATTCAGCAACAGCATCCCATAATATCGACGACTTTTCAAATAAAGTTGATTTCTAGGTTAAAAGTCTGAATTGTTATAATCCACTGTTATTTCATGTTATTAAGCATGTAACCATAAAAGGGCTTACATTATATGTGTTTTTATTTGTTTTTTTAATTTCTTATACAGGGTCACCAAACTTTTTTACGGTAAAATTCTGGCAACTTTCTTTTTTACCGTAAATCAAACAGATTCATTTCTACAGCGTAGCATTAATAGTATTTCCACTTTGCATAGTACAGGAAGTTAACAGAAATGCGCTCAAAGCAGTTTAGTCAGTGCTTTTGAACGTACTAATATTTTTCTTATTCCATCTGTATCAGATTTCCACAATGTGTGCGGACCAAACAAATAAGAATCCAACGGTTGAACGGAAATATGAAGGATTTGTTTGCTCTACTCTCTCCGCTCCACGGAAACACCTGCTTGCTGCGTCAGAAAGGCACAAAAAGCACAGTGTCGGACGCACTTTCAGATTTATCCATGTTAGTGTGAACATTCTGACCTTCCTCATTTCAGATGCAGCCCTCCCAGAGACAGGAAGTGTCCGACTCAGAGGGTGGCATGCTCCTTGAATGGGAGCGTTTGCTCTTTGAGAGTCAGGGTCCCTCGCTGCTCGGTTGATCCCTGCTGGAGCAGCAGAACAAGCCTAACCCCTTCTTTTCTCGCCGCCCTCCCTGCGGATTAAATGGCTTTTGCTCGCCACTTGTTCCCTCGCTTGCTGCCAACAGGAAGTGGCATTTCATTCCGTCTTCTTCCCAGAAGATGAGGTAAGAGTTTTGAGTTTTTCTTCTTGCTCACTTGGAAGAAGAAATTGACCAGCGAGAACTCAATTAGCAGCATGTTCCTCTCGGCTGGGGGTCCGAGTCGCTGCTTGTGCAGCCCGCATCAGAGATAAAAATGGCCTGTGTGAAGTGACAGCAAGTGAGAGAAAAGGGTAAATGAAGCGTGAGCGTGTGTGTGTGTGTGTGCGTGTGTGTGGGTGTGTGTGAGAGAGATGGGTGTGTGTGGGGTAGGCGGCATCTGCCCCCATACAGATTTGCTTAATTGAGTTTGACTCCCACAATTACAGGGTAATAATGGCCTTTTCAGCCCGGACATCTCCAAGTAAAAGGCAGTAGCTCGGCGCAGCCGCACGCTGTCAGGTGGCGTGTAGCGGGCGAGCGAGCGACAGGGAGAGGGGAGAGAGAGAGATGGAGGGAATTGCCAATGGACTTTAGTTAAGCAGTGGTTATTGAGTCTTTGATAGGACTCCAGGAGGCCAGGCCAGCAACAATGACAGAATTAATGGGCAAGGCACGATGAGAATGTCAGCTCAGCGGGGGGCTGCTTTGGCCTTTGAGCTGCCTCCTGACGCCTCTGTGATTTTGCTCTCCACAACACGGTGAAAAGGCTCGACCTGTTAGCTGGTGGATCTGATCTTGAATGCAATTCTTTTATTACTTTGTGTTCATCGTAGCGCAATACCCGGGAGCGAGCGACGCGGCGAGGCCACGATCAAGCAGGTGTAATTTTGCTAATGCGCACACATATACAGTTTGTCGGACGACGCGGTTCCCACAAGCAAACTGAAGTGACGGTGTGGAAACACTTTGAAGACGACTCCCAGAGTGTCATCTTTTTTAAAAACTTCAATTTCCATCTCCATGTAAACTAGCAAACACAAGTCTCGCAAAAAAACAGTGATGCTCCAGCCAAACTTTGCTCAGATTTCTGCTCAGCCGGATCTCCAACAGCAAAAACAACATTGGACCGTCTCGTTTTATTGGCTCTGCTGACTCTCTTAAGTTTATTTATGCTCCTCCGACAAACATTTGCAGCAGCGCTACTGTGATAACACATGGATAATCTACACTTCCTGCGTGTTTGCCTCCCGTTGGGTTGATTTTGGAGCGTTATGCTGCCTACTACTGGCCCGGCATATAAACTACAACATTTTCAGTCATTATAGACTCTAAAATGAGTCTCATCTTAGAGTATAGATCCTTTAACATTTAGCGGATCCGTGTGCAGGAGGCCACTTTCACAACGCTGTCGTCTGAACGTATAACCTTTTCAAAATGCAAGAAAGAACTTTTACACTTTTATCAATACATTGTGGTTTGAACATGGATGTTTGTCGGCGCATCCCAGATGTGAACCACACCTGAAAAATTTGAAGAGCAGCAAGTAGAAATGAAGATTTCCCTCCAGAGAAGAACAATATAAGCCAAAAACATATATATTTTTTAGAGATTGCTGCTATGTGCCAATGATAAACATCCCATAACCAACATTTTGGGCTAACAATGAAAACATACCTTGTTTTTTTTCCACATTGTGAAATGACCAACAATGAAACTTTTTCTTTTACCAGACATTTTTCTAGAATTAATTAGTTTAGCCAAAAAACAAAGAGAAAACAGAAAAGCCATCTTTTCACACAATATATCCGCATGAAAATCTCTATAAATGAGGAGACTTTGTGATTTTAAAATACGTGTGTTGAAATCGTTACATTGGATTAAGGGTTGTACAGATTTTTAAATTCTTCATCACTTGACCAAAATAATCAAGTAAACGGTGTTAGCTTAATAAATCAATCCGCCTATTTGTGCGTGTAGTAAAATCACTCCACGCCATGATTGCCTTGGATTTATGCCTTGGATCAAGTGTGTAACACTGGGCATCAAAAAAGCAAATTGTGGCAGGTTGTTTCAATGTACTATTAAAAAGTAGTGATAGGAGAACTTTGGAAGAAGATTACAATTATTATATTCAATCTGTGTTTCAGTCACAAACACAAAGAGACTGTAGGTTGTGTTTGACTTTCTTCATCACTGACTCTTCATAACCGGGTTTAATGTTGAATATCAGGGTGGATTGAAAACATTACTCCTCCACAGTTACCATGTGTTATTTTCTTCTTCTTCTAATGGAGGTGTATGTTGTTCTGCCTCTAAGATGGTAATGGAGGTAGTAATAGAGGCGTAGTAGAGGCATTCAGCGATCACCCACAGCATCCAAACCGCCTGGTTCATTTCGTGTCGGGCTCCTTTTTGCCACCAAACCAAGATCTTTGGCTTCATCCTGTGTTCTGACACCTTTCTATCAGAACCATTTGTGCTACAGTAGCTCTTCTGGAGGTTCACAGCCTGTTCTTCCTCAGACCACTAACGTATGTATAACCACTGAAGAGCAGGAACGCCCAGATGAATTGCAGATCCGGAGATACTCTGACCCAGTGGTCCACCCATCTCAATCCGACCCTCGTTGGAGTCGCTCAGATCTTTCCACTTTTTTCCTCCTTACAACACATCGTCTTCAGGAAAAAACTGCAGCCTTAAAATATCCCACCCACCCGCCCACCCACTCAGGTGCCATGGTAGCGAAATAATCGATGCCACTCTGACGTCGTCTGTCAGCGGTTATAATGTTATGGCTGATTTGAACAGGGACAAAAATAAACAAGGGGCCGGCTTCGTCACAATCACACAAATACGAATAGTGTTTTTTTAAAGCAGCATGTTATGATTTACTGAAGACTAAAAAAAGAAATCCACCAGCCTGACACAAACACACACAAACACACACAAACACACACAAACACACACACATGAAAAGTTTCCTGCGTGGCCCGACTTGTATGGACTTTAAAGCACCCTGCTGTCAGTCATGATTAGCCGTAACGACGGGCCCATTTTGACACTTCAGAATCAAGTCTCGGCAAATAGCCCTGGGAAGAGGAGCCACATGCTCCGAGATGGCTTTTCCCTTATATAATTTCAGACTGCAAATTACAAAACAGAGGCAGAAATAATGGGCAAAGTCAAGTTTGGTGAGGGAGAAAATGGAAAAATTTAGGGCTGTGTGCCACTCTAATGGATATCCTTGTGGCTGAGAGAAAATGGGACTCAATAATATGTCCTTAATGTCTGCCGGCGGTGTTTCAGGGAACGTATCAGACGAAATGTCCCCCCTGCCGTATCTGCAAGGAATCACTTAATGGGACGGGCAAATCTCAACGAAATGGATGTACTGATCTATTCCTGGACTTGATAGATGGAATGAATCTGTAGCTCTTGGAAGATGATAAAGAAGAAGAAGGAAGAAAAAAAAAAGAAGAAAAGGGGGAGAAAAGGACAGACAACAAACAAGAAAAGATAAAAACAAACCTTTCAAGATTCATTCAGCCACGCAGCAGCCGGCGGTGTTTGCGAGCGGCTTAAGTGCAAACACTGACCGGAATTTCAATTATTTAATTAGGGAGGGAAAATGAAAAGACTTAAGTGTTGTGATTTCTGCAGTCTTTCATAGATCAATCTAATGTGTGCTCACATTGGAAATCAACCGAGATGGAAGAGGGGCAAGTGAAGTAGCTTCTTCCTAAATCATGCAATTAAAATGGCAAATTAGTTTCTTGATATATTCATTTAAGTGGTTAAGTGGAAATGTTTCTCTCCCCTTCCACGCGGCCGTCTCCCGGGTGGGTGTGGAGAGGCAGCGCCATCCACATGCTCTTATGATTAGAGCTGCCGTTCATTTGCAGAGGAAACGCTGAAAGCACTTGCTGCACAAATTAGCCATTTGAAGGCTTGAAAATTCAATTCCGAGGAGTTGATTTAAGCATTTAGGCAGAGCGTGGCTGGGACGTAAGGATTTAGAAGCATTTGGCCCTCTAATGGTGATAACTTTCAGGGGCCATTATAGGTTTTTGTGGCCTTGTGAACACCACTGCTGGAAAAACAGCAGTTTTTTTTTACAGATTTTGGCTTGTTTTGGTCACTTTTACACCTCAAAAGATCTTTGGGCTGATTTCCTCAAGATTGACGTTTTTTTTTAATTTGAGGTTTCACTAATAAAAGCATCACGTGTTGAAAATACTGTATTATTATTATCAAAATACTAACTATTGAGAGCAAACACCATATACCGGCAATACAGTCGTTACATGTAAGGTGACTGTATGTACATGAATCAGCCATAACATTATGAACACTGAGCGGTGAAGTCGGTGGAGGGGTATATTAGGCAGTGAGGGAACATTTTGTTAGAATTAGGAAAAGTGGTCATCCGCGAGGATCTGAGCAACTCTGACGCTGGGCTGAACTGAGATGTGGTGGCTAGACGACTGGGTCAGAGCATTTCCAGAACTTCTTGTCTTGTTGGGCGTCACTACAGTCTGCAGTGGTTAATGACAACAGGGTCATGACTCAGCGAAGAGTGAAAGCCAACACTTGTCGTCTGATTGCACAGAAGTATCACAAAATGCTGAAAACGTTTATTCTGCTTTTGCTGGAAAGGTGTCAGAAAGTACACAGCGCCTTGTCCGATCCGCTGTGGCAGTATAAAGAAAGAGATAGGCATTATTAGGCTGGTGGTTTTAATGTTATGGCTTAAAAGGGTTTCTTCACCGTTATTTGGCATTTAGAAGAGATTATTTGAGGAGATAGCGCTTACAGCCCAGGGACATTATTCGTATCGCAACCAAATGATATTTTAAAGGATTCTTGGACTGAAACGGATAATTACGGGAAAAATTTTTTTTTTTTTACAATAGGTATAACGCCAACAATGTTAATTTTATTATTATCATTTTATTCTTCGAGTTATCATTTTTCTAAAAAAGTTTGTACTTTCATAGTAAAATTCCATATTTGACATAAAATCTTACAGAAAACAATGAAGTCATTTTACTCAAATGGACATATTTTACAGTGTATTAAGTGGATAACCTGGGGGTCCACCTCCTGCAGTGACGGCTTTATGGCCCGGTACCACAGTCTGTTCCTACACACACCTGTAATCCCCTAAGTGTAAAATGAAATCTTGTATTTCCTTTCTCAATTAAAAATAGTTTACAGTGTAGCTGATGTTTCTCAGACGGCAGGTGAAGGTGAGCGGAGGAGGGTTCCAGCACACAGACCCTTGTAATTACTCTCGGCACATTACCTCCCTGAGTGGCGCCGGAGCTTCTGACCCAACATTGATACTACACAAATTCAGACTTTCCATAACAAAATTCATTTCTCCAAAAAGCTCGGATTTGCTCTTCTGTGGCAGAATCACATTGCCCACTTTGATGGTGCAAGGCGACATATCAAATCCCCCCCCCCCCCCCCCCCCCCCCCACCCACCCACCCACCCTCCCCCTTCCTGGCTTCCACACTCAAGATGGAAGAAAAATAGGCTGTGGTCTATAAAAATGAAGTTAGATGTAAGTAGAGCACTCAAATGTCAGGGAGAGGGAAAAAAAAAAAGCTTTTTCTGGGACATTTTGTTGTTGTCAATTGGTCTGAGCAACTTGCTGTAATGCAGGTAATGGAGCTACTCTTCTCCTTTCATCTTCAGGGATTGTGCCTGTGTGTGTGTGTGTGTGTGTGTGTGTGTGTGTGTGTGTGTGTGTGTGTGTGTGTGTGTGTGTGTGTGTGTGTGTGTGTGTGTGTGTGTGTGTGTGTGTGTGTGTGTGTGTGTGTGTGTGTGTGTGTGTGTGTGTGTGTGTGTGTGTGTGTGCAAAGCTGGATCTGGACAAGAGGCACAACAGGAGGAAATGCAGCCAGATGATGGTCATAATGCAGGAAACATCAAGTCGAAGCTTACTGAAAGCATGTGCTTCCTCACGTTTGTGCTTCTTCACATTTGTGCCTCCTCACATTTGTGCTTCCTCACATTTGTGTTTATTCACGTTTGTGCTTCCTCACATTTGTGCTTCTTCACATTTGTGCTTCCTCACATTTGTGCTTCTTCACATTTGTGTTTCTTCGCGTTTCTGCTACACTCCAATTCTGAAGGAGGAATTTATAAAGATTTGAATTATTTCAGCGGGACAATGTCGTTTTATTATTCACCACTATAGACTAAATCCTGCTTGTTGACACGCCGTTCGATGACCATATCCAACTATTCCTGTCGCCTCATACACTGTAAAAGTTGGCGGAACCAATTATCTAGAAAAACGTATGTACCCAAAAATCCTATCATTTTTTATTTTTATTTACTTTGTTGTTTTTGTAAAATAAATGTAAATGTAAGTGATTGATTTGTGTATCTGTCAGAGATTATCTGATTACACTTTTTATTTTTTGTCCTTAAATTTTTTGTTTTAAATTTCAGAATTCCAATTTTAAGTTCTCAAAACTGCCTGATTTAATACCAGCGACCGAATTTGCTTTTTGTTTGATAAATGCAAAGGGAAGCAAACATTTCTTACATCACTATTTTCAAGATAAAAGATCCCAAATCCATTATTAAAATCTTTGCTACCCACTGCAATGAATTAATTTGAGCGTTTGAGTTTAAAGTGTAAGGTTATTTATGATGTTGCCTATATATATAATCTTATAAACCTATAAATAATAGGATTTTATGCAATTAAAATGGCAAATTTCAAGATTTAGTGTGAAAAACTTGGTGGCAGTTTAGCAGAGAAGTTCCAGATTGCAACTTCTTTATCAGCTCAGCTCACCCTTCCCTACTGAAGAATCAGACATACTTACTTTGAGAAGATACTCTCAAATCGAGCCTCCGGCAACTTTTTCATAATCTTTATCTTCTTCTTTGTTTGTTGTCCAACACAAATTGTTTCTTTGTCATTTTTCTGCCACTTCAGCTTAAAAACACGTTAAGCCCTCCCCGCAGCCCGGGCCTAGTTTGTCCGCTCAGCTGATTATACACTAACAAAAACTTGTGGATATTATCTGAAGATGATATGTATCTTATTCAGAGCGACACGGTCACCGTAAAAAGAGAACTGTTTGAAGAATTGTTTGAAAAAATTCTTCAACTGATAACAATTAAAGGAAGTTTTTACAAGTCGAATTAATAAATTAGATTGAAATATACTTAATTTAATTTGTGTTAGTCATCAAGTTTTCTTTTTACAGTGCATGATTAGACTCCTGAAAGCATAAAAAAGTGAAATCCCAACAGTGAAAATTCTTTAAATCTCTTAAACAGAAAAATGTTGTTGTTTTTTTTCACAGATTTACATTTTTTTTTAAACTAAAATACAAAATAGTAAACAAATGTGTTTTTGTTGTTTTATTGGTGGTGGATTAATCTGACATTGTTTTATTCCTGCAACATTCTAAGACAAATATTACACACTGTAAAAAGAGAATTGTTGGTGATTTTAAAAAAAAAGACTGATATATGATATATGACTGGTATCAATCAAAATATTTTCAATTTAGATTTTAAACGCAATAACACTTAATTTTACCAACAAATTCTAATTTTTGACAGTGTATTTATAAAATTGGGTTGTTCTTTTCTACGGTGAGCTAAAGGAGATCAGTTAGAGGAAAGATATGTTCTTGTTTGCCATCACAGTGAAAGGATTATATTTTTATTTGGCCATTTTTCGTCATATAGCCACAATTTGAATATACGTAAATAACTAAACGGTAGATTGTTTTACCACACGTTTTTAATAAAATGGAAAGAATGTTGAAGTTTAATTTTCTTTCTCCTGGAATATATTATCTGGCTTTCCCTTATAGACACACTCATAATTCCTATAATAACTATATTAAAAACGTTCTATCACGTTATAAGAAATCAATTGATAAAAATATATATAAATGCAAAACAATTAAAGGACAATTGGCAGTAGTTTAAAATATCTTCAGATGTTTTTAAAAATCACACAATTCAGTCAGATTCAGAATTTTTAAATAACTAGAATAAAATTGAATTTCAAGCATTCCATCACTAAAGTTTATGAATGAATAAAACTAATATTATTATGTGTGTAGTAGCCAGGATCATATAAAAACTGGCTGAAATATAAGAATAGATGAGGGAAACATCAATTATTCCTAAAGCCTAAAATAATTCAATCACGTATTTTGGTTGGGAAACAATAATCTAAACATCTGAACAGGGATATTAATACTTTTTAAACAGTCTGACATTGTTTGCTTTTATAAAAAGAAGAAAAATTAATGCTTGGCTGGCCCTCCACTAAAGCCGGCATTCAATCAAAACCATGCAGTCATCACTATCACTTCAGCTCGCCAAGCTTAGCCATTTCTGTTTTTTCAGCAGATTCCCAAACCACAAAAACCTGCTGGCTGCTGATTGGCCGGTGCCCGGTCGGACATATTGTCTAAGCCTTGTGTTTGTTGTAGCCCCAGTTAGCCCCCCGTTCAACCCCTCAAACGTTAGAGCTAGTAACCTGCTGGAAATCTGCCTGTTTTGGCATTATAGGATCTTGTTGTATTTTGTCAGGTCACCCTGTCTTGATAAACGCCGTTAATCGAGGAGTTGATTGAGGTAAGGTCATATTGAATTTTTTTTTTTTTTTAAAGTTCATTTTAATTTTCTTTTAAGATATTTTCCCCGTGTGGATAAACAGCCACAAATGCCAGCTCTCTTTTTCTCATAATTTATTTTCATTTAAACATGTCCTCATTGAGAATAGTGACAGAAAGAAAGCAACTTTTTCTTTTTTACGTCTTTGAGTGTGGAGAGAGTGAACTCTGTAACGAGAAATAAGGAAAAGGATGAATCTAAGCGTTATTCTAGACTGATATTATAGAACAAGGTTAAAGGATAAGTGAATTGATGCTATTTTTCAACTTTATAAGTCTTTTATGGCGTTTGGCAGACATTTAACATTGAAGTGGGAGTTGAGAAAATGTGATGTGAATGTGTGATTTAGAGAATCGGTGAACCTTCAGAGCAATGCCATTTATAAACTAGGCTTCTGTCTGAATAAAACAATACAAAAAAATGATACATAACGCTTTTTTTCCCAGTTGAAAAAAAGATTAGCATTGTCTTTCCACCCCAAACCTAAAACTGACCTTTGTGGTCAGTCAGGTTTCGCAACAGGGGGGCCCTAGTGGTTTTTTGGGGGTACTGCAGAAGGCACATGAGATATTTTTTTAAATGGTAGTTTAATTCCTAAAATATTTCTTATGTTAACAAGATAAATGAAAAAAAATACAAGCAAAGCAAACCACATCTTATATCTGGCATTCCTGTTTTAAATGTATGAAGGAGTTTTAGGGTCACGCATGAGAAGGGAAAAAAATTAGAGTAGGAAGATTTTTTATTTTTTTTTAAATAAAGTAGAACCGAATCATACAAAGATTTTATTTGAATTTTGCATTTCTGTGCCTCTTTCAGCACAAAGTCGTTATTTTTCCGCATGGATGTGATGAAGTAGTCTGCTATTACTTTGGGGTCATTGTTTGTTCAGTAGGCCTCCATCCAAATAAAGAATAAAAACAAAAGAAATCTGATTTAGTTTGACTTTTTTCTCAACATCTCGACTTTTTACTCAAATGAAAATATGACGAAAAAAAATTCTTCCTCCTCTCATTTTTTTTGATTAATCCTGGCCCTGGTACTGATTTATTTTTTTTGCCTCCAAAACAAAAAGAGTAAAGAAGCCAAAACCCATTGCAAAGTGCAATGCCCTTTATCTCTTACTGCATGATGACAAAAATGCAATTGTGAAAAACAGTATTAGTAGCATTTATTAGCCATAACATTACAACCACCTGCCTCATATTGTTTAAACCTGTCTTCCTGCTCAAACAGCTCTGTGACACCTGATGTGTTCTGATGTCTTACTATCAGACCCAGCATTTACTAGCATAGCAATTTTCACCACAGTAGCTCTTCTGAGGGGTCTTACAAGATAAGCTAGCCTCCACCCTCCTATAGCGTTCATGGCTCAGGAGGTGGTCTGTCTCTTTCTGCCCAGTGGTCTAACCATCACACCTTGGCTCAGATCTTCAAGCATGCACATGTTTCTACTTCAGGACAAAATGTTGATTGTGGCCTAATTTCTCATACCCCTTTTTTTCTTCTATCATGACAAAGTAATCAATGTTATTCGTGTCACCTTTCAGTGGTTATAATGTTATGGCTATAAGTATGTCTTTGAAAAGACTTTTTTTTTTCCTTCTAAATATGTTTGAAACCTGATCCGGTGGGGTTTATCCAAAACAATAATTAAAAATGCATTATACATTATTACAGCTGCTCTAAAATGTAATTTCCTCTCATTACTGAACTCAACTATTGAAGTTTGGATTCAGAAGTCTTCAGAACCACACATTGGACCATGGAGAGTGAAGTTATTTCAACTTCCTCTTTCATGTATGAGTGTCAAAATTCACCATTCCCCCCCGACTATGATGTTCAACTTAAAACTCCAGATTTTAAACACTTTTCCTTCTTCATGGGTTTTATTGAACTCAGCTGTTTGAACCGGGTCAACAAATGTCCAGGAAGTAATTCTGTTAGTAGATGCTTCTTACCAATTGGGTCGTTGGGTCTGAACCATTCAAATGTTCTACATGGCGCGCATAGAACTCGTGTACCAGGATCAAACGGACTCTAAAGACCTCTGGTTCAGGACTGCAGTAGAAACTCCTCAATGGGTACGCCGTTCCGATTTCTCCCATAACCAGATATATCTATCCATCATCTTTCACCCTGAAAACAACCGTGACAGCTCCCTATGCCACGGAGAAGACGGCGGCAGGATATTGCATCCAGGTGGAACAATGAGCAATAGATGTATCAAGTATCAAAGCATGACTGGACTCGCTAGATGCCGGACCTTTGAGCGTGTGTGTGTGTGTGTGTGTATGTGTGTGTGTGTGTGTGTTCTGTGAGTGCTGGGGGGGCATGTAAAACCCATCTTCAGGGACTGATCTCCTGGAGAACAAAGTGGAGCATGCACACACAGGCGACCCCACGGCTCAATCCAGTGGAAATAATGTGTTCATTAGAACGCAATTACTGACACTTAGACCCTCCATCCCTGTAGTGTGTGAGGGAGACAGGGAGGGGAGGGGCCCTGCAACTGATCCCTGATGCTAAGTGACCTTATGTTCTCCTTTGTGTGTGTGTGTGTGTGTGTGTGTGTATGTGTGTGTGTGTGTGTGGGGGTGTTTGTGCTTGCAGGTGCAGGATGTACAGCTTTATGGGTGGAGGGTTGTTTTGTGCAGGAGTGGGGAACATCCTCTTGATCGTTTCCACAGCAACCGATTACTGGATGCAGTATCGCCAGTCTAGCAACTACATGCACCAGGGTCTATGGCGCTACTGTATGCCGGGGAAATGCTTCCCACACAACGACAGCATCGGTAAGTGTAGCCGAGAAGGATTTCATCTCCATGACTGGTGAAATACTGACTTTCATATATCTGAAGGACGGAGCTTTCTTAAAACAAATGGCTCAGGAAAGCTAAATAGGTGGAGCCACAGATTTCATTTTAAATTTTGTTGTGTTATAAACTAGTGTTATGAACTAGTTGGGAATATACATAAAATATTGGGAATATACATAAAAGTATACACATGAAATATACATAAAAGTATTACGCCACACTGAGAAAAAAAACTTTTCTTTTTCGATATTTAGAGAAAGTCAAAATGTAAGAAGGATAATATAACTTTATTACAATAAAAAAAAACACATCAGTTTTATCTGAGGTCAGTAATAGTGAATTCCAGTTCATCTAGAAAAGTGACTAGTTCAGCCTGGTTTCATTGATAGGTATAGTTGTGTGTCATCTGCGTAACAACATACATTAATGGAGGGGACTGTTACCTATAGGAGGCATAAATAGTGTGAATAATACTGCTCCAAGCACTAAGCCCTGGGGAACTCCATTAGTAGTTTCGCTGTGCATGGAGTATTCATCATTAAAGGATACAAACGGAGGTCCGTCACATAAACAGGACTTGAATCGATGCCTGTCTGCAAAGCCATAAATTATTTAATGGGGTGATTTTAATGCACTTTGGTTATAAGTACAAATAAAATCGAGCCGTCATTAAAATATCGATGAATAAAAAAGAGCAAAACACTTGTCATGTGAGCACAAAGGAAGATAAATTATATTTTGTTATGTGACACTCATATAAGAGATGTAAGAGTTTTTCTAGTTACTGACCAACAATTCATACAATTTTATCTTCTTGTGTTTTTCTTCATTTGTTACCACTCTTCATCAATTTGCTCTGTTAACATGGCTTCAACGAGCTCATCATCATTCAAGTCAGACGTGTGCGGACATGCACTGACCCTAACACTGACCCCCATGACCTTTGACCTTGTCCACAGCCCATTTAGATGCCACCCGCGCCCTCATGATCCTCTCGCTTTTGGCCTGTTTCATTGGCATCATCATTGGCATCATGGCATTCATCCACTACTCCTCCTTTGACAGGTTTGACAAAACCTTCGCTGCAGGCATTTTGTTCTTCATCTCATGTAAGTTCAACTCCGGCGTTCGTGCACTTTGCTTTCAGCTGCAGTTTGCATTTGATTTTTTACTTTTATTGATTGTAACCACCAATGATTGAGACTCAAGGCAGGTTTCTGAAACCTGATAATAATGATGTTCCAATCCTGATGTTCTAATCCTGATGTTCTAATCCCGATGTTCTAATCCAGATGTACTAATCCAGATGTTCCAATCCTGATACAGTGACTTCTTAATTATTCCACTATCGTTGTTATATCTCAACAAAAGGCAGCTGATTTACATTTTTTATAGGTCTTCGGTCACGATGGAAGGGTTTCATTGTGATGCGTTTCAATTCTCTGTTTTTGCATAATTTGATGTTTAATCATTATATGTAATGCAATTTGGTGTTTTTCTATACCATGGATTCACAAATTAAACCCCCACTCAAAGCTTCTAAGAGCTAGCCTGAGGCACATTACAGAAGCATTCTCTGAACGTTTTCATATTTCTTTTATTCCTGCCCAGGCTTTTTAGTGTTTCTAGCTATGGCCGTTTACACTGGTGTGACTATTAACTACTATGGGAAACGCTATGGAAACTGGAGGTTCTCCTGGTCCTATATCATCGGCTGGGTGTCTGTGGTGCTCACCTTCTTCTCAGGTAAACCTGCAAACCACCGGATAAGTCTTTTTTCTCATTCACAAAGCTGCCTTCAAATACTTGGGGAACACCACTGGTGGAAGGGGCTACTGGGGAAAAAGGGCCCCTTAAACCATGGCTGTAGAGGAAAGTCCTACGTCTTTGCCATTTTTAAAACATGTGAGGACTTACGATTCAGAATTACGGAACTTGATACAACGAGAGAGCAAAAAAAAGTTTTTTCCTGAAAAACTCCGCTTTTCTGACATAATTTCACCTTTAATTTGAGGAGTCCAATGGGGGAAAGCTTGTACAACGCAGGGGATTGTTTGGGTTTTTTTTAAAGCGCATTTTAAAGCATTTTAAAGGTTTCAAAATGCAGATGGTAAAATTTCTTGATAGACAACAAAGACCTGACATCTCCTTCTCCTTCCAGGTATATTCTATTTGTGTGCCTACCGAATGCACGAATGCCCCAGGAGCACGAACGCTCATTAGAAGACTAACGCTGTCATCCAGGAATAAGCTACGGTTTCTGATCATGCAAGCCGCAGAATGGAGGCGTGGCTGGGAATTCTCACCATCAGCACGGATGCAGAACTTCTCTCTGGAACGGGAATTCTCAAAGTTGAAATGATTTCACGATAAAGACTAGTGGATTCTTTTCCATCCACATACTCCCTTTGTGTCGACTCCATTTATTTGTGCTTTACAGCCTTTTATAACCCAGCCTCAATCCAGGTTCCTCACCATGATAGGTGTGCAATACTCATTTATGAAGATATCATAATTCCACATGATTAAAAAGGTACTGTTGGTCTGATTTCAGGTGTAATATTCATACATAGTAACAACAATAATAATAATTATCATTATTTGATTTTTTTTTTATGATTATTGATATTATTATAAACAGCAAAAATAATAATAACAAATATTATTATTATGTATTAATTATGTATTTTTTTTATAATTAATTATAGTAAAAATAATACTAATTTATTGTTCTAATTTATTCCATTATTTGTTTATTATGTTATAAAAACAAATAGAGAAAGCGTAAATAACTTTATATCATTTATGGTCAGATTATGACCACAATAACCATAAAGAAAAATATTATAATGTCACAAGAAGGTCATTTATGCAAAGGTATTATTCTGTTTTAATGACATATTTTGTTGGTATGTACATTTAAATTTATAGGGGGGGAAAAAATGTTTTAAGCATTCAGGAGGTGCATGCCGTAATAACAAACAAATTATATATATCTATATATTCGTGATAAAATGTTGATTTCAAATTAAATTGATCATAATTCACTGTCCTTTCAAACCTTATAGAGATTATATGTTTTTTATAGTTAATTACTAGAAAGTCTATAACATGGTGGCCATATTTTTACAGCAAAAACCTTTTCCCAGTTGACAGATCAGCGGTGGGGACCTTTGACCTGTGATCAAATCATGTCTTCTCTCCTCTGGGCTTCCAGCTAGCGTCCTGCCCCTGCTGGTAGATGTAGCATCTCTCCATTAGCACAGCAAACAAGTTATATCAAATCATAACTCTGTATTGTGACGTATATTTTACCCAGAATCCTAACAATACACAACTCTAAGAAATACCGGGGTCGTTATCCAAAGGTCGGAGGTCAATGGAAGATGTTTTTTTTCATCATATTCAGTCAAATCTCAACAGCATTTTCCTTATAAATGTCATGACAGCATGTAAGCTACAATACAATCTGGGAGAAAGAATATATGATTACAGCCTGAATGGCAGAAAACTATTAAATACAGGAAGTTGACTGTGAACAGCAGAGCATCATGGGAAATCACAAAAAAGTTAACAGAACTAAACAGAACATTTGAAGTCCAGGTTACCTGTGGCTCAGGAGGTATGGTATTGCCCACTTGTCTTAATATACAATATAAAGCCATAGAATTAGAACCACCTGCCTAATAATGAGCCATAACATTATAACTACCTGCCTTAAATTGTGTGGGCCCTTCTTTTGAGAGAATCCGATCCGACCCAGTTACCTAATCCTCACAATTTTTCAAAGTAACTCAAGATTTCTTAACCTTTCCCTTTTTTCCTGCCTCCAATATAATGACAAAATGTTCACTTGCTGTTTGAGATCATCAATTATAATCTGTAGACTTTGCCGCTCACGAGTTATTTTGTTAAGTCCATTAATATTTTCTTCCCTCATTAATAAATACAGGAGGTATGCTGTAGATTGTGGATACAGCAATTGACTGTGACCACTGTTTTGTGAAATCTACACAAATATATGCATCTGCACTGTAACTCTAAAATAATTCTAAAACACAGTGAGAAACTGTACAACACTGTGAATGGAGTTTCTTCCAGTTAAATACTGTACATGTATGATGAATGATTGTTCAATCCATTCCTATCATTATCATAAATACTGCCGGGATGCTGAGAAACATACTGTTTTATATATATGGAGAGAGCGAGAGAGAGAGAGAGAGAGAGGTGGGGAGGGAGAGAGAGAGAGCTATACTGCTGATTTGAATTATTATTGGAGTAATTCCTAAAATGTCGATATACATAGTGGAAGCCAGAGGACTAGATGGATGTAGAAGCGCTGCATCCCTTTAATCCCCTCTTCCATCGATCACCAGCAGGGCTGCGCGTTGAAAGCTACAAGCCAATATAAGCATTCAGCAACCTTCCTCTCCAAACGCTCCACTTAACGCGACGCACTTGCCCGCCCGGCTCAAAGTTTGACTTAATGAAATGGCCACAAAAAGCCGATTAACGGCGCCTCAAGACGATTTCATCGCCATTTGTTTCATTTACTTTCTAATTTCCCCCCCTAAAAGCAACTTGTTATCCCGGTGCGCTCAATAGAAGGGATTGGAGAACAGCCAGGTGCAGATACTGTCTCCATCTGTTTCTGCTTCTGTCTTTAAAAGAGCTTTCCTGCTGCTTTTCCTTCTATTTATATGGGAAAAGGTGGACCAGATCGTTTTAATTCAGCTTTTACGGGTGAATGGAAATGGAAATGTTTTCTTTAAAAAACCTACAGGGGAAAACAAAAAGATTTATTGGTCACATTTTGTGTCATAGTTAACCCATCCAGAATTATTTTTCCTCAAAGCAAGATTATGGGGGATATGAAATAGACCAAATGGAACACATAGAACACATTTCTGAGGGTTTCTTTTTTTTTAAAACGCGCCCTCTTGTCAGACATATTTATTACATATTTATTACATCCGGGTTTTAGCAATTTTTTTTTTCTCGTTTGAAAATAAGATTTTATTGTATGTTTACAATATATGTTCTCAGTACAGAATTAAATGCCAAAGAAGACATGATATTAAAACATTAGCGTTAATAAGTGGATCAAAAGGAATCCTCAATATCAAACAAACAAGTGGAAAAATAGATTTTATGGATGTAATCTGTTGAAGATTTGTATAACCTTCGTGCTTCACTTCATCAAACTTTACTCACATCGTCTTTTAGGACATGAATGTCCTCTTCATCAAAATATCATATATATATAAAAATCCATTATTAATGTTTATTGGGTTCAGTTTCACCAACATCTAATTTAAACGTATGTTCTGTATTTTAACCTTATAAACATAATTTCTTACATAATACGCCTGTTTTTTTCTTAATAACAACAATACAAAAATGATGAACTGAGGATGAATGGAAACTTGATGGAATGCATTTATTTTTCGTCTGATTCTTCCACCTCGGTCAAGAAATAACTCTTCTAGTAAGTTTCCATAGGGGCATGGTTGTACATAACATTCTTTACAGAGAATGGGTTATTGAATTATTCTATAGGATCTGAGGTTGAAATGACATAATTGACAACCTCTCAAAAACTGGATGCCAATTATATTATCACAAATAAATAAATAAGAGTGAAAAGACGAAACATCCCTTTTGAGGCACAACGTTGCAACCTGGTTTCCTCGTGGGTTAAGGGAATTGCGCATTTTTGCAGCAGCTTCGGTGATAAAGGGAGTCACATTCGTCCACTGCGGATTAAAACCCAATGCGGCACAAACGGCGCGTGCGTCCCGGTAATTAATTTGTTCTCCCTCCATCTGATCAAATGGAAATCCTGTCCTCCAGCCCAAGGATTACAACTTCCGCTCTGACATCTCCCTTAATTACCTAATAGCATTGCTGCGTGAATTCTGCCTACATTAAGACACTTTCACATTAGGCGGCTTGATTGGAAATGTGATGACAACACCATATCAACAAATTACAGCGCACCGCTTTCTCGCTCAAACGGCCGCATGTACTCTCCCAGATTTTAATACCGACAATTACAGCCAATTTGTGCGGAATTACTAGACAGACCTGTAGCGGAACAATCCTCCTGTGACACATCACTCGAGTCCCAAAACTTCTGGGGTGGAGGAGAGAGTGCAGAAGTTCTCCCAGTATGCTCAGGACAATTATTACACTGTGTGGGCTCAGAAAATACAATTTTGTCCAAGATCAACATCAGCAGTGGAAGAAAAATGAAGGGTGGGTCATAATAAATGAATAAAAAGAATATTTTTGGGGTTGGTTGATAGAAACAAATGTGTAAAACACATAAACACACATATCACTTTTAGTCATATAATAGCTGATATATCTATATAGGGCAGGTGTCTCCACAACTTTTTTGTGCAAAAGTGAACCAAATTACTTCCTGCACGCGAGGAAAAATCGTGAATAACACAAAATTGGAGCAATATTAATTACATGTGTATGATATCCATAAATGTGATATGCAATACTTCTTTTACTGGTAGCATTTTGGTAGTGAGAAACAGCACACACCATACAGATACATTTCATTTATTAATAAGAATATGTGTAATAATTGTCCACCTCTGCACAGAATAAAGCTGTGAGGTGTGATATACATACAGGAATGAAACCAACATGGGGTCTTTGATACGAAAACAACAATTATTCAGCAGTGGTGCTTCTGATAGCGAGGTCCAAGGACTCCGAGGGGTCCTTGAATGACTCCAGGGGGTCCTTAATTAAAAGGGTTATAATGTATTTCTCTTATAACTCCGCCCTGAACAAAGATGCGATGATTATTTTTTTCAGATGTTTCAGTAATAAAAGCGACAATCAGCTGGGGGGATGTGGGCATCAGGAAGAAAGGTCTGGAGGAACTTTTGTACAGGATTATGTCAGTGTTGACTGCTGTTAATAGGCTGGACCTTCTGTAAGTGTATGGAGATGTTTCAACCATATGTTGCTAGAAATGTTGTCTGCAGGGGTTCTCAAACTGTTTCTTGTCAGAGAACCCTCTGCAGATAAATAAATAAAGGTTTCATAAAGATAATAAAAGTCACCATTGTGTACATTATTGACATTTGCATGCATTTATAAATCCACTTCTCCAGTTATTTCCATTGAACCCATTTAGAGCTGAAAACGGCACCCTTGTCTCCATCTCATATTTATGTCAACTGGTTCCAGAAAAGCTTTTCATGGATGCAGTGATTAAATAATGATTTATTTATCTACTTGTTTGCCTAGAAAAAGAACATGACAACAAAAATTACATTATCATTCCTTTTGTTTGTTTGACCCTTTGGTTAGTTGAGTCGCATTGATTCACATAACATGTCTGAGAATAGATATCATGTATATTCCTCATTTTTTTTATAGTTCACAAGTGGTTCCCTATAAGCATAACAAATAATTTTATCAGAATTTAAATAGCTTTACTTCTTTTGAAGATATTTGTGAGGATTTGTAAAATCAATCAATTTAAAACAAAATGTTTCCCCTTGTGTTTGGTTATATCCACCAATCATGTTCAAGAAATCAATAAAGCTGGAGCAGACTCAAATAAAACAGCCTCACGGCCGATATTAAAATTCAAAATATACAATAGTAGGAATGACCTACTTAAACAAATTGAATAGCGTTTGGAATAATGCTATAATTATGACGTCAAGTATTGTAAATATTCTCACAGCGTTTCCACACGAACAAACATATAGTATTCAAATAATTATTGTCCAAGTTGGAGTTTGTATTTTCCCATTTTCACAGTGTCTCAACAGCAGCATGATTGCTCGGAAACTCTTTATGGAAAATCTAAGCTTAATTCGTCTAATGAGGTCACACCAAAGTTGACCCGGCAGGAAAACAACATCACTGTTGCGAGGCGACCACAGGTGACGGACCTTTTTTGTATTTTAAAGTGATATTTAAATGACCTGAGGTGCGTTCATTCGAATCCGCGTAGTGTTTACACCCGTTTGGAATGGGTCTAAGCCAATCAGAACGAAGAATCGGCCTCCCGCTTCCGTAGCCCCGCCCACATATGTCTCTAACTGGCTGAGATCCGCAATCGGCGTGTCTGTCAGAATAAATACTTGAAACCTGAAATCTACCCTCCCACTGATGTCCGTGTGATGCTCCACGCAGTGTCACTCACATTTAAGCCTGGGAGACCTGGGGGAAAGTGGTAGATGCAGGTTTGAAGGCTGTAAAATAAGCAAAACTGCCACCATGAGTATTAACTATGCGTCTGCGGGGCCCACGCAGAGATCCACGTCGTTTTTCATTGAGGACATCTTACTACACAAACCCAAGCCCCTGAGGGATGTCATCCCCTCGCCGTTCTGTAGCAGCTTGGCCTCCAGGATGCCCATCCTGGAGTACGGATACCCACTGATGCCGACCCCCATACTGGCACCGCATCCGCACCATCCTCTCCACAAGCCAGAGCATCACCAGTACTTCTTCACGTCCGGTAAGAGGAGAGAGAACCCTTCTGTGCTCCAAAAAAAAAAAAAGTCTCCACACTGATGTAAAAATATGATAGGTGGGATAAATCAATGCTTCAATAAATCTGTTAGATGATTTAATGTGGAATTACGCAGAGAACTTTGAGCATCAGATCTCCTTTATTATGTTAAAATGCAGTTTACATAAGTCTGAGGATTTATCATTTCACATATGTATTAAACAATATTCAAAATGAGAGAATAAACAAGGACGATAATTATATATTTTTCCAATATAACTATAGTCGAATCAGCCATTATTAATCAATTAATTATGTAATATTATGCTATTTTTCACGTAATACCTTCCTTTTCATGTCGTATTCTAGTAGTATTGGTTAGAATTCACTTCTATAACTCTTTTTATCACATATATAAAATAATCCATTGTTCCTATTCTGTTTTTATTGTAAAATCTATGTGAATTTTGGAACAAACTCGGCCGTAAGAACTTCCTTCGGGATTAAAAAAGGTTCCACATTTCTATTCTTAAATTCCAATCCCTCTGTGTGTCGTTCCTGAAAAGTTTGTTGTGTCTCGTCGTCGCTCAGGGATGCAGATGCCGGCCTTGTTCCAGCACCATGCAGAGTTACCGGGGAAGCATTGCAGACGCAGGAAGGCCCGGACGGTCTTCTCCGACTCTCAGCTGTCCGGCCTCGAGAAGAGGTTCGAGATCCAGCGGTACCTGTCCACACCGGAGAGAGTGGAGCTGGCCACAGCGCTCAGTCTGTCCGAGACACAGGTTTATTATTATTATTATTATTATCATCATTATTATTATTACATCATTATCATTATTATTATTATTATCATCATCGTTATAATTATAATATTATTATTATCATCATTGTTATTACCTCATTATCATTATTATTATTATCATCGTTATTAATAATATTATTATTGTTATTATTGTTATTATCATTATTCTTATCGTGATTATTATAAACGTTATTATTATTGTTGTTATTTTTATCAATATTCTTATCAAGATTATTATTATTATTAATATTCTTAGGATTATTGTTGTCATCATTATTATTATCCTGATTAATATTATCATTATCATCATTATTATTATTATTATCTTCATCATTATTATCATTATTGTAGTTATTATTATATTAAACTTTTTTTTAAATTGTTGTTGTTAGCGATGGTGTTATTTTTGTTATTATTATATTATTATTCCTATCAAACATTATATTTACACGTAGCTATACAGAATATGAAAAAATATATTAATACTTAAATTTGCATTATAATAAGTAGATTTATCAGAAAAAAATTTATGTATATAATTGCTATCTTATTCCAGATTGTTAAAGATGGATAAACCACAGTAAGGTTATTTATCACGCACGTTGGATAAAAATTCTGCGGCAGATTTATGACATTTTAAATATTAAACAGCTGCAGGAATATTTTCTCACTCCTTTTTGAAAAACCCTACAAAAATACAATGAACTCAAAATAATAAATCCTTACATCAAATTGCGGGGATTAAGGACTTATTTCAGGATATTCTTTGTTCCGGCTCAGGTAAAAACGTGGTTTCAGAACCGGAGGATGAAGCACAAGAAGCAGCTGAGGAAAGCCCAGGATGAGAGGAAGACCCCCGGGGAGCTGGAGAGGTCCGCCGACAACTCCAGTGAGAGCGAGCCGAACGACACGACCGCCGAGGATCTGAAGCACGAGCTGGAACCGGACTCGTACCTGCTGGAGGAGAACGAGGACGACGTGGACATCGAGGACGACATCTGCTCCCCGGACCATCTACTATAGTAGGCTGCGCCGTTTCCAGCCGCTCGAGGCGTTGTAAATGTAGATAAAACCTTTTCTTTCATTCCGAATGTCCCTGTACTTAAATAATGAGGAGGTCTATACAATCTATCAAATATTGTTAATATTTATTCAAACATGCAAAGTGGGCACATGGATTCCTTTTCTTTTTTTTTATCAAAAGCTCCATCTTTTGCTCTAATTATGACCCATAATATCCATGCGCTTAACATTATTATTATTATTATTATTATTATTATTATTATTATTATTATTATTATTATTATTATTATTATTATTATTGGAAAACGTGCTAGACATTTTTCTTCCAAATGTCACACGCGGTGTGTCTTTTCTTTTCGCACGTAAAATCTGTAAAAAAGTTGATTATATGATTATAAATAAGAAGTGGAGAGACGTATCCTACTATTCTCCATCCTTTTGCACTTTTATTCCAACGAGATTTATCACGATTTATCTTTGTTTCGTCTCCATTTATTTGCTACTGATATTTTATTATTTTAAGTTTGTCGATATATATTTTTTTCGAGTTTTATGTAAATGATGTATTATGTGAGTTTCGATCTGGGAGGCAGTGCGTCGGTGACTGGCGGTCATATATTTGTCTGTTAATATAATGTCTGGGCTCATATTCGCCTGGACTGAAGCTCCGTTGAGTCTGTTTTACTTTATTTTTTAAACCCATTTGTATTTGCGTTTATATTTGAGCAGGGGTCATTTATTAAAGTCTGAAAATAACCACATAAATACACCATTAATATCATGTTCGATCCTGGACCACTGTATCGATTATTTAAAGGTATTATTGCGCTTATAGCAAAATGTTAATTTGCAGCACTCATCCCATGGAGGGGCTTTTATATATTAAAGAGAAAAAAGCCATGAAAGAAGGCAAAGTGACTGTATTGTATAAAAAAAACTTTTTCTGGCTAGAAATAATAATAATTTAGAAAGAAAGACAAAAATGGTCACGTGTTCATGCCTGTTGATTCATTTATTTCGGTATAGCTCTCTTACAGTAAACTGTTGGTTTTTTCTGCATTCATGGAAAAGCTGTGTGAGCGAAGGATGTTTTACGGAATGAACCTTTATCATGGAAAGCTGCTCCATAATCTTATTTTCCTTTTTTTTTCCTTTTTCTTTTAATGGTGGATGAGCAAGTCAA
Source organism: Lophius americanus (assembly GCA_037951165.1). Classification (NCBI taxonomy): domain Eukaryota; kingdom Metazoa; phylum Chordata; class Actinopteri; order Lophiiformes; family Lophiidae; genus Lophius; species Lophius americanus. Next base: position 975,945 of record JBBDHG010000169.1, on the reverse strand, counting down.
TTTCTGCCAAAGGTTTAAAATCTCATATTTTGCATCAAGTGAATAAACGACGAATCCAGGTGTGTTTAAAGCAAAACATTTTCAAAGTCTATGGATTTGAACTCTTAAATATATGAATTTAATGATAAAAAAAAGTTTTCATCCCTGCATGAAAACATCTAGTTTTCCAATTATTCTCATTATTCTCATTTATCATGTCATAAACACAAGGGGTGTTTACGTAATAGCGGCCAATCTTCTTAATATTCTTCATAATTTACAGTAAAATACCTGCATTCCAATTTTTCGAAATTCCAATTTTGAAAAATACAATGACCATGTACAAGACGTCACGGTAAAATTCCCATGAAAAAACCGATTAAATGTGAACTTCTTTACAAGAATTGCATATATTAACAGTAAAGTACAATAAATGGTCATTTAAACATTTAAATCAACAGTATTGAACAATTCTAACATTTTGTTTTAACAGAATATTTAAGATATGCTCTTGCTAAAATCAATTATTTCAATTCATAAACAAGTAACATCTGTGATTTTGACAGAATGAAACTGTTTTTTCTATTAACTTTACCAAAAACTTTATGTTTTCTTTTTCATAAGATATAAATACAGTCAATTAACATTTTACCATTTGACAGTAACATTTCTTTATCTATGTTTCCGAATATTCTGACTATGAAAAGTAAAACTAATACTGTTTTTATTTACGGTAATTCACTGAATCTACTGTTGTTTACATTACATCTGTTGAGAACATTTTACAGTAAATCCCTTTAACCATTTAGCGATAGCATACCTTAATTTCCGCAGATAACGAAACTTTAACAGTGCATAAACGTGAATTACCGTTGATTTCATGGCTAAAAAGAATCTGAATTTATTAGAATTTACTGTCATTTTATGTAATGCCCTTTTGCCGTAAAACAAATTTACAGTAGATTTGTTTTTTTATGGTATTTGAACACAATGTCTTGCACTGGGTCATGGCATAATTATTTTTTTTTACAGTAACATCTGGCAAAAACAGCTGCCGGAATTTTACTGTAAATTACACAGAATTTATTTTTCAATGTATGTACTGCAAAACAATAAGGCATAATGTGAATATATCTAAAATATATGATAAATAATTTTAAAAACTTAATTTACTCAATTTCAATATAGCTGCAAAGGGGGAGGAGTCACAGGGTTTCCCAATTTTATTTTTTTCCCATGCAACTCTAGGAAATCGACTTTTAAGTAAAACCAGAATGTTACTAAAGTTTAAGGAAACTAACTGATATGAAACAGAGGAAGATTTATTGACAAAACGATATTTTAAACTCTTCAGTAGATTCCAACCTCAAGAAGCGGACTTGACTTGATTTTTTGATTTTTGATTTTACCTATATTTAACCAGGAAGTTCCATCAAGATTAAAAAATCTTCTTTTACAAGAGCCAAGGATAGCAGCCGATTACACATTTAAAATATAATGTCTTTTTCTACTTGCAAATGTATTTTTGACCTGCAAATAATCAAGCGGTCCATACAAAGATTATCCTTGCTTAATAAACATACACTGGAAAAAAAGGATTTGAATCGCGGCTCAACTTAAAAAATGATATCTGAATTAAGATGCGATCATTTTGCGGGATGCGTTGACATAATTCAACATTCAGCTTTCCAAATACATTTCTGGAGGGTTCCTGATGGGAAGGAGGCCCAGGAGAGTGCCTTGGGGCATTCCACGCTACACTTTTGGGAGGGAGGTTTGATGTTATTCTTCACAAAACAGCTTGAATAAGAATTGGAAGTTTTGAAATTAAGTGTTAAGCACATCAAATGCCTTTTTTCTTCTTCCTTTAAATCCAGGGAACATTGAACCGACTACATTTCCTTTACCAACCGGCCGTTTCGTGTTTCCACTAAAGCTCACAGCTTCCGAAACCAAACTCTTATTGATAATTTCTCACTTTAATTGGGAACCAGTCTACCGGGCTTGGAGCTTATCCTGCTTGTTTTGTTTTTTTTCCTGCATGGTGACTTGGAGCCTGCTGTGCTTTAAGCCAACAAAAGAGATTACAAATAGTCAGCAGCTGCTCGAAGCGCCTGTCGATGAAGAACAAACCGAACACATGAACTCATTCCAACCGTGATTCTTCTTCTTTTTCTTTAGATTGAAAACTGACAGGTACTGACACACGTATTGGTTCTTTAAGACACAACCACTTAGATGATCTGTCGGGTAAAGGAGCAGTTCGGCAGTTTTTCTATGATGCATTTTATTCTGTAAAGTTGGGGGGAAGAGAGGGAAAAGATTCAGCCAGGATGTTTGTTTGTGTCTGCGTCCGTGTGTGGATGAAAACACACGGGTCATGTGGGTAATGATGACTTTGATGGGTGTTCTGGAGAAGATCAGTCACGTCAACAGATGTCAGATGAGGATATGGGAAACGTTTCGACGGAATTAAAACTCTGACTCTGAGATTGTCATCACGATGCTTCCTTCTCATTTTTTTTTTTTTTTAATTCTATTCTTATTTTTTTACCTCTGCACCACTTCTGTAAATAAATTCAAATGAATGTAAATATTTGACTGAATGAGACTATCTTCATCTAAAAGCATAATAATGAAACAATAAAAATATGCTAAAAGGAGTTGAGATGCATTTGTTTCTTTGTTCCAACATATGAAGGGCGTGTGTTTTTGTGTAGAATGTGTAAACGGGGGATTAAATATTGAATTCTGCCGTAAAATATCTTCTTAATCACAGTTTGGCATTTATAATCAGCCTGCATTCTATTCAAAATGAACCCCCTTATTTGTGTTTTTGCCTGCAGCATTGCGGTGTGACCTCTTGTGTTGTTGATATGTTGGGATATGATGGGAAAAAAACTGAAAAAAATCAATATATTGCAAGTGTCCTTTAATTATGTCACTAAAAAAACATTGAATTCATCCTCATCCATTTAAATAATCTGATCTACTCTCGGACAAAACTACCCTCAGACTCTAGCGTGACAGTTTTATTTAATTTCATTATGTCCGTATTAAGCACACATGGAAAATATATATTGTTGCATCTCGATACGATTGTTTGTGTGACCAGTTGACAGAGCGAGATTAATAATAGAAAAAGTTGTGTCGTAGCTAATTATTATTTTCTACAATAGAATAGGGGATGGATGGTAGTGAAGTATTTACCATCCCATTAGTGTGTTTCAGGGCTTTTTATTGGCAATGATTAGCAAAATTCTGCTCTCTCGCTCTCTCTCTCTCTGTCTCTCTCTCTCTGTCTCTCTCTCTCTGTCTCTCTGTGTGTGTGTGTCTCTCTCTCTCTTTCTCTCTCTCTCTGTCTCTCTCTCTGTCTCTCTCCCTGTCTCTCTCTCTCTCTTTCTCTCTCTCTCTGTCTCTCTCTCTCTCTCCCTCTCTCTCCCTCTCGCTCTCTCTCTCTCTCCCAATCTCTCTCTGTCTCTCTGTCTCTCTCTCTGTGTCTCTGTCTCTCTCTCTCTGTCTCTGTCTCTCTCTCTCTGTCTCTCTGTCTCTCTCTGTCTCTCTGTCTCTCTCTGTCTCTCTGTGTGTCTCTCTCTCTCTCTCTTTCTCCTTCTCTCTCCCTCTCTCTCTCTCTCCCAATCTCTCTCTGTCTCTCTGTCTCTCTCTCTCTCTCTCTCTCTCTCTCTCTCTCTGTGTCACTAGGTTTGCCATCTCTCCCTGCCATTTGAAAAGCAATTCATGTCATCATTAGAATGTGATTGTGATTAACAGGCAGCTGGGGGGAGAACAGGCCATGCAGAAGGTGATCAATTAAAAGATTAAGTGTATTGCAACACATGGACGCATCTGCATTTGGGCCTAATAGCAGGGCCATCAGCTCATTTTCAGGGAGCCCGCCGCCTACTGAAAGCGTGCTTCTCACATCAAAGATCCTCGTCTGCCTCAGCTTCCCAATGGGCAGAAAGGGATGCTAATTCGGCCCCCTTCATGTATGGCGGTGAAAGACTCCTTCAATTAACTGGATTTCAATGGCAGAAAAAAGAGTAGGTGGGACCGAGAAAAGGTGCAGAGACTCCGTCTGTATGGGCAGGGTTTCTCATTAAATTAAAAAGGGCCTGTGTTATTTGTTTCCAACTGTGCATCTGAGGACTTAACACTGAAAACACACGGCTTCAAAGAGTCCATGATGGGTTAAATAGAGACTATAATCTAATTTGAATGTTTCACAGAGGTAAATCGTGCTTTGATATCGTCGGAGGGTTCAATTAGTAAAATGAGATGCTGGCGAGGGGTTTGTGGTGGGATGGATTTATTTACTAGGGAAAAAATGAGGGTCTGTGCGATCCGAGGTGCGAGCTCAAAATGAACGGGGTTTCCTGTCAACCAAAATAAACCCATTAGATGAAGACGGTGCAGATTATTCAAGGTGAAATCAAAATAACAACAAAGGAATGAGCCCAAACTTTCATTAGAATGACACTGTAAAATACTGGCTAACTATATACACTATATGTAATATAAAACAACAGTATATTCATGTAAAAAATTACAGTACTGAATTGTATATCATTTAGATTTTAATTTTGCAAAAACTCCCTGTTAATTACGATAAAATATTTGCGGCTACAGTTACCAGCATGATGTTTTTTTTTTTTTACTGTATACCAACTGTAATCTAAAAAAAACAACAGTTTATTCCTGTAAAATATAACAGTACCGCACTATAAATAACAAACTAACAATAAAGGAATGACACATCACTTTTCATAATATTACACTGTAAAATACTGGCAGCTATTTACACTTGACACTATAGCAAGTGTAATATAAAAACAACAGTATACTACTGTAAAAATATTGCCATGCTGAATTGTATATCATATAGATTTTCATTTTAGTAGAATTTAAGTGCTAAATTACGGTAAGTTATTGGCGGTTTCCTGCGTGGTACTGTTATTTAAGTGTTCAAATTGCGCTCTACATGAACAATTAATTAGTAAATCTATTTAACGGTACAGTATGAGGCGATATTTACAGTGTAATACTGCTAAATGCTCATGATTGAACATTTTCACATTTAAATGAAAATGACGTTATTCATTTACAGACATGGCTCACACAAGAAATGACCTTTAATGACCTTTAATGACCTTTTTTTTTCAAATGAAATTCAGAGCAGAATCAAACACAATCAGTATTTTTTTGTACATTTATTAAAGACACATTTCAAGGAATCATATTTTCTGTAGAATCCAAACCGTAAGAATTCTTTCTTATAAACTACAACCCAAAAACAAATTTCCTTCCTTCTACCCTGAATAAAAAAATCACTTAATCCACAACATTTTACGCCGGATGGGTTGATGATGATGATGAATGAATCATTGTTCTGCTCTAATCATGTTATGACATGCAATCTGGAAGAAATGATGGATGTTCACAGCATCAACTCCAGACAAACATTAGACTATTCAAAGGAATGTGTTTTCAAACTTCCTCCCGTGAAAGAATGAGAAATAAAAAAACGAAACAGAAAAATCCAACTTTCCCTGAGTGACACAAATCACCACTTTTATAAAATCACATCGAATTTCCCTTTCAGCCGTCTGTCTGTGTGTTTACACATATTGTGATGGTTTCTCAAAATCTCGGAATGTCATGAAATGGAATAGCGTTATCTTTTTTAAAAGCATATTATTATTCTATTAATGCGATTGTTTTCACTGATATTCTATTAAATGACAATGTCAGCTGGAATGGGTTCCAGACCCCCCTCCCAGGACCCAAAACAGGATAACTGGTTATAGAAAATGTATGTTAATAATACACTATTATTAGTAATAGTGATAAAGTGCTGCGTGAGTGGTTATGACTTCTGAACAGCAGGTGGTCTTTGCCTTCCGTGGCCGCCGCTGTGCGTGAATGCCGGCGTAAAGCACTTAAAGCGGTCAGTCAGACTAAAGAGGTTTTAAGTACGGCCCATTTTAGTGGCAGTATAACACTAACGCTCCTCGTCATCAAAGGCGGCATACATAACGCAGACTCCATTCAAGGTGACGTGTTATTCCACCGTCCCTGTGGGTTGAATCCAAAGCAACTGGACTTTCTGATTCGGCCTTGAAGACATGGAACCTCTCGTCCGAGAGGCTTCTTCATTTCTTAGCTCTCCGATTCAAATTCGTCTGTTTCTAGAACAGCACCATCGCCAACCGGTGACGTCCCCGCGGCAGAAGGTGTCAATTCAGACTGTGAATCAGTCCAGGTGCACACAGTGAAACGGTCCAGGTTCACGCAGTCAAACAGTCCAGGTTCACACAGTGAAACGGTCCAGGTTCACACAGTGAAACAGTCCAGGTTCACACAGTGAAACGGTCCAGGTTCAGACAGTTAAACAGTCCAGGTGCACACAGTGAAACGGTCCAGGTGCACACAGTGAAACGGTCCAGGTTCACACAGTGAAACAGTCCAGGTTCAGACAGTGAAACGGTCCAGGTTCACACAGTGAAACAGTCCAGGTTCAGACAGTTAAACAGTCCAGGTGCACACAGTGAAACGGTCCAGGTTCACACAGTGAAACAGTCCAGGTTCAGACAGTTAAACAGTCCAGGTGCACACAGTGAAACGGTCCAGGTTCACACAGTTAAACAGTCCAGGTTCACACAGTGAAACGGTCCAGCTTTATGCACATCATAAACTCATTAGAATTTAAATATTTTAAAATTGTCAAGTAATGCTAATACTAAAATACATTAAAAAAATACAGTATTTTGTCGATCACATCAATTTTAATTGAGGACAAAAAAAGTTATCAGAGGGTAAATTCCAAAAGAGCGGGTTTAGACTTAACCCTTTATTCTACAGAAACAGGAGTAAGTGTTTGGGTACATAGGCGTGAAAAAAGCTGCCTTTGAAGCAGAAACCAAGGACTTACCTGTTCCATGGCCATGTTCTGATGAAGCCAGAAGGTCTTTGGTAACATTTCTCTCTCTTTCTTGAACAGATTGTGAGAGACCCTGTTTGACATCTGTCTATTACCAGACAGCAAACATTGATATAAAAATGCAGTTGCCTCTCAAAAAACGATCGTTCGTCACGCCTCCACTACAGCAGGTGGCGCTGTGAGTCGAATTAAAACGCAAAGCTGAGCCGCTGCTCGTCAGAAAAACATCCCAGTATTATGATGTAGGACATAATAGGACATAATTAATGTTGTTAATGACCAACCAGGCTTAAAGCTTAAAGTCATTTCTTCTTTTGTGTAACTTTATTAACAGCTAATATTTTATCAACAAATGTAAATCTCTCTTTAATTGTAATACGGTTCCAGTTACCTCGAACAAAGTGTAGAACCAATGGTTACTTCTTTTCCCTCTAAATTTAACAAATTTAGCTCAAATTTAACCATAAATGTGAACAACATTTATTCAGGAAGTCAAAAAGGACGTTTGGATGTTGAATGAATGACAATGATACAAATTTCCGTTAAATAATTAGAAAGCAATTGCTGCAAAGCCAAATGAGTTTATACAAATATTTTACAAAACAATACAACAGACAGTGTTTCTCGTTAGCTGATTAACATTGTGTAGGAACGAGTTATGTTTGACCGCAAAAAAAAAAGTGACAGTTTGATGTCATCATAAGTTTAGATGACATCATAAGTTTATGATGTCATCTAAACACCAGCGCTGGTAGTCAGATAGTTTAAGAATGGATAAGTGTTTGTTCTTGATATAATTGTGTGGGGTTTTCTCTGCAACAAATGAATTAAATACACAGTAACGATTACACACACTATAAATATGTACTATTATATTATGAATAAACTTTAAAAATCTTATCAATCCCAAGTATAAGATCCCCTCGGAGACACAGAACACACAGAGATTATGTTTCTGGATCCTCCGTCCTTCAGCAGCCAGACACGAGCTGGTTGCTTGGAAATATTCCCGTGTTTTCCCTTTGATTCATAACCAAGCAATGTATGATGTCATAGCGTGACCTCTGGCTAAATCCTGTCAGCTGACCTCGCCTCCGACAGATTAGCATAGGAGAGTTTATCCTCTCACCATGTCTGGCTGTAGTTTGTCCACTTTTACCCCTTTTCCACCAAAAATAACCTGGTGCTAGTTTGGTTCTTGTTTCTAGACCAGCATAGAGTTGGTGCTTGTCTGGCACCAGTTTTGAGAGCCAGGAGCTGGTGCTTAGGCCGTCGAAAAGCAAAGAACTGGTGCAAAGTCAGGCTCTGGCTCCGAACTAGCCCTGGAACCAGGTTTTTTGGAAAAGAGGTATTTCAGAACCTTTGTTTACCTATAGGCATTGTTCTCACTGCTATCATTGGTTATTGTTCACACACTTTTGATGACAGTACGACAGTAAAGAGAGAATTATGGGTATTGTGATGTCAGTCGCTTTTGCTCCAAGGTGTCCTTAGACGTTATGTTCTCTCCTGACGACAGCCGCGGCCTTCTTTTCTTCTTCGTGTCGTCTTCTAAGGGTTTCCAGTCTGTCGGACAGGAACAAGTCCTCCAAGAACGGAGCGTGAGTAATGTAGGCCTTCAAGGGAGGAGTGAGTTGAGTGTCGGCCTGTTCTTTCAGTTTCTGTCTGGGCTGAGGGCATGGGACCTGGGGTTTGGCTATCGTCTTAGCATACTCCAATGCCTGAGATAGAGATCGGAGAGATGACGAGAGATACACAAACACATTTTAATTAACTAATACCAATACTAATAACATCTATTGTGAAAGAAATATCACGATTTTACCATAAAACTGTTTGATGTCTTTAAACAGTAAAACAAGAAATCTGACATACGACTTAAAATCCCAACCGTTTCAACCCTTGTTAGGCTTTTTTTTTTGTGGGTTGTATCAAGTCACAAAATTCTGTTTACTAAGTCCTTGTATGCTGTATCATGTAAAAAAAAAATCGTACTAATTGAATACGAGCAGCCATTATTAAAGCCTCCACCTCTGTGGCCCCATTGACCCGTGGTGTCCCCCAGGGCTCCATCATCGGCCTGGGTCATATTATACACAGATTCAGTCAAGTGGGAAACATCTTTCAATATGATACAGTGACTTAAAAAGGAGCTTGACCTTGAAAGTGACATCACATTAGTGGTCGACAGTTGCAGCCATGATTTCCGTTAAGTGCGTCAGCGTCAGCGTTACGTTTGGCAAAAATGATCTATTAAGTTCACTACATGTTAAGATACTACCAGAAATACATCATTTGGGTCACAGTGTAGGATTGTCCATCAAAGACTGAGCAGCTGGCGCTGGATCACTTTTTTGTAGAAAAATGTAAGTGAGCCTAAGAAGATCCAAATCAAAATACATAATAAAGTTTGTGATGGACCTTTGAGCTCAGGGGCTTATTAGCTGATGTTTACACCTTCTTTTGAAACAGTAGAACTGTATCAAAATACACAAACTTTTAATCTTCCTCTAGGGTCACTCCGTTTTACGCCCACGCAGAATGATCGACTTTTTGTCTGTTTTTAACCCTTTAATCTCCTGCTCAACTGTTTGGTTTAGTATTCAGTTCTTGTTTTTAAAAAAATTTTCCCACTGGACTGAAACAGTTTCTAATATAACCTAGGGACAGCATGGATATACTAAAGAGTAAGGGGCCAAGGATTTAGCCCCGGCGGACACCACAGATCAAAGGAGGCATTAAACCATGGCTATTCAGAAGGTCCAATTCCATAAGTAGGTTTTGTTTGTTTTTTGGTATATTGAAGCATTGGGGACTTACTGAACACTAATAAGTAACTTCATACGAGCAAAAAAAGTTTAATAAGGGTCATATAGTTTTCTAAAAATCAAAGTGCTGCTCCTAAAACTAGAGCTAATCTAGTTAAAATGTATTATTTCCATTAAAAACAAAATTTCACCATTCAATAATTTCATAAATCTTCCTGATTCCTTTTTTTTTTCATTGTTTGAAAAAAATACTTGACCACATGATTTGTCATTTTATGGTCAATTCAGCGGGTATAAGATATTCAATTAATAAATGCCCTCCAGAAATAATAAAACACATAAAGAAATAGTTTTTATACGTTCCATTAATAATTCTGTTTAGTTACGACTTTCCTCTGGTGAACACACACAAACACACATGCCAGTTCCGAGACAGACATGTGCTTGTGTTCACACACACACACACACACACACACACACACACACACACACACACACACACACACTCTCACACACACCTTCATCCTGGGATCTTTCTTCTCACTGCCTTTCTGGTCCTTGGCCGGCAGAGAGGATATCCTACTTATCTTTTTGTTCTGCTCGCGGATCATGCTTGAATACAGCTTCTGTCGTCTCATTTTCTCAGCATGTTGGTGAAAGAGAGAAACAGAAGCAGATTATAGCAGGGGCTTTAATTAACTGAGTCATTTCTCCCTTAAGGCTCTTCTCTTTGTGTATCCCCCCCCTCCTCCTGGCAAAGCCTCTCCAAACAGTCCATAAAAAAAACCCAAACACAGCAAGCCATTCAGCAGGCCTATCAACATTTACACATATCCTTCACTAATAGGCTCGGCCCTGGAGATGCACAGGGAGCAATCTAGTCAGACATTGGGCAAATATGCTCACTTTTAACAACTGTGGATTAACAAAAGATACACCGAAGCACAAAGAGCACTTAACTTCTTAGGGGCGCTCTCGCGTTCTTTGAAATCTAATTTCATCTGCGGATCAGCATCAGGGACTGAAAGACCCAGAAAAGCTGGTCATGTTTGCAAAAACAGTCTCTAATCACATTTCTTTCTGTCTGAGTCACTCCATATAGCTGAATTATCAAATTAAACCAGCGTCCTGATGTGGAGATCAACCTCTCCACAGCGTTTCTCTATCTTTTCCCACTGAAGAATTCATGACTCACAGGGGAGAAGGAACACGCGTGCTCTATAAATCCACAAATGGATTCCATGTTGATTGATGGAGAGCTTTGGTGAAATGAATACGTGCATGTAAAATATTTAATGATCAGCCTTAACATTATAACCACAGAGAAATGCATCCACAGTACCATTGATTATGTCAGCTGGTGGGATATATATTAGGTAATAAATGAACGTTTTGTCCTGAAATGAATGTGTTGGAAGCAGGATAAATGGTCATATTGAAGAATATGAGAAACTTCGAAAAGGACAAAATTGTGAGGGGTAGACGACTTGAGTCGGAGCATCTCCAAAACTGCAGGTCTTGTTTGGTGTAGTAGTGGTCTAGTATACATTTGTTAACCCTTTAATCGTCTCACCAGAAGAGAAACAACTATGGAAAAAAATGTGTTTTTTTGCATATTTTATTTCTTTGGCGCATTTATTTATTTAATATCTCAGGCACTCAATCAACTCAAAACAGTAAAAAAAAATAAAGCGATTAGACTTCATGAATGAAATCTTTTATTTCATGGAAAATAGTCAATTGTAATTAGATTAGCTCAACCTTTTGGTAAAGCCAGTGTTTTGAAAAACTTTTTATGTAATTCAAGTTAGATCATTCTGTTTAATAAGTCCTCAAATGCTTTAATGTATTATAAAAAAAAAAATCCTACTTATCGAACAGGATCTTCTCATGGTTAGTGGCCCCTTTGACCCGGGGTATGCCCAAGGGCTCCATCCTTGGCACACATTTGTTTTCTCAAAATGTGTTAAACTACACTGCTGAGGAAGTCGGTAAAGGGTTCATACTTACAAAAGTGGTCTACTGAAGGACAACTTGTGAACCAGTGACAGGGTCATTGGTGGCAAAGGCTCATGGATGTACATGGGGAACAAAAGCTAGCCAGTGTCATCTGAGAGTAAGAGCAGAGAGCTATTGTAGCAGGAATTGCTTAAAAAAAGCTACACCGTTTTCTAATAGAAAGAATGTCAGGCCACACATTGCGTTACAGAGCTGTTTAGAGCTGGTAGATAAATGGGACCTATTCGATATTATCAATGTGGTTATAACGTTATGGTGATCGGTGTAGACCAATACCATCAACACCTAAGTCTATCTGTGGTGTTTCAGAATGACTCAATACACCCAACACAAACTGGTGTGTGCTGATGTGACACTGACATTGAAGGTCGATACTTACTGACATTTCGATGGCACTGAAGTCCGGCCCCAGACCTCGCAGAACTATATCTGATTTCAGCTGCTTGTAGTCTTTAAGAGTGTACGCCTACGAGGGAGAGAAAAACAGAGATTGAAGTTTCCCATGTTTGCAACTTCCAGGCCCAGTTTGTGCAATCAAACATGAAGTGACACTTTGGATGACTTAATTTGAGGCAGACTTTTTTTCAAACTGAACTCCATTTATTTTGATGGCTGTCAAAATGGCATCATGGCACCAACCCCCACCCCAACTGCAATTTTGATCTATTCGGATGTCTTCAAATGGGCCACTGAGAAACAAAGAAATGACAAAAACACATCAAATGATAGACAAATGCCTGCCACGCGACGCAGCGAGAGAGAACCTCAAAGTGAGTGGAGTCTGCCGGCGCATATATAAGTGCCATAAAGTGTTGGGTAAAAGGAGAGGATGTTCAAAACTGCTGAAAACATAAGGTCTCTTCTACATGTAGACACACGATCCGGAGCTCGAGCCGCCAACCCACTGATAATGGAACGAAAGCAATCTCCAAGCGCCTGAACCTCAGCCTCTGCAAGTGAAAAGAGGCATATCCCCTCATAGTTAAAATGGAGGATGCTATCGTTGGTGTAACTTTCAGGAAACTACAATGATTGCCCAGATTTGCAGATAAGTTGCAGATATATGTGCAAAATTGCTCGGCCTTGTGGTCATTCAGAGACATATCTCAAAGACGATCCTTGGACCGAGAATCAGATTAAACAGGCAGGGTGTATAGTAGTGCACATATCTAGGGAAGGCAGTTGACATTATGAAGCCTGATTCCACCACAGAACCAGCGACCACTTTCATATTTTAATGAAATAGCAGTGACCCCCAAAGTGGCAAAATATGCAGAACCTTCCATAGAAACCATCAGAATGTTAGCAATGATCTGATATAATGGTGACGTTAGCATTAGCTGAAAGTGACGTAGTAGAGCCTCACAGATACACAGCACTGTCTTCTTTATGGGAAATTTCACACTTAATCCCACTTTATACAATATAGTTCAGTGAGATCGCCTGTCAATCAAACAATATCTTCAGTCTTGTGGATTTTTCTGGTAAATGTTTGTATCTGTGAGCGATGCTCAATTTGATGAGTGTACAGGTCATGATAATTTATACTACTTCAGCTTAATTTGTGTGGGCAAGTGGATCCCTTAAAATAGAAAGAAAAAAGTTAGGTAGATTAGATTATCCTTAGCGGATCTTGGGGATTACAGCCTATAAAAGAGAACCTATAAAAGAGCCAGCAGCAGAAGTGGTTGTGTGTTGAATGTCCCTTTCACTCAGCCTTTTCAACGCGTACCTGTTCCACACTTATTCCACAACGTATGAACGTGGAGAGGTAAAGTGGGAGCTTGTGTTGGTTCACCTCTGTTACTGCAGCAGATGTAGTAACAGAGGTGGCTCAGACATTCCTGTGCAAAGCAGGTCAGTGACATTTTGGCAACATCTTACGTGTGTGGCTCACGCATGGAAGGCTATAAACGAATAGCTAGTAACAGTTAGCAGCTAGTAGTAGCCAACTCAAAAGCAGAAGAAAATGAACTGAATATATTTTGCGCTATTTGACACATTTGCAAGACGTCACACCAGACACTGGCACTACGATCTACAGTCAGAAGATTAAAAAGTACCAAGTAGCAAATAGTAGCTAACTCATCAAGAAGAGAGTTGACCGAAACTATCCTGAAATCAGGGAGAGGGCGTGATGTTTACGCAGGAAGTCTTTACCCACAAGCAGAAGATGAGATCAGCCACCATGTAGGCTAATAGGGAATGTAAATAACTGTCTTCACCGAGGTGAAAAATTGTTTACATAATCCTCGTTACGTCAAAAATAACACTAATGTTTCTTTTGCTTACAGAATCCTGAAGCTCTATTTAAAATCCCACACCGGAGTTGCATCAATGCTGCTGTTGTCTTGTTGAGGGTAAACAAACAAATGTGTAGCAAAGACGGGTCTTCAGTGCAGCGCTTTTGTGAAAACGGGCTAATGACTGTGTGTGTGTGATCACGGCGGCTTTTGAGCCACATGCTGTCCTAGACAAAAGGGAGCTAATCATTCTAGATTGCGTTGGCTCCTTCTCCAAAGGAGGATTTCAGTTTCAGCTTTACAGCCACTGGCCACTACTGACACAACAGGGTACCTTTTCATTCCAGGCCTCTCCCTTCGCCCTCAGACTCCCGGGTCATGCTCATCTGCTTTCAGGGCCAAGCACTGCAACCAGACTGCTTCACAAATTGAGCCTGTAATCCTGTCAGACATGATAGCTGACATGCTGAGGGAGATAGGTGGTCAAGGGTTGGGAGTGGCGGGCACACCAGGCGGACAATGTGGGGGGCTCCGGCGTGATTACAACTCTAAGCACTTAATCATATAGTGTTTTCAAGTGGTGCCGCAATAATGTGAAAATTGTGTTCTCGACGTAGAGAATCCATGTGAACTGGACCACCCGCTTAATAATAATAATAACAATACGTTTAATTTATAACGCACTTTACATTTGGATCAAATTTCAAAGTGCCTGAAAATAAAGTCTCATAACATTTTTTTAATGCATCATTTCACTTTGAGTTAATTACAAACATTATCATTTAGGCTGAATACATATAACAAAGTAATAAGTTCCTGAGTTTAGGTAACGTACAAGTGCAGCAACAAGTCGGTGGGAACGGCTTCCCACCACAGGAGATAAGACCATCTAAGCAGATAGTGAGTTTACTTCTGCTTGATGAGTAGTAAAGTAGAAAGCAGTAGAAAAATCTTACACATTGATTAGGATTTTCTCACTTTCCATGGTTGATGCCATCTCCTCGCTTGACCTGTGGTGTCCCCCAGGGCTCTAACCTAGGCCCCTTACTCTTTGGCATATACGTGCTGCCGCTGGGTTATATTACAAGCAGGTTTAATGAAGTGTCACCCTTTTTTTTTTAAAAGAAATAGTGACTCGAATGAGCTTGAAGAAAAACATTTGAGCAGGACATTAAAGGGTTAATGACAGAAATCGTTCATTTAGACTATTTTGCATCATAACAGGTACGATGCCTGTCTTCACCAACTGACATGGAAAAGTCACTTTCTACTCAGGACCCCACCTGCACATCTCAGTCTAACAAAACCAACATGGAGAAAGGGGTGGGGGACAAAACAGCCAAATCATTAAATGCAAATGGGTGTCTTTAGTGGCCCTGCACCTCAAAAACTCTCTCCCTTTTAATCACCTTATCCTCTAACACATCTTCAAATGGCTTTTCAGAGCCTGTGGTTTATATAGTCATCATCTTATAGCAATTAAGTGTATCTTAGTGGAGCTAGACAATTAACCTGATGTTTTGTGCCCTTAGTCGCCAGAACACTCCTGTTGGATTAAGCAGTCCCTGCATGGAGACAGCTGAGAGGATTAGTTCAGACTTCAAAGGGGCATTATTTGTGTAACCTCTCGTGTATATGGAGATTAAAGTGGAATGCCACTCAGTTAAAGAATTCATGTGTCACTTTTGTTAGGCGACCTGCATAATGAGTTCTTATTTTTCTACCTTGAATGTAGTTATTCAGTACGTGTTGAGTGAGCTCTGTGCTCCTTCAGTCTTCTTTAAAAGCAGATCTTACGAGAAAATCTGTGTCCATGGACACAAGATAGCCTCGCTACTAGAAAAACAATTAGTGCTGATGTGTATAGAACCTATACCCCAATAATACGAGCAAACCGAGATAAAAATCTGTTAAAAAGTTGTAGTGTGGCTAAAAGTAAGCTAAAGAAACTAATTATAAGATGAATGCCTTTTGGTTCTATATAAAGGATTATTTCTGGTGGTTTCTGAGAAGATGTGCATAGATCATACTCAGGCACCCTGTTACATATGGAGGGACCCTAAATGTTCTCTTTGGCTGGAGGCACAAAAGGGAAATGTCTATGCATATGGAACAAATTGTCATTTCTGCATGTAACATAGACTTATATGATCTAACTGACAGTCACGGGGTTTTGCATCAGTCACCCACTAACACATTGGTAGCAGAGGCTTTCAAGCAAGGCACTGCCTACTCATCAGGAGATTTAACGGCTCCCACATGCCTTTCATACACCAATGAAACAGTCGTTGGAGGCAAATTGGGGTTAAGTGTCTAGCTCAACGATACTTAGACGACTGCAGAGGCCGGGGATCAAACCATCAACCTTCATAAGTGGACGACCGCTCTACCTTCTAAGCCATGGCCACGATCGGACGGTAGATATACACTGATGGAAGACAAATAAGGCGGAGAAAAGCATTCCATATGTCCTGACCAATACGCTCACAGACACACCAACCTTGTATGTGATTCTGTCCTGCTTCTGTTTCTCCATCCGAACCAGGTCGCTATCAGTTGGGGATGGAGGCCCATGGGTGGGGTCCTTTTCTGTCATCGGCTTCCCTATGGGGGGGAGAACTGTGAAGGCACTTGAAGCCAGTGATGAAGTGGTGGTGGGTGGGGTGGCGAGGTTTTGTGGATATTGCTCACTGTAAACATCATTTGGATTCCTCATCTGGTTCTCCTCTTCACCGGATAATGACAACTTCATTGCAGTCGGCCTGAAACACAGAGTTATTAAAGTAATTGGTGGATAAATTCTGCAGGACCCATGACCAGAGATGATAACTAATTCATATAAATATTACCTGTAATTAAACTTTTCTGTCATTTTCATATATTTCATATCACAAATTAGCGACCGCTGGATTGGTGAGATTATGTGAGAACCGTCTGGTCCATGAGGTCATCATCACCTCTTGGGCCCTGCTTAGACTTGGTATTAAGTGCGTTTTGGGCGATCCGATCACGAGCGGACAGCGAGGCACATCGCAGTTTACACCTTTATCTATCATGTGTCTCCAAATGTGTCCAGCAGGCTGGTTGTGTTCAGATTCAGTTGCTGCCTTCATCAGTTCCACTACAAGGTATAAGGGCATCGCACGTATTTATCAGTCACGTCAGTCTAGCGCCCGATTTGTTTGCTAGCTAGCAGGGGCTAGATAACAAGTTGAAGACTTTTCAAGAGCTTATATACATGTACGGACTATTTATATTGTTGACAAGTCTGTTAATGAGACATCTCGTTTTTCATGGACTCCCAACCACATACACTCTCCTCTCCCTCCATTCTTTCCACAGGTCTCCCCCTCACAAATTCTCGTATTCCTATTGACATTCTTGTCAGACACGCATATGGCCACTTTAATGTTTACACTACAATAGATGGATGGTCAAATGCGTCCTAGACCACCTCGGCATGTGGGTTAAGTAAACGGATCAGGACGAGTCTTGGAGGTCGTTTAAACTTGTATTGAAAGTGTCTTACTTTCCACTTTTGATCCGATGGCCGAAGAAATGGATTTTAAAGCCAAGTCTAAACAGGGCTCATGTAGGATGTTGCTGTGATGGTACTGCACTAGTAGTGGCTCGCTAGTGGTTTGAGGTTTGCGGTACAAGTCGCAAAACCATTACTGTGAGGTGCCTACTGCTGTACCGACAAGGTCACCATGTACCATGAATGCTGGACAAAAAACCAAGTTGACAAGATAAATAATCAATCATTTTGCGGCGGGGGGACAACCCTCCGGTGCCAAATTTGCAGAGATTTTAAATATTTGGGCGTAGACTGAAGCTTACTGAAGAGGGTGAAAGTGTGGTGACACACTATTACATCATGCTTTAGGTAATGCATCAAAGGTTCCTGTTGGCTGCAATTCTGCTAGTTGTTATTTTACTTTTGTTTGCTCCCTTGTGTCCAGCACTTTGTTGTTGTCGAATTTTATTCCTCTTTCTGTTCAGCTGTTTTTTATTGTGTTACAAAATTATCCATTATTCTGGTTAACTCCTTAGAACATAAAATCCAGCTCATCTTTGTTCATTTACAGAGAATAGTATACCTGATTCACCTTTGCCATTGCTCACAGACATTCTCTGGGCGATGAACTTGTGTATTCGGCCCCCCCTGAGACCTCCGGTAGAACTCTCCTGGATTTGATTGCTGATATCCAGTTGATAATGCAAAGTCCTCTTCATCTGCAAGACTCCATGGAGGACAACCATGAAGAGTGGACATGTTGACCATGCCATCCTCGCCTTCCAGCTGAACTACTGGATAAAGATTGGAGGAGGGATTGAGGAAATAGCTGGGGGTCTGATGGTTTGAAGCTTGTCCTTCAAATTGAGAGCTCAGACCGTCTCCTGGTTTGGCTCTGATCCACTGGACAGGGTGCTGCTCATTCTGAGGGGTGTCAGAGTGTGCCCTCTGTTGGACTTTCTTCCCTTTGCTGATCTGGGTGACCTAAAGTAGGATTAGGATTAACGGACAGTGTCAGGGTAACATTAACAGGTTTTTGCACAAGTATCTCAACACCAAAAAAAAACCTGGCATGTTATATGAGACACGTGGCTTAATTTTCAATATCAAGCCACGTGTTTTAAGTCCTTTTAAAAAAGGTCTTAAAACTTTCCTTTCTGGCAGAACTTATAAGTTTTAATTAACATTGCTACTTTTTGGTCATGTTTTTTATATTATTATTATTTTTATTTTTTTTATTAATGCTTTTTATCTCTTTTTACCTCACCTCACCTTGTAGCACTTTCAGACTTGATCCAAATGTAAGGTGCGTTATAAATAAAATGTATAATTAATATTATTAAACGAGATTGCACCAATGACATACCACTGCCTAGTCAGTCAATGGCACACGGTTTTCCCCACTATATAAAGAGTAAATAAGGTGTGCCGAAAAATAATGGTTGGCCAGACACACTCCTTAAATTCATGCTATCTCGAAAACCCCACTATAATAATAGCCCAAAACCCCAACCGCATCTTGTGCCCATGATTTAATGAGATTTTACTAGCAAAAGGGAGTTGGACAAATGCTAAATGCGTTTTATTGTTTGAATATGGCACTGTCATATCATGAGAAGATGTTCAAGTAAGTATCTATATTTCTAACCTGAGTCACATATGCTAATATAACAACTCCAAAGCTTCCCATTACACGACAAAATCCGACATTAGACAAACAGCGGCCTGATAATGAGCCACTATCCTTTCCCAAATGTAAGAACAGAAGGCGCTTCTCTTTGCATGATCTCACCAAATTATTCAGCACAAGGTTTATGAGTCCGTGTCCCACGCATCCAATGCGTCTGATTAAGCAAACACCAGCTTTGCCCGTTCCAGTGGGAAAATAATCATACTCCTCTGCTTGGAAGCATCAAGGTGGCTGCTCAAGTGCTCCAAATAATAAAGCATCTCCAATCTACTCTTCTCTCCCTCAGACTCCTCTTTGTGATGTTTTTAAATTGTCTCTGGCAAGCCCCAGTGCTAAAATCACCATAAGTGTGTCCACATTGCCTAAACAATATTGGAGACCCAGGCCGATGGTGTCCCTGCTGGATAATACCGAGGCGATCCTTTGCAGAACATCGATAAAACATAGCAGATTAAAAGTAAAAGTCCTTTCTGAAATGACTGGATGTCAGCTGAGATGTGAGCTACCCTCTTGACTTTCGTGCTCCTTTCGATTATGCTAATATAATATAGCCTTGATGGAAGCTTTTAGAGTATTTTTTTTCTGGCTGTAAACTGAAAGCGTAGTCTTTACTAAAGCCCATTAAAAGCTACACTACTACACTCACTCGGGAGTATCGATACTGCGTCCGTTTCTATCGACGTCTGTCTTCTTCAGCTGCATTATATGACATCAATTTGCTGTTGCCGTTGCCGTTGCTCCTAATGAAACTGTTTGCGGCGTGGAAAAACGTTCCGTTAATGCTGTAATGAAAATCGTTTAGTTAACTTCCGGACCCCTCCTGGCGCAGAGGACCATCCGAGTGGATCAATAATATTGACCGGCTGAAGACTTTTCTCTGAATGCCACTAATTCTGCTAGCATGAATAGGTGAAGGTCATGAGAAATGAGTGGATCCAGTTGTAACGCATCGGTCAATTGACAAGTGTGGATGTGATAGCATTAATAGGCTACTTTTATGCAAAGAAAGATTCAGGACACTGCTGGACAATCCAACTATATCCTGCTTTTGTATACATGTGCTGCACCATCCTTTTTTGTAGCCTTGTAGAATGATGCCTCTAGTCATTGTTTCTTAAATACGACAGTGAAATCTGAGTGCTGCTTCAAATGATCCGTGAGGAGATAGAACAGATGTCAGGTTGAGTTTCTTATTCTGTATTTTTAACAGAGTTGCGCTTGTACTACTGGGTAGCAATTGATGTTGAATCAAAATTTGACACCTGAGAATTCTGTGTAAGAAAAATAACTGGAGATCTAGCGAACGTTAGATCAGAGAGACTATTCTCTGGCACACTCGGGCACCTGTTAGTGCTCATCCCACACTCTCATCCTCACCTTTCGCACATGCTCAGTCTCAGTTACCTGATTCACAGTATGGGGCATCAGTTGATATCAGCTGCATTCATTCAGGAAACCTCATCCGTCCAATCACTGTCTCACCTGCATGCCCCGCCCATCTCCATCAGCTGCCTTCTTTAAATACGATACTTTCCATTAATGTAGTTCACTTACCCTCCTACCCATCTCCATCTAATCCTCCTCAATCAGACTCATCATTCATGAGCCTCATCAGAGTCATCAGCCACCACCACCAGTATCCAGACTCCAAAGGTGGAGGTATTACATTCTGCTGCTAAGGGCATAGACCCTTTGATCTCAATCTACCCGAGGAGTCTGAGCGCCAAATATTTTCTAATAGACTCATTATCACACATCTGCTGTTGTAATAATTGATTCCTCTTTTCTTCATTCTCTATTTACTCCCATGGAAATATTGATAGAGAACAAGAAGGATGAAGGTTTAACTCCTCTAAAGTAAATGGAGACAAAACTCCCTCTGCTGGTATTATGAGCTATGAGAATAAAATATGATATATACAATAAATAAATCTAATTATGGCCCAAAAACTTTTAGTGATAAAGTTCCCCTAGTGTCGGAAATACACAGCCGACCTTTCTTAAAATCAATCCAGTTCTTCCTGACACTAGGGTCTAGGTGGGAAAATATCATCCATGAAATAGTTTGCGGATGTGGCAGCAAAAATGACGATTCCACAATATCCCTGATTTTTTGGGGGGATATCAAAATGGAAGTATAAGTTAATTAAACCAAATATTTATATTTTAAATACAGTTGCTATAAGAAAATACAGAGAAGTGAAAAAAGAAAAAGATAAAACAAAATGCCTTAATTTTCTCAGCTTAATAACAACTGCAATTCTCGATGATTGACTAACTGTAAACGTAACCCCATCTAAGCCGAGCAAAAAAACCAACAACAAATACTATCGTACGATGAGGCTGGCAGTCTGAGTGACTACTTCCTGTCCAGCAGCGTACACACTCAGACAAAAACACCTTGTGCCTCCTGCCTTTACCCATTCCCCTCGCTATTGCCTTCTGCCATCCATTATAAGCATCCCAATCAGTTGGAGCAAATGATCCAGCCTGTATTACATTTGGAGCATGGTAAGCTGTGTAATATCTTTTCTACTAAATTGGGAGGCCCGTAATTGGTTCTCTGCGAGACAATGTCACAACAAAGTCAGGCAATTGCAGAATGCTGTATTACCTCCTGTACCCGGGAAACATCTGCTTTCGCCAATGAGGACTTCAAAGGATCTGTGGATCTTGAATTGCATTTAGCCGCTATTGTGGCCAGCCCAGGTAATCTTGATTAGGTGTTTAGACTGAAGCAGGGTATACAGTGGCAGAGAGCTCCCCAGAGCTTTGGACTAAAGCTATTAAAAGATTGTACATTTTATTCCCCTGGCTTTGAAGTGAGGGCCTGTGAGAGGAGAAGGGACTCTAAGGGGTGAGTGCAGAAGCAGGAGATTGATCTGCTACTTCTGTCTTTATCAAAGCAGGACCAAGCCCAAACGAAGCCAATCATTGCTACCGCCAGTCTGCCACTTGGCTGGACTAAACATTTGGTGCATTAGGAAATTGTGTACATTTAATAACATGTCTAATTATCAAAGGCCGCCTTCAGACGCCAGTTTTCTGCAAACGCACAAATGGGGGTATTTTAAAGGGTCCAAGTCACAACTTGTGTGTTCAGAGGAGGAGGGGGGCAGAGGAAGCCTTTTTTTTTTTTTATAGTACCTCCCTGACTCTTAATGTCCCCAAATTGCAATGAGGAAGAACATAGAAGAAGAAAAAACCCACATATGTTGCCTCAGTATTTCATTTAGTGTGTATGGAAAACTGGCAAATATTCTGGATCCCCCCATATTTGATTTAAGAAAGACGGGTGGTTATGTTTTTTAGGTTGTCCTGTTAATTGCAGATCTTGTTAATTGCATGTATCGTAGAAATTGAACACTTAAAATCCAAAAAAAAAGAAAAATGGGGCGCCTCGTTGGTGTATCGAAGATGTGTTCATGTGGTTTTAGGGCGAAATAGTCGATTGGTTTTTGAGTCATTCCCCAAAAAACCCTCATCTGACAGTCAGAGGAGACAAAATTCAACGTGTAACCACAGAAACAAAAATAAAACACTCATCAATTGATGAGATATCCTCCACTCCTTTGGTGAGCCTACTGGATATTGTTTTGTAGAAGATGACCATCCTTAAGAGCCACCCTAAAAATCATCTTTCCATTAAGAGAAATTTGAAAAATGACAATTCAATTTGAAATAGTAAATTACATGACTGCACAATATGATTATTTTTTTTATTTATAGATAGAATAGATAGATACAGATAGAAGTATAAACTTTCAAACTCACCTAGAAAAAAAAAAAATGTCCGTGGAAAAAATTTTCAAATATAAGAGTTTGTAGCATTTCTTTTTTTAGATTTACAAAAGTCTTGAAGGAAATTTGTGTAGATTTTAATCTCTTTTGGAACGACCCGCTTCAGCTTCTACATACGTTTCATATGGGGGAGTCTGTGGGATAAGGTCAAATCTGAGAACCTTTGTTAATCATCATAGTGTTTTCGTGGACACAGCCCATTAATCCTGTGATGAAACAGGAAATAGACTTGATGCAAATTGGTGCCTCTCTCTTTCTCTTATGCCCTATGTGCCCCATTAAGTGAGACAAGTCTTTGGGGAGACAGGGCAATTGAAAACTAACAAGCAAATTCAGAGGGAAAATGAGAAAAACACAACGGTTTAGGAGAGGGGAGAGAGGGGAAGGCTCTGGCTCGGTTTACCGTTGCACAAAGCTAACGGCTCTTGACTATGTAAATGGTGACGATATGAGACACTGTGGAGGGCTGGGGCTCAGATGGGTGAACAAGGTTGGGGGTATTATAGCCAGCAAACAGTCTTGTGGCCCAACAAATGGGGAATGCAGGCCATCCCGACCAATTATGCCACTGTGCCAGGTGCAGGGACGCCTAAGAGCCTATTGGCGAGCCTGCATCTCTGATGTTCTTGTTATACACATCAACTCATAATAAGCGCTGCATGGCCAGACATGGCTCTTTTCATATAGAGGAAGAGGAGGAAGATGAAAAACTAGCTATGCTGCTCTGCTCAAATTAATATTACAGACTGGGTCAGAGGGAGCATCGTATGATTTCCTCTTTGTTTTGTTGACTGAGATGATAAAAAGGGCATGTAGGTAGGAAACTATATTATTATATGATCACAAGCTTTGGTTGATGCAGAGGGAAAGGAAATATAAACCGGTAAGGGAGAAATGTAAGCTTGGTGTAAAGCGCTTGTGTGAGAAAAGCTGCATTTAAGCAGCTAGAATTTTAAAGTGTTTGATATTTTCAATATGTATGAGAAGGAGTTCATTGAATATCCAGGGATTCAGATTAACAAGCAAAATGATACCTGATAAACCGTGTCAAGGATCCTTTTCAAATTTTATACCTACTTAGACGTTAGTGAGAGGAGGAGATTGATATGTTTTTGGAAATGTCGGTTGTATATTTCCAACACTAGAGGGAGCCCTATCTCTGAGATTTGATCCAAATGTAAAGTGCATTATAAAATAAATGTATTATTATTATTATTAAATGATTTTGGGCCATAATTTCTCAACTCTTTTCCCGATTAAGTCCAGATTTGGTGCATATGAACCGACTTGCAGAGATTTAAATTTTATGCATTATACTCTACTGTAATAATTCTTACTTTACTCACTAGGTTGGAGTTTTCTTTACAATAAAACAGTTTTTTGGACAAACCACTGGTCCCATGTAGTTCAAATTTGGTGCAGATGAATTGAGTCAGGGAGATCTATCTCCTTTATATCATATTTTACTTTAACAGCTCATATTTTATTCACTAGGGGGAGCTGTATTCAATTAATGAGGAGCTCAATCAGGCAAATTACTTGTACAAGGCAGGGGGAGTGGGGTGGCTGTAGCTCAGTGGGTAGAGTGGCAATCTCCCAATCGGAAGATAGCCGGTTCAAGTCCCACCAGGGTCTACTTGTTGTAGGGTCCTTGAGCAACACCCTGAAACCCTAGCTCCATGGGCGCCTCAAAGGGGCGCCTCAAAGGGGCGCCCATGGAGCTAGGTTCTCTCTAGGTTCTATTTTGTTCTGTGTTAAATAATAATAATAATAATACATTTTATTTATAACGCTCTTTTCATTTGTTACGAATCTCAATCCCTAGTTTTTGAACTACATTGTAATACAATTTCTTAAAACCATGATAAGGCACAGCACCAACAGTATTTACGACCCCGAAAAGTTGTTTCGGCCGTGGAATCCTAATCCCCGCCACAGATCCTAGTTGTTGACTCGATAACTCATAAACTGTTTCTTGGATCAGGTTCAAACTTTAAAGCCATGTAGAATTTAGCGTGAGGAAAAACTGGATTCATTTTAGGAAAAGGTCTTCTGCATAATGACAATTCATTATTCATAACAGTCCAGGAGCTTAAATCCTGCAGGGCCTCCACACCCTGTCCCCAGAGTTAAACAGTCCACTGTTCTGGTGGTACTGGTTCCGTGCCTGGATAAACCTGGCAGGGTTCTGCTATGAAGGACATCCAGCTCCACATTGTGGATAAGCCTCCATTAAAATTCATAAATGTACCAATGTGATTTCAATTTCAATTTCGTGGTAGGTTTGGCTGACCCAGCTGTCATACAGTCACATGACTTCAGGTGCAGTGATGTAAAGAGGAAACGGCGCAACCTTCTTTCTGAGATTATGTCACTCCAAACATTTAAAAACATTAAAAAGTAGTACCTGCAGCGGGAGGGTCTAGACTGATTCTTCTGTCGGTTCAGTTTCAAGAATTTGGCTGGAACTTAAGAACAATTGCCGGGGCTTTTAGAAATAGCTGAAATAATTCTCACATCATTCCCAACCAAATAAATTCAATACTAGCTGCAAATAAGACGATTCATCCAGTTTTATTCATTAATTTAGGCAATTAAGCCACCTGAGGCTGGATGAGCACCAGGAGACACCTGAGACATGTCGCCTCCCTCTTCCTGTGATGGAATAGTGCTGAACCACTACAGATGCGCTTAAACTGTCCATCACCAGATAACAACCTGGAAGATCACGGGTTGTTACAGATCACAAAACTGGGATCCAATAATATTTAGATCACATTATTTTCAATACCGCTCTCAGTCGTGTAACTACAGAAACCCAGCAGCAGCAGCCCGGGAGTCATTTTCAACCTAAGTGCAGCTCCTGGTGTCTATTTCTGTAACTGCAGCCGGTCTGAAGAGAGGCATCATCATTAAATGAAGGAGACGTTTCTACGTACCTTTCTCCCGTTATGGGACACGTCCGGCCTGAGTCCGTGGACCATCACGTAGGAGTGACTATTGTTCTTGATGCGCCCAAGGGTTATTTTGTTTCGCTCCACTATGTCATCTTTGGGTATTTCTTGCTTTTTCTTTGCCGCCACATTACAAGTGGAGAGTGTGGATTCGTTACTGTGCTGATTGGACCCTCCTTGCCCGTGGGTCTGTTCCATCTGGTCCTGCTGGTCCTGTACATCCATGTTCGGCTCAGGAGACCCGCTGATACTTTCCGCAGCATCGTCGCACTTCTTCCCGGCTCCTGTCTGTGAAGAGGTCTCCCTTTCATTTCTCCTGCTGGATGACCTTGAAAGGGCAATCTCTTGTGATATGGGTTGCAAAGCAGAGTTGTGCCAGTGGGTAGAACTTATTGGGCTATTCTGACCGTCTGAGTGGAGGTGGTAGGGCCGCTCAGACGGGCTGCCAGGCATGTGAGGAGACGCCACGACAACTGGGCTCGTGACGATGATGTGTCTAAACCCTTCTCCGTCGTTTGATGTCTTACTAGATCTCTCTCTGGGGACCTGGTAGTATTCCTTGACTGAGATCTGTGGGCTTTCATTGAATATACTGGCTCCCTTCATGGTGGTCCTCCTGTTGGAGTTATGGTGCACATCGGAACAGACATCATCAGCAAAGAGAGAGAACACAGAAATCAACAAAATAATCCCCCACGGGTCTGAGCTTTATCATTAACCAAAGGAATCGGCGTCAGCGCCGCATATCCTTCATGTTAATGAAAAAACTCAAAAACTATTCCATGGCTCATTTTCAAAAAATGTTTGCCCACTATAGTGTTTTGATCTGCTTTGAATACTAAGTGTTTTACTATAACAGTAAAACACTTAACGTGCATTTTAAAAAAACATGTTCCGCGTTTACTTTGTAATTGTTCGTCTGATTCAGTCCAAATTTAGTGTATATGAATCGACTCCAGGAGATCTGTCTTATGAATATCACATTTTACTCCAGTAGTTCATGCATTTACTCAATAGGGGCAGATTCTTTCTTCTTTTTTTTAAAAAAGATTGTTTGCTGGACATAACTCAAAAACAATCTCATGGATCAATTTCAAATTTTATACCAACATAGACTTTAGTGTGATTTATTTGGAGATTGGTGGTCTATTTCTGACACTAGCCGACTTTACCTTCAAATAAGTTGGTGTGATTTATTCCCGATGTGGTGCAAATGAATCTACTCGAGGAGATCTATCTTGTATGCATCAACGCAGGGGATTGTGGGACTTCGGAGGAATACCCTTGGTGTCAGGGATGACAGCCTAGGCCCGGTTTTTTAATGTCAACCTTAGTCAAGACGTAGCAAAATCCCTCCAAATAGTTATTCAGCATGAATTTATTCCATAACTTCTCTGCCTATTCCATTTTGTTTAATTAACATTCATATCTCTTTGCATTCTATATTTTAACTTTATATTTCTCTAATCCATAGTGTAAAAGCCAGTCATAATTTTAATTTGCATTGTATAATGACAATAAAGCTGATTCTGATTCAGATGAAATATGAATATTGAATGTCTTTCATGCTTGTTGAAAACAAAAAATGCATTTTTCCTGTTAATTCTTATTAGTTGCATACTTTTAAAAGAAAGGTTTAATTTTCAAACTGTGAATCCTGGGAGTCTGTGCTACAAACGTCAGTATGTGCCGGTGTGGATCGGACATAAATTCTCCATAGATGAACTCGAGCAATAGAATGAAAATCCCCTTAGTGATTTTCTCCAATAAAATGGTTCCTACTTCATTTTATTGGAGAAAATCCAATAAAATGAAGTAGGAACCATTTATAAGAGTCAGATATTTGGGCTTCTGCAAAGCATGTGTGACATTTCAATGAATTCTATTGAATGACTTTTGAAGAGATGTCGCCATTATCCCTAAAATTCATAAAATATCAAGAGACAACTCAAAAGTCCAGGACAAATGTGTAAATAAAGTTTTGTGAAAAAAAGATCGTTTTTTGAGTTCTGCCCAGTTAAACTAAGAATGAGTATTTGGGCCAGGACAGAACGGCAGACTCCCTCCTTTATAGGTTGGCATTGATATTATTCATTGGTAGATCTTGAAAACTGACGCCTACTACTGGCCTGGCATGTGTACTGCAGTTTTCAATTTTTTAATTATTAGTTTTTATTTGCTCATTTATTTATTTATTTTCGTGGCTCTATGTGCTCAAGGATCATTCCAACAACTTTGTGGGTTCATTACGCACACAGAATCTATTTGGCTGAGACACAAGTCCGACTAGTAATGGACTCAAGTACAACAAATGTACCTAAAGGTGAAAAAGGCACCACTTCAACTCTGTGATTGATGTCTTTCGTACAGACATCACACTTTGTACTACTAAGTACGGTTTGCCCCATAAATAAACGTGATGAGTGGACAAAACCCATTCTCATAAGCCCCCTCCCCACCTCGTTCATGGCCCGGGAGAACCGAGACCCAGAAGTTCTAGCTCTATTGTGGATGAAACCAAATGGAGTAATTAAAAAGACACCTATAGCAGAGTCTTAATTATATTTCGAGTAATTGATTACATTGTTGATAACAGCTTTTGTTAATGCCATTTCCATATCCAGAGGACGTTTTAGAGACACCTGAAGGCCGCACTCGCCTGCAGTGAGAGGTCAAAGGAACAAGAGGCATTAGGCCATTATTAGAATGACGGGGCCTTCAAACAAAGACGGCCGGGCCTTATCGGAGACTTCTGAAATTGAAATACATGAAGGGGATTATGAGCCCGTATTTAAAGATAATTTCCGTATTTTCACCTCCAGGCTCATTAATGAGAGTGTTTTTGAGAGCTACTAGCGGGGGAATGGTTCATAAACGACAATTTTCAGCTTATGAAATGGCTCAAAAATTGCGGGCTAAAATGCTCTTTCTGATGGTGATGAAAAGATCTCATTAAAATAAATAGCAGAGAGCCTCTTTGTTGTGCTTGCTGGGAGGACGAGGGGAGCCTCATTCTCCCGTCCGCCGTGATGCTGAGCGTCAGGGGAGGGGGTTGCCTAGGTGTGCGGCCCTTCACTTGGATGAGGCCAAGAGGGTAAGGGATGTCTCTCTAATGACTCAAACAAGTTGGAGAATGCATTACAGACGATATGCATTTGGGTGTAGCGCTTCCAGAGCTGGCAAAAGACATAGCGTGTTATTTCCCTACACAGGATGTAGACACCTAAATACAAAAGCCAGTATCAAACACTGAATGGGGGGGAGGAGAAAAAAAAAATGGAGACAGATGATTCTCAAATCTCCCTTTGCAATATTTTGTGAAATATAAAGTGAAAGATGGATGAATAGGAATCTTTTGCTTGAACGTGGAATGGGGTTTGAAAAGTAACCACGCCGTGTGAAAAGGCTCCCCCGACTCTGAGGAGGCAGTAGAGAGGACTATGAGAACATGATGATGGAAATGAGACCGCGTTCGCTGCTTTGCCTTTGCGAAATGGAGCCTTTTGTGAGAATATGCCGCCGTCATTTTCCTCTGAAACAATGTGCTTTGGAGGCAAGCGCACTCTCGATCTGCATGGGTTAATGAGAGGAAAATGGAGCAGGCTCCTTTTTCTATTTTGGAGGGAAATGACTATAAGGAAGCGTCTAAAGGGAAGAGAAGAGGAAACAGCAGTGCGGGTCGACAAGAGCGCAAGAACAGATGTGGTGTTGTGCCTCGATGGCTCCATCAAAAGAGAGATCTCTTTTATAGTAACAATGATCCTTGTTAATGGACTACGAGTGACCACTTATTGTGATGCACCCAAACAAAGCAAAAAAAAAAAACTAATCTCCCTCAAATGAAAGCCATCCCATCCATCCGTCAGTTTTCTGTAGCTTATCTGGGGTTGGGTTGCGGTGGCAGCAGGATAAGCAGGCTATTCCAGAACGCTGTTGTCCTAAAAGCACCTGAATTAGGCCATCCACGCTAAAATGTTCAATTGCTGCCTGCATCTCATTAAACAAGTGACACCATGTCATTGTTGAGTGATGAATGAAGGCTATTCATCTGCTATCGCACAAAGTAAAAGCAAAAGGTTTGATTGCAGCTGTGATTCTCCGTTGTTTTTCATCTAAGCGACACTATTAGCTGATTAATTTGCCGCAGACATTGAAAGTGACGGTCCACTTCAATAGGCAAAACGAACAAGGCCAGGCACCATCTCGTCCTGGAGAAGTGCTCATGTAATATGTTTGCAAAATGATTGTGATGCACAAGGCCGACGACTAAAAAGCCCCACTTGTCTCTGTTATGAACCAATATGAAACAGATTCCTTCAAAACATCTCAAATCATTGCTTTTACCTTTTACCAACAAACAGAAAACTGCAGGGTGGTTCCACCAAAGTCACTTACTGCCATCTACTGGCCAAACTGAGGAACTGCACTATACTTTACTATCGTATTTAATGGATATTGTTTATTGCAGTATTTAATAGATATTGTTTACTACAGTATTTAATAGATATTGTTTGCTATAGTATTTAATGGATATTGTTTACTGCAGTATATAAGGGACTTTAATTATTACAGTATATATGGGCATTGTTTACGGCAGTATTTACTGGATATTGTTTACTGCAGTATTTACTGGATATTGTTTACTACAGTATATAATGGATATTGTTTACTGAAGTATATAACGGTTATGTTTACTACAGTATTTAATGGTCAAACGGTGATAAGATGCAAGAACTGAGCATTTGTGGGAGGAATATCACTTTGTAATGTTTAGGGAGGTCAACTGGAACATTTTCACTCAGATGAATTAAAGTCGGAATACTTTGACAAAATGGCAGAATATGATTGAGATATGTGTTAACTTTTCAGCAATCTGACAATCCCTCCTATAATCGCTCTTTTCCATACAAATACCAAATATTTATAATAATTTATAATTATAGGCACATGCTTTTTTTTTTTTACTTTTCGCTAAATTAAGAGTAAAGTACATGCAAAATTGAAATATTCTTGTGCTTTTCCTTATACTTTCACTGTTAAGTATATCTCTAGTACATAAAATGTATACTTTTTTAGTTTCATTTAAAAGAAGTATACTAATAGCCAACTTAAATAAACTTGTTTTCTGTAAGGGATGGGATCAGACAACACTTGCCCACGTGCACCGATGAGCCTCAGCGACCCATGACTCTTACACAGCGTCCTTCCTCAGAACACTTTGGTAGATACTCCAGAACTGCAGCTCTGCTCTGACTCAGTCAACTAACCAACACAATTATCCCCTTGTCAAAGTCACTCACATCCTCTTTTTTTATCACCTTCAGGATAAAATGTTCACTTGCTGCCCAACACATCCCCCCTGCTTGCATGTGCCATTGAAACACCTCTGTCAGGGGTTATAATGTTATGGCTGAATGTTGTAGAAGGCCTTGATTGTCTTTAAAATCGTATGATTGCGACACGAAAATGAGTCCGATTTGTCAGATTGCCTGAATGTGTCTGACTTACCTCGCTCCCTTTCGTCGCATTTCTAGGCTGTCGTAAACACCGACATCTCCACTTTCATCGTGAAGTTCATGCTCGTCCTCTCCATCCCCGTTCACCAAGTTGCCATTGCCTGGAGGCAGGGTGTCTCCGTTCTGATCCGTAAGCTTGAGCAGCTGCCGGTGGGCCGCTCTCTGTGTGACCAGGCTCTCCGTGTTGGCCGCAGACGTTCTTGTCGCTGAGGGATTCTTCCCTTCGCATAGTTTCATGTTTACATCGTTGCAGACTGAGTCCTGAAGACAAACCTCCATGTGACAGCTTACAGCCACTGCAACAAACGCCAACCACGAAAGATACTTTTATAGTAATTGTTATTGTGATGTCATTGCTTTGATCTCTAGATGCAGTCCGGTTCATCAGTCAACAGTTCTCTATGGAGCCCCTCTGGTGATATTGATGGGGGGAAAAAAGACTTAATAAGGCGTAGGAACACGTTATTATCTTACGAGACAATTATCTTGTAACCACAACTTAATAATGGGTGGGAGCGGCTTATCTCATGGGAAGATATTTACTCATGGCCACGAAAAATAAGTAATTCCCACGCCTTATTAAGTCACGGCCACGAGATAATAAGTCATTCCCACGAGATAAGTCACTCTATGTATTATTAAGTCATGGCCACGAGATTATAAGTCATTCACACACATTATAAAGTTCCAATAGGTTCCAGATATTGTCCATGAAAGTGAACCCTTGAAGGCACTTCACTATTTCTATCTCTCATTATAACACAGACACCCGAGATTAAGCCCTTACCAAAAAAAAAAAAATAAGCCAAAAGGCCCTTTATGTCAAAACTAAACACGGATACTGGCAGTTATAGCCATCAGTTTAACTTTGCAGTAAATTGTCTACCGGCCTCAGGTGAAGTACACAGCTTCACTTTTGTAGCCGGACCATTTAAAAGGAGTATTGGTTGCGTCACTTTTCGTTAAAGGTTTCTGAATGTCACCTGGAATATGCATAAAGGATAAATCTATACTAATGCAAGGAGCAATGGTCGACAGTCCTTTTTCACAGCCGACGTTTGGGCTAGTCACAGCAGGAAAAGCAAAATGTGTTGCTACTATTGATGGCCCGGTTTCACAATATCTACCCTGTTTAGATTTATAACTCCACTCCTTGTTGGAAGTTACCAGTAAATTTCTGATTTCCTCAACCAATGATGTCATTTTTTCAGACTGATTGCAGACTGACAGTGTCTTGGAATGGGGAAACAGTGATTCACCTTTGGGCTGGATTGATTTGGATCAATTCGCAGATCAAGGCTTTAGTGTTTTCCCTTTCTTTTAACTTGTGAAGAACTTTAGTGTCAGCCCGATACTTAATCCTTAAGGTATTGCACCGGTTTCAGTTGATTTCTGAGAGTTCATGTTGCGGTTTCGTAAACGGGCAGTTACCACCATATCCTAACAAGGTGGACAGCATTTTCAAGGACATGTGCAAAATATGTAAATAGAATAGAATGAATTAAAATGACTTGTTTTGTCAAAGAATCTGCTGAGGACTCAAAAAAATTAATTTTGTGTCATTTAACCACTAGGTTTGGGCTATTGCGGGAATATGCCAAAATCAATTAAACTTATTTTTTATTTAAATGGTATAAAATGAAGCAAAAACATTACAGGAGACATATTATTAAACTGATATGTGTGTAAAGGCTTGGCCACTGATAATAAAACTTCAGGATTTAATTTTTTTGCAATGTGTTCATAATTACCGGATGATTCAAACGAGTGACGCCCATTGGCCTTCATAGCAATATTACAGTGTTATTATTATACTACCCAAATGAATTGCCTTTTTGAGAACTTTCCCATGTCCAGAATCTCATGAAAGTTTGCGTACGCGTCACTCCTGCCGCCATTTAAAGAAATTGAACAACAGCGCCCCCTATTTTCACCTTGAAGTATGGAACTCGGCACAAATACTTCAAGCCAATTTGCAAATTGCCCATTTCCAAAGGCCCCATCGAAGCTGCTTGCGGCTTTAATTTGATTTTAGTTACTTGTCTTCCTTTCAAGATAAAGCTGAGGTAGGAGAATGATTACGTAGACATCGGCTACATGACGCAGTTCAGGCATTTTAGTGACAGTTGGTGACGGCGGCTCTCAGAATTAAGAATTTGACACAGAATTACTCAACCCCAATCAAATATTGGGTTTATTGACAAAATATACTATTCATAAGCTGTTTTCAATAACCAAGGAACAACTACCCAGGAACACGATAGAAGAGCTACAGTTTATAAGGACAGGGGAAAAAAAGCTAGCTTTCACTAGCTTAGCGGCTACTGTGTGTTTTGTCAAAAATAGATGTTATAACACGCTAACAATTAAACAAATACAAACACAGCGAAGTAGATGCATTTACTAAAGAGAATAACGTCAGAACCCACCTCTTCAGATACTCACATTTTTTCCTGTCAGTAGCGTCACTTTCCAGCGAATGCAACCATGGAAACGTCAACGCAAACATGATGCCTTCAGGTGTACGTAGAAGCTCGGACTTTTAAGAACCGCGGTCAAACACAGGTACAATTTCTTTTCTGTCAAGCGGAAAATAATGGTACTTCGACCCTATCTTGTTAGTCTGATGAACTTGTTAGTCTCCGTTAGTTAATGATCTCATTAGTCCGATCTGTGTCGGTAGTCTTTGTATTGCATCTGTTTACAATAGAAACAATGGTATTAAATATGCATGAGGCCAAACTGTTTGCATTGTCATGATAATGATGTTAATCAGCCAATCATACATTATTGAATGAATGATATTTACATTATTAAAGGTTGTCAAAGGCATCTCGTTTTGGTACTCAGAGCATTTTGAACATTACATTGTGCAGTTAAATCTAAAAAGTTGCTTTTTCTCTTTTGTCGGATTTACCATGTGCTGTGTCTACAAATATTTTCATTATCATATAAGCTATTACAAAATAGTACAAACTCAGTTACACACAAAGAGCTACTGTACTGTCAATGAACACAGAATAAACCAAAGTAAATCACCAGACAGCAAAAAGGTTTGGGTCCGAAGGAAGGCGGCTGAATTGTGAAAAGTCTGCTTCCATCTGCAGTTAATGATTGAAGGAAATTCCAAGGCAGTCTCCTTTACTAGAACTAAAATTCTTTTATGAAAACGGCATGGTTATTAGGGCACAATCTCCAACTCATTTAGGCTGGGACGAAATGGGCAACCAAAACCAGACGCCTGAATTCATTCATGACTAAAATTTTAATTTGAGATTCCCAACTGAAGATTGAATGATATTGAAATCATCGAGGACCAGTGAGCTGAAAACAGTCACACGCTCAAAAACACTGAAGTTATAGTTCTGCAAAGTACATACCATAAAACCTTTGAGGGCTCAAATCTCTTACGTAGAGCGAAAAAGAGAAGCATATAATGCTGAGTGTGTCATTGATTATAATTCCCTATATTAGATGTTTCACCAGGTTTCTGATGTATTGTCTCCTTGAACAGGATTCCAGAATGGTACCATGACAACTAAACTCGCTCACACTAATACCAGAACCTGCAAACGAATCCCTTCCACACGAACGGATATTTCCACTTATTAGGCCAGCGAGATCTGACAGTTTACTGACACACCCTAAATAGTCACTGCCCTCACAAACAAAAATCTCCAGAGCTAGATAAGGATTAGTCATATTTGTATATAGTTACATTTTTCATTTAACTTTGTAGCACTGAGATTTGATCCAAATGTAAGGTGTATTATAAATTAAATGTATTATTCTTAGGCATGAACTACATTTTTACACTGCATTAAAGTTTCCGCAGAGGAGAGAAAAGCATATCCTAGACATAAGATTTTGATGACCTTGCACTACATTTGAAATATGCCATTTGTAAGAGGCGTCAAATGGTGGAGCGCGTTCTTCAGTGTCCATTATCGATTGCTTTGTTCCTTTGATGATCTCTAACGGTCACCATTAAGTTTAGAACATTAACAATTAACATTGTAGT
Source organism: Lophius americanus (assembly GCA_037951165.1). Classification (NCBI taxonomy): domain Eukaryota; kingdom Metazoa; phylum Chordata; class Actinopteri; order Lophiiformes; family Lophiidae; genus Lophius; species Lophius americanus. The sequence goes on along the minus strand of JBBDHG010000169.1, from coordinate 940,497 downwards.
TCAATTCATATAGGAGTCATGTCCTGGCTAACCCATATTTGGACCTGTGGTTTGCTTTCCGGTGAAGGCCCAGCTTTAAGCTTTACGAAAGCTCTTCCAAAAGCTTAACCAATTCTTTTGACGTGTGCTGTTTGCTTCATGTCCCGGTCTTTATGAACCTCAACTTAGTGTTGACACTTCCAGACTAAATACATACAAGCCCTCATACCGAACACCAATCCAGTTTTACTAAAATGCTTTTAAGTTGGGAATAGAAGACCCTGTTAGAGCGCTGCTGCCTAGCAGGGAAACATTAGAGGAATGCAGCTTGAAAGGAGAAAAAATAAATCAGAAAACAGCTAATTGAGGGTTACAAGTTTGTTTTTATTGCCATGAAATGACATTTTAAAAAAGTATGGGACAGTCGAACAGTGCCCACAAGTGGTTCCCAGGTGTTCAAACAGTGCAATAAATGTGATCCCTGAACCCGGTTTTATTTTAAATACACTCTTAAGCCTGGTGTAACTTGCGCTATAAGAGGGTTACTTTCTTAGAACATCTCAGCAGTTGGGGATGGTATGGAAGTTTAATCGACCTCCTCAATGGTTGGCCCGGCAGATCCTCCACCACCAGGAGCTGCACCACCAGCACCAGGGAAGCCACCAGGCATGCCCTCTGGCATACCACCGGGCATTCCACCAGCACCCTGGTACAGTTTAGTGATGATGGGGTTGCACACTTTCTCCAGTTCCTTCTGGTGATGTTCATATTCATCCTTCTCAGCAGTCTGCAGAAAAAGGACAGAAAGTCACGTTTAGATTAGAAATGGAAAGCCTCAATAAACAGGATCTGCTGTGGCTATGTCACATTAATAATAATAATAATAATACATTTAATTTATAATGCACTTTACATTTGGATCAAATCTCAAAGTGCTAAAAGGTTATTCAAGTCGCTCCTGCTACTGACAATAGAATAAAATGTTCAAATTTCCTGACAGACAACCACTTTGTTTTGAGGGAGGAGGAAAATGTATTTTACCTGGTTCTTGTCGAGCCAGTTGATGACCTCATTGCATTTTTCCAAAATCTTCTGCTTGTCTTCCTCACTGATCTTGCCAGTAAGTTTCTCGTCCTCCACAGTTGACTTCATGTTGAAGGCGTACGACTCCAGGCTATTCTTGTAAGAAACCTTGTCACGTTGGACGTCATCTTCAGCCTTGTACTGTTCTGCTTCCTGAACCATGCGCTCAATGTCCTCCTTGCTCAGACGACCTGAAAGCAAATTCGGCAGTGAGTAATTGTTGCGTTTCACAGTTGAGTGGGCTTGATTAGGAGGCCAATCTCACCCTTGTCATTGGTGATGGTGATCTTATTCTCCTTTCCAGTGCTCTTGTCAGCAGCAGAGACATTCATGATGCCGTTGGCGTCGATGTCAAATGTCACCTCAATCTGGGGAACGCCACGAGGAGCAGGAGGGATGCCGGTCAGCTCGAACTTGCCCAGTAAGTTGTTGTCCTTAGTCATAGCACGCTCACCCTCATAGACCTGTTTGAAGTTTGCAGGGTAAGCACACAAATAAGATACCGGTTCAGCAAACGTTATTTACTCATACATCCAAGAAAATTATCTTTGGACCTGTGACCTTGGGTGGAAACTAGGAATACATAAGGACAGGTATTACATGATGCTGTGCTTACCTGGATGAGCACACCAGGCTGGTTGTCAGAGTAGGTGGTGAAGGTCTGGGTCTGCTTTGTGGGAATGGTGGTGTTACGTTTGATCAGGACAGTCATTACACCTCCAGCAGTCTCAATACCGAGGGACAGAGGAGTGACGTCAAGAAGCAGCAAGTCCTGCACATTCTCAGACTTGTCACCAGACAGGATGGCAGCCTGGACAGCTGTAAAATAAATCCAGTTAGACCCTTCGACAATTTCTAGAAGACAAAATATACTACACATAGAAGGCAAATTATGCTGATGACAAACCAAGAGCATAAAAACGCTTACCTGCTCCATAGGCCACAGCTTCATCTGGATTGATGCTCTTGTTGAGTTCCTTTCCATTGAAGAAATCCTGGAGCAGCTTCTGGATCTTGGGGATACGAGTGGAACCACCAACGAGCACGATGTCATGAATCTGTCCTTTATCCATCTTGGCATCACGCAGGGACTTCTCCACGGGGTCCAAAGTGCCACGGAAAAGGTCAGCGTTGAGCTCTTCAAAGCGAGCCCTGGTGATTGAGGTGTAGAAGTCAACTCCCTCGTACAGAGAGTCGATTTCAATGCTGGCCTGGGTGCTGGAAGACAAGGTGCGCTTTGCCCTCTCACAGGCAGTACGCAGACGACGGACAGCTCTCTTGTTGTCGCTGATGTCCTTCTTGTACTTGCGCTTGAACTCCGCGACAAAGTGGTTCACCATGCGGTTGTCAAAGTCTTCCCCGCCAAGATGAGTATCGCCAGCAGTGGATTTGACCTCAAAGATGCCATCCTCAATGGTCAAGATGGACACATCGAAGGTGCCTCCACCAAGATCAAAGATAAGAACGTTCCTCTCAGCTCCAACCTGAAATCAAGTCGGTCTTGTTATTTCTCAAGGCACTTTAAATTATCAACTATGTCATGGACATACACCATGAAAATATTACTGAAATGGCTACAATCATCTACCTTCTTGTCCAAGCCATAAGCGATGGCAGCTGCAGTTGGTTCATTGATGATACGCAGAACATTCAGACCAGAGATTGTGCCAGCATCTTTGGTGGCCTGACGCTGGGAATCGTTGAAGTAGGCCGGTACCGTAATTACAGCATTGTTGACAGTCTTTAAGGAAAAAAGACCATGGTTAGAATATGTTCACATTAATGGTGCTATTAAAGAGATCTGCAAAAAATAAAACTTTACCTTTCCGAGGTAGGCTTCTGCAATCTCCTTCATCTTCACGAGGACCATGGAAGAGACTTCTTCTGGGTAGAAGGACTTCGACTCACCCTTGTACTCAACTTGAAGCTTGGGCCGTGTGTTGTCGTTGATGACGTCGAATGGCCAGTGCTTCATGTCTGACTGAACGACAGCGTCGTCAAACCTGCGTCCAATCAGTCGTTTGGCATCTGCAAAACATAATTAATGATTTAGAAAAAAATAATTCATCTTCACTTGGGGCGTTGTGTGAAGAGGACCACTCAGACATCCAAGGAAGGAATTGGGCCATCTTTGGTTTTTCAACCTCTGGTGGAAACTACGAATGGCAGGAAAATCGTCATCACAGTGAGGATTCACATTTAGGATGGCATTTAATATCCATTTGATATATTGCAGCCTAAAGTCATTCTTGCATTAAGGTCATAGGATTAAGAACCAAATCATTTGTTTGTTGACATCTCGTCACAATAAGCTGGGTTGCCCTTTGAAAATTGTGCATGGTATGACCAGAGAGAATGACATGACTACAATATTCATTAAAATAAAATTCTTACCGAAGACTGTGTTGGTAGGGTTCATGGCAACCTGATTCTTGGCAGCATCTCCAATCAGCCTCTCACTGTCTGTGAAGGCAACATAGCTGGGTGTGGTCCTATTGCCCTGGTCATTGGCAATGATTTCCACTTTGCCATGCTGGAACACACCAACACAGGAGTAGGTGGTCCCGAGATCGATCCCAACTGCCGGTCCCTTTGACATTTTTCCTACAGAAAGACAAGTGGTTAGCGACTGAAACATAGTCAGGAACTTGAGCCACATATCCCAAGAGCAAAAAATTCAACACGCCTGTACGTTCTGATGCACAGTTCAGTTTGAGGGTTATACATTAGGTGTTTCGTTACAGCGAGTTTGGTGCTGAGATGTACGAGGTATTCAGTTAATTAAGAAATAAAGTTAGCCTTGGTATCTTCATAAACAAAGTTTATTGGTTGTATGGCAGGAGAAAGTGAAACATGGCTTTGTGATTCCTTGTAAAGCAATAAATGATCCTACTTTGGATTGGTTCATAATAATTTCAAAATCATAGTGGAAATGTGAGTCATTTCTTGCTGACATGAGTAATAAAAAATGAGTCCTTTGTTAACAGTCAGGATCCGTGGTGGACGTGCCCTTCTTCCTTCTTGAACCAAGTCACTACGTGAGATCAAGTCCCATCGACAATGGCACCAAGCTGTGTTTCGCCTTTATGACCGTTATTACTAAGGCGCTATGTGATCATCGATGATAATTAGTATTTAACAGCGTCTTCCATATTCTGAACAGGTTCACTATGGTGTGGCTATTAAGATTTTATGATTAAGCTGGAGAGAAAGCCCTGACGTACGCCCTGGTCATGTGACCACGAGGCCGGCGCGACAACCGCCATTTTGAGGCCAGTAAGACACTATAGCTACCTTCCACATTTACATCCTGTTCAAATGTAACCATTTCACCAGAAAAAAAATGGCATAACAGTGAGGACGAACTGAAACCTTTTACGTTAACACGGTGATAACTTTCCTTCAGAAGAGCACAAATGTACCGCAGTGCTGATGAATGCGGACATCTTGGCATTGGTTTCTCGAGAACGTTCTGGAACATCTCAGTTCTACTGTTACCGTTATCGCTTACATCTCACAGCAGCCCTATTATTTTATCGATGTAATCGCTTACATCGTTCCATACATCATTTGAAAACAGGAACTTATTAAAATAAGGAAACATAACGAAAAAAGGCGAACGTTACACCCGAAATACCTAGATTTAAGATTAATCAAGCTAACAAACTAATCACCGTTGAGATACGCATTGAGCCGAACGACAGTATCACATTATTTGCGTATCATCCAATAACAACTTACCGAATTGTTAAACACAGGATGACTTTGGGTGTTGGAATGGAGAGCTTTCAGGCCGACTTGTCCGGACTTGAGAAAGGAAAGGGATGGAATTCGCTTTGAGAACAGTATATATATATGGCTCAGCAGCCAATCAGACGTCGAGCCGTCAAGGCTTCTCAGGAGATGCCCAATCACGTTCAAGATTTTGAATGACGTAGATAACCTTATAGCCTATTTCCTATTTAAAATCTACCCACCCAGTCCCTACTAATAAAAAATAAAATATCTTCTATATCACAGAACAATGGACAACCGATGATTATATAGACACCTTCCTCATGACGTCACATTAGCCATCGCCCCTCCGTTTAGCATATAATACATCTCCGTGTGTTATAAAAGCTTATTGGCTTAATTCTTTTTTCTTCTTTGTGACTTTAATATTGATAGAATTTCTGTAGAAATGTCTGCTTTTCATCACAATGCTTTCTTGTCATGTGGTCTAATTTTCAAGTACAATTTTCATCTCGTTTGATGTTGAGCTTTTATATAGAAATAAATCTCTTTTTTCGCACATTGGGCTCACAATTGTGTTGTTAGATCAATTGTTGAACAGGGAGGGTTTACTCTTCATTTATAAAGAATTTCTGTCACATTATAATATTGTAACCCCTAGTGAGTATGCAATGGTCTCTCGTGCATCACCTCTTGTCTTTGTAATCAATCGATCTCAGCCAAGGATTGATATTTAACAATTTCCATTGTTCTCCAATACAAATTACCATCAGTAAAAATGTCCCACCCATTCTGGCAAAGAGACTTAACTTAATTATCATCAGTGATGTTATATTGATATTGAGTATGAGTATTTCTTCTACCCTAATGAACATTTTATCTCTTATAAAGTTGAAAAATTTTCCTTTAAATGTACCCATTGAATGTATTTAAATGTACCCATAGAATGTACACTGCTGAACTCAAAATTAAACTAGAAAAAAACCCTCAGAGAGCACAAACCTCTGCCAAGGCACAACAGTTTCCAAGATTCAGGAAGAATGTATTAGTATTTAATTCATTAATGTATGAGTTATTGTCATCCTCTAAATCTACCAACAACTCCAACAAACTCTCTCTCAAATACTCTGTAGCCTGTCTTTTCATGCAGCTTTCAGTGTCTCTGTTCAGCCCATTGAGCCCCATGTTCCATCCCCATAAGAACATCAAAGGAGTCAAAGGAACTCTTGAAACTGAGTTAGCTACATTATGACATCAATACTCCAAACGACAGTTGCGTGTTTATTTTAGCGCTGGCATAGTGAGAGAGATTTCTGGCAGAATCTTTGCTCTTTTATTCATCACAATATGATGATGAATTTGTTTGGCTTTGGAGAAATGTGTTTGGTCTCCTAGAGGTTAACACTGAGAGGAGCTCATATTTACCTCATGATTGAAATTAATGGGGTAAATGTAATTACTTAATTGCAATGACATTTGCTGAATTGTTTGCTGTGTATTCATTGCGAATGTACTTGCACAATAATGTTGTGAACAATGTTCACAATATCAGTCTAAATGCACAATTTCAATTATTTTCTTACATCCGATTTGGTCTTTGTTTAGTGGTTCACATTATTCTTAAAATGTGGCCGATATCAGACTCCAGTATGAACAATTCAAGGCCGTAAACTGACCCGCATGACGCTAAAGAATAATAACAAAGACGTCACACGCAGCATGCTGTCTTTGTTACAAAGAAACAAAATGTAAGCCATTAAAGTTAGTCTGAACGCTTTCTTTTACAGTGGAAAGAGTTAATAGTGATTCTGTAACAGTTAAAAATAAATAAAAGTTAATAGTGATCTCTATAAACTCTTTCCATATAGTGGAAAGAGTTTACAGTAATGTTTTCGAGCGAAAGCGACTCCCGCCGGCAAAGATTTGTGAGTGATGTCGACGGAAGATGACGTCAGAGTCGCATGAATTCCGATCCAACGATTCAGACTGGGATTTTTTTTTAAAACGATTGGAACTGGGGTAGCATCATAAAGAATCTGACCTCTTGTCTTATTTAGCACTACATATGGAAGTGTTCCAAACGGGAACTGGAAAAGATCAAATTCCATGTGGTTTTTGCTGCTCACAATACCAATATGTGCAAAACAAAAAACAGAATTGGACCAGTTTTTTCCTGCAGGGTACTCTTTACACACCTGCCTTGCTTCTTTGGAAAGACAAATGAATCACAACAAATCATGTTTGAATTGCATCATGTTGACTTGCTCATGCTGAGAAAAAAACACAATTTCTTTATTATTCAAAGAACTGAGTAAGTACATAAGTAGGTAAATAATTAAGTCAGTAAGCAAAAACGTTTTTTACCCTGGAAGGCACAGCAATGTGAGTGGCATGGTGAGGTAAGCCATGGAAAAATTACCAGTTGATCACAAAGGCAGGTCAAAGAGACAAGAAACCTTTCACTTTTGTTCCTTACAGATTCTCTGTAAAAAGTGTTAAGAGTGTAAGATGGAGTACGAAAACGATATATAAAACAAAATATATATTAAAATAAATGAGAATATATTATAATAGTATAAGAATAATATTTTGCAATTACAATATTAGTGCCAGTTTTTTTTGTCAGTTTCCGTCATCTCCAGGCGTCCAATCAAATGCTTCATTGGATGAGTAAAGCACTGTTTAAATTAATTACACCTTCTGTTCCAAGATGTACACCAATGCGGATACAAAATGATAGAAGTCAATGCAGTAATGAAGTACCATCTAGGTAAAAAGCTTTTTGAGAAGCACACCTTTCCTCCACACCATTTTGTTCTTATGTTTCCCTCATTTCAAAGTACATCTAATTTTTCTGTCCTTCTGTCTTCTACTCAATGTTGATAATGATGTCCTGCCTAAATGTATCCAAGAGCTTGTACAAAAAAAGCCTACCTATTTTTACTGAAATAGATAAGTTTAGAATTGAAGACTCCGAGAGAGCCTCGACTTCAGTCCAGGAAGAAAAAAACCTAAATAACTATATAAGAAAAAATGCAGCCACTAAGGTGACATGGTTGAGCAAACAGAAGACATTGAAGGTTACAAGTTTTCATTTTTATTGCCATGAAGTGACATTCAGTTTAAAACATTAGCAGACAGTCGAACCGTGCAATAAATGTGATCCCTGAACCCGGTTTTATTTTAAATACACTCGTAAGCCTTGTGTAACTTGCACTGTAAGAGGGTTACTTTCTTAGAACATCTCAGCAGTTGGGGATGGTACGAATGTTTAATCGACCTCCTCGATGGTTGGTCCGGAGGATCCGCCACCACCAGGAGCTGCACCACCAGCACCAGGGAAGCCACCAGGCATGCCCTCTGGCATACCACCAGCACCCTGGTACAGTTTAGTGATGATGGGGTTGCACACTTTCTCCAGTTCCTTCTGTTGATGCTCATATTCATCCTTCTCAGCAGTCTGCAGAACAAGGACAGAAAGTCACGTTTAGATTAGAAATGGAAAGCCTAAATAAACAGGATCTGCTGTGGCTATGTCACATTAAAGGTTATTCAAGTCGCTCCTGCTAATGACAATAGAATAAAATGTTCAAATTTCCTGACAGACAACCACTTTGTTTTGAGGGAGGAGGAAAATGTATTTTACCTGGTTCTTGTCGAGCCAGTTGATGACCTCATTGCATTTTTCCAAAATCTTCTGCTTGTCTTCCTCACTGATCTTGCCAGTAAGTTTCTCGTCCTCCACAGTTGACTTCATGTTGAAGGCGTACGACTCCAGGCCATTCTTGGAAGAAACCTTGTCACGTTGGACGTCATCTTCAGCCTTGTACTGTTCTGCTTCCTGAACCATGCGCTCAATGTCCTCCTTGCTCAGACGACCTGAAAGCAAATTAGGCAGTGAGTAATTTTTGCGTTTCACAGTTGAGTGGGCTTGATTAGGAGGCCAATCTCACCCTTGTCATTGGTGATGGTGATCTTATTCTCTTTTCCAGTGCTCTTGTCAGCAGCAGAGACATTCATGATGCCGTTGGCGTCGATGTCAAATGTCACCTCAATCTGGGGAACGCCACGAGGAGCAGGAGGGATGCCGGTCAGCTCGAACTTGCCCAGTAAGTTGTTGTCCTTAGTCATAGCACGCTCACCCTCATAGACCTGTTTGAAGTTTGCAGGGTAAGCACACAAATAAGATACCGGTTCAGCAAACGTTATTTACTCATACATCCAAGAAAATTATCTTTGGACCTGTGACCTTGGGTGGAAACTAGGAATACATAAGGACAGGTATTACATGATGCTGTGCTTACCTGGATGAGCACACCAGGCTGGTTGTCAGAGTAGGTGGTGAATGTCTGGGTCTGCTTTGTGGGAATGGTGGTGTTACGTTTGATCAGGACAGTCATTACACCTCCAGCAGTCTCAATACCCAGGGACAGAGGAGTGACGTCAAGAAGCAGCAAGTCCTGCACATTCTCAGACTTGTCACCAGACAGGATGGCAGCCTGGACAGCTGTAAAATAAATCCAGTTAGACCCTTCGACAATTTCCAGAAAACAAAATACACTCAGCCTCTTTATTAGGTAAACCTGTTCAACTGCTTCTAAAAGCAAATATGTAATCAGCAAGCAACCCAGAAATAGCCTAGAGGAACTACTCAAGATCAAACCGGGCATCAGAATGAGGAATAAAGTTTATTTAAGAGACTCAGAACATGATATGGTTGTTGGTGCCAAATGGGCTGGTCCCAGTATATCAGAATTGATGACCACAGCTTACTCATGTTCTGATGGCGACTTCCAGCAGGATAAAGCACCATATAACAAAATAAAGGTCAAATCATCTCAAACTGGTTTCTTCAAACTGGCAATGAGTTTGGTGTACTAAAATTGTCTTGACAGTCAGCAGATCTCAAACCACTATGACATCATTTGGTATTGGTATGGAATTTTGGTAGATCTTGAGATTTGTATCATTGATGTGAAGGTATGCCGCAACGCCACCTTAGATCAAAATCTGAGGAATATATCCTGTTTCCAACACATTGTTTAATCTATTTCTCAAATTATTAAGGCAGTGTTATTGAGTGTCAACACAGAAGCCTAATTATGCCAACGATAAGCAAGAAGAATAAAAACGCTTACCTGCTCCATAGGCCACAGCTTCATCTGGATTGATGCTCTTGTTGAGTTCCTTTCCATTGAAGAAATCCTGGAGCAGCTTCTGGATCTTGGGGATACGGGTGGAACCACCGACGAGCACGATGTCATGAATCTGTCCTTTATCCATCTTGGCATCACGCAGGGACTTCTCTACGGGGTCCAAAGTGCCACGGAAAAGGTCAGCGTTGAGCTCTTCAAAGCGAGCCCTGGTGATTGAGGTGTAGAAGTCAACTCCCTCGTACAGAGAGTCGATTTCAATGCTGGCCTGGGTGCTGGAAGACAAGGTGCGCTTTGCCCTCTCACAGGCAGTACGCAGACGACGGACAGCTCTCTTGTTGTCGCTGATGTCCTTCTTGTACTTGCGCTTGAACTCCGCGACAAAGTGGTTCACCATGCGGTTGTCAAAGTCTTCCCCGCCAAGATGAGTATCGCCAGCAGTGGATTTGACCTCAAAGATGCCATCCTCAATGGTCAAGATGGACACATCGAAGGTGCCTCCACCAAGATCAAAGATAAGAACGTTCCTCTCAGCTCCAACCTGAAATCAAGTCAGTCTTGTTATTTCCCAAGGCACACTAAATGATCGACTATGTCATGGACATACACCATGAAAATATTACTGAAATGGCTACAATCATCTACCTTCTTGTCCAAGCCATAAGCGATGGCAGCTGCAGTTGGTTCATTGATGATACGCAGAATGTTCAAGCCAGAGATTGTGCCAGCATCTTTGGTGGCCTGACGCTGGGAATCATTGAAGTAGGCCGGTACCGTAATTACAGCATTGTTGACGGTCTTTAAGGAAAAAAGACCATGGTTAGAATATGTTCACATTAATGGTGCTATTAAAGAGATCTGCAAAAAATAAAACTTACCTTTCCGAGGTAGGCTTCTGCAATCTCCTTCATCTTCACGAGGACCATGGAAGACACTTCTTCTGGGTAGAAGGACTTCGACTCACCCTTGTACTCAACTTGAACTTTGGGCCGTGTGTTGTCGTTGATGACGTTGAATGGCCAGTGCTTCATGTCTGACTGAACGACAGCGTCGTCAAACCTGCGTCCAATCAGTCGTTTGGCGTCTGCAAAACATAATTAATGTTTTAGAAAAAACAATTTATCTTCACTTGGGGCTTTATGTGAAGAGGATCACTCAGACATCCAAGGAAGGAATTGGGCCATCTTTGGTTTTTCAACCTCTGGCGGAAACTACGAATGGCAGGAAAATCGTCATCACAGTGAGGATTCACATTTAGGATGGTATTTAATATCCATTTGATATATTGCAGCCTCAAGTCATTCTTGCATTAAGGTCATAGGAATTAGAACAGAATCATTTGTTTGTTGACATCTCGTCACAATAAGCTGGGTTGCCCTTTAAAAATTGTGCATGGTATGACAAGAATGACATGACTACAATATTGTTGTTCATTCAAATAAAATTCTTACCGAAGACTGTGTTGGTAGGGTTCATGGCAACCTGATTCTTGGCAGCATCTCCGATAAGCCTCTCACTGTCTGTGAAGGCAACATAGCTGGGTGTGGTCCTATTGCCCTGGTCATTGGCAATGATTTCAACTTTGCCATGCTGGAACACACCAACACAGGAGTAGGTGGTCCCGAGATCGATCCCAACTGCTGGTCCCTTCGACATTTTTCCTACAGAAAGACAAGTGGTGAGCACGTTGAGTGAAGTCAGAAGCTTGAGCCACACCAATCCCTGAAAAGCGATGTAGTCAAGTTTTTTTTTATCAGTAGTATTAATCAGGGATATTAATCTATGAAAAGCACTCCTTGTTTAATAATCACTTTAAAAAATTAATTTCAAACGTCTCTAGCATTAAGTGAAATTGTCCAGTGAGCGCTAATGAACAATAGTATATAACTTACATCCTATCTTCATTTTAAGTAGGCTACTTATGGCGTGGGTATGAAACCATGCATCATAATCTTAAACAGGGGCAGACTCACTTCCACATTTGTTCCCCAACATGACGTTTCCTTGTCTTAACAACAATTTCTGACATCAAGTGATATTTATTAACAATGCGTGTGAATATATCGACATACAATAGGGCTGCTGTGAGTTGGACGCGATAACGGTAACAGTGGACAGAATTAGGAAGGAGAGATCCTGGGACGTCCCTCGCTCGCGGCGAGGTCTGGTCACGTGACCACCAGCCCGGCGTGCAAACCACCATTTCGAGACTGGACAGCCTTCCACATTATGGCCGTGTTAAAATCAAACAATTGCGCTTCCAAAAACGGTTAAGGCGAACGGAGGTCATCTGTATAAGCGCGGTGATGGGGTTGTTGTCCTGAGGCGTAAACATGGCCGACTGTCAGATGAATACGGATATCTTGTCCTTTTTTTTTTTTCGAGAACGTTCTAGAACATCTGATTTCTACTGTTGTCGTTATCTCGTCCAATATGCTTCACAACAGCCCCCCCTGTATGTCGATCGAATCGCTTACATTGTCTAATATATAGTTCGAAATCAGAAACTTATTAAAACTAAAAAAAAAACATCGTGTTGATAGGGTCGAACTTGAGTCGGCGAAGCATTGCGATATAAGATATTCAAGCTAACAAATGAACTCCCGTGGAGCTAAGCATTAAGACAAAATAAACATCGTCACATATTTGCGTAATATCCAGTAAAAACCTACCGAATTATTGAACCGACGATGACTTTGAATGTTGGTTTGAACACCTGAGAGGTCAACCAGCCCGGATGTGAGAAAGGAAAGGGGAGAGATCCGTTATAGAGACGCGTTACATAGCGGCTCAGCAGCCAATCAGACGTCGAGCAGTCCAGTCTCCTCAAGAGATGACCAATCATGTTCAGGATCCTAATTTACGTAGAGAACCTTCTAGTCCATTTCATGTTTTAATTCTGCGCACTCATTAAAAAAAAGTCTTCTCGGAACAACGAACAGCTGATGATGATAGACGCTTTTCCGTGACGTCACATCAGCCTCCGCCACTCCTTTTAGAGTAATATTCCGCTCCGTGTCTGATCAAATCCGGGTGTTTTTTTTTTGTTATTTGCAATATTGATATTGATAAAAACAGTTTTTTTGAGATATTGATCAATATTTTTTAAAAATGCCTTATTTTAATCACTGAGCTTTCTTGTCATTGCACGTAATCTTCAAGCACAGATTTTCTCCTTGTTGAATAATAAGGAGATTTTATATCAATAAATCTCTTTCCTAATTTCCAATAAACTTATCCATACAACTCCCCTTCCAAAAAACGATATTGAAAAAAGATTGTATATAGACATTGATATAAATTATTGTTTCTGTGGTGGATGTCCTGAATCTATTGTGTATTTACTTTTGCCACTGTCAGAGTGTAAGAGATATCTGGCAGAACCTGTGCTCTTTTATTTCTTTTTTGTGATGATGACTTTGTTTAGCTTTGTAGAAATGTTTTGTTTGGTCTCCCAGAGTTCAAGACTGAGAATAACTCTCATATTTACTTATTAGTCTAATTTTGATAATTGCTGGTTTTCATATTCATTGGGAATGTACATGTACAAAGGCAAATTTTGTAAAGATTAAACTAATGCAAACGTGAAGCAACAATGAAAGTAGGAATCGGTCATATATATAAAGTTTTCATTTTGTCTATAAGAACTTCATTTATTTATCGTTTGCATAGTATTGCGGACTCTTTATGTATATTTTATTCTGATCACTTTGTTTCTAATGCATTTTATTTTTGGTAATTTATTACCAGCAGTCTAGTTTGGTTTTTGTTGTTTGGTTTTTTACATGATAATAAAGTTTTAGAAAACTGATGTCATCTTGGTGGATAAACTTGTGAGAAACAAACAAGTGCCGATAAAAAAGTACAGATCATACAAATGATTTTAAGACAGATTTGGACGGTTGTACAAAAATGCTTCCAGGAAGGACAGGATATCTTATTATATTTCATCATCAGAACAGATTATATTTCCTCATATTGAGTTTGATAAGATAAATTGTAAAGAATATATTTCAAAATCATATTAGGGTGTTATTAAATCGCGTCTTAAGCTCTTTAAACGTCATCAGGATCACAGACAGACTTTTGGAAATTGTTTGAAAATTCCAACATCGACACTTATAATACAACATTATAGAAAAACGGATACGTAAAAAAAATATGTAATTTATTGGTACATGCAAAAACAAAAAGTATTTATATTACAGTATTACAGTTGGAAGCATTGTGACATGTTCAATATGAAAACAAAATGGCTTAATCTGTGTGCACAATAACGGTGATGATAATCTTTCTGACATAATAAGCACTTGTTATAGTTCTGTCTCTTTGTCTAAAGTTTGTCCCAGGCTCTGAGGTTGAGACATTTGCTCTTCATTTATTCTCCCTGATGCTGCCATCACACTTGAGACGATCACTGGTGGTTGCTCAACGACGTATTGAGAGAATGCCGTGCTCCATGGTCCTGTTTGAGAGGAAGCATTTTCCAGAGTGACTCATTGCAGACACATCATAATAATAATAATAATACATTTAATTTATAATGCACTTTACATTTGCATCAAATCTCGAAGTGCTACAAAGTAAAAGCAGATTAAGCAACAATAAAAAATAAAATAATAACTATATAAAAACCTGACCAAAAAGCATCAATGTTAATTAAATTAACTTACATGTTCTATATACACCTCAGTAAGAAAATTACTAAGTCAGTAAGTAAGCAAGTCTTTGGTCAGTCTCTGAGTCCATTGACTACCTCTTTGCCGTTGTCCATTGGTGTTCCTCTCTTCCTGGCTTGATTTTGATTTATTGCTTTCCTCAGATGGATCACAATCTTCATTCTCTGTAAAAAAAAAAAAAAAAGACAACCATGAAGACATTTCTAAAAAAAACATGCATCATCATCCTGACTAAAGTCTAAATTTAAATGACGCCAGCCATACAGGCTGCACAATTATCTTCATTCTGGTGTTGTTTGTTGGCAGAAAATGTATTAGATCCTGCTTACCTATCTTCCAGGTTATGTGTGCTCTCCATAGTTTGATGGCAATGAAAATAACAACCACCAGAAGACTAAAGATTAGGCAGGACACCAGGAAGATGAGCAAAGATGAACTTTGGCCATTTTCCATCTGCATTTTTGGCAGATTAAAGTCTCCTGGGAACGGAAAAATGTTATTGATTAGTTCAGCCAAACCCTTGCTTATTAAAAAACAAAAAAACAATCAACACATGCATTAGACGGTTTTATTCTCAACCACCCACTGATAATGATCACAGTTTGCCTTTACCTGTTCTGTTTCCATCTGTATGGTTGGATGATGTGGTCTCCTCTGTTGTGTTAGATTCTAAAGTCGAACCTTTAATGAATTATGAAAAAAGAAGATGAAATAATCAGCACCGTTTTCTGAATGGAGAAACACAGCTGTAGTTGTCCAACGTCACCACTAGATGGCAGCAGACAGATAACGCTGGAAGTTCAGTTGGCATTTGGAGATGGTTGTGGTCAGTAAAAGCATCATTCTGTGTCATAAACAATTGTTTTATCGGTTGTATTGGGCTACTTTAACTGCTCTTGTGTTATTTTATCATTCCAAATAGCTATTAAATTATTTTCTCATACATTTATCTTCCACTAAAAACGTCACACTTATATCATACCTGCTGTTCTTGTGGCATTGAAGATGGAATCAGAGGGGTTTGTTTTAGCTGCAACATACAAAGACATTATGATAAATCTCACAGAGCATTTATTTTCTGTATCGCAGAGAGAGAAACTGATGACATTTAAATGTGATATGTTTTATGAGTGATGAGTCTGAAATATTTTACACTCTAAACTGAGGTGAAAATCACTCTGTTATAAAGCATTAACTTCTACTGGTGATCTGATATGGAACATGTTCACCATGGATTAATATGCATATTATTTGCACGAGTGTTCCACTCACAGCTGGTGCTGAGATTTGACCCCGTGGATGTACCAGGGGTCAGAGGTTGTCCGCTGGCTTCTCCATCAGTGTTTGGCTCTTTGGAGGAAAACAGGTGTTTGGAGGGAGTAGGTGATGATGCTTTTATAGAGGTATCTGAAGAATCTCCATCCACGTTTGCATAGTACACTGTTGTTCTGCCATGTCTGAACCAACTGGTTGTTGTTTTTATCCCCTCTGATGACCCTTGAGGCTGGACCGTTGGTGGAAGGGTTGTAGTTTTGCGATTTGGTTTTAATGCTGTGACAGAAAGGAGAAATGATTAAATTGAAATATTAACAGCGCGTCTTTTCGTGGGACATCAAAGTGACGATTTATTTGACAGGAAATGAGACTATTGCAGAGAAAGAGATCTCTTTCTCTTGTTTTTCTCATGGATATGAAACTGTTACAGTGCTTCCCCTGTCATATGACAAAACAAATCCTCTCTCTTCACTGACCCTCAAAATGCGGAACTACACCATTTGACCAAGTTGTGGTTATTTCTACAAACTTTCCACCGCGGCAAACATTTGATAGAGGCTTTCTTAAACGTATTGTGGATAAACATGTGATGAATTGAATACATTTGTGCTCACAGTTGCGTCCGATTTTGACAAAGTCCATCAGCGGTTTTGAGTGTAGACCTGGATGGCGAACGAGGCATTTCACCGTGACTCTATTCTCCAAAGACTGGAAGTATAACATGGCACTGGAAACATATCTTTCATCTTCATGAAGGATCTGGGAATGAACTGTGGAATGGGAAAAAAGCATGTCAGTTAATGGCCGCCTGCATCAGTCCTCAAAAAGAAATATTCACCCTTTAATGTCCTGCTAAACTGTTCGGTTGAGCACATTTTCAGTCACTATCTCTTATCGATAAAATGCGTGACACTCGAATGAACCTGTTTGTAATGTGACCCAGTGGCAGCATGTATGTGCTAAAGAGTAAAGGTCCAAGGATGGAGCCCTGGGGGACACCACAGGTCAAAGGGGCCAATGAGGAGGAGGCATTAAACATGGATATTGAGACAGTCCTATTCAATAAAGTAGGACTTTTTTTTTGGCATTTAATGCATGTGAAGACTTATTTAACAGAATTATCTTACTTGACACAACCAGAAAAAGTCTAGTAAGAGTAAGAATAGTTTTCTAAGAGTATGTTTACAATAATGTTGAACTAATCTAATTCAAATGGACTATTTTCCATGAAATACAAAATGTCACCATGACATCATTTTATCTATCTGACTTTTCTTTCCTCTTTTCACTGTTTAAAAACATACGTGACCAAAGGATTTTTCATGTCATGGTAAATTCAGAGTGTTTAAGATATTAAATCCATAAATGCCCCCCAAAGAAATAAACGGTTGACGGTGGTTATAATGTTATGGCTGATACATGGCAGGTAAGAAGTTGTTTGGCTCCGAATCTAAATCATAACATGCTTCTGTGACTCTGTTTGTTTACTGTCTGCATTAAATTGCATTGCAAATCTGCATTAAAGTGTTTTGGGGTTTTTTTCCAGTAAAAAGCAAAAACGTTCATTTATTGCCGACTTACTAAGGATTTCAGGTCCGTGATCCAATTTCCAGGAGATCTGCGGAGGATAGTTGGTCCCCTCTGCCGTACACTTAACAGTCATCTGTCCTTCATGCTTTGTTTTTATTATTCTGGGTTGATCTTTAAAGAGAAAAAAAATTGACAGCAGAGCCAAATGTTATTTCATATTTTAAGAAATAAAATAATAAATGCTCCTCTGACTGAGAACGCAGAGGGCTAACGCGTGTCCTGAAGATTCTATCACTAAATCAATCTTAGACGTCTTTATCTTTTGAGGGCTTGGCCAATATTATTATGGTCTGTGAACGTGAGACTCACCCAGAACCGTCAGCTCCACTCTCCTCTCCTCGCCGTCATACTGATGGCACGTGTAGTTGCCTCCATCTTTGAAGGTGACGTGGGAAATGCTGACGGTGAAATCGGAGTCGGACTGTGTGTTGATGCTGTAACGCTTTTCCTTGAGAACTTTAATCACCACAGCTGGGGAGTGAGGGAGGATTTAAAAAGGGTGCTGAATAAAAATCGTTACTCAAATCCGAGCGTCTTTATCGTTTTGGCCTTATACATTTTATTTAAGCATTAACATTATTACATTTCTTATGCCGGAAGTACATGATATCGCCTTTAGGGTTCATCCAGTCCATAGAGGTTTGGTGAGCATTGGCGACCGGGCAGCTCAAATCGACCTTTTGACCTTTCCTCACGGTCACACGCTGCCACACGGCACCAGAAACTGAAAGCACATAAATAGGAACATGGATTTCTATGAGAAGTCCCGCTGAAACCATAACGTCATTTTCTAACACTTTTACGGCCCACACAGCAACTGATGCCACGATGTTCAGCTACATGAGAAAAACATCAGAACCAGGCCCGGGCTGGTCACCGGGTTGATATAGAAGCATTCCTTGAAACTATGGAACGGTTTGAGTGAGGATCTCAAGGAAGGTCCAAACTTCAACCAGTACAAAAAGAGGCATGAAGGGATGATTTTCAGAAATTACAGGGATAAAGGTGTTTGTTTGCGTGTTTATTTATTTAGTTCATTCATTCTTCTTGGTTTACTTTCTATTTAAGAGCAAACAAAATGATCATATATCAACGAATTATGGAAAAAATGGGTGGGACTAAATAAGAATCTTCCCACTCCTTTTCCAAAGTGTGAACCAAATTATCAAGTGTTTGACGTTATATTCTTACATTATGTTATTATTTTTTGTGACACAGTTTCTTTTCTTTTCTTTTATGGCGGAAATAAACTTCAATTCAATTCCATTCCTTAAAAAAACGACTGGATCTAGATCAGCTTCTTCAACACGTTTAAAAATCAAAGTAATTAACGTCTCGATGCTGGGACTCAAATCCAGCACCAGAATTTTGGGTCAGATTGTGAAGTCGTGGCAACAAATCTAAACGACTGACATCGGCAATTCAGATAAACCCCAACCTTTAACAGTATTTACCCGAGCCCCGCGCCCTTCCACAAAACTTTAAAAACACGAGTCATTCTTTCATAAACACTGAAATAAATCAGATGACTAATGCCAAAGTGACTCATGAAAAATTCAAGAGCATTGGACGTGATACGTGACCCCCGCCGCTCGCCCACACACACACACAGCTGAAACCCCGAGTTTCACCGTTTGACTCATCCGTTGTGTGTGTGTGTGTATGTGAGAGTGTGTGGGTCATGTGACAGGGGAAAACAACTTTTTGTCAGCCCACTGCAGCTCCAAAAAGAAGCAGTCCCCCCCCCCCCAGATCACACATTTATAACACGTCTAATGTGACAGGAAGTGATGTGGTCAGTCACCTCGTCACGAAAACGGAAGTAACGGAGGGGCTTAGAGCGGTACAGTATAAACAGCAGTGGGTTTTTTCAACGTGGGATTTTTTTTTACTTTCCAAGGGGGAAGAATGAGGAGGTGTTTGGAAAAAACAATAATGGTAACATACCGACGCCTTTGAAAATGACCCGTTTATGCAAAAATCTTTTTGTGTTAAGGTGTTTGTGACCTTTTGTCCACTTCTGAGGTTTAGTAGCGTTAAATATGGGCTCACTATCCGACAAGCAACAGATCACTCTTTTATTGTCTACCGAGTTGTATCAGCTTACTAAGTGGTTTGTAAAGTGTCATTTATCAATAACGGGGGTCTTATCGTTAAGTCCTACCCATTTTAAAAACAGTCGACGATTCAGCTTGTATTACCGACTTAAAGGAAAACAATTACACAAAAAAACATTTGCTCCCTCCTAGTAGTTTACTTTCAGTTTGATGTGCAGTGACTTAGACTTATGGAACCCCTGCAGAAACTACATGGACAGATCCTTCGGCCTCATCATTCATCAGCCTCAGCAGAGTCATCAGCCACCACCACTATCTCCGCAAAAGAGTCTGAGTACCAAAGACTCTCTAATACGCTAATTATCGCACATCATTTGTTGCAATAAATCATGAATCTTTTCTTCATTCTCAGTCTTCTCTTAATGAAATTGATATTTTTGAAAACCCAGTATTGGCCGATCTGTATATTCATATATTACGGGGTGAGTCCAAAGAAATTTGACTTCTGGTTTGGGGTTGAAATCCAGTTTCCTCAGATTCAAACCTCAAGGATAACTACGACCTGAATTACTCAGAATCCACATAAACACACATGCACACACACACTCTATAATAAAAAATGTCATGAAGTTGATTTTGCTTTTAAAAGGTCAGGTGACCTCAAAACTTGAAAAATCTTAAGATGTCAAAGTTAAATCCAGATCTAAATTAAGACAGAACTTTGTTTGATTTTACTTTGAACGTTTATTCACGTTAAGTCCACTTATTACGATTTATGTCGTATGAGAATGTCACTAAGTTGAATGTGTAAACTAATGATAAAAAGAAGGTGGTATCGGAAGTGGTATCAAAGGTACTTTTGATTCATTCATATCATTTTGCATAAAAAACATGACAAGATAATGTCTAAAACGGCGCGAGCATCGTCAATCATGCTTTTTTTTTTACTGCAGATAACTGCAACCCTTGGATTTAGCAGCGTGATTCTTTTTTTTTTTGTAATTTCACCCTAATTTCCCAGAATAAACCCTCAGATTTCCAAACATCACATACTGCGAGAAAAAAACCTGGTTTATCACTTAATCGTGATATTCTTTAAATAACAAAGCAACATGCTAGTGAAGCGTAAACAAGAGTAAAGAACTCACCCTGTACGAGTAACATGAGGACGCAAAGCTGCATTTTCTGTTCCATCTCTGCCCTTCGCTCACTGAAAACGCTCCAGTTCTGCAGCGTTTCCTCATCACCCATGTATTTGTACTCTAGCACAACCTGCCGTGACATCACAGCCATGTGGTTTCCACAGCCGGGTCTCATGTCATACAGTGAGAATACAGGGTCGACTTTCACTTGTCCACATCCTGTTGAAATTGAACGGAAGTGTAATAATAATCAGCTTCATTTGACAAAGTTTGGATTGTAAGATATCTAATGTCTTTTTAAACAGTTTTTGACATTCAAACTTACCGATGTGGATTTTCTCCGAATACAAGTCAACATGATCTCTCTGCGAAGGTTCTTTTAAGTCACATCAGACAAACCAGAAAAAGCCCTCAGAGAGTTTAAACATCCGCAAAGGCACACCTCCTGCGCCTTCCACTTCAGCGTCTCTGTCAAGCCCAATGAGCCCCTAATCTCCGCCCTCGAAGGACCATCAAAGGAATCAAAGGAATCAAAGAAACTCTTGAAATTGAGCCTCCAGTCCACTCTCAAAGAATCATCAAGTGATTCAAAGGAACGAAGGTGGCAATAGCCCCTATGATATGCAAAATTGTTTGGTAGTTCTTTAATCCTTCTCACAAACAAACAAACAAACAAACAGAGAAACAAACAAACAGACATGGCGCAGGAATGAAAAAAGGTTATGTTTTCACTCCTGTAAAAATAGCTATTTTCTAACTATTAGGAACGTTTGTGGGTTGATTTTCTTAAATTGTTTCCTCACAGGAAAATGTGTGCGTCTATTTTTAATTGGGTAATCAATACATTTATTCTCATAGGCAGGATTTTTGTACGAAAAGCATATTTTAAATCCAAGAGTACTAAGCCAATTTCACAATCCGCCAAAACAGATCTACTATACTGTTTTGGCGGGAAAACCAGGTGTCCTACTTCAGAGGTGGATGATGAGCTGCGGTCTCCATCACCAAGACGTTAGCAGCAGATCCTTCAAGACCTCGAAGTCGCGAGGTGGGGCCTCCATGGTTGGACTTATCCTCCATATCCCACGATGCTGGATTGAATTGAGATCTGGGAAATTTGGGGGTCAGGTCAGCTGCCTTAACTCACTTACATTCCTCGATCCGTCCCTGAATGTACCGTCAGACTGGATGAAACCTCTTGAATGAAAGGTGAAACACCTTTTAGTCATTTAATTTTTAGGGGCCTATAATCTCAGATCTTATCATTTGTCTATCATTAATTGTCTTCAATACTTTTATTTTTGGTTGCAAGGACATTAAATCGTAGAAGTATACATTATGGGTTACTCAGCGTTCCATCTTTTGG
Source organism: Lophius americanus (assembly GCA_037951165.1). Lineage (NCBI taxonomy): Eukaryota > Metazoa > Chordata > Actinopteri > Lophiiformes > Lophiidae > Lophius > Lophius americanus. Next base: position 918,438 of record JBBDHG010000169.1, on the reverse strand, counting down.
TTTCATTCTACTCTGATCCACAAGATGGCGCCATTTCTTCACAAACGGGGGAAAAAAAATCAGAGTTTCCTTGCTAGTGTGGAGGAGATGACATAAAGACTCCGCGCTAATTAAAATGAAGGAAAACATACCAAAAAAAATGTATTTACAATGATGGCATTAACTATCAATAGTTGGAGGAGTTTATTACCTTGTAACAAAACCACCTGTGAGTGGGTGGGACATATTAAGCAGGCGTAAACATCTAAGTAACTCTGACAGAGTCTGAATTGTGGTGGTTGGATGACTGGGCCAGGACCATCTGCAAAGCTTCAGGTCTTGTTGGGTGTTCCCATTCCTCAGTAGTTAGTCCCAAAGTGGTCCGAGGAAGGACAACTGGGCCGGGGTGCCCATAGTTCATTAATGCATGTAGGGAGTGAAGGCTAGTGTATTGTTGGATCCCACACACCTACTGTAGCACAAATTGCTGAAAATCCTTATAATGGCTCTGATAAAACTGTGTCAGAAGACAGTGCACCAGAGAGCTGTTTTGGAGGCATAGGAGAAACCTTCACGTTATCAGGCAGGTGGTTTTAATGTTATGGCTGATGTGTGCATGTCCAAAGAGGCAGTAGGTGTTTAGCTGAAATCATGACTTATGACCAGGGCAGTAGGACCTTCTACAGCTACATGGTCTTCAAAGACAGGGAGAGACTGATCAGAGATATAACCAAGAATCAGGTTGAAATGAACCCTACAAAGGCTCACAATCAGCCATAACATTACAACCACTAATAGTTGACGTCGGAATTACATTATAATATTACCATGGTACCTGTCACTGAGTGGGAGAAATCAGGCAACAAGTGAAGATTGTCTTTGAGTGTATTCCTTGGAAACAGGAAAAATGACCAAGCATAAGGATCTGAATGATTTTTTGTCGTAATTTGTTGAAGAGTAATTCTCCGTCCAAGACCAGTTTGGTTCTTTCACCATACTTCAGATTCCTATTAAAATTTCTTCTGCTGATGCTAGTTGGGAGATCATGTTTCATGCTACAAAAATTATTGGTAGGTAGCTTTTCCCCATCACTGAGTCATATTATGATGGTCAAACTATCCCTGGGAGATTACTTTTGTGTGCGACGGCATAATGGAGGAACTTAGACATTCTTGGAGGTTTTGGCCTGGATTGTAAGACAAATAATTTAGAAGAACCAGAATTACAGAGGATTTTATTCAGGGTTCTTTTTTCCTAATTGTTCATCAGCTTCATATTTCATGCCGTCTTCTTATTGGTTCTTCAATGTCATACCCCATCTTTCAATAAATGAGGAATTATTGAAGCAGTTTGTAGGATCAATATCGAAGAAACATGAATTATTGGGAGTTTATTTTACCTCACTTTTCTGATTGTTTTACACATCTGTACACAACTGTACCATCAATTATGTTGTCATTACAGGCCCCATAGAGGCTTTGTCCTCCCATTTTTATGAGCAAATAGAGCAGAATTGCCTCGTTGCCACAGTTACTTCTGTTTGAACTCATTCCAATTATTTCTCATGAGGTTTTTTTCCTTGGTGTTTTGCGATTTCAGTGAAAAATGTGTTACGAACTGACACCAAAAATGGATAGCAGTGTAGACCCAATCAAGATGTGCATCTTGATGCATCTTGGTGCATAATCTCCATAGAAGCTGCTCACACAGAGAAATTCCTGTGTTGCAGGAGGGCTGCAGCCTCTCTCACGAGGCCCACCAAAGTCCCCGGATGAACACATGCGTAAACACTGAGTGGAATTACCCCTGTGCCAAAGGCTGCAGGACATTTATTGAACAACATGGCATAAATACAACAACATTGCACGTTTAAAGCAGCATCGTGAAAGTAAGACAACCCTCCCCGACACAACTGGTCCCCGTCAGTGACCTCCAGCGTGCCCAGCTCCTCCATAACACAACGTCTCCATTGTGGGCGGCAAGCCCAAGCGCTGCTCCAGCATTGTTATTAATTCCAAATACGAACATGAAAAGTGGCTGCTGGCTGAGCATTTTGTCCCAGGACTCCGTAGAAGAGTCTTACTTGCTCTTGGTCGGTTTCTCGGTCTTCTTGGGCAGGAGGACAGCCTGGATGTTGGGGAGCACTCCTCCCTGAGCGATGGTCACACCTCCTAGCAGCTTGTTGAGCTCCTCGTCGTTTCGCACAGCCAGCTGGAGATGCCGGGGGATGATCCTGGTCTTCTTGTTGTCCCTGGCCGCGTTGCCTGCCAGCTCCAGGATTTCAGCAGTCAGGTACTCCAAAACAGCAGCTAGATACACCGGAGCCCCGGCACCGACGCGCTCCGCATAGTTGCCCTTACGCAGCAGCCTGTGGACTCGGCCCACCGGGAACTGGAGTCCCGCGCGCGAAGAGCGGGATTTGGCCTTAGCACGGGCTTTACCTCCGGTTTTTCCTCTTCCAGACATGATCGCAAATTCTACAAATGTCAGAAACTCAGGCCTACACAAACGTTTGATTCTCTTGAACCTTGACGTAATGCCGCTGTGTAAAGTATATAAACCACAACTACGCTTCTGATTGGTCAACTGAAGCTGAAAGAAATTAGCCAATCACATTGCGTGTCCTCCGCTAATGACCAGCCTCTGATGGAGAATCAACCAATCACAGAGAAGAAACCCTGCACTCTCATTTACACACCGATGTTATAAATACTGGACAAGCCCTTTGGGTGGCGTTTCCATTTCTCTCTCTTCATGCAAAAATGCCTGACCTTGCTAAATCAGCTCCTGCGCCTAAGAAAGGCTCCAAAAAGGCCGTGACCAAAACCCCAAAGAAAGGAGGCAAAAAGCGCCGCAGGACCAGGAAAGAAAGTTACGCCATATACGTATACAAGGTGTTGAAACAGGTACACCCAGACACGGGCATATCTTCCAAGGCCATGGGCATCATGAATTCATTCGTCAACGATATCTTCGAACGCATCGCCAGTGAAGCGTCACGGCTGGCCCAGTACAACAAGAGATCCACCATCACCTCCAGGGAGATCCAGACGGCCGTGCGCCTGCTGCTGCCCGGTGAGCTGGCTAAACACGCCGTGTCTGAGGGCACCAAGGCCGTGACCAAGTACACCAGCTCCAAATAGAGGTTAATCACCCAGACTGACGAGCGACCTTCATCCATCAGAACTGTGTTTGACATTCCTGCACAGAGGGAAAGCCACCCAGGCCTTACATTAAATGTCGTGTCGATTCGCAACTCTTACATGCCTTATTATTTAAAATCAATGTTTGAATTGTCTGTGCTGGTCATTGTTTTTACCAAATAAATTAATAAATTCAGTATAAATCAAGTCAAAGTCTCCTCAATTTGGGACACCTGAACATTGTGAGACTGCTGTTAATACCAGTGAGGGGTTTTGCTTCTACCTGTTGTCAGGTGAAGTTAGTTTTCCATTAAAAAGTGTGGAAGTTGGGAATACTCTAATCAGCCATAACAATGTAACCACGGACAGGTGAAGTGAATAAAATTGATTACGTGGTTTACCTGGCAACTGTCAGTGGTTGAAAGTGATTTAATCATTTAAAACTTGCATTGGGGGGTTTTCCACAGATTTCCTTTGATACAAAATAAATTTGGATCAGTCAATAACTATTTGTTATTTTATAAAAGTAGTTATTAACTTTTTTTAGTTGTAAAAACATTTTTTTTTCAACTAAAAACAAACATGTTCTAAATTTGATGAATGATTTGTATTTTGAGTCATCAGTCTATGCAATTCAAAGTTCTACACTGATCAGCCATAACATTAGGACCACTGACGGGTGATTTCAGAATAACATTGATATATCTCTGGCTTTCCCTGTCCTTCTCATCAGCATTCTGAAAGCATATATCCATGTAATCCTTCTCCACCTCCACCCATTCTGTTGTTCACGGGCGTAGCTTTTACTCTTAATGTTGCGTCCGCCACTTAATGCCACTAGAAAAATGGAAAAAGGACCAAATAAGGCTTACCCATTTCATTAAATACACGAGAGGACCTTACAACATAACAAAAGGCTCCAAGAATAAAGCTGAAAAGTGACTTTAGAAAACTACGCACAGATGTCCATGAGTTGGTTAAGAACAGAGTTGCTGAAGAGGAAGGCGTGGGCAGTGGAGGTCTTACTTTCTGACTGTCCCTCTTGGACTGTGAAGAACGTGGCGAGCTGCATGGACGACTCAACATGGAAGTTTACCGTAAACCCGCCCAGACCAGAGCCTGCTGTTTGCCCCCCACCACCCACTGGAGGTTAAATATCCCCCCAGGTGAGCTCACCTTTGCTAATTAGATACACTTATGACTGATGAAGTGGGAAAAGGAAGGACGGGAGTCCTTCTTAATGTTCAGCTCTTTGTAAGCTCATCTCCATTATTCGGATCAGGTCTCGGGCTTCCTGGAGGGGATATGGGGGGGGATTCATGGTTCAGGTGAGCGTTTTTTTTGTTAGGCAGGGTGTGTCCCTCCCTCTAAGTGTGATATGGTGTGAAAAGACCTAATTTCCAAGGAGTGACAGCCCCTGGCAGAAGTGGGATGGAGGTGCAGCACTTAAGTGGACCTGAATCCACCACGCTGCTTCTTTCAGGCGCTCTTGTGTAAAAACAGCAAAAACAATTAATGAGGTATTAGAACTGTGGTTATGGAATTCTGATGAGGGTGGGTTTGCTGCAGGTTCTCAAAGTGACTTATTCTTCCTTTTGGAGCCTGATATTTGCACTACAGGACTAACTTTTGCGAAAGGATGCTTAAAAAAAAAAAAAGTTAAAAGTTCAGTCCAATAATAAGAAAAAATGACAGAATAGCAAAATTGCTTAACCAGAATTCAATCTTTACATCCAGTTAATTTTCTCCTCCTTTAATCCTTTGTTGTCCTACTCAAATATTCAGTTGAACACATTCTGAGTGTATATTTCTGATTGAAGAATGCGTTCCACCTGACTGAACCCTGTTTATAATCTAAACTAGTGGCAGCATGTTTATGCTAAAGAGCAAGGGGCCAAGGATGGAGCCCTGGGCGGCACCAAAGGTCCAAATGGCCACTGAGGAGGGGAGGCCCTAACCTTGAGAGCTTAATATATCAAATTGATAAATGAAATAAAGTATGCAACTTTTTCTTGTTGAGGATATTATTGATTTCTGAATAAGCAGGATCGGCTGCTGGACAAAACAGCCCACCAGAACCGAGGACACACCATATAGGTTCAGCCATTGTTCCACATGTGTCAGATGATCCAGCCATCTTGCGTTGCTCTCTTACCTTTCCCTCTCTCCTCAGTGGGCTCCCTGTCTTCTCTTTCCAGCTGGAAAGGAGGCCAGTATATATCATGAAGACGTGAAGGTATTCAAGCAGTCGCAGAGAAGACACACTGCTGTGAGGTCATCAAAACCCGGTAAGACCCGGTGAGTCCCGCTTAATTATCAGAGCATTACAAATGATTTATTTAGTGATTCTTCTGTGTTTTTTTTGTTCTATCAGGCAGTTTTCACTGGAATTTGATGTATTACACCTTCAAGTATTTACTGCTTTTTACTAATATTGCAAGATGTCTGATGTCTTTAATGGTTCTTATACAGAAAAACAGATTCCTGGAAGTTAACAAAACTTTCTCAAAATAATGACTTAGTATATATATATGTAATAAGTGAGAGTCTTATTATATATTTGTTTTGAATTAATGTTCATTTAAGGACTCAGAGAGCAGATACTTCCACCATTGGCATTAAAACAATGTTATTTATCCATCTGGAAAAATGAATATATAATTATCATGCAAAAAAATAAAAAATAAATGTAACAGCTCATTGTTGTTTGAATAGTCATGTGACTTTAGTGAAAATGACAATATCCATGTTTATATGCCTGGATGCTTTTCACATCTAAAAAAAAATACACCCACCCAAGTGCTCCCACATATGTTATCGAGATATTCTTGTATTATTTTGGCACGGACACGTGTGAAATAAAAAGAACGTAGGATATTCTGGTCATACTGGTTTTTGCTCTTTGGACTAAATTATACATTTTCATAAATATTTGTTGATTAAATATCCTTTTTTATGACATTTATTACTGATTAAGAAATTAATGACAACAAGTATGCCCTCATCTTAAACTTGAGAAGTAAATCAAGATAAGTAAAATCAAGATTTGTATATTGACCCTATTCAAAGAAAACCAGACTGAGCAAAATAGCAACAAAATAAAAAAATAAAAAAATAAACTTTACACAAAAAAATAAAGTTTTTGTGCGAAGTCTCATTTCTCTTATTTCCAGTTAATCATCAGAATTATCCTGTGGGTCGGACCGCTATGCTGCGCTCTAAACTCACGTTGTTTCCAAGTAGTAAATGCGAGATGCATCTTTAACTAATTAACGCTGACACAGCAAAAAATTTCCACCATTGATTAATATTCACAAATGATTTTTTTTCCACACGGGCAGATTTTTCCTGCTCAAAGACTTTTTCTGATGTTGATAGTATATCCAGTAAAAAGACAGTTTTATGTACAACACTGTTCTGAATCATTAACTTCTATGAAGGCCCGGGTGGAGATGTGGGTGCGGAACATTTCATTGCTTTGTCCGGCTCTTTCACATCTTCCAGTATGGCGGAGATCCGGTGCGCGTCTGATCCCCGTCATCTGTTTCTGCCCGCAGTCTGAACACAATGCGGTTGGCCGTTCTCACGTATCAACTTGCCACACTCCTCGTCGCCCGAGGTCAAAATGCGTGCATTGGACACTCGACATTCAGAAGTCCAGGTCGGTGAAGCTGTCGGTGTGAACGCTCACTTTCTTGTCCTTCTCATCTGACTCCCCTTCAGATGAACACGACATTCTTAAGCCATTAAACATGTAATTAATCAGTAATCAGTGAGGTGAAACATATTTAAAGCTGATTCTTCTTGTATCCCTCGCTCTCTCCAGCCAACTCAGACATTGAGGTCGTCTGCGGCTCCAAGACGGTGGACCTCGAGATCTTCCTTTGTCCCATCTATTTCAACGGGTACAACGAGTCGCTGGTGTCGCTCAACTCACAGCACTCCAAGCCTCAGTGTAAAGCCACCCCCGACTGGACCGCAGACCCGCCTGTGGTCAGGTTCAACTTCTCCATCACAGAGGAGGGGATCTCCGCCTGCTCCAGCGACCTGACGGTAGGTGACCTCAACCTGAGATAAACCTCACGCACCAGACCCTCGCTCAGCAAACTCTCCCCCCCCCCCCTCAAAAGGTCACTGAGGAGGTGGGAACTGGAGTTTTTGCAGATTTCTCCAACATCCAGTACGTCACCGTCTCTGGGAGGGTCTGCTCCGAGGACGTAAACACAGGCGCCATCACGTACCACCAGGAGGTCATGTACCAGTTCTCCTGCCGGTACCCTCTGCAGTACCTGGTCAACAACACCCAGATGAGCGTGTAAGAAGCATCTGCAGATAATAAGTAGACACTCCTAAGTGGATTAAGTGTACACTACATTATAGGGCGTGGTCTCTTCCACCTACTGGAGAAAAAACACTGGACAGATTTCAATTACATTTCTCACATGGTTCCGAGGGAAAGTTTGGATGTTCCGTTTGCTCATTTCTACATTGTAGGTACTTGTGAACTTCTCTGTTTAGTCTATTTTCAGTCTGCACACGTTCACCTATGATGGAGGTTATTGTCCACATCAGCAAACAGCGATTCTTGTTCCCGTAGTGGATGAATCGTCGTCCTCGGTCGCAAATGAATGTCTGTAAAATCCACTGTTATGTTTGATATTGAAATCACCGTGTGTAACAGACGAATACTGGACCGGGGCTTAAATGCTGCAGGGAACTGGTGTAGCTGATGAGGAGGTGCGGGAGGAAGGAGTGAGCTGGAGACACAGTTACCGAAACACACACACAGACAGACAGCGAGGAGACAGACAGACACAAGAGGGGGAACTGGAAAAATGAGGGAACGTGAGGGAGAAGAGAGTCCAGACACACACCGACAGGTAACCATGGCAACAAAATCAAATCTGGCTGGTATGTATGAGGGTTGTCAAAAAAAACAACTTGTTATTTTAAGAATTCATTCAGTCAGATTAATCATAGAAGAATCAAAACACGGATTAATCGCAGACTGTCGAAGACCCTCACCACACTTCAACTCCAACCTAAAACAAACTTCACTTTGGAATTAACCAACGTGAAACTCACTTCGCCCAAGACCTCAACTTATATTTTTAAATTTAGAAATGACTCTGAATCGTGCGTAAAACTCTCCTAGATATCCAAGACTTCACAGAGATCTCTCCAAACATTCTGTTTTTTACAGTTTCATGCACTGATAGACTTTCATCCAACAGTGTTCAAGGGTTGGGCGGTCTAATATTGAGCTCTCTGGCAGCAGCCATAAGATTATAACCACTGGTGAAGTCAGACAACATGGCAGCTTTCAGTAGAGGGGGATGAATATAAGTGTAAAGGATCTTCAAAGAAGGGGCCAAATTGGGAGGGCTAGACGACTGGACCAGAACTTTTCTATACTGAAGGTCTGGTTGGGCTTTCTCTGTCTGCAGTGGTCGGTACCTACCAACAAGGTGATCAAAGATAGGACATGTTTTTGGAAAAACTGTTCCCACGTTTTATATTAAAGTTGACTACAGATTAAAGGAACCATCTAGATCAGTTTCCCTGCATGTAAGAGAAGATATATAGTTCACCCCCACTTCCCTCCCAACACCTCCAGGCATGTACAGTATATGCGTGAAACTTTTACATACAGGCACATGTTTCTCTCTTATTGTTCCTCTTCAGTCTCATATTGTGTATTCTATTATTCACTGCTCTCCCATCTATGTCACACGCACACACGTCATATTTAAGTTAAAAAATAAAAACACAGCATCAAGATGATGATGTTACATATGTGGCCGCCTGTGTCCTCGGGAGGTGTGTGTTACGCTTGTGTCTAGTTTCAGTAGGATCTCCAGTCTCACCTTGCGTGTTGTTCCTTCAGGAATCGGATGAAAGATGATCGGTTTTTCCCTTTTTCTCTCCAACAGGTCTGCAGTCAGCTTGGCAGTCAAAGACAATAATGGGAGTTTCATCAGCACTCTGAGCATGCGCCTCTACTCGGTAAGGAGAGCGAGGAGCGGGAGCGGTACAATGGAGAGGCGCCGGTTTTACACATAAGCAGATTAAAACATTTAACGTCCCGCTCAGCTGTTTGGTTGAGCAGTTTTTTGAGTCTTTATTGCTTATTTGAAATTGGGACGGAACCTGTTGATAAAATGACCCAGTGGCAGCATGTATGCGAATCAGTAAGGGGCCAAGGAGGGAGCCTGAAGGGACACCACAGTACAAACGGATGAGGGAGGCATGACCCATGGCTATTGAGAGAAACCCATTCTATAAGTAGGACTTTTTACGATTTCATATTACAGTATTATTATGTAATTATGTAACTTGATACAACTAAAAAAATTTAAATAAGGGTCAAGTAGTTTTTCTATAAACATGCTTTACCAAAAAAGTCGAGCTAATCTAAATAACAGTGACTATTTTCCATGAAATACAATATTTTATCATGAAGCAATTTCATTTACCGATTTAAAAAAAAATCATGTTAAGGTACATTTAGAGTGTTTCTAAATAGATCCAATCAATAAATGCCCCCAAAGAAATACATTAATGCGCTTTTTCTTTCTTCTTGGTGAGGACATTTAAGGGTAATATTGATGCAATGACACACGCACCAACAGTGCACACTTCTCTAAACTGCTACTGGAACTCAAAGCAGGATGTCCAACATGTACATCTAACCCAACCCTAACCTTAACCTCCTCACCTCTTTTGTTGTTGGGCCAAAGGACATCGGTTACTCCTCCACGCTGCAGATCCCTGCAGGAGGCCTGGAACTTAAGACCAGGATATTTGTGGAAGTGAAGGCATCCAACCTCACCAGCAGGTGCAAAACATTCCACTTGTCTCAGGAGATTATTTCTACTAACTGTGTGATTGGTATTCAAAAGTAGGAATAAAAGACATAGTGAGGTTTTGATTTAAAATAAATAGAAAAAACGCAGGTAATTTATGCAAAACTCCTCCTCCGTCAACAAATATTCTCCAATCCCAATGGATCCATTCTAACCTGAAAATGATCAAGAATAAAAATTGAATCTCTTCCACACAGATTCAACGTGCTCTTGGACCGATGTTACGCCACAACCTCGCCATTCCCCATCAACACGACGTACCACGATCTCTTTGTTGGGTGAGTTATCAGCTTAGGAGTCCGACAACTTGACTCAGTTTTACCGGAAAAAATAAAACACAAGGGCCACTAATTCGCATTTTTTATCTTGCTAAATGAATGGAGCCGGTGTTCATTGTTTACTTTCACCTCCACAGGTAGTAAAATTCTATCATTGAGATAATAATAATATTAAATCAACTATAAACCTTCCTGGTGGATGCTCCAACATGCTACCCCCCTAATCATTAATTAATTATGGCCAGAAAACTTGTGGTAAAGCTCCCCCTAGTGTCAGTAATATTTAACCAATCGTTCTTAAATTCAATCCAGTTCTTTCTTGCACTAAGGGCTATGTTGGTATAAAATTTGAAAATAATCCTTGGAATAGTTTTTGAGTTATTGTCTGTAAAAATGTGGTTTTATTAAAAAAAAAAGAGAAAAATAGAAATGCTCCCCCTAGTTAGTAAATGACGAACTACTAGGGTAAAATATGACATTTAGAAAATGGCTCCGCTGAACTGAACTCGACTGATACTCACCCAATTTTGGACCATCTCTGACAAACGGTTAGGAAAAAAGAAGCAAAGATCCGTCAGTCGGTATAAAATGTGAAGATGATACCTGAAATTGTTTCCGACAAAGAAGATCTGTTGTGTGCTGTCTGTTGGTCAGAAGTTGTCTTACCTGGTAGAACACCTGTGAATCCATGCGATCACCTGTCCTCTTTCAGGTGTAACCTGGACGGTCAGACTGTAATGGGAATCAATGGAGAGCTGCAGGCGGCCCGCTTCAACTTCGAGACTTTCCGCTTTGTCCAACACATGGAAGCATCCCTCTCCACCTACTTCATCCACTGCGCCACCAGGCTCTGTATGAACACCTTCTGCCCCAACCTCATCCAGGTCAGCGTCCGCCTAAATCAGGGCGCCACTCAAATTATCACTGGAAACGTTTCCTCACGATGAATAGTTGTCCAGCACCGACAGAAAGTTGTAATGTAAATGTGAATTGCTCTCTCTTACGTCACCTTTCTCTAAAAATCACCTGGTCCATGAACCAGAATTGCTCCAGTGGCGCCAGCGACAGAAGGCGGCGCAGCCTCAGCAACGAGGAAGGCACCACAGTGAGCGACATGGCCACCATCAGCTCAGGCCCCATCACCACCCGCCTGGACGACAGCGAGAGAGGTCAGACGCCATCTGAGACACTTTACAAGAAAAATGTTTATACGTATAGCCATAACATTATAACCACTGAAAGGTGAATTCAGACTAACACTGATTATCCCGTTACCATGGCGCCTGTCAGTGGGTGGGAGTCACAGTATTAGACAGCAAAGTGAACATTTCATCCTGAAGTTGATGTTCTTCTCTTTTTCTTTTATCTCTGGCAGGTGATCCGACGGAATCTGGAGGTATGAATACGCTGCCAGCAATTTGTATTTTTATCGATCAAAATAAATAAAAGTACTGGACAACGTCATCCGCTGAACCTAAGTGTTGAAGCCGAACTAGACTTAAAAACGCTGACCAGTAACTTTGATGAAAATTGCTAAATAATCAAATAAGTCAAAATGTGATTAAAATAAAATAAAAACATAATAAAGAGAAATTATCTACCTTGTTTGCAGTTTGAAAACATCTCTTCTATGCAAGTCATCTGCAGGGAAATGCTTGAGGGACCACAAGAGATTTTTGTGATTGAGTATGGTGATTTATCGTTTGAACAGATTAGCAGAGGGGTCGAATAGTTTATTCTCTTTGAGATTTGATCCAAATGTAAAGTGCATTATAAATTAAATGTATTATTATTATTATTTATTCTCTTAACACATTAATGGACAGGATGCATAAATATGCTATTTAGACCTACGTCTTAAAAAGACACCGTCTTGTAGAAACAGTAACTTCACCAAACGGTTCAACAACAAACTAAATATGTTGAAAATGACTCTGTTAAGTTACATATTTTTTAGTTCTTCATGAAAAAACGACGCTCGTTCAATTATATCAGTTTGCTGTAAAAAAAAAAAAACCGAGTCATCTTACGTCACTTCCTCTTGCCAATTAACCCCGCGAACTTTTTTGTTGCTCTTTTACGCATCTGTTTTTCGGTGCCAGGGCCATTTCTTCTGCGGTAACAAAGCTAAGAACCAACTCCAAGTTAGACTCTGGCCCAGAACTAACCCAGAAACCGCCTTTGTGTAAAACGGGCCGCGTTTATATGGCTAGAAGGGTTTTTCCTCATCAAGCTTTTATTTTGGTACTTCCGCTGACGTCAGTATACATTTTTTATATTTTAGCTTAATATTTAGTATTATGCTCAACATTTAAGTTCAACATTTAGATTTAGATTTGGATTTCATACTCGGATTCAATATCTGCATTTAGATTCTACATTTAGATGTAACTTTTATATTTAGATTCAATATTTAGATATTTTATTAGGAAGTTAATATGACAGTTAGTTCAAAAATATTGTAGTAAATGTGATTTAAAAAAAAAAAAAAAAGTAACTTAAAAATTTGACATTGCTTTTTTTTAAAATATTTTCAGCTAAACTTGGCAAAAAGTTTCTGTTAAAATCAGTATGTCTTACTTCATAATTATATATTACGGATCCCATATGTACCAAATGTTTTGCATCTCATTTAACGTTTTTAAAAGGGTGCCACTGCAACTATGTCAGTCTCTGTCTACTCATTAGCATATGAGTTGTATAAACTGTCTTGTGCTCCTTATTTTCTAATCCTTGCTGTGTCTCTCCTATTTGCAGGTTCTCAGGAGACCCATATCAACAGCAGCGTTCTGGCTGCCTCAGTGGTTGCAGCAATCGTTGGTGTCGTCTGCCTGTTGCTGATTGCTGTCATTGCTTACCGCGTTCGCCACCCTAAACTTTCTATCCTCAAGACTATTCTGTCCTGAGTTTGTCTCATTCCATTCAATCATACAACATCCCTTAAAACAGAGGCATTGTGATAAGGTCTCTGAATTTGATATTGATTGTTAGTATTATAAAATACTAATTTTTAATTTACCTGGGAGGGATATGAAAAAAAAATAGTATGTTAAGAGGATGCTCCAGCAATATTAAGTTGCAATGCATTTTAGCCTTGCACGCAGCTATTGCTTTTTTAAAATTTATTTTATACTATGTTATTGGGTAATAGGATGAGGGTATTGATTATTTGTTTTTTGTTTTTACTACAGCAGGGTAATAGGGTATTGTTTAATATTTGTATATCTTTTAAAGGCTTTTGTAGTTCTAATGCTGATGACGGTCTTTGTACTTCTCGCAATCATTTTTGAACTATTAAACTGGCTTTTTTCCCCTTCTTATTTAGTTAAAGTCCTGTGTCAAATTTGGCTGTTAGTCAAGTTTCGGTCTCTTTGAGTCGATTAAAAGTGGAGCTTCCTACTCAGTTAACGTTAGACAATAGGTTGGGCTATGTTGAGGGAAACTTCAGAGGGAACCAGCGATTAGATGGTTCCATTAGTCTGAAGGATTTGCTCCTCCACCAGCTTTTCCTTTGGTTCTTCCCTGCGACATCTTTCAGGTGTTTTTCATCAGTAACTCATGATGGATATTGTGTTGTGGTCAAAACAATATAGTGAAATCTGCAGTGACCTCTGAAGGTAAGGGAAAGTTCCACCACTGGATTTGTCTACGTTTGTTTTATTTTATCCAAGTTTTAAAACTATTGAAATCTGCAACTTCCGTTCCTCTAACTACAAAGGAAAATTAATACGGAAAAAGTTGCTTCCACCACTTCTTTAACTGAGATAATTGGTCAAAAATCTCCGAGGAGAAAACACAAATAACCACAAATAACTAAACCATAGTCATAAATGAGACGTGAAAATCTTGTGTCCCAGGGCCTCCTGTTTAACATATAAATGTGTATCAATATAATATTTAATCACTAAACTCTTACTCTTCTTTTAACCCCGAAATATTTATGTTGCAAACTTTTAAATTAAGGGAGTTATTGAGCTCTAAAGTGTCAAAATGTCATGGGTGTTTATTTATATTTTTATATAAATAAACACTCATGACATAATTGTGTTGGGGTTTATAACAACCTTTTAAAAAAAAGGGTGATGCAGATTATCTAGAAAATATTAAAATCTCGTTCAGTGTGAGAAAAAGTAAAAAGTCCTTTTATAGCATGTCACATGACAGGATGTGACATCACAAAGAGCTCCCTCTGAAGACCCCCTCTCTATGTGAGGAGGTAAGGAAATCTCTCTAAACTCTATTCCAAACCCCAGAATCTTCCAATCCCCTACAATATAACGAGCTTACGTTCAACTTGTACCCATAGAAACAAATAAAAGTACAAAGATAAACCTTCAGAATTACCAAAAGGGGCGCCACTGTAGTTGGTTCTCGTGTTGAAACATTAAACACTATCTGTGATCTACTCCAGAACCACCGCTACAATATTGTGTAAAAGGTTTTTTGAGAGAATATTAATGTGTCTTTTCTGAGTTTATTAAGCTATTTTACACCTGGAGCTCGATTATGGGCTTTCATGGGTTAAACGGGTGTGGAGTTATGCTCCAGAAACCAAATGTGACATCTGGTTTTAATTTTTGGCTGCAGTAACCAAAGAAAAAATAAAATAAAAATCACCAATCAACTTAAAAAGACAATTTTTTTATTTTCAGTTTAGAAACACACAACTGTTAATTTTTCCATTGCTGCCTTTTGTTTTCATCAGTCCCCCGCCTCCCAACAGAATAACGGAGCAAACATGTAAGCGAGCGCCGCAGTGCACGTTAAAATAAGGAGCAGTGACGACGCTCACGCACCACCTCTTCTATGTTTAGCAGCTTTTGACACTTTGGAAACATGGACTGACATCTTCCAAACCCAAACACATTCAAGGTTATACCAGCAGATTAACACATTTTTTGTTTTTTCATTTCATTTTGGTTCATTCTGCTGGATCTAAGGAATCAGAAGAGAGGAGACACACAATGTGAAATCACTGACGGGAATCTAAGTAGGAGCGCCTGAGCCGAGTCACACCAGTTTTTACTTGAGGGACGCAAGCATTTCATTCTTGCCCTGTCAGGGAATGTTACCAGGGCTCTCCAAAACCAACCAGGGGAGAAAATAAACTAAGAAAAACAACTTAAAATGAACTTGAGAATGAAATGTCTTTTTGTTATGACTAACAAAACCCCAACTAGGAAAATTTGGGACATTGCGTTCCTTTTTCTCATTTTACACAATGATTCAGGAAATGTTTACAGCTACGCTACACAGTATCAAGATGTTCAAACCGATAAATGTTCTTATAAACACTCGTGTTGAATTTGAAGCCTGCATCACATTTAAAAAAAAAAAGAAAAAAAAAAAGTTGGGTCAGAAAAGTTTTTTTTTTTTTTTTTTTTACATCAAATTCTATTTTTTTTGGAAGCGATACTAGAGAGAAGACTAATTGTTGGAGCTCTAAAGTGGAATTATCGCCCGTTCCTGCTCGATATACGACTTCAGTCGATCCACAGTCCGGGTCTACGTTGTTGAATTTGGCACCTCATAATGTGCAGCATATTTTCTAAAGTGGGGGGGGGGGGGGGGGGGGGGGGGGGGGGGGCTGGTCTAATACCTGGACTCTTACACTCTGGAACCACAGTTACAGTTGCAAGGCATTGTTGGCTTTGTCATGTAGGAATTAGGAATGTCAGCGAAGAAAACATCTGGATGCCAAAATCTGTGTTTGCCTTTTCACAGATGTTTAAGTTTCTCCTTCTATTATCACGAAAACCAATTTTCGCCCAATCGTAGTCAATGGTGGCGCCGTTCAAGCACGCCTCTTTCATACTCATCACCGGTTATCGATAAACCTCTTCACCTGGGTGTTTTCTTTTCCAGCATTCCAAAACTTTCCCCTTCTTTTCTGCCCTTTTTTTTTTTTTTTTTTTTTAAATGTGTTGCTCAATAAAATTCAGGAAAAACAAACAAACAAACAAACATGTATTTACAGAAACCACTGAAGTTGACGAGGCACGACTGGAGATATATTGTCTTGTTTTTATTATCACCGTTTCCAATTTGAAGCGAACGGCAAAAAAAGAATAAAAACATGATAACATTCTCTTTTGGGAATATTTTACAGAGCGTCCCAACGGGTTTGGATTTTGAGGTTGTGCATTCTGGATTGTTGTTAAACAAACAGGTCAGAAAAGGAACAAACAAGTCGGTATAAGTGCAGGCGTTGGGATAACAAGTAACCTCACAACAACACACCATAGCTGAGGAAACAGTGCAGAGGACAAACAGGAAAAACAGCTTTCATCCTTGTAGGTACTTCAATACGGCAAAGCTAAGCTAACATCTCCCCTGGTGTCAGCGTCCGTGTGATCATGTGTACGACTTCAGAGGCTTTTTCTATTTGCAGACACAGACGCAGTCCTGGGTTGTTTGATTTTTTTTGTTGTTGTTGTTGACATTTTTGGTGTTTAAGTGCTTAATCCATGAAAGACAGAGGAAGTAGAAGGAAAGGGGGACAAGATGAGTGGTCTCTTACTGTTATTCAGCTTCCAGTAGTTCAAGAAGAAAAAAAAAAAAAAGAGTGAGGTGGAACTTGAACATTTATACACTGTCAATAAATAGTGATTTTCTTTCCCAGTTCCAGCTGTTATAATTCATCCCCTATGTGGCTTTCAGGTTGCGCCTCCTCTGTTGGTCCTGGAAAGGAGGACAGAGAGGGAAAAATGAATACGGTGGGTATGTGGGGTTATGTCTGCTCAGTACATTCCTACAGAAAGGCATGACCTCTCCAGCCCTGCAGACCAGGAGCACCCGACAAAACCAGCAGGTCTGGAGGTGCTTTGACCCAGACGTCCAGCCATCACAATCTCACCTTTGTCAAAGTCACTCAGATCCCTATTCTTGCCCATTTGCCCGACTGAACGTTCACTTGCTGTCTAATAATCAACCCGACCATCCACAGGTATCGTGGCAGCAACACAATCAACGTTATTCTTACTGCACCAGATGTTGAATGACTACCGAG
This sequence comes from Lophius americanus, assembly GCA_037951165.1. NCBI lineage: Eukaryota > Metazoa > Chordata > Actinopteri > Lophiiformes > Lophiidae > Lophius > Lophius americanus. The sequence goes on along the minus strand of JBBDHG010000169.1, from coordinate 901,163 downwards.
GGAAAAAGATGAAATGAAAAATGAAGGAGACACTGCTTCTGTGAATGAAATCTCACTGCTTTATCATCGGGGCGCAATTAGATGCAACTACGTTTATATTTTGGTAATCCATTGAAGCGTAAGAGGTCTGTAAAATAAGGCATCTTTGGAGGTGCGAGGAAATCTCCTCTTTCTCTTAAGGCACGTTGTGAATGTGTGTGAGGTCGGAAAGCTGCTGCTACTATGTCCCAACATCTTCAGGACAATCATCCATCCCTATTTATCCAAGTCGAGGTAAAAAAAAAAGAAAAAAAGAAGCTAAACTTGTTATTTCTTCTTCACTGGTTAATTGCCTATACTTGGAGAAAGGGCTCAGAACACACAGTGACATCACACAGCGGTCCTGGACACTTCATATATTCATCTAAGCAGGGGGTTCTAATCTTAACGCTGGCTGGTGTGGATGTAACGTACACAACCCTACACAGCTAAACACCTCTGGATGTAAAAAAAAGTTGGCATTATGCCACGTACAGCACTCAAACACAAGCATTAAACATCAGACGCAGCTTTGTGCCCTGATCAGCGTTTCCTTCCCTATCGTCTATAATCGTGAAACCGCGGTTATTGCCTCCGACGACAACGAGACCAGAATCGGATATCGTGGCAGCACCAATTCTATTCAATGTTTCTAATTGGAACGGAATGTCGTATAGTCTTAGACTAACAACAACAACAACAACCTCAAAGAGATGAGTGAGCAAATGAATATCATAAATAAAAGAGATTCAGTCTGTTCTAATCACAATGAAATGATTCAACCTCATTCACATCATCATCATCATCACATCGATCCACTACTGTGAGACTTCATTATTATTATTATTCTATATAATATATAGATATTGTAAAAAAATCTGTGCTAGATGAGAAATTTCCACCTGGGTTAGAAACCTCAGTGGAGGGAAATGGTAGAAATAAACTATTGCTGGAAGAAGTAACCCAACAGAACATTTCAACAGTCCAGCAGTAATGGAGTGATCCACTTGTGTTGGGATGGTGATGTGGTCATGAGTCAGCGAGAAGTTGGTTCGGGGGATTTAGTGCGTTTGTCCTCCCTCTACAGTTCTCCAGCATCATTAGCAGCAGGTATGGCGGACCGACCTGTGGTTGTTTCCTCTGTGGACTGTGATTGGTCGTCCGAGTCTGTTTGTACAGTGCTGTCGTCGGTGGGCGGGGCTTCTCCCGGAAGCGGCTCCTCTGGGACTTCTATATTTGAATGAAAATACACACGACAAGTAATATGTTAGCTAGACTGCAGTTTTTCATATTGACAAGGGAATAAAATCAGTGTGTTGGACTGACCGCTCTTGGCGTCGGCGCCCTCCTCGGTGGGAGGGATCACCTTCTCCTCAGCCGTGCTGTTGGCCTCGCTGCTTTTATCGGAGCTGGTGCTGTTCTTGGCTTTGGCTTTGACCTTCGGCTTGGCAAACTTGGCTTTGTTGAGCAGGTACTTGACCTCTCGATCCAGCAGAGCCAGCTTGGACTCGATGTCTTTGGACAACAGTATCGGACGTTCCTTTGGCGAGCGTTTCTCCTGCTCTCCTACCGTCTCATTCTTCCACGCCTGGAGAATATTTTAAACATGACATCAGTATAAAAGCAGAACCACTCAGCCTGTGAAAATAATCAATGAGTTTAAGTGGGATTCTAAGGCTTCCACGTTCATTTGTGTCATTTTTGGAATGTGACCCATACTGGGGAATGACGGGCCGGGGCTCAATGAGCAGTCGACAGAACTTAAAACACACACAACCTACCGTTGTGTCATTGATCACTTTTTCTAACATATTCATTTCCACTTCGGTGAAGATTTGGTCGTCCTCTGGAATCATCCTGGCACTCCTTTGAAAGAGAAATAAGGATCAGCCACCGCAAATACTACCGACCCTCATCTCTCCTGCTTCTTCAAAACCCCCCGAATTCCACACTCACCTCAAGAAGAAGCTGGAGGTGTTGAGCATGCTGGTGAGGGTGGCCAGGCGGTCGGGCCACTTGCGTCGCTCCTCCACCTTGAAAAACATGTCCTTGCAGAGGCTCTTCAGCTGAGACAGCTTCTCTCGGAGCTGCTTGGTGGTGGCGGCGTAGCCTTCCTCGTCCATCCACTCGGACACCTCACTCAGCATGGCGGAGATCTGCTCCTTCTCCTCGTCCGACACCACCAGCTGGTAATCGTCCTGGTACAATTTGTCCTGCAGAAACAATGGCGTGTTTTTTTTTTTTTTAGATGTAAGGGAGGTGGCAGATATGATATGATGTCATTCCTGATCTGGCTGTGTCTTAACTTAAAACTATTGAACACGTAGGATAAGTGTGATATTACTTCCTTAATGTGATTACACTTACAATCAAGGACAGAAATAGACCAAAGAGAGTGTGAAACATTTATCTCACCTGTGTCTCAAAGATAAAAGCTTCCAGATTGTTGAGTGACTTTTCTCGTTCCTGCTTGGCCAAATCTCTGTCGGTCAAATCCTGCAACCTGGAGCGGAGGAAAGTTGTTTTAGAGGGTTAAAACTGAGATGCGAACAAAATGAACGGAATGGAGACTAAAAGTCGCTCATTTACTTCTGCTTCGAGGAAGCGATGTCATCTGCTGCGGGGTTGATGATGTCATTGATGACGAGTTCCACCTCGATTTCTTCGGAGATCTTGCTCTTTTTCTTTACTATTTCCTTCTTCTCTTCACCCTTCTCTGCCTCGGCGTTTTCAGACTTCTCTCCGTCAGTTTCCTCCTTTGTCGCGTCAGAAATATGGTTAAGCAGAATAGATTTGTACCAGGTGAAACTTCTTGAAATACAACAGATCTTACCTTGGCGTCAGTTTTACTGCCAGCATCTTCTTCCTTCTCGGGACTTTTCTCTTCGCCCTCACTCTTCTCCGAATCGTCTTGATTCTCCTTGGGGGCTTCATCCTTTTGGACCTCTTCCTTACCCTCCTCATCCTTGTCATTCTTTCCAGACTCCGGAGGCACCTCCTCTTCGTCCTGGAGACCCAAATCGCGATGAATGACAAATGCAGTTTCCATCATTATTTTTAGACCAGCTATGACGCAGAAGAACATTTTGGTCACACTGTAACCTTGCAAGTACCTGGATGGGTTCTGTAACATTTGGGGTGGGTTCTGATGATCCTCCTCCAAACAAGGTGGAAATTGTGTTACCCAGTTCTGAAAGACAGTCATGGAATAATGAGTCTAGACTCTAGACTCTAGAGGCTGTAATAAAACACAGGCAGTTCACGCCACACTTCAACCTTAACGAATGATTCTATTTAATCAGACTAAATATTTAACAGTATTATTCCTGCTTTGAAAACAGTTGATAAACCTTCAACCTGAGGCAGAAGACATATTGCCAGACCTCCACATACGTTGGTCAGTCGGCTCTTACATAACTACATGTTTACAAAACCTACTGGTTAAAGTCGATTCCTCTTCCTTCTCCTCCTCGATAGTTTCAAACACAGACTCCACCTGTGAAGGAAGCAAACAAACAATAGATTGATCACCTGTTTTTGTTCATACAATTAAACAAGAGGATGAATTCCATCGTGTTTAAGTTTACTAAGAGGCATCGTGTTGGATTTCAGATTTCACAAAGAAGCATTTTCATAGTATTACAGTAAAGTCTGAGTAGGAGCCATAAATACTCTACAGTTTCGACAGATCTTTTTCAAATACACTTCAGCTACTCATGCTTGATGATTTCTCCTGCTTTTGGCACATCCACTTCAGGACAAAATGTTCACTTCCTGTCTAATATGCCCCCCCCCCCCCCCCCCCCCCCCCCCCCCTTTGACGGGTGCCATTGTAACAACATGGTCAATGTTATTCTAACATTAGCTGTTAGTGGTTATAATGTTTTGGCTGTTCGGTGTGCACTCACAGACCAGTAAGACGGTGATGTAACAGGAAGGTGAAATAGTGACACGTACTGTATCTTTAGAAAACATCGGAGTTACCAGTTACGTGTGAAATCTAACTGACCCGATCCAGCATCAGCACGCCGCTTTCATCCATGTTGAAATGGGCTTTGATGCCTTTGGACTCTGCGTCTGTGTGCTTCTGAAAGCTGCTGCCGACTCCAGACAGTTTGACGGTGGTCAGGTTCAGGGAGCCAAACACACTGCAGAAAAAAAAACATCAATCAAGAGAGGGGGAGGGGCTAGTAATTCAGTTTATTGTCAAGTATAGTTTCTCCACATCAGGAAGGTCGTGAACTCCACTCATGCGTTTGGACATCTGGGAACAGCGATGCTGATGCGAGCTCACCTGATCTCGTCCTGACTGAGGAAGCTGAGGTCACCGTAGTTGATGTCGAAGGCAAAGTCGGTATTGTAGCGATTAAATGTAATGACCTTGCGTTGGGGGTAGGGAGCCATCCTCTGAAAGAGGATGCGCTTGTTACGTTTCAGGGTTTTGACGCCCTCTTCCTCCGTTTCACGCGTGAACTCCACCTGAGGGAAATGACACACGGCTGGGGTTAACGTGGCTCCAAACGTCCCGTTTTCTAAAGTTTCTAAGTTGTAAAGTGTCGTTATTTGAATGAATCTCCAGCAGCATGAGGCAGTGAATAACCTCCACACACCTGAATGGGGAAGACGGCAGCGTCTCGGACCAGGAAGGGTTTGACCTTAAAGGCCTTGCTGAGGGCGGCGGCTTGGTAAACGGCGCCCATGGCCGCGGCCTCGTCTGCATTGATGTTCTTCCCCAGCTCCTCTCTGCACAGAGAAGGACATATTCATAACCGCAGCACTACAAATCCGACCCAACTGCTAACGGCGACGTGGATTCAATGTACAAGTTAAGAAAGATCCTTTTGTTCATTTTGAGAAACTGAGTGTTATTCAAGTGGGAGCAGCATCTTAATGGCTGGCACTTACTTTCCGACGTCTTTCAGCAGCACTTCCTGAACCTTGGGAACGCGGGTGGACCCCCCCACCAAAATCACCTGCTCAATTTCATCCTGTTGGCAGGAAACATCGGAACTTAGAGTCTTACAAACATCCAATTAATCATTATCATCTTTGTCAATATAATCAATGATGGCCAAATTGGAGTACAGGGGTGGGAGAGAGAGACAAGGTCAGTAGATTCTACAAGTGTGCGGTGCTGCCCTCTAGTGTTTGACGTGGGAGTTACAGCAATTATTATTTTAAGAAGTAAAAGTGGAACTACATGTGCACCGTGGCATATTTAATATAATTTCAGCTTGGACAACCATTATGACGTCATCGTAGACACTCCGTATGGTACCACCATGGGGTCCTGTAGAGGAGGGTACTGACCCGTGTCATCTCTGCAGCGGCGAGAGCATCATTCACTGGGCCGGGCACTCTCTCGAAAAGATCAGCGCACAGCTCTTCAAAGTCAGCTCTGGTCACCTTAGCTTTGAAGTCGATGTCATCCATCAAACCTTCGACCTGAAACAAAAACAAAAAGAAGAAAAAAAAAAACGTGACCCCTCTTCAACAGTCCTGGATCCGAGATTATCTGGGCCCCGGTCTGCATCACTGATGTGATTTGGGCTGGATTCACAAGAGGGTCGTTGCTTGGAGTCTGTGAACTCACCTGGGCCATAAAGTCAGCGTTTGCACTGAGCACCGTCTTGAGTCTCTGAGCCTCTTTGAGGAGCTTGGCCATGGCCCGGTGGTTCTCCCTCACGTCTTTATTGCTCTTTTTCTGCGCATTGAACAGTTTGGCAAGGTGTTCACGCAGCCGCAGGTCCATCTCAAAGCCCCCCAATCCACGGTCAAACCTACAGGAGGAGCAGACGGTGGTCTGAGCACTGAATTACAATTTCGCAATGTGGTTTTCAAATCAACGGCAGTGAAGAGAGTTCAGAATGTTTTTATGTAGAATGTTAAGCCAAACCCTTTAATTCATGATCTGTGGCTTATAACGCATTAAAGAACAATATAGAGTATGTGTCAATAAAGTGGCTGGACTTCACTATTTGCTTTAAGTTGTATTTAAATATACCTGATAAATTGTATACAAATAAACAACGTACACATCTTGTGTATTGTTAAAGGATGTATTCCATGTGAGCCGATTCTTAATTCCTTAATATCCTAGGAAATGTTAAATCTGTTATCATAAACTCTTCAAAAAAACAACAACAACACATTTTTGTGAGAATAAAAATGCCTCAGGGAGGAAATACCAACTGGTTAACTTTAAGAATACAGACTATCAACCAAAAACAGCTGGCTGCCACATCTTTTATAATCTCATCTCCAGGTATTTGTACGTTTCTATTCCTTTTTGGGAAGACTTCAGAATGAGAGGCTGTTCTCTGTATCAGGAGGATTCCAAGCATTAATCACATCCCATGGATCAAGAGACTCACCCGACACCTCTGATCTGTAACTGCGGCTGGGTGCCAGCTTCCTTGGTTTTGACAGTCTGATAGGTGACAATGGTGGCCGTCGTGCTGCCTGAGCCCATATCATAGAACATCACACTCTGAAAGGGAACAAAATCTGACTTATTCCATCAGTTGGGCTTGTTTTTGTACACAGATATGGATAAATGAATCCTTAATAACTAGATGATACAGACTAAACCGTATCAAACAAAAGCTCCTCATCAACTACGGCCTTATCCTAGTAGTTAATAATGTAATCCCAGTAATCCTAGTGGTTCAGTATCTTATGCTGGCATGATTTATTCAAGTCCGTCGCTGAATTTGAAACACAGTGAGAATAAATAAAATCACACGGTCGTTAAAACTGAACTGTATGACTAAATTGTTTGGAGTAAAAATTATATATATATATATATATATATATATATTAAAAAAAAGGTTTTTCATTGGATTTGAATCATTTGCGAGTAAAATTATTATCAGGAATTATTTTTGATGAATTTTTCCCCCAAACTTTAAAATCTCATGTAACCCCTGCTGTACCTCCATGGGCACGCATACCCCCATTTGAGAAACATCAGGACAGAACCAACGTCGGAATACGGAATGCGCACCTTGGGCGTGTTGTCGATATCCTTCCTCCTGAAGACGCCGTAGTTCAAGGCCACGGCCGTGTTCTCATTGATGAGCTGCAGAACCTTCATGCCCGCCATGTGGGCCGCCTGAAGGATTGCCCTGCGCTCTGCCTGGTTGAAAAAGGCGGGGACCGTGATCACCGCATCTTTAATTGGTTGTTCTGGTAGTTGGAGAGAACGGGAGGGAGATGTTAAAAAAAAACTAATTTAAAACGTATCGAACGTTCTCCACATAATTCAGAATCGTTCATAAAAAGACCGACCCGCAAAGTCCTGAGCCAGTGCACATGAATAGTTGAGCATCATCCCGAGGAGCTCCTCAGGTGTGTACTTCAAATCCCTGGTAGTTCAAACAACAGTGTTTGATATGATTGCTTTAAAGAACCACTTTTGTAAACAACAACAACAACAACAAGTGTATGATGGGAGAATAAAGCTGGTGAAAACAATAAAGTAACTCACTCTGAGTTCTTAAAATTCACCGTGCCTCTTACTGGGTCCTCCTGCAAATGGTGCTCTGGGAACCGTTTCTGGTAGAGGGCCACTTGGAGATTGTCGTGTTTTTTGCCCATGAGGCTTTGGAGGTGTCTATAAACTGTTTTGGGGTTCTTCACACTCTGAAATGGAGACATTATGCGACCGTTAACCGTATTCGGTGAAAATACATTCTTGTGGGTAACTCCCAGCCTTGAGGTATCCCATCATGCATGATTAAGCGGATGTTGGAACCCGGATCGGAACATTCAAGAAGAAGACCTACCACCCCTAGTGCATTGTCTCCAAAAAGTCTTTCGTTCTCCTTCAGACATACAGCTATAGGCGTTTTCCTCCGCGACTCCCTGAGGAAAAAACAACCGGCATCGTTGGTCATTCAAACATGGACTGTGAGTCATTTCTAGTTTTTGTTTTCACGCTGTATTTTCACTTCTTTAGGAATCAAGTTAATTCATTTCTCCTTTGCATTTGTGAATGAAACTATTCCGTCATACTTACTTGTTGAGAACGATCTCCATCGGCACACCGGGCTTCACGATCGCCATTTTCATCCACTCACTGCCCAGGTCCACTGACATGACAGCTACAGTCACTGCAAACACAAAGACACGCTTCTATTGATCACATACAGCCGTACACAGTACAACACAGTGAAATTATTTCTCTGCCTTTGGCCGGCCCATCCCTGAGGGAGCAGTGGGCGGAGCCTTGGAAGCGCCTGGGGGAGCGAGGGTTTCTTGCTCTAGGAGCCCCCGGTGGGACTTGAACCGGCTGCATACCGATTGGGATACGGCTGCTAAACCCTCTTAGCTATGATCAGAATTTGAAAATAATATGTTTGTTTGTTTTACCTTATTTAAGTAAAATTGGTTTAGGGATTTTGAATGACTGATATTTTTCAGACTGACTTGTTTTCTCCGCAAACCCCCCTGCAGTTCCCCGAGAACGTGGGTCTGTAAACAAAATTGTACTCGCAGCTAAGTGGGTGTCCGTTTGTTGGCTCTGCCTTCTTATTTTCACTTCCTTACTCCTCATCCGTTGCATCACTGCTACATTTCGAGCAATTTGGTTGCTTTTATTTGCATTATTTATTCAACTTACTATACCAACATTGTTTTTGAAGTTATGAACGACTGACGCCTTTCAATCGAACTCTAAAACGTCTCATGTAAACACACTTACATTCGAGATACCATGACCAAGCTTATCCATTTCTGAAGAACCCGCCAAACGTTGAACCCAGTTTTTGTCAGGGTTCAGAATCTGGCCGCCGGCCTTCATCGGGTTAATCTGATTTGGCTCACAGCGCTGCTCCCCACTACAATGGGGGCTTCGTGTGGATAAGGCTTGAATAGTCGGAGGAAGGATCATATTACCTGTGTGAGAAGGCAACATTGCCAAAACAAGGCAGAAGACAGCAACCAGCGCCAGCCTCTGGCCCCCCATGATGAACTGTAAAGATGAACAAGTGAAGCATTTATTTCACCAATGAGGAGGCTTAATGTCCACATGTCACAGGATCTTCATCACACAACAACACTGCAATAATCAATCTATCTGCATGAAACGTAGAGATTGATTTGACCTCCGCAGAGGAGATAACGCGGCTAAAAAAGCGAACTAGTTGTGTTTTCACAACACAAACGGAGACGAAGATGGCTAAGCACCGAAGACGAGGATGGCTAGGCACTGAAGATGAAGATGGCTAGGTAGCGAGACTAAGATGGCTAGGGACTGAAATGAGGATGATGGCTGAGTAGGGAGATGAAGATGGCTGGACAACAAGATGCTAGTAAGTGAGACGAAGATGGCTAGGCAGCGAGACAAAGATGGCTAGGCAGCGAGACAAAGATGGCTAGGCAGCGAGACGAAGATGGCTAGGCAGCGAGACGAAGATGGCTAGGCAGCGAGACGAAGATGGCTAGGCAGCGAGACGAAGATGGCTAGGCAGCGAGACGAAGATGGCTAGGCAGCGAGTCAAGGTTGGCAAGGAAGAAAGTAGAAGATTGCTAGGCAGTGAGATGAGGACGATGGCTAGGTAGCGAGATGAAGCTAGCTAGGCAGTGAGACGAGGATGCCTAGGGAGGAAGATAAGGATGATGGCTAGTTAGCTATTGCGAGAGCTAATGAGATAGCAAGTAATACGCTAAAGAGATAGCCAAAAATAGAAATCTATAGATAATGAAAATGATATAAAGCTAGATATTGAGAGAAAGATAGAGATGGTAAGCCTGAGATAAAGAGATGTAAACCTGAGATAAAGAGATGTAAACCTGAGATAAAGAGATGTAAACCTGAGATAAAGAGATGTAAACCTGAGATACAGACATGGTAAACCTGAGATAAAGAGATGTAAACCTGAGATAAAGAGAGGGTAAGATAGAGATAAAGAGCAAGAAATACATAGAAAGCAACAGATAAATTGAAAGAGAGATGGAAAACTAAAGTTAAAGACAAAGGTCTTAAGCTATACAGGTAGACTGAAGGCGAGAAATATGAAGAGATACTTTAAAAAAAAAAAAACATATATAGAAACTGAATCAATCCCGACGTAAATTCAGGATTTGATGTCAACAACAGAAACCACTTTGCACCGAGAGGAAAGTCATTACTGTACCCAAATTTACAGATTTAGCAGTTCGTCAGAATGTAAACCCATGTGTTTCATGGCAGAGAAGAACAGGAACGCAGAGAAGTGACGTAGAGAAGGAAACTGCACGCGCAGCTCATAATTTCAAATAATACTTTTTTTTTTTAAACTCTAGTCCTGCAGCTTCCGAAAAGCCTGTGATAGTTATATGCTATTCCTGATTGTTTCGAGCTTTATAACAAAGTCAGATTCACCAACGAACCGTTCAATTAAAACACGGCCAGACAATGTGAAGCACCTGTTCGGAGAAGAAGAGAGCCCTTTGCAGCTGAAACAGAGTTCTTACATAAGTTGACAGGTACTGTTAGCTAGCTGTGTCTGGATCCATCACTAAGAGCATGACTGACTCTACTGCGTCCGAACTCACCTCTGGTCTACCGGCACCGATGAGGATGTTACGGCTCTGCCTACAGAAGGCTCTCCGGTCTCGATCTACGACCTACGCTCCTAGTTCAGCCCCAAATTGGAGCCTCTTTGTTGTCACGCTGGGAATTGTTCTGTCCCCCTTATCGCCGGCTTTCTCTCAGTAGTTGGGCCCGGAACGCGGCGTCACCTCATTGGATCTACTGAAGGTGCTGCCGGGGTAGAAACTACGTCAAAAAGTTAACAATCATACCACTTCCGGTTGACATTTCAGAGTAAAACACATTGGCCTTTTTCTGAATAGGGGTTGCATTGTGGCATCATGAGGAACGCTGTCTCTTGCAGAGGAGAAGGAACAATTAAAACAAAATGAAACGATTGAGCATGGATGATAAACGCTCTAAATATGACCAAACTTCCATCTGATTGCTAGAATATAAATAATTCAAATGAATGATAAGGCTAATGGGACGACTGTGGTAACCCATAATAAGTCACTGCTGCCATGATTGACACGTACAATAAACAGACAGGGACCATCATATTTAATATGCCAACTCATCGTCATGAGTGAGATGAGTGAGAAGATGAGAAGATGTGTCAACAAATAATTAGTATCCATATCCTCATAAAGTCGATATAGTAACAATAAATGAGATAACTGAGTCATCAAACTTTTATAACATAATGAAACTATAGTTCCTCATGGGATTTTGTTTTTTTACATTACTGAGGTTGCGCACAGGGCAACATTATCGTATGAAAACTATAATTATCGTACACCAAGCATGTTACCAAAATTGTCGGCGAATGTTCTTCTTAAGGTAAAGTTTAACTACAATTGTCATTCTATCGAATATTCTGACACCTTTAAAACATTCCAGTTTAAGTCTGCTGCCATGGATAAAAACTTGTATTATAGATTTATAGCAGACTATTCAGTCCTATAATGTTCGATGTATTTTACAGGCGGTGCTTTATCCCTTTATTTTGAAAATAAGCCCTTTCTATTTCCGGTAATTAACCTCACCCCTTATGACGCATAGTGCAGCGACGGGAGTTGGTTCCTCTAACTTAAACCCGCCTATTCATTCCACGCGATTCTCCATGATTGGTCCACGTGAATGAGTGACGCCAAAAAGGATTTCTGGCTGCATACAATTGGTCCACGTCCAGGTAGGGGGCGGTAACTATATGACGACACTACAAGTTAATGTCTGAGTAAATTACAGGCTTCCTTAAAGTTAATAGACTTAATCGATCTTTACAGTACCAACCTAATCACACCATATGATATATTTTGAATGTTGTTGGTACGTTGAAAGTAATTTTGATCTTCTTTAAAGTTTAATGCACGTGAGCAGATACTCTCCAATACCCCACTGTGCCTGAAAGAAAAGGGGACAAAAGTTTATATTTTAGTTGCGGTAAACTAAAATAATTGCTGTAATACCTAGTTTCATCAAAGTTTTAAAACACATATTTTATTAAAATATTCCTTTGATTTTATTAATATTTGAAGAAAAGAATAATCTTAATATCGTTAAAATACTGTGCAAAAAAAAAAAAAAAAGACTGCATAATTAGTGCAAAGAGGAAAAACTTAGACCTGGGCTTTATGCAACCAATGCAAAATAGAATAAGGTTCACGTTCCAGAAAAAATGAAAACTTTTAAAAAGGTAAGGAAATAAAATTCCACAAATTTTCTAAGTAGGCCATTGATTTTAAGCTATTAAAGATGAAAATACAGTATCAGTGTTTACCTTTTTTTATTACAATTGACAATATTTGATGATTTTAAAACAGGACCCTTAAACAGGAGCGGGACAGTTGGTTTACAAGGTGATTGTGTGCATATGAGATATTTGTGTGGCCAGTGTGCAAATAACCCTCAGATAAAAAGCTGACTTTTGAACAACCCTCAGAACACACATACCTCCATGAGTGCCGTAAGATATCGCTGGACCAAAAACAGGAGCAAACTATTTGCGTTATCACTATTTGTTTTAGGAACGGAATCAAGTGTGCCCTGGCTCACAATATTAAACTAAGTGATAACCCTGGATCTCCGCCATGATCTGGATCCATTTTTTAATCTAATCACCTATTCCTCATTCAAAAGATCAAAAGACTAGATGATCACTGTGGCGACCCCTTTAAAATAAAAATAAAAATACAGGAAGGAGCCGAAAGAAGTTGATTTTGCTTTGTTGAGGTACTACCCACCCTACCGTCCAGTTTCTTGGGAATCTGACAAGCAGTTTGTGCAAAATTTACAATTTACCCATCAAAATCTGTTTTATGAGCGATGGATGGAATTTGTAAAAAAAAAGAAGAAAATCCCTATTTTGCAACATTGAAAAAAGTGAAACTATAGTTCCATGCCCAACCCTCTGAGCAGGAAGAAGACAAATGGAAAAACCCCCAAGAAGCCCGAGGAGAACCAAGAAAACGCACTTAAAAAGTACTTTATTCAAATTGTCAACAATCAGCAAAGGCGTTTTTATAATCTCATTAATATACAGATGGTTGAATTAACTTTGCTATGTGCAAAATGAGTACAAGCAAACACACACACTTTATCCACAGTGTAATACAGTGACTTCATATTTATTACATGTTTTACATGTAAGTACATTTATATAATCCCCCGGGAATCGTGACTCGCCCTGATACTACGAGCACATCATGCAAACAGGTCCATCGCGTGTAAACCGGGCCAACAGGGATGTGAAGCTGAATAAAGTTTGCTGCTTGGGTAGGCATGATAATCACAGGCTGGGGTTTCTAGAAGTTTCTCTTGGTGTTGATGAGAATGTCTCTCTGAAGGTTGAATTCGAGGCTCCCAACGGTTTTGCTGCCGGGCGGGTCGGTGACCAAAGTCAATTTGTTAAAAACTCCGCGACCAAAATAGTCGGCCACCACGGAGAAGCCATCGTGGGAGGTGCGTAACTGAAGAACATTTTCAAAAAAACACAGACGTCAGAAGTCGATTCTTCTAAACATTACCGTGGCGGTTAGATGAAATATAAATAAATGGAACAAAAGAAAGCTGGGACGTTGTGCGACATTCTACGATATTCTTCTACTAACACTTAACAACCCAGGCCACTTTTTACTGAAATGAATATTAGGTTGGAATATAAAAACAACCACCTGGACTGATGATGTTTCCTGAAATTTGGAATGTTTAAGCCACTTAATCCAAACTGGATTGGGTGATTTAAAAAAAAAAAAAAAAGGATGTAAAACTTAATAGGACTTAAGGGACTTAGTGCAGATGTTTGGGTTAGTTAGAATCGATACACACTGAACTGTCTCTGTTATTCTGCACCATTCAGAAGGGAGGACATGATGATAATGACGTCAAGGTAAATGGGCACTGGATTTAAATACTGGTTTCAAAGTTTAAAGTCCAACAGGACCACGCCTTCAAATGTTTTTGTCAGAGTCTGAGCTTGTGTTTTTGCACATTTCCCAGTTGTGTCATCAGCGCAACGTAGGTCAGAGTATAATGTCACTGGACCACAAAGTTTGCCTGGTTGTAAAACGAGTGAACAAACAGCATCGGGAAACAAAACAGAGATGTGATCAGAATTGCCATCCATGTCAGCGTTTTTTTGTTCCAGCATGCTACTAATCCTGGTTTGCATTGCGGTGGTTCGGGTTCCAAAGGAGGATGCTGTTCATAAGATCGGTTAGCATTCAATACAAACCCATGGCCAACTGGTTGGGACCATCTCCAACCAACCAACAGCTAACAAATATGAAGAATGTGTCTCCATGAGTCAGCTTACCACAACAGGCCTAAACTAGAAACGGTACCAGAACAAAAACGCACACAGCCCACTTTGGGTGGAATTATTCGGTAAAAAATAACAAACATGCCAAAGTTCTACTAAATGTTAGAAGGCAACGATTTATATCCCATTAAGAAGAGTGAGCCAGTAGAATATAGGAAAAAATTCTTTTGAGGGATGCAAATAATGTCTGACTCGAACGACGAAATTTCAACATTGCTGGTCAATAATATAGAATCCTGACATCCCAGCACTTCTATTCTTAGAAAAGCAGATAAATAGATTAGATCAGACATCAAACGGAAAGTCATAATGAGGGAAAGCTTGAGTTTGGCTACCTGTCTGTTGAAGTGGTCATGCAGGTCACGTTTCTGGTCCTGTGCGCGCAGCATGTCCATGACTTTCCGGTTCTCTGGAGTACAAGTGGGGCACTCTGTCTCACTCTCAGCGTAGCTCTCGAAGCAGTGTTGATGGAAGGAGTGGCTGCACAGGAAGTGAACGGAGGGAAGCTCCAGGGGGCTGTTGCACATGTTACACTTGGTCTTCTGGAAGATCTTCGCGCTGTGTGAACATGGAATTAAACGTAATGTCACGGAAAAGCTGGGGTCGCATCAGTTGTCACCCCCCCCCCAGCCAACTGAAACCAGTAGAGGTGCTGGTGTTTTATGGGATACAACACGTGGGAATGACAAATATTTATCCAGGCTGCTCAAGAATAAAGTCCCATTCTGTCACGTGACCCACCTTGTTTTGAGCTCCTGGATCTCGGAGCGGAGATGAGAAGTTTCCTCGCGGTACTGGCGGATTTTGCGCTCGTCGTCCTCTATCTGCTGGCTCTCCCGCTGCAGCTTGTTGATGAGGTAGTCTTTGATGACGGAGAGAGTGGCTGTGGAGTTGTGCGCCAGTGTCTGCACCACTACCAAAGGCCATGAAAAAGGAAAAATCGGGAATGTTGGTCAAACATCAAGCCACTGATGGAAACGGTTCACCAGGTTTTCATCTGAGCCGACTCCAACGTGGAGCAGGTTTGATTCTAAACACCAGAGCAGCATTAACATAAAAGGCCCACCAGCTCACCAAGTAATGGAGGCATCAGGCTGTTCTTGTCTATATGGTGTAGGACCTCGCTGATGTAGGCCTTGCAGTCCTCCTCTTTTCGGGCGAAGTATCCCAGCGCCTGCTCCCAAAGGCAGCCTTCCTGGTCCCCGTACCGTTTGCAGGCCTCTATCACTTTTCCGTACTCCTCGTTCTGCATGTGGTAGTGCATTATCTGCTGGTACCTGCGGGCCAAACATGTCCAAGTTTACTTCTCAAAGACAAAGATTCCTCCACTACTTGAAAAACTGAATTTGTGGTGATAATGTTAGGTCGCCCTCTATTATGTGGTAAATGTGAGCAAAGGGGGAAATTACATGAAGTATTACAGTAACTGAAATAGAGTTTAATCTGTCCCACAGCCTGGTGGCTGGAGAGATATGAGCCAGAATAATAAAACCCACTCACAGGTGAAGTAAAAAACAGTGATTATCTTGTTACCGTATCATATTTATATAAAATAATCTCTACTAGCTCCTATTAAGTCACTAGGGGGAGCTTTTTACTCCCATCTTCCTCACCATTGGTCTGAATTAATTCATATTTGGTGCAGATGAATCGACTCCAGGAGTTTTAACTTATATATACACTATGCTTTTCTCTAATAGTTCATATTTTACTCACTAGTTGGAGCTTTTCTGATTAAAAAAACAGTTTTTTGGACATGTTAGATTTAGTTTGAGTAGTTCAACAAGGGGAATTGACATTCTAGGTGATTTTTTTGGGGGGGGGGGGGGGGGGGGGGGGGGGGGCTTTTCGGGGACATTCCCTTGCTGTCTGGACCGACAGCATAGGCCTAGTTCAATTTGGAACTAAGATACGGAAGCAGAGAGTGGAGAGGTGTACGAGCTCACGATCATTTCTCGATCACTCACAATTTCCCTTTCTCATAAAGATAAAGGATGCCTTCTTTGAAGTTGTGCATCTGGCAGAGGACCAGGGCTTTATCGAACACGGTGTGGTCACTCCTCAACAGCGACACAGCCTCCTCCTGCAGAACCTTTTTTCTCTGTCAATCAGATGCATTAAAACAAACAAATGATTTGTGTTGCCCTGTGGAACACCATTTCTGTAAAACCTTCTCATTTGGGACATTGCCACACAAACTCTGTTTGTGTGGCAATATATGTTTGCTTTTGCTTATATGTATACTAATCAAGCAAACAATATATGTTTGCTTGATTAGTCTTCAACCAACCTCAGGGTCCTGTTCATGTGCCCAGTCTTGCAGCCGAAGCTCCAGAAGTGTGTCATAGACCCCCTGAGGAGAACGAGGGTCCACCTCAATCATGTGTTCCAAGAAGGCTTTTAGCTCCCGTGGGTTGTTGGCAAATATTGGAATGAATTCCTCAGAGTTGGCCTTAAACTGAAAATAAAAATAAAAATGGACATATATGTTCAGTCACTTTGATTCTTCTGAGCACATGGACATTTGGGCTTTTCCAGCATCACTTCATAGCGGCGGTCTGACCTTGTTAGTCCGACCTCTATCCATGCTGTCTTTTTCAGCAGCGTCTCCGTTGGGTTGGTAATCGGTGCATAAACCTTTCAGGAGCAGGGTGGTGCCTTCAGGAATATGGTACATCAAAGTCTTGCCGTAGCGCTTCATGTTGCTCTCGGCTTGTTCGAAAGGAAGACGTCCGATATAACGCAGCCCTTCCTGATAGTTCTGGGTTTTGGAGGGAAGCACGGTGAAAGTTCTTTTCAGACATGTCAAATGGTCCAGAAAACGTTTCTAAAAAACGTGAGGATGGGAACGATGCCCATGAGTGAGATCTAGAAAAGAGAATCCGGCATGTGTGTCTGTGAAAATACGATGAATGGAACGGTTGATTCTATTTCCTCGAGTACAGGAAAGAAATGATTTCAAGCCATTTTGTCTAAAAGGTTCTCTACATCAATCTCCATGTTGTTTTACCTTGAGATCCTCCAGCTGGATCTTCAGGTACCACTCATGGTGCATGTGTTTCTCAGCCAAGAAAACAGCGTGACTGTGGTAGCCGGCCTGCCGAAGAACCTTGATGGCGATCTCGACATCAAAGTGGACCTCACTTTCGCTGCTCTGTTCAAACACAGTAGAGGAGGACGGTCTTATAATACGGAAGACATTCGTGATCGTCCCATTATGAGAGCAGACATTCACTTCTGTTCATGCTCTTCCTGAGAAACATCTGTTTTCTGCAAAAGCCAGTGTTATTATTGCTGTTAGCCGTCAGTCACCTTGATGAATTCTTCCAGCTTGGAGCTGTCCTTCAGCTTGGTGTAACAATTGAGCAGCAGGGTGGTGTGGTCCGCGTTGGCCAGCGACTGCCTGTGCAGAGCTTGCAGATATGCTGTCAGGTTGTGGATCCTCTGTGCGTCCAGGAATTTCCTGATGACGTACGATGGCTCCAGTTTCCCAATGGTGCTGCGGGAAAATGAAGTTTAATGTTTGTACGGGATAAGGCCAGGAGTCCGTTCTCTCAAAGCGGGGCCATTGTTAAGAGATAATGTTGTTTACAGAAAGGTGTCGGCACACACAGCTGACTCACGGAGCTGTTTCAGTTGTAATAGAGGACCTAAACAATATGAGGCAGGGGGTTTTAATCTTATGGCTTATTTCTATATAAGTAATGGTGGAACGATGGATTAAAAAAAAGCCTTTAGAATGTAAACAAAAGGAGAAAAATTCCTGGATTCGTCCCTTTGCCTGGATCTACTCTAAAATTGTTTAGGTTCCCTCCCACCAAGTTTCATGAAAACATTTTTTTGGTATGTAATCGTTCTAACAAACAAAGAGAAAAAAGATCCCATTGAAAGATTAGGTTAGGAGATTTATGGCATGATAATTAAGTTAGGTGGCATGTGATTGCTCCTTTTTTCCAGGAAGAAGAGTCAACTGATAGAGAAAATTCCCCTGTTTGAGGGAATGCTCTCGGAGCCTGAAGCAGAACGTCTGGGCTGAAAACAGCGGCGTGATGCTCGTTATCTCTGACTTGAGTTTCACGGCTTTGTAAACCGAAAAGAAAGCTTGGCTTTGTCAAACCTGCTTCACAGTATATACCCGTGTGTGGCGTTAAGTGTTGTGATTACCGAATGTACTGCTGGATGGCGCCATCGTGGTCTCCCTTCAGGTATAGGTGATCGCCGTACTGTCTGAAGATCTCCGACAGCCCGTCACTGTCCAGGTGCTGGCTCTTCGCCAGGTTTATAGCCATCACAAACAGGTTCTTCTTAAACAGCATCTTAGGGGAACAAACTCGGAGGTCACGACGCCGCTACACGATCCACGGTGTTTTTTTTCGGCAAAACTCATTTGCGCATTTCGAAGTACAAACGTAAAGTTTTCTGCGACCTTTCTTAATACCTTTAAAATGAATCAACTATAACTTTACTGTGACAAAAGAAAAGCTGAAGATGTGAGTCATCAGTACGGCGCTCCCCTCACCTCCAGTTTGGTCTGCGTGTCTTTCTCCTGTAGAACAAACATTTTTCCATCTCTGGTCAGGATGTAGAAGGAGCCCCACTCGGCCACCACATCGATGATGTCATCAAAAGAGGCACTGTAGGCGATGAACTTGTTGTCCAGATCATAAATGGTCAGAAGCTGTTTCTCTGATGGAGAGCTCTCCCTGCTACCAAAGTCTGTCCTGAGAAGAGACGTTCAAACAACAGTCAGGAACCGGTTTACGGCGAGAGGTGACTTATTGTTTGTGTAACACATTTTTCACTTTTATGGAAATTTTGTCTATAATATAGACAAAAAACACACAAAGTATAATATGGAACAAATACTAAAAAAGACAGCGCTTAAGGAAGTATTTCTACTTCTAAATTTGAATCAAGGGACAGTTCAGGTACTTTTGATGTATGTGAAAGAAGAGGGTCAGGGAAAATTCAGCGAACTTTGATTCCAAGGAATCAAAGCATCAAGAATGGACACAGTTTCAAGAGAGCGCCTTTCCAGGCTGTGACATCACTTCTCCAACTGAAAAATTGTTTTATATTAAATTCTGCGAAACACATACCGTCACCAAATGAATGAATCATCAGGAAGATATGCCTAAACCTACCTCTGGGTAAAAAGTCACGCAAATCCACCCATTCGTTATTCCTTAGTTTTGCTAAAAGACAATTACGGCCCAAAAACTTTCAGAGATAAAGCTCCATCTGGTGTTTCAATGATCCATTATAAAGTTTATTGCATTAAGACATAGGACCTCTGGTGGTGGACGCTGCAGCGGCAACGACCATTCCATAATATCCCCGACTTTTTGGGAATATAAATATCCCCCCCCATGTGATGATATAACAATGAACTTGCTCCACCATTATTTGACCCCAGGATAATTGATAGGCCTTAATTCATGTCTAGAATTCATGAATAACGCTACCCTTACTTGTTGGGGGACTTTGCGTCCTTGACGAGTAGAAACAGATACCCACGATGCCAGCGGGCCAGCAGCTTCTGTCCATCGAACGCGAAGCAGGGCCCTCGTTCGTCCGGCTGGTACAAGTACACGCATTCATCGCCGGCCACAATGAACTGGGAATCCTGGGATGGATCCGCCAGGGAGGAGCAGCGTAGCGCACATCCATGTGTACCCAACTCGATCTGGGGATACTCCTTGATGGAGAGCGTATAGCACTGAGGAGGAAGAGACAAGAAAGCAATGGAGTAGAGCCGTCACAATCATAAAATACTAGCTGATGATTAACTGTCACACAAATTATTGTGATGAATGATTTAATAGCCTTTTTCTACCTATTTTATCCCAACAAGTGAGTATAAGGGAAATCACATTGTAATAAAGAAAACATACTTCCAGAGGAATAAGAGTAATTTATTCATACTGTGAAGTTTAGGTTTAATCTCTTTGATAAAAGCTTAAGTCATGATCATTTTCTTGGATGGACTGGCAGTTGTGGCATTTGTCAATGTTCAGCGTATTTGATACCATTCCTACAGAAAAGCTTCAAACTGTTCTGAGCCTTACATGGACTTTCTCCAGAGTGGCCACGAACAAATGCGTGACCTTTGCCACTTGGCGGAAAGCGAGGCCCGTGACTGGGCTGGTTCCCTCGTGCAGCGTTAGAGTTTTACTGTGACGATCTCTAGTGATGTCACCTTTGGTCAAAACCACACTGCCGTCGGTGAAGCCTGCCGAGAAGCACAACATCCATCATCAACTGGGAAACCAAAATACTGCCTTAGTCATACATAGAAAAGTCACTGGGCAAACAGCAAAGCAATTTTTTCCATCTTACCAATGGCCATGAAGTTTAGGTTTTCATGAACACTCAGGCAAGACACTTTAGTGGGTTTGTTGCCAGGAATTGCTGGAAAAATCCTTGTGCAGAGAGGATTTCCACTGTCTCTCTTATCAAGGTTCCAAACCTTAACCTGATGGAGCAATTTAGTGAAAGTTGATCAAAATGACTGAAATTACTGTTCCGTGTTATAGGATTCTCCGAATAACTGTGCACTTACTAGAGGATTTATTCCATGTTCGTCTTCCCCTACCGTTACAAGGATGCTGTGCTGCTTCAGCTGGTAGAGGTGCGTGACCTGTAACTTGTAGGCCTGGAAAGATGTCAGCTGCAGGGAACGCATCAAAAGCCATACCTTACCATCCATATGTAAAACCGTAGAGGTTAAGGACAAATTATTATAGCTAATTAATGTATTAATAATAACTATTTTCATCCACCAAGACATTCAGATTGCTTTGTTTTTTTCCCCCTTTTTAGATCACAGTGAGATTAATAATAATTAATAATGTGCTCTTGTAACACAAGTAATGAAAGAAATGATCACCTACGTCACTATTTCATCAATTCCAATACTAATGAATTGAGACGTTCTTCTGCTCATCAGCATTCTTGAAAAGGTCAGATTTTACTATTTCACTGATAAAACCCTGAACTTATTTATATTAGTTTGATTGATGAATTGAAATAAAGGCGACTGTTGGACCTTTAAATATGTATGCACTCTGCTTAGTTATAGTCCAGATATGGACGGCGTTATTGATAGCTATCATTTAAGCTTAATGCTGTGCAGTGAAAGTAGTTCCAACCGATACGGTCTAAAGTACACGAAGAACAAATATAAGGATATATAAGTCCTGCTGATATTGCTTTATTCATTTCAAAGAGGATTAGAGTTTTATCATTAGAAGTTTGGCTAAAATTAGCCGTCAATAATACATTAGCTGCAGTAGCTAGTTTGCTAACTAGCTGTTAAAGGATATCTCCCAGAACAATGTGACCCCGGCCGGAGTCACAGGCCTGTACTCCACTTGGAAGGGCAAAGTTCTTTCCATTTTCGACAGGATCCTTCACTGCATCTTTGTCGAAGAAAACAAATTTCCTCCACTGTAAGAACGCAGCCATTTCTGTTTTTTTTAGCCGAAACACGGCGTTATCACGTGACTCGAAAGTCACGCGGGTACTTCAGCTTCTTCTTCTACGTTATTTTATAGTTTGTAAGGCAAATACATCCTGCAACTACCGCCCCCACAGCCTAGAGTGTAGAACATTACGTGTTAGAGGGAAAAAAGGTAGATTGTTTCAGCTGTTATTATCAATATGATCCTTCAATAGAACCAAATCTGACATAATGGCTGGTTTACCTACCGGTTAACCAGCCATCTCGTCACTTATTTACATTTTATCAATTTAATTTTCTCCAAGTATCCTGATATTGCATCCACACTGAATAAACTATAGCAAAGAATGACGTTTTTTTTAATATAATAAGACTGTACCATTACCGGTGCCTATTGGCACAGCTTCTTTACTCCATCAAATGAAAATTTATGCCTAAATTGCATAGATCACTTTTGCTGCTCAGGCATCACTGCTGTTAAACATAACCATTTTTTTCATTCGGTCTATGAAAGGATCACTGAAGAACCAACAACAGCTTCATGTTCGCCATATTTGAGGAGAGCGAGACCCAAAGGTACCAGAATCTCCAGGTATGCTCCTTCAGACTGAGCAAAAACTTCATCCACCAGGCTCTCGGGATATGGACTATAAACCAAGCACAGATCCAATAAATTTATAAAATTAAATGTATTATTATTATTATTATTATTATTATCCCTGCATAAAGTTAATAAACTGTCTGGATTTATATGACATAGATGAATTACATATATCTGTAACTTCAGCAACACGGGCATGTTTTTATCACTACACTAGGGAAGCTGACTGCCCACTAAAACAAATGCTGGATTATTTATATAATCTAGCTGCTGGATAGAGGCTGTTGAGTAACAGGTTGGGTTGGTTTGACCCAACATTGGGTGAAAAATAGTGACCCAGCACATCATCATTCCATTAACCTATCAGTTACCACGGTGTCCCAAACCTTTTAAATCCTATGAAAAATTCCCCATGCAGATTTATCTTTCATTTCGTAAGTTTCGTTGAAATTCCCAAAGGTGTTTTTTTTTTATCAGCTTGTTGTTTTGGTTATGACATTTAAGTGTGTTCTGTTTCACATTAAACATATTCTGACATTTTCTGGGAAAATGTGATATAAAACAACTTTGTTTTGATGCATTTTCTTTTCTTTTTAAACTGTAAAACCTTTGCAGCAAAATTGCGTTTCGATATATGTTGTGGAATTTGTAATAAAAAAACCCAGAAATCTGAGCTACTGGGTTTAAAAGAGAAAGAGTGTCGACCTGATTTATTTTCAAAATATGCGTAAAATAATTATAGTCAAAAGTAACGTAACAGAACTCTGACAAGGGAAAGATTTTTAGAAATGATTTCCAAAAAAGTAGTCAATGCGATCTATTTTATATCCCACATAATTTTCATTTAATTTTCATGGTTTGAGTCCATCATTGTCTGAGGAGGAAGTGCTTTTTGGGGACATAATTATAGTAAAAATAAATGATGGACTGTTCTGCTGGGGAACCCCTCCAAGGTCAAATCACTAACATCAAAAATGAGTGTCAAAACATTCACAAAAAGAGTTAAAATTGTTACATAAATTCATGTATATTTTGTAGTGTTGATGGAAATGAATGGAAAAATCAAGTAATCAAGTATTTATTGTCAGCACTTGAAACATACACTTACATACATATTCTGAGCATCGAAAACATTTTCATCCACTCCAGTCAATTAAATGCTGCTGAAGCCTGAAGCTTCAGACCCAACCCTCACGTGGACTCTCTGACGTCACAACCAACTCACATGTCTCGACACGGGATTGGCAGAGCCGCTGCCGTTACGTTAACGCGGAGCAAGGAGGAACGGCTACTTAATATTCATGAGGTGGGCGGGGTTACGCAAATTGACACGATGGATGCGTTCAGGACATGATCACACTGGACCTGTTACCAGCAACTGGAGGACACTACGATCACTGGAAGGTACTTGTGGTTATTTCCGCGTGTTTATCCGCGTATTTGTTTTTGTTGTTTTTGCCTCGTTTGCAGCCACAATTTAGATATTAGATAGATATAGATACACAGAGAGAGAAAGACAGGGGGAGAGATTAATCATTCCTTTTTTTTCAGGATGAATGTATAAAGTCAGGACAGGAGGAAGGAGATTTGGTCCCTGTGTGAAGAGATGCTCTCCTCTTCTGCCGCAAAGAGCCGTTTTCTGCTGTTCTACTACTGACAGGTGAGTTTCTAGTTCCTGTCACCTATTGACTTAAACGCTGGTTTCTAACGTGGAGGATGATCTTCACGTCTGTCATACATGCCGAATGGAACAGGATTTACAGCAGGCTTAATTTTTGTTTTTCTCCAGGCAGAAGGTTATTACATAACAGTGCTGGGGGTGGGACTGCACACTTTGCCAGGGACTATTTTATCAAGTCCTTGCTGCACGTGCTTGTCATATCATGTTTACACAGGAGGCTTAGCACACAGAACACAACACCTTCAAATCTTCATATGCATTCCACTTCAAAGGCTTGCTGATGATTTTCCTATCCTAATTAAATTTAAAAAAACTCACTGATGTACTGTATTTTCATAAATGATTTTCATAAAAGTGACAAATCCGTCAGTTTGTCATTTTGTGAACCTCCAAAAGTCAGATTTGTTTTGATTTCATCACCTCTGCCACTTCTTAACAATCACTAATGATATGCACAACGTTGTTCATATTAATTCTCTTAGCGCTGTGAAAAAGAAATATTTATATAATAAAGGGAAAGTATGGGCAACTTTAAAGTGAGAGGCAACTTAATGATAGATAGAGTTGATTTAGATGGACAGACAGACAGACAGACAGGCAGATGGTGGATAGCATAAAGGTAGAAGGGATGAAGAGATAGACAGACAGACAGAAAACAGATAGACAGTTAAAGAGATAGATAGACAGAAGGACAGACAGATAGACAGATAAAGAGATAGATAGACAGAAGGACAGACAGATAGACAGATAAAGAGATAGATAGATAGATAAAGAGATAGAGAGACAGACAGACAACAGATAGACAGATAAAGAAATAGAAAGAGATGGACAGACAGATGAAGAGACAGACAGACAGAGGCAGACACATACATAGATCTTTTATTTTTTGGCCTGTCCTGCTTGCATTTTGAATCGTTGGAGATTCCCTCTGAAAACGTCTAACACAGAGCTGTTTTTGTCTAGTAATGTTTAATTTCTCCTATCAGCCATGAAATTATAACCACTGATGAATAAAGTTAGAATACAGTTTGTTGTCTTGTTACCATGGCACCCGTCTGTCGGTCAGATATATTAGACATTTTGTTCTGAAGCTGAAGTGCCTGAGTCACAAAAAATGGACTCGCATAAAGAATCTGAGCGCGGTTGACAAATTGGGATATCTCCAGAACTGCAGGTCTTGCTGGATGTTCCTGATCGGAAGCGGTTTTAATAACTTCCAAAGTGCTCTGAGGGAGGGAAACTGGTGAACTGATGACAGAGTCAGGCGCACCAGGGCTCATTGACGCACGTGGGGAATGAAGGCCAGGCACAGAAGAGCTACAGTAGCACAGATTCCTGGAAATAGCAATGCAGGTTCTGATAGGAAGGTGTCATAACACACAATGCATGACAGAAATATTCTTTCCAGGTAAAGGTGGACTTGATGAAGGAGGTGGTTCAAATGAGATGAGGATGCCCCGTTAAACTTGATAGAGTTTGATCACTGTACTGATAATCTCTGTAATCTCTTTTGCAAGAGCTTTTCCACACTATCTCAAAATACACACAAGTGTGCAGAGCATCTCAACACAGGCCTGTGGGGTGTGCAAATATTTTTATGACTCAGCAGGTGCAGATAATTCACTTTTAGATCATGCCGTTTATTTTGCACAGGTGCAAAGAAGATGTTGGATCGACTTTATAAAACCCTGTCTCCTGATTCAAATCAAATTAAATAATTCTATTGACATCTGACTATAAGACACTGTTTCAAAACAGCATTTTCGTGGTATCACGCTCCAACCGACTACGATATTTTATTTTTATTTTATTTATTTTTTGAAATGCTGCGACATGCATACTCTGAAAAAAAAAAAAAAAAAGGTTAAACTTCTTCTAGGATATGCCAAAACCTACATATGGGTACAATTTCATGCAAATCTATCCATCAGTTATCTTGCTAAAAAACAAACAAACAAACGCACAAAGGTAAAAAAATATTACCTCCTTTGCAGAGATTTTAAAAATCCTTGACGGGTAAAAAAGTAACAAATCTAAAAAAAAAAAAAAAATAATAATAATAAAATAAAGTAATAATCTCCATTTTTGAACCGCCGGCTCCACCTTTGAGGAAACACATGGTCTCTGTTTCTCATCTTTGTAGCATTGTACAGGACAGCTTATATGAGGACAAAAGATAATGTTTACCATATTTTGATGTTATGGTCTTTTAAAAGAAAATGTATTCATAGTAGTAAAAATGTAGTTTTTTCAAAACTTGCAAAAACTTTAATCATGTCTCAACATAACCCTTTAACTTTCCTCACCAAGAAAAATAATGTGTAAAAAATTATTTATTTGCATATTTTATTTCTTTGGGGGGCATTTACGAATTAAGCATATTTTTAAACCATAAAAAAAAAAAATCAGACAGTTCATGATGACATTTTGTATTTCTTAGAAAATGGTCCATTTTAATTACATTTGCTCAACCTTTTGGTGATGCGTTTTTTTTTAGAAAAACTATTTGACCTTTATAAGAATTTTTATGGTGTTTTAAGTTGCAGTAGTTACATTATTTGGTTAATGAGTTCTCATATGCTTTAATATGCCAAAACAAAATAACCCAACTTATCGAATAGGACATCTTTTTTACAGCCATGGTTAATGCCAGCTCCTCCTCCTCCTCCCTTTGACTTGAGGTGTCCCCCAGGGTTCAATTCTTGGCCCCTTACTCTTTAGCATAAACATTCTTTCACTGTCACTCCATGTGACGCTGGAAACCACATTGTGTTATAATGGTTCTGATATTTGTTTAACTAAAGAAACATCTGGTATGTTACAATTACTATTTGAGAGTTTGCTTTCAGTGTTAGTCGTCTGAAATGCCAAAGGAACACGGGTTTCTAAGAGAGCTGGAGCACCGGAGAGACTGCCAGGAGTAACAGCGCCTCCCTGCGAACGTCACCTGGTGGAACGATCTGGAACGATCTGGGAGCGATCTGGAATGGGTGACAGGAACTACCGCCTGCTGGGCTCTGACTCAGAGAAGGACTCAGAAAAAGACTCAGGGTACTCGGGTAAGGAATTCTCATACGCTTTGTTTCAATAAGACAATCTACTGCGTTTATTAGTTTTTTATCTGCAACTTGGCAGTGATCTTGAAAATAGTGCGAGCTCTCACACAGTTACAAACAGGAACAACCAGAAGCAGAGGTAATAATATGCTACCTCTCCATTATCGGGGTCAGAGCTCTCTCTTTTTATTTTACCCTTTTCACCTACAGCAAGTCCAGGGTTCGGACCAGTAACCATCTTTCTGGATACTACAATCACATTTGTAATTACTTTGCACTAATTATCTCCCCAAAAAGTCGCGATATCATAAAACCGTCAATGCAGCCGCTGCAATCCTTTGTGTTATCAAAACTCAAATACTATTTCAATTCATTCTCATGTTTTATATCTTCATAAACCTTAGTGCGAGGAAGAACTGGATGGATTTTAGGAAAGGGCGGTTATATATTTCCGACACAAGGGGGAGCCTAAGCACCAAAGGTTTTTGGGACATGATTTCTCGACCGTTGATCCGATATAGTCCAAATGTGGTGCATATGAATCGACTGAAGGAGATCTATCTTATGTATTTTGTTGTTCAGTCTAATAGTTGATATTTTACTGACTAGGGGGAGTTCTTTTATTTACGAATACACCCTTTTCAGACACAATCTCCGACAATCAGGGGGATGAATTGTACAACGCAGGGTACTGGTGGCCTTCTGGGATATTTCCTTGTTGTCAGGGACAACAGCTAAGAATTAGTCAGGTTCTCCTGTAAAAAAAACACAAACTCACTCAGAACCTGTTCAACCTGGTTTTACCACCTGTCCACGCAGATCTAAAGGGGGAGAGTTCTAAATCTGTCAGTGAACACCTGGGGATTATAATAGCTGTCCACTGTCTGCTTCCTCTGCCGCTCTTCCACTTTACATACAATTAAAAAGGAAAAACACAGGGACAAACAGACACAATGATGAGATGAACCAGAACCAGAAGTGAAAAAGAAGGGAAGTCAAAGTTTGTGTTATTCATTATGCCTGTTGCTGTGACTTCTTCTTGTTTTAGTTGTTGAGTAAAGTGCCCCGCCATGCATGTCAAGTCAGTGAAATCTGTACAGGTCGGAACAAAAAGAGCACAGCTAGAGCGTTGTCTTTATTCTACAGAGACCCGACAATTCCCACATTAACAAGCAGCGGTTAAAAAAAACCCCAAAGTCTTTTAACAGGCAGAAACCCCGAGCAGACTTTGTTTTAAGTTAGGAAGACACCTGCCTTAACCCCTTGGGAGGGAGAGAGAGGGAGAGGGAGAGAGAGAGAGAGAGAGAGAGAGGGAGGGCGAGAAGGAAAGAGAGAGAGGGGGAGGTGGGAGGGAGGGAGGGAGAGACTTTTTTTTTAACACAACTTTATTTTGTTAGTGAACATTGAACTATAACAATTTGAGATAGAAAGGATGAGAGAGAGCGGGTAAGGATAGTTGTTATAATACCCTTAGTCATAATACTGTTATATAACAATAATAACAAAAACAATAATGGTAATAATTATTATTCTGATAATACACTCATGATTGCATCACATTAATAAACTGAGGAACTCAGACACTCAGAGGCTTTTCTCCGCCCCTGTAAACCTTTCCCATGTGCCCTCTTGACGCTTCCTCTCTCTCGACGCTCCTTCTTCCTCAGAGGCTGATTCAGACTTTGTGCACACCGATGTAGACAACCAGCGCAGCAGTGTGAGCGAGCCTCACGGTAAAAGCAGAAGAAGCTTCAACAACAACAACAACAACAACAACAACAACAGTGAGAACGCTGTGGGCCACAACATGCCTCCTTATGAAGACCTCAGCCCTGTTTATGTCATCAACAACCTGGTGATGAAGCCGGTGAGATATGTATAGAATCACATCAACTCCATTTTTAAGACGGCCCACTATGTTACATGCTGAATGGTCGAGGTCATGAAGTAATAATTAACTGTTTGGAAGTACATTCAAGCAACTGCCAGTACTTGAATGGAATATTCGTCCTTAATTAGTCGTTGACCGATCCATAAATTAATGCATTTTTCCATTTGCCTAAGTGATAGCAATGCAAACATTTTGAAAGCCATTAAAACCACTCGATGATAGCAGGTCATAAAGAATAATCTCTTAATCTCTTTTGCTGATTATCTATTTCAGATGTAGAAAAATTGTCTTGCAAAAAACTGCTGAAGCAGCGCTTTTTGGCCACTTGGAAGCAGAACAGACAAGCTGCAGACACACTGTTCCACAATATTACCACATTAAAGCTGACGGGGGGAATCGCTATATAAACACTAAGACTCCTCCTGCTAACGGAGAGGAATGAGTTTGCTGTCCAGTAGAACCTCTGCCTCTACTACATTCAACTCGTTTGTCTCCAATGCAACTCAATTTGCATACATAAGAACAATAGCAGGGATATTTAAATGAGGAGGAACAAGGAGAGGGCTGCTGCACTTCCCTCCGTGTGAAATAGATCTAGAGGGGATAAAAGGATACTGGTGGGTGGAATAAAGAGTAAAGTATTCACTGAATTATGTGTGGTTGGACTAGGCATTGATCCACGAGGTTATATTTCTTTGTATTTCCCATTAATGTCACCATAACATACATTTCCTGGGCTGAGTGATTTACCACTTGCCAAAACATTACAATCTCCCTCTTGTCAGTTATAGATGGTTATAAAATGGTAATAACTAAACGAATAAGAATGGTACAAAAAAAAAGTCCTGAGAATGAACAAAATAGAAAGAAAACTGACCTTCCCAAAGTAGTGAGCCTCCATCGATTGTTGAAACTGTTTTATAATGTGTTTATTAATGGTTTATAAAGTCTAATGAACCAAATGATAACAATCTACCATAATTACCAACACCAAAAAGGTTTAGACACCACCAGGTAAAGGTGAGCCTGTTGCGCTCATCATAGTAATAGTTAGTAATCGTTGAATCACAACATTGTTGGAGATGTTACTGCTATAGAACAAAAATATTCATCTCCCACTTTAACCTAATCCTTGTTTACGTCTTTTTCCTTTATCCTGGTTTGGGCTGGTCAATTTACTGCTTACGTTCAATTCTCCTCACGACCTCCTGGTGGTACAGTCTGGACCGGACCAGCTTCTGCGTGGCTGCCTGTCGTGGGGCGGAGGTTGGCAAGGCCTTACCAATGCCGAACCATCCTCCCAGCTCTTACTTTTCCAACAGCCGGCAATGCCTGCTCCTCCCTCCTCTGCCTCGGCTCCTTCATCGAGCTTCGCACCGCAAGGTCACGATAGGAAAGGAGGTGACCACCGCAAGCAGAGACGCAGCAGCAAGAACTCATACCTGCCCATCCTGAATTCTTATCCTCGCATCGCCCCCCACCCTCGGAAGGACAGCCGTGACAGCAAAGGTGCCACGTGGGTGGAGAAGGCTAAGGAGAGTGGGAGTGAAGGCCAGGGCCACAGCAAGAGAGTGTTCCCCGAGGGGGAGAAAATGGAGGTTTTATCTGCCCCCGGCCACCTCCCGAAGCGCCAGCGCCAGCAGCAGCACAAGGAGGGAAGGTTCCGTACCAAGTCCCAGTCAACAGACCGAGGAGGGCGCGGCTCATATCCATGTCACACGTCCTCCACCACCCAACACAAGTCTGACCGCCGCCGCCGTAGCTTCAACTCTGACAGCGCGTGCTCATCCTCTCTCTTCAGTTCCAGGACGCCTTCACCGCCTTCTTCCTCTGAATCTCCCTCATCCTCCTCCCCTCCTTCCTCATCTCCATCTTCCTCCTCCTCTAACAGCCCACGTCGCCTTCCCCCGGACAGCTCCTCCACGCGCCATCAACGTTTCCTCAACACAGCGGACATCCTTAACCAGTCGGGCCTGCTGACCATCGCCCTGCGGACCGACGAGCTGCTAAAGCAGAACGCCGCCACAGAGGGAGAAATCAGCCAGCTCTGTCAGCACACCCATCTCCTGTGCCAGGCAGCAGAGTCCAGCCAGAAACATTCTAACGAAGGCTCGCGCAGCCTGGACCAACTCCTCCAGACCATGAACCAATCAGGCTCCTACCCCAACTTGGGTTTGAATCATCTGAACGCACTCAGCGGCAGCAACCCGCAGAGCGGCGCAGGAAGTGAAGCGGACAAGCAGAATAGTAAGACCCTTAGATTCTCTGAGACCCACAGCAGACCTCCACACGTTGAGTCTTTACATAAAATAACCGATAGAACATCTCCACCCTCTCCGCTGTTTGCCCCCTCGCCAGACCCAAAATACGGCGAGGATGATGACAACCTTCTGGACCTGATATCCTCTTTCTTGCCTCTTTCTGATCCGAACAGGGACGCCATTTTCAGCACGATACACAATAATCATCTCCTCTAGCTACACAACATGATCATTTAGTCACTGGCAAGAACGTAAACTTAGCAGCGCAGGAGGGCGAGGGGTTTGTTTGGGGAAAAATCTTAGTATGACTAACTGTTAGGGGGGGATTGATGATTTAAAGTTAAACATTTCTGATATATTTTATATATATAGACTAGTGGTCTAGTCAGGATTTTGCTTTTGTGGCCGAGACAATGAGACAATGTTTACAGATCAATAGAATCATCAAAATCTGTTTTGGGTATTCCAGGGATTTAACAGATGTGCTGCTTCGGAGAGTTTAACAGATGAAAACATCACTTTTACAGTTTTTAAGAAGGACTTTGGTTCAGTTCTCATCAGCCAATTTCAGCTTTCTAAATGTCTCCCTTGAAACTGTTTCATCTCCATTGTTTTTCATGATAAACGGACACAAACGTGACCCTGGCTCTGATAAGATTGTATCCTAGGGCACCCCCACCCACCTCGAGGGGGTCATTTCTTTACGGCTACCGGCTCAGTGGCGGCAAACAGAGGATTTTTTTCCCCTTCTGATTGATGTCAAAATGTTCCAGTGAGTGTCTCTTACAATGATTTAATGTTTTATTTTATGTATGATTCTCTCCAGAATGGCTGTATTAGTGTGTCTTATTGTAAGTTATCAGTTACCTTTCTGTAAATAATCGTAGGTTTGAAATGTTTAATAAAAACCCACTTTGTGGCGGATACACAGCAGAGGCATTTAAATCATTATTTTTTTCACGTACGAATGTAGATTTGATTCGATCCTGAGACTTTTTCAAATTGCGGGCCACAAATGCAAATACAAAATGTATTTCATATCACAGTTGGAAAATTAAAGTATTGTTTTTCATGATCTGTCTTGTATTTGCATTTGCATTATGTGGACCATGAAGATCTCCCTTCATTTATTTTAACAAAAGTCTTCCCACTAGGTGGCGATATTGTCCTGAATTCATGAACCTGAACTCTGGGGAGAAATTCAGTATAAAGAATAATAAGAAAAACAGATAGAAAGGATAAAATTGGTGATTTTTAACAGGTTAGCTGAAAGATTGACTGCAGCTGGAGGAGACCTGAAGGAATTTGTGGGATTTAATGCAAGTCAATGAATGAAAGTCACTCATACATGCAAAGACTGAGAAAAAGTCCAGGCCATAAGAATCAAATATTCACTCAGATTGCTCCTGTAGTGAGTTACTAGATGTTTTTTTTATACAAAACATGATTTAGGAAAGAGGTTTTCAACAGAAGCCAGTGTGTCATTCTCTGAGTAAG
Source organism: Lophius americanus (assembly GCA_037951165.1). Classification (NCBI taxonomy): domain Eukaryota; kingdom Metazoa; phylum Chordata; class Actinopteri; order Lophiiformes; family Lophiidae; genus Lophius; species Lophius americanus. Next base: position 868,357 of record JBBDHG010000169.1, on the reverse strand, counting down.
AAGCAGTTGAAGCTGGATAATAATACAAATAAATAAAAACACAGAGAGAAATATGTAATGATTTGCATTTTATTTGGAAAACAAAGGTTTATTCAAAGACATAAATGATTCACACATATTAGAACTATCTGTCTTTAAAGGGGGGAAATGGGGGTTTCGTATTTTGTTAGGATTTCTTTTTAAAGAATTAATGTAAATAATAAGTATTTCTTCATAAAACAATAAAAAAAAAACCCAGCCACAACAATCAACGTGGCAATTTCTTTTCTGCAATTAAATGAATATGCATTTTAAATGCATTATTTACACACACAAGCCTCATATATTTTGCATTCTAATAAATAAAAATATGTTATTTAATGCTGTTGTATGGATGTATCAAGGGAAAGAAACATTTGTGTTTCCTGAGTAGATGAAGGTTCTGACCTGGTGATGTGAGTGTGATGAAGATGAGACCGGTTGATGTCAGTCAGAGGAGAGTTCTCCAATCAGAACCACAGGTTTGGATCCAGGCCAGCGTTCCACGACGACTCCGGGTGTTTTTCTCCCAGAGACGTCGATTGTCGCTATGGAGACTCTCATCTGCTGGGTGTGTCTCACTGCCTGACAGATCAGCAGCCTCCATCTGTTGACCACAAATGGAAGACTGACCTGAATGACCTGGGAACGCTTCAGGATCACAAGGATGAGCTGGAGAATGTAGTTGGGGAGAGGGACATCTGGAATTCCCCTCGTTTCTTGATTGTTCGACTTAGAGCAACAATTTGACTCATCAGAAAGGAAAAACTACAAAATAGTCCAATTTATGAAAAAAGTAGAACTATAAATAGTAGAGGAGGAACACATTTAGAATATTTACTCTCTTCAAGACACATAAAAAGAGAAAGTTCTAGATTTTTATAAAATGGTAAGGTTTGAATTTTCCAGCCTTTAGTTTCGACCATCCTCTCTACCTTTGCCTCATAAATCAAATTAATTAAAGTGTTGACTACTCTCCCCGACCATGGCCCGCAAACAAGAGTCCACCACAAAATGATCAATATCGAACCGATAGTACGGAGACATATTTCTGCGTTACGTTCACGTTCTTTAAGTGGGATGTTGTTGTTAGAGGTGAAACTCTGGTCGGAGGGATTTTTACATCCTCATGCAGTGATCGAGTACCATCCGAACCTCTTCTTCCTTGAGCCTTCCGGCCCATTTCAGACCGACTGCGAGGCATTCCTGCGAGATTATATTCTAAATTCAAGCCAGTCCCGAATCATTTCTCCTCTGTGCAAACTCGAACACAGCGGGCGCAGCAAAGGCAGCAACACCGGCAGCAGTAATGCCTGAGTTGAAGGAGGAGTCCACTGGATGCCTCTGGAACCTCTTCGGCCTCTCCGCGTGTTCCGGTAGAAACTTCCTCAGTCACCTGCTCGGCGGTGGACGCCGTGTTTGCAGACACATGGAGCGTTTGATTGGCTTTATCGCTGGTTAACACCGTCCTGGAGACTTTTTCTCTGGTCTGGAGTTTTGAAATCTCACTGAGCATTCGACTTTTAAGCTGCTGGAGCTCGGCGTGTTTTGCGTCGAGGGCCCGCCGGGATCTCTCGCCGTCACTTGGAGATGCTGAATCCGTACTTGTTCCCTTTTGGGACCATGTTCTCGTAACAAACTGATTGACCTCCTTGAGTCGTTTCTCCAGACTGTTTCTCATCTCATGGCTTCTGCGCTTCATCTGATCGATCTCCTCGCGTTCAGATTTAGTGTCCTTCCAAATGCTTCGGAAATAATCTCTTCCTGGAATTTTCTTCGCCCTGGATTCGTCGTCCTCTGCCGTTACGTCGGACAGTGTCGTATATTTGTCATCCTTCATCGCCCCATGTTGACCAACCTCTTTGACTCGCTTGTCGTCATCTTGCCCCTGCAGCCACTCTTCAGTTTGCATCGCTTTGTCTAACTTAATTATCACGACGTGTTTTTGCGCTCGTCCGCTGAGTTCATAGATATCAGCAATCTTTATTTGTAGTTGAACAATCTCATCACACTTAAGCTCCAATGAAGAGTTCAATTTGAGTATGAGGTCCTTCTTCTGCTCAATTATCTCCTCATTCTTTCTAAAACCTTCATGTGTCCTTTGAGTCAGACGCCGGACTTTGACTCTCAAACACTCTATTGCATTAAGAACACTGACAAACTGGTCTGTCTTGTTTTTCAGCAAAATCTCCCTCCACTTGTCTTCCATGCTTGTCTCAGTTTGATATGGTTGTTCTTTCTCCTGGTTCCTCTCACTGGCAGCGTAGCCACTGCTTCCACGTCTCGTTTGCATCTCAACCTCTGACATTTCCCACTCGCCGTGTCCGTCTGTAACAGCTGTGTCTACCACATCAGTTGTTGTGTGTGAGGAAGAACTCAGTGTTTCCAAGTCAGCTATCATCTGGTCATTAAGTCTTAACAGAGCCTCTTCATTTTGCGATGGCTCTGCCATTGGTTTCTCAAAATCTTGTTTTTCCACCTCTCTTTTCTCATTTATTACTTGTTCATTATGTTTCAACATGTCTGTTTGTTTCTGAATGTCAGACCTCATCTGCTCCAAGTCAAGTTTCTGTCTCTTCATCATCTCATTCCCTCTGTCTAGATCTTCTCTCTCTTTCTCCAGCTCTTCCTTCAGTTTCTTCAGATCTTGTTTTTCTAGCTCCATCTTTTGTCTCCACTGATTGTCCATGTCTTGTCTCTGGATGACCATGTCTGACAGTAGACATCTTAGACCTTCCTTTCCTCTCTCCAACAGTTTAGAGCAACAATCCATGTCTTCTTTCTGTTTATTCAAATCTCTGATCTTTTCTTCAGAAACAGAGCCCAGAATCAGCACATTTGTAGTTTTCTCTTCCAAACTTTCCATTTTGTTCTTCATGATATCCAACATCTTCTCCATCGCTTGTTGAAATGTGGTTTTCTTAATTTCTAAAGACTTCATTTCATTCATGAGCTGATCTTCTCTCATCTTCAGCTCAGAACTTTCTATCTCCATTCTTTCCTTTTGTTTCAAAAGCATGTCTCTCTCTTTGTCATAGTCAGTCTTTATTTTAGTGAGTTGTTCTCTGTCTGCACTGATGCTCTTCATGGCAGCTTCAACCTCCTCTTTCTTCTCATTGAGAACCTTCTTCAGGAATTCCAGATCTTTCCTTTCCATTTGGACATGATGGTTACTGGTTTCCAATTCTTCTTTCACTTGCGTTAGTGCATCTTCTCTGAGTTCTTGTTCTTTTTGTTTTGAGGTAATCATGTCTCTTTCTTTCTGAACCTGAAGAGTCAGACCTTGAATGTTGGTCTTCTCTTTGTTTATCTCACCAAACATTCTGTCTGCATGATATTTCATCTTCTCTAGTTCAGTCTTTGTGAGTTCCAACACCTCTCTTTTCTCATTTATTACTTGTTCATTATGTTTCAACATGTCTGTTTGTTTCTGAATGTCAGACCTCATCTGCTCCAAGTCATGTTTCTGTCTCTTCATCATCTCATTCCCTCTGTCTAGATCTTCTCTCTCTTTATTCAGGTCTTCCTTCAGGTTATTGAGATCTTGTCTTTCAAAATCCAACTTTTGCTTCCATTGATTTTCCATGTCTTCTCTCTGGACGACCATGTCTGACAGTAGACTCTTCAGATCATCCTTTAGTTTCTCTATCAACTTTTTGTAAACCAACATCTGGTCCCTTTCTTGATCAAAGTCTTTGAGCTTCTTCTCCAATACAAGGCATAATCTTTGCACATCTTGATGATGTAGGTCAACTTTCTGCATTTTGTTTTTCATGGTAGCTTCAACCTCCTCTTTCTTGTCATTGAGCTCCTTCCTCCAAAGTTCCAGTTCCTTCCTTTCAATCAGGATGTTGTTCTTACTGGTTTCTAGTTCTTGTCCTATTCTCTTTAGCTCATCTTCTTTTAGTTCTTGTTCTTTTTGTTTTGACAAAATCGCATATGTCACATTTTTAACATAGTCTCTTTCTGTCTGAAGCTGAAGAACCAGATCTTCAATATTGGGCTTCTTTGTGTTTATCTCATCAAACATCCTGTCTGCTTGTTCTTTCATTTGTAGAAGCTCCATCTTTGACATTTCCAACTGGTCTATGTGGTGTTGCATTCCTTGTTTATCTTGTTCCAGAGCTTCACTCTGTCTCTGAACATCAGACCTCCTATGCGATATGTCATGTTTAATCATGTTCATCATGTCTTTCCCTCTATCCAGATCTTCTCTCTCTTTCTCCAGCTCTTCCTTCAGTTTCTTCAGATCTTGTTTTTCCAATTCCAACTTTTGTCTCCACTGATTTTCCATGTCTTGTCTCTGGATGACCATGTCTGACAGTAGACATCTTAGACCTTCCTTTCCTCTCTCCAACAGTTCAGAGCAACAATCCATGTCTTCTTTCTGTTTATTCAAATCTCTGATCTTTTCTTCAGAAACAGTGCCCAGAATCAGCACATTTGTAGTTTTCTCTTCCAAACTTTCCATTTGGTTCTTCATGATATCCAACATCTTCTCCATCGCTTGTTGAAATGTGTTTTTCTTACTTTCTAAAGACTTCATTTCATTCATGAGCTGATCTTCTCTCATCTTCAGCTCAGAACTTTCTATCTCCATTCTTTCCTTTTGTTTCAAAAGCATGTCTCTCTCTTTGTCATAGTCAGTCTTTATTTTAGTGAGTTGTTCTCTGTCTGCACTGATGCTCTTCATGGCAGCTTCAACCTCCTCTTTCTTCTCATTGAGTTCCTTCTTCAGGAATTCCAGATCTTTCCTTTCCATTTGGACATGATGGTTACTGGTTTCCAATTCTTCTTTCACTTGCGTTAGTGCATCTTCTCTGAGTTCTTGTTCTTTTTGTTTTGAGGTAATCATGTCTCTTTCTTTCTGAACCTGAAGAGTCAGACCTTGAATGTTGGTCTTCTCTTTGTTTATCTCACCAAACATTCTGTCTGCATGATATTTCATCTTCTCTAGTTCAGTCTTTGTGAGTTCCAACACCTCTCTTTTCTCATTTATTACTTGTTCATTATGTTTCAACATGTCTGTTTGTTTCTGAATGTCAGACCTCATCTGCTCCAAGTCATGTTTCTGTCTCTTCATCATCTCATTCCCTCTGTCTAGATCTTCTCTCTCTTTATTCAGGTCTTCCTTCAGGTTATTGAGATCTTGTCTTTCAAACTCCAACTTTTGCTTCCATTGATTTTCCATGTCTTCTCTCTGGACGACCATGTCTGACAGTAGACTCTTCAGATCATCCTTTAGTTTCTCTATCAACTTTTTGTAAACCAACATCTGGTCCCTTTCTTGATCAAAGTCTTTGAGCTTCTTCTCCAATACAAGGCATAATCTTTGCACATCTTGATGATGTAGGTCAACTTTCTGCATTTTGTTTTTCATGGTAGCTTCAACCTCCTCTTTCTTGTCATTGAGCTCCTTCCTCCAAAGTTCCAGTTCCTTCCTTTCAATCAGGATGTTGTTCTTACTGGTTTCTAGTTCTTGTCCTATTCTCTTTAGCTCATCTTCTTTTAGTTCTTGTTCTTTTTGTTTTGACAAAATCGCATATGTCACATTTTTAACATAGTCTCTTTCTGTCTGAAGCTGAAGAACCAGATCTTCAATATTGGGCTTCTTTGTGTTTATCTCATCAAACATCCTGTCTGCTTGTTCTTTCATTTGTAGAAGCTCCATCTTTGACATTTCCAACTGGTCTATGTGGTGTTGCATTCCTTGTTTATCTTGTTCCAGAGCTTCACTCTGTCTCTGAACATCAGACCTCCTACGCGATATGTCATGTTTAATCATGTTCATCATGTCTTTCCCTCTATCCAGATCTTCTCTCTCTTTCTCCAGCTCTTCCTTCAGTTTCTTCAGATCTTGTTTTTCCAATTCCAACTTTTGTCTCCACTGATTTTCCATGTCTTGTCTCTGGATGACCATGTCTGACAGTAGACATCTTAGACCTTCCTTTCCTCTCTCCAACAGTTCAGAGCAACAATCCATGTCTTCTTTCTGTTTATTCAAATCTCTGATCTTTTCTTCAGAAACAGTGCCCAGAATCAGCACATTTGTAGTTTTCTCTTCCAAACTTTCCATTTGGTTCTTCATGATATCCAACATCTTCTCCATCGCTTGTTGAAATGTGTTTTTCTTACTTTCTAAAGACTTCATTTCATTCATGAGCTGATCTTCTCTCATCTTCAGCTCAGAACTTTCTATCTCCATTCTTTCCTTTTGTTTCAAAAGCATGTCTCTCTCTTTGTCATAGTCAGTCTTTATTTTAGTGAGTTGTTCTCTGTCTGCACTGATGCTCTTCATGGCAGCTTCAACCTCCTCTTTCTTCTCATTGAGTTCCTTCTTCAGGAATTCCAGATCTTTCCTTTCCATTTGGACATGATGGTTACTGGTTTCCAATTCTTCTTTCACTTGCGTTAGTGCATCTTCTCTGAGTTCTTGTTCTTTTTGTTTTGAGGTAATCATGTCTCTTTCTTTCTGAACCTGAAGAGTCAGACCTTGAATGTTGGTCTTCTCTTTGTTTATCTCATCAAACATTCTGTCTGCATGATCTTTCATCTTCTCTAGTTCAGTCTTTGTGAGTTCCAACACCTCTCTTTCCTCATTTATTACTTGTTCATTATGTTTCAACATGTCTGTTTGTTTCTGAATGTCAGACCTCATCTGCTCCAAGTCAAGTTTCTGGCTCTTCATCATCTCATTCCCTCTGTCTAGATCTTCTCTCTCTTGCTTCAGCTCTTCCTTGAGGTTATTGAGATCTTGTCTTTCAAACTCCATCTTTTGCTTCCATTGATTTTCCATGTCTTTTCTCTGGACGACCATGTCTGACAGTAGACTCTTCAGATCATCCTTTAGTTTCTCTATCAACTTTTTGTAAACCAACATCTGGTCCCTTTCTTGATCAAAGTCTTTGAGCTTTTCCTCCAATACAAGGCATAATCTTTGCACATCTTGATTATTTAGGTCAACTTTCTGCATCTTGCTTTTCATTGTAGCTTCAACCTCCTCTTTCTTGTCATTGAGCTCCTTCCTCCAAAGTTCCAGTTCCTTCCTTTCAATCAGGATGTTGTTCTTACTGGTTTCCAGTTCTTGTCCTATTCTCTTTAGCTCATCTTCTTTTAGTTCTTGTTCTTTTTGTTTTGACAAAATCGCATATGTCACATTTTTAACATAGTCTCTTTCTGTCTGAAGCTGAAGAACCAGATCTTCAATGTTGGGCTTCTTTGTGTTTATCTCATCAAGCATCCTGTCTGCTTGTTCTTTCATTTGTAGAAGCTCCATCTTTGACATTTCCAACTGTTCTATGTGGTGTTGCATTCCTTGTTTATCTTGTTCCAGAACTTCACTCTGTCTCTGAACATCAGACCTCCTACGCGACATGTCAAGTTTAATCATGTTCATCATTTCTTTCCCTCTATCCAGATCTTCTCTCTCTTTCTCCAGCGCTTCCTTCAGTTTCTTCAGATCTTGTTTTTCTAGCTCCAACTTTTGTCTCCACTGATTGTCCATGTCTTGTCTCTGGATGACCATGTCTGACAGTAGACATCTTAGACCTTCCTTTCCTCTCTCCAACAGTTCAGAACAACAATCCATGTCTTCTTTCTGTTTATTCAAATCTCTGATCTTTTCTTCAGAAACAGTGCCCAGAATCAGCACATTTGTAGTTTTCTCTTCCAAACTTTCCAGTTTGTTCTTCATGATATCCAACATCTTCTCCATTGCTTGTTGAAATGTGGTTTTCTTACTTTCTAAAGACTTCATTTCATTCATGAGCTGATCTTCTCTCATCTTCAGCTCAGAACTTTCTATCTCCATTCTTTCCTTTTGTGTCAAAAGCATGTCTCTCTCTTTGTCATAGTCAGTCTTTATTTTAGTGAGTTGTTCTCTGTCTGCACTGATGCTCTTCATGGCAGCTTCAACCTCCTCTTTCTTCTCATTGAGAACCTTCTTCAGGAATTCCAGATCTTTCCTTTCCATTTGGACATGATGGTTACTGGTTTCCAATTCTTCTTTCACTTGCGTTAGTGCATCTTCTCTGAGTTCTTGTTCTTTTTGTTTTGAGGTAATCATGTCTCTTTCTTTCTGAACCTGAAGAGTCAGACCTTGAATGTTGGTCTTCTCTTTGTTTATCTCATCAAACATTCTGTCTGCATGATCTTTCATCTTCTCTAGTTCAGTCTTTGTGAGTTCCAACACCTCTCTTTTCTCATTTATTACTTGTTCATTATGTTTCAACATGTCTGTTTGTTTCTGAATGTCAGACCTCATCTGCTCCAAGTCAAGTTTCTGGCTCTTCATCATCTCATTCCCTCTGTCTAGATCTTCTCTCTCTTTCTCCAGCTCTTCCTTCAGGTTATTGAGATCTTGTCTTTCAAATTCCATCTTTTGCTTCCATTGATTTTCCATGTCTTCTCTCTGGATGACCATGTCTGACAGTAGACTCTTCAGATCATCCTTTAGTTTCTCTATCAACTTTTTGTAAACCAACATCTGGTCCCTTTCTTGATCAAAGTCTTTGAGCTTTTTCTCCAATACAAGGCATAATCTTTGCACATCTTGATTATGTAGGTCAACCTTCTGCATTTTGCTTTTCATTGTAGCTTCAACCCCCTCTTTCTTGTCATTGAGCTCCTTCCTCCAAAGTTCCAGTTCCTTCCTTTCAATCAGGATGTTGTTCTTACTGGTTTCCAGTTCTTGTCCTATTCTCTTTAGCTCATCTTCTTTTAGTTCTTGTTCTTTTTGTTTTAAGGAAATCGCATTTGTCACATTTTTAAAATAGTCTCTTTCTGTCTGAAGCTGAAGAACCAGATCTTCAATGTTGGGCTTCTTTGTGTTTATCTCATCAAGCATCCTTTCTGCTTGTTCTTTCATTTGTAGAAGCTCCATCTTTGACATTTCCAACTGGTCTATGTGGTGTTGCATTCCTTGTTTATCTTGTTCCAGAACTTCACTCTGTCTCTGAACATCAGACCTCCTACGCGACATGTCAAGTTTAATCATGTTCATCATGTCTTTCCCTCTATCCAGATCTTCTCTCTCTTTCTCCAGCGCTTCCTTCAGTTTCTTCAGATCTTGTTTTTCCATCTCCAACTTTTGTCTCCATTGATTTTCCATGTCTTGTCTCTGGATGACCATGTCTGACAGTAGACATCTTAGACCTTCCTTTCCTCTCTCCAACAGTTCAGAGCAACAATCCATGTCTTCTTTCTGTTTATTCAAATCTCTGATCTTTTTTTCAGAAACAGAGCCCAGAATCAGCACATTTGTAGTTTTCTGTTCAAAACTTTCCATTTTGTTCTTCATGATATCCAACATCTTCTCCATCGCTTGTTGAAATGTGTTTTTCTTACTTTCTAAAGACTTCATTTCATTCATGAGCTGATCCTCTCTCATCTTCAGCTCAGAACTTTCTATCTCCATTCTTTCCTTTTGTTTCAAAAGCATGTCTCTCTCTTTGTCATAGTCAGTCTTTATTTTAGTGAGTTGTTCTCTGTCTGCACTGATGCTCTTCATGGCAGCTTCAACCTCCTCTTTCTTCTCATTGAGTTCCTTCTTCAGGAATTCCAGATCTTTCCTTTCCATTTGGACATGATGGTTACTGGTTTCCAATTCTTCTTTCACTTGCGTTAGTGCATCTTCTCTGAGTTCTTGTTCTTTTTGTTTTGAGGTAATCATGTCTCTTTCTTTCTGAACCTGAAGAGTCAGACCTTGAATGTTGGTCTTCTCTTTGTTTATCTCATCAAACATTCTGTCTGCATGATCTTTCATCTTCTCTAGTTCAGTCTTTGTGAGTTCCAACACCTCTCTTTTCTCATTTATTACTTGTTCATTATGTTTCAACATGTCTGTTTGTTTCTGAATGTCAGACCTCATCTGCTCCAAGTCAAGTTTCTGTCTCTTCATCATCTCATTCCCTCTGTCTAGATCTTCTCTCTCTTGCTTCAGCTCTTCCTTGAGTTGATTGAGATCTTCTCTTTCAAACTCAAACTTTTGCTTCCATTGATTTTCCATGTCTTCTCTCTGGACAACCATGTCCGACAGTAGACTCTTCAGATCATCCTTTAGTTTCTCTATCAACTTTTTGTAAACCAACATCTGGTCCCTTTCTAGATCAAAGTCTTTGATCTTTTCCTCCAATACAAGGCATAATCTTTGCACATCTTGATTATGTAGGTCAACTTTCTGTATTTTGTTTTTCATTGTAGCTTCAACCTCCTCTTTCTTGTCATTGAGCTCCTTCCTCCAAAGTTCCAGTTCCTTCCTTTCAATCAGGATGTTGTTCTTACTGGTTTCTAGTTCTTGTCCTATTCTCTTTAGCTCATCTTCTCTGAGTTCTTGTTCTTTTTGTTTTGAGGAAATCGCATATGTCACATTTTTAACATAGTCTCTGTCTGTCTGAAGCTGAAGAACCAGATCTTCAATATTGGGCTTCTTTGTGTTTATCTCATCAAGCATCCTGTCTGCTTGTTCTTTCATTTGTAGAAGCTCCATCTTTGACATTTCCAACTGGTCTATGTGGTGTTGCATTCCTTGTTTATCTTGTTCCAGAACTTCACTCTGTCTCTGAACATCAGACCTCCTACGCGACATGTCAAGTTTAATCATGTTCATCATGTCTTTCCCTCTATCCAGATCTTCTCTCTCTTTCTCCAGCTCTTCCTTCAGTTTCTTCAGATCTTGTTTTTCCAATTCCAACTTTTGTCTCCACTGATTGTCCATGTCTTGTCTCTGGATGACCATGTCTGACAGTAGACATCTTAGACCTTCCTTTCCTCTCTCCAACAGTTCAGAACAACAATCCATGTCTTCTTTCTGTTTATTCAAATCTCTGATCTTTTCTTCAGAAACAGTGCCCAGAATCAGCACATTTGTAGTTTTCTGTTCCAAACGTTCCATTTTGTTCTTCATGATATCCAACATCTTCTCCATCGCTTGTTGAAATGTGTTTTTCTTACTTTCTAAAGACTTCATTTCATTCATGAGCTGATCTTCTCTCATCTTCAGCTCAGAACTTTCTATCTCAATTCTTTCCTTTTGTTTCAAAAGCATGTCTCTCTCTTTGTCATAGTCAGTCTTTATTTTAGTGAGTTGTTCTCTGTCTGCACTGATGCTCTTCATGGCAGCTTCAACCTCCTCTTTCTTCTCTTTGAGTTCCTTCTTCAGGAATTCCAGATCTTTCCTTTCCATTTGGACATGATGGTTACTGGTTTCCAATTCTTCTTTCACTTGCGTTAGTGCATCTTCTCTGAGTTCTTGTTCTTTTTGTTTTGAGGTAATCATGTCTCTTTCTTTCTGAACCTGAAGAGTCAGACCTTGAATGTTGGTCTTCTCTTTGTTTATCTCATCAAACATTCTGTCTGCATGATCTTTCATCTTCTCTAGTTCAGTCTTTGTGAGTTCCAACACCTCTCTTTCCTCATTTATTACTCGTTCATTATGTTTCAACATGTCTGTTTGTTTCTGAATGTCAGACCTCATCTGCTCCAAGTCAAGTTTCTGGCTCTTCATCATCTCATTCCCTCTGTCTAGATCTTCTCTCTCTTGCTTCAGCTCTTCTTTCAGGTAATTGAGATCTTGTCTTTCAAACTCCAACTTTTGCTTCCATTGATTTTCCATGTCTTCTCTCTGGATGACCATGTCTGACAGTAGACTCTTCAGATCATCCTTTAGTTTCTCTATCAACTTTTTGTAAACCAACATCTGGTCCCTATCTAGATCAAAGTCTTTGATCTTTTCCTCCAATACAAGGCATAATCTTTGCACATCTTGATGATGTAGGTCAACTTTCTGTATTTTGTTTTTCATTGTAGCTTCAACCTCCTCTTTCTTGTCATTGAGCTCCTTCCTCCAAAGTTCCAGTTCCTTCCTTTCAATCAGGATGTTGTTCTTACTGGTTTCCAGTTCTTGTCCTATTCTCTTTAGCTCATCTTCTTTTAGTTCTTGTTCTTTTTGTTTTAAGGAAATCGCATTTGTCACATTTTTAACATAGTCTCTTTCTGTCTGAAGCTGAAGAACCAGATCTTCAATGTGGGGCTTCTTTGTGTTTATCTCATCAAACATCCTGTCTGCTTGTTCTTTCATTTGTAGAAGCTCCATCTTTGACATTTCCAACTGGTCTATGTGGTGTTGCATTCCTTGTTTATCTTGTTGCAGAACTTCACTCTGTCTCTGAACATCAGACCTCCTACGCGACATGTCAAGTTTAATCATGTTCATCATGTCTTTCCCTCTATCCAGATCTTCTCTCTCTTTCTCCAGCTCTTCCTTCAGTTTCTTCAGATCTTGTTTTTCTAGCTCCAACTTTTGTCTCCATTGATTTTCCATGTCTTGTCTCTGGATGACCATGTCTGACAGTAGACATCTTAGACCTTCCTTTCCTCTCTCCAACAGTTCAGAGCAACAATCCATGTCTTCTTTCTGTTTATTCAAATCTCTGATCTTTTTTTCAGAAACAGAGCCCAGAATCAGCACATTTGTAGTTTTCTGTTCAAAACTTTCCATTTTGTTCTTCATGATATCCAACATCTTCTCCATCGCTTGTTGAAATGTGTTTTTCTTACTTTCTAAAGACTTCATTTCATTCATGAGCTGATCTTCTCTCATCTTCAGCTCAGAACTTTCTATCTCCATTCTTTCCTTTTGTTTCAAAAGCATGTCTCTCTCTTTGTCATAGTCAGTCTTTATTTTAGTGAGTTGTTCTCTGTCTGCACTGATGCTCTTCATGGCAGCTTCAACCTCCTCTTTCTTCTCTTTGAGTTCCTTCTTCAGGAATTCCAGATCTTTCCTTTCCATTTGGACATGATGGTTACTGGTTTCCAATTCTTCTTTCACTTGCGTTAGTGCATCTTCTCTGAGTTCTTGTTCTTTTTGTTTTGAGGTAATCATGTCTCTTTCTTTCTGAACCTGAAGAGTCAGACCTTGAATGTTGGTCTTCTCTTTGTTTATCTCACCAAACATTCTGTCTGCATGATCTTTCATCTTCTCTAGTTCAGTCTTTGTGAGTTCCAACACCTCTCTTTTCTCATTTATTACTTGTTCATTATGTTTCAACATGTCTGTTTGTTTCTGAATGTCAGACCTCATCTGCTCCAAGTCAAGTTTCTGGCTCTTCATCATCTCATTCCCTCTGTCTAGATCTTCTCTCTCTTGCTTCAGCTCTTCCTTGAGGTTATTGAGATCTTGTCTTTCCAACTCCATCTTTTGCTTCCATTGATTTTCCATGTCTTCTCTCTGGATGACCATGTCTGACAGTAGACTCTTCAGATCATCCTTTAGTTTCTCTATCAACTTTTTGTAAACCAACATCTGGTCCCTTTCTTGATCAAAGTCTTTGAGCTTTTCCTCCAATACAAGGCATAATCTTTGCACATCTTGATTATTTAGGTCAACTTTCTGCATCTTGCTTTTCATTGTAGCTTCAACCTCCTCTTTCTTGTCATTGAGCTCCTTCCTCCAAAGTTCCAGTTCCTTCCTTTCAATCAGGTTGTTGTTCTCACTGGTTTCCAGTTCTTGTCCTATTCTCTTTAGCTCATCTTCTTTTAGTTCTTGTTCTTTTTGTTTTAAGGAAATCGCATTTGTCACATTTTTAAAATAGTCTCTTTCTGTCTGAAGCTGAAGAACCAGATCTTCAATGTTGGGCTTCTTTGTGTTTATCTCATCAAACATCCTGTCTGCTTGTTCTTTCATTTGTAGAAGCTCCATCTTTGACATTTCCAACTGGTCTATGTGGTGTTGCATTCCTTGTTCATCTTGTTGCAGAACTTCACTCTGTCTCTGAACATCAGACCTTCTACGCGACATGTCAAGTTTAATCATGTTCATCATGTCTTTCCCTCTATCCAGATCTTCTCTCTCTTTCTCCAGCTCTTCCTTCAGTTTCTTCAGATCTTGTTTTTCCATCTCCAACTTTTGTCTCCACTGATTGTCCATGTCTTGTCTCTGGATGACCATGTCTGACAGTAGACATCTTAGACCTTCCTTTCCTCTCTCCAACAGTTCAGAGCAACAATCCATGTCTTCTTTCTGTTTACTCAAATCTCTGATCTTTTCTTCAGAAACAGTGCCCAGAATCAGCACATTTGTAGTTTTCTCTCCCAAACTTTCCATTTTGTTCTTCATGATATCCAACATCTTCTCCATCGCTTGTTGAAATGTGTTTTTCTTACTTTCTAAAGACTTCATTTCATTCATGAGCTGATCTTCTCTCATCTTCAGCTCAGAACTTTCTATCTCCATTCTTTCCCTTTGTTTCAAAAGCATGTCTCTCTCTTTGTCAGAGTCAGTCTTTATTTTAGTGAGTTGTTCTCTGTCTGCACTGATGCTCTTCATGGCAGCTTCAACCTCCTCTTTCTTCTCATTGAGAACCTTCTTCAGGAATTCCAGATCTTTCCTTTCCATTTGGACATGATGGTTACTGGTTTCCAATTCTTCTTTCACTTGCGTTAGTGCATCTTCTCTGAGTTCTTGTTCTTTTTGTTTTAAGGTAATCATGTCTCTTTCTTTCTGAAGCTGAAGAGTCAGACCTTGAATGTTGGTCTTCTCTTTGTTTATCTCATCAAACATTCTGTCTGCATGATCTTTCATCTTCTCTAGTTCAGTCTTTGTGAGTTCCAACACCTCTCTTTCCTCATTTATTACTCGTTCATTATGTTTCAACATGTCTGTTTGTTTCTGAATGTCAGACCTCATCTGCTCCACGTCAAATTTCTGGCTCTTCATCATCTCATTCCCTCTGTCTAGATCTTCTCTCTCTTTCTCCAGCTCTTCCTTCAGGTTATTGAGATCTTGTCTTTCAAATTCCAACTTTTGCTTCCATTGATTTTCCATGTCTTCTCTCTGGATGACCATGTCTGACAGTAGACTCTTCAGATCATCCTTTAGTTTCTCTATCAACTTTTTGTAAACCAACATCTGGTCCCTTTCTTGATCAAAGTCTTTGATCTTTTCCTCCAATACAAGGCATAATCTTTGCACATCTTGATTATGTAGGTCAACTTTCTGCATTTTGCTTTTCATTGTAGCTTCAACCTCCTCTTTCTTGTCATTGAGCTCCTTCCTCCAAAGTTCCAGTTCCTTCCTTTCAATCAGGATGTTGTTCTTACTGGTTTCTAGTTCTTGTCCTATTCTCTTTAGCTCATCTTCTTTTAGTTCTTGTTCTTCTTGTTTTAAGGAAATCGCATTTGTCACATTTTTAAAATAGTCTCTTTCTGTCTGAAGCTGAAGAACCAGATCTTCAATGTTGGGCTTCTTTGTGTTTATCTCATCAAACATCCTGTCTGCTTGTTCTTTCATTTGTAGAAGCTCCATCTTTGACATTTCCAACTGGTCTATGTGGTGTTGCATTCCTTGTTCATCTTGTTGCAGAACTTCACTCTGTCTCTGAACATCAGACCTTCTACGCGACATGTCAAGTTTAATCATGTTCATCATGTCTTTCCCTCTATCCAGATCTTCTCTCTCTTTCTCCAGCTCTTCCTTCAGTTTCTTCAGATCTTGTTTTTCCAACTCCATCTTTTGTCTCCACTGATTTCCCATGTCTTGTCTCTGGATGACCATGTCTGACAGTAGACATCTTAGACCTTCCTTTCCTCTCTCCAACAGTTCAGAACAACAATCCATGTCTTCTTTCTGTTTATTCAAATCTCTGATCTTTTTTTCAGAAACAGAGCCCAGAATCAGCACATTTGTAGTTTTCTGTTCCAAACTTTCCAGTTTGTTCTTCATGATATCCAACATCTTCTCCATCGCTTGTTGTAATGTGGTTTTCTTACTTTCTAAAGACTTCATTTCATTCATGAGCTGATCTTCTCTCATCTTCAGCTCAGAACTTTCTATCTCCATTCTTTCCTTTTGTTTCAAAAGCATGTCTCTCTCTTTGTCATAGTCAGTCTTTATTTTAGTGAGTTGTTCTCTGTCTGCACTGATGCTCTTCATGGCAGCTTCAACCTCCTCTTTCTTCTCATTGAGTTCCTTCTTCAGGAATTCCAGATCTTTCCTTTCCATTTGGACATGATGGTTACTGGTTTCCAATTCTTCTTTCACTTGCGTTAGTGCATCTTCTCTGAGTTCTTGTTCTTTTTGTTTTGAGGTAATCATGTCTCTTTCTTTCTGAACCTGAAGAGTCAGACCTTGAATGTTGGTCTTCTCTTTGTTTATCTCATCAAACATTCTGTCTGCATGATATTTCATCTTCTCTAGTTCAGTCTTTGTGAGTTCCAACACCTCTCTTTTCTCATTTATTACTTGTTCATTATGTTTCAACATGTCTGTTTGTTTCTGAATGTCAGACCTCATCTGCTCCAAGTCAAGTTTCTGGCTCTTCATCATCTCATTCCCTCTGTCTAGATCTTCTCTCTCCTGCTTCAGATCTTCCTTCAGGTTATTGAGATCTTGTCTTTCAAACTCCATCTTTTGCTTCCATTGATTTTCCATGTCTTCTCTCTGGATGACCATGTCTGAAAGTAGACTCTTCAGATCATCCTTTAGTTTCTCTATCAACTTTTTGTAAACCAACATCTGGTCCCTTTCTTGATCAAAGTCTTTGATCTTTTCCTCCAATACAAGGCATAATCTTTGCACATCTTGATTATGTAGGTCAACTTTCTGTATTTTGTTTTTCATTGTAGCTTCAACCTCCTCTTTCTTGTCGTTGAGCTCCTTCCTCCAAAGTTCCAGTTCCTTCCTCTCAATCAGGATGTTGTTCTTACTGGTTTCCAGTTCTTGTCCTATTCTCTTAAGCTCATCTTCTTTTAGTTCTTGTTCTTTTTGTTTGGAGGAAATCGCATTTGTCACATTTTTAAAATAGTCTCTTTCTGTCTGAAGCTGAAGAACCAGATCTTCAATGTTGGGCTTCTTTGTGTTTATCTCATCAAACATCCTGTCTGCTTGTTCTTTCATTTGTAGAAGCTCCATCTTTGACATTTCCAACTGGTCTATGTGGTGTTGCATTCCTTGTTTATCTTGTTCCAGAATTTCACTCTGTCTCTGAACATCAGACCTCCTACGCGACATGTCAAGTTTAATCATGTTCATCATGTCTTTCCTTCTATCCAGATCTTCTCTCTCTTTCTCCAGCTCTTCCTTCAGTTTCTTCAGATCTTGTTTTTCTAGCTCCAACTTTTGTCTCCATTGATTTTCCATGTCTTGTCTCTGGATGACCATGTCTGACAGTAGACATCTTAGACCTTCCTTTCCTCTCTCCAACAGTTCAGAGCAACAATCCATGTCTTCTTTCTGTTTATTCAAATCTCTGATCTTTTCTTCAGAAACAGTGCCCAGAATCAGCACATTTGTAGTTTTCTCTTCCAAACGTTCCATTTTGTTCTTCATGATATCCAACATCTTCTCCATCGCTTGTTGAAATGTGGTTTTCTTACTTTCTAAAGACTTCATTTCATTCATGAGCTGATCTTCTCTCATCTTCAGCTCAGAACTTTCTATCTCCATTCTTTCCTTTTGTTTCAAAAGCATGTCTCTCTCTTTGTCATAGTCAGTCTTTATTTTAGTGAGTTGTTCTCTGTCTGCACTGATGCTCTTCATGGCAGCTTCAACCTCCTCTTTCTTCTCATTGAGAACCTTCTTCAGGAATTCCAGATCTTTCCTTTCCATTTGGACATGATGGTTACTGGTTTCCAATTCTTCTTTCACTTGCGTTAGTGCATCTTCTCTGAGTTCTTGTTCTTTTTGTTTTGAGGTAATCATGTCTCTTTCTTTCTGAACCTGAAGAGTCAGACCTTGAATGTTGGTCTTCTCTTTGTGTATCTCATCAAACATTCTGTCTGCCTGATATTTCATCTTCTCTAGTTCAGTCTTTGTGAGTTCCAACACCTCTCTTTTCTCATTTATTACTTGTTCATTATGTTTCAACATGTCTGTTTGTTTCTGAATGTCAGACCTCATCTGCTCCAAGTCAAGTTTCTGGCTCTTCATCATCTCATTCCCTCTGTCTAGATCTTCTCTCTCTTGCTTCAGCTCTTCCTTGAGGTTATTGAGATCTTGTCTTTCAAACTCCAACTTTTGCTTCCATTGATTTTCCATGTCTTCTCTCTGGACGACCATGTCTGACAGTAGACTCTTCAGATCATCCTTTAGTTTCTCTATCAACTTTTTGTAAACCAACATCTGGTCCCTTTCTTGATCAAAGTCTTTGATCTTTTCCTCCAATACAAGGCATAATCTTTGCACATCTTGATGATGTAGGTCAACTTTCTGCATTTTGTTTTTCATTGTAGCTTCAACCTCCTCTTTCTTGTCATTGAGCTCCTTCCTCCAAAGTTCCAGTTCCTTCCTTTCAATCAGGATGTTGTTCTTACTGGTTTCCAGTTCTTGTCCTATTCTCTTTAGCTCATCTTCTTTTTGTTCTTGTTCTTTTTGTTTTGACATAATCGCATATGTCACATTTTTAATATGGTCTCTTTCTGTCTGAAGCTGAAGAACCAGATCTTCAATGTTGGGCTTCTTTGTGTTTATCTCATCAAGCATCCTGTCTGCTTGTTCTTTCATTTGTAGAAGCTCCATCTTTGACATTTCCAACTGGTCTATGTGGTGTTGCATTCCTTGTTTATCTTGTTCCAGAATTTCACTCTGTCTGTGAACATCAGACCTCCTACGCGACATGTCAAGTTTAATCATGTTCATCATGTCTTTCCCTCTATCCAGATCTTCTCTCTCTTTCTCCAGCTCTTCCTTCAGTTTCTTCAGATCTTGTTTTTCTAGCTCCATCTTTTGTCTCCATTGATTTTCCATGTCTTGTCTCTGGATGACCATGTCTGACAGTAGACATCTTAGACCTTCCTTTCCTCTCTCCAACAGTTCAGAGCAACAATCCATGTCTTCTTTCTGTTTATTCAAATCTCTGATCTTTTCTTCAGAAACAGAGCCCAGAATCAGCACATTTGTAGTTTTCTCTTCCAAACTTTCCATTTTGTTCTTCATGATATCCAACATCTTCTCCATCGCTTGTTGAAATGTGTTTTTCTTACTTTCTAAAGACTTCATTTCATTCATGAGCTGATCTTCTCTCATCTTCAGCTCAGAACTTTCTATCTCCATTCTTTCCTTTTGTTTCAAAAGCATGTCTCTCTCTTTGTCATAGTCAGTCTTTATTTTAGTGAGTTGTTCTCTGTCTGCACTGATGCTCTTCATGGCAGCTTCAACCTCCTCTTTCTTCTCTTTGAGAACCTTCTTCAGGAATTCCAGATCTTTCCTTTCCATTTGGACATGATGGTTACTGGTTTCCAATTCTTCTTTCACTTGCGTTAGTGCATCTTCTCTGAGTTCTTGTTCTTTTTGTTTTGAGGTAATCATGTCTCTTTCTTTCTGAACCTGAAGAGTCAGACCTTGAATGTTGGTCTTCTCTTTGTTTATCTCATCAAACATTCTGTCTGCATGATCTTTCATCTTCTCTAGTTCAGTCTTTGTGAGTTCCAACACCTCTCTTTCCTCATTTATTACTTGTTCATTATGTTTCAACATGTCTGTTTGTT
Source organism: Lophius americanus (assembly GCA_037951165.1). NCBI lineage: Eukaryota > Metazoa > Chordata > Actinopteri > Lophiiformes > Lophiidae > Lophius > Lophius americanus. The sequence goes on along the minus strand of JBBDHG010000169.1, from coordinate 848,860 downwards.
TCTGAATGTCAGACCTCATCTGCTCCAAGTCAAGTTTCTGGCTCTTCATCATCTCATTCCCTCTGTCTAGATCTTCTCTCTCTTTATTCAGGTCTTCCTTCAATTTTTTGAGATCTTGTTTTTCCAATTCCATCTTTTGCTTCCATTGATTTTCCATGTCTTCTCTCTGGATGACCATGTCTGACAGTAGACTCTTCAGATCATCCTTTAGTTTCTCTATCAACTTTTTGTAAACCAACATCTGGTCCCTTTCTTGATCAAAGTCTTTGAGCTTTTTCTCCAATACAAGGCATAATCTTTGCACATCTTGATGATGTAGGTCAACTTTCTGCATCTTGCTTTTCATTGTAGCTTCAACCTCCTCTTTCTTGTCATTGAGCTCCTTCCTCCAAAGTTCCAGTTCCTTCCTCTCAATCAGGATGTTGTTCTTACTGGTTTCCAGTTCTTGTCCTATTCTCTTTAGCTCATCTTCTTTTAGTTCTTGTTCTTTTTGTTTTGACAAAATCGCACATGTCACATTTTTAACATAGTCTCTTTCTGTCTGAAGCTGAAGAACCAGATCTTCAATGTTGGGCTTCTTTGTGTTTATCTCATCAAGCATCCTGTCTGCTTGTTCTTTCATTTGTAGAAGCTCCATCTTTGACATTTCCAACTGGTCTATGTGGTGTTGCATTCCTTGTTTATCTTGTTCCAGAACTTCACTCTGTCTCTGAACATCAGACCTCCTACGCGACATGTCAAGTTTAATCATGTTCATCATGTCTTTCCCTCTATCCAGATCTTCTCTCTCTTTCTCCAGCGCTTCCTTCAGTTTCTTCAGATCTTGTTTTTCCATCTCCAACTTTTGTCTCCATTGATTTTCCATGTCTTGTCTCTGGATGACCATGTCTGACAGTAGACATCTTAGACCTTCCTTTCCTCTCTCCAACAGTTCAGAGCAACAATCCATGTCTTCTTTCTGTTTATTCAAATCTCTGATCTTTTTTTCAGAAACAGAGCCCAGAATCAGCACATTTGTAGTTTTCTCTTCCAAACTTTCCATTTTGTTCTTCATGATATCCAACATCTTCTCCATCGCTTGTTGAAATGTGGTCTTCTTACTTTCTAAAGACTTCATTTCATTCATGAGCTGATCTTCTCTCATCTTCAGCTCAGAACTTTCTATCTCCATTCTTTCCTTTTGTTTCAAAAGCATGTCTCTCTCTTTGTCATAGTCAGTCTTTATTTTAGTGAGGTGTTCTCTGTCTGCACTGATGCTCTTCATGGCAGCTTCAACCTCCTCTTTCTTCTCATTGAGAACCTTCTTCAGGAATTCCAGATCTTTCCTTTCCATTTGGACATGATGGTTACTGGTTTCCAATTCTTCTTTCACTTGCGTTAGTGCATCTTCTCTGAGTTCTTGTTCTTTTTGTTTTGAGGTAATCATGTCTCTTTCTTTCTGAACCTGAAGAGTCAGACCTTGAATGTTGGTCTTCTCTTTGTGTATCTCATCAAACATTCTGTCTGCCTGATATTTCATCTTCTCTAGTTCAGTCTTTGTGAGTTCCAACACCTCTCTTTTCTCATTTATTACTTGTTCATTATGTTTCAACATGTCTGTTTGTTTCTGAATGTCAGACCTCATCTGCTCCAAGTCAAGTTTCTGTCTCTTCATCATCTCATTCCCTCTGTCTAGATCTTCTCTCTCCTGCTTCAGATCTTCCTTCAGGTTATTGAGATCTTGTCTTTCAAACTCCAACTTTTGCTTCCATTGATTTTCCATGTCTTCTCTCTGGATGACCATGTCTGAAAGTAGACTCTTCAGATCATCCTTTAGTTTCTCTATCAACTTTTTGTAAACCAACATCTGGTCCCTTTCTTGATCAAAGTCTTTGATCTTTTCCTCCAATACAAGGCATAATCTTTGCACATCTTGATTATGTAGGTCAACTTTCTGTATTTTGTTTTTCATTGTAGCTTCAACCTCCTCTTTCTTGTCATTGAGCTCCTTCCTCCAAAGTTCCAGTTCCTTCCTTTCAATCAGGATGTTGTTCTTACTGGTTTCCAGTTCTTGTCCTATTCTCTTAAGCTCATCTTCTTTTAGTTCTTGTTCTTTTTGTTTGGAGGAAATCGCATTTGTCACATTTTTAAAATAGTCTCTTTCTGTCTGAAGCTGAAGAACCAGATCTTCAATGTTGGGCTTCTTTGTGTTTATCTCATCAAACATCCTGTCTGCTTGTTCTTTCATTTGTAGAAGCTCCATCTTTGACATTTCCAACTGGTCTATGTGGTGTTGCATTCCTTGTTTATCTTGTTCCAGAACTTCACTCTGTCTCTGAACATCAGACCTCCTACGCGACATGTCAAGTTTAATCATGTTCATCATGTCTTTCCCTCTATCCAGATCTTCTCTCTCTTTCTCCAGCTCTTCCTTCAGTTTCTTCAGATCTTGTTTTTCTAGCTCCAACTTTTGTCTCCACTGATTGTCCATGTCTTGTCTCTGGATGACCATGTCTGACAGTAGACATCTTAGACCTTCCTTTCCTCTCTCCAACAGTTCAGAACAACAATCCATGTCTTCTTTCTGTTTATTCAAATCTCTGATCTTTTCTTCAGAAACAGAGCCCAGAATCAGCACATTTGTAGTTTTCTGTTCCAAACGTTCCATTTTGTTCTTCATGATATCCAACATCTTCTCCATCGCTTGTTGAAATGTGTTTTTCTTACTTTCTAAAGACTTCATTTCATTCATGAGCTGATCTTCTCTCATCTTCAGCTCAGAACTTTCTATCTCAATTCTTTCCTTTTGTTTCAAAAGCATGTCTCTCTCTTTGTCATAGTCAGTCTTTATTTTAGTGAGTTGTTCTCTGTCTGCACTGATGCTCTTCATGGCAGCTTCAACCTCCTCTTTCTTCTCATTGAGAACCTTCTTCAGGAATTCCAGATCTTTCCTTTCCATTTGGACATGATGGTTACTGGTTTCCAATTCTTCTTTCACTTGCGTTAGTGCATCTTCTCTGAGTTCTTGTTCTTTTTGTTTTGAGGTAATCATGTCTCTTTCTTTCTGAACCTGAAGAGTCAGACCTTGAATGTTGGTCTTCTCTTTGTTTATCTCATCAAACATTCTGTCTGCATGATCTTTCATCTTCTCTAGTTCAGTCTTTGTGAGTTCCAACACCTCTCTTTTCTCATTTATTACTTGTTCATTATGTTTCAACATGTCTGTTTGTTTCTGAATGTCAGACCTCATCTGCTCCAAGTCAAGTTTCTGGCTCTTCATCATCTCATTCCCTCTGTCTAGATCTTCTCTCTCTTGCTTCAGCTCTTCTTTCAGGTTATTGAGATCTTGTCTTTCAAACTCCAACTTTTGCTTCCATTGATTTTCCATGTCTTCTCTCTGGATGACCATGTCTGACAGTAGACTCTTCAGATCATCCTTTAGTTTCTCTATCAACTTTTTGTAAACCAACATCTGGTCCCTTTCTTGATCAAAGTCTTTGATCTTTTCCTCCAATACAAGGCATAATCTTTTCACATCTTGATTTTTTAGGTCAACTTTCTGCATTTTGTTTTTCATTGTAGCTTCAACCTCCTCTTTCTTGTCATTGAGCTCCTTCCTCCAAAGTTCCAGTTCCTTCCTTTCAATCAGGATGTTGTTCTTACTGGTTTCCAGTTCTTGTCCTATTCTCTTTAGCTCATCTTCTTTTAGTTCTTGTTCTTTTTGTTTTAAGGAAATCGCATATGTCACATTTTTAACATAGTCTCTTTCTGTCTGAAGCTGAAGAACCAGATCTTCAATGTTGGGCTTCTTTGTGTTTATCTCATCAAGCATCCTGTCTGCTTGTTCTTTCATTTGTAGAAGCTCCATCTTTGACATTTCCAACTGGTCTATGTGGTGTTGCATTCCTTGTTTATCTTGTTCCAGAATTTCACTCTGTCTCTGAACATCAGACCTCCTACGCGACATGTCAAGTTTAATCATGTTCATCATGTCTTTCCTTCTATCCAGATCTTCTCTTTCTTTCTCCAGCTCTTCCTTCAGTTTCTTCAGATCTTGTTTTTCTAGCTCCAACTTTTGTCTCCACTGATTGTCCATGTCTTGTCTCTGGATGACCATGTCTGACAGGAGACATCTTAGACCTTCCTTTCCTCTCTCCAGCAGTTCAGAGCAACAATCCATGTCTTCTTTCTGTTTATTTAAATCTCTGATCTTTTCTTCAGAAACAGAGCCCAGAATCAGCACATTTGTAGTTTTCTCTCCCAAACTTTCCATTTTGTTCTTCATGATATCCAACATCCTCTCCATCGCTTGTTGAAATGTGTTTTTCTTACTTTCTAAAGACTTCATTTCATTCATGAGCTGATCTTCTCTCATCTTCAGCTCAGAACTTTCTATCTCCATTCTTTCCTTTTGTGTCAAAAGCATGTCTCTCTCTTTGTCATAGTCAGTCTTTATTTTAGTGAGTTGTTCTCTGTCTGCACTGATGCTCTTCATGGCCGCTTCAACCTCCTCTTTCTTCTCTTTGAGTTCCTTCTTCAGGAATTCCAGATCTTTCCTTTCCATTTGGACATGATGGTTACTGGTTTCCAATTCTTCTTTCACTTGCGTTAGTGCATCTTCTCTGAGTTCTTGTTCTTTTTGTTTTGAGGTAATCATGTCTCTTTCTTTCTGAACCTGAAGAGTCAGACCTTGAATGTTGGTCTTCTCTTTGTTTATCTCATCAAACATTCTGTCTGCATGATCTTTCATCTTCTCTAGTTCAGTCTTTGTGACTTCCAACACCTCTCTTTTCTCATTTATTACTTGTTCATTATGTTTCAACATGTCTGTTTGTTTCTGAATGTCAGACCTCATCTGCTCCAAGTCAAGTTTCTGTCTCTTCATCATCTCATTCCCTCTGTCTAGATCTTCTCTCTCTTGCTTCAGCTCTTCCTTGAGGTTATTGAGATCTTGTCTTTCAAACTCCATCTTTTGCTTCCATTGATTTTCCATGTCTTCTCTCTGGACGACCATGTCTGACAGTAGACTCTTCAGATCATCCTTTAATTTCTCTATCAACTTTTTGTGAACCAACATCTGGTCCCTTTCTTGATCAAAGTCTTTGAGCTTTTTCTCCAATACAAGGCATAATCTTTGCACATCTTGATGATGTAGGTCAACTTTCTGCATCTTGCTTTTCATTGTAGCTTCAACCTCCTCTTTCTTGTCATTGAGCTCCTTCCTCCAAAGTTCCAGTTCCTTCCTTTCAATCAGGATGTTGTTCTTACTGGTTTCCAGTTCTTGTCCTATTCTCTTTAGCTCATCTTCTTTTAGTTCTTGTTCTTTTTGTTTTAAGGAAATCGCATATGTCACATTTTTAACATAGTCTCTTTCTGTGTGAAGCTGAAGAACCAGATCTTCAAAGTTGGGCTTCTTTGTGTTTATCTCATCAAGCATCCTGTCTGCTTGTTCTTTCATTTGTAGAAGCTCCATCTTTGACATTTCCAACTGGTCTATGTGGTGTTGCATTCCTTGTTTATCTTGTTCCAGAATTTCACTCTGTCTCTGAACATCAGACCTCCTACGCGACATGTCAAGTTTAATCATGTTCATCATGTCTTTCCCTCCATCCAGATCTTCTCTCTCTTTCTCCAGCTCTTCCTTCAGTTTCTTCAGATCTTGTTTTTCTAGCTCCAACTTTTGTCTCCATTGATTTTCCATGTCTTGTCTCTGGATGACCATGTCTGACAGTAGACATCTTAGACCTTCCTTTCCTCTCTCCAACAGTTCAGAACAACAATCCATGTCTTCTTTCTGTTTATTTAAATCTCTGATCTTTTCTTCAGAAACAGTGCCCAGAATCAGCACATTTGTAGTTTTCTCTTCCAAACTTTCCATTTTGTTCTTCATGATATCCAACATCCTCTCCATCGCTTGTTGAAATGTGTTTTTCTTACTTTCTAAAGACTTCATTTCATTCATGAGCTGATCTTCTCTCATCTTCAGCTCAGAACTTTCTATCTCCATTCTTTCCTTTTGTGTCAAAAGCATGTCTCTCTCTTTGTCATAGTCAGTCTTTATTTTAGTGAGTTGTTCTCTGTCTGCACTGATGCTCTTCATGGCAGCTTCAACCTCCTCTTTCTTCTCATTGAGAACCTTCTTCAGGAATTCCAGATCTTTCCTTTCCATTTGGACATGATGGTTACTGGTTTCCAATTCTTCTTTCACTTGCGTTAGTGCATCTTCTCTGAGTTCTTGTTCTTTTTGTTTTAAGGTAATCATGTCTCTTTCTTTCTGAACCTGAAGAGTCAGACCTTGAATGTTGGTCTTCTCTTTGTTTATCTCATCAAACATTCTGTCTGCATGATCTTTCATCTTCTCTAGTTCAGTCTTTGTGACTTCCAACACCTCTCTTTTCTCATTTATTACTTGTTCATTATGTTTCAACATGTCTGTTTGTTTCTGAATGTCAGACCTCATCTGCTCCAAGTCAAGTTTCTGGCTCTTCATCATCTCATTCCCTCTGTCTAGATCTTCTCTCTCTTGCTTCAGCTCTTCCTTGAGGTTATTGAGATCTTGTCTTTCAAACTCCATCTTTTGCTTCCATTGATTTTCCATGTCTTCTCTCTGGACGACCATGTCTGACAGTAGACTCTTCAGATCATCCTTTAGTTTCTCTATCAACTTTTTGTGAACCAACATCTGGTCCCTTTCTTGATCAAAGTCTTTGAGCTTTTTCTCCAATACAAGGCATAATCTTTGCACATCTTGATGATGTAGGTCAACTTTCTGCATCTTGCTTTTCATTGTAGCTTCAACCTCCTCTTTCTTGTCATTGAGCTCCTTCCTCCAAAGTTCCAGTTCCTTCCTTTCAATCAGGATGTTGTTCTTACTGGTTTCCAGTTCTTGTCCTATTCTCTTTAGCTCATCTTCTTTTAGTTCTTGTTCTTTTTGTTTTAAGGAAATCGCATATGTCACATTTTTAATATGGTCTCTTTCTGTCTGAAGCTGAAGAACCAGATCTTCAATGTTGGGCTTCTTTGTGTTTATCTCATCAAGCATCCTGTCTGCTTGTTCTTTCATTTGTAGAAGCTCCATCTTTGACATTTCCAACTGGTCTATGTGGTGTTGCATTCCTTGTTTATCTTGTTCCAGAATTTCACTCTGTCTCTGAACATCAGACCTCCTACGCGACATGTCAAGTTTAATCATGTTCATCATGTCTTTCCTTCTATCCAGATCTTCTCTTTCTTTCTCCAGCTCTTCCTTCAGTTTCTTCAGATCTTGTTTTTCTAGCTCCAACTTTTGTCTCCACTGATTGTCCATGTCTTGTCTCTGGATGACCATGTCTGACAGTAGACATCTTAGACCTTCCTTTCCTCTCTCCAACAGTTCAGAGCAACAATCCATGTCTTCTTTCTGTTTATTTAAATCTCTGATCTTTTCTTCAGAAACAGAGCCCAGAATCAGCACATTTGTAGTTTTCTCTCCCAAACTTTCCATTTTGTTCTTCATGATATCCAACATCCTCTCCATCGCTTGTTGAAATGTGTTTTTCTTACTTTCTAAAGACTTCATTTCATTCATGAGCTGATCTTCTCTCATCTTCAGCTCAGAACTTTCTATCTCCATTCTTTCCTTTTGTGTCAAAAGCATGTCTCTCTCTTTGTCATAGTCAGTCTTTATTTTAGTGAGTTGTTCTCTGTCTGCACTGATGCTCTTCATGGCCGCTTCAACCTCCTCTTTCTTCTCATTGAGAACCTTCTTCAGGAATTCCAGATCTTTCCTTTCCATTTGGACATGATGGTTACTGGTTTCCAATTCTTCTTTCACTTGCGTTAGTGCATCTTCTCTGAGTTCTTGTTCTTTTTGTTTTAAGGTAATCATGTCTCTTTCTTTCTGAACCTGAAGAGTCAGACCTTGAATGTTGGTCTTCTCTTTGTTTATCTCATCAAACATTCTGTCTGCATGATCTTTCATCTTCTCTAGTTCAGTCTTTGTGACTTCCAACACCTCTCTTTTCTCATTTATTACTTGTTCATTATGTTTCAACATGTCTGTTTGTTTCTGAATGTCAGACCTCATCTGCTCCAAGTCAAGTTTCTGGCTCTTCATCATCTCATTCCCTCTGTCTAGATCTTCTCTCTCTTGCTTCAGCTCTTCCTTGAGGTTATTGAGATCTTGTCTTTCCAACTCCATCTTTTGCTTCCATTGATTTTCCATGTCTTCTCTCTGGATGACCATGTCTGACAGTAGACTCTTCAGATCATCCTTTAGTTTCTCTATCAACTTTTTGTAAACCAACATCTGGTCCCTTTCTTGATCAAAGTCTTTGAGCTTTTCCTCCAATACAAGGCATAATCTTTGCACATCTTGATTATGTAGGTCAACTTTCTGCATCTTGCTTTTCATTGTAGCTTCAACCTCCTCTTTCTTGTCATTGAGCTCCTTCCTCCAAAGTTCCAGTTCCTTCCTTTCAATCAGGATGTTGTTCTTACTGGTTTGTAGTTCTTGTCCTATTCTCTTTAGCTCATCTTCTTTTAGTTCTTGTTCTTTTTGTTTTAAGGAAATCGCATTTGTCACATTTTTAACATAGTCTCTTTCTGTCTGAAGCTGAAGAACCAGATCTTCAATGTTGGGCTTCTTTGTGTTTATCTCATCAAGCATCCTGTCTGCTTGTTCTTTCATTTGTAGAAGCTCCATCTTTGACATTTCCAACTGGTCTATGTGGTGTTGCATTCCTTGTTTATCTTGTTGCAGAACTTCACTCTGTCTCTGAACATCAGACCTTCTACGCGACATGTCAAGTTTAATCATGTTCATCATGTCTTTCCCTCTATCCAGATCTTCTCTCTCTTTCTCCAGCTCTTCCTTCAGTTTCTTCAGATCTTGTTTTTCTAGCTCCAACTTTTGTCTCCATTGATTTTCCATGTCTTGTCTCTGGATGACCATGTCTGACAGTAGACATCTTAGACCTTCCTTTCCTCTCTCCAACAGTTCAGAGCAACAATCCATGTCTTCTTTCTGTTTATTCAAATCTCTGATCTTTTTTTCAGAAACAGAGCCCAGAATCAGCACATTTGTAGTTTTCTGTTCAAAACTTTCCATTTTGTTCTTCATGATATCCAACATCTTCTCCATCGCTTGTTGAAATGTGTTTTTCTTACTTTCTAAAGACTTCATTTCATTCATGAGCTGATCTTCTCTCATCTTCAGCTCAGAACTTTCTATCTCCATTCTTTCCTTTTGTTTCAAAAGCATGTCTCTCTCTTTGTCATAGTCAGTCTTTATTTTAGTGAGTTGTTCTCTATCTGCACTGATGCTCTTCATGGCAGCTTCAACCTCCTCTTTCTTCTCATTGAGAACCTTCTTCAGGAATTCCAGATCTTTCCTTTCCATTTGGACATGATGGTTACTGGTTTCCAATTCTTCTTTCACTTGCGTTAGTGCATCTTCTCTGAGTTCTTGTTCTTTTTGTTTTAAGGTAATCATGTCTCTTTCTTTCTGAACATGAAGAGTCAGACCTTGAATGTTGGTCTTCTCTTTGTTTATCTCATCAAACATTCTGTCTGCATGATCTTTCATCTTCTCTAGTTCAGTCTTTGTGACTTCCAACACCTCTCTTTTCTCATTTATTACTTGTTCATTATGTTTCAACATGTCTGTTTGTTTCTGAATGTCAGACCTCATCTGCTCCAAGTCAAGTTTCTGTCTCTTCATCATCTCATTCCCTCTGTCTAGATCTTCTCTCTCTTGCTTCAGATCTTCCTTGAGGTGATTGAGATCTTCTCTTTCAAACTCAAACTTTTGCTTCCATTGATTTTCCATGTCTTCTCTCTGGACGACCATGTCCGACAGTAGACTCTTCAGATCATCCTTTAGTTTCTCTATCAACTTTTTGTAAACCAACATCTGGTCCCTTTCTTGATCAAAGTCTTTGAGCTTTTCCTCCAATACAAGGCATAATCTTTGCACATCTTGATTATGTAGGTCAACTTTCTGCATTTTGTTTTTCATTGTAGCTTCAACCTCCTCTTTCTTGTCATTGAGCTCCTTCCTCCAAAGTTCCAGTTCCTTCCTTTCAATCAGGATGTTGTTCTTACTGGTTTCCAGTTCTTGTCCTATTCTCTTTAGCTCATCTTCTTTTAGTTCTTGTTCTTTTTGCTTTGAGGAAATCGCACATGTCACATTTTTAACATAGTCTCTTTCTGTCTGAAGCTGAAGAACCAGATCTTCAATGTTGGGCTTCTTTGTGTTTATCTCATCAAACATCCTGTCTGCTTGTTCTTTCATTTGTAGAAGCTCCATCTTTGACATTTCCAACTGGTCTATGTGGTGTTGCATTCCTTGTTTATCTTGTTCCAGAACTTCACTCTGTCTGTGAACATCAGACCTCCTATGCGACATGTCAAGTTTAATCATGTTCATCATGTCTTTCCCTCTATCCAGATCTTCTCTCTCTTTCTCCAGCTCTTCCTTCAGTTTCTTCAGATCTTGTTTTTCTAGCTCCAACTTTTGTCTCCACTGATTTTCCATGTCTTGTCTCTGGATGACCATGTCTGACAGTAGACATCTTAGACCTTCCTTTCCTCTCTCCAACAGTTCAGAACAACAATCCATGTCTTCTTTCTGTTTATTCAAATCTCTGATCTTTTCTTCAGAAACAGTTCCCAGAATCAGCACATTTGTAGTTTTCTCTTCCAAACTTTCCATTTTGTTTTTCATGATATCCAACATCTTCTCCATCGCTTGTTGAAATGTGGTTTTCTTACTTTCTAAAGACTTCATTTCATTCATGAGCTGATCTTCTCTCATCTTCAGCTCAGAACTTTCTATCTCCATTCTTTCCTTTTGTGTCAAAAGCATGCCTCTCTCTTTGTCATAGTCAGTCTTTATTTTAGTGAGTTGTTCTCTATCTGCACTGATTCTCTTCATGGCAGCTTCAACCTCCTCTTTCTTCTCATTGAGAACCTTCTTCAGGAATTCCAGATCTTTCCTTTCCATTTGGACATGATGGTTACTGGTTTCCAATTCTTCTTTCACTTGCGTTAGTGCATCTTCTCTGAGTTCTTGTTCTTTTTGTTTTGAGGTAATCATGTCTCTTTCTTTCTGAACATGAAGAGTCAGACCTTGAATGTTGGTCTTCTCTTTGTTTATCTCATCAAACATTCTGTCTGCATGATCTTTCATCTTCTCTAGTTCAGTCTTTGTGAGTTCCAACACCTCTCTTTCCTCATTTATTACTTGTTCATTATGTTTCAACATGTCTGTTTGTTTCTGAATGTCAGACTTCATCTGCTCCAAGTCAAGTTTCTGTCTTTTCATCATCTCATTCCCTCTGTCTAGATCTTCTCTCTCTTTCTCCAGCTCTTCCTTCAATTTTTTGAGATCTTGTTTTTCCATCTCCATCTTTTGCTTCCATTGATTTTCCATGTCTTCTCTCTGGACGACCATGTCTGACAGTAGACTCTTCAGATCATCCTTTAGTTTCTCTATCAACTTTTTGTAAACCAACATCTGGTCCCTTTCTTGATCAAAGTCTTTGATCTTTTTCTCCAATACAAGGCATAATCTTTGCACATCTTGATTATGTAGGTCAACTTTCTGCATCTTGTTTTTCATTGTAGCTTCAACCTCCTCTTTCTTGTCATTGAGTTCCTTCCTCCAAAGTTCCAGTTCCTTCCTTTCAATCAGGATGTTGTTCTTACTGGTTTCCAGTTCTTGTCCTATTCTCTTTAGCTCATCTTCTTTTAGTTCTTGTTCTTTTTGTTTTAAGGAAATCGCATATGTCACATTTTTAACATAGTCTCTTTCTGTGTGAAGCTGAAGAACCAGATCTTCAAAGTTGGGCTTCTTTGTGTTTATCTCATCAAGCATCCTGTCTGCTTGTTCTTTCATTTGTAGAAGCTCCATCTTTGACATTTCCAACTGGTCTATGTGGTGTTGCATTCCTTGTTTATCTTGTTCCAGAACTTCACTCTGTCTCTGAACATCAGACCTCCTACGCGACATGTCAAGTTTAATCATGTTCATCATGTCTTTCCCTCCATCCAGATCTTCTCTCTCTTTCTCCAGCTCTTCCTTCAGTTTCTTCAGATCTTGTTTTTCTAGCTCCAACTTTTGTCTCCACTGATTGTCCATGTCTTGTCTCTGGATGACCATGTCTGACAGTAGACATCTTAGACCTTCCTTTCCTCTCTCCAACAGTTCAGAACAACAATCCATGTCTTCTTTCTGTTTATTCAAATCTCTGATCTTTTCTTCAGAAACAGTGCCCAGAATCAGCACATTTGTAGTTTTCTGTTCCAAACTTTCCAGTTTGTTCTTCATGATATCCAACATCTTCTCCATCGCTTGTTGAAATGTGGTTTTCTTACTTTCTAAAGACTTCATTTCATTCATGAGCTGATCTTCTCTCATCTTCAGCTCAGAACTTTCTATCTCCATGCTTTCCTTTTGTTTCAAAAGCATGTCTCTCTCTTTGTCATAGTCAGTCTTTATTTTAGTGAGTTGTTCTCTGTCTGCACTGATGCTCTTCATGGCAGCTTCAACCTCCTCTTTCTTCTCTTTGAGAACCTTCTTCAGGAATTCCAGATCTTTCCTTTCCATTTGGACATGATGGTTACTGGTTTCCAATTCTTCTTTCAGTTGCGTTAGTGCATCTTCTCTGAGTTCTTGTTCTTTTTGTTTTGAGGTAATCATGTCTCTTTCTTTCTGAACCTGAAGAGTCAGACCTTGAATGTTGGTCTTCTCTTTGTTTATCTCATCAAACATTCTGTCTGCATGATCTTTCATCTTCTCTAGTTCAGTCTTTGTGAGTTCCAACACCTCTCTTTTCTCATTTATTACTTGTTCATTATGTTTCAACATGTCTGTTTGTTTCTGAATGTCAGACCTCATCTGCTCCAAGTCAAGTTTCTGGCTCTTCATCATCTCATTCCCTCTGTCTAGATCTTCTCTCTCCTGCTTCAGATCTTCCTTCAGGTTATTGAGATCTTGTCTTTCAAACTCCAACTTTTGCTTCCATTGATTTTCCATGTCTTCTCTCTGGACGACCATGTCTGACAGTAGACTCTTCAGATCATCCTTTAGTTTCTCTATCAACTTTTTGTAAACCAACATCTGGTCCCTTTCTTGATCAAAGTCTTTGAGCTTTTCCTCCAATACAAGGCATAATCTTTGCACAATTTGATGATGTAGGTCAACTTTTTGCATCTTGCTTTTCATTGTAGCTTCAACCTCCTCTTTCTTGTCATTGAGCTCCTTCCTCCAAAGTTCCAGTTCCTTCCTTTCGATCAGGATGTTGTTCTTACTGGTTTCCAGTTCTTGTCCTATTCTCTTTAGCTCATCTTCTTTTAGTTCTTGTTCTTTTTGTTTTGACGAAATCACATTTGTCACATTTTTAATATAGTCTCTTTCTGTCTGAAGCTGAAGAACCAGATCTTCAATGTTGGGCTTCTTTGTGTTTATCTCATCAAGCATTCTGTCTGCTTGTTCTTTCATTTGTAGAAGCTCCATCTTTGACATTTCCAACTGGTCTATGTGGTGTTGCATTCCTTGTTTATCTTGTTCCAGAATTTCACTCTGTCTGTGAACATCAGACCTCCTACGCGACATGTCAAGTTTAATCATGTTCATCATGTCTTTCCCTCTATCCAGATCTTCTCTCTCTTTCTCCAGCTCTTCCTTCAGTTTCTTCAGATCTTGTTTTTCCATCTCCAACTTTTGTCTCCACTGATTGTCCATGTCTTGTCTCTGGATGACCATGTCTGACAGTAGACATCTTAGACCTTCCTTTCCTCTCTCCAACAGTTCAGAGCAACAATCCATGTCTTCTTTCTGTTTATTCAAATCTCTGATCTTTTCTTCAGAAACAGAGCCCAGAATCAGCACATTTGTAGTTTTCTCTTCCAAACTTTCCATTTTGTTCTTCATGATATCCAACATCTTCTCCATCGCTTGTTGAAATGTGTTTTTCTTACTTTCTAAAGACTTCATTTCATTCATGAGCTGATCTTCTCTCATCTTCAGCTCAGAACTTTCTATCTCCATTCTTTCCTTTTGTTTCAAAAGCATGTCTCTCTCTTTGTCATAGTCAGTCTTTATTTTAGTGAGTTGTTCTCTGTCTGCACTGATGCTCTTCATGGCAGCTTCAACCTCCTCTTTCTTCTCTTTGAGAACCTTCTTCAGGAATTCCAGATCTTTCCTTTCCATTTGGACATGATGGTTACTGGTTTCCAATTCTTCTTTCACTTGCGTTAGTGCATCTTCTCTGAGTTCTTGTTCTTTTTGTTTTAAGGTAATCATGTCTCTTTCTTTCTGAAGCTGAAGAGTCAGACCTTGAATGTTGGTCTTCTCTTTGTTTATCTCATCAAACATTCTGTCTGCATGATCTTTCATCTTCTCTAGTTCAGTCTTTGTGAGTTCCAACACCTCTCTTTTCTCATTTATTACTTGTTCATTATGTTTCAACATGTCTGTTTGTTTCTGAATGTCAGACCCCATCTGCTCCAAGTCAAGTTTCTGTCTCTTCATCATCTCATTCCCTCTGTCTAGATCTTCTCTCTCTTGCTTCAGATCTTCCTTGAGGTGATTGAGATCTTCTCTTTCAAACTCAAACTTTTGCTTCCATTGATTTTCCATGTCTTCTCTCTGGACGACCATGTCTGACAGTAGACTCTTCAGATCATCCTTTAGTTTCTCCATCAACTTTTTGTAAACCAACATCTGGTCCCTTTCTAGATCAAATTCTTTGATCTTTTCCTCCAATACAAGGCATAATCTTTGCACATCTTGATTATGTAGGTCAACTTTCTGTATTTTGTTTTTCATTGTAGCTTCAACCTCCTCTTTCTTGTCGTTGAGCTCCTTCCTCCAAAGTTGCAGTTCCTTCCTTTCAATCAGGATGTTGTTCTTACTGGTTTCCAGTTCTTGTCCTATTCTCTTTAGCTCATCTTCTTTTAGTTCTTGTTCTTTTTGTTTTGACGAAATCGCATATGTCACCTTTTTAATATAGTCTCTTTCTGTGTGAAGCTGAAGAACCAGATCTTCAATGTTGGGCTTCTTTGTGTTTATCTCATCAAGCATCCTGTCTGCTTGTTCTTTCATTTGTAGTAGCTCCATCTTTGACATTTCCAACTGGTCTATGTGGTGTTGCATTCCTTGTTTATCTTGTTCCAGAATTTCACTCTGTCTCTGAACATCAGACCTCCTACGCGACATGTCAAGTTTAATCATGTTCATCATGTCTTTCCTTCTATCCAGATCTTCTCTCTCTTTCTCCAGCTCTTCCTTCAGTTTCTTCAGATCTTGTTTTTCTAGCTCCGACTTTTGTCTCCACTGATTGTCCATGTCTTGTCTCTGGATGACCATGTCTGACAGTAGACATCTTAGACCTTCCTTTCCTCTCTCCAACAGTTCAGAACAACAATCCATGTCTTCTTTCTGTTTATTCAAATCTCTGATCTTTTCTTCAGAAACAGTGCCCAGAATCACCACATTTGTAGTTTTCTCTTCCAAACTTTCCATTTTGTTCTTCATGATATCCAACATCTTCTCCATCGTTTGTTGAAATGTGGTTTTCTTAATTTCTAAAGACTTCATTTCATTCATGAGCTGATCTTCTCTCATCTTCAGCTCAGAACTTTCTATCTCCATTCTTTCCTTTTGTGTCAAAAGCATGTCTCTCTCTTTGTCATAGTCAGTCTTTATTTTAGTGAGTTGTTCTCTATCTGCACTGATTCTCTTCATGGCAGCTTCAACCTCCTCTTTCTTCTCATTGAGTTCCTTCTTCAGGAATTCCAGATCTTTCCTTTCCATTTGGACATGATGGTTACTGGTTTCCAATTCTTCTTTCACTTGCGTTAGTGCATCTTCTCTGAGTTCTTGTTCTTTTTGTTTTGAGGTAATCATGTCTCTTTCTTTCTGAACCTGAAGAGTCAGACCTTGAATGTTGGTCTTCTCTTTGTTTATCTCATCAAACATTCTGTCTGCATGATCTTTCATCTTCTCTAGTTCAGTCTTTGTGAGTTCCAACACCTCTCTTTTCTCATTTATTACTTGTTCATTATGTTTCAACATGTCTGTTTGTTTCTGAATGTCAGACCTCATCTGCTCCAAGTCAAGTTTCTGTCTCTTCATCGTCTCATTCCCTCTGTCTAGATCTTCTCTCTCTTTCTCCAGCTCTTCCTTCAGGTTATTGAGATCTTGTCTTTCAAATTCCAACTTTTGCTTCCATTGATTTTCCATGTCTTCTCTCTGGACGACCATGTCTGACAGTAGACTCTTCAGATCATCCTTTAGTTTCTCTATCAACTTTTTGTAAACCAACATCTGGTCCCTTTCTTGATCAAAGTCTTTGAGCTTTTCCTCCAATACAAGGCATAATCTTTGCACATCTTGATTATGTAGGTCAACTTTCTGCATCTTGCTTTTCATTGTAGCTTCAACCTCCTCTTTCTTGTCATTGAGCTCCTTCCTCCAAAGTTCCAGTTCCTTCCTTTCAATCAGGATGTTGTTCTTACTGGTTTCCAGTTCTTGTCCTATTCTCTTTAGCTCATCTTCTTTTAGTTCTTGTTCTTTTTGTTTTGAGGAAATCGCATATGTCACATTTTTAACATAGTCTCTTTCTGTCTGAAGCTGAAGAACCAGATCTTCAATGTTGGGCTTCTTTGTGTTTATCTCATCAAGCATCCTGTCTGCTTGTTCTTTCATTTGTAGAAGCTCCATCTTTGACATTTCCAACTGGTCTATGTGGTGTTGCATTCCTTGTTTATCTTGTTCCAGAACTTCACTCTGTCTCTGAACATCAGACCTCCTACGCGACATGTCAAGTTTAATCATGTTCATCATGTCTTTCCTTCTATCCAGATCTTCTCTCTCTTTCTCCAGCTCTTCCTTCAGTTTCTTCAGATCTTGTTTTTCTAGCTCCATCTTTTGTCTCCACTGATTGTCCATGTCTTGTCTCTGGATGACCATGTCTGACAGTAGACATCTTAGACCTTCCTTTCCTCTCTCCAACAGTTCAGAACAACAATCCATGTCTTCTTTCTGTTTATTCAAATCTCTGATCTTTTCTTCAGAAACAGTGCCCAGAATCAGCACATTTGTAGTTTTCTCTTCCAAACTTTCCATTTTGTTCTTCATGATATCCAACATCTTCTCCATCGCTTGTTGAAATGTGTTTTTCTTACTTTCTAAAGACTTCATTTCATTCATGAGCTGATCTTCTCTCATCTTCAGCTCAGAACTTTCTATCTCCATTCTTTCCTTTTGTTTCAAAAGCATGTCTCTCTCTTTGTCATAGTCAGTCTTTATTTTAGTGAGTTGTTCTCTGTCTGCACTGATGCTCTTCATGGCAGCTTTAACCTCCTCTTTCTTCTCATTGAGTTCCTTCTTCAGGAATTCCAGATCTTTCCTTTCCATTTGGACATGATGGTTCCTGGTTTCCAATTCTTCTTTCACTTGCGTTAGTGCATCTTCTCTGAGTTCTTGTTCTTTTTGTTTTGAGGTAATCATGTCTCTTTCTTTCTGAACATGAAGAGTCAGACCTTGAATGTTGGTCTTCTCTTTGTTTATCTCATCAAACATTCTGTCTGCATGATCTTTCATCTTCTCTAGTTCAGTCTTTGTGAGTTCCAACACCTCTCTTTCCTCATTTATTACTTGTTCATTATGTTTCAACATGTCTGTTTGTTTCTGAATGTCAGACCTCATCTGCTCCAAGTCAAGTTTCTGGCTCTTCATCATCTCATTCCCTCTGTCTAGATCTTCTCTCTCTTGCTTCAGCTCTTCCTTGAGGTGATTGAGATCTTGTCTTTCAAACTCCAACTTTTGCTTCCATTGATTTTCCATGTCTTCTCTCTGGATGACCATGTCTGACAGTAGACTCTTCAGATCATCCTTTAGTTTCTCTATCAACTTTTTGTAAACCAACATCTGGTCCCTTTCTTGATCAAAGTCTTTGAGCTTTTTCTCCAATACAAGGCATAATCTTTGCACATCTTGATGATGTAGGTCAACTTTCTGCATCTTGCTTTTCATTGTAGCTTCAACCTCCTCTTTCTTGTCATTGAGCTCCTTCCTCCAAAGTTCCAGTTCCTTCCTTTCAATCAGGATGTTGTTCTTACTGGTTTCCAGTTCTTGTCCTATTCTCTTTAGCTCATCTTCTTTTAGTTCTTGTTCTTTTTGTTTTGAGGAAATCGCATATGTCACATTTTTAACATAGTCTCTTTCTGTCTGAAGCTGAAGAACCAGATCTTCAATGTTGGACTTCTTTGTGTTTATCTCATCAAGCATCCTGTCTGCTTGTTCTTTCATTTGTAGAAGCTCCATCTTTGACATTTCCAACTGGTCTATGTGGTGTTGCATTCCTTGTTTATCTTGTTCCAGAACTTCACTCTGTCTCTGAACATCAGACCTCCTACGCGACATGTCAAGTTTAATCATGTTCATCATGTCTTTCCCTCTATCCAGATCTTCTCTCTCTTTCTCCAGCTCTTCCTTCAGTTTCTTCAGATCTTGTTTTTCCATCTCCAACTTTTGTCTCCACTGATTTTCCGTGTCTTGTCTCTGGATGACCATGTCTGACAGTAGACATCTTAGACCTTCCTTTCCTCTCTCCAACAGTTCAGAACAACAATCCATGTCTTCTTTCTGTTTATTCAAATCTCTGATCTTTTTTTCAGAAACAGAGCCCAGAATCAGCACATTTGTAGTTTTCTCTTCCAAACTTTCCATTTTGTTCTTCATGATATCCAACATCTTCTCCATCGCTTGTTGAAATGTGTTTTTCTTACTTTCTAAAGACTTCATTTCATTCATGAGCTGATCTTCTCTCATCTTCAGCTCAGAACTTTCTATCTCCATTCTTTCCTTTTGTTTCAAAAGCATGTCTCTCTCTTTGTCATAGTCAGTCTTTATTTTAGTGAGTTGTTCTCTGTCTGCACTGATGCTCTTCATGGCAGCTTCAACCTCCTCTTTCTTCTCATTGAGAACCTTCCTCAGGAATTCCAGATCTTTCCTTTCCATTTGGACATGATGGTTACTGGTTTCCAATTCTTCTTTCACTTGCGTTAGTGCATCTTCTCTGAGTTCTTGTTCTTTTTGTTTTGAGGTAATCATGTGTCTTTCTTTCTGAACCTGAAGAGTCAGACCTTGAATGTTGGTCTTCTCTTTGTTTATCTCATCAAACATTCTGTCTGCATGATCTTTCATCTTCTCTAGTTCAGTCTTTGTGAGTTCCAACACCTCTCTTTTCTCATTTATTACTTGTTCATTATGTTTCAACATGTCTGTTTGTTTCTGAATGTCAGACCTCATCTGCTCCAAGTCATGTTTCTGTCTCTTCATCATCTCATTCCCTCTGTCTAGATCTTCTCTCTCTTTATTCAGGTCTTCCTTCAATTTTTTGAGATCTTGTTTTTCCAATTCCATCTTTTGCTTCCATTGATTTTCCATGTCTTCTCTCTGGATGACCATGTCTGACAGTAGACTCTTCAGATCATCCTTTAGTTTCTCTATCAACTTTTTGTAAACCAACATCTTGTCCCTTTCTTGATCAAAGTCTTTGAGCTTTTTCTCCAATACAAGGCCTAATCTTTGCACATCTTGATGATGTAGGTCAACTTTCTGCATCTTGCTTTTCATTGTAGCTTCAACCTCCTCTTTCTTGTCATTGAGCTCCTTCCTCCAAAGTTCCAGTTCCTTCCTTTCAATCAGGATGTTGTTCTTACTGGTTTCCAGTTCTTGTCCTATTCTCTTTAGCTCATCTTCTTTTAGTTCTTGTTCTTTTTGTTTTGACAAAATCGCACATGTCACATTTTTAACATAGTCTCTTTCTGTCTGAAGCTGAAGAACCAGATCTTCAATGTTGGGCTTCTTTGTGTTTATCTCATCAAGCATCCTGTCTGCTTGTTCTTTCATTTGTAGAAGCTCCATCTTTGACATTTCCAACTGGTCTATGTGGTGTTGCATTCCTTGTTTATCTTGTTCCAGAACTTCACTCTGTCTCTGAACATCAGACCTCCTACGCGACATGTCAAGTTTAATCATGTTCATCATGTCTTTCCCTCCATCCAGATCTTCTCTCTCTTTCTCCAGCTCTTCCTTCAGTTTCTTGAGATCTTGTTTTTCCATCTCCAACTTTTGTCTCCACTGATTGTCCATGTCTTGTCTCTGGATGACCATGTCTGACAGTAGACATCTTAGACCTTCCTTTCCTCTCTCCAACAGTTCAGAACAACAATCCATGTCTTCTTTCTGTTTATTCAAATCTCTGATCTTTTCTTCAGAAACAGAGCCCAGAATCAGCACATTTGTAGTTTTCTCTTCCAAACTTTCCATTTTGTTCTTCATGATATCCAACATCTTCTCCATCGCTTGTTGAAATGTGTTTTTCTTACTTTCTAAAGACTTCATTTCATTCATGAGCTGATCTTCTCTCATCTTCAGCTCAGAACTTTCTATCTCCATTCTTTCCTTTTGTTTCAAAAGCATGTCTCTCTCTTTGTCATAGTCAGTCTTTATTTTAGTGAGTTGTTCTCTGTCTGCACTGATGCTCTTCATGGCAGCTTTAACCTCCTCTTTCTTCTCATTGAGTTCCTTCTTCAGGAATTCCAGATCTTTCCTTTCCATTTGGACATGATGGTTCCTGGTTTCCAATTCTTCTTTCACTTGCGTTAGTGCATCTTCTCTGAGTTCTTGTTCTTTTTGTTTTGAGGTAATCATGTGTCTTTCTTTCTGAACCTGAAGAGTCAGACCTTGAATGTTGGTCTTCTCTTTGTTTATCTCACCAAACATTCTGTCTGCATGATCTTTCATCTTCTCTAGTTCAGTCTTTGTGAGTTCCAACACCTCTCTTTTCTCATTTATTACTTGTTCATTATGTTTCAACATGTCTGTTTGTTTCTGAATGTCAGACCTCATCTGCTCCAAGTCAAGTTTCTGTCTCTTCATCATCTCATTCCCTCTGTCTAGATCTTCTCTCTCTTGCTTCAGCTCTTCCTTCAGGTTATTGAGATCTTGTTTTTCCAACTGCAACTTTTGCTTCCATTGATTTTCCATGTCTTCTCTCTGGACGACCATGTCTGACAGTAGACTCTTCAGATCATCCTTTAGTTTCTCTATCAACTTTTTGTAAACCAACATCTGGTCCCTTTCTTGATCAAAGTCTTTGAGCTTTTTCTCCAATACAAGGCATAATCTTTGCACATCTTGATTATGTAGGTCAACTTTCTGTATCTTGTTTTTCATTGTAGCTTCAACCTCCTCTTTCTTGTCATTGAGCTCCTTCCTCCAAAGTTCCAGTTCCTTCCTTTCAATCAGGATGTTGTTCTTACTGGTTTCCAGTTCTTGTCCTATTCTCTTTAGCTCATCTCCTTTTAGTTCTTGTTCTTTTTGTTTTAAGGAAATCGCATATGTCACATTTTTAACATAGTCTCTTTCTGTCTGAAGGTGAAGAACCAGATCTTCAATGTTGGGCTTCTTTGTGTTTATCTCATCAAACATCCTGTCTGCTTGTTCTTTCATTTGTAGAAGCTCCATCTTTGACATTTCCAACTGGTCTATGTGGTGTTGCATTACTTGTTTATCTGGTTCCAAACTTTCCATTTTGTATTTCATGATATCAAACATAGTCTCTTTCAATTGTTCAAGTTTCCTTCTCACACTTTCTAAAGATTCCTTTTCATTGATGATCTGATCCTCTCTCATTGTCAGCTCAGAACTTTTTTCATCCATTCTTTCCTTTTGTTTCAAAAGCATTTCTCGGTCTTCGTCCTGGTCAGTCTTTGTTTTAGTGAGTTGTTCTCTCTCTTCACTGATGTTCATCATGGCAGCATTAACCACCTCTTTCTTCTCATCGAGGTCCTTTCTCAATTCTTCTAGCTCTTTTCTTTCCATTTGGACATTATCTTCACTGGTTTCCAGTTTGTTCCTTAGTATCTTCAACTCATTTTCTTTGATTTCTTGTTCTTTTTGTCTAAATGTAATCATGTTCATGACATTGTCAAGTAAATGCCTTTTTGTCTTAGCCTTAAGAGTCAGATCTTCAATCTCGCCTTTTTCTCTGATTATCTGCTCAAGAAGAATTTCTGTATGTTCTTTCTTCATTTGTTGTTCAGCCTTTGTATTTTCTAACTTACCTACAAACTCTTTCATTAGCCGTTCTAATATATCAATTTTTTTCTGAATGCCAGATGTCCTCTGGTTCAATTCTAGTTTCTCTTTGTTCATCACCTCTTTGCTTGTCTCCTGATTGTGATTTTGATTGTCTGATTCTTTCATTCTGATCTCCAGTGTCTCTTGACCTTGTATTTCTTCTTTTGTATGAGTAATTCCAGATTTATCATGTAGATGCGCTGCTTTTATTCTGTATTCCTTCTCCTTAATCTCCACTTCAAGGGGTTTCAGAAGTTCCAATGTAAGCGTCTTATTTTCTCGATCCAAAGGCAGTTTTTCTTCTATTACACTAATCAAATGATCTTCTTTTTGCTTCTCATTATCTAGTTCATCCTCTGCCAAGATGAATTCTCTTGGTGTTTCTTGGATATTCTCCTTTCTTTTCAAAAGCGATATTTTCTCTTCTATGCTGGTCACCTTGACTTGTACATGTGTTTTCATTTGTTGGATGTTCCTCAGAGTACATCTCATAGTTTCCTTTTGTCTAATCATCTCTGTCTTGATGTGTCCAATTTCCTCTCTTGTCTGGTTTATGATTTTTGTCTGGGCTTCCATGTGTTGTTTATCATCTGTAGCTTTGGCTTTTAAAACTTCACTGTGTTTTGTAATAATGACACATTTTTGCATAAATGTGTGAGTTAGTCCCATGAGTTTTTGAATTTCATTCGGCACGTTTGTGATGGCGGACTCTTTTGTGTCGCTTTCGCTTCCACGTCTTTCTCTTAGCAGCTTCAGTTTCATTACCTCCAGTTCATCCCTCTCTCTAGAGATCTTTTCCATTCTCTGTTCAAAGTCTCTACTCCTCTTCTGAGATTCCCTCTGGAAAGCGTCTCTTTCTCCCTCTATGTCAGCCCACATCTTTTTAAGCTCCAGTTCTTTGAGAGCACCTTTTCGGACCAGCTGATGATTTTCTTGTTTTCGGATTTTCAACTCAGACAGAACGACATCCATCTCTACTCTCTCTCTTTTTGTGGCCTGGAGCCTTAACCCAAGCTCCTGCTTCTCTTGTTGGATGTCCTTCCACATTTGGACCATTAATTCCCTCTCTGTCTTTATGTTTGAAGCCATTTTTTCAAATCCCACGCTTAATTGCGATTTCATCCTGCTCATATCGTCTCGTAAACGCCTGTTTGCAGCCTTTAATGCTTTTATCTCCTCCATTTGTTTACCCACCTCTTCATTTACCTTTTCCAAATCTCCTAGTTCCGCCCTAAGTTTCAGAAAATATGAATGAATTTTTTGCCCAATGTTTGTAATTTCATTAATTGAATTGTTGACTTTCAAGGTTTGATGCACAATATCCTCTCTCTCCGGGTCTTGTTTTTCATGTTCTGTGTATACTTGGGTAGGAGAAGTAATCTGCTTCTTCTCAGCCGGCCTCTGTCGGTGCAGTTTTATCTTCAGCGCTTCTAAATCATCCCTTTCTTTCAAGGTTTTAGCTCGTTCTCGGACTAACTCTCTTCTTCTCTTTCTGGTATCCCTGCTGAGTACATCCTTTTCTTTTTGAATTTCGTTCCACAGTTTCTCGCACTCCTCGGTTTTCCTCATGCTTTTTCTAAATGCCCGTCCACTTTCGATTTTCTTTATTTCCAGCTCCGACCTCAGGAGCTCCATCTCTGTCATTATTCTCTTGTTCGAATGCATTTTCTCATCAAGCTCAGATTTCTGTCTTTGGATACTTTGCTGTAAACGGATCATTTCATGTATTTCTGCTTCGACTCCTTGTCTCGTTACCCCCACATTGTCCTCCTTTACTTGAATCTGCTCTTTGATCGTAATGTCTTCTCTCTCAGTCTTCTGTTGGACTTGCTCACTCAATGCTTTTTGCAGCTGTTCAATTTCACAACTTTTCTGATCCAAACTTCCAGTTATCAGTTTAACGTGTTCTTCCAGTTTCTCATTTTCAGATCGAAGTCTTGACATTTCTTCCTCCATTTTCTCCTTTCCTTTGCCCATTCTGATTTCTGTCATCTTCTCCCTATCTTTACCTGTTTCCCTTTTCCTACTGTCTTCTTTTGCTCTGTCAGAATCTTCCAAAGCAGATTTACTATTCTTTTGCTGCCACATTTGAGACTTGAATGTATCAAAGCGGGCTTTCTCCTTGGACATTAACAGATATCCGTTTTCCAGTTCTTGTTTGGTGGCATCAGTAGAATTCTTCAGATCTTCTAATTGTCTCAATTTTGCCTCCGTCTTCTTCATCATGATCTCTAAGTCTTCACTTTTCTTTTTAGTCTCAGCAGCCAGTTTTACCATGATGTTTTTAACATTTGACATTTTCTCCAACTTCTTTTCCTGTACCTCAGTTTGTCTCTGCATTTTCATTTCCAAAACACCTAATTTGTCCCTCTCTCTCAGAATTGTCTCTAATCTCTTATCAAGTTCTCTTCTCTGCTTTTTTGCCACAACCTTCATGCATCTGATATTGCTCGTTTCCTCTTTTAGATTTGCTTCCCTTTGCTTCATTGCTGCTTTCACTGCTTTCAAAAGCTCTTGGAATTGTTTCATGTCTCGCATTAATCTTCCAATCTCACTCTCTTCTTCCACGGGATCTCTGTTCATCACACTTGGTTGGGCTTGTTTTCCAAGGTCAAGGTTAACTAAACGTATGATGTCTCGTGTTTTACTAATTTCTGCCTTAAGTCCTTGTAAGTCAACACTCCTTGTGTCATTTTTACAGGAATCTCCATCCATCTCATCAGTATTTGTCTGTAAATCCTCACTAGACTCCAGGCATTGATTGTCCCTCTGAAAATCAAATTTCATTGAGTCAAACTCATCAGTGACATCCTGTTTCTCCAAATTGCCGTTCTCCTCTTTTTGCCCTTCAGAGTTAATTACTTTGTGACTTAAAATACTGATTGTTAAATTCAAATTCTGTTTGTATTCTATTTCTCTCAGTAGTCCCGTTACTCGCTCCTTCACACTTACAGTTTCTTTACCTGCATTCTGAAAAGCCGTTTGAGTATCTGGTCTCCAGCTCTGCAGGTTATTTATTTCCATGATGAGCCTTTCAATCTCTTGATGCTTTTCCTCCATGTTCTTCATACCATCCATTATTTGCTTTGACATTTTCTCTTCTTTCTCCCTGAGTTTGAACAGCTGACTTTCCAATTTGATTTTATCTCTTATATTTTCAGCAATTTGTCTTTGATCACCATCTGTTATCATTTCTTCATGAATTTGCATCTGAGTCCGCATCTGCAAGAGAACATGCTGTTGTACCGTGGTGTCCACCAGCTCTCGTTCTTTAATTTCTTCTCTCTGTTGCTGGTCTTCTACTCTGATCCATTGATCCATTGTTTCTGCTTCTCCTTCACCTGTTCGAATTTCAATCGCCTGATTTTTGAGGAAGTCTTCCGGAGTTTCTATCTGTGATTTTTGAAGTTCAGATACATTCACTGAGAAGGTCGCTTTGATTGCAGATCTTCTTGTAAGCCAATTGTTGACCTGAGCCTTTACGCAAGTCAACTTATCCTTCACAAGAAGAGAAAGAAACAATTCCATTGTTTCTCATGTTCTCAAATTATGTCAACAATAACTGAATTTAATCCAAAGAACTTCCCTTATTTGTCACAATTTCAATGAGGTTTTAATACATAGAAAAGAAGCATTATTATTTACCATGTAATGCTTGTTTAGGATATTTTCAGCCTTCTCGTTATTATTTAAACAGACAGGTAATCGAAAAGCATGTAATATACCTTATTTATCGGCAGTAACATCCAATTTAAAGTTGATTATATATGGCAAACTATGTCATTTGGACTCCAAAATTGTCATGTATGTGGACTAAAGATGGGTGATGAGACAAAAACTAAAACCAATGAGCGGCTGATATGAAAGAAAGCTGAAAATGGAATTACTTACCATTATTTTCTTTACTTCTTCCTTGTGCTCTTCCATCTGCCTTTGGCCTCCAAGCATCACCTCCCGGACGTTGTTCATCTCCGCCACAGCTTTTTCTATATTAGTCTTTATCGCACCCACAGTCAGAATTGCATTTACTGTGTTTTTCAGCTTCTGTTCAAACTCTTCTCTTTGTCGCTGCATCTTCATCTTGGCGATTTCTAACTCATCCCTCTCCTTCACGATCTTCTCCAGCCGCTGGTCCAGCTCCCGTCTTTGATTCCTTGCTTCATAATTCTTCCATTTGTCTTGTTTGATATCATCTCTCTTGCTTGGCGTTCCAACTTCTCTCGCCCTACGCAGTTTCTCTCTCATTTCTGCTATCTCGAGAATCACGCTCCGCAAACCACTTTCCCCTTCGCCGTCTTCTTCAGACTGACTTTTTTGATGTTGTGTTATTTCTCCAGCTCTGTCAGCTCCTTGAAGTCTTCTCTCCTGCCCATCACTCCGGTATTCCGTGTTCTCCTCAGTCTCTCCATCTGCTCTGTCTTGTTTGGGATGTTCAGTCTCGTCCTTCATCATGCTGATTGCTTCTGTTCTCCTCCTGTTCAATCTCATGATTCTTTCCAGTTCATTCCTCTTCATCTCAAGTTCAGCCCTCACAACCTCCATCTCTCTGATCTCTTTCTTTGTCTTGTGCAGTTTGTCATCTAGTTCCTGTTTTTGGGCCTCGGTGCTTTCTCTCATAGAATTCAATGCTTCCATTTCTGCTTTAGCTAACTTCCTGTCTCTTTCAAAGCTTTCTCTCTCTGTTTGTAGTTTAGCTCTGATGCCTTCCATCTCGTCTCTCTCAGACTGGAGGGGGTTTCCCCGCTGTGCTATCTTCATGCTAGCATCTACATCTGGTCTTTGTGTTTGAGGCTCAGGTATCGCTGTGTCTATTTGGCCCATGTTAGTCTGAATTGCCTGCCTGTCTGTCAGAGTCACCTCTAGTTGTTCTTCATCATCTTCCAGTGTATCCCAAAGTCTCGCCATCTCCTCCTGGAATGTGTCGAGTTTCATTTGCACCGTGTCGAAGGCCGTCTTTCCTTCCGCTCTCTCTCCCGTTTCATTCTCTGAAACTTTGGCATCTCTTTGGATTTCTTCCAGCCTTTGCTTCATCTTGTTGACATTTACTTTCATGTAAAGCTTGAGGAGCTCAAAGTCCTGACGTTGCCGTGTTATATCCTCTTTGGTAATTGCTAACTCTTGCTTTATTTCTACCGTGTTTTTCTCCATCTCTTCTTTTGTCCGCTTTGTTTCAATCCTTATTTTCTTATTTGTGTTCATTATACTCATCAGACTATCACTAAGTAGCCTCTCTGTTATCATTTGGACAACCTGGATCTGCTCCACGGGTTCCTTAATATCTGGAGATTTGATCCTTTCATACTTGATCATATCCAACCTCTGCCGTTCACTCGTGATCTCAGCGCGTCTTCTTCCCAGAGTTTCTCTCTCGTGGTATATTCCAGCGAGCAGTTTCTGAAGTTGACCATGCTCTTTTGTGGCTTGATTTTTATTTTCCTGGAGTTTCTCGATAACATTTTGGAAATGGAATCTCAGTCGTTGCATGAATAAGTGCTGCTTGCGTTGTTTGGATGTGAAACTATCTATGTTCTCCCGTTGTTGCGCCGTCGTTCTCCTCAGGTAGTAAATTTCATTTCTGTCTCTTTGTGTCTCTTCCCACAGTTGCTTGACATCCTCCACTAATTGACGTGTCAGATTTCTTTGTCTTTTTATAGCCTCCTTCTTGTTGTTTCTATTTTTTGTTTGTTTTTCTTCTAATTGCTCTGTGTTTTCCATGGTCCAGTTATGCTCCATTTGGGTCATTCAGTAGTTCTGCTTTGCTCTGTCGATCATAGAAATGAAAAACTTTTGCAAATTTTCAAATTTGCATTGAAACAAATGAGATTGCTGCACAAGAGCCGATAAAAAAAAGACATATTTCCAGAATGTTTAGCCTCTGCCATCTCCTCCTCTACTCTCCTCTCTCTCCCACTCATTCATTAGAACCACTTGACTTCTGTTGCCACGTTTGGACTTCCGCCCACTCATTCATGTAAACAATGGCCACCTGACTCACCGCTTACTGAACGAATATTAATGCAATTGTTATTGTTTAGTTGAAACATCTATTTATTTTTTCTTTGAATTTCTTCTCTATTGATATTATTATTATTTCTGATCAAGAAAAGATAATATCAATAAAAATATAAGACAATTTAGGGCAAAAATAACTTTCTTTAGTGCTCTGACTAAGATAATCAGCCACCTCAAACTCATTTCTGATGAAAATTGAAGGTCTTAATTATTGTCAGATAGACCTAAGTTCAATAATACATTGATTACTATTTTGAAAGGTTGGTGTTTTCCTGATTGTATGCTAAACTGATGTGAAAACATGCATCCAGTAAATGTGATGTTAGTCTTGGTGGTGTTGTGCCTATAGAAGCACGACATCTTGTGGTGTTTTGTAGCATTATTCTCCCAATGCTGTAGGTGCTGCCACAATGACATCACACGGCACCACAGTGTACGTTACCAAAGTTACGCAGATGACTTGCGAATGTACATTTCTGATAAACCAAAGTATTCTACAGCAAAAAGATTACCGATTACTACAGGTCTTAAGCAATACATTAATAGACTAGCAATATTTCTCAAACAAAACTCTATATATATCAAGCTTATATCTATATATAAAATAATAATAATAATAATAATAATACATATAATTTATAACGCACTTTACATTTGGATCAAATCTCAAAGTGTTACAAAGTAAAAGCAGATAAAAGCATCAATAAAAAATAAAAATAATAACTATATAAAAACCAGACCAAAAAGCAGCAATGTTAATTAAAGTTATAGGTTCTGCTAAAAAGGAAAGTTTTAAGTCCTTTTTTTAATGTGTCAGTCGTCTGTGGAGCCCTCAGATGGTCAGGGAGGGCATTCCACAGACGAGGGGCAGCAGAACAGAAGGTCCGATCACCCATGGTGCTGAGCTTAGTCCGGGGAAGGAGGAGGCGGTATGAGTGGGTAGAACGGAGGGATCGTGTTGAGGTCAGTGGGGTGAGTAGTTCTTTTAGATAGGGGGGTGCATTGCCATGGATGCACTGGTGAGAATCTTCATATATATATATGAAGACATATATATCTTCATATATACATGAAGCTTATATCTAGATATAAGCGTCATGTCCCACTTTAACGTGGTGGTAAAGTATCATTTTTCCAGCCTTCAAAACATAGCTTCGTACTCATACGTATCAAAAGATGCTAAAAAAAATAATTAACTCCTCCTTCTCAAGTCAACTTTATTACTGTCATGCGTTACTGATATTAGCTTCTACAATCATCCTGGTGGACAAATAAAAGGATTGGAATTACTGAGCTTTTTTTCAAAACTCTGCAGCTTTAAAAGGAAGTAACACATCTGTCCTACATTAACTTCTTGTAACGTTTAGAAGTGACTTAAGCTTGTCCTCCTGTTGCTAAACTATTAATAGACTAGGACATAAGGCCGCAGCTTTTATTAGTTATGGCTGACAGACACCACTTATCGATATCAGTGAAGACAGCTTGCTCTTTATCGTAAGAAGACAGCTAAAAAAAAAACACTCCTTAACCTTGAACTGCACTGATACAGAGTTTTGTTTTTAATTACCTTCTGCTAACTGGATTATTATTATTATTGCTATACTATAGGAATAAGGATAATAAGGTTGGTAATAGAGTAGTTAGTTAGCCGAGTTAGACGTGTTTTTTTTTACATTATATTATTTTTTTTTTCATTTAACTCCATAATCAATTTTATCTCATTATACTATAAATGACTTTTATTATTAATTTTATTTTACACGAATTCCACATCCTAACATATTCAACTGAAGCACTTAGTGCCTGAACGGAAGGGAATGTGTAAATTTTACAGTTTTAATGTTTATTATTATCATCATCTATATATTATGTATATTTTATTTATATTCCTATATTTCTATCTGCTGTTACATTTTGATGCTGCTACTTATTTCTTTCTTTCTTTCTTTCTTTTTGCGTAAACAAGAGCTGCTTAACGGCGTTTTTGTTGTTTTTAAAACAATGACAATAAAGATCCATTCTATTCTATTTTATTCTAATATATTGTCTCGTATAGTTTGTTATGTTATGCAGTTTGTTTGTTTTAAATCTGAGTTGATAGCTATTTGATGACCTCAAAATCGCTTATGAGCGTATAAGAAAAAAGAACCCCGATAAAGGCTGCAGATATTCCTTCAAAGGTTTTTTCTGTGTTCATGTTTCAATTATAACTAGTCATACCAACAAATTGCTTCAGAACTAATTTTTCAACATACTATCTCACTCTTGTTGTTTTTTCTTATGGTAGAAAAGTGAAGACTTAAACACAATGACAGATTCAATAATAACAAAATAATAAGATAGCGGTAATGACATGCAACAATATAACAACCATTACAGAGTAAACGTTTGTTTTTCAGAAACCAGCCCTCATTTTTAAGGATAAAATAAACCTATTTGTCTCTTTTGACCCGTGCTACCAGGTTATAAAGTAAAAGCTGACATAAAAAAAAGGGGAAACTATAAAAATGAACAGACATGATAAATTAATTAACAGCTTTGTCAAATATTATAAAACTATTTCAGTTATTCAATGCAAACAATTATAAATTCACATTATTTTCTTATTATTTCTTACCTCTATGCAGGTTGTCTCGATGTTAAACTCCGGAGATCTGCAGGGGATCGAGGCAGGCTGTCGATATAGTCTTCAAAATACTCTATATCTCCTTCTTCCAGACATTTGACCACCACATCTCGTTATCACACAGACGTGATACGCAGTAGATGTGTGCGTGAATGGGTTGTTGGGTGGTCTAACAGCCTGCTCTATGTGTATGGTCTCAGGGTGATAAGGGTGGGGTGTTGGTCTGAGGGTTTCCCTCACCCCTACTGAGGTATGCAGCATTGAGTGATAACATGTTAATCACGAGAGCAACCCTCACACACACACACTCAAATTGCTATATAAAAAAAGTTATTATTATTATCCTAACATTTGTCCATTTCTTGTGCTTCTGACACAGGAAGTCCAGTTCACTTCCTGCCTACTACAGCCCACCCGCTGACATTTCTCAATCTGAATTCATCAGTGGTTGTAATGTTATGGCTGACCGCTGTCTATATTCATGTTTCGAAGCACTTTGAGTGTTCAAGCATTTTAGAGAAAGACACCACACAGATTACTTTGCATAATTCTGTTACATTTCTATTTTATTTTACTTCCATCTTTAATTTAACAGCAAACATGGAATGTGAATAATATATATTTTACAAATATATGTCATATGTAGATAGCCATGCATGTGAATTATACCTTTAAACCGAGTATGAGCCCAGTGCATTCACATTTTCCTGTCTAAACTTTTTTTTTTTTTTTTTGTAGGGGTTCATTGCCCTCTGCTGTCCAGAATTCAGACCTTACACGTAAAATCAAATGATAGCTGTCCATAAAAATGCAGTATTTCTTCAATGGCCATTTTTTTATACTCATATTTTTTATGTAAAACCGGCCCCTAATTAAAATGTCCCTGATCTTACCTCTATACTGAGATTGAAATTGTCTAGGGAGCCGCCGTACACAGAATGGGTTCATTAAAAAGAACTATGATGTCATCTTCCAGCACTTTATGCCGCGACAGTATGCAATCTGATGGTATTTATAAATATTATTGATGCCCATAAACTCATTTTACAGTTGGTCCAAACTTCAGCTTTGTGTTACGGGGTGTTTGTCATGGGGTATACGGGATTTGAGTCAGGATGGATCAAGTTCAACCGCTCGAATTTTTGACAATTTCAAGAATGTGAGGGAATTATCTCCTGGATCTATCTCAGTTTGAAAAAAAACAAAACAAACATGAACATTCTTCAAACTTAACTTCCTCTTTAGTTCCTACCATCTGAAAGGTTCTTGATGTAGGGGGGAAACTACATACTGTAGATACTCCTAAGACACGTAGTCAGCGTGAAAGTGTGTTAAGATAGTAAATATTATAAAGTGTATTTGTGATACATAGCAGGAAGAAGGCGCATTGGGAAAAACGAGAGGTAAAGAGGGAGAATCTTGCGTGTGTGTGTGTGTGTGTGTGTGTGTGTGTGCTGCTTCAAACGTACCTGGGTCATTGCAGCTCTGGCTGATGCACTGTGTATTCTATCAGAATGTAAGCAGCACACCTTCTTCCATTGCTTCACGGTCCTGTTCTGATGATGTAGGAGACCCTCTGTGCTCCCATACCTTTCTCTCATGACCAGCATTTCATTCTGGAATTTATGAAACAGTAGTTCTTCTGTGGGATCAGACATCAGGGGCTAATGATGGTTTCTATCTGCCATGAAATAGCAAAAGAAAGAGACAACGTGTTAATGGGTCCAGATAATGGAATTATGTCGGTCAAGAACAGCCCAGGGAAAACTGTTGATGAGGGAACTGTTTTGTGCAGTTCCTGCTACTGTTTTAATATTAGAGTCATTTAATCTCTTAAATACTTAAGTACTTAGCAGCTCTGAGGTCAGAGTTCGCCAAAACACCTGAGGGGTAACAATGTTAGCAACCAGCCTGGTCAAGCGACACTGGAAGTACTGTTCAGCAACAAAACTGACTAAATCTATATATT
This sequence comes from Lophius americanus, assembly GCA_037951165.1. Lineage (NCBI taxonomy): Eukaryota > Metazoa > Chordata > Actinopteri > Lophiiformes > Lophiidae > Lophius > Lophius americanus. The sequence goes on along the minus strand of JBBDHG010000169.1, from coordinate 816,136 downwards.
AACCATCTCGTAACGGACTGCAAGTAAATATCAGGGGTGGACTGTGGGTTTATGGGGGTTTCACAGACTATGTCCTCTTACACGACTATTGAAATACAACTTTCTGCAAAACAAAACAGTTTCATGCCACAGAAAAGCAAAGGGGAAAAAATGTTGGATTAGAAGAGGCTTGTCCTGATTGGACATCATTGGAAGTCTTCACCCAACTACAATGTTCTTGGTTTTGACTGCACACATCAAGAAGAGTGAGTGGAAACTTCAGTGGTGGCATGGTGGCTAACCCAGTTTCCTCACAGCAAGAAGTTTCCAGGTTCAAAATCAACATGCACACCGGGTTACTGTGCGTGTGAAAAATCATCATACCACAGAAAAGAACAGAATTCTTATTAGAGTATTACCAAACTTTCGAGGACCATTTTTTTTCAGAGACCTAATTGTGGATCCTGGGGGGTTCACCAGGGAGTCTTCTATCTTTACAGACCCCAGGATGCTGCTCTTTCCCGGTCTATCAAACTTGACATTGGTGACATCCTAACAGGGGCAGCGATGGGTGGGTCGCCTCTGTCATCGCTTTGGTCGTTTCCTGGAAATATTGCTTCATAGTCCCATCGGCCCTCCTACCACCGGAACTGTCTTGACTGAACACACGATACAGGAAGCTGATGGTTTACCATTAAATTAAAAGTAGAAAATTCCAAGACCAGAGGTAAAAAAGACAAGCATACGGGTATTATAGCCGCAGTAATAAACGCTCGCGTGAATAGTGAAATTGAATACAAACTGAATAAAGTTGAAAAAAGTAAGTAAATACAATGTGGGTATTTTTTTTTGTCGTATATGGTAAGTTTATTTTGAAATACATAACCGGATGTGACGTATTCTATCACAGGCTAACTTTACACCGATGTCGCTGTACAAACACACGGCGCAGCCCTCCCAGCTTTTATCCAGCTCCTCCGCCAGCAGCTGGGCCACAGCTCTCAGATAACAGAACAGTAAAACATGGACGATCTTTAATGAAGTAACAAGAGCAACCAAACATCGAACAGCCCGGAGACTTTCCTCACACTCTTCTTCTGGACTCTCGGACTCTACCTGATCTTTGTGAGCTGGATGTTGACCGGGTTCAGCAGGGATCCAAGCAGACATTCCCTGGTGGGTTGGTAAGTTAGGACTCTTTTTGATGAATAGAAACAAATACTCACTTTATGGGATTTCCTCTTTCAGCCTTTTGTGAGTTTTTCTCTGACAGCTCGGACATTGTGAGTTCCCCACAGTAAACGACGTAGAGGTTCCTTTATTAGCTGCAGAATCTTAGATAACACCGAATCCTCTTGTAAACAATAGCAGCCAAGTAGGGAAATATCACTGAATACGCGTCAAAAAGTCGTGTATTATCATCAGTTTGTGGCTGAAGTCTGATCTTTCCGTTATTTTTCAGTAAAGTCTTGAAATATTAACGTGAGGACATGAAATGATTATTAGTGGTGAAGTGTACTCAAGTACTGTACTTGAGTACCAATTTAAGTTTCTTTGAAGTTACTTTTTAATATATATCTATATATATATGTATATATAGATATATATATACATATATGAAATAATCTAATATATATATATATATTAGATTATTTCAGTTTCATTCTACTTTATACTTTTAATCCACGTCATAACCAAGGGAAATGTTTTACTTACTACTCAATTACATTTTTCTGACAGCTGTAGATACTAGTTATATTTCAGATTACAAAGTCATATCCTTACTGAGGTGTGAGAATCTCTGATTATCTCATAGATTTCCACAAAAAGCTGAAAACAGGCAAACCTCGTGAAAAATGTGCTTCGTATCATTAAAATAAACATCATTAAAAGTAGTTAAAATAACCTCAACATGTAGTATCAGGTTTAATATAGGTGTATACATACATGTAGCAGTAAAAGTAATCCAAAAACAATGAGTACTTTAACTTTACTCAGAGTACAATTTGCTGATAATACTAACGCATCATTTTGAATGCAGGACTTTTGCTTGTAGTAGAGTATTTCAACTATGTGTTATAAGTCATATTACCAAGGTTGTCTGCCTGAGGGGAGACACCTGCATGCTTAGATTGTTCAGTCCTGACACATAATACAATAGGCATAATTAATATGTACAAAATTAGCAGTATATGTGTTAGGAAGCGACCGAAAAGACATAAATATTCTTAACCTGGAATCCTCTCTTTGTAAGATAACCTCCATTCTGACATGCAACCCTTTAGAATAGCATTTGTAAACATTCTTTTAAAAACCAATAGTGAATGAATTATGCATTTTTAAGCTCATACTGTTACAAGATTTAAAGTTATTAAGATGTGTCTCACTTTAAGCCTCCTTTTTTGCCTTCTGAAGTGTAAACTTACAAACATATCTGAAATCATCCTGTGGTATTAAAAAGAAAAACAATAAATAAAACTTTTGTGAACATGTTCAGTGTGATATCGGTTTTGCACAGAACATTATTTGGCTTATTTATTATATACAAAATCATTCGATTTCATAACGTGAGAATTTGAAGACAGTTGGTTAGTGTGGTCATAATAGGAAGTCTTGTAAGCCCTCGTTTTATTGTAAGTACTCACTCACCAGTGTATCCATGGTAACGCACCCCCCTACCTAAAAGAACTACAAACCCCACTAACCTCAACACGATCCCTCCGTTCTACCCACTCATACCGCCTCCTCCTTCCCCGGACTAAGCTCAGCACCATGGGTGATCGGGCCTTCTGTTCTGCTGCCCCTCGTCTGTGGAATGCCCTCCCTGACCATCTGAGGGCTCCACAGACGACTGACACATTTAAAAAAGGACTTAAAACTTTCCTTTTTAGCAGAACCTATAACTTTTAATTAACATTGCTGCTTTTTGGTCATATTTCTATATAATTATTATTATATTTTTTATTGATGCTCTTATCTGCTTTTACCTTGTAGCACTTTGAGATTTGATCCAAAAGTAAAATTCATAATAAATGTAATGCATTATTCTTATTCTTATTATTAAGTCTAGCCACACCAGAAGTACGTACCCAAAATAAACAAAATAGCTCCATAATTACCAGGTGTATTTGCTTAAACTTTGTGTCTATGAACAGGTAGGACTTAAAATGATTTCATTTTCATTGTCTGTAACATCTTACCTGTTACTTTTGATGGTTATTCTCTGATTAAATTATTATCCTTTTCCTTTTTATATATAAAAAAAGGCTTACAACATCATTATATTACATTAACAACAAGCATAACAATCAATGACTCTGTTTAGAAACTGTATTTGATAGAAATACCCCCGAGTTCATTTTATCCCAAACAGTTTTATTCTTTGTGGGATAGGACCAGGACTAGGACTTGGCCCAGTTGGATAGCCATTGTAACCACTAAGTCCCAAATGGGATTTTGACCCATGAAATGGACTTTGGCTGCAAAATATCACCTATGTCCACCAGGGGGAGCTATAGGCATGGACCTCTTCCTTTGACTGCGACATAAATCAATGTTTTTTTTGTTTTTGTTTTTTTTTAAATCAAAAACTTCACACTGTGCAGAATGAAGGTAAAATCCCGATGGGCCTTCAGTGGAGACAGACCACACTGGCGGGCTGAAGTTATCTGTGTTGCTTCGACAAAGCGGCGTCTGGTGTTGATTGAAGCGGGACTTCTCAGGTTACAGATGGCAACAACATTCACACTGCAGGAAAAATGTAGCCCGGCTCTGATTCTGCACTCATATGTGACTTTTTCATGGCAGTGTGAGCAGCACAAACCACATGGAGTCTGATCTTTTCCTGTTCCAATTTGGCCCCTTTCCATATGTGGTGTTTAAATCAGACGCAGGACAGATTTTTCTTTTTTCAAAGCGACCTCAGTCTGAACCGTCAGATAAGAAGAAGTACTATAAACATGGTTTTATTTTATATCACTGTTGACACTTCACCATACATGAAAGCGTTCAAACTTACTTTAATCACTTCCATTTAGGCTCCCGGGTTGACGGCATGCCGCATGTGACGTCTGATATCGTTCTTTTGAGCAGGCGGGTCAGTTTAGGCTGGAGTCTTATAAATGGCCACATTTTAAAAGTAATGTGAACAACTACGCCAAAAAATCTGAGACTAGATTGGAAAGAATGACAGTGTGAACATTGCCATGGTGATATATTGTGCAGTGAAGGGCGAGGGTTGCATCTAATCCCTCATCACTTATTGGCCGGCCTGAAGGAGGATTGGATAAGCAATGGTTAAAAAATAAAAATAAAGAAAGCTTTCACTCTGAAATCATTTTTTTTCCACCTTCAGTGTATAGGAAATGGCAACGGCTCTCAGTGGCCGAAATCCTGGCGGACGTGGACCAAACCGAAGCAAGGGTCGGATCTTAGGCATCATTGATGCCATCCAAGATGCGGTGGGCCCACCAAAACAAGCGGTGGCCGACCGTAGGACTGTGGAGAAAACCTGGAAACTCATGGATAAAGTTGTAAGTTTGGAGAGCAAACCGTTCCAACCTCTTGGACAAATTGTTGTAGTATGATTATTATTCCTAATTGTTTATGAAGCAGTTTTTATGCACAAATACTCACAATTTTTTTTTTTTCTGATCTCACACAGTTTGGTTGGCCTGAACTTTTCAAACACGATGATGTCATAGTGTGGCCTGTAGGGTGTTGGGCCACCCCCTCAGTTCATCCCACAATGACTATATTCAACTGCTTTACAGATAATTAATATGAAATATAGAATTGTGAATCTACTCAGCTATACCAACTTTTTAAAATTTTGTTCCGGATCAGATCTACGTATAGCTCTCCCCCCCCCCTTTTATGATTAATCACCCATCCCTAGAACCATCCCTGGTCAACTTTTTTAAACCGTAACATTTCCACACACTTAGTAAAAGCCGGCAAAACTCTGTTGGCGCCATTTCGATGAACGAATGTATGAGTCATGGAGGCGGGACTTTGAGGACAAATACCAAAGTTAACGAATTTTAATGTAACCTAATGCGGATCCACTTATTCGTCGTACAAATATATGCCTGTAACCCAGTTGATCAAGCGGCCCTCGTAATGTGACCCACTTTTACAGAAGTTTGTTTTCGTGTAAAATAAAATGTATTTGTTTGATCTCACTCTGCTGTATTGCGATTACCAGGAAAGTTAGTCAACCTCATTTACTAGAGGTTGACTAACTTTTAAAGGCAGATCAAATAAAGATAGATTGTGGAAGATGAGGAAGCTGGTGAATTAATTTTGTTTATGAACATTTAATGACTTTATTCATCAGACATTGTATAACAGAACTTCTGACACAACAAACCGAAAAAAGACGATTAAATTCACTGAACATCAAATCCAGAGTATCCTGGAGAAGATGAAGAAATCAGGTCTTAATTCTACTGGAGATCTCATTCAACAAACTTGCTGATGTTCGATGATGTACTTCAAATCAGACTTACTTCCGATCCTGGTTCTTTTGGCCCATCGGAGCCGGCTGAGATCGTACGCACTACCGTTTGCTCTCTTTTTTTTTTAATCGCAGGTTCGCCTTTGCCAAAATCCCAGACTCCAGCTGAAGAACAGCCCACCATACATCCTGGATATCCTACCCGATGCCTACCAGCATCTGCGGCTCATACTCTGCAAATACGAGGAGAACCAGAAACTCCCGCAGCTCAGCGAGAACGAGTACTTTAAAATCTACATTGATAGCCTTATGAAGAAATCCAAACGGGCCATCCGGCTCTTCAAGGAGGGAAAGGAGAGGATGTATGAGGAGCAGTCGCAGGACAGGTAGGAGAGCTTTGGATTCAATTATGTCTTTATTTAGATTTGATTTTGAAACAGTTTATTTTGAGTCTTTAATCTCCTTTGGCTGCTTCCCTTTTTTTTTTTTTTTTTTTATCCATTTTCATACATGTGTAATTTATTAATAAGAAATATGGTCTACAATCAAAATATTACATACCAAATATTTTACAATCGATTTTCGGGGGGTTTTCGGGGTTTTTTTTTGTTTTTATTCATTCATTTATCCGTGTATGAAAGTCGCTTTTGCTCTCACTATTACTTAAATCGTTTCAATGCGGCGGTCTTGTCCAGGTTACTCTTTAAGGACGTATTATATAAAGTGTGTCTGGATGTACTCCATAGGCTAATAAAGGTTAAGCATGTAAAAACATATAAACCCATATTTAACGTCAATTATTAGGGTTTGACATGGAGAGTATGTTAAAAATAAAACTAAGACGTCTTTTAAATTAAGAGGATGAGGAAAATCAATCAGTAAAATCATTTTGATAAAATAGTTAAGGAGCGACGACGCTTCCTTTGATCTTTTTTTCACAGTGAGTGACATTGAATTAAGATGACCCGCCTTTCAATTCGAAACGATGACTCAAAAATATTAGTCCGCAAAATATATATTTTCTTTTTCCCTGACAGCTATAGCTTAATTTAAAATTCCCACAATTCTCTAAATAAGCCCCTTATTAACAGAACTGCTACAAAATCCTGCCTCTGCCTTAAATCCAACCTTGATCCCTTCACTCTATGGAATTCCACCAAAATCCGTCACTAACTTCAAACGTTATTATCCTCCGCCCTAACTCTGTCGGTGTTAATAACATCCATAATTCACTTTACAGTTAATCTACAATATTGACCTGCTACGTGTCGGTTAATCATCTTTAAAGTCGTCTGCTAATTGTTATTTGGGACGTGAGTTCAGCACCGACTTAATCACTTCCTCTGAATCACCCTGATGTGACTGTATTGACAGTGATGTCACCGTTCTCTTCGGGAGAGGTTCGCCCACTGCACCATGTTTTCAGGAGGGACACCCGCATTATATATCTCCTCCGCGGCGCTTTACTGCCTCCAAGCATTTCTCTTGTCATCTTCGCTTGAATTAAGGGGTCGTGATGTGTTCGACACAAGCCTGACTCAGCATAAAACCACACACAGATTGCACAGGGAGTGGGAGGGGAGCATGGAGAAGTGGATGGCGGTGGACTTGGTGGAAGAAATGAAAGCTCAAGCTTATTCAGCAGAAAGATAAACGTTGTAGCTGCCGATGCTGCTCCTCTAGGTTTTTTTACCGTATGCCTTATCTCACCGTGCATTATACTAGAAAGTGCACTCGTGCACAATTGCCTCTGTTAGGGTGTGATGCGGCTGCCGAGACTTCTCCCGTAAAAAAAAAATGTCCTAAACACATCTGGATCTCTCAGTATCGTCTGGAACAGGGGGAGTAAGAAGAATGAGGCAGGGTGAACTGGAACGACTAATTGCAGTGAAATAATTGTACTTTTTTTTTGCAAAACACGCTACCTCTGATTAAAACAAGTAAGGTGGCCACTCTGGATATCTTTTCTAAACTATAATTGTGCTTTGAATGCAAGAACGCGCTTATTCTAAAATGGTTTTAAATGAACCAGTTAGTCAAATTTGGTCCGGATTTGTGTTTTTTTACTTAAAGTTTTGGCCAGAGATGCTCTGGGTGTTAAAGGCACCAGTGTCATTGCCATGTGCAGAACAGAGGAACATCCCCATGCACTTCACATCCTGTTCAAATGTTGTATTTCCTTTCTGGTTCAACCCTGAAAACACACCCGGCAGAGTTCTAAATCTGTCCTTGTCAAATCTTCATTCCTTCACTCACACTTCACTTCATTGTCTCACGTTCACAGTAAAACAGGAACAAGGCTATAGGCCTTTTGGTTTTTTTTTTAGAAAAAGTGGAATTTCCATAACAATTTTTAGAATTTTTATTTTTATTTTCATGTTTTATTTGGTAGTTAATGATAATTAAAGAAAGATTTCAAGATAAAACGCATGATTATCATCTCCCTCGCTCGTTTTAAGCCGATTTAAGCACGTCGCCTAAATATATTTATCGTGTGTCATGTTTTCAACGTTTTACAAAAAAAAATTGTTGAAAAACTGAATTCATTTTTCAACCCGAAAACTTTTGCCCCTTGGTTGATTTTCCGCAAAGAACGTTTAAAATAACATATTTTCGTTTTTGCAGTAAATTCTGCATAGGCTGATTTGAAAGGTTGGGATCTGGAAGGATACTGACAACAGGAAGCTAGTGGAACACTGGTGTATTGTGGGAACAGACATCTCCTTTTAATCATCGCCAAACCAAAGGATATGGTTGCAGGAGACTGGTTGAAACACCAGATGTTTTTTCATACCTCATACCACGTATAAAATGACTTTACATATAGTAGAATTAGTTCTAAACACCCAGGCCTGATCACTACCAGCCCTCTTCGATGACATCATCACTGAGACCAATCTGAACTTCGATTTAGAAAAGTTAGACAGAGAGATTGACAAATAGTGTGTTCTATTTATATATATGGTCTAAAGTCCATGGCACAAATGCATGTAGGTCGAGTTTTGCACAATTTAATAGTTAAATTAGGCAAAAATTAAGATGCAAATGTCATACACTTAATACCTTAATTATTCATTTATTAATTTCGATTGCTGCATAGCATGAATTAAATGCATCAAGAGTGTAATTTCCCACTGTCATTGAAACCATCCAGTCCCATTTGTCTCGATGTGGGCCAGGTATATATATTCCTTGCCAAGTGGACCCTCTGCCTCCTCTACCTCCATTTGCCAAAATATGAGCTACTGCACCAAAATGTCAGTATAGGCAGGATGGCTCCTGTGCAGAACTAGACGTTTTATAGTCTGAACGCAGACAGATTGCCGTGGACCAGGTCATCATTCTGTTAATTGACGGCACGTGGTTAAAAGGATACATTATTAATGAGAAAAAGATTGAAGTCATTACTGACATGAGTCCCCAGCAACAGAAATGACTCTTTGCTGTCTGTGACATTTATACAGGAGGAAAAGTAGCTTAGTCTCATTAATCATTTAAATCTCCAGACACACCAACGGGGACTAATGGTAATTAATGTTCTGTGTGCCTCTTCACATCCAAATGTCTATGCACTTTAAACTCTCTTCATCCGCAAAATTGATTACTTTGTGTGCATGGCGGTTGAATGAATATTTAGTACCAATACTACGGATTCTACTATTAGAGTAAAATCAGATATATAAAAGATAGATCTCTTCAAGTCCATTTGTATGCACCCAATTTTGACTAAATTCGACTAACTTTTGGAAGTTGTGTCTGGAAAACAGTGTTTTTCTGAAAAAAAATGGCTGCCTATTGAGCAGAATATGAACTATTAGAGTAAAATCTAGTAAGATCTCCTTAAGTCGATTCATATGCAGCCGATTCGAACTAAATCGGACCAACGGCTGAGAAATTTTGATCCGAAACCTTTTAGAAATAAAGCTCCCCTGGGTGGCGGAAATATAAAACTGAGAGTTGCCCGAAATCAAACCAGTTCTTCCTCGTATTAACCTTTGGGGAATTCAATTTGAAAATGATCCATGACACATTTATTGAGTTATCGCACTGACACGAAGGATCTGAGGCGGATGCTAGGGCGATTCCATATTACTTTTAAATTATACAATTACACTCTATGCCCTTTGAAAAGAAGAAGGAAAAATACGGCGCCATGGACAGTAGACCCAGATGTCGTCGCTCAGCCGCTTTAAGGGTTGTCCCGTGATTGCAATGTGCCGACAATGCGCCTGAACACAGCTCATTTTAAGCACAGCATGCCTTCAAGCTCCTAAAGAACTGTATCCTTAATTAATTATCCTAATTATCCTAATATATACAGCTTAATTAACGAAATTTATCGTTAATTAGGCTGTATTTCAGCCCACACATCACGTTCAACAGGTCCGAAGCCCTCTGTCATTTAAAGTCAGTACGTGAGACCGTCTGACAGTTAAATCTCTGTTCTCAAGAGTCTGTAAAGAGCTCGAAATGACGAAAGAATCCGTCTTCATCCAATCACTGATCTCCATCCCTCTAAAAAGAGGTCAAATCCGGCGTGGGACGACTTGTTTTAAAAGGAACTGTCCTCCAGGACACAAACTCAGTTTGCAAAAATGTGTTTGCTAAAGGGGGAAGTATGTATCCCATTCATGACGTAAACCCTGACAAAGGAATGTGTGAGTGTTCTACGAACGGCATTCGTAGGACTCAAGGGACTTGAACCATTGAAATGTCTCCGTTGAACAGACACGGCTTTAAGTCTGTAGGATCGTCTCCATGTTTCAGAGACCATAACAGTATGAGCCCCTAAGTGGTCAAAACAACTGGTGTATACCATTATGTTCACTCCTCCCACATAGGATTACATTGGATTGCTTTTATATTAGAGCTATATTCGACCATTTTTTTTTTAAAAGGATGGAATAATAAAAAATCCGAAGTTTCATTTAAACACCATAAATACAAACATAAAATGCACTATGGAAATGTAGTGTAATGTTGTGTGTTTAACACATTATAGTTATTACACGGTAATAACTCACTTTTATCATTCTGTTTATTATTGCAACAGCTACCTGACATACAGCTGACATTAATGCTGGTATGGTATAGTCATAACAATAATAATAACAGTGAAATGCCTCATGACATTAGCATTATAGTCCTAATCAGGAGTCCTGATAAATCTAATAATGAGAATAATTGTTGCATGTGTGCCTGAGTTACTGAGGCTGAGCAAAAGAAAATGTTACACGGACGATTCCTTTTTAATGAGGTAATTATACATTTTGAGGAAGTCAGCCGTAAAAATGTTCAAAATAAGACTTTTCGAAACAGTTGGGTGCACTTCTAGTTTCGTGACATGAACACGCCTGATCATGGTCCTTAAACGTGTCATTTTCTTTTGTTGTGAGGGCTGCTGTGACTCTCACTTTTTCTCTACAGGCAGTAACAGATATAGGTTATACAAACAATTTGCGTACCTTAAAAACAAGTTAGGAATTGAAATAATTTGCAATGCTTAAATTCCAGGTAATGTAGAGGGCTGCTGCAGTTAGCCTAGCCAGGAACGCAAATAAATATCAGATATCAGATATCTTTCCAAACATTGTATCCACCAGCATCCAACATACTTCCATGTGTCCTTCTTCCACCTGCATCTTTCACGTTAAGATTGATAGATCCACAATATGGCAGTTTGCACATGGCGATTTTGACAAGAACAAAGATGGCAGCAATAGAGGAGGTTGTAATAATATACCAAGGAGAAAAAAAAGTGTGAAAAAAGGAAGCAACAATATAATCAGGAATGCTTTGCGAGCCCATTAAATACATTGCGACATGTGGACTAATATTGTTTTTACTATTTGATTTACGCGCCTCCTCATTTCCATAGCGAGCGTAAATGGTGACATATCGCTTTTCTAGTCTGCTTTACGACACAAAGCGCTTTACAACCCAAGCCGGCATTCACCCTTTCACATGCATTCATACAATGGCAGCGGAGGCGATAACCACTCACACCATCATTCACACAGAAATCCAACAGGGTTAGGGTTAGGGTTGGGGGTTCGCTATCTCGCTCAAAGACTTTGATGTGGACTACAAGGACCGGGGGAGTGAGCCACCAACCCTTCAGATTAGTAGGCGTCTGCTTTACCTCCTGAGCCGCAGCTGCCTCAGATATGTTTTATCTTTCTGCGATAATGTTTGCAGTGCCCCCAGCAATATCCGGTGGTACTGTTCTGTTTCATCTGGTTTCGTTCAGATTTTGTGAGCTGTCAGAAAATGTGCACAGATTTCTAGAAAATGAATGGGGAGTAGGACTCTAACAGTGGGTATCAACGGGCCTTAATGCCTCTGCAGGGAATACCAAGGAAGAGGGTGTCAAGTTTCCTGTCAGTGAAAGCCTTGTTGGTGAAACTATATATTTGATGTCTGTGACATCCTGTTGCCGTGTTACTGAAAGCTGACAGAAGTTTCAGAGCTACAGCTATTGAGATTATAAACTTTCTCATTGTGATTCTCCAGGAAAAAAAGTGGATTTTGATCAGAATCAGGTTTATTGACCAAGTATGTGTTGACATTCAAGGACTTGAACTCCAGTTTTTCTGTTGTTCACCAGATGCTAACACAAGAAATAACATAGGGAAAACAACAGCATACATTCTAGTCTCCATATATGTCAAGCAAAATCCAGGAGAACTGATTTTGAAGTATGTTGGATTGATTACTTACACTGAATGTACTGAATTACAGTGCAGTACTGTGTACAAAAACTATATATATATGTTTGACATCTAAATAGTAGAGGCAAAGTAAGGCAGGAATTACTTAATTATGATTGAAATGGGAGATCACTGTCATTACAGTTTGTGTCAAATTATACTTGACAAAGCTGATGGAGTGTTCTTCATGTACAAACTTGCATATTGTGTTTGCAATGATTTTCACTCACCTTACGACTGTGTGCCGGAAGAAGCAATATGTGATCTCCATTGCCTTCGCCAGCAAACACCAGACCTTCACTTCGGACTACATTTAACTAAGTATCAAATAATGCTGGGTTTCCCATCGATCACACTTGCAGCATCTTGACGGTGACATAGAAAAGTGGGAAACAGCTGTTTTACATGAGATAAGTGAGGGTTCACCATTCTGTGCCTTGATGGCAGCACACACTCTCTTCTCTGCCTGGCATATGTTTGTGTATTTTGACAGAGCCAAGCCCATCGCAGTAATTTCATGCTCATGCTTTCTTGTTCTCCACATTACGCCTCTAATCAACCGAGGACGAGCCAAAAAACACTCCATTGGGATGCAGAGGAAAAGGCTGCAGTTGCTTACATAATGTTGTGATTTGAACTCAATTTTCCAGCCTCGTTGCCGAGAAGGGCTTAGCTCGGAAACAATCCTGCGAAACAAAGAGAAAAAAGGCTGCATTTTGAGCCGTATGATGCTTTTTCAGTTATTCGGGTACACAGTAGTCATCTTTTTCATCACACTTCACTCTGAAGTGAGAGAAAACATATTTATCAGCTTCTCAGTGGACACAAAGAATGGTCCTGATTCTGTACGTTCCATGTGGTTTGTTTTGGTAATAAGGCCATATGAGGGAAAACTGTGACCTGAACCGTGCCACTGGTTGTGTAATCTTCCTGGTTTGACTGCGCCCCAGGAAATCAGTCCAATCATTAGAGCTAATATATTCTGGGTGTGTGGTGCAGGACGCCAACTGTTTGCTCACTCACCCATAGTTTGAGCAGGTTACAGCCAAAGCATTCATGCGTGAACACATTTCTGCTTCCTTTGAAATAAAGAACAGGTTTGCGGTCAAACAAATTTACGACAACAACAAAAAAAACACAAATTGCTGCGACTGGCCTCAGCGGTGTCACATTGTGATTGTGGCGACACCTGCTCTGTGTCAGCTCAGACGCACACTGTCTCTTCTCCTACTGGTTTCCTGTCACCTGAGCAATACCGCTTTCTTTTGTTTCAACCTGTTGTTCATGTGCATCTCTTGAACTCAGTACACTTCCCTGGTCTAATGATCTGACAGTTAATTAATTATGATAGACCAATATGATTGGTCAAAACGTCTCAAAAGTCGCTGGTCTTGTTGGGTGTTTCCTGTGTGCAGTGGGAAATACCTACCAAAGTGGTCTCAGCAAGGGTTAACAGTGAGCCGTCACAGGTTCATGGGCAACCAAAGCTCATTGTTGCATGAGGTCCGAAGGTAATCCTGTGTTTTCTAATCGGACAGAAAAGCTGCCTCGGTACAAATTGCTGAAAAAGTTAATGTCGGTTATGACGGGAATGGGTCGGAGCACTTAGTGCATCACAGAGCTGTTTTGCTAATACCACAAAGGTTGTTTTAATAATAATAATAATAATAATACATTTAATTTATGTTATGGATGGAAGTTTTATATTTAACAGAATGCTAAAAGAGATGACATGCCGGTTTATTTAACTAGAATTTGTTGCATTTGAGTTGTGGGTTCAAATCTCAGGATGATCATCATGTCTCATGTATATTGTACAAAGATTATAACAGTGTAATTATTAATAATTTAGGTTAAAAACTAGGTTTTGGACAATGAATGATGCCATAGTCCATTGCTGATTTTGTTGTTAAAGTCTCCGAAAAACACTGCAATCCCAGAATGATTACAGGGGCATGCAATTGTACGTAACGATTACCGTCTCTTCCAGGCAGCGTTATTACCCCATAAGAACCCAAAACCATTTCCCCTCAAAGGAAACTTAAAGGGGTTTAAGAAAAAAGACCAAACGGGACATGGAACGCATTTCCCCAATGGATGTTTGAAATGCTGCCCCTGTAACGTTACACCGGGCTTTTATGGGGTTCTCTTCTAACTCCATTTGAAAATAAGTCCAAATAATAAAGTATGACTTGGCTGGTTAGGTTTCAAAACACGATAATACAGCAATACTTTCCGAACTTGTCGTTTATAGATTTCCCCCTGGCTTTGTTATCATTTTCCAACCCTGCTTTTCTCATTGAGGAAAAAGTCCCATAATAATATGCAACTGGAGATGGAAAGTATCGTCAATAATTCCCCATTCATGTGTTTCGTTTGGATCAATTGCCTTGCAAGTCAGCGGGACAGTTCCTTCTGTCCTCGCCACTGTATATCGTTCTTTATGCTCATCAATGATTTCTCTGCCTGTGCAACATCCTTATGCTTTATGTTATCCAATGTTATTCTGCTTGCTGGTTTTGATACACGGCTGAATAATGTCAATGAGACTCGTATCGGAGGCTTTTATATCATTCCGCCTTGACAGCATTGATCCGTAGCAGATTTTCCTACGAAGTGCAAAGGCCTTATTCCTGATCCAAATCTGCTGCCCCGGTGTTACTCCTCCAAACTGTACGACATCTCATTTCCGTTTGTAGCTAAACTGGTGTCTGTAAAGCACACTCTGCTCCTCCTCTGGTGCTCCACGTCTTCTGTCAGATGCTGTGCTCAAAACTAACTCATTGTGATTCGACGACATGTGAGCACATGTCTGGCGAATCATTTTACAGAAATGATATCAAAGTACATTCCATACAGGGAAGAAAAAAAATCCTTCTTGTGATCAGCTGCTCCTTTTGTCTTCAAAGTAGGGAAACATATGTTAGTGCTAAACAGTATAATTAAATAAAGGAGCTGGAAAACAGCATTGTCATACATACAATCAGTATTAACTGAAAGACAGAATGCTGAGAGTGACCTTGATTGACACTGAGATGTGGTGAAAGATTTTTCTTTGGTAAACCCTGAGGTATCATGATCTCTGTCTGCAACCATTGTAAAAGAAAATCAAAAAAACAACACAAATAAAGTCATCAAATTTGAAATACCAGATGAATTAAATGTCATCATTGTAACAGTTTGTTATGATTGCCTAAAATGGATTGTACCTCCACCGATGCTGATTGTCACGATGATTTATAAACAGTGTGCACGCTGGCTAGTTTCCTTTTATGAATGACAAATCACTCGTAATTCACGTGACCTTTATGCAATGCCCGCATTTACCAGTCAGTTATTCCCTAATTAATGACAATGCTACTGATTGATGCCTTCTATCCTGTGTGATGACAGAAAGGAAGCCAAAAAAATAAAATGTAAAACTCGATGTGACATTGAAGCTCCTATTGGACAAGTGTGAACCAGAACAAAGGTTCTGTTTGGAGGGGAGACTCTAGGCATTACAAACTCTTGAGGGGGGCTGTAGGTGGGTTTACATGGACAGCATCGTTTACTCATTACAACTTGTAAAGAGTTAAACATGTTTTGATGGTTAGATGGACGCAAAGACACTTCCGATCACGCCCTCTCTGACACATTTCCTTCTTCTGGGCGCTTGTTGGCGGATGGCGCCCAGCTCATAGTAGCATTATCGCCACTTTACGAACTGGAGCGTGGATCGTCTGCGCATGTCAGAAAGCTGATTCAGTTCAAGAGTTGGGACTAATGTTTTGTATTATTCTGAACATGAATGTGGGAAGGCATGAAGGGAGATATTATGTTTTCATAATAGTTTGTTTATTTGTTTTGTTTTGAAGATTACAGAAAAACTAATCTACAGTTTGAATTCATTTTTACCCAGAGGTAGGTTTTTGCATAGTCGATGAAATTTTTTGTGACTTTAGATCTTTCACAGCATATGCCTTTGATTTCTTTGATGTTTATTTGGGGTGTAGCAGACTGTCAGTGGACTGAACAGGGATGCTGAAATGGAAGGCGCTGGAGACGACTGGCTACAAAGTATTTGAGAGATACTCAGAGAGTTTGTTGGAGTTGTCTGTAGATTAAAAGGCTGGCAGTAACTCAGACACTAGGAAGGTAGATGGATTGAGGAGGGATGGAGGAGGATGCTGGCAAAAGAAGTATATTTAATACAGCTGATTTAGAGGCCGGCACTCAAGTAAGCTGCTTGCCAGTCCTGCTATAAAACACTGTGCTGTGCAAATCACTTCAGATATACTCTTTGGCTTTATTAACAAAGAGGGACTGCAATGTGGCCGTGCACGCTGAAAATGTACCAATTCAAGCGCGGTTAATACGCTCCAGTAATTGAGATTTGGATGTGCTATACGTATATATACATATATATATATATATAACAAGAATTTGAAATATCTTTGCAGCACCAACAAGATGGGCTTCCGTAAAATGACAGCAACGGCAGTACAGCAACGTTTGAGTGCATCAACATTCAGTGATGACCTCCTTTGCAGGCACACAACCAAACGACCACTTCATTTCCTAGACCTCCTTTTTCATTATCACTCCACTTCAAGCTAATAAATTGACGGTGAAGGTCTATTTTCAAAGAGTCACCCTTGAAAAAAATGACAATATGAGCAAGCCCTCATCAAATTTCCGAAGCAGAAGCAGCGTCACATTTGAGCGGCTGTGTGTTTAAAAGCAGAGTCTTTTCTAAATAACATGTCCTGCATTCTCAGCAGCAGTAAATTGTGAAAGCCACAGATCCTGTGTTTTCTGAAGGTCATTAATGTTGTAGATGCAGGTTTCACGCTCGAAAAAGCATTTCATCGAACAGAATATAGAAAATACCCAGTATATATCCCCATGTATAGTCCCCAGTCCCCTGCGTCGCACTAGCAGTCCCACCAATTGAACTCCTTAAATTAAATGTGAAGTTATGGTCACCGTAATTTGCAAGAAAGCTCCCCCTAGTGAGTAAAATATGAACCAAAAGAGTAAAACACAATCCACTACCAAATTTGAACTAAGTTGGATCAATGGTTGAGAAATTATGGCCCGAAAACGTTTGGAGAAATATAGCACCCAACTTTCCCCAAAACACTCCAGTTCTTCCTCGCACTAAGTGCTGTGTGAGTATAACATTTTAAAATGATCCATGATGGAGTTATCACGCTAACATGAAGCGTCTGCGGCAGACACAGCGGCGGCGATGACCATTCCATAATATCCCTGACTTTTCGGGGAGATATAATAGCTATAGCTACAATGCTAACTACACACTTGACAAGTTGACCACATTGAACAAAGAAGTGGAGTTTCCATAGACTCACAAATTATTTTTAATTTAGAGAAAAGGACATTAGGTTTTTGTCATAGGTGCAAAAAATGTTTCCTAGAAAAGAGGAATGTAGTAAAAAAGATTTCATGGAAAGCAATATGCGGAATGGAGTGACAGAGCCTGTTTGGTTCTCAGCCGTGGTTCTAAAGACACGGCTGAAGTCTCAGAAATACCCCAGGGACATGCATAATCAACTCACTGAGAAATGAACACTTAAAATAAGAACAGGAAGTTCCTGTACAATTCTGAAAAAATCTCTTTTACAAGAGCAGCTGTTGGCAATTTTGTTTCCTTCTTATTATTCCTGTCACATCACTGTCTCCGCATGTGGAAAAGCAAGATGTGGGTTAGGGGATTAGAAGGTCAGCAGGACAAAGAAAACGGGGAGGGGACCTCGGGGGGTGTGGTGCATCATCACCACATCATCAGAGGTGCAGCCCCCGAAGAAAAGATTGGCCGTGGTCACAGCCGTTAATCAAGTGTATCAAACAGACGGGCTGCCACAAAGACCCAGCAGGCCACATATGGGTCCCCCGGGTCCCCGGAGGCAGACATGGTGCCATATGTGAGATCACTAAACTATTTTCCTAAAGAGAATGACTTCCTTCCCTGCATCTTTGTAAGAGGATATTCTTTGTTGAACATTATTTACACACTGGCAGACTCGCTGATAGAAAGGATCAAGCTTGTTCCCGACTACTGACGTTAACCATTACTAAGAACTCGCATTTGGATCCACTGTGAAGTGAATTTAATGCCATAACATTTACACATATACGTTTGGTATCCATGTGCAACTTTTTCGTTTTTGCACAATTAACGCAAGCAATCGAATTCAAGTTAGAGTGAAATACATTTACATTTACGGTTACATACAAGTACCATCCTTCAAACTCTCTACAGTTACAAAACTCTGATAATATATGTACAAATACACAAACGTGTGTGTATATATATATTTATTTATTTGTACATGTACAGTATATATGAACATACTGTATGTACTAGATATCTGTATATAGGTGTAACTATATGTGTGTATATATGTATATATAATACATATAAACACACACATTCATAGATATACCGACCAATCAGGTTTGAGTCCTTATCTAATTCATTAAAACGATGGGCTCTGACTGTTTTTTCGTCATAACTTTTTTTGACGAAGCGATTTCTCTTTTGATTATTAGATCTTCCTCCTTTTATTTAGGTATTATTTGCTTTGAGTTTGATTATAACTGAAGCTGAGTTGATCGGGGTTGTCTTTTTTTGTTAACATGGCTCACAGTATACGTTATTGTCTTAATGCATTTGTATTAGTAGTCTAAATTGATATGTTTATGCTGACGTTAATGTTAATGTGTTGATCATCATATTTTGAGGCATTGGCTCTGAAGGTGCGCTTCAGACATATTCAAATATTACTAAAAGCACAGTCCCCTGACTAAACATCCAGACATACCTGAACCATAAACTCAGTGGAATGATTATTCTGTGACACAGATGAATCACACTGCGGTCACAAACGAAACTTAGCCTGTTTTGCAGGGTCTAAAGAAGAATTAGAAGTTTGGGTGGCGTCGCAAGCAAAGCTTTTTATCAGTATCGCGCAGCCAGCGTGCGTGTCATCGACTTTGTCCACACGCACAAGTTTGGAAAAGTCAACTCTGTTGTTGTTTGCGTGTTACCTTGGAGTATTAATGTGCTGGTAGTCTAATCTCACAGAGAGCTGAAGGCAAATACAGGTCCCAGATCAGAGCAAAACCACCACCACTACACAAAGAATAAGCTCCTCCACTCCCTCTTGTTCACTCATAACAGTCTCGGAGTCCGTTTCCTTCATCCTACAGGATTTGTAAATAAGGTTAATTATATACCTGAAAAAATGGGATATTATGGATTCAACAGTGCCGCCACTTCATTTACCGCCGCCGCAGATCCTTTGTGTTAACGTAACTCAAAAATTATTATTTTCAATTTATTTTCAAAATGTGTACCCAAATAGACCTTAAGGCGAAGAAGAACTGGATTGATTTAGGGAAAGGTCGGTTGTATATTTCCAACACTAGGGGGAGCTTTATCTCAAAGTTTTCAGGCCACAATTACTCAACCGTTGGTCGGATTCAGGGCCAACCTTGATGCGTATGAATCGACCCAAGGAGATGGTTATGGCGTATAATCCTATTTTACTCTAATAGTTCATACAGGTATTTAACTCACTAGAGGGAAGGGGTTTTTTTTGTGGATGATGTCAGAAAATGTGGATGATGTCAGAGCTGACCTCAGCATCACTAGTGTTTATATAGAGAAATATTTTATTCTTTACATTAACTTTGTATCTGATATTGTGTAAACACATTGAGAGAGATTTATACACTCGCCAAACCCCGTGTATCGTATTATCACATTACAGATATAAGATTTATAATATACCACGATCAAACCTTACATTTGACATTTTTAGTAGAATGTAAACATTTTGTTTAGATGTATTAAGTGTGTATAATTGTGTAAGAGAATAACTAGTCAAATAAAACATGTGTGTGTTGCATTCATGGAGTCCAGTTATTTCCATACAACGCCTTTAAAGCGTTTGAGGCTTCGTTGATCATCAACAGTTTCTCTCTTCTTTTTTTTGCTGTCTTGTCTGCAGGAGGAACCTGACGAAGCTCTCCCTGATCTTCAGCCACATGCTCGCTGAAATCAAAGCCATCTTCCCTGGAGGACAATTCCAGGGGGACACTTTCAGGATCACCAAAGTTGATGCTGCGGACTTCTGGAGGAAGTTCTTTGGAGAGAAGTAAGCCTCACCTCATCTGCCTTCTTTATCTTTTTTAGCTTTGAGTTGATGCCCCCTTTTCTGGTGGAGCTATATTTGAAGATGCGTGGAGGAGATGCCGCTGTCAGCTTATCCAACGTCAGGATTTTGTGGGTGTTTCTTGTTTTTAATCTCCCAGACACTTTTTAATCCCCCACATTACGTTCCTTTTGATCTTTTAAACGTGCGTACGATGTTTCTTGAGAATAATGACATTTTTTAGAAAGAGGCTTCCAGGTTGGAGAAAATCCAAGACAGTGTCAGACTGATCGCTGTACACGATGTTTGCACGATAATACCGGTATTTAATGATACAGAGTATGAATCAATACTTTGATTTTTATGAAAACCATTACCTTTGTTATCACTTTTGCATTAACCCCATACATGCAAAAGTATTTAGGCACTTGCATTTCCTACATTTTCTGTGCATGTACTGTCAAGACAGCAATTTTGCAATATTTTTCTTTCCCAAATGAACACAGATGCAACAGATCCATAGACCAAAAACACTTTAAATATACCAGATTATAGGACCTCATGTTAGATAATGTGACTAAATGGCTGGAGGGAAGAAAAAAAACAACACAGCAGAATGTTTTTTCTGACTTGGGCAGAAGGATGTTGATGGTCCATTCAGAGGTTGGAGGCTGGACCGACTGATGATTGACTGGGCCGGTGTGTCCCGGAACGAAGTGTGCAGGGTGGGTTGACTCAGTTGGCTGGTGGAGGCTGGAAAATCTTGATTTCCCTGTGGATCTAGAGTTAAAGGGGAAAAAAAACAGTCAACACAGGGAAAAGCATTCAGGGAAAAGCATTCAGGGAAAAGCATTCAGGGAAAAGCCTGGGCAGAGATTGAAGGTTGAGCTTGTGGTTGAATATTGCAGATCATAATTGTAGAAGTGTGAGCTTCTAACGTGAATCAAACCCTGAGATACACACATACAAGACCAGCATAGAGGGGAACAGAGTTGGGGGAAAAAAACAACATTTTTTGGTGAAACATCCAACAAAATAATAACTGCAATATTTGTACTTTTTAGTTCGGGACCAGCAGATAACAGAAACCGAATAATTATCTGGCCACGTTTTGGTTTTTGTTGTCAAGATAAATATAAAAAGCGAGCGTATAGCTGGTCCTGTTCTCTCGCTATCGTTAGCTGTTTCGCTATCGTGAGCTCCTTGAAACTACACCGCGTTTCTCGCAGTGTTTATGTATTCAGTGTCGAGTTAAGTTTGTTGTTTCAGACTTTTTCTGCGTTCCTCAGTGGCTTACTTTGGCGTAACAGCTCTCACACATTGCAAGCTGTTTTTGTTTTTTATCATTCAGAGGAAATAAACATGTTTTTTGTGTTGGCTTGTGACGTGCTGCACATGCATGTGACAAGCACGGAATTGGACGTACTGAGACTGGTAAACCAGCCGGTCACTGGTCATCGAGAGAAATCTCCCAGCGATGATCAGTTGTATGCAATGGTTTTTAAGAGGAAAGGCTCCGGAATCAGATAAATCCAAATCTGAGTCATCCACTTCATCATCCTGTGGTGGCAACAGTGAGTGTTGTAGAGGCCAGCAGTGATGGTAGTAGAGGCCAGCAGTGAAGTTTAGTAGAGGCCAGCAGTGATGGTAGTAGAGGCCAGCAGGGAAGTTTAGTAGAGGCCAGCAGTGATGGTAGTAGAGGCCAGCAGTGAAGTTTAGTAGAGGCCAGCAGTGATGGTAGTAGAGGCCAGCAGTGAAGTTTAGTAGAGGCCAGCAGTGATAGTAGTAGAGGCCAGCAGTCGTGGTAGTAGAGGCCAGCAGTGATAGTAGTAGAGGCCAGCAGTCGTGGTAGTAGAGGCCACTAGTGAAGTTTAGTAGAGACCAGCAGTCATGGTATTAGAGGCCAGCAGTGAAGTTTAGTAGAGGCCAGCATTGAGGGTCATAGAGACCATCAGTGATGGTAGTAGAGACCAGCAGCCATGGTAGTAGAGGCCAGCAGTGAGGGTTTTAGAGGACAGCAGCAAGACTAATAAAACAAGAAATGCTTTCCTTTTATCTTAAACAGGCGGGGCAACAAATCATCCTTTACTTGCCATTGAGGGAACAGAGCATTTTATTCACTTGAAAAACAAACACACCAGATGAGAGCAAGCAATTAAGCAAATGTCAGATCTATGGGTAAATCATAGATTAAAACTAATTTCAAGACATGGCTTTTTTGGCTGGATTCAAGTAGTGTTGTTAAATTCTGCTGCCATTCTTGATTAGGCTTTTATCCATAGTGAGCCAGCCTAAGTTAGATCAAGAACAACTACAGGGCGTGAAAAGGGGCCTTTGACCAAGGATCATCCTTACCAGAAAAAGGCGGATTCAGTCCCTTACTAATTTGTGTTTTGCTGATAAAATTAAAGCAAGCACCGGAAACGTTCAAAATTCATTTGCTGAATTCATTAAATTAAGGGACAATCTGCATTATGTGTTATCTGAATGAGTTTAGAGCGGGGATATCCATGATGAATACTCTGCTGTTTCACTGGCAGAGGGCATTCTAACAATAATTCTTTATTTAGAATAGACAATGGTTTTCTTTCTTTCTTTCTTTCTTAGCTTACTGGTCCAACCTCCATCCAGACAGTGTGGTTTATTACTTTCCAAACACACACTTGTTGATAATATCAGACATATAAGCTCCTCATAATAGGATACACTAGTGTAATTACTGTAAATCAGTAAATAGTCAAGATATTTGCTGAAAAGGAGGAGACAAAAAAACACACTCTCTCTGACAAGGAAGTGCCAGAGGAACTTTTCAGAGTAACCCTCAAATGTGGAATTGATTACTTTTATATTTATGCCAGGAATAACCATCCATGCACCGCGGACTGACAGCGCACTTTCTGCATTTTTCATTCTTAGGCTTAGGCTTGAAGGATAGGCTCTCTGATTTTCATGGCTTTCATTAAGGCTGGCTGGAAATCATTTGATCACTGACAAAAGTCTTTTTTTTTTCTTCCATTCATTTAGATATAACCCCGAAAAAAACAGGAATAATATTGAATTGCTACCGTTGCAGCGTCCGTGTCCGTGTCCGCCACAGGTCCTTCGTGTTAACACGATAACCCCAAAACTATTTCATGGATCATTTCCAAAATGTCTACCCTTAGTGCGAGGAAGAACTGGGTTGATTTAGGGAAAAGTAAGTTGAATATTTCTGTAGCTAGGGGGACCTTTCTCTTCAAAATCACAACCGTTGGTGCAATTTTGTCTGAATATGGTGCATATAAATCAGCTTGAAGAGAACGATATTGTATCTTGTATGTTAACATATTTTTCTCCATTAGTTCATATTTTACTAACTGGGGGAGCGTCTTTCTCGGATATAATTTCCTAACTGTTGGTCCGTTTAGTCCACAATTACCTCATATGACCCGTCTCAAGGAGATCTATCTTATATTTGTTATATTTTACTGTAATTGTTCATATTCCACTCACTAGGGAAGCTATTATTCCTGTTATAGTTTACAATACGGCCCCAAATTTGGCTGAATTGTAAACTAAAATCAGTGTTACCTTTGGGATCTTTAAAAGTCTTAAATTCAGTAATCTGAATTACAGGCCTTTAAAAGTTCAAAATATGTCGAGATATTACTTATGGGCTCTTAAATATGTTTTGGTTTTCTTAAAAAGGGAGAATTGTCTAATTTCTTTACAAATTTTCATCAGAAATCTATGTTTGTTTGTTTTTTTTTTCATTTCATTTTCATAGCTTATATATTTTCACATATCTTCTATTGTTCAGAAATGGAAAATAAAATCATAGATATCCAGACTGCCTCAAAATCAAATCAACTTGTTCTTGTCGCTCGGCCCATCCCTTTACATTTCAGACAGAAAATATCTAAACAAGACCTGACAAAACCCAAGAAACAGCAGTGTAGTAACGTATTTATCATATTCAATGCCCATTTGTGAGCCGCATGAAGTGAACTTTCAGACGTTTATCTGATAGACTGAGTTGATTTACTCAACATTGTGAAGAACGTCATAAGAAAAAAGTTTTTTTTCACTGTATTTCAGTTTTGTTTCCACCCTTCAGGACATTTGGCTTGGAATTTAATCAAAAGGCCATGTGGAACCGGCAAAGAGGATGTGATTACTGACAAGCATTTCTTTGAAGGCTTCTAAAAGGTCTTCACAACGGAGATATCAACAACTCGTTGGCGCTGGGTTTTGTGGAGCGTCACCTTCCGTGGGAAATACAAACTTCTCTTTCTGTTTTAGTCATCACGTCAGCAACAGGATGACACCGCGGCGATAAAACAGCGCAGTGCAAAGCTAAACACATTAAATTGAATGTTCATCAAATGTATCCGTTTAGCGGATTGTAATTTTATCTGCGTCAGTCGCAACGGATTCAATCTGAGGTATTTGTTGCGAGGGGGCTTTTGTCGATTTTGATGTGAAGCAGACGCCTGATGCATCATCATAAGATGGAAACAACAATAATGTACTTTGTATGGCTCTAAGCAAAGTGGAGCCTTTGACCATCATGCTTCTCGCTTTGTCTAAAAGCTAGGTGTCTGTTCCAGCAAGGCTTTTAGTGCTGCAGCACAACCTAATTTCTCTGCAGGAGTACTTTTCTAATTGGATGTTGTTGCCTAGTAGAAATGCATATTGGTTTCTGCCCCGCTGCTTTGGCGGAAGCCTTCAACTGTCAGGATTCATGTACAAATAGTGATGCTAACTTGTGGTTTACAGAACAGCCGAATGCAAAGGTCATCGAGGCGGCTGATTACCGCACACAAGTATCACTGCTGTGACTTTCAGCACAGAAGAAGACTCCTCTAGAATATCATCTCGTGGCCTTTTTAAAGCAAATTCAGCATTTGGTCATTTGATCTTTCAGCTGTTGGTTGATATTTTTTCATAAGCGTAGCACAAAGGTCCCACCTTGTCTATGAATCACACGTTAGTTTCGCACCGACACCTTATTTAACAGAAACTTGCTTTTGTCAGATGTTCTCTGAAGTAAATGATAAGTGTCTGATAAAACATATTTGTCTCACATGTTGCTGTATCTGTACTTTGCTTTCTTGCAAGGACCATAGTGCCGTGGAAAATCTTCCGACAGTGCCTTCATGAAGTACATCCCATCAGCTCCGGGCTGGAGGCCATGGCCCTCAAATCCACCATCGACCTCACGTGCAACGACTACATTTCTGTGTTTGAGTTCGACATTTTCACACGCCTCTTCCAGGTTGGTCAAAAGAGCTTATTTCAATGTCAAATTACTTTTGCAAATATGATGCGTGGACATTTTTTTTGAGAAAAATTTGGAAATTGGAGAACTATGTTCTCCACTCTGTAATTTTTTCAGCCACTTTGCAGATTTCAAGAAACTTACTGGCAACATTACGGCTAAAAATTAAACCTTTGGACTTAAACCCTTTAATGTCCTCACCAAGAAAAAAAAAAAATCTATGGAAAAATGATTTCTTCGCATTTTTTTTTATTTTTCAGGGCATTCATTAATTTAATATCTTGGACACTCTACATTTACCATAAAAGTTCAACTCATTTGGTCAAGCAGGTTTTTAGACCGAAAACAAGTCTATGACTAGTGAAATTATCTCATGATTAAATTTTGTACATGATGGGAAATAGTCAGTTTATATCGGATAAGGTCAACCTTTTAGGAAAAAAACATAATATAGAAAAACTATTTGACCCCTATTAGACATACATACATACATAATTCTTTTTAGTAAGTCCTCTCTTGCTTTAATATGCTTCTCACTAGCCATGATTTATGCCTCCTCCTCGGTGGCCCTTTTTTTTATCCGGTGGTGTGCCCCAGGGCTCTATCCTTGAACCCTTGCTCTTTAGCATATACATGCTGCCATTATGAATATGTTGCAGTCAAATTTGTCCGTAAGAACTACTGACGCAAAATGTGCTTAACCAAACAGTTGAGCCGAACATTAAAGGCTTAATGATATGCAGGAAAATCTATTTGACATAAATTTCCGAGAAAGCAGGACTATTTGATAAATGGGATACATAACTCGAGAAAGTTATGTGGGATGTTATTATCACAAGTTTACTATTATATAAAGTATGTAAAGTTAGTGCCTGAAATCACCAGAGGTCACGTCAATGTTGATTTGTCTTCTGCACAACCGGAAGTATAGGTAATTAATATGCGGCTCTATCTAGTTTAAGAAATCTGCAACATACAGAGAGAAACGAGAAAAGCGTTGAGAGTGCACCGAGTAAATACATTTATTAGAAATGTGTATGATCAGCATTTTCCTGCCAGCCGTTATCTCTCGCCCTAATTACTGATCAAAGTTAATTTTGCAGAAATGTATTTTTTTTTATTCTTTGTGCTGCTCACTTATCACAACCTATTCATCTTGAATTAATTAAGACTGCCAGGAGCATTCAGTTCAGTGTGTACAAAACATTCCTTTTTTATGGGTACGCACACAGAGCCGGAACCATAAAGCCTGAGCTAACAAAGTTGGCAACCACGATTGCGATCTTCATTTGCTCAGACCGGAGTTTTAGGTTTTGTTGAGTCTGCTCTTTAAAAGAAAAGCCTGACTTTATCGAATTTGCCTCGCAGTATGTGGATTTATAGTATCCAAGACACGCTTAAATGGAAAAGTCTTTAACCTGAGACATATTCGTTTTAAAGGATCGTTCCTATATTCAAAACCTCTCAATATATACCTCTCATAACAAAATCCATAAACAGATTAAACCCAAACCACAAGCTCACAAAGAGCGAGGGGTGAGAAATGAGAAGGGAGACTTCATTTTTTTTTATCCATTTTTCACAAAGTAAGAGAGGAAAGGTTTTCCAGCCTCGACAGAAGTCAAAAGGCTTCCCAGGAGTGCCTCTCGCGTTATAATATTTTCCACCCGTGTAAGGAGTAATTATTGCTGGCGAGTTTCCAAATAAGCACTCCTTAGCTTCATTCCAATATTAGCCTGTGCACCAAAGTGAAATCTTTCAACTACTGTGTTTACATGAACACCAGCATCCCAGTTATTATCCAGTATCGGAAAATAGAGTAAACTTTATTTTCCCGTGAGGGGAAATCTGTCATGCACAGTGTTGTCTGAGCAGCATTCACATGCATACTCAGACATTTAGAATAACACATAGCAACAACAAAAACATAAATGGTTAAAAACCAAGAAAATAGTGGGGATGATTGTAGAATTATGAGCAAAAGTAAGTACTTGTGCATGACGCATACGTTGCTCTGCTCCAGTAAGTCTTAAAGCGGAGGAGTTTGGGAGAACCTGAAACAAAAGCAATTAGATTTCCACTCCGCCATCCTGAGTCTTCCACCTGAAGGCAGCAGTTCATAATCTTAGAGAAGAAGGTGCTGAGGCTCCGCCATGACTTGATTTATGGGCAGCTCTCCCAAACTAACTCTGTAATGACTCATATTCCTCCAGTCCTGCAATTCTCATGGCTGCTTTTGCATCCTGGCCAACTTCTTTTTTTTGTCAGATCCACTGTTAAGATGCCGAGCCGGGCTGTGTGATACCGCATCTGCTTTGACTTCCCAGTATTGCTCAAACAAAAGCATGATTTCGTGCGCCCTCAATCGTCTTGGATAAACACGTTTTCTGCAGCAGTCTTCAATGTGTGTTTTCTTGCAAATTAAACGGACCCTCAAGTATTTATTGGAGAATACCCGAATGATTGACTGTCGGATCGACACAAGTGTAGAACAAGAACAAACGGAGAAAATACACGGAAATATAAAACGGCTACATAAAGAACAGAAAACAACCCCCCAGAAACAAAAAAGAGAAATAAAAAAAATAACACCCTGTGGTTACATTGAGACGTTGCCAAAATAGATAACAAGTTCTCTGATTGTGCAATGAAAATGAACAAAGACACGTAAATAGATCAAACATCCTAGACAGGCATTCATATTCAAAAATACACACGTTTTAATATCTACCCTCTCAAAATGACATACGAGTATCAGAAAACAGACGGTGTTCCAACTACGTCGACTACTCTCACTGGCTCCAAATAAATAACATCCAAAAATGATAGGATCCAGTGGTGGTGAGGAAGTGGGGAGGCTTACATCTAAGTGCCTTCATCGTTTTAGCGGTCGTCAGGGCAGAGAGCAACACGGGCATTTTGGAACTCGGTGTTTTTGAGTTTTGACAGATCATTCAAGAGCCGCTCAGAAAGAGTCACCGGTTTTTGAGGCTACGCATTCCTGGATGAGATCCCACTCCATATTTTCGAGAAACTCAAATATTCTAGCTTGAGTACTACAAAAAAA